>OY735889.1:7532500-10032500 GCA_963506565.1 Tachystola acroxantha
CGGCTGCGCTCTGCGATGGCAATTACAATGAATGAAGTTAAAGTAACTCATAAGTATCAGATACCCCAAGATAGAAGTATTTTTGATCAGCGATGCCCAGCTTAGGGGTAGTCTAAATAATCTTAGTTCCTATAATTGTGTTTTTAACAAAAAAAAGTAATTACTATAAAAAAAAATTAATTATCGTGCGCTGTCATTGTTGTACGGTACACAATACGCTTGATCATGCTGTCAGTGGCCCGCCCGGCCGACATGCCACGAGTGTGTAAGAACGAACGTAAGATGAAAAATTAAGGTATAGAATTAAGGCGAGGTGTTGGGACGTTTTTAAGTTTTTCGATGAAGGCTACGGCACTAACTACTGAAATTAAAGGCCTGAAAAAAATATATATCAATCTTGGGGTATCTATTTAGGGACTGTTGGCTCCCGAAACACGATTGGACAAACTTCGCTCGATAGAAAAAAATCACAAACATACCCCTTTCCTGTCTTTTCATTTTAGTAGTGTGTCTAAACTAAAACAGTTATTCATACAAACTATATATCAAAATGTAGGTTATTATAAATAGAAGAGCTTGATGAGATGAAAATCTGTTGTTTGTAACGTTTTTATTATACCAGGCAAAATTTAAGAAAAAACACAATTTGTATAAATACAAATGCACGGCGCTACGAGCTTCAGTGCGCCGCTGGGCGCTGTCGAGGTCGGACCTGTATCGATTTTTGCCAAATGTTCCACTTTGGTCTTTACCTGGAATGCTCCCACGATCGTCATAACGTAATAAAATTTAAAATAATACGAGTCGAATTTGGTCACACCTATACTTTAAGATTATTAGTTTACTAATCACGGAATGATTGTGCATCGTTTTGAATATAAAAAGGACTCATAACCTAAAACAGATATTCCTTAACACAATAGATTTTTCGCGAACCATGTTTTTGAAGTCATCATATTACACGCGACACGAACACCAGTGTCGAGTGTCGTATATTAGGAGCGAGCAGTGGTCTGATAATTGCAGATGAAGACAAGTCGGCTAACATTACAGTGGGGCTATAACATTACGGTTCTCAAAACGATCAAATCATACCATGTCATAGCGGCCGTGAAAGGGACAGTGCTATTGCATTGGTATAGCGGCGTCTCTGTTTGGCGCGCCATGACATGGTATAATTTCATCGTTTTGAGAACGGTAATAGGGGGGCTGATCAGTAACTTCCAAATAGACCAAAGTGGAACAGGCCAAAACAAATGACTATTGACGGTGATTTGTCCCACAGAGCAAACGAACAAACAGCAATCGAACTTAAAATAGTTTGTACGTAGTTGCTACTTGTAAAACTATGTACAGTGAACATCACATAAAGTTTGCCACATTTTACTCTACGCACACTCGCACAGTGATAATAAATACGGGCCAGATTTCAATAGCTATGCAAGTGTAGCTGTGGTGTGTAATGTGGTGTGCGATATATACCTGTTTTACTCTAAGCACAGTGATAATACGGGCCAAATTTCAATACCTACGTAGTTATAAACTGATGCAATATACACTGTGCCTACTTTTAAAAGTACAGTCAACAGCACATAATGTGTGTCATGTTTTACCCTACGCAGTGATAACACGGGCCAGATTTCACCATCACTGACGTCACACCTGACACCAATAATAATACTTACCTAACATCACGTTACAAAATTCGTCATTTATTTAGTTTTATTGATACACTTGACAGTTTGTCACTTAAAGTCAAAAACAGATTTGTTGTAATGTAACCTCTATGGTTATTAAAATTTTAATAAATTTTGTATTTTATAAGAATTTATGCTAAATTTTTATATTAAATCGCGTGAAAGTACTTTCAAAATATATTCCCCTAGCAAATAATTTGATTATTCCTATTTTTCACTTTTATTACAACAATATTACCTAATTGACATTCCTATTATTCCAGGTCTTTTTTTCCGTCAGATTAGTATTAACATAGTATTTTATTCTACTACGTCATACTACATCACTACGCTACGTTACGTCAATATAAATAACTTAAAAAATAATTAAAATATATAACCTGTAGACGCGAATTTGACTGCACTGAACCCACTCCGGACGGTCGGTTTAACGTATGTCTGCTTATGACCTTCCGTATAAATAAATACGTTTAAAAGTACAAATTGCTTTACTTTATTGTCAACTAGCTTCTGCCCACCACTTCGTCTGCGCAGGATTATAAATTATAGCCTATGTGTTATTTTGATGTATAATATGAGCTATATTATTGTAAAGTTTCATTCAGCAACATCCATCCATCCATCCAAACTTGCGCATTTATAATATTAGTGGGAGTGGTATGGGATTGTCACGAGCACAGCCCGTGTTAGGGCCAGTGTAGAAGTTGAAGCCTGGTTTGCGGCGAGAGGTGAACAGGAGGGGTGATGATGATACGGTTCCGAGTTGACATAATGTGCGACAACATTTAGTATAGACAAAAGTTCAAGATTTGAAAGAAATATTTTCCGACAATCGCGAAAATTGAAATAAGTAACTCCGAAGCTGTCAGACTTGGGATATCCCTATTTGGCATTAAATGGGTCGATAATGTTGGCACCGACAAGTGGACTTCGGTATATCGTATATCCGTGGGACATTCTGTATAGGTATTATTATGGGTAGCGAGCTGTGACGTCACAGTGAGGACACTGGTTACGATTACTCTGTGTACCTGCGCGAGTAATGACCCCGATCAATGCGCGTCATCCCTCTCTCGCCCCTCCCTCGCCCCGCACCTCACCCCCTCACTAGGCTCAAATGACCCCATGGCCTCGCCTTAAGGCAAAGAATGTTTTCGGCGAAGCTTTCCATCGGTGACTGTTTTTTTTTTGGAGAATAAGCCGTCGGCTAACGGGGCGGTATACCGTAGCGGGCTCCATGGAGAGGTATATGCCCAGGAGTGAGCTGCAGTATTCTGAGGAAGAATAAGTAGTGTGCGTCTGTACGTACCCAGCTTGGCCTTCATGTCTTGCTTGTCTAGCTGCGCCTTGCGGCCTGGCCTGCGCCCGCGCTTGCCGCTCTCGCGCCGCTCACCTGCCCCGCCCTCCCCGCCGCCGCCCAACGAACCGAATATACTGCCGCCGCCAACGGACTCCTGAAACAATACACACGTGTCATACGCTGATACAACTTTTGTTCTACGACTTTTCGATTTTCGCCATTCTGTACGTATACAGAGAGACCATTAGACCACAAGGCAGACCACTTCCGTGAGGAAAGAATATACCTATTAGCTGTGATACAACCATAATATCATTTTAATTCACATTAAGTATTACTTTAATTTACATTGTTTTAATTTATTTGATTATAGTTGTAAATGAATAAATAAATGATAATTTATATCTTGAAAATATTGCTTTTCTACTTGTAGGTAAAAAATAAATAACGAGGGCGTGAATAATTTTTTTTCGGGGAGGTTCGATTCATAAAATGTTGGGAAACCCTGATATAATAGGTTCAAATAAATCCTGTACGGTAGCAGTAGCAGATCAGTGATAAACTGATAACACTTGCAGCACGAATTCAACTCTTATGCCGCAGAAAATAATAACGGTCCAAAGTGTTACACTTGATCTGCTGTTAGCAATACGTAGCAAAATTAAAAAAAAAAAGGTTGTGACATTTTTGTATGAAGCCTGGCATACCTACTGGCCACCATCCAGACTTTGTGGACATCGATCAAAACTTGATTAATCGACAGAAGCATATAATACAAACTATAACTTTTATTGGGTAAAATCTCCTAAAGCGTCTCCAAGCCGAGATAATCGAATTCAAAGTTTGAAAAAAAAATCGAAATTCTTCTTCTCTACATTATATTAAGAGACAAAAGATTTTTAATATAAATTAATAGTATATACACTTTTACTTAAAAACATAAAACACCAGGTTGCAATCTAAGGTTTTTTAAATAATGCAAACTGCACTCAAAATAGTTTCGTAGTTATTTATGTGACAGCGACGCAAGCATAGCAGGTTCTATTGTGATGGGCCATTTTCGTAAGCTTGCAGATAAGCAAAAGTTGTTCAGGAGATGAAACTAACGGATACTGAAAGAGAAGTCCAGGCTACTCAATAAATGTTTAGTTCAGACAACTAATTTTAGACTCTTTTAAAACCAGTCTTAAATATAGATTGAAACGTATTTTTACTAGTATATTCGGATGCTTCTGTCAGTAGGTAGTTTCTACGCGTCTGCCAAAGTTATGCCAAAAGCGAGGGATTGGCTGACCAAATGTTGATTGACTGACGATTCCTCATTCATTCATACATACAAAATCGTCAAGCTATATCCGTAGGCAAAGTACAAATTACGATCTTTACGAAGCTTTTCGCTTCAAATACATTCGCGGTTTGAAAAAAAAATGGTCGAGATTAATGCGTATAACAAATTGAGTTAAGTATAGTATACTTAACTCAATTTGATTATAATTATACTTAGTATACATTATTATAAAACTTAATGTCGATTTCGTGTCTAGTTATTGAATCATCAAGCCATACCAAACTAAAAGCAGGCGAAAATAACATGACGTCAACAAAATGAAGTCCGCCATTTTGTAGAGCTGTGATGTGACCCGCGTTTAGGTTATGTATTGCCTAGATATTTCCTACGGCTGAGTTAGGTATGAATAATCGTGTCTTTTTTTCGATGTAAAATTTTAAATGCATAATATCCTTACAATACTAATATCCTTACTATGCATTTTGGAGTATGCATGGATCTACGCATGCGATTCGACCCTTTTAATCAACTGGGGAGTGGGGACGTCATTATATCTTTCCTCTTGTTTGTAGGCGACGATGACACTATAACAAATGACTTAATAGGGTTGTCACACACAAGATAGCGAGCGTAATTGACTGCGATCGAAAATTTAATTATGGTTTAAATTTTCATTAAAAAAGACGTTCAAATGTGAAAACAGATTTTAAATTAGTAGATTTTAGATCACAATTCACATAGGTAATGCATTACTTGCATTAAACCATGTTTATCTAAATTGCACGTCACCTTGCCAATTATTGAAATAAGCTAGGATCATTGGGATGGGATTGCATTTGTTATCCTAAATTTGTTCAACTCCAAAATGGAGTGCAAAAATTCGGAACCGGACTTCTGACATGACATTGGTAACCCTATCTTGTACAAACTAGCACAATGGTGACTTGAGTTTATATTTCGTTCTGTACAGTCCACAGTACATCAATGGTGTAAGTTAATTTAGTTTTACTGACGCACGCAATAAGAACAGCACATAACTGTTACCCTTGGCATGCTTGTCAATTGTTTAAATTGTTAAACGTCAACATTGTATTGCAAATAAAAACAAAGGACAAGTTTTCAAGGATTTGTTTTACGTTTAACTTTTCAAACTCTCCATCTTGCTTTCACGTGCATATTCGCCGTCATAAAAAGCGTAACATCAGCGTTGAATTTCGATCTTTAAGACGTAACGATATGGATGTTATTCCCGATGTAGAGTGGAGATGTGGAAGGCCTGTGTGTGAAATGACGAATGTGTTGGTGTAAGGTTTTAGTGTCAACGAACTGATACTTGTTATTGCAGATTGAGTTGTTAGTCTTGTAATGTCTCTATGTATTGTCAATATTTATGAAAATCACAACATGTAGGTAATCAATGTCTGCTCGCTCATAATTTATAAATGATAGATATTATAATATAAACCAGGCATAGACATAATACTATTGTGTAAACGAGTCATGCAAATATAATATTATTTGGAGTGGCAACACCGATATAAATTGTCTTTTGAAAGAAAACGTGACATCGCACTTGCAAATAATTCACTAGGGATAAGGCTTTAACTACGCCTAAAACCGAAATATCCGTTTTTACGCTTCATGGGCTCTAATATCAGATAGTAGAGAAAATACTCGAACAACTAAGTAGTTTCATTTGCGGAAATACCCAAACATGGTCCCTTTCGGACACTTAAAAAATAGACAGAGTTTACAAGTAACTAAGATCATGGACGAATGGTGATTGATTGATGATTGAATCTGAATCTCGATAGAGACAGATTTTGTATGTTATTTACTACTTAGGTACACAAAATTCGAAAGATATGGATAACATTTAATAGAAATTATTTAGCAGGCGTCATGTGAAGCTCTCAACTATGGAATGCAATATCTCTCGAGATTGAAATTTTTCGACTTCGCGAAATCTTACTATAAAATGTTACTGCTGGACGTATTAATAAAATAAATATCAGTTGTCCTGTACACAAAATTTATCTCGCAATAGCTCTCGACTTTACTCTCGATATTTAGAAAATCTAAATTTATTGTTAGCCATTTGATTTCAGCACCGGGAATAAATATTTAAAGTAGGAAGAAGAGACAAAGACAGGGTTCAACATTAAAGTTAGTATACCTAGTAATGTATACCAAACAATGTATATATCATGAATTTTCTGAACTGTAAAAGAAACTTACTAATTAGAATTACCTACAACTACAGTTTGTTATTGCGTGGCATTCTTATAATTGACAAGTACGTATAGTTTATAGTAACTACTCGTTCAAGATGGTTTCGTGTTACTACGCAGTACTGCAACATTGAAGTTATTTTATTAATTAGTAACAGTTTGAACTGAATAAGTTTAGTAATTTCATAATTCAATATGTTCGCAAACAATCGATTTTCATCTGTATGTTTCTGGAGCTTGTGGGAATAAATCTTGGAGCTTTTGTGAACGTTTTTTGGAGCACGCGACTTATATTTTTAGATAATTGAAATTGAAAATGAAACATATGTTCACACTAAGGTTGTAAAGCTTCTCTAGTTAACGATTTAGTCAAATGTCACGCCCAAAGTGTTATTCATGACATCGTTAAAAAATATTTAGGTCTCTTCTTACACGTGTCGCCGATTACGAAATCTAATCTTGTTAGATTTTATTTTAAACGGCAAATCGGCGGAACTGGTTAGATTGTTGGGATTCTTGAAAACATTGTTGATAATGTTTATTGTTTACCGTCTACGTGACGATAAGTAATATATTGTTTATAAACTTTCACCCCGTGACTTGGCTGCGTTGAAATCTGTACCAACGAAGATACAAATTAGGATTTTTTTTTCTGCGACACAGCAAAGGGGTCTAAAATATTCGTATTCTGATTTAAGGTAAGGCCTAAAAATCGGTCAAAGTTAAATTTTAATGGATACTTATATAAAGTGGGAACCCTGACTCCTGCATTAATATACCCTGTGCTGTAGAAGTCAAGATAACAGATAAACTTATGCAAAAGGCATTCTGTAAATTCAAGGTCTTGGAATGCAATAGCTGAGTCAGAGTTCGATTCTTCGGACCTTTCTTTTGCCAAATTAGCAAAATGAAATAAAAATAACAACGCCCCAACCCAACCGGCTTGAATAAACGACAAATTCCTTTAACACCCCGTTAATAAATTATAAGTTTGATTGGAATGTTCCATACTTTGTAACATAGATTTAAAAAGTAATCGGGAAATAAAAGCTAAATTCTTATAATAAATTATTATCACACGAGTCTTTCGGCAGTGCAAACACATACATATTGCGCATTTCGCAAATTACATAAACCGGTACCGGCACCAACAATAGAAAGTTAACTTTATATTAGGCTAAACGTTATCCAACTACAAAATAATAGCATAGCGAAAATAACAAAGTGTGCCCTAGAAAGTACAGCAACAGTGTTGCATCCGATAAACTCGGGCATAACAAACAAATACGCAGTTCGCTCGTTTCTCGGTTAGCAACAGAAGGCCGGCGATACCAACCCAACTGCGTCGTACATTCGCGTCAACCCGAACCGATGCTCATTTCGTGCGGCGTAGTAACTGTCAATTTCATAACCTAAAATAAACCGCTTTAATATCCAAAAATACACTGCAATTAATGATTTTCATAATACCGGCGATAGTAAAATAGTCTTATTGGACAGCTTTCTCACAAGAATCTAGTAAGATAATGGTTTTTACTTACGATTTAGCGGGACAGGAGGCGCGTCGTGTCCGCCCCAGCGGCTGCCTTAACTCGCACTGCTGCGCGGCGCGTTGCGCAAGGCAAGGAAGGCGGGACGGGACCGAGCGTTCTTTTATTACGAGCAAAACTTTTTAAATCGCTGATGGCGAACGAAAACTGCAGTTATGAGACCGGCGAATATAGCAGACTACACAAACAACAGGCCAGCCATTGAGGTGTCGCAACAGCTCGTGCCCCCCTCCCGCTCTCGGGTAATGTGACCTTATCGTTGGCTGCACTCGGTAACAGTGAGCGTAAAATATAGAGACGCACTATGTGTGTGTGGCAGACATATACCAATACAGACAACTCGTGAAATTTCTAGCGAGGTAGACAAATGAATGGCTAGACAAGAAATATCGATTCCATGTCACAGCTACCTATTTGTTTGAAATTAGTGACGCTTAGGTGGAAGCAATCGCTGCGTATAAAGTGCAGCAAAAATACTTTACTCAACACACCATTAAAAAAACAGTAATATCTTACAATAATTTTTTTTTTTTGCAAAACCGGTTAACAGAATACTTACCACGTATTTTGGTCGTTTAAGTACGAAATCATTCAGGTAGTGATGACAATTTCTGGAAACTACTTGCCACAGACATGAATTGATGAAGTCTACGGAAATGTAGGCCTACAAGCAAGCGTAGATTTTTTAATTTGTGATAGCATAGTAGATTTTTTGTGCATTTCACTTCATTCATACAATTTTGCTGTTTTTGCAACAAGAGCTAAATGAGCCCTTTGCAATCTCAAGCAAATTGTCGGTCAGATTTAAATAATAATTTATGATCGTAAATGAGGTTAGATTAGATAACGCTGGTTTAGCATAAGCTGTTCTGTTTTCTTTTAACCGAAGTCTGGTTTTTTATGGTAAATACATAAAGAGTAATGGGCATATAAAGTACTACAGGGTTTTTCATAACGATTCGAACCAGGGACCCATCTCCATTTCGTGGCACTTGGCATTTTTTCTCAATTTTTAAGATCTACATTTTCTTTCGCATAGCATACATGCAAGAAGACTTCAAATGCATTTTTTAGGTAATTATTCACAGCATCGCCCAATCATTTATGTAAATAAATAAGTTAAACTTATTATTTAGGTGTATATTTTGCTGTATTTTAGGTGTAATATTACTTTACATTAGATTTTCATTACAACTACCTATGTAGTTATTACATAGTTGTACAAAATGGGCGTTGCAGCAGAGCCCTAGATCTAGCTCGGCCCGGGCTAACCTGGAAGCAAGGTCATTCAACTGCCAGACGGGACGGGACACCAAATCAATAACGTTGCATTACATAGAGACGATACGAATACATGCACACGTTGAAGTGTTAGTGAGATGCACATTGGAGCTTACCTGGATGGGGTGGGAATCGGCGGGCGGCACATAGACTTGATAAAATCTATAAATGACAGCCATATTTTGCATTTTGCATATTCGATTTATGCCCAGTCAAGATATTTTATTATAGTTAGGTTTAACATTCGAAACATTTCTTTTAACCAATACCTATATACCCAGTTGGAAATAGAAGAAGTACCTACATTGCCATAACTGCTACGCCTACGTCCTACGTTTTTCTCACTCACAGACCACTTACCCCATAGACATGAAATCGGTACAAATTTGCAAGCGAAAAATTATGTCAAGCGATAGGCGCTATTAGACGAAGCGGGAGGCAGGGGCGCCATATTAAACCTGTTACGATATCTCAAGATTACGCGTGTCGCGAAGCAATTTTGCGCTCATGTGCAGGCAGAAACGGGCGCCCTCCTGTTACAGGTCTATGGGGTTAGTGGTCTGTGTTCTCACTTGATCACGGAAGGACACTGATTCCTGAAAAACAGGTCATCCTAGTTCGAGAGTCAGGTCAGGGTTTATTAAAACCGTGCTATATGTATCATGCTGACTCTAATGTATTTGTACTATGTATGTATGGTCTATTACCGGAGATAAGTATCAAGAGCCTTAATAAGGTTGCGATTTTCTCAAAATGCACTTGCCGGATTTTTTAAAATTCTTTACATAGTGTGTACTCCAACCAATGTACTAGAAAATTAATTTTTACAATCGGTCAAGTAGTTCTTGAGAAAATCTCAACCTATGTGTTTGCAATCACAAGTATCACTTCGTTATGATGTGAAATGTTGGCAAAGCCGCCTTTTGATGGCTTTTGATAATCTGATTGGTCTAGGGCTAAAATTGTGACGTAAATCTTTTTTTTTTTTCATTTCACATTTATCATTGTCAATGCGGCTTTACTACTTAAGTGCTTTGTTGTATATGTAATATCTATTTCGGGCAATTTAAGCAATGCCCAACCAAAATAATTGGCTGCAACATGACAAATCTGCCAGTCTAGCCGTTGCGAACACTAAATTCGTATTGCGTAGTAGGTAAATCATTATACCTACTTAGGTTTTATACTGCGCTACAACTGCGCAGAGGCTGTCCTAGGTCGTTAATGGGAGCTACATTGTTACACCTGTGTAAATATTGAGTGCCATGCTAGCTAATGGCATGGCAACCTATTGGTAATACAATGCATATGGAATTATGAGCAGAGGACAGATTATCCCAAGGTTTTAGTGTTAGCAGTTACCTTGGTTGGTTAAAAAAAACTATTCCACTAAATTATTAGAAAACCAATTTTTGCCATAAATTGTATACATACTATATCAGTCTCATTATCACGACGAATCTAACGATATCTCATACATCAAAATCTGCTGAGGCCACAAAGGAACCGACATACATACACAGCACACACAATTGAAAAACTTTACCTCCACTTTTCTGTAGTCGGTTATAAATTATTGTGTGCAAGAAATTGTTAGCATTTATTTATTATTGTAAAACTTAGTGGACAATAATATTGTACGATTTAAAAAGAATTACATACCTACCTATGATTCTATGTTTCTATAACTTGTGTCTTACGTATTCGTTAATATATTTTTTTTTATTCCATCGCATTTGGACTTTAAATACGTAGATAATGCCGTGACATATTACAGGACCCCAGACACATACACCATATCTATTAGAGGGTGGGGCCGTAGCACATATAAAAATGCCCATTGTCCTTTCATTAGATTTCGTTAATCCTTTTGAACGTGATTGAAAGTTTTGAAAGACAAATGAGTAATACAATAACGATATGTTTCTATGAGTCCACCAAAGGAACAAGCAGAAATTATTATAATTACTTATATAAAATCGACTGCCAAAAATCTAGACCTCCTATACAATTATATACCCGCTTATAGCCTATGTCACTCTTACAATCAAAACAAATCTAACAACATCTCATATGTTAAAATCCATCAAGCCGTTTAGGCTGCAGGGTGCGCCCAAAGAACTAGATATACACACACATAATTATACCACAGATAGCCCAAATCAAGTGTCTTATTTTGTAAAAAAAATGATCGTCTAATTACCTGTTGTGATGTAACACTGAAGGAACTGATTGATCTAACCTATTCATCATTGCGAAAATAAAGTAATCCGATGTAATAATGTGAAAATAACTATCCAATAATCACAGAACAGCTTAAAATGTTGGTAGGGTAGTTTTTATTTACAAAACGTCTGATTTGATTTGGGCTTCGGTATGTGTGTGCATGTCTACACTCGAAAAACATAACCCTCTTTCTTGCGCAGTCTGGTAAAAAATAGTAAAGCGATATCTGTAGCGTCATGGTGTGTACAAATTTTATCTGACAAAGCTTTTGTTTAATCACACGTGCAGTTTGAAGTATCATGTTGATTCGAAGAAGTTACCTGATACCTTGTTGACACCAAATGAATTTCTTAGAAAATTTATAGCATAATAAAATCTTTTAGGTAGGTAACATGTTGAGTTGCTAAGTCAACTTTAATTTGATATAGGTAGGTTCGCCTAGGCTAGTATAGGCCGTAGTTCGCATAATTGCAAAAAACGGCCGTTTTGGCACATTTGTGAACTACAACTTAGCTTGTCGCAATTATACCATGTATTGTATATTGAAAAAAACATTTTGTAAATTCGTTTTTAAAAAAAAAATATTACATTGAAAGATATTATTTTTTTAAGATTGGCGGCGCTAGTTGGCCTATGGAAGGCCCTTAACATAAATCAATACAATATCAACTAAACTAATTAAAAGAAATGAAATAATTTACATCAATGTGGCGCCATCTATGCAAATAGTTCAAAACCAGTCACACATTTATTAACATCACCGACATTCTGTTCAAAGGTAACTCGTTACTCGAGTGTATGACTAGGTGGCGCCACACACAGCAAAAGAAAGGCGGAAAAAATTATTCTTCACTTTTGTACGGGTATGCAACAGTGAAATGCAATAGGGAAAAAACATAACTCGATTTAACCCGAGTTAAAATTCACGTAACTCGAGTTAACTGGATGGAAGAGCCTTTTTTTTAATTTGTACTAATTTATTCCCTCAGCTTCGCATTACTAGTTAAAGAAGGAACAGATTATTTTTTATCTGTTAAACAGATAAGAAAATTGACTGTTCAAATTTTCTTAAAAATCCACTCAGTAGTTTTTGCGCGAAAGAGTAACAAACACATCCACGCATTCTTACAAACTTTCGCGTTTATAGTTTTAGTAGGATTTGAAGAAGAGTATTACTGACTAAAGTAAAAATCCATGTCGCTCCATGTCGGTTCCATTCGGTTTTCGAACTCGAGTCAAAGAGAATTCAACTCGAGTTGGCTCGAGTTACGCCTAACTCGAGTTTACTCGAGTTGACCATCACTAGTATGCAATATGAGTACTGCCTTCTCTTGTAGCTGAGATTCTATTAAGATTTGTTATGATTCTAATAGGATCCACTTTGTGCCAAGCTCACCCCTCATACATGACTGGTACAGTCGACAACAGAGATAAAAGTATACAGGGGGCCTCAATAAAGTTGAGATTTTCTCATAAACTACTGGTCCGAATTTAATAATTATTTTACAGTTACATACATTTAACTTTTATCTATCTTACAGTGAAAGAATTTTTGCAATAGGTCAAGTAGTTTTTGAGAAAATTTCAACCTTAAAAACTCTAGTGTATACCTTTCTCTGTGTTCCACCATACAGTTTGTCACTGATATTTGATCAAGGGCTGGCTTTTGTGTGCCAAGTTTTAATATGGCCTATCCTAAGGCAGTTGTCCCACCGCCCAGCGAGTAACTCCTGGCAATTTTATTGCGAAAGAAACACAACAGGTAGCATATCCATGTAAATAAAAGAGCCGCAGCAGCGATACTTGCTCAGGGACATATTTTTATAGTTCATCGCTGAGCGAGTAACCCTGCGTCTCTTTGGTTTACTGTTGTACGTTTCTTTCGCAAAAAAATAACCAAAATTTACTCGCTTTACATGCTGGCGGTGCGACAACCGCCTAATCCACACTCATGAGAATAATCAATGTGGGCAAATGTCAGGTTGCGACTATACTGGTACAGACGAATACGAGAGAGAAGTATGCAGAGGGTCTTATTAGGGTTGAGATTTTATCAAAAACTGGGTACTTGACCGATTGTGGAAATTCTAGAGACATAGAGAGTAGAGACGTAATGTAAATAATTTTAAAAATAAGTCTATGATCTATAGAAACATAGTGAAACTGTTTTGGTATACTCCATTATTTCTTCATATTTTGTCACATGAACCCTTATTCGGTTCACAGGACATCATATGAACCACATTGCATTACTGGCTACTAATTACTATACGCAGATTATGCCGGCAACCAATGCTGTCATATGTTAGTGACCCATTGAGATGAGAGCACGGGGGAAAAAATACAAAACACTCTTCAGAGAGTTGGTGCACAATCCCCCCATCTCCGTTTACGAATAATAATAATACACATACTAGGTACCTACCTATGCATTAGATCATCCATCTCCGTTTAAGTTTTACACATACTACCTACCTATGCATTGGAATTTAGAATGAAACTGTATTTGTTACCTAACTTTTAATCTTATCTTCAAATATAAATAGAGTATTGATAAGCCAGTAGGTCAAAAAGCAATCGACCTTTTGCAGGAAACATGGATATTTTATTAACCAGTTAGGTATGTATGTATGAAGTAACTCAGCGTGGTATAACAATAAAGTCCTTATCCTCCCGTGAAAACTCCATACGTTTTTCATGGGTTAAGTCGGGTTATATTTTATTGCAAGTGGGTCTAAGGGCAACAACTATGGGCTAAAGTTCACTCAGCCCATCCATTAATGTTGTTGATGTAAGTGGCCCTTAGGGATTTTTTAGGTTTTGCAAGACTCCCTTTGCATGTTTCCAGTGAAATTAAATGACGAAAGACTACTTTGAATATTGTTGTGCAATCGTATTGCAGACTCGTGTAGAACAGGTAGGTAGCTAGATGATTAGTTAGATATATCAATGACTAGGAAAATTGTGTCATGTAATGATAAAAATAGAGTAGGAAGTAAACAGGTTCTAAACATGTCTCTTTTTGATAATTTCTGCAAAATATATGCTCCATTGCCTACCAAAGACCTTGAATTAAAATGTGCTGTGATCAACATATCAAAATCAGGAAAGAAAATCAGATTACAAAGAAACAATTGGGTACTCACATTTTGTGATTCTTCTTCCAAAACCGCCATTGCCTCGAAATCGATATTCATTTTGTACAAGTCCACTAACGTTTCAAGGCTCGTAAAACACTAGATGATATTAAAAATAAGGTACAAAGAATAAGGAAATCCGATAATTTGTATCAAAGTATTGTTTACAAACTCGCAAGGTCATTTGACATATTTTAGTAAAAACGTCACATGACGTCACATGTACAAGCACATGTACTAATAATCGATTATTGCTTTTTAGAAAGAATTGGTATTTATATAATAGTCTTACATTTTATTATTTTATTTATTATCAATATTGATCAAGCAATGTTTTGTTTTCCTGTATCATTACGATAAAAAGTATATGAATGTGAAGAAATACGCAATCAATCAACAATCAATCTTTATCAATGATTACAATATTGTGCACTAGATGGCACCAGCTTCGCAGGTATTTCCAATTTTTACTCTCTGGTTAGCGCTCATTGGTGAATAATTATTATAAGATTAGAACTAGCCAATAGGAATGTAGTATAGAATATTGCCAAATCGGACGAAAAGAAATTTAGCCACAAAAAGTCGTCTTGCTTTGGTTTGGCTTGTTATTCAATTTCTAAATAATGGTAAATGAAACGTGCTTCTTTGATTTATCTCCTCTAAATCATCTCCAAATCTCCTCTTTGTCGACGAACTTAATATATTGATGAATGTGCGGGATGATGGTTTGGGCTGATAAGGCAAAGCACCTAATGCTCTGATAAATATGGATAAATAAAAGTGTTAAAAAAAATAAACGTCAAAGTTTTTCGACGACCTCGCCAGATTTTTCGTTTCTGTGATATAAAATCGTATTTTTTTTATGTTTCTTGATAAACTTGTGATGTGGCCTTATACAGTAGGAACTCAATAATTAGGATATTTAATTTAGAATGTGTATTGTGTGCGGTATTGCTCTAGTGTTATTGTACAGTTGCGTGCGGGTGTAGTGTCATTGAGAGTTCACGATGCGTATCGGGTTTGTATTATATTGGTGCGTGTTTGCATTTCATCTGTGCAAAGCAGATGATGTGGAGAGGACAGATCCCCGGGATAGTGGCCGGAGGCACCAGTGGGGGCCGTCACGAAGCGGGTCTTTCGTGACCGATCCCGCGGTTGCAGCTTCCAACGAACATAGTAAGTTTTCCAATTTCCAATTATATTTTCCTCGACAATACGTCCTTTAGCTCAGAGTTTGCCAAAGTTTGATTATTTAGTATGTTTTTGCAATACTTCCTGCCCACTGTGACATTGAAAGTTATGAGGTTTAAGGTTAAGTTATATGAATGACCTTATAACATCTGGTTTCCTTATCAGGAGATAGATCCTTCTGGTAATGGGTTGCCTCACCTTACCATGTAGTTGACAAACTTCAATGCAACAGGTTTACATTTCTAATTAGGTATCTCTTTAGCAGATTCAAAGGCTAGTTAATTAATGTTTGTAGCCCAAAGTAGAGGGAATAATTATTCTAATGAATATCTCCCTTTTTAGTTTTTAGTTATTAAAATAATCATGACTGTATTTATGGGTATTATGAGCCAGTATAAGGGGCATAAAGAGTTTAAAAATCGATACTGAGGTTAGTTTCTGAAGGGCACAATAACGTATTGTTGAAAGGAAATTCAGAATACAGGTTAATTGAAATAGGTGTAAAAAGATTAAACAGACATTGGTTGAAGGAATAACATTGTGTAGTTTGCTTAAATCCTGTGAAAATAATCTACAGCATAACTTTAAACTGTGATTATAAAGCTTAATTTTTCAGATTTTCAAAGTAGAAAATACCCAGGTATACCGAAGCCCAAATCAAATGTTTTGTTTTGTAAACAAATATAATGACTGTTGTTGACATTTTTATTTATTATTATTGACATTTTCATTATTGCTATCTTATAAATTAATTTAATAATATGTAATTATAACTAAGACAATTTATGAAATGTATAGTGCATTAGTTTAAGACTGTAATGCTATACATTTAAATGAAATAATAAATAAATAAATTATCCTCTAATTACCTGTCGTAATGTAACATCGAAGGAACTGATTGATTGAATTCATCATTGAGAAAATAATGTTATCCGATCTAATAATGTGAAAATAACTATGCAATAATCACAGAAAAGCTTAACATGTTACCTAGTAGTTTTCGTTTACAAAATAAGAGTTGGTACACATTAGGCGTTTTGATGCACATGCTTTGGTAACGCGCGTTTCAAGAACTACGAGGTCTGATTAAAGTGTACACATGCAAATCTCTTTTAATAACATAGTATGTAACAAAACAAGATAAAACTGAAAACAATTAAACCTAAACCCAAATCAAGTGTCTTATTTTGTAAATAAAAACTACCCTACCCTACTTACATATTAAGCTGTTCTGTGATAATGGCATACCTAGTTCTTTTCACATTATTAGATCGGATTACTTTGTTTTCACAATGATGAACAGGTTTGATCAATCAATTCCTTCTGTGTTAAATCACAACAGGTAATTAGACGATCATATTTGTATACAAAATAAGACACTCGATTTGGGCTGCGTATCATACCATTTAGTTCAATTATTTTTTGTGGTCATCCAATTTGTTATCATAAATAATACCAACACCAATAAAACATACAAGATTTTGTCTGTGCAATAAGACTGGAAATAGCACTTCTAGCTTTACCACTTTTCATATTTATTTTTATTCTGTATGTATTATTATTCTACTTTTACTTTTAGGTACCTTCTTTTCATGTAAGTGACTTATAATTGTCTGTAATGGGAATAAAATAATCTTTAAACCTATCCTACTTAACCATTGCACTATTGTTACCTATTTGACGTTTAAATTTCACAAATTCCAGTCCCATTATTTTAAATAGCCTGCGCTTTCCCCGTTCTTGATCCCTCCTAACCATTTACCCAATTGTATGTTTGGGTGTTTATCGGTCCCTAAATGACTTAAAAATATATGCCAAAAAGATAATGGATTTTTTTGTTTGTTATTTTACCATTTATGTAGGGCGTAGTTAATTAAATGCACTATTGACGAAATTTATACGGATACTTAGTTTTAAGGTTTTCATTGACATTTGTAATTTAAAAAAAACTTAATACATATTAATTTCTTGGGCAGAAATGTCTTTAATAAGAATTGAATAGAAATTGTATATTAAATATGCTTTATTGTGTTTTAGCTGCATTAATGAGTGATGAATGAATATTAACGAAAGGGTTTGTTAATATTCATTCATCACCATCATTGATCTCCTATAAACAACTAGATACACAAAGGTCTTACTAAAACAATTTAAAAAAACGTCCAAATAAGGGTCCATTTTTAGAAGGCAGACTGTGTATCTAGTTGTTTATAGGAGATCAATGATCACCATCCATTTTTATGTCCCTACTGCTTGGGCTTAATTATATACCCTTGATAGTTTAAAATCCCTTTATAAGTAACCAGTTTTTCAATTACTTTGACAATAATTGTAAAACCGTAATTGGTTAAATTAATTGTTTTGTTCTTTACTGTGATGATAAGGTAACCAAGTGAAATTAATTGGTTACCCTCATATTGTAGGTACCTCCCTAATTAACACTTTATTGCACCCACTAATGAATTAATGAAAACCTTAAAAAACCGGCCAAGTGTGAGTCGGCCTCACGCACCCAGGCTTCCGTGCAACGCAACTTAACCCCTTAACTTTGCTCTAATGAAAAGATAATCTAGATTTAGAGACCAACTTATTTTTGCCATTATCAAAATATTATGTCCATAGATCGACATACTCCTGATTAGTTGATCATCTACAGATATAAGTTTGTAATAAATAAATAAATATTTTTGGGGAGATGTAATTTCAAATTTAACTATGGATGAGTTTGATATCCACCATTCATTTTCATTGGTCCACATAGCATAGCACTGGTGGAATTGAGTTCAACTAACTAAAATAACTGCTTCCACCAAGGGCGACGCCAGCCGATGGCCCAGAAGGGGCAAGCCGATGTAAATTACAGATGTGTGTGAGAACAGGCGACGACGTGGCAGCGTGGACGGAATAAGAGAGACAGTAGTACTCTCCTCTCCCAGCTCGCTTTCGCCTCATCGCCTTTCCAGTACCTGACTAAGGACTTTGCATTTGGCTGGATATTCTAATCTCAAGGGCTGCTCCTACCTGTCCCCCCTTGGCGACGCCCTTGGCTTCCACAACACCCTAGTTTACATAGTTTAGATCTCCTATGCCTATCACAACTATGTCGGCCTTACAACAAAGGCATCTTGTCTCGACATTATGTTCACATTGTAGATCTGCCTGTGTGTACATAAGACCTATGTGCTTAGCAGAGTAGCACGGATTTTATGAGCAAACACAGTTGTTTGCTTATCAGATATCAGTACAATAACATCTACATTGTTATAGGATGGATGACCTACTAACTGTGAAATAAAATATAATGAGAGGTTTTTGAAGAATACTAAGTTGGAGTTAAGCAATATGATGTCCGATCATGAACTTTATTGACTTGTTATTTTGTACATACTGATAATGTTTGTTTATCAGTTTTTTATTGCTTTACCTACCTCTTAGCGTCGGTACATCTGCCCCCAACCCAATTTTCCATGGAGGTAAACAAACCACTAACCGCACTTACTTATTTACTAATGATCATGATCCATTGCTTTAGCTAACTTTGGCCACTACGACTCAAATGAGTCTTCAGGCTCTGAACCGCCCAGCAAGCGTCGTGCTAGCGCCGACAAAACGTCGACGCTTGAAAGACGCCAGTGTAGGGGGTCTCTGTAGCCGCTCCCGCGAGCGATGGCAGGTTCGAGCAGGGTAGGTACCGCCAGCGCCGTCTTTCGGTGCTGTCGAGCGTTGTCATCCAATGAAATGAAAATGTGAAGGACGACAACACCGACAAGACGCCTACACTAGCATGAATGTAACCCCAATATGGTACATGTTTCCCACAGATAGAGACGCTTTTTCGTCCTTCAACGCATTGCGATCAAACCGTTGAGTCATCATGAGGTACAGGAAATGGCCGACGGACCAACCGGCGTGCGACGATTTATCATAAACGTAAACAGGCCGGCTTGGCACGCCGCACCGATAGCTTGATTAATTCTATTAATTGTACAGCTAAATTGGTAACTGCCGTCTGTAATGAGTACCGCACTTACGTGTTTTATCTGTTTCACAAAAATAGGTTTCAAAAGTGTGGTGTGGCATTGACTGAGTGGCCACACTCGATGACTCGACAGTTTGAGTTATCGTTTTAGTTTTTTTTTCTTTTGAGCTTTCTAACATTAGTAACACCATTACTAAAATTAAGGCCCGCTTGTAATGAAAGTTAACCCTAGAGTAAGTGACTTAACCCGAGAAAAGTGTATGGAAGTTCCCACGGGTTACACCGGGATTATATTTTGTTACAAGTGGGGGTTATTGTGTTATTCAGGGCCACTTGCACTCATCGAGATAAACCCGGGTTAAGCACCTAACCCCAACCATATCGCAAATTTATCTTGTTATATCCCATGGGCCGGTTCTTTGCCCTGTTTCTCTGTTCGTACATCCAGCTGTAACCTAGTTTGTATTCTGTACCTCATATTATTGTAAATTAGTATATTATGTATGACATAACCAAGTGTTCCCTAGAGCTCCTAAGGTTGAGTAAATGAAGTATTGAAGTATTAATAGGTTAACCCGGGTTCAAATTCTAAAAGACATTGTCTCCTACCAACTCCCAAGGCTTCTTCTGTGAGTAAGAATAAGAACGAAGATAGACATAGGCGTTTCTGTTCGTTCTATGCGTTCTAACGATTGTCTGTTAGTTGCCTTCCTCGATATTAATATTTGGTGATACCACTTAACGCATTTTGCATGTCAACAAATATTCCAGTTCAGCAAATTGTCTTATAATAATGTGTTTTTGTTCTAATGTCCTTGATTTCGCAGTAATGCAGACGTGAAACGTCTAATGAACGTTTTTTATGGAAAAGCAAACATTTGTTACGAGGAAACATGTTTTTACAGCTTTTATACGATTGCAAGTGGGATGCTTTTACTCCTTGAATATATTTGAGATGTACAAGAAATGGCTTTGGATCTAGATCCGATATTCTTAGACAGTTTTGAGAGCAGACTGAGTTTGAGTTCGGTCTTACAACTGTCAGTTTTTATACAGTTTTGACAGACGTAAGAGCGAGCGTACGCTGAGCTCGTGCTGAAAACAGTCTATCGGCCTTAGTATTTTATTTCTGACAAGGGTCATCAGTTTATACCATTTACGCGGGGTATACCTAAATCGCAGTGAGACTGATTCGCGTTATGCCTAAAACCGCGAGTTAGGCATAAGGATAGTAAACCTACTAAGATGAAGGTCGGCAGCAAGGAAGACTAGGACAAACTGAGTTTTAGTTTTAAAGCTAGTAGCGTAACTTTCACATACTCCCTTGGGATGGGACATTGGTCTTCTGTATCGCCTTCACTATCGGATTTAAAATTGTTTAGAAATCTGTCGATTTCTTTTTGAGAAAATCACGATATATATGACTTTTCTATACCTACCTAAGCTATCTTTGTATTAAGACCATGCCTATCCTTCCTATGCACTGTTTTGCAATGTGAACATCAAATTCAGTTCGTCATTTGCCAATGTCATGTTACAGAATATTCAAAATATCATATCGTCTTCTTTTCATCCAGTGGAGTCGCCGTAGCGTCGTCACCCTGGGTATCCGCGTCTTCTTGTATTCATCCAGAGGAGTCGCCGTAGCGTCGTCACTCGGGACGAAGCTGCTCGGCAGTCACGTTCACTCCCGACCTCGTAGTGGGACTCTTGACTATAGCGCCAAACTTCAGATCCTGCATGAATCCTCCAATAACTTCACCATACTATCATTCGCCCCACTATCAAATAATTTCGCAATCGTCGTTTCCCGCCTTGAGTTTATAAAAAAATAAATAGACCATACACTTGGCTTTTTTTCTAAAACATCAGAAATTTGGTTCGATTTAATGTAATGATGACCCTTACTAGTGGGACCACTGTGATACCAAGTACCTAAATCTAAAGTCCTCTAAAAAGACAGTGATGAGGTTCGCCAAATCGCCACTCATCACGCCACGGGTCCGTGTAGTGGCGAAAAGCGGTAAGCCGTCTTGCTTAGCTGTAATTCCACAACCGCAGACATTCGTACAAATAAGCCGCTAATGAAACAAAATTAGTTGACGAGCTCGATTCATTTGCATACTAATTTTTTAGCACTTTTAGCAATCGTAAGTAATTACCTAGGTATATTGCGTGTAGGCGCTAATATCAGTAATTGGATTGTTTCTTTGTAATGGTTCCCACGATACAGTAACGGAATTCGGATAATGACCCATTTACGAGTATCTTCTGATGCAATGTCTAAGGACTAAATTAGGGCAGTTTTGAACACGAACTTAGCGTGAGCTCGCTCTTATAACTGTCAAACGTCTATGGAATATGACATTTTTAAGACCGAATCTGATATAAAAGTGCTGTCAGTGCACCTTTAAATTCTTTGGCGAGCTTCATTGCTGTAAAACTTACAGATTTCTATAAACTTTTACTTAGTCCACTATTTAGGGCCTTACATGAGCCAACTAGCGCCGCCAATCTTAAAAAAATAACATCTTCAAAATTAGTCATTTTTATTAAAAAAGCTATGTACACAATCGTTATTAGGATAAATACTATTTTTTAACATACAATACATCGCATAATTGCGACAAGCTAAGTTGTAGTTATCAAATATGCCAAAAACGACAGTTTTTCGCAATTATGCGAAATACAACTTAGCGAAATTGAATCACGTTATAAATAAGCATTTAAAAATAGTATTTGTCGTAATAAACAATGAGTACATAGCTTTTAATAAAATTGTTTATATTGGAAGATATTTTTTTTTAAGATTGGCGGCGCTAGTTGGCTCGTGTCAGCCCCCTTGTTTCTGTGTTGTGGTTTTGTGTCTTATGGACCTTGGCCTTTGAAGTTTGATATAATCATAGTCAATCTGTAATAATCAGTTGGACTGTGGGTGGGATAACAGAGTATAATGCAGATTAGATAGTAGACACTTACTTTCTTCCATTAGCTCATAAAACTTGAAGTTATAATATTATTATCTAGTTCATAAACATAATTAAACCTCACTTTCCTTAAATCATATTGCTATCTCTTTCACACTTTGTTAAAAAAGGCAATAGAAAGGGAAGGTTCCTTGCAAAGTGGTGTAAATGTAAATTCAAAAAATATATTGACGTGCAAAAATGTACTCGACGTGCTTACTTGCAATAAAGAAATTTGACTTTGACTTTTGACAGGGCCTAAACGGTGGCGTAACTTGAAATCACGTTTACGAATACGTGCCTATATGTCTAAGTACTTGCCCCAAAAGATAACCCACAAAAATGCCATACGGTTTGTTATATAACTCGGGTTAACTTTTGGCCCGCGGTTGGTGCAATTAACCCTAAGATAAACTCCGTTCTTCGGTGATTCCCAATTAGGAATACGCGATTTTTTTTTGGAAGTGGTATGCACGAAAAAGGAATTTGAAACCAGGGGGTCGCGAAGTCTCTATAAAGCGGTCGCGAAGCCTCACTAAAAAAATCCAATTAAGTTTAAAAAAAACCTCATTTGAAATACATTTACATTGTGAAGGTTGCGCCTGTTTTTCTTTAACTAATATCTCCCATCGCTTATTCGTTTTTGTTACACATAGTATTAAATAGTTTTCTAAATGTAGGCGATTTCTTTGCTGTAGATACTTGATGTATTTAGATTTCAGCCGATACCTAATTATGAAAATAAATAAATATGTCGTACGGATTTGATATTTGTAACTTGTAACATAATAAAATACGGGTACGAAACAGAGCCTCCTCTGTTTGTAGCCCGTATTTTAGTATGTAGAGGGGCGCAATTTTTTTTTACGTACTAAGAGGGGCTCGCGTCATGAAAATGGTTGAAAACCACTGGTGTAGAGTGTAGACAATCACTTTTAACAAACAGAGAAACGGAAGGTTCTCTTGAAAATGGCGGGATTCGACGGTTGCGAAATTATTTGATAATTTTCCTTTTATTGTCTACAGGGGCTATTTTGTGTTTAATATCACGTTAAATTAATCAGAAAATGTTCGCGAATGACAGTACGGTGAAGTTATTGGATTATTTATGCAAGATCTGAAGTTTCAAGCTTTTATGAGTGAACGTGACTGTCGAGCTGCTTCGTCCAGAGTGATGACGCCACGGCGTCTCCTCTGGATGAAGACAAGAAGACGCGGCTACCCTGGGTGAAGACTGGGTAGCGACTCCCCTGGAGGAAGATAAAAGACTATTGAATATATTGAATTTTCTGTAACATGCCAATGGCAAATGACGAACTGTCGAGTCCATTAATAAATAAATAAAGAGAAACGGAAAACAGCTTCACGGTCCTACCTACTTACAATACAATGTATCGTGGATTCCATTCCGCGTGTTAAAATCAATTCCACGCTGTTGCTTTCAATCATCTCAATGAACTGTTGCCAGCAAAAGATTTTAGTCTCCAATTGATCTCAATGAGGGGAGTTAACTGGCTGGATATTATGCTCCCAGACCATTCGTTGCCACATTGATTTGATGGATTTTGTTGCAGTTGCTCGACTTTATTAACCTGCGTCGCAAAGTGTGTCATATAAGATAAGATGAGATATTTACTCACTATGCCACTAATGAACGATTCTGAGGTGTTAAGAGAACACTAACTCTGACATGGCTTAATACTGGCATCCGTTGTCTTACTAAAGTTACGAAAGAAATAGCAGCCTAAGTATTAAGTATTTTCGTAGAACCGATAACCGACGAGATCTCGAATGGAGGCCACGACCGGGTAAACGTAGCGTGGGACGCACCTGGTCCAGATAGAGGGATGAACTTCGCAAGGTGGCCGGCAGAGACTGAATGCAAAATGCCTAGAATCATGTTGAGTGGCGTGGTTTTTGAGAGACCTACGTCCAGCAGTGGACTTTTAGTTGGAAGTTTTTAGGCACGTCAAACTTTTAGTTGGAGGAGTAAACCAGAATCGTTATAAAATTGCTTTCCAACAATATTTCACGTTTTTCTAGTAACAATGCAGCATTGATTAAAGTGTCTACCGGCACTTATTGGCAAAGTCTCTGCGATGATTCAACCGACCCATTAATAAGTGACCAATTGTCGGAGGCCAAACGTATCTTCGCTCTTCTGAATGGCATATCTATGCTTTTAATTGAACCAAAGACAAAACAGTATAAAAAATACCGTTTATTATCATTAACCTACCGTGAATATTTACTAATACTTCGATATACTAAATATACCAACTAAGCCTAGAGACGGACCACTTGCAACGTGGTGGTCCAGTATTGAGGGGGAGATAAAGGCTCGAGAACACCCACAGTAGACATCTCAGGACAGATTGTCCTGGCACAGAAGTACGAGGAGGCCCGACCCCAGATAAACTGGGAATGGGGCACGACAAAGAAGAAGACTTGTTCCGATATAGAACCGGGTAGATATTGCCTTCAGACATCAAAGTGCGCCGCTCACTCGTGCGATTGAAGCTCTCGCGAGTGCTTCCTCGTCCTTTTCGGCACAGAAAGTGAAAAATATAATCTTCTTTCATACTTGTACTTGTACACGCTTGTTTCCCGTAGGGGTAGGCAGAGACTGGACTTCCATCTGCTGCGATCCTGGCTTACAACTCTCGCTTCCTTCACATTCATCAATCTCTTCATGCACGCTCGTCGGTGTGTTGCAATTTTCTTGCACAACTGAAAAATTAAGAAGCTTTGATTATGAAAATGAAACAACAGTTTCGAAAACAGATTGAATAAAGGCTGACTTTATTAGAGCTCGAAAATTTACAAACACTTCTTCGAGCACTCTAATAAATATTCCCGGACATTTCCTAATTAACCGAACGTGATCATTAATCACTAAACACCACAGAAACTAGAATTTTCACAAAGAAAACGCTAATGCGCGAGTCGCGCTTTTTTCAAGCATTTCTCATGACCAAAGTATCGGATATTACGAACAACCTAGCACTCGTATATTGAACAATAGCAACGGTTTTACGTAGCCTATTATGAAACAATGTGTACTTGGCTGGCGTACAGTATTCCTCGCCCAGATTTCCTTGAGTAATAGTGTCTTCAATGTCTTCCCCTCGGGGTTCCTTCAAAGCTTCTGTAGAGGGAGGCAGGGTAGGTATGCTCTCGTTTGTTATCCAGTCTGGTGATTTATATAGTCTGAAAGAATATTTCGTTGTTTTACCGCTCGTAACGTAGGCCATGACTGTCTAAATATCTAAACATGCTCCTTCTAAAAGAAACATTGCTAGAAGGGTTTTGTTGCTACTTACGACTTTTTGTTTGTAGCGACTATAGATGTCTGAGTTTATTCACATTTGTTAGACGTACCACCTGGAGAAATATACATATACAGCGGGCTACATTAATGTTCAGATTTTCTAAAAAAATACTTATATATAACTTTTTCAAATTGTTTTACCATTACATAGACTGCACTCTGAAGGCTGACTTATATACTCTGACTGTTTAAATAAATGTCTGTTTAACAGATGCTTTATCGTGTTTAGATCTTTAGATTCCTACTTATATCTTTGTTAGTCTGTTTTATTTCTAATTCTACAATGTTTTCCACATTAATTACTTTTTTTCACATCGAAATACATTGTGGGCGGTTTCTGTACGTCATTATATATTTTAGTTTTACGCCTATGCAAGGAAAGTGTGCCATTGCTCAGTAGAAAAAGATTTTTCAATTCAATTTATTTTAGTCAAAGTAGGAGCTACAAACATTGATCTCCTATAAACAACTAGATACACAAAGGTCTTACTAAAACAATTTAAATAACGTACAAATAAGGGTCCATTGTTAACGTCCAAATAATGTCCAATAAAGCAAATGATCCCCATTCATCCGTTTGGACCTTCTTTGAGATCGGACATTTTTAGAAGGCAGACTGTGTATCTAGTTGTTTATAAGAGATCAATGGCTACAAATGAGTAATTTTAGCGCTACACTCGTTTTCTTCCAGACAAAGTTGTTCGATTGTTTATTATGCGCTTAGTCGAGGTTTTCCCTGAAACTGCAGATGTTTAGGCTTTGTTTAAATCTTTTGCATTTGCGAAACACTTAACTTATTTTCAGTTATTATTTGGGCCTGTTTGATACCGTCTGCACCTACACGCGACCACAACGCAACCACCAGCGGCAAAGGCCCACCTCGCAAATAAGACGCGACTTCTATAGCGACAACCACGTCGACATTTTGTAGTTACCGCAACTGCAAAAAGCTGCAGCGAGTCCATTTACACGTAACCACTGATTGGTTAATTTTTGCCGCTGCGTTGTGGTACGGTGGAACACAGAGAAAGGTGTACAGAAGAGTTTTTAAGGTTGAGATTCTCAAAAACTACTTGACCTATTGCAAAAATTCTTTCACTGTTTGATAGATAAAAGTTAAAACTATGTAAATGTAAAATAATTATTAAATTCGCTTCAGTAGTTTTTGAGAATATCTCAACTTTATTGAGGCCCCTGTATACTTATCTTTATCTTCGACTGTACATGTTAATAGACGCTTAGAGGGCTCCTTATAAAATCCTTTGGAGTCTTTATTGTTATGTTTATTTCCAACGTTCGCCGCATATGGACAAGATGTATGTCCTGAACTCTAAACAAAGGCGTACTAACGCTATGTTCCGCGACATAATAATGTCAGTCATATCTATGCAAATTGTGTCGCGTCAGACACTGTGTACTTGCGAAACTCAGCCGTGGACAAATAAACACGACCTCCCGCTTTGACTGATATGGGCGTTATCTCAATTTATTTCTATATTCAGTGTAATTTGATGATTTTATTAGTAGTAGTATCAAATTGAATACGATTTTGACAAATATCAATGGTGGTTGGAGTGCTATTTCAACTCTTGTGTTAAGAACGGTACAAAGTTCAGTGTTAATACTTTTGATGGCGTTTAACCATACCCCCTAATGAACGACCACTGCCAGCCAAGATAACTGTAAGAACGATAGTTATAAGCAGTTCTGAGCACAAACTCAAGAGTGCCTCGCACTTACAACAGCTGCTGTCTAAATTGTATGAAGTCTGACAATTGTTGTCGAACTCAAACTCAATTCGCACTCAAAACTATCTATGACTATCGGCCGAAATGAGCTCACTCTTAAAAGTCTGTTTGACAGTAAAGTTGTAAGATATGATCACGAAGGTCGCCCTCAAAACGGTCTATTTGGACCTTATAGGGTACAATCATGTTACCTAATCGTTATGATTGTTTTAGCTGTGTTTGATCAATGGAAAGTTTCGTTTTATTAATTACTAGGCATATTAGCCTAAATACCATATCATCTGCAATGTTTACTCGATTGATATAAACAAATTGTTTTTATTATTAGATATGATAATAGAATCATTAAGCTTGGCGATGCCATTTCATCCAAACAATTCTAATGTCTTGAGAATCATCAATTCAATTCAAATACACTTTATGGTACATAAAAGACACAAACAATTACAATACAGAAATACAAAACAGCATGTAAGGTGGAACACAGAGAAATGTGTACAGGAGAGTTTTTAGGGTTGAGATTTTCTCAAAAACTACTTGACCCATTGCAATAATTATTTCACTGTTAGATGAAAGTTAAAACTATGGTACTGTAAAATAATTATTAAATTCAGTCCAGTAGACTCAATAAGGTTGAGAAATCCTCAACCTTATTGAGACCCCCTGTATACTTATCTCTGTCTTCGACTTTACAATTCATCATCATTGTAGCTCATTTTTAGTCCAAGTTACATATCTATATCTACTCTTCAAGTATCGTTGAATTTGGGTCTGTTCCATTCATGAACGAAATATTTTCGCGAGCGTTTCTTCCTTCATGGCTCCATCCAATTCCATACCTCATATCATCGTATGTCATCGACCCAAGGTTATTTTGGAAACAAACAAAGTTTTTATCCACAATTCTATATCCAGATCCTTACGAATTGTCACACGCACGCATCACGCACGATTCAAATTGTTATAGCGAAATTTCGCTGTTTTTAACAGGAAATGGCTGCGCCTAATTATAAGTTCTAATCGGTAAAACAGGTGGACAGGGATCACTTGACGGTAATAATAATTGTTCACCATCCGCCCGTCGCGGGCGGTCAGATTAGGGGATCTGGCCATTAGTCGGATAAATCCGGCGACCCACGGAAGGCAGCGGGTACAGAGTGGTCCTGTCCCGCTGCAGCCAAGCGCTGCGAGCGTGCTGGGTCGGCTTGAACGTCCCGAGGAGTGCTATCAGCAAGCGCGCATAAAGTTTCCCACAATGCGCGGAGGAGGCCACCCTGGGGTTTTAGTCGGTGCGAGTCCGACATAACCTGTCGCTACCCCTGAGGCGGCGGGTATGCACAAGCATTTCCCGCACAAACGAAAAATAATTTATTATTTCTCATACTTTTCACACCGGAGTCAGGAGGTTAAGCTATAGTGGATAGACGTGATGCTAGGTTTCTGAATTATTGAAATATTTTCTCCTTGCCGTCCGTAATATGGCTAGTATATACCTACAGCCATAGTATAAGGGCCTTATCATACTGGCGATTGCGCGGCGATGACGCAGCGGGCGCACGGAGTTCACGCAGCGATCACGCCGCGGGCTCGCGGCGTGCGATCCGCGTTTTGCACAGTCAGTAACAAAATTAACGGCATTATTCGCGGCGAGCTCGCTGCGCGCCCGCGGCGTGAACGCCGTGCGCCCGCGGCGTCATCTCTGCGTGATCGCCTCGCTTTGAACTCGCTCGCAAATCACCAGTGTGATAAGGCCCTAAGGGTATCCTAGTTTGGGAGCTGGTCCTTTACGGCATTCTATAATTCAATTATGTGTATTGTTATTTACATTTATACCAAAATAAGATTATGTAAGAATACCTATATCAATCTATCAGTCGCAAGATATCAGTCGCAGTAACGCAGGCCTTTTCCAAAGCGCAAAACTTATCACGATTTTCAAATCTTTGCATCCAGACAGGCTCCCTCGATGTAAGGGAAGGTCCTCAACAGTTTTAACATTTTATTAGGCTGCTGATGAATGTTGAAAGCTCCTTTGCACAGATAATCATACAAATTTCTCCTGGTCTGTATAGTAAGGCTATATGTATTATGTTCCAGTTCTGTTGGAGGCGTGCCATAACGAGCCGTCGTGTCTGCAGGATCGCGCCGGATTGGAGGCGATCACACAACTCCATAAGCAGCTCGACGATGACGCCAATGGGAACGTTGACCTTAGCGAGAGTGATGATGTGAGTTGATATGGATACGGACATAATTTTTACGTTATATCCTCTGTAGGATAGGAAGAGATCACGGAACGCAACACAGTATATAGCACACTACCGACTTGGTTAGTAGATCGTCCTACTGTACTTATGTACTTATCAAGGCCACTCTAGTACAACACTGGACTGGATCATAGTATAATAATGGACTTTGCACCGAACATTCGACATTAGTCTCTTGGTTGGTACCCCTAAGGGTTGAAGTGCAGTTTACGTTACATAGAGTGCAACTGTTGTAGCCATTCATCATCACTGTCATGCCAGCGTTCCCTCAGTAGCCGCTAGCCGCCCGCCGGCCGACTAATGAAATGCATGTATTTTTAATCGATGATGAATTGTTTGAAGTTCACGAGTGCCGCTACATGGATACGCTGCCAAGAGACAATGTTTTGATATGGCGAGCATGCGGTGGACTGTGTAATATCGCTTTGTTCCCTCATTCCTTTCAATCATTGATGGCGTGGGAGCGAGACCGAAATATTAATCCTGTTGTAGTTTGATTGTCGATTGGTAAAGGCTTTCCCCACGTGGTCTATCTGTTATCTCGTATTATTAATCACTTTTATCGGCCATCTTAGGATAGTGAGATGTAATAAATCCGTGTGCCTATATTTTCTAAGACCAAGATTCATGGACAGTCCTGAGATAGCTCACCGTGACCTCGCTCTTGCGAATGTATTTTTCTCCTCCGCGTTGCACATTGCAAAGTATTGTAGATGTATACTTGAAAATAAAGAGATTCGATCTGGATACGATTCAAATTTTGTTAACTGTATAAAATCTAAAACTTTAGTTGTAAGACTAAAACTCATCTTACACTCTAAACTATGAATCTCGGTCTAAGCAATGCTGATTTTATAGTCACGCTGACCATCTAACTAAAAGGTATACGCCCGTAGATCAGCGCCGACGCTGGTCAGCGCTGAGCGGTCGGCGACAGCCGCTAGCTACTGAAAGATATTTCTTATACCTAATAGTGTCTCGGCGAAACATCGCCTGATGTTGCTGTCTGTGGTCGGCTAAGGACTTATATTTTTTATTGTAAAACGAAAAAGATACCATACATATTGACCTGTCAGCGCCAATGGTCAGCGTGACTCTAAAATCAGCCTAGGAGTAAGGTTAAATGGTCTCAAAACGGCGATAATATTTCTCCAATGTTTCCTTACGTTCCAGTTCCTCCGTGAGGAGTTGCAGTATGACAGCGGGTACGAGAAGAGGCAGCGCGCGTTCCACCACAACGATGACATGCATATCTCCGTCAAGGAGCTATGGGAGGCGTGGCTGCGCTCTGAGGTAATTTGTTTCATCATTAGCACATCATCATCAACCCGCATTGGTCCACTGCTGGACGTAAAAGACGCGCCACTCGACACGTTTCTTGGCTTATTACATTCAGTCCCTGCCACTCCTGCCAGTTGATTGTTTGTTGTTGAGTAATTGAGTTATAGATTGTAGGCTTAATCCACCAATCCGCACTGGGCCCGCGTTGGTCGTGGTCTCAGCTGCCCTAATGGTCCTTCTTGATTTTATACTAGCCCAGAGGTTCTCTTGAAAATGGCGGGAAACGACAGTTGCAAAATTTATTTTATTGTCTACAGTGGTTATTTTGTGATTAATATCACGTTAAATTAATCATAAAATGTTCGCGAGTGACAGTAAGGTCAATTTGTTAGATAATTTAAGCAAGATCTGAAGTTTCAAGCTTTTATCAAGAGTCCCGCTACAAGCTTGGGAGTGAACGTGACTGTCGAGCTGCTTCGTCCAGAGTGATGACGCTACGGCGACTCCTCTGGATGAAGACGCGGCTACCCAGGGTGAAGACGCTATGGCGACTCCTTTGGAGGAAGATAGAAGACTATTATATATATATAATTTTCTGTAACATGACATTGGCAAATGACGAACTGTCGAGTCCATTAATAAAATAAAAATAATAAATATTAGCCCAGACTAAATCACTGTAGCCCAATAACTAGGGAATGAGACTGCGACGTATTCGAGATAGGTAAGGATCGATTACCTCTGAACTGCTGCGGTGGCTGCCATAGTTGGAGTGGTTGAGAATAACATTGCTAAATGTGAAAGTTTTGCTAATTAATAAATAAATAAACAGGGAATTAAACACTTATCACATCTACCTATAAATCATCGTATGTTTATGTCTGTAGGTCCACAACTGGACGGCGGAGCAAACGGTGGAGTGGCTGTCCCAATCAGTGGATCTGCCTCAGTATAAGACCTTGTTCTTGCAACATAAGGTCACTGGCGCCACTTTACCCAGGTACGTATAGTCCAAAACAGAGAAAAGTATACTGGAAGTCTCATTATGGTTGATATTTTCCCAAAAACTACTTGACCGATTGTAAAAAATCTTCCCTGATAGATAGCTTAGGCCGATAGTCGTACGCCCGGTCTCCACCGGGCGTACGGGCTTCGCGCGGCAGTCTCGCGAGCCAATTTTTTTTATTCACAGTGTTCATATACAGTTGTGTGGGTAAAAGACATTGCCACTTTTCAATGGAGCTTTGCCCCACCTACAAAACTACGTGACCATTTAAGCTGTAGCTATCATTATGTTGGGGACTTATTACAGGTTTCATATTGCATAATCATAATCAGTATCATTTTCTACTATCGCAACTCCTATAGAAGAATAACAAAAACAATGAATAAATCGCTTCGATTTCTTACTATTTTCTGAATTCTTAATTGAGCTTGTTTTTTTCGAATCGCAACTTGTACAAAACTTTATTTTAAACCAATAATTTTAATAAAAAACGGAGATATTTTTACATTTATTCGTTATCTTGTACAACTTGCGGTTGATGGTGGGGCAGAATCTGGCATTGTCATTTAAATATCTTGGGTGCACAATCACAGTTACGAACACTAGAGAGGAGGAGATTGACATCAAGGACCAAAGTCCTTTAAGATGGTCATACGTAAACCTAGTTAAATCTCACTTTTAAATCGTGTTGCTATCCCTTTCACATTTCGTTAAATAAGGTTAAGATAGAAAGGGACAATGTGGCTTAACTGTGGCGTAACTTTAAATCAAGTTTATGAATACATTCGAAAACAGAGAAAAGTATACTGGAGGTCTCATTATGGTTGATATTTTTCCAAAAACTACTTGACCGATTGTAAAAAATCTTTCGCTGATAGGCCGATAGTCAAAACTCAAAAATAACCAAATGCTCGGTATGTGTGGACGTGCCTCGGAGTAATTCGGGCGCACAATTACCACGAGGCATGTCCAAGGGCGTCGCGGCGGGGGGGGGGGGGGGGGGGGGGGGGGCTTAGAGATTAGAAAAAATATCCAGCCAAATGCAAAGTCCTTAGTCAGTTACTGGAAAGGCGATGAGGCGAGAGCGAGCGGGGAGAGGAGAGTACTACTACGTGGACGGAATAGGAGAGGCACTCTCCTATTCCGTCCACGCTGCCGCGTCGTCGCCTGTTCTCACACACGTCTATGCGGCTGGACCTTTTTGAGTTTTGACCGTCGGCTTAAGCTATCTCTCAGTGAAAGAATTTTTACAATCGGTCAAGTAGTTTTTGGGAAAATATCATTATGCTCGCGAGGCTGCCGCGCGAGCCCGTGCGCCCGGCGGAGACCTGGCTTCATGGGGTTTGCTGGAAGAAATATCTCATAGAGATAAGCTACTCCCTTTGTGCATACATTTTCGTTTTATTTTGTTACACATAATGTATCAGTTTGTACAATGAAGTGTTAATACAGCCTGAGTGGCGTTTGAGTTCGGTCTTAGGTCAGTTTTCATAGAATTTTGACAGTCGTAAGTGCGAGCTCACGCTGAGTTCGTGCTCAAAGCTGTCTATGACTATCGGCCTTGGATCGCAGACTATGTAATGTGATATTTAATAATGGGTCCATTCTTTTCTGGGAAAAATTTCAAGCTTTATGAGCCCTGTATACTTTTCTTTGTAGACCATACACAATGCATTTTACTCGACTGCGCAAGAAGAAGGGTTATGTTTTTCGTGTATGAGTATGTATGTCTAATTCTTTGGCACGCCCTGCAGCCTAGACGGCTTGATGGATTTTAACATATGAGGTGTCGTTAGATTCGTCTTGATTGTAGGAGTGACATAGGTAGGCTATAAAATAATCAGAGGGTTAAATCACAATGCCAGATTCTGCCCCACCATCAACCGCAAGTTGTACAAGTTAAAGAAAAAATGTAAAAATATCTCCGTTTTTTATTAATATTATTGGTTTGAATTAAAGTTTTGTACAAGTTGCGATTCAAAAAAAACCAGCTTAATTAAGAATTCAGAAAATAGTAAGAAATCGAAGCGATTTATTCATTGTTTTTGTTATTCTTCTATAGGAGTTGCGAGAGTAGTAGAAAATGATACTGATTATGATTATGCAATATGAAACCTGTAATAAGTCCCCAACAAAATGATAGGTACAGCTTAAATGGTAACGTAGTTTTGTAGGTGGGGCAAAGCTCCATTGAAATGTGGCAATGTCTTTTATGGCATTCGGGTTTTTGTTTTTTAAAATATTTTCTGTTTGTTTACAAATACTTATTCACATTCCAAAGGATATATCGTAACCAAAAATTTGCACATAATCAGCTAAGGAGTGTTTTGCGCAATGTGGATTACATTTCATAATCTCTTTAGGGATAGGGACTAATGTTTTAGTTATGCCATTTTCCTCCTACATACCCGAAATTTTGCTTAAATATGCAAACGAGATAAGAAAATGTCGTATTGGTCCGCTAATAAGGATATTTAGCGGATGTAATAATAACATTCGTGATGGTTCAATTAGCCGGGCCCTGCCCGAATTCGTGGGGTCATGTGTTAGATCCGAGACATTAATAAGTTGTTGTCAACCACGTCACATTTGAATTATACCCGACTGCCCCAGAAGGAGAGTAATGTTTTTCGGGTGTATGCATGTATGTCCATTCCTTCCTGCTATTCTGTAGCCTAAACGGCTTGATGGATTTTGGTGTATGAGGTATCGTTACATTCGTCTTGATTACGGGAGTGTTATAGGGTATAAAAAATTTATCAAAAGGTTATATTTTTTTTGCAGTCTGGTTTTTTGAAATAATCTGCTTGTTTTTATTTTTCATTGTCTTTTCTCTAACATTGGCAACGTCTATTTTTTTCGAAGGAAAAACTTACGTACATTTATCGAATGTTCTCAAAACGATGAAGGAAAATATCGTGATAAAAACTGCATGCTGTAGAAAAAATCTAAGGAATGTGTAATCTGCCAATACACACTGCGCCCGCATGTATATAGTGGTCACTACACTTTATTTTCACAATGATGAACATGTTCAATCAATCAGTTCCTTCACTATTACATGAAAACAGGTAATTAGACTATCATATTTGTTTACAAAATAAGACACTTGATTTGGGCTTCGGTATAGTAGCCGCCGCGCAGTTGGACAGATGTTTAATAGAAGAATCCTCTACTTGTATTTAATTAATTATAATTTACAGGTTGGCCGTGAACAACATGCAGTTTGTGAGCAACGTGCTCGGCATTAAGGACCCCATTCACAAACAGAAGCTCGCTCTCAAGGCGATGGACGTCGTGCTCTTCGGCCCGCCAAAGGGTAAGCAATATTCCATATTACCTCCTCCTCCAAAATACTGGTGCGGGAAAAGTTGACAAAGCCTAGAATAGCCTAGGCTGCTTTAACCACCTTCACACGTTTAAAAAAAACCTCCTCCTCCGAGCGTCGTGTTTCTCATTGCTGAGGGTCGTGACCACTCTGGATCATCTTTTCTTTGATTATATTGCGCCATCTGGTCCTATCTTCGGCGACGTGAAGAGCATCGTAAAAACCGGTATGGAGATTGGTACGGATCTGATCGGACCAACGTGTCGGGTTTCGTCCGCGAGATCTCCTTCCATCTACTTTGCCAGTCACCATTAATCTTTCCAGGTTGTCGCCACTCTTCCTGGCAATGTGACCGAAGTATTCAAGAATCCTTTTGAGACAGATGGTTGACAGCATTCCATATTACATACACACACATAAACTCACCATAGCGGTAGGCAGACGACGGAATTCCACCTGCTGCGAACCTGACACACCAAACAGTTATTGTATGGGTTATGTGGGATTTGTACCCACTAAAACCCGATGGATAATTTCGAAAATGATCGTCGGTTCTTTACAAAACGACGGTTGCGAAATTATTTGATAATTTTCATTTTAATGTCTACAGTGGTTATTTTGTGTTTAATATCACGTTAAATTAATCAGAATATATTTGCGAATGACAGTTGGTGAATTTTTTGGATAATTTGTGCAAGATCTGAAGTTTCAAGCTTTTATCAAGAGTTCCCGCTCCAAGCTCGGGAGTAACGTGACTGTCGAGCTGCTCCGCCCAGGGTGAAGACGCTACTGCGACTCCTCTGGAGGAAGATAGAAGACTATTATATATTGAATTTTCTGTAACATGACATTGGCAAATGACGAACTGTTGAGTCCATAAATAAAATAAATAAATAAAGTAAAAGTCATAGTTTGACAATTACACACATTTACATTACGCTAAAACAAGACGAAATACATAAGTGGGTCAGAAATTAAATTGGCTGATAGTCGCAGCGGAGGTAATTACGTAGACGCTAGCGAGCGAACTTACATTGTCGACACGGTAATGGTACTGAAATGAAAGAAAGAACAACACCCCTTCCTAACAACAGCGCCACCTATGGATGGTGTCCCAGTAGCATAGCAAAGTTGGATATCGTTAATTTTAGGTCAGAAGTCCAAATCATACAAACAAAGCCACAAAACCGCAGACTACTAATAGTTAGGTCCATTATGTGTTTGTTCACTTGACAGCACAGCGTAATCATAGGAAATTAGTCCTTATTACTGACGTATTAGGTGTGCCTGTGCCACGCTGACTTTAATGTTATGGACTGTTCTTTTATTATTATTTTTATAAAAGGACTCGTCAATTAAATGCCATTTGCAAAGTAAAAGAGTAAGTAATAACAATATACACCGTAGTCCGCAGGCCAGATCAAGTGTCTTATTTTGTAAACAAATATGATCGTCTAATTACCTGCTGTGATGTAACACTGAGGGAACTTATTGATCGAACCTGTTCATCATTGTGAAAATAAAGTAATCCGATCTAATAATGTGAAAATAACTATTCAATAATCACAGAACAGCTTAAAATATTAATAGTTTTTGTTTACAAAATAAGACACTTGATTTGGGCTTCGGCTTAGGTAATTTCGTAAACCTCATCACAAAGCTATTAGTAATTAGCTAGGCTATGATTCTGATTATTGCATAATTAATTTCACGGCTTTAGATCGGATAACTATAATAGTTTTACAATGATAAACAATTTTTTATACAACGTGCAATTTTAGTGGTTGTTTTCCCGCAGCGAGATGGTTGTTATCCATAAACCAAGTTTAAACCTTGTTTTGACCGTTTTCCCCCATTTGTCACTTTCACGCTTCGTTAGAAAACGTTAAGGCTTCGTATGCGCGTATTTACAGTTTTTCTACAAAGGCTACGGCACTAACTACTAAAATTAAACGTCTAAAAATATATATATATATAGCAATCTTGGGGTGTCTATTTAGAGACTGATGAATACCGATACATGATTGGACAAACTTCGCTCGATAGAAAAAAATCGCAAACATAGCCCTTCCATGTCTTTTAAAATGAAAATTATATCTAAACCGAAATAGTTATTCATACAAAATATATATCAAAATGTAGGGTACTATAAATACGCTTGTTTTAAAATAATCTGATCTTTGTTGGCGTATTTTTATTTCCCTGCCAAAATTCATAAAAATACGAATATTGATGCACTGCGCCGTGCTCTTCACTCCGGCGTTGTGGGGCATTTTCTGTCTCACTCTTGCTTTTGACAACCATATAGCGCCTTAAGTTTAAGAGACCTTGGTTTAAATCGTGGAGTAACCTTTTATTCCGCGTTTATGAGTACCTATCTTGTATAAGTATTCAAGGTAAACACTTTTCACGGCTCTTTAAACTCGAGAATGACTCAGCACTTCGCTCGGTACAAGATTGAGTGAAGATGACAGCATGAGAACCGGTATAATAGTACATTTAACATCTGGTGGTAACACCTTTATGTACGATTTCTACTCTTATTGCGCAGACAATAAGAATGATGCATATTCCAAAAAGTTACACTTAATGTGCTTTAAGACTGTTATGTTCTTAGAAATGTATTAAACTTACCAATGACCTTTGATTTGTATTAAATATTCATGAGATTTTGTCTACTTTTTATACTATATTTAACAAATTTAAATACCTACCTACTTGGTTTGCTAATTTGATTTCATGCACGATAAGTACATCGATAATATTTTTGTCACATTTTATTCAGAATAGATTGTGGGTAGGAATATGCTTCACCAAGGTACTTATATGTTTTTTACCCGACTGCGAAGGAGGAGGGTTATATTTTTGGAGTGTATGTATGTCGGTTCCTTTGTGGACTGCTGTAACCTAAACGGCCTTATGGATTTGGGTCATTGGTCTCCTATAAACAACTAGATACACAGTCTGCCTTCTAAAAATGTCCGAGCGCAAAGAAGGTCCAAACGGATGAATGGACCCTCATTTGCTTTATTGAACATTATTTGTTCAACAACGGACCCTTATTTGGACGTTTTTAAATTGTTTAGTAAGACCTTTGTGTATCTAGTTGTTTATAGGAGCACTTAGACGTACTTAGATTCTTCTTTTTAACGGAATAGGATTTATTGTACGTCACAAAACCGATGGTTTACAAAAAAACGGGGTAATAATTATCAAAAAAAATTATCTTTTACATACATAATCTAAAGCCCGTCTGCCATAATGGTAGACAGAGTCGACGGAATTCCGTGTGCTGCGATCTTGAAACAACTCCTCCAAACTCATCGTATTTCGCATCTTTCCACTACGTTCATCGCACCAAAACGACTGAATAGCAAACTACTTTCATTAATAAACTCTTTGATCACTTTAGTAGTTATGAGTTACAAGTTTCTCTTATAACATCTGTATGAAGTCATTTTATGAAGTGCTAGTATAATTTGACGAGTATGCTGTGTCGCCTCTGGTTATTACTGCTCGTAACATGTTATTAAATAATTTTCATAGGGTTACCATCTACTATACGTTTTACGAGACTATTATTTTTTGTTACCCTTTCCGCGGCGGTATGTCTGCTACAACGCTAAAACGGCACAATACGGTCTAATTTGCAACGGTGTAGGCTGCTGTCATGTAGACTGTACTTATAGCAAAAACCTTACTATAATAAATTAATGTATCTAATAACAATTAATGAGAGTTGTATTCATGTAATATTGCGAGATTAAGGAGTAGACTCACACTGTGAAAGTTTTGCATGCTATACATTTGGCGAAATATGCCATCTTTTATACTTACCGTTTTTCGAGCAAATAAACTCATTTCATTTCATATAAAAACTGTCTAGCTATTCTCAACTTGTACCCGGATAAACAAACACACGTTAATTCTCATGAGTTTAAGGAAGTTCTAACAGTTCATTAGCTCATACGTACTAATACATCTAACTCGTACAGTTGACACCGCAAATGATTAGGTAGATGCAGAAAACCATTACCGTAATACCATGTCTTAAAACGCGTTTAATACTTACCCGTAATAATAAACCTAGCCACGTGATTTCAAGTTCTTCCATGGTTTAACTTTCGGTCCTATTCTAATTTAACGTTTTTATCGAAGTGTGAAAGTACCTTATTCTTCTCAACGTTCCTCTTCTCATCGAAGGTTGGACAACATCATGGTAATTTTCACCCTCTGAACGGCTGCCCGGAACAAGGGGCCGGTGCTGCAGCCGAACCAATCACGTAAATTCTTTAGCCAAGAGTGTCTTCTGCCAACGCTCCTCTTTCCACAAATCTTGCCCTGGATTATTAATTGCAGCAGGTTATATCGGGGGTTCCGCATAATGTGACCGAAATATTGGAGCTTCCGTCGCTTGACTTCCAAGAAAGTACCACTCGGTTTGAATTAAATGATGTAACCATTAAATCATTCAGTTGCTGGACAATGTCTCACTTCTCTCCTTCCACTGCTCCCTGTTCTGAACCTCCTCCATCCAGCCAACACAGTATTTAGTGAGATCGTCTGTCCACTTATGTCAAGGTCTGCCCCGATGCCTGCGACCGTCCAATGGCACCCATTTTGTGACATCGGAAGTAAGGTTAAATTAGGTTTATAGCTAACAGTCCATCGCTGTTATTGATAAACCTAGTTAAACCTCACTTATCTTAAATCGTGTTGCTATCCCTTTCACACTTCGTTAAAAAGACTTAGGTGGCAACTGAAGGTTAAGATAGAAAGGGACAGGGGGCCTAAACGGTGGCATAACTTTAAATCACGTTTATGAATAACAGCCTATATTAAGAATCAGTAAAGACCGTCGCTTAAACCATAGAATAACTTTTATTCTGCATTATGTATATTAATACGCACAGTAACTGTTCGACTAATCGTTAAGGTGTAAAGTCTCGTAAATTAATGAAACCGTGGAGTCGTTAGCGTGACGTCACGGCGGCGCACGAATGCGATCCACCTATTCAAACCTTAGTTACCATCGCTATGTGTCGATTGTGATTGCGGTCGGTATTATGTATTTTTCACGTATAATTCCGTGCGGTGTACTGAAGCCGCAATTGACATGTGGCATGTACCATGTTTGTGAAGTGACCAGTGTGCCAGTGAGAATGTTATAAATATAAATGGTGTTTGAAACCTGGGTCTTATTGGGTGCATCTTACGGTATATATTTGCTGTTCAGTGGACGTTATGTGGACTTGACTGATGATGGTAATGATTAATTTTGTATGGTATTTTAAAGTTTGTAGTCGCTAGGAGTCGTTAGGATGTTTATTTTGTTTTTGCATTTGCCTGAGAATAAAAAACCTAACCATGGGTGTTTGTTAGAATGCTGGCCATAAATAAAAAAAGAAAAGCGTGGATGACAGCCATGGAAAATGGCCGTCATTAATTTTTGTGTCGTCATTTAGCAATTATTTTTAAACCATGGCTTCCTGTTTAATTGTAGCTTAATGGTTTATATACTTTAACCTTTCTTCATCAGAACTATACTCATATTGGCAACAGATTGACAGCTGAGTTTTATAAATATTATACAGAAGATAGGTTCTGATGAGTAATTAAAATTAGTAATTATTTCCCATGGTTAAGTTGACAGCACATCAAGTGTAACACGTGCACCTTAAGCGGTGGTAATACGACCTAGATTATAATCGTTTTATGTACATTAACGTGTTGACGACTGTATAATACATGCTACTTACTAGAGTACTGTATGCAATGGTAATACGACTTAGATTATAATGATATGTTAAGTTGAAATGTTGTGGACTGTACCTATTTAGCGTGAACAATAATTACTGTGATTTAAGTCTACGAAATGATCTATTGTTCGCGTTATTTATTACCCGAGTGCCCATAGGAGGAAAGTAATGCTTTTCGAGTGAATATATGCACGTATTTATATGTATGTAGATTTTGATGTAAGTAGGTATTTTTAGATTCGTCCTGATTGACATAGGATACATTTCTTTGCCAAAACAGTCGGGTTTTTAGGGTTCCGTGCTTCAAAAGGAACCCTTATAGGATCACATTGTTGTCCGTCTGTCTGTCCGTCTGTCAAGATCTATATCTCAGAAACGCGTTGACGGATCAAGTTGAAATTAATACCAAATACTCAGGTCTGCAACCTCATGCAGCCGTGAAAAAATCAAACTTCTACGTCTACGCAATATGGCCGTTTATGTCGCATTTTCTCGCATATTTGTATGAAAATGCAAGGATACAAAAACCTATAGGGTACTTCCCGTTGACCTAGAATCATGAAATTAGGCAAGAAGCTAATATTTTTTTCTTAAACTAATCAGGAGTATATCGATGTATGGACATAAAATTTTGATAATGGCAAAGATAAGTTGGTCTCTGAATCTAGTTTATCTTTTCGTTATAGCAAAGTTACGCGGTTAAGTTGCGTTGCACGGAAACCTCAGTGCACGAGTCCGGCTCGCGCTTGGCCGTTATTTTTGTAATAGATCTGCTGTTATTTTAAGAGAGTTAAATGTTGTATACTAATGCGGGGTTCACACGGGTTGGTTTTCGTCGCATAACTTAAGGCCTTACGGCGAAAAGTGGCCGTTTAAATAGCAAATCGACTGGACAGATATCATAAACGCCCTATTAGAGTAGTTTCGACTTTAGCCGTGCGTTAGTCACCTGTGTAAACCCCGCATTAAGTTAATATAGCGTGTTTAGGTTGACAAATGTACCACGAATGCCACGAACTGTCATTGTTAGGGGATTAAGGTTACACTAACAATGTAGACTTTTGTCCCAGATTCGAATCAATGGAGCTATCAATCTATTTGTATGTAGTACAGTCGAAAACATAGATAAATTCAAATACACTTTATTGTACATAAAAGACACAAACAATTACAATACAGAAATACAAAACAATATGTACAATTATGGCGGCCTTATCGCTAAAAGCGATTTCTTCCAGGCAACCAACTGTTGATGGAATTTAAAAATAGTAAAGTGAAAGAGGTAGAAATACAAGAAGAATAAAATGAAAAATAATTGAAAACCAAATGGTATTTACAAAGAGAAGAGATACGTGTCCTACAGGGGTCTTATTAAGGTTTAGATTTTATCCAAATCTATTTGACCATTTGGAAAATTATTTCACTAATAGATAGTGCACGCTATTACAAAGTTTTAATTCAAAGTCCAGTCCCAACAGTTTTTGACAAAATCTTAAACTTTAATGGGGCCCTTGTACAGCTAACAGCAGATCAATTGTAACACTTTGGACTTCGGACCATTATTATTATCTGCGTCATAAGGAATTCGTACTGCAAGTGTTACCATTGATCTGTTGTTGTCCGTACCTAATATCAGATATTTTACACAATTTGCTCAACTTTAAAACTTTGAACTTTCTACAGTCCTTATTGTCTGCGCCATAAGATTTGAAATATAAAGTTTCGTATAATTATAGAGTTGCAACTGTTGACAGAGTTACCATCGGTATGCTATGGAGTACATAATAGAATTATAATCATCTTTATTGCAATTTAATAAATTGCGTATATTTTGCCCCTCACCATTTTTTTACTTACATACACCACTAGTACCTAATTTTATGAGAAAGCGATTCGTATCAATTAGCACTGAAACATTGTTAGAAGTTTTGCACTGTTGAACACTAAGGAATTGTGTCAATGTTAATGGTATCTAGAAACTATTTAAAGGTTATTATATGCAATCCACGGACCGTAAACAGGAAAATAATACATAGATCACTATATACTTACATGATGTTAAACATATTGACCGTTTGCGTGGGTGTTCTGAACGAATGTGAAACGACCATACGGGTACCTCGCCTAAAAAGCATTGCAATCTAGGCTGTATCACTATCGCGAAGTGTTGCCGACTTGATGTGTTGACTGTACCTACTCGTATGTTTGATTTCAAATGAATCAAAGACCAGTGACTATATAGTATAACTTAAATAACATTAATTAATTTAGCATAGTAAAATTATTACTGATTATTATCTGTAATACTTAATGATCGATTTATAATTTTGATAGTAAAATATTTTTTTTTAATATATACAATGAGAAGAGAAAGGTACGTTTAATATATTTCATTTGTCAGTTTGTCTATTTGATCATTTATAAACCGACGAGCGTTCATGATGTGATTGATGAGTGTGAAGGAAGCGGAAGTGTGTCAGTATCGAAGCATATGGATGCCCATCGTCTCTGCCTATCCCTACGGCAGACAGGCGTGAGTATAGTCAGTCTTTCTAAAAGTGGGAAATAACGCCCACTTTTGGGCGCTGGAGGCCTAGAGGGCGGTAAGGGCTCCTGAATTATTTCACGTAAACTTAAACGTAAGTTTAAACTCCAGACCAGACTAATATAGCTCAAATAAAATTTATTAAAGTGATAAATGTCATTGTGGTTTTTAAACTGTGGTAAAGTAAAAAATAAATGAGGCGCTGAAAAATAATTGATTTTCAAAGTAGACGAAACAAGTTTGAGAACCTCTGTTATATGTATGTATATTATGTACTCATTGAATAGGATTATAATTTAGAAGTGTCGCTTCCATAATCACGTGTGTGCAAACCTTCGAATTTCACTTATTTAGGTAAACGTAATGCTATCCACGTATTACCTGCATACTTTGTATGTAAATTACCATTTTATTTTAAGCAGCCGAGGCGAAATACTATCGGTTCATTCGTGATTCGATCACGTCGTAAATATTGCGGCATAAATGCTAGTCACATCACAAGATAATTAAGTTTTTGGAGGTGACAGCCAACTCGTAATTTGGTCAAAAACCATTATTTGCTCAACATGTTTTATACACATGTCAAATGTTTGCAAGGTCGTCGATTTGTTTTAGAACTTATGTGTTTCGCTGTACTCGTATCATTGCAAGTGGTTTTGGTGTGGAAAAATCTATAGGTGTGAAATTATTACGGTTGATCCAGAAGGCCTATTATTCTGTGGTTGAGTATTTGCCAGAAGACTCTCCACTGTGACAATTGATCCAAATAGTAAATATTGACTACTTACCTAATAATAATTATATGAAACTTAAGTAACTGACATTTGAATTTATTGTATTATTTTATTCTAATAACTATTCAATATTAATAATTAATTTAATTGATCAATTTATAATATTCAATTTAATTTGATATAATTTAACCTACTAAATGTAATTAACTATTTTACAGAATGTAATAAGATTAAAATTTTACAGTACATAGTTTCAACTTTTATCTATCTAACAGTGAAAGAATTATTGCAATAGGTCAAGTAGTTTTTGAGAAAATATCATCCTTAAAAACTTTACTTACTGTACACCTTTCTCTGTCTTCGACCGTACAGAATGTATTTGCTTGCAATTAAGAAATCTAAAGGTCTGGCTACTAAATTATGTCACAGACAGAATTTAAGACTTGGCTATACGGTTTTGATCTAAAGGGAACAAATCTCCTGGGACAAATAAACCCTCAGTATCTCCGGAACTCATGGTCCGTCGTTTCCTTTCAGCAGGAAGCAGATGGAAGGATTGGCTGCTGGCTTCTCTACTCCTCGGTGCTCTGGTTGGTGGTTGGGCAGCGCTTCGTGCCGGCCGCGCCAGCCGCGACCAGCTCAAGAGGATGCTGAGGGATATGGAGCAGCTGAGGAAAGCGGAGATGGCGCTGGATGATATGCAGAAGGAGCTTGAGAAAGCGCGGTTGGAACAGGTGAGATCATCATCATTGTCAGGCCACTCCTGGACGTACGCCGCTCCCGAGAGTGGCCCACTCTCGGGATGTGCAACGTTGTTCAACGTGATTTAAAGTTACGCCACCGTTTAGCCACCCTGTCCCTTTCTATCTTAACCTTTTTTACCGAAATGGGAAAGGGATAGCAACACGATTTAAAGGAAGTGAGGTTTAACTATGTTTATGAATAACAGCATCGGCTTTTTGCATCCATTCTCTGCCCTCGTCGGGGGGCGTTCAACACTACGTTAGAATGGAGGCTACGAACGGATGTTCGTAGCCTCCATTCTCTCGTCTTAAGAGCCTTCCTAGAGCCAACTAGCGCCGCCAATCTTTAAAAAATCATATCTTCCAATATAATCAATTTTATTAAAAAAGCTACGTTCACATTATTTATTGCTATAAATATTATTTTTTAAATGCTTATTTGTAACGTGATGCAATGTAGGTAAGTTGTAGTTCACATAATTGCGAAAAACGGCCGTTTTTGGCACATTTGATTGGCGGCGCTAAATGGCTCATGTCAGCACCTTAAGTTAGGAGGGCTTCTAAACTAATCACTGGTATAGATATCGGCAAACTTTTTGAGCAACGAGTGACGTAGATAGAATTTAAATAAATAATGAATGCCACATGCATACATGATATTGTAATACCGAGTAATTACTACATGGTAAGCAAACAATGAATATGTATTTCGCCATAATATTCAGTATGCAAGAAAATTTAAAATCATGTATTGTAATATAATTAGTTAATTATTTAAAATATAAGTACAACAAATATCGAACAGTTGAGTCAACTGCACTGTGCGTCAACTTATTATTTGTATACAAATTCAATTCGTTACATCATAATTATATTACAATTCACTTTACCGACATAATTATATTGTTAACGGGAGGAAATCTAAAGATATTAGAGGGAGATATGCAGAGGCGACCTTCAGTAGTGGAGAGGCATTTCGTTATTTATGAATTTAACTAACGATGAATAACTCCTCTTTACAGGAAAGCGCGACAACTGAAAAGAAAAACTTGGAGAAGAGATTACGGGAGGCTGGTGACACTCCCTTGCTGAACGCTGCGTCTTCAGACCTGGAAGTCTCGCAGCTTAAAGCTGAAATTGAGGTACAGTATTGGGCCAGGGTGAGAGCTCGGTGGCTCAGTGGTTGGGTCAATGGACTTGCGATACGGAGGTCCCAAGTTGGATTCCCAGCCAGGGCAGCCATGTACCAATGAGTTATCTTTGTTTTTTTCGACGGAAAAACTTACATACATTTACTGAGTGCTCCCAAAACGGTGAAGGAAAAACATCGTGGTGAAACCTGCATGCCGTAGAAGAAAAAATCTAAGGCATGTGAAATCCACCAACCCGCACTGGGCCCGTGTGGTGGATCATGGCCCCAGCTCCCTCGATGTAAGAGAAGGTCTGTGCCCGAGCAGTGAGGCAATATAAATAGACTGATGATGAAGAGAACACATAACAAAACTAATAAATAATTTTAAGAAACTAATATTCCTACATTCATATTAAGCATGTACGGCGGATCACAGAAAGGTGCACATGAGAGTTTTATGCTTGAGATTTTCTCAAAAACTACTTGACCTATTGCAAAAATTCTTTCACTCTTTGATAGATAAAAGTTAATACTATGTAACTGTAAACGAATTATTAAATTCTCTCCAGTAGTTTTTGAGAAAATCTCAACCTCATTGGGGCCCCTGTACAAGGGCGTCGCCAAGGGGGGGCAGGTAGGGGCAGCCCCCCCCCCCCCCCCCCTAGAGATTAGAAAAAATATCCAGCCCAATGCAAAGTCCTTAGTCAGGCACTGGAAAGCGATGAGGCGAGAGCGAGCGGGGAGAGGAGAGTGCTACTGTCTCTCCTATTCCGTCCACGCGGCCGCGTCGTCGCCTGTTCTCACACACAGCTGTAATTTATATCAGCTTGCCCCCCTCTGGGCCATCGGCTGGCGACGCCCTTGCCCCTGTATACTTATCTCTGTCTTTGATTATATATTATGCAAGAAATTAACGGTTTTTTATTATTTATTTAATGTTGTGAGCAGATGTTGCGAGGCGAGCTCCGTCGCGCCGAGGGTGAGCTGGAGGACCGCTGCTGGGCGCCGCCCCCAGGGCTCCAGCAGTGGATGCAGCTCACGCACGAGGTGGAGAACCGCTCGTATCTGCGCAAGAAGCAGCAGGCGGAGATGCAGCTGCAAGTCGCCAGGGAAGCTGTGAGTACATATAATTTATTTATTTAGGTGTACATAACAAGTGACAATCAATACATAGTAATCAGGACACAGAACAGTGGTTTAAATCTAATAATACATAATATAATCATTTATTGCACTCACGGTGTTATTATTCATTCATTCATTATCTCACTCACTCATTCATTCACTCGCTCATTCCACATCTCTCCGTTTAGGAGAAGGAACGAAATCTGTTTGGTATACCATAACAATTACACCTATTTACCATGAGTGCAATAAATGATTCTATTCTATTCATTATGTACTAGATAACATTATACCGTACATTAAGGCGCGTATTCATATACGTGATTTAAACCCGCCAACAAACCTGCCACCATTTAGGTCCCTTTCTGTCTTAACCTTTTTTAACGAAGTGTGAAAGGGATAGCAACACGATTTAAGGTATGTGAGTAACAAGTTTATGAATAACAGCAAAAATACAAAAATAATTACAAAAAACAATGGCGTTATTGGCGATTATTGATTCAAAAACAAACTTGATTAACAAATAATAAATGAAATCCAATCAATCCGTCTCACAATGCGATTTATTGTCTAAACTAAATGTTCCCATTTCAGTGCGAGAAACTGCGTAAGAAGCGATCTAGCCTGGTTGGCGCGTTCGTGTCCACACACGGCAAGTCCATAGACGACGTCGACAGGTCCATAGTGGAGGCGCGCACCGCTCTCAACGAGGTCACGCAGGAATTACAGGTATAATATCCTGATAGGGGCCAGTAAGAGCTCGATACGGAGGTCCCGGGTTCGATTCTCAACCGGGGCAGCCATGTACAGTCGAAGACAGAGATAAGTATACAGAGGGCCTCAATAAGGATGAGATTTTCTCAAAAACTACTGAACCGAATTTAATAATTCTTTTACAGTTACATAGTTTTAACTTTTATCTAGCTAACAGTGAAATAATTATTGCAATAGGTCAAGTAGTTTTTGAGAAAATCTCATCCTTAAATACTCTACTGTACACCTTTCTCTGTGTTACACCGTACAGTCGACATCAGATCAATGGTAACACTTGCAGTACGATTTCAAGTCTTACGACGCAAATAATAAGAACTGTCAAAAGTAAAAAGTGTTACCATTGATCTGCTATCGACTGTACCAATGAGTTATCCTCGGTTTTTTCGACGGAAAAACTTACGTACATTTACCGAGTGCTCTTAAAACGGCGAAGGAAGACATCGTGATGAAACCTGCATGCCGTAGAAAAATCTAGGGCAAGTGGAATCCGCCAATCCGCACTGATCCCGCGTAGTGGATCATGGCCCCAGCTCCCTCGATGTAAGGGAAGGTCTGTGCCCGAGCAGTGGGGACATATAAATAGACTGATGATGCTACTGTGACGTCACTTCGACCCATTGGGATCTTTTGTGCTCTCCCTTTTCTTGTATACTCCTTCCTCTTCGCTAAAGATAATGCTCATGGGAAGAAGCCTGTAATCTTCTGGTTCCGGATAGGATGACCCCATGGGGTCCTAATGGGCCCGGTCTGTCACACAATGGGTGTCACTGGACAGTCGCCGGCGTCGGGGCAGACCCCGGCGAAGATGGCGAGACGATCTCATTAGATACAAGGATGGATTGTTGGAGGAGACTCAGGACAGAGATGGATGGAAGAGGAGGGGGTATGCCTTTGCCCAGCTGTGGGACAATTTATAGGTTTAAAAAAACTATCTGTATGTTTCCCAGGAGCGCATGCACCGGTGGAAACAGATCGAGCGTCTCTGCGGCTTCAACATCATCAACAACAACGGGCTGCAGTTCCTCGAGAACACGCTGTACAGGAACCTCAACGGGAGGGCGGGCGGAAGAGGTACTTATTGCTTACTTCTTTTTGTCGTGTGGAAGGCTAAACCTATTGCCAGAGGTGTACAGGGTCCACTGCGATTTTCATTGTTTTCGTTTTGGAGTACGCGTATTGCTGCAATACTTTCGCAAGTTTTAATATACGATAAAGAATGAGGCACTATTTAACTTTTTTAGTTGTATAGCTACAGTCTTACAGACCATAGTTTCACTAGTACCATTGATGGTATGGACAACAGCAGATCAATGGTAACACGTGTAGTACGAATTCAACTCTTATGACGCAGATAATAACGGTCCAAAGTGTTACACTTGATCTGCTGTTAGCTGTACTAACGATACAACATTGAATGATATATACATGGTGTAACGTAAAGGGTATATGAAGCCGAAGGGAGGGTGTTCAGTATAGGTAACTGAACAACTTTTCGAATAAAAAATAAAAATAAATTAATGTCTCGTACAAATCGATCAGCTAACCGGGACGAAATGTATGAAAAGTCAAAAAATAAAGTCGCGAAAATCGAAAAGTCGTAGAACAAAAATTGTTCAGTTACCGATACTCAACACCCTCCCTTCGGCTTCATATACCCTTTACTTTACATCCTGTATATGATGATGATACTACTTACTCTAGCCAACAGCAAATCAATGGTAACACTTGCAGTACGATTTCAACTCTTACGACGCAGATAATAAGAACGCTCCAAAGTGTTACACTTGATCTGCTTTGATGTGTACCACCAATTAATACTTATCAATAGTACAGTGGAACACAGAGAAAGGTGTACAGGAGAGTTTTTAAGGTTGAGGTTTTCTCAAAAACTACATGACCTATTGCAAAAAAATCTTTCACTGCTTGATAGATAAATGTAAAAACCATGCAACTGTAAGATAATTATGAAATTCAGTCCAGTAGTTTTTGAGAAAATCTCAACCTTATTGAGGCCCCCTGTATACTTATCTCTGTCTTCGACTGTACTACTGTCCTTTACTAAATTCATGACTAGACTAGCTAACAGTCTTTAATAAATTCAATGTCATTTGTTTGCAGTACGCATGAGTAGCTCACAAGACGACCTTAGTATCGGCGACGACGCATCCATTTGCGGTTCAGGTAAGGCCCTGGACGAGGCTTCCATCTACCACGAACATATTGAGTAAACTACCGGGTTTCATAATAATATCTTGCAATAATATCTTCATGATGACCCTTTAAAACAATTGGTAACGATTCTAAGAATGGTCAAATGTTCCATGTAGACTCTCAAACCAGAATCGCTACCCATTGTCCAGTCGAAAGCGTATAAATTGTAACACTTTGTATTTTGTACAGTATAATGCTGTTATTCATAAATATAATTAAACCTCACTTCCCTTAATTCGTGTTGCTATCTCTTTCGCACTTCGTTAAAAAAGGTTAAGATGAAGGGACAGGGTACCTAAATGGTGGCGTAACTTTAAATCACGTTTATGAGTACGCGCCTTTGAGCCTTATCACACTAGCGAATTGCGAGCGAGTTGAAAGCGAGGCGAAAGCCAACGAGTTGGTACTCGTTCGTGCTGACGGCTCGCGATCTCCTTTTTGAACCGTCGGAACATAATTAATTTTTTTTCTACATTTTTATTCAGATGAATAAGTATTGCTGCTAGCTTTCTTCATTCGAAGACGCAGGAAACGAAAGCAGATACATACGTGTTCGCTGCGCAATAGCCGCGCGCAAGTTAGGCAGTTGTCCCACCGCCGGCGAGTAAGCGAGTAACTCTCGGCTATTTTCTCCCGCAAGAAACGTACAAAAGATAGTACATTCCGTGTAAACAAAAGAGACGCATATATTACTAGTTCATCGCCGACTCTTCACACCGCAGGCGAGTACTCGCTCGGCTATTTTGTCGCCGAGCGATGGGATGTACTCACCCGGCGATGAACAATAAATATTATCTCGCCGAGCGAGTATCGCTGTGTCTCTTTTGTTTACACGGAATGTACTATCTATTGTACGTTTCTGGCGCGAAAAAATAGCCCATGGTTACTCGCTTACTCGCCGGCGGCCTATAGCCGAGCGACAAAACTATACTCGCCACTCGCCCACTCGTTTTATAGTTGATAGCTTTACTCGCTACTAGCTCATCGCCGGCGGACGGACAACTGCCTTACGATTTCGTTTCGCTTTCAACTCGCTCGCAATTCTCTAGTGCTCTAACTTTTGTACAGAGAGCCTCATTAGGGTTTAGATTTTCTCAAACGCTACTTGACCTTTTTCTGAATCATTTTACTTACATAGTGAAATAATTTTGCAATCGCTCAAGTAGGTTGTAATATAATCTCAACCTTAAACACTTCCTGTATACTTTTATCGGAGTCACCATTCTTATTATCTAGGCTAAAAGAATTGTAATCGCACGTCAGTGTTACCATTAATATGTTATCGACTGTACCATTTACAGTGTGTTTATGTGACCATATTAAATGTCCCCTTTGTAAAAAACCTTTTGACATTTTTGCATTGTAGAAAGCCATTTTATATTTTTCGATTTGTTTGTTTTTATTGGAGTTTTAACACTGTTTTATTTTATTTAAGGCCGTTGTTCAAAGCGAATTTATAGTGATTTTTAATTAAGATAGCTTTGTTCAACTGTCAGCTGTAGTAGATTGTAGTTTTCTATGTTAATAGGATATTTGACAAGGGATTACTCGCAAATCGTCCCATTCGCAAATTGGTCCCGCATACGCAAATGGTCCGATTCGCAAATTGGTCCCGCATGCGCAAATGGTCCCATTCGCAGTAGGTCCCATTCGCAAATCGTCCCAAGCTATAACTTTCGATTATAGGCAAATAAATTATAAGAAAAAAGTGCCCTCCTTAGGCCAGAGGGCCTTTTATTTTATTACACCTTTATCTACAAAAACTTTATTTTTTCTTATAAAATAAAAAAGAAAGGTTTCCTTGTAGAATATTTTTTGGGAAAGAATTATAGCTTCGTCCCACCATTAGCGAATAGGGCCAAGTGCGAATGGGACCATTTGCGCATGCGGGACCAACTACGAATGGGACCATTTGCGCATTCGGGACCAATTTGCGAATGGGACCATTGATGATCAGCAGTGACATCAAAATTGATACAAACTACATACTAAATACCGTTTTGCTAAAAAGAGATGGAGCTACTCGACTTAACCGCTGAATATCTTGGGTAGGTTGATATATCGCAAAACGAATTGCAGATTTCTCTTCAGCATGTCTATAAGAGTTGGTTGATGCCTTTTAATTTGCTATATTTTATTTGAGATCTTTCATAGACTCGTGACTTGAACGGTGAGTTCGTAGGTTCGAATCCTCGTGGTTAAAAGTTTTCGCCATATTTAATAATCAGGATACGTAGACGTAGATTTAAAAAGTATATATTTTTTTATTCATTTATGGCAGCATTCGATAGCGGGCGTCTTCTGCGGCCTTAACTATAACATTTTTACCCGACTGTGCAAGCAAAGGAGGGTTATTGGCGATGTATTTGCCTCCTTTTTGGTTACCATTCTAGTATTTTGATATAATCGAAGTATTTTAAAAATATTGATCTTGTGAAATCCTGTGCGGTATTCATAGAAAAATTCTGGCAAATTCGTATTAATTTAGTTATAAATAAGTCAGATTTAGGTTTATTCATTATGTAGGTTTTTTTAAATTAGGTATATTATATTTTGATTGATATAATTTTAAATTTTACACGAGTATGTATTTTGCAATAAATAAATTAGTTAAATAGCATTTACTTATATTTCACCTTTATTGTATTATATTGTATTGTAGGTACATAATGTGATACTATTTATGAGCCATGGAAAAATATATTTTATATAAATTTAATTGAATTAAGACAAAAGTAACTTATAGTGCTCAACGAATCGTTAGCATAGTTTTAGCGGTACTTAAGAGTTTTAGTATTTCAAATTATTTACTTAATTTCCTCTTTAGTTAAAAAAATATGTTTATTAATAATTATTTGGCTATGTTAGGTTTTTTTGAAGGCATCTATAAAGTTATACCAATAACAAGTTACATTGAAAAGTAAATAGGTCCGCGTCAGATCGCAAATGCATACGAAACCAATTTTCTTTCAAAGACTTTTCAAAACTATTGTGCCTACTCACGCGAGTTTCGTGCCTTCACATTATAAATAGGTAATGTTAACGGTAACAGAGTGCAGCCTCCGGCTACCGTCTCACATATTTCACATTGCCTGTATTAGCTTATTTTACGTAGGCACGAAATTCGCGCGTACAGGAAATAGTATCATACATTCGGGACTACCTAAGTACAGATGTACTTGCAGAGTTTGCACTAATCAGGGTTGCCAGATTGGATTTTTCAACCTTCCCGTATTGATAATTATTTTTCCCCCAAACAATACGTTTTACAAAAAAATTCCCCCCTAGAAAATTTTGGAATAAAATTGCCTTAATTAATAATATAATAACATTTTTAGAGTTTTTTTCTTTTCATAAATAACACGACGATAGACAATACCACTTGTCAGGAAGACACATTTACATTTTATTTATATTTAATGTTTTCTGAGTTAAATTTTAGCATCCGCCACTGGCTTTTAAGCCATATCTCACCTTTATTATGTGGTCACAACTTGAAAGCTTTTTCTCCAAAATTTCCCACAGCCAAAGTTTTCCCCAAAAATCTGGCAACTAATACGCCCAGAAAAATGTGGCAAAATACATTCATTTGTAGTTTAATGAACATTAAACGTGATATTAACGATGAACTCGTAGCGATCTGATTCGATCATCGCGATTATTATTCCTACTGTTATTTAAATTATAGTACTTACTTTTTTTCAGTTCCTGACCTCTAACGACTAAAGATCTGATGAAATAACATCAAATGTTATTTTAAACCCATTTTATGGAATGTTATAATTTTTTCAATAATTATGCTAATTGCTAAGTTTTAAGATTATTATTTATTTTGATAGTTTAAGTCACAATTTTCTTTTATGTAATTTTTTTGCCTATTTTGGTTTTTAATAAACAATTTTGAATTTTCGTTTTTATCACAATCGGTAGGAAGCTTTCAGGCATTATTTGTACATACAATTGTATCCACACGGATTTGTGTTAGTGTATTATTTTGTTCGTTGTCCTTCCCAAAAGCATGTATGAAATAATTTGGTAAGAAAAAGGCTTTTTTGTTACCTTTTTATGTTGGTGTTGGTTTTTCCTCATATCTTGTATCCATGTGCATGTCCTAATGTCACTCCCTATTATGAATTGTAAAGTAAATATTTACACATGGTGCCTCTCATATAGGAAAAGTTGGATTTGTGTGTGGATTTTATACGTTAACTCCATTGACCACCAACTAGATTCACAAAGGTCTTACTAAAACAATTTAAAAAAACGTCCAAATAAGGGTCCATTGTTAACGTCCAAATAATGTCCAATAAAGTAAATTATTCATCCGTTTGGACCTTCTTTGCGCTCGGACATTTTTAGAAGGCAGACTGTGTATCTAGTTGTTTATAGGAGATCAATGGTTAACTCTTAAAATTCTGTCACTTTTTTGTATTTACAAAAAGTTACGATACGTTATAGTGGATCTTTCTTCCTCAAGACTCAGAAGTTTGTAATAAGTTCTGCATTAATTAGTCTTTTAGGGTCATGTTTGCATTCACTCGGTTCACGGTTTCAAATTAATATGTTTCTATTTAATTTTAAGTGATAGTGGTTGGAAACATGAAAGGTGATTGATTGTATAGTGTCAAATAAATGTCTATTCATTCATTCATTGAAAATAAGGATCTTCGCTTTGCTTACAATTCCATAATTATAATTAATATCTCCCAAAAGTTACTTATTTTTTTGATAATTTAGACACTGATCTTTTGCACGTTTGAAAGCTTTTGACGATTGTGATTTTGTTTTATTTTTTTCTTATACTACTCCCTATGTTTTGCAACGTTTTGCCGTAGTATAGACAAAACGCTTTGTGTTCTAATTTTACAAAATACTGAGGTAAGATATTTTTTGGCCTTATTTTTATTGTTTATGTTACACCATTGCTTGTTTTCATAACATTCTATTATAATTATAACAATACCAAATTATTTCATACATGCTTCAAAATTAGGACTTAACATAACAAAATTGACTTTTGAAAAGGTATTAGGTATAACAATATACAGGGTGTAACGTAAAGGGTATATTAAGCCGAAAGAATACAAACGTACCCGACCTACTAAAGCTGTACACAGAGTTTTAACTTTTTTAAAAATAGTTGTGAGTTCCATACAAAACTTAATATTAATTATTTTAAGTCATTGTAAACGGTGCTTTTATTTAGGCGCGCTACTGCTGATAACAGTCGGGAGTAGTCGACCTTCTAAAAAGGTTAGGTATGGCCGCCTGGTACTATTCATTCACTATTCGCGAGGCGGCGGGCGGGCGGCACAGCAACCGCGCGCGGTTGCCGTGCCGCCCGCCCGCCGCCGCTCGCGCCGACTTCTGGCCTGCCCCACGGATGCACGAAGCGGCAACACACTCAAAGGGTAGGTAATTATTTTATTAACGGGTTAAATAATACCTGACTATTGTAAAAAACAACATATTCTGACTGACCTGGATAATTTACTTGAATGTTGGCTGTAGTCTCCTGAATCCATGAAATCACATTTTCATAATAGGATTAATAGGTAGCCAAAATCACGTCACTTAATTTACATTCACAATCACATCACATCCCGGATAAACGTTACAGTGTTTAATGTAAAACATGGTAAAAAAGAACAAACGTGTCATTTAATTAAAGTTAAGTTTAGTAAATTGAAATTCAACCAACGAGGGAACTTCTCTTCCGCACGAAAACTTTGCAACTTAGATACATAATTCGAAATAATGAATGAACAATATCCGGACAAATAAATTTTTTTACTAAGTTATCTCACTTCCTACGTATTTCTCTTTCTCGCCATTACTACGATACTAATCGAGCGAAAAGGATAGCAATATTTCGGCAGATATTTTGCAATTTGTTTCCATAATATTTACAGAAAGAGAAAGCATGCATTTGCACATTCTCTGTTGCACATTTTCGTGCGAGTAAAGTAAGTGACGTCATTGCAGGGCAGGGTTCCGCAAACGGTAAATTTACAAGTAAAACGGTATAAAATGCCATCGAGAGTTAAAATTAAGTTTAATGGATTTTGAAATAAAACTCAGTGAATCATTTGAGGTATGTACCTACTACCTAGCCTCTATGGCCGATGCCTAGCACATAGTGACCGTAGTCGGATAAGTTTTAAAGACAGCATTCTCGAATAAAATAAGTTTGACATCTGGTAGATAACTAACATAATCACTGCACATTATCTACACACCTGGGGGATAGGATTGGCATTTTTTCCTATTTTTCAACGCCCTTTTTTAATTCACTTGCTTTTGTTACGACTTATGTAGGTACCTTTCAACATACCGAGAAACCTCCGTAGTCAGTACACAACAAATGTTAACCACAATCAGTGCGTTTTATTGAAGGTCGGTGCAGGGAGAAGTGAAACAAGCCATTTATTTTAATATTCGCATTTATTTGTCAGTATCGAGTTCCAGTGCCCTGAGTACTTGATACTGACTTGAGAAACCGAGAGTTCATGATTATTATTATTGTATTAAACATAAACAGTATTTATTGACCATTTATGTAAAACCAAAACCCGCACAAGATATTTGCTCTGTGACCATTAAAATTCAAAACGTAATCAGTGTTTTTAAAGGTCATTTTTCTCAGTTTGTTAATATGAGATCAAATCCAAGACCGCGGTTCGACCTTAACAAAATTAAAAATAAAATAATGTACGGATCCCTGTGCGACACAATCCGCAACAGGTCATTCTTTACGAGGCATGTGTGTGTTAAACTTCTATGTAGTTTGTTAGAGTTGTTTCAATACGTACGCTAGCGCCGCTACTTCTCTAGTAGTGAGTAGCGGAACTAAAAGTCCTACCAATCCCAATTTGCACGCAGATAGGACAGTCTGTTCATTCAAATAGGTACTAATATGATCGCGTAGATTCACACATTTTTCATTTTATCATGCGCTATTATCATTGGCATATTTTACTCGTACGTATCATAACAAATGTAAATATTGAATGAATATCATGCATGAGTAGCATACATACATACATGTGTAGGTAACTATGTGAAATGATGTAATAATCAGACACTAGCAGATGTTTCCATGTGTGTTAAATTCGACTGAAATTTTTCTTTCATTTAAAAAAAGGCATAATCAAACTTAATTTGTTTTATTATTTTCTCCCACAGAGGCGTAGGTAGAAAAAATGTCTTATCCATTAATTACTTAGTCTATGTTACCAGGGGCTCAGAGGCGCTATTCATCGCAAGGTCGGTCATTGCACGGGGTCATTGCCACTACAGCAGCTGTTCTTAGGAATATTTTACACTTGATTTGAGGCATACTTTGTGATCGTATAACTCCTGCATACAATTTTTTCTGGACCTGGGCGTATTTTTCCGTGTTAGGTGGCATCTGCCCTACCCGCTGTTTTCGGCTTATTATACCCTTTACGTTACACTCTGTATAATATACACTATCTGGATTTTAATGCTTGACCTACAATTAGAGAAAGTAATAATGATTTAGATTAAACAATTGGTGGTTATGATTAGTCTTAGTTGATTGTATGAAACAATGTTACAGTGGCTGATAATTTCGGTTGGCGCGAAGATTCGTCCGGCAGCGAAGCAGACGCACCTCACTATCCTCTAGATCTGAGACTGGCTGAAGCCCGGTGAGTTATACTCTACACGTATACAGGATGTTCGGCGCATGGACCGACAAAAAAAGACATTGCCACATTTCAATAGAGCTTTGCCCCACCTACAAAACTACGTGACCATTTAAGCTGTACCTATCATTTTGTTGGTTACTTATTACATATTTAGGTTTCATATTGCATAATCAAAATCAGTATCATTTTCTACTACTCTCGCAACTCCTGTAGAAGAATAACAAAAACAATGAATAAATCGCTTCGATTTTTTACTATTTTCTGAATTCTTAATTAAGCTGTTTTTTTCAAATCGCAACTTGTACAAAACTTTATTTTAAACCAATAATTTTAATAAAAAACGGAGATATTTTTACATTTATTCGTTATCTTGTACAACTTGCGGTTGATGGTGGGGCAGAATCTGGCATTGTCATTTCGATGGATTGAAATATTCTTGCCGTGGGCGGAACTTGAACCTGCAACCTTGTCATTGCGTGACACGCTCTTACCAACTGAGTCACCACAGGGCACGCCACGCCCACCGAAAATCTTCATCGTATTATACATACTTAAAGGCTATGTTGCGCAACTCCATCTATCGGACTATAGTAGTAGTATTCCGACAACCATGTCTAACATTCGGTTAGAAACATGATTTAACGATGACGCGCTCCTATTTAACTCAGAATTTGTATTATGCATTACCCATGCTGAACAAACTAGTATCCCTAATTTAGACCACATAATGAATGAATGAATGACCATTTATTTGACACAACACAGCACACATACATATTGTACAGAAAAACTTATAAAATAATGAAATATATAACTACGGTGCGTGTAGCAGTGCCAAACAGGTCCCAGCTGCTGAGCTCTGCCCGAGGGCGGAATGAGTTGAAACGACATGTGGCATGCCGTCGGAAAAGGCATAAACTATAGTCTGTCAACGTCGTGCTTGCAGCGCCCACGGGTTACATGCAATGGCGGGGACGAGGGAATACGGTTTCCCTCTATTCCCTCGTCTTCGCCAACCCGTACCCCGTGGGCGCTGTAAGCACGACGTTGACGGACTATAGACAACTTTTTAAAAGAACTAAGGCTGTAAGCTTTGTCGGTCCATGTCCGATCATTACCTGAACAGTGAAGTATATTAGCGCACCATGTTACTATATTTTGAAGTCTTAAAATGGTCCCGTATTCTGCAGCTGTGGTATTTCTAATAACAACATATAATTAGGTTGCAACTGGAACAGCGCTTAGCGCAAGAGGCCCGCGAGCGACGACAGGAAGACAAGAGAGTGTCAACCGAGGAGTTGCGAATGAAACAGCACAGCGATTTAAGGAAAAGCCCAGCGGTGGACGACAGGCGGCGCGATCAAGTTCACTTCATTCTAGGAGGAGATAAGTGAGTTAATCTTTGAGATGCGATACATTTTATGTAAGATCTTAAAGCCTTCCATGAGCCAACTAGCGCCGCCAATCTTGAAAAAATAATATCTTCCAATTTTATTAAAAAAGCTATTTACAAAATGTTTATTAGGATGAATACTATTTTACAATATACAATACATGGCATAATTGCGACAAGCTAAGTTGTAGTTCACAAATGTGCCAAAAACGGCCGTTTTTCGCAATTATGCGAACTACAACTTACCGAAATTAAATCACGTTATAAATAAGCATTTAAAAATAGTATCGTAATAAACATTTTGTAAATAGCTTTTTTAATACAATTGATTTTACTGGAAGGTATTATTTTTTTAAGATTGGTGGCGCTAGTTGGCTCATGGAAGGCTCTTAATCTGTTGGGCGCTATAAATGGCTGGACGAACAGTCCAGCAGTGGTATTCCCTAAAGTCAACAGCGCCAACAACTTTAGAGAATAACACCGCAGACTCACCATACGCCCAGACGTGATGAGACGTATGGACGTTAACTTAAGATTTACAATTCACATTTATTAATTTTCCTCTAAACCATTTCAACTAAGCCAAAACTTAAAGCAGATAGTTCATCCTACTTAGCGTATAAGGTTTCGATAAAAGTTACACCTAACAGGTCGAGTATGTTTAGAAGAATTTCCCCAGACAAATAGTGTCAATCTTGCTTTTGGTGATTGACAGATCTATTCCGCTTTCAGCGTAAACTGGACAGGTGAGGACCTTAAGGAGTTAACGCGAGCGGTCCATTCCCAATCCCAACCTCAACTCCGTGCTTCTATGCGAAGCATTAGTGGCGCCCCATTACCTCCGCCACGCCGTCCTCTGTCTTCCGGGCAGATCGTTCGCTCCAGGAGTACTGACGTCGTGCCTTTGAATCCGGACGATCCGAGACCGCCTCCGCGTATCGCATTTGTTAAGCAAAGGACTTTGCTAGAAGGTAAGTAGATAGACAGACTCTTTATTGTACGGTCGAAGACAGAAAGAGGTTGATATTTTCTCAAAAACTACTTGACCTATTGCAATAAGTCTTTCACTGTTAGATAGATAAAAGTTAAAACTACGTACTGTGAAAGAATTATTAAAATCGGTCCAGTAGTTCTGGAGAAAATCTCAACCTTATTGAGGCCCCCTGTATCTCTGTCGTCGTGTGTACAAAAGTATTACAAATTATTATATATAAACGGATATCACTCACTTACATTGTTGAAGTCGGCAATTAGACCGACAGTTTCGACCGATTTCGACGGTACTTTTTTATTATTGTTACTTGTATAAAATTATACACAATATAAAAATTTATTAACTTTCGATATAAACTTATTTTAATTCATCCTAATAAACATTTTGTAAATAGCTTTTTTAATAAAATTGATTAAATTGGAAGATATTATTTTTTTCAAGATTGGCGGCGCTAGTTGGCTCATGGAAGGCCCTTAATATACTTATTAAATAATCTCTCAACAGACACTGACATACCTACGCCATCCAGCAACACCCCTCCCGAAGAGGAGTCCACAGACTCTTCCCTCATGGAGGATGAGAGTCTGCCGAAGCCGCGGAAGAGGCGTATCAACCTACCCTTCGGGAAGAAAGCGAAGACGCCCGCGTGACACTACCGCCCCGAGCTGTTGCGTTGTCCGTATTGCCTCGAGAGACACTTGCTCTGACAGCTTCTACGGCTAAGTCTAAACGGCATTATGTGAGTATATTTTTAATATCGACTATACCATAGTCAGTGAATACTTGAGTGATGACTGCAGTTCACAAAAGCCGAAAGCTCAAATTTAATACGCAAAATACCGGTTTGATCTTCGTACTTTGTGTCAAATCATATACAACTATGTTATTCTCGACTAAATAATGCAATTTTCACGAATCTATTGCAACTAAATGAAGTCTTACAGTCTTTATAGTCGATGTCTGTTGAATCCTGTTAAGCGCAGAAATCAGTTGTATCAGTCACGCTTGCACAATGTATCGCACGATTTTCGTGCCAAGTTACGTAATTCACTAGTACGCTAGTGTGCCTTCTATAGAGGAATATGGAATGACGAGACAGTAGCGGGCCCTTTGTAATCGCGATGGCACGAACTTCGCGCAAGTAAAAATGAGTACTGATCTGTTTAGTTATACTAATATATGCATTATTATGGCTTTGTTTCGATCATATTGTGTCAAATGTCGATTTTACTTCGCCGTAAAGAGTTGGAATTGAAGTGTGTATACGAGTTTGATTGCTATACCGATTTTAGTATACGCCAGTTGGCTACAGATTTAATTTTAGTATTTATCTCGGTTGTATTGTATATTTATTGACTGAGTTATTTATGTATTTTATTTTTGCAAGTTTGTTTTGTCTTTTGCCGGGTCAGATTAACTGCACTTACTTAAATTTGTATAAATATTATTGTTTGTTTATTTGACTACAGCTATATATTATATTAGTAAGCTATTGGATCTCCCATGAAAGATTAATGGAGGATAGTCAATATTGTCAGCGAATTAACACCTAATTTTTGATTTGTGACCTTGGAATTATAGTTTTGGTAGTAGCTTCGTACTTTAGAGAACTATGAATCTGTTTTATTGTAATGAATTTAATTTTGTCCGGAAATTTTGGTGGTTTCTCTATACATAATTAACAGCTTTTAAAACATAGTAGATTTTGATAGTATTATTCAATGTTATTGTTACCACATATTGACTAGGAATGAAATGTTTTATACTTGGTTTGTATAGTCGTGTTGATTGGAATGTTTTGGATACTTAATTATAAGTGCGTTTTCCTCAAAAAACACATAAATTATTCGGATATTTTTTTAGCATAACGAGCATCGCTTTCGTTGACTGAATACTTTATATTATAAAGTATAAACCATCCAATTCATACTTTCTTATTCAATTTTGTATGGTATAATGTAATTCATGCGATTCGTAGACAATGCCTAGAATGTCCGATAATGAACGCACTTATATTTTTTTTCATAGTAGTACAATTATCCAAACTTGAATTTTATGTTTGAATGGTTAGTTATTGTTGACCAAAAGAGAATATCATTAATTAACACAACAATAATAATAAATTCATTTTTATATAATTTCGCTTCTATACAAATAATGGTGTAGTTTTAATATACTTAGTTTAGGTTAATAAATTAGCTTGATTCAGAGTACCCTACTATTATAATTCGGATAGGTACTCTAAATCGATCATTATCTATAACTTAATTCCGAATTTTTGATGCCTATTGGTTACCAAATATTGGTAAGAAAATATGAAGGCCTATGTATATCGACTTATCCAGATTATTTAAAATCTATAAATCGGTACTTTCTATTCGCGCGACTTTCGTGCCATAATAATCCTTGTAGATTACAAACTAAACTTTCACGTGCGGCTGTCCCCCACCTCAGGCCCCCTTGGCACGAAATTCGCGCATACAGTGATATCACTGTAAAATGGGGTCTGTTCCATCTTGTCAGCCTCTACTATTAGTAGAGGCCTCTGCCCGTCTCGCATTAGTAGACTACTAATGCGAGACGGGCAGATTTCCAACTAAATTACTCTAGTGTGCCGGGACCACTATTCTTTCCCGCTTTCTCTCTCATTGTAGGATTTTTTGCTGTGGATATAATACCTAATGCCTAGACTATTTTACAGTTTTGAATTTAGTAGCCCATGCAATACTTGTTTAAGATAACATAACTGAGCTTGCAAAAAAGGTAGACCAGTGTTTACATGTGTCAACTAAAATTAATGGATCCTTAACTGATTCCATTATGTCCAAAGTTGCGTACTAGATAAGATAGCGTGAGTCGCAAGGACTAATAAATAATTCGATCAGGTATTTGCAAATAGTGCTGTGTATTTTTGCATATCAACGCTTTTAGTACATTTTCTAAATAATTGTAAAATACTTAGCAAATTATTTACATAGACGGGAATAATTGAATCTGACTTACTTGTTGGTAGCAAGCACTTAGTTAATACTATTGCTATTTCTGAGCTACACTTCGTCGCGTTGTCAGTATGAATCGACTTTTAGAATAATTTGTCGTCGGTAGTTACTCTAATAAAAATTAAAGTTGTGTCAAAAGTTGTGAATTCTACTCTTAACGTTGCGTAGCTTTTAGCAATATTTCGATTTGCTAGAATACTTATATTTATTTATACTAATCGCCGTTTTAAGAGCCTTCCATGAGCCAACTAGCGCCGCCAATCTTAAAAAAATAATATCTTCCAATATAATCCATTTTATTAAAACAGATATTTACAAAGTGTTTTATTACGATAAATACTATTTTTTTAATAAATAGTATTTATCTTTTGCTTATTTATGACGTGATTCAAATTCGGTAAGGTGTAGTTCGCATAATTGCGAAAAACTGCCGTTTTTGGCACATTTGTGAACTACAACTTCGCTTGTCGCAATTATGCAATGCATTGTATATTGAAAAATAGTATTCACCCTAATAAACATTTTGTAAATAGCTTTTTTAATAAAATTGATTAAATTGGAAGATATTATTTTTTCAAGATTGGCGGCCCTAGTTGGCTCATGGAAGGCCCTTAAGTTATTTTATTATTAACACTATTTAGCATATCGCGTCATTCCCCGTTTGCGTAGTTATGATAGCGATATTCGTCCCTTAGCTGTATTCGGGGTGTAAAGATGTCTTTCGAAAACGGAAACCACAGAGATCTGCTGATTTTCTGCCTGATTTATAGTGGATTATGAGGTTTCTTTGTTCGAAACAGATATCTATTTTACATCCGCTTTATTGGGCTCAATTCAACGCACTTTAAAATATCAGAGTCCTTGAATTAAGCCCCAGATAAATTAATTTAAGGCAAGTTGGTGCTAAAGAAATATTGTCAGACTGACCACGCATGGCTCAAACTTTTGTATGTATTAGATCATCGCTGTTTTGTATTATATGGTTGAACATGACTATAATATTGTCCGACGAGTTATGCCATGATTTTTATGTGTGACGTGTAACTGATTGCCAAGTTTTTATATTTCAAATTAAATGATCGTGGCCCCGATATTCGTTTCTAGAAATACGACTTCGAATACTTTATACGAAACAATCGGGTGACTACTTTCTTATTCGAAAGAAATAGAGATAACATTTATGAAATGTATCGTGAGAACTGTGTCAATTTAAATCATGCAATGTTGACTAATAATAAAATTATGTTATTTATTGTACTTAATAAGTTATATATAATAGTCTATATTGAAATGAATTTTAGAAGAGTACAAATAAATTTCAGCTCGAGTGTACAGGGTGGTAACATAATTCAAATTCCTGAAAATTTATACCATAGTCTATTTTATTCATTTTGAATGACCAATTTATTTTAAAGTCAAGCTGTGTAACAAGCATTCAAATTGCTTTTACTTTAAGATTGACACATACTGCAGTTGAAACGCATGCCCCGCCTCATTGTCTGCCGTCGTTACCTACTGGACGTAGATCGAAGGCCTCAGATCGCTACCTACCGGACGTTAAAGTGCCCAGAAAATGAGGCAGGGCGTACGTTTTAACTGATAGCAAATCGCGGCTAGGTCGCACGTGTGTGTGGAAGGCTTTAAATAGAAGATGCGCTTACATGCCATTTTGTATGGAAAGTAGAACTTTTAAAATATTTAAAATATAAAGATAAAATACACTTTATTGCACCATAATACAGTATTAATTACATTATTGAGAAGCATGTACAATTTTGGCCGTCTTATCGCTAAAAGCGATTTCTTCCAGACAACCAACTGCAGAGGATATTATAAAAATATATCTGAAAGAGGTAGAAGTGCATAGTAAGTAACTATTATAAATAGTAATATCTACGTTAGATAGGTAACACAATTTACGATACTTAAACATGTCTTTAAATGTTACACAGCGAATATTAAGCGTCCAGATAGTATAAAGTAGTCTATGGTTTATTTTTTTAATAGTTTTGTTACAACTCTGTACTTGAAAATACGCTCTTCCTTCTAGCATGAATTTAGTAATACGTTTTATCAATGTATTTGTATTGTAAATATAAAATGGAAATGACATGCCACATTTCAATGGAGCTTTGCCCCCACCTTTGGTCACCTACGTGACCATTGAAACTCATATATCATTTTGTTGGGGACTTATTACAGGTTTCATATTGCATAATCATAAGCTGTTTTTTCGACTCGCTAGTTGTACAAAACTTTATTTTAAACCAATAATTTTAATAATAAACGGAGATATTTTTACATTTATTCGTTATCCTGTTCATCATGCGGTTGATGGTGGGGCAGAATCTGGCATTGTCATTTAGTATTAAACACTATAATTCCGTTTTATCTTTACAAACTGTTCAAGTTTCAAAAATAACTTTGTAACTTCTCTCGAAGAATATCTTTTTTGTACAGTCAGCTTAAGAAAACCTTAGAAAATGTTTACTTTGTCAATAAAATTAAATCAGTCAATTGCTATTTTTTAACATTTTGTGCATACCGTGTCGTGTCGTGTCTCAATATTATCATCTTAAAATATGACAAAGTTGGTTAATGTTTTCATAGACTGATCGTACTTTTAAAACCTGTTGACAAAAGGTTGACCTAGTACTTTTCTATCACAAAATACATCATGTATTAAACATGTAAAATATATTTTGTAAACCCCAAATCTATAAGCGTTGTAATGAAAAGACAAATCGTGATAAATAACGTTGTTACGCCATTGAAAGTTAATTAAAGAAACGTACAAAACTTTTGAGTGTTATTATTTATTATTATAATATCTACCCCGTTGTGAACACTATATGTACAGTCAACAGCAGATCAATGGTATGGTATAACACTTGCAGTACGATTTCAACACACTAATGACATAATAAGAACGGTCAAAGTCCAAAGTGTTACACTTGATGTGCAACTGTACAAATAATAATAGACTTGAAAACAAAACAAAAAACGTATTTATTCGAAACTCTGGATTAATGTTGGGATTTTCAAAAAATTAAATCTTTCTCGTCAATACACGTCGACGAATAAGCGACGTAGGTAAGTACATTTTATTTTATTACAGTTTAAACATAATTTGACTAGATATCCATAACATAACGTATATCACTACAGCCTTCAGTGGTATCGGCGTCTGCGCGGGTGTCGATGTGGCAACAGTACAATGAGCACGTCGTGTGCGTCTCCTGCGCCCGCGCACGTCCCGTCGTGCGCGCCCGCCAGTCGAGTGACCCGCGCGCACGCGCCCGCAGCCGCGCAAAGCGAACCCTCAGATTCCGATCCGGAGCTCTCCTGTTGACATAATCAGCTATCATATGGTACAGTCGAAGACAGAGATAAGTATACAGGGGGCCTCAATAAGGTTGAGATTTTCTCAAAAACTACTGGACCGAATTTAAAAATTCTTTTACAGTTACATAGTTTTAATTTTTATCTATCAAACAGTAAAAGAATTTTTGCAATAGGTCAAGTAGTTTTTGAGAAAATCTCAACCTTAAAAACTCTCCTGTACACCTTTCTCTGTGTTCCACCGTACATGAAGTTCTCACTCTATTCTTTCTTTCTCGTGTGGTTTAGTGACAACACCTATTTGTCAAAGTTATTCAGGCCGCCCGTAGGCCTCTGACGTGGCCTAACGATTGCTGTCTAATGAGAGTAAACGGGACCAACTGCTTAACGTGCTTTCCGAGGCACGGAGGGGCTCAGATGAAAGTGTCAATAGCGGTCACTCACCCAGGTACTTAACTTGTACGATCGTTTTCAACGTGTACGAGACTCTTCACTCTATTGGAATACAACTCAGCAATGGTAAAGGGGAGTTCGTATTCCATACATATTGTCAGAGTTATTCAGGCCGCCTGTAGGCCTCTGTGGAATGACAACAACCGGGACCAACTGCTTAACGTGCTTTCCGAGCCACGAGAATCCCATCCAGGTACTGACCTCGCCCAACGTTGCTTAACTTGTACGATCCTTTTCAACGTGTAATCGCAACAGAACTACGAGCCCCTCATTCATCATCATCAGTCTATTTATGTTGCCCCACTGCTCGGGCACAGACCTTCCCTTATATCGAGGGAGCTCGGGCCATGGATCCACCACGCGGGCCTAGTGCGGATTGGCGGATTTCACATGCCTTAGATTTTTTATTCTTCTACGGCATGCAGGTTTCATCACGTTTCCCTTCACCGTTTTGAGGGTACTCGGTAAATGTACATAAGTTTTTCCGTCGAAAAAACCGAGGATAACTCATTGGTACGGTGGAACACAGAGAAAGGTGTACAGGAGAGTTTTTAAGGTTGAGATTTTCTCAAAAACTACTTGACCTATTGCAGAAATTCTTTTACTGTTTTATAGTAGATAAAAGTGAAAACTATGTAACTGTAAAAGAATTATTAAATTTGGTCCAGTAGTTTTTGAGAAAATCGTAACTTTATTGAGGAGCCCTGTATACTTATCTCTGTCTTCGACTGTACATGGCTGCCCCGGCTGGAATTCGAGCCTAGGACCTCCGTATCGCAAGTCCATTGACCCAACCACTGCGCCACCGAGCTTTCATTAGCATTAGGAATATAACCTACCTCCCCGTCCGTCTGGCAAGCCACGTCAGAGACCACTACACGAGGCGGGGCCGCGGTATTTACCGCTGTGGGGCGGTACCGGCCTAAATGACAGCGAACCGACGTTGCAGTCAGGAAGTGCTCGCGGGTGTTGCGCTGCGGACGGCATACGCACACCTGCCGATATAAATATATTAGTATGTTGAGTATGCATTAGTTCATACTGTATATGAATACTCGCGACACGGACATAAGTAACGAACAATGCCACAGACCACTTACTCCATAGACCTGTAACAGGAGTGCGCCCGTGTCACATGAGAATTATTTTTAATGATGGCACGAACTTCGCGCGTGAGTTACATTCTACATTTATTTCATGCTTTTGAAACTACTCGTACTACGGGAAAGCCTGGAAAGATAAGGTATTGTAACGCCTACCAAGTTTACTAATTAATCTAGTTATTGATTTAAAAAAACACTATTTGTATGACTAAGATATCAGCATGGATATAAATTATTTATTAACCACAAGGCACGTACCCAAAGCCTTGGCCCGAGCGAGAGCGCGACGCAGGCGCCGGCGGATAGCGACACGCATGCGCACAGCGTGGGAGCCCGTGCCTCCACGCGCGCGGCCGCGTACAGTGGCACGAACGCTGCCCATGTCACACTTGTGGTGTACGCTGCCGCACCTGCATACCAATTAATATTAACATCATGATCATCAGCCCGTATCAGTCCACTGCTGGACCGCCTCTGTCAAAGCGCGCCAATCAACCCTACTCTCGTCCCTCTGCATCCAGTCCCTGCCAGCCATCTTGCGAAGGTCATCCCTCCATCTGGGGGCGTCCCACACTACGTTTGCCCGTTCGTGGCCTCCATTCGATTAATATTAACAATAATATCTTAACTATTAAAATTGTGACGCTATAGCTGACTTTTGATTATGACCTACTACTGATAAAAAAAATGTAAATGAAAGAGTATATGAATCCGTAGGGAGGGTGTTCAGTATCGGTAACTGAACAACTTTTGTTCTACGACTTTTCGATTAAAAAATAAAAATAAATTAATGTCTCATACAAATCGATCAGCTGACGGGTACGAAATGTATGAAAAGTCCAAAAATAAATTCGCGAAATAACAAAAGTTGTTCAGTTACCGGTACTGAACACCCTCCCTTCGGCATCATATACCTACCCTTTCTGTTACACCCTGTATAACACATAGGTATGTCTATTTAAGAAAATCTATTCAACTAACGCCTATCATCTGAACACAGGCTAATTACTGGGACTCTTCTGTAACTCCATAAAATTCGGTCACCTACCAATGAATCGTGTTTCGTTAAAGTTGTGCGGCAGCCGTCTCGTCCGCACGGCTAGTGCCACACACGCAGCTAGCAGCAACAGGGCCGGCGCCAGTGGGAACAGTTGTGCTTGCGGCTCGTCGCCCCCGCACGCCAGCACGGCTCGCGTGCGCGTGGGGTGCAGGACTCGGGGCCACGTAGCACTAAGCCACGCTCCCACGCTCGCCCAGAATGCGCCGGGGGCACTTAATACTGCCCATACGCATACCTAGGTATATTTAATTTCAGCTTATTTAAAAATGTTGCAGACCACAAAATTTTAATAGCGGTCATACGCAGATGATTTATTTTTGGCATAAATGTGGTTGTGGCATGTAGGTACCTACATGTTTCCAAATGTAAAAGGCCATCTCTTGGTCGTGCAGATTACCACCGGATTACATAAAGGATTGTTATGTCTTGTATAGTCGAACACAGGTAGAGTTAAAGTTCAGATTGTCTCAAAAAGTAATTAACAGATTTTTGAAAATTCCTTATAATTACACTGCATGTACTCGAAAGTCGAAACTATCTACTAGTAAAATAATTTTTACATTCGGTCAAGTAATTCTTGAGAAAATCTCATTCACGCCGCAGTGTGCTCGCCAGGGCCGCTAAGTGACAGGCTGCTGCACAGCCGAGGGGCGCACCTAGTGCCGTACCTGCGCTCGTGAGGATAGCAGTCTCGGCCGATGCGCCGGCGGGTGGTCCGCGTACGCAACAAGCCGCGCTATCCTTACAGTGCGGGCCAGCACGCTCGCGTACACCCCGCCCAGCGCCGGCGCGGCCAGACGCACAGCCGCACAGGCCGCCGCGCCAGGCCGCAGGGCGCTCGCCAGGGCGGCTAGATGACAGACTGCTGCACAGCCGAGGAGGAGGGCGCATCTGGTGAATAAACCGACTTCGATATGCCTTCTTAAAACCACTTTTACAGCAGATCAATGGTAACGATTTCAACTCTAACGACACAGATAATAAGAACGGTATCTACCCTCATAGCCACTCCACGTTGGGGGCCAATTATCAAACGGCAAAACCCTGCCGGCCTTGAAATACATCAACCCTACTAAATGTCAAGCCATCATAATTGGCAGCTCGCGCTTGATCTCCAAACTTGACACAAATGCCATCCCACCTGCTCGATTTGAGGGTGTTGTGATACCCTACTGTCCGAGCGTTAAAAATCTGGGTCTGCACATCGATCAAACTCTTTGTTGGAGCGTGCAGGTTGCCGAGGTCAGTCGCAAGGTCACTGGAGTGTTGCGCACACTCTATCGTTTCAAATTTTTTTTACCACAAAAGACAAAGCTAATGCTGGTGCAGGCGCTCGTCTTACCTATCTTAGATTATGCTGATGTGTGTTACTTGGACCTCACTGAAACTTTTCTCGACAAGCTAGATCGTCTTCTCAACAACTGCATTCGCTTCGTCTTCGGTCTTCGAAAGTACGACCACGTTTCCCAATTTAGATCTAAGCTCAAGTGGCTTACCATCCGGCAACGAAGAGATTCGAGAATTCTTTGTCTTTTGTACAATATACTAAACGATCCTTTGTCTCCTTCGTATCTTAAGGATAAAATTCAGTACTTGTCCACATCACATGAACGGAACCTTCGTTCATCTCATACTCTTTGTCTCACCTATCCACCCTCATGCACCTCCTTTTATTCCTTCTCCTATACAGTCTATTCTGCTCGGCTTTGGAATAATATCTCTGAAGACATCAGGAGGTCTGAGAGCCGATACATTTTTAAAAAGCGAGTCCGTGAACATTTTCTCAGTGCATCTTGATTCATTATTAGACAGTTGTATTTGTGTATATTGTTTGAGTATCTCTACTGCCGTTTATCTATGTGTTGGAAACGTAATTATGTATCATTTTAAGTTATTATGTAGTCATAAATAGTTACTATATTTATGTAGTTTATATAATATAATGTATGCATGTAGTCTATATACTATAGTATTTTGTATGTAAGTATATAAGGTATAAATACTATCTTAAAAATTCTATTTTTTGTTTGTTTGTTCAGTTTTTTGTTCAGTTTGTGTCATGTACCCCTTGGGTATATATATATAAAACCAATCTTTACACCCGCCTCATCATTCTCCGCATCACCAAAGGTTAACTGGTAGAAAATGCCGCAAGGCATTAAGTTCGCCTTTATACATACTTGTGTAAAAAGTTTAATAAAAAAAAAAAAAATACATACAACTCGCGAGACGCAGATTTCACCACAGGAGTGCGTCGATGATGCCAGAAGACCGTAGCACATAATACGGCAGCCGCAAGTCCTGTTGCGCCTGCGCCGATGGACGCTGCGCGCGCGCCGCGGCCCCCTCCCCATTCGAGGGGCGCTGCAAATCAAAACTCTTTATTGTAAGTACGTTGTTATTATATATAAACGGATTTATATTCTTATATTCTTGAAGTCGGCAATTATAAGTTTCGACAACGTTTTTTGCAATAAAGAAACAATTTATTTAGATCAGAGGTTCTCAAACTTGTTTCGTCTACCGCCCACTTTGAAAATCAATTATTTTTCAGCGCCCCAAGTTTTTTTTTACACACACCACAGTTTAAAAACCACAATGACATTTATTACTTTAATAAATTCAATTTTGTGCTATATTAAACTTACATTCTAAAATAATTCTGAAGCCCTTACCGCTCTAAGGCTCTATTGCCCATTTTGAGAAATATTTATTTAGATCAATTATGGGTAGGTACCTACATTACACAGTTGATATTGGCCAAACTCTCAAACTAGGTAATAACCTATGTTTTGAGAGTCAGTATCTTCTAGTTATAATTACAGTAAAATATATTTATAGTAGGTACCTACCACCAGTGCAGGATAAAGAATGCATCCAAAACAAGTAAATTAATGGAATTTATAGGAAATAATAATAATAAAAGTCATTGATCCCCTATAAACAACTAGATGCACAGACTGCCTTCTAAAAATGTCCGAGCGCAAAGAAGGTCCAAACGGATGAATGGACCCTCATTTGCTTTGTTGGACATTATTTGGACGTTAACAATCGACCCTTATTTGGACGTTTTTTAAATTGTTTTAGTAAGACCTTTGTGTATCTAGTTGTTTATAGGAGATAAATGAATAAAATAACATAATGTAACCTAGATAGAACAGTTAAGAGTATCAACAGTGCATCCCACGCAGGGGTATGAAAAAATATTTATCTTATCTAAACTTGATCCTTCATGCAGAAGGCGTCACACCTGCTTCGCATGCGACACGTCTTGCGTCTGGGCGTGTGCCGGGTACGCACGCGCGGCACCCCGCATGCGGCTCGGCGCGGGGCACCGCATGCGGGCCGCACGGCACGCAGGTCCAGCAGCAACGCGCGCGGCCCGCGCTCAGCCGCGCCCACTGGCCTGACACGCACGGACGGGAGCATTCTGCGCGGACGCCCAATGCACGCCTGAGTAGTATAGAAAGGTTCACGTTGCATTTATACCTGTTATTGCAAGTATATAATATTGCGTCATAGTAAAATAAGGCTTTTGAAAATGGCAGGAAACGACGGTTGCGAAATTATTTGATATATTTCAGTTCAGTGTCTATAGTGGTTGTTTTGTGTTTGATATCACGTTAAATTAATCAGAAAATTATGGTGAAGGTATTGGAGGATTCATGCAGGATCTGAAGTTTGGCGCTATAGTCAAGAGTCCCACTACGAGCTCGGGAGTGAACGTGACTGTCGAGCTGCTTAGTCCAGAGTGATGACGCTACGGCGACGATGTTTTCATTATTTTTTCCCCAAAAAAGATAAGTGTTGCAAAACTTTTTTTGAGTAGTGTATAAATATTGTCATGTTGAACGTCTCATTTTTACTTTTATATTTTGTTTGCAATAGTGTTTTTATTGCTTATAAATAATTGGATATTAGCGAGGTTACACGAGAGTAGGATAGGAACGGCCTAAAAGCAGCGTATCACTGAGGAGTGGGTACGCACAACAGCAGATCAATGGTAACACTTACAGTACGAATTCAACTCTTACAACGCAGATAATAAGAACGGTCCAAAGTGTTACAATTGATCTGCTTTCATGTGTACTCTTCACCTGGCCGCCGCCTTAGCGCCCCCGCGCAAGTGCAGCGCCCCGCGCCGCCAGCGCCCCACGCGCTCGTAGCGCCACCCGCGACGCTCGTCACCAACGAAACTCATCACATCGTATTCACTCAACCTGCACCAAAGATTTAAATCGTCGAACCCGTGCCATACATCAGTCTTATTATGTGAATTCCATACATTGTTTAAGGGCCTTCCATGAGCCAACTAGCGCCGCCAATCTTTGAAAAATAATATCTACCAATATAATCAATTTTATTAAGAAAGCTATGTACAATATGTTTATTACGATAAATACTATTTTTTAAATGCTTATTTATAACGTGATTCAATTTCGGTAAGTTGTAGTTCGCATAATTGCGAAAAATGGCCGTTTTTGGCACATTTGTGAACTACAACTTAGCTTGTCGCAATTATGCCATGTATTGTATATTGAAAAATAGTATTCATCCAAATAAAGCTAGTAGATAGCTTCTTTAATAAAATTGATTAAATTGGAAGATATTATTTTTTTAAGATTGGCGGCGCTAGTTGGCTCATGGAAGGCCCTTAACGGCCTTAACTTAACTAATCATTGTTGTTTGAATTTCACACACTAATATAGGTTCTCCTGGCCGTTTTCGGCTACAGCGACGTTTTGCAGTTTATATTAGGGGATGGGGCTTCGCTGGTCTGCGCTCTGGTGAGCTCTCATATGACTATTGTAGCCAATTTTCGCTGTGAAGCTCCTTGCACATGGCGGACATGTGAGGACATCGTTCTCTTAGTATTAGTTGTATTATTAGTCGTAGTATTGATTGGCCACCGGTGATCTGGCCTTCAGTTGGTAGGTTCACACACTATAACTGATGTAAGCCAGTTGGCAGGCCCATCATGAGGATTTCATTTCATGCCAGTAGGTATTGATTGAAAGCAATTTTGCCGTGTCGTAACCTCCATAGTAAACAGTTCGAACCCCTTTAATAATAATAATAATAATAATAATTCTTTATTGCAGGCATAAAAAACCCATAAAAATACAAAATAAATAAAATAAAGCTTACATTTGGACCTAATGGTCCTTACGTCATCTTAACCTACTTTCGGTTCTCGCTCCGGTGCACAGACAGCCAATGCCGAAATATTGGGCTGGAGAGGTCGTCACTCACCATCATCAGTATGCTATTGTCAGAGCTACGTAGTCTGCTCCAGAAGGAAGCAATACGAGCTCTGACAATAGCAAAGAAGTCTGGCACCCGCGCGTCAGCGAACATGCCCGAGGCGCTGCAGAAACGCGGCAGTCGCATGAGGGTGCGAAATGCATCATTGTATTGCACCCTCATGACGCTATACGATTTCCGCAGGTACTTGACCCAGAGTTGGCAAGTGTAGAGACATTGGCAAAAAGCTTTAAATAAAGTTATCTTGACTTCGTCGCTACACTTGCCAAATCTGCGCGCGAGCATGTTACATCTGACGGACAGGGCCCTCCTCTCCCTCTCGATGTCCTTGTCGTCTGTCGAGTCCTCAGTCAGTATGTGCCCCAGATATTTAAACTGCCGCACAACCCGAACCACTGAACCATCCAGACACACCTCGGGTATCCTCTCCGGACCTCTTCCCGCTCTAAATACCATCATTTCAGTCTTAGCTACGTTATATTTCAACCCGTGAGCATTCGCATAATGCTCACAGACCGAAACAAGCTTCCTCAGAGCACTGATCGAGGGGCCGAGAAGCACCATGTCATCCGCGTAACTCAAACTGTTGACACATACGCCACCTATGTGACAACCAGTTTTAGTGCCTCTCAGCTCCTCAATCAGCCCATTGACGTAAACGTTGAAGAGGTCCGGAGAGGTTATCCCCCCTTGGCGCACTCCGCAGTCTAATCTATAAGTATTAGACGTCGCGTCGCCCCACTTCACACTATTCGTTTGGCTTCCGTACCAGTACCTCAACAGATTCACCATTTCCTTAGGGACTTTAGAGTCGCGCAATTTGCTCCAGAGAATTTCATAATTCACCAGATCAAATGCGCGACTCAAGTCCAGGAAGCAAGCGTATACCGAGGTCTCGCGGTCGGTGTAATATCTTACAGCGTGTTTTAAACTCATGATGGCTGAATCTGTTGAGAGCCCGGGACGAAATCCAAACTGAGCATCATCTATACATACATTTTTCAGTAGTTCGGGCTGCAGCAGTCGTTCCAAGATCTTTCCTATCACCGTGCCTAACGAGATAGGGCGATAGTTAACCTTTAACCTTTAACGTTTCGAACACTGCCATCCGTTTCATGACTTTAGAGTAGGCAGCATTTTTTAGACCTTCAACAATTACTTCTCTCTTTTCTTTAATGTTGAATGTTATAATGTTGTTTTAGAATTAAACATTATAAAAAGATAACTTACTCAGGCGGCGGATCCCCATTATCATCAAAAGCGACTCTTCCCCCATCAGGCGCCGTAAACCGTACCCGTTGCAAATACCCTCTGTATAACGACACGTTGAATGGCCGCATGGCCGCGCAGAGGCCGCCGCGCGCGCCGCACTCACCCGCGCGCATGTCACGCAGCGCATGCGCCAACGCATACACTCCGCGCACCACGAGCGCTAGCTTCGGCTCTTGGGTGTAACCCGCTGATAGAGATTCCGTGCCTGGGAATGGACGAAGCTTACAAAGTCTTGGACGCAGTGGCGGGGCAAGACGGAAAGGGGATTGAACTTTTCTGGCATAGTCCAGAAGGATTTTAAAAAACAGCGGCGCAGGATGAATCCTACGTATATCAATAGAGGACACTTGTGTGAACATAAAGTGTCCCGGAAACACATGTCCTAAAGTTTCACGTTTCCGAGATACTAGTTGTCATTCTGCGTCGCTGTTCTCCAACATCCGCCAGATGGCGCCACCTGACTATGCCAACCTCCATAGTGAAAAGTTCGAACCCCTTTGATGTGGCATGTGGGCAAGACGCGTTTCGCGAGGCCCTCTGATGACGAAGAATGAAGGATTGCGATTGTCGTTCGCTAGCGGTATATGCCGCTCTTCCCAACAGAATCTCGGGCTTGGCTTGTTTTTAATAGTCGAAGCAATCGATTCAGTGGTTTTAAGTAATGCATTTCGAGGCGCGAGACCATAGACGCAGGTTCCAGCAGTAGATATTATTACCTAGGTACTAATTTGCAATAAAAGTTCTGGAAACAGTGGGGACATAGAAACAACCTAGACTAGATTGGAAGACTACTTACCAGAGCATCGACGCATTCCTTCAGGGGGAGTCTCGGTTAGGGTGCAGTTGAACTTCTGTTCCCAGAATTCCTGCAAAAGCGACAACCATTCAAAGATGCAATAATCGGAGATAACTTGGTATAACCCTTATAGTGAACATTTATAGGGTATATTAAGATGCAATGAGATACAATTTGTGTTACAACTACTAACCCGAAACCAAGGGTTCCTAGTATTATTATGCGGTTTAAGCGCATGATAATGGCGATCGAAGTGTGTTAGATACGGTGATCGAATGCGTAATGTGAGCGCTCCCCGCGCCGCTGTCTCCAACCCGGCGGGAACGTCGCGCCGGTCCGCCCAGCCGTCGCTCGCCACTAGCCGCATCCTCATTAGCTTGCCAGCTCGACTGAGACCAGCTAGTAAAGCACGAGCGGTACGGCCTTCGCACCAGCAAACGCATACCTGGAAAGGTAGGGTTCTGACAAGAATAGAGGTACGGCATTTTATTTACAGAAAGTTCAAAAATGGCAGTTGAAAGACGACGACGACCGGGTCTTTTCACCCCTAACCTCGGGGGAGAAGTACGGGCCTTGAGGTATGCCCCCTATGCTACCCGGGCATGAGCTCGCCGGATAATGATCCGACGGTGGAAAGGGTGACTGATGAATTACTTACGTATGCTTTAGATTCAATTTTTTTTCTATAGCATGCAGGTTTCATCACTGTTTTCCTTCAACGTTTTGAGTGCTGGAAATGTACGTAATTTCTTCCTTGGAAAACTTATTGGTACATACATAGCTGACCGGCCGGGAATCGAACCTGGGACCTCCGTATCGGTCCAGTAATCCTGTTCCTCAACCACTACGCCACCGAGCTCGCGTCACGCACATGATAGATATCGGTAAATCTCAAGTTTAGAAGGCAGGGAGGGCTAGCCGTAAGGCCTTTAGGCGCTCAAGTCCTGTCAAAGTCTGCGCTAATGAATTTTTTGTACTATTTTCGGCAATAATCTAACTAAGACTTGATCGCTACTAAAAATCGTTGTGGCTCACCCTCCTGTGCTTCAACATTGGGGACAGTTAAATAGTCTGCTGGTGAAAGGGCTGATAATGAAGAACAAGATTGCAGTACGTACCTGCGGGCCGGTAGCCAGGCGCCGCAGCGTAGCATCGACGTCTTCCTGCGCGGGCGCAGCGCGCAGTGCCTCCTCGCGCGCCAAGCACACGCCGCCTCGCGCAGCCTCCTCCCGAAACGCCGCCATACCACTTTGGCCATAACTCTCTGTGCAGTATGGATGTAGTATAATCTCAGATCAGTGGTCTGACAGTATAATATTGAGTACTATGCGACTGAGTCGTATGGATGAATAGGTTTATCCACGCAAAATTCCGAGGGTCCCATCTTACCCCAATCGTTCTCTCCCATGACGTGGTATGGGAACAAATTTCCCATTCTCTCCCACGTGATAGGATAGGAATGTGAAACCATTTTATCATTCGTAAATCATATCGGTAAATCGACAACGGGTACCGGTAGGAACGCGTTTTATTTTTATTAAACGAGGTAAAATAAAACAGAACCATCTTTGGAGATCCCGATATTTCGATGACAATTAGACCGACAGGTTCGACGGTCTTCGAAATCTAGTCAATTATTAATCGGTCGAAACTCTCTGTCTAAATGCCGGCTTCAACAACATAAGTGAGTGATATCCGTTTATCCATAATAAAACTGTTGTGCTGTTATTCATAAACCTAGTCAAACCTCACAAATCATAAATCGTGTTGCTATCCCTTTCACACTTCGTTAAAGAAGGTTAAGATAGATAGGGACAGGGGGCCTAAACAGTAGCGTAACTTTAAATTCGCGCCTTGATGTTTATTTATATAAATGTTAGGTTCGACTACTCTCTGGGTGATCTTGAGAGTGCCCTCTAGAGACTGACCGTCAGTATGCACAGCATGCACGTACGTCCAGTTGTGTGCCCGCAGCAGGGCAACCAGCAGGCGCGCCTGGTGGCGGTCAGACGGCACCACGCGGAAGAACGTGGAGAAACGAGCTCGGTCCGACAGCTCGCGAGATGTCGCTGAGTATGATACCTAGCCGATATGGAGATGACGTGGTTAGATGGTTAAATTGACCATTTCATGGAATGACCGACTATTCCGTAATTTGGTGGCATTTCATGAAATCGTCAACTATCTAGGAATTAGGGGAAATCAACTTGATCTCATAAGGGTCTACCTGAGTGACAGGACGCAATGTGTTCGCAAAAACATCAGCCAAGAAGAACCTGTAACTTACAGTGTCCCTGAAGTATCCTCGAAATATATTGTAATTTAGTTGAATGATATTTTTATTATTTATCTCGCTCGCTACACCCGACGGGTAAAATTGTATGACACCTATGTTATTGTGATACCATCAATTAGGAACCTGTAATTTATTGCGAAAAATGAAATGAAATATGGAACCGACATTTACTTTTTAGTTAGCAAATGTAAATCCTATGCATTTTTCTTTTTATTCCACTAGCGTTAACAAAACTATGCCACTTGAGAGAGGTGCTGGCGAGAAACATTTAATTTTCGATAAGTAAGTAGGTACTTATGTATTTGTCAACTACAAATATTTGTGGAGTAATCAGCTGACCTGTGGAATAGAGAAGAGTTGCAGCAGATTTTGCACTTGCACCGCGGCTGCGCTGGCGCCGGGGCCTAGCACGCCCACCAGCGGCGCGCGCGCAGCCTTACCACCACGCGACTCCTGCCGTGACCAGATTATGCTTAGGATATCCATAGGTATACATACACGTTGGATAAGAATTATAAAGGAGGCGAGTCGTAAGTCCTTCATCCATAAGAGTCGTATCCATTTTTAGGGTCACCAGTCACCGCCATTATATCTCAATGTTTACTGCGTATGTATACTGTATAACGGTACACAAGTTAACTATTAGTCCAAGTTCAAACATAGATGACTGTACCTACCATCCACAGACTACTTACCCACTTAGGACATGAAATCGGTACAAATTTGCAAGCGAAAAATTCTGTCAACGATGAGCGCATAGAGACGAAGCGGGGGACAAGGGTGCCGTATTAAAGAGATGCGTCCATGTCGATAATATCTCTAGGTTACACGTGTCGCGAAGCAATGATGCGCTCATGTGCGGGCAGACACGGGCGTCCCCCTGTTACAGGTCTATGGGGTAAGTGGTCTGTGCTACCACCCAACATTTTATAAGTCACGCGCCCCGACTTGACATGATAAAGGGTCCTCCGTTACTTGAAGATGCGGTCTCGTTTATTTTTACAGCTGTTTTATCCACGGCTCTACTTTCTCAGTACCTAAATATTCGCAACAAAACTTTTACCCTGACTTGAAATAAAAAGATAAGATAGGTAAACCGTCAAAACTAAAAAAATCTAAATCTTTATTGTACGTATACCGCAAGTTATTGCATAAAGTATGAAAATACTTAAATAGAGTAGGTAGATACATTACGGACCCAGTCATATCGTTATTTCTATATAGGGTTATCTTTTATTGCAAGCGAGCTTAAGGACCGCTTGCAATATCGATATAACCATGGGTTAAGTACCTAAGTTAACCAGTGAGAACTACATACATTTTGCTCGTGTTAAATCGCTGCTAAAAGACCACCAATTTTAAACTTCTTATTTAATAGACGTATCTATTTACCTTCCACCATACCACATACTGCTACGAAATCGTATTTTTACCTGACACTACAGACATGTATTTACATGGCAAACTCGGGCAACAAAAATCTCGGCTTGTACCATTTTTCAAAGATGGTATTTTTGGTCAATGCATAATTCAGTCTCTGCTGAGTTTCCCCCTGTGAAGAATCGTAGTTATAAATTCGGCAAAACCAGTCTCAGTTTACTGTTTAGTCAACTAAAACACCTACAAGTTTAATTTACCTGATGGCAACTGTCATCGTCGGTATGCGAAGGTGGGTCTGCGATTGCGTCGCGTACCAAGTCGATGGTCTGCCGCAGGGCGGTGGGCGGGGCCCAGCACGAGTCCCGCAGCTCGGCGGCCAATCGCAGCCCGGAACCGCCGAGCAGTGCGCCCGCGCCGTTCAGGGTATCGAGCGCTTGAAGTGTCGCTTCCACACGCTTGTAAGACAAGACAATGTTGCTCATAGTAGTATCTACGCTCGTATTTTCGTACGATCAGGTGATCGGTAGGTAAGTATTTATTAACTGTCGGTGGTACAAAATGATGGGACACTTATATATTTCACTAAAATTGAAAAAGTAACGTTACCGTTAACTTTCCGTTAGTTTCGACTAATTTATTTTTCGAAACCTGTCTGCGGTCATGAACGTTCTCACAAAAATCACGGCATGCTCCCGGCCTCGCTTTATACATGTCTGACAATGGTCACAGAATAACTAAAATACTTAGTATAATCCGTCGTGTATTCCCAAGCGCCCTCCTCCACGTGTGGGATGATAAGATTTTATTTCCCATCCTCCCCCACTTCGTTCTTCCCACACGTGGGGAGGGCGCTTGGAGGCGGGTGGGAATACACGTAATCCGTAGTGTGATAAAGGCCTGCGCGCTATTAATTCCTACTACATCCATTTCTATGGATCCTTTATCCATAGAATTAGTCGGTATAGATATTTACAACCAACAAGTTTTAAATCTCATAGTTACCTGTATTCCGTAGTGCTCTCGCACTGGCCCACAGCGCGCGGCTGCGTGCGCGTGTGCAGGCGCGCCGTGCACCGCGAACAGTGCGCCCAGACGCACCACCGTCGACTCGCGCACGCACAACACGCACGTCAAAAACGAACATATAAATAACGCGCATAGCTGCACTCCACCAATTAAATGACACATGGTTTAAAGAAGTACTCTCGTCTCGTTTTTGATATATCTAAGTCTTTTTTCCTGAAAGATGTTTCGAATAAATTTTTACCACAGATTCGTAGTGTAAGTATACTTAACCGCCAGTGTATTATTTACGTAAACAACTATTATTTTAAGTTAGTTACTGTGATTTTTACATTAGGTCGGATCATATTGTCACAATGACGAGAACCAGACTTTGTACACGTTTCCTTTAGATCTTTCCTAGACCGACTGCCGTACGTCGCTCGCTCAACAAACGCCTGGTTAGTTGAAGAGGTTCGCCAGTCAACTCGCAAGTGACAGATTTCAGTGGAAACTAGAACAGCGTTTATACAAGGTGATACTACTTGAAAACTCTCTAGGCTTAGGGCAAATAGAAAACCTATATGCATGATCTTTACGAAATGGTTTTGCAGTAACAAGCGCGGATCAAGTCCTCAAAAAAGGTTGTGGTCATATCATGAAAGTGTGACGTCACGAGTCTATTAGGGTATCCTGCCCACAACGGTGGATACGCACTTGTGCGGTAATGCCCAAGCCATTAGCAGCGTTACCTCGATGGATCGCAATGCGATGATCGAGGTAGCTGCCAGCTCATGGGTCACCCTTAAACTATTTAGGAATAAAAAATCAGAAATTTCAATAATTATTATTTATTTTAGAAAATGTTAAGTGTACAAATCCCTAGCTTGTGTTCGCGATACAGCTTAATAACACCGGAACCGACGGTAACAGTTCCTAGCCTCACTGACGTTAACCATTACGCCTAATAATACAATTACGATGCTATTATAATAATAAGGCTAAGAAATTAAGAAAAATACTGTCCTTAAGACGTTAACTTTAAGGGCAGTGTTTAAATCACATAGTCTCACGAGCTGCTCCGGTCTTAGTAACCTGAATGGTTCATCTTTCTAGCAGCTAACTATTCATTGTGCAAAAAGCACTGCATACATTTTATAATACAACATTAACATTATTATAACGGATTATTAAATACAAAATTAAATCGACAAAAAGGCGGATAACTTACATTGTAGAAATATATATTCCTCGCTTTTAAAACTGTTTTCTAGTATTAGGAATGTAGAGGGAAAATAATTATGTAATTGAAACGAAATTATGCGAGGTTCTACAAATAATTTAAAACATTCAAATTAGATTCTAACTCGATTGCCTTCACAATTTTTTGATGCTTTTGGCATCTAAAAATACTATTTTCAGTATCCACATCTGTCGCGCGTATTTACAACATTCAAATTATTTCCAATGAACAACACAACAGCACCAAACATGCAATTTCGTACCAAGAGTAGGTCTTGATTAGGGATGCATTCTATACCGATACATCGGCGATATAAATCCGACTTTCGCGTAAAAATATCCACGATGTAGAGGGTACTTTTAATCTGTAGCCCTGTATTTTAATTATGAAAATAAAATTTGTTTTACAATTTTATCTAAATATTTAGATGCAGATAACTTTTTGTATCTCACCAGGGTAGGTACTGACTTCGAAATTCTATCGAATTAGTATCCATTTTGACACATGGACGCGACGCAATGAATAATGAAATACTCTTGTAAATTTTAATAAACAATGACGAAACGATATATTCGCGCGAACCATTCATGTGTCAAAATGAAAACAACATCATTTCGTTTCACATTCTTCTCCAATAGACCCACAATGACTTCTGAAATTCTTGAAACTATCGGAAAAAGTATGGTTGCATCCCTAGCCTGTGTGTGCGAAATTGGGCCTTATCTTTAAGCGAGAGTTAACTGGGTTAGTGCTACTGTTGTTTGCATTCCGCAGGGTTCTCCGCTTGGCCCCCGGGGCCAGAGCGACCGCCTTTCTTGGGCCGTCTCCGCGGCGCCGGTTCCTCCTCTTCACTTTCCTCCGTGGAGCATTCTTCCTCCTCCTGATAAGTGTACAATAACATTAGGAAAAGCCACGCATTAGGCTGACAACACCGATATGTAATGTTAATGTAATCCCTTAAGGTTCATAATGTTCTGTTTCCCAAAATGACAACGTTTGGAACAACGAGTGAATTCGCTATGCAGAAATAAAAGAATTTCAGTACTTTGTTTGAAGGAAGATTAATGGGCTAGAATCAAAGCAGGCAGGATCCATCGTCTAAAACTGAGCTTAAACGACAAAACATAAATTTTTCATCATGTTCTAATTTATTCACCGAGCATGGATAATGCGTAATTCAAATTCTGAATTTTAGTATTCGATCAATCGGAGGACGGCTTTGCAAAACTTCACACCAATAACTCAAGGCACACTCTTGCCGATACAAGATAAGACAAAAATCTACCCTCTACCCTCGCATTCGGTAAATCTCGCGTAGTTTTGCCGATGTGTACCGCGCTTAACTGGGAGAAAAAACAGATCTTAACAGAGTAATTACATAGAACTAATGGCTATCGATTCCTGTCTACAAGAAAATATACGAAGCACGAGTTTATGCATGTATTTTGTCAGTCAGATACTGGGTTAGCTAAACGGAGCTGTTATTTTTAATATTATGGGAAGCGAACCTTTTATGTTTTCAGAAACCATTGGTCTTGAGTGGTATGACAACTGTGACATTGTCAAGTTGTGAATAAAATAGTTTCATGTTGTGAATAACGAACGATCTTGTACGAATTGACGACGACATTATGGAAAAGTGAACATTATGAACCTGAAGGATGTAATTACCTTAAAATTTAACGTAAATTCTTCAACCATCTGCATTCCGTGGTCAAACTAGCATGCAAACGAGGATAAAATAAAACACAAATATAAAAAGCATACAAGTTTAATCATAACGACATGCCAAAAACATAAAAGCCATAACCAGTAATTAAAAACTACCTGACGAGCTGCAACATACGATATTATGCTAACTTCAATAGAAGATTACACAAATACAAAAATATAAATCTATCTTCCGACCTCCTTATTATTGTCGATAAAATACGTCAATGAGAGACAAATCACAGCTTGAGATGTTCATGTGATGTATTGAAATGCATTTTGGCACGAACAAAGAGATTCAATCGATGGCCGAACGTTACAAATCGGAATGACACAACTTTTAAAGTAGAAAAACATCATAGCCTTAGAGAATAATAATATCACATGAAATTTCAAAGAACATAAAATAATAATGTTAATAATTGCTATAAAAAATAAACACTATAATTACTGTCTAATAAAAGTAATAAATAAAAACGAGAATTTCTATAACTAATCTAGAAATGCAATATAGGTATCGTAACAAGTTAACATGCAATAGTTTACATTTAATTAGGAAGGCACCACACTTTTGCTGCAAAATCTAGAATTAACTCGTTGAGAGTAGTTTAGGTTTCGATATCTAGAACATATTTATCATATCCAACGATAAACTATGCATAGAACCGTGCCTGACCTAGGTATAGGTAATTAATAATTATCATAACAACATCTAGCGTAAAATACTACAAATTTGTTAAACTAAAAGACGACGCAGTATCGCAAGAGTATTGTAATTTATCGCTGTGCGAAAAAGGCATTTCAAAATGTTTTTGGTACAAATTTCGATATGATATGAGATATGAAGATAAGCGCATTACAAGACAGTCTTTCAGGACTGAGGTCAAATATTCGAATCTAGATTTGTTGACCTTAGTTCGGAGTGAGACTACTTTTGTCTGAAAATCGATAGTTTATCTTGATAGCAATCGGTAGCACAAATCCCATCAATACAATACAGATAGTTTATTTAGGGCCGATTTTTTCAATCGTCAGATAAATAATCAGTTACCTATTCAATAAATTTATTCTATCCAATTAATATTTTATTTGGTTAACAATTGACGTGATTTTCCTAATTGAAGTTGCTACGATTCAATGTCCGTCCGAATAAACCAAGATACTGGATATCCGTTTCATCTCGGTATTGTCTGGACCTGTGCGATAGATACTACCGATATTGTTTCTAATTTTCCTTACAAAGGCGTCATACGAAGAAGAAATCTTGATAAAAAGTTCTACGATTTGAGCTCAGAGTCTCGTCAAAGTTAAATGACATTGGTAGTAATTTTGTCGTGTTTTTTGAAACTAAACTAAATCTGACAGGTCTAAAAATGCTCTATTGTTATCCGCGAATTTTTGAACGGCTACTATCGATTTTCAGACAACGCTAAGCTGAACTGTCTAGGGCTACTATAACACTAAGGGCTGCTGGATAAGGGTCTAGTATCAATCTTCCGCGTCAGACACTTCCTCAGTTCCAGAGTCTTCATCGGAGTACGAATCCTCCTGAAATCAGATATGGCTCGCTTTGGTTGTGCAGTGAGCGGGAACCAGACGTAGATACCGTATACGTATCTCACGGATTGAAACGGTTTCCAAGAGCTTTTGTTTTAAGTATTAGTTTTCTTTTCATCGGCACGCCCGCCGATCCGATATTACGCGACCAAAGTTCAGCGTTAAATAACACGCAAGTTTTCAGTTGCGATAATAACTAATAAGGTAGTAAAAGTAATAAAAATAAAATTATTTAGGCATGTAGAATCAATTTAAATCAGTTGAAATGAAAATTTAATTTTTTGCAGTTAAAGGCACTTGAAAACATTTTAGAGGGTGGTCTGAGTCTTCACAGAATAGAGACGAGTGGAAGAGCTGGGGGGAGGCCTTTACCCAGCAGTGGGACATTACAGGCATTTGAAAATAAGGACTCTGATAGCTTCATACTAATTACGTTGTGACAACAAAAAGGGACGAAGCGAGACTTTAAAATAAACCTCGACTTTAATTCATATCTGTGGCGTTAATTGGAATATGGAAGAACTAATTTCAGATGTGTCATCAGTATGTTGATTTTGGCACTATTGGTTTAAAATTACAAAACAAAAGCTAGCATGTGATTGTCTTATCCTTGGGCGAATCTGTAGTACACTGGAAGACAGAGATAAGTATACAGGGAGCCTCAATAAGGTTGAGATTTTCTCAAAAACTACTGGACCGAATTTAATAATTCTTTTACAGTTACATAGTTTTAACTTTTATCTATCAAACAGTGAAAGAATTTTTGCAATAGGTCAAGTAGTTTTTGAGAAAATCGCAACCTTAAAAACTCTCCTGTACACCTTTCTCTGTGTTCCACCGTACTCTTAAATGGGTAGGTGGGGAACGTAGTTGTCTATTTTCTTTTCTAGTTTTCTTTCACTATGCATTATCATTATCTCTAATCATAATCGTGAAAACCAGGCTTCATGTAACATGCCCTTTAAACTGCTCTAAGTTACGAGCTAAATATACCGTACCTTCGTCTGATTCAAAAGAAACAAAAATGTATGCAAATCATAACACTAAATTACTACTAATGTAAAGCAAGCGTCCAAAACTTCATCATGCATATTTGGTAGCTCAAAGGAATGCTAGATGGCTGTAGAATTCACTATTTCTTAAAAATAAATTTAGTTTCCATAAATATAAAATTTGCAGAATGATACATTTGATCGAAAACAGGAATGTGGGCAATTGGGGTTAAAAACTAAACCACCTTATCCATAAATAGCACATGTTATATTAGAATTAAGGGTGGACATTTTAAAATGCGACGCGATTGTCCAATTCGCTGTTTTCTATGCTAAAACCAAAACAGTAAGAGCGATTCGATTGGACAAATCACGACACATTTTAAAATCATGTTTCTATAATGCTGCGATTTTTGTTATTATAATAATATTCAGAAGCTCATTGTGTCGTATGAGACTTGATTGCGGCGATACTAATGTGACTGTTTCTATTGTGAATGCATTATATTATGTGCGTCTAATTAACTAAGCCAGAGTTTCCCAACCTTTTTCGAATCGAGCTTCCCCCGGATTATAAAAAGTAGGAAAACACTATTTTGAAGCAATTTTTTATTATTATTTTTTGTTATTTTATTGCATATGCGAAACGAAAATCTAAATGATAAATGGAGAAAAATTTAATTAAAAACATGATTTCTAATTGCAATGTTAGACGAGAATATGGACACAAAATTCACGACCTGGGTACGATACCACGATGGCTCTGTTAGAATAGAGCGTGCCACGGAATGGCGAGGCCTCTGGTTCGAATCCCGGTCGTTATGAAATTTTTTCTCCATTTATCATTTTAATTATTTATTGGCTGGGAAATCCTGAACTAAGCGTTATAATGCAGAGTGTAAGTATACATTGGGTGCTTTGCGTTGCGTTTGGCGCGCGTTGGTAGTGTACATTCACCGCGCTCTTCCTACGCAACGCAAAGCACCAAATATGTGTACTTGCCCTAAGAGACTAGTGCCACACTAGTGTCTATCGAGCGTCAGCGCCCGCGCGGACGCTGTCAAGACGTCGACGCTCGAAAGACGCTAGGCGCTCTCGAAGGGAAGTCATGTTAAACTGTGTTTAAAGCTCTGTATAAACTATGCTGTATCACTGACCTCCTCCTCGTAGTCTTCATCCTCGTCCTCGTCTAGTCCCTCCCCGGTGTAGAGCAGTACCGCGCGCGACACCACGCGCTCGCGGATGTAGTGGCCGATCTCGAAGTCGGCGGTCAGCAGAGACTATTATAACAATAATAAAGTTGAAGGGTCGAGTCCCATTTCATTCATAAAACCATGACAAATATTTTATTTTTCCCCAAATTGTTTAATTTACACACTGTGCAGAATTAATGTATGTCACAAGCCTAACCATCCATCTAATTTTGTCGAATGAATTCAAGAGGCTCGTAGTCCAGTTGCGAGTACACATTGAAAACGATCGTACAAGTTAAGCAACGTTGGGCGAGGTCAGGACCTGGATGGGTGACCGCTAGTGACACTTTCATCTGAGCCCCTCCGTGCCTCGGAAAGCCCGTTAAGCAGTTGGTCCCGGTTGTTTTCGCTTGACAGCAGTCGTTGGGCCACGTCAAAGGCCTACGGGCGGCCTGAATAACTTTGACAAATAGGTTTGGACACTAAACCACACGAGAAAAGAAGAATATAACTTCTATAGAACAAATGGGACGGACTCATAAAGGTTTTTATCAACTTAAATTTTTTGAAACAGCATATCTTGATTTCTTTGCATGAGTCGGGCTTGACGCTATCTCGAGGATACTGGCACCTGGTGTATGTCACGCATTCTCATGACAGACCGCCTTTATCCACCAGTGCCTCCGCGTCAATCGTCGAAGCAGAAGCACCCCTGGTTCACGCCGCTGGCTAAACCTCACCTGAATGTCCGAGGCGAGGGTGGAGTTGGTATCCTCTGGCATGGTGGGCGGCGAGAAGAAGTTGAAGAACGAGTCCGCTTGCACCGACTTGGTGACGGTGCGCACGGAGCCGCGCGACTTGTGCTTCTGTTTCTTTTTGATTGTCTTCACCGTCACATTCTTGCCCTTTTTCCAGTTAATTTCACAACCCTGGAGAATAATAAGTTTTGTTAGTACTAGGTAAAGAATGTAATGCATTTATAAACTCGTGTCTTTCTCTCGTAAATTGAATTGCAGTGAATTAGAAGGTTTAGAAATAGAACTTTGCACTGAAATGGAATTAACCTTGAAGGAAAGTGGAACCGACCTTGCAGGAAATAGAATTGACCTTACAGTGGAATAGAACTGGTTTTGCACTTTAATGGAACTGACCTTGCAGTGAAATAGAATTGACATTACAGTTAAATACATTGAACTTACGTTGCACTGAGGTGGAACTGACCCTGCAGTAAAATAGAAGTGACCTTGAAAGAAAGTGGAACTGACCTTGCACGAGTATATTTCCGGCCCCTCGAACTCCAGCGGGTTGTCGTCGTCTGGCTTGCACTTCATTGCGTACTCCTTGGTGAGCACTGTGTCGGTGAAGTAGTCGTTTGGCGCGAAGTGGAACTCCAGAGTGAAGCCGAATGGCTCCTTGTGCAGTGTTACTGTGGAATTTGAAGCTATTAGCATCGAAACCTCGCCCTCTATTCTTCTCTTGCGTGGTTTAGTGACCAAACCTATTGTCAGAGTTATTCAGGCCGTCCGTAGGCCTCTGACGCTCAACGACGAATGCTGAGCAACAACCGGGACCAACAGCTAACGTACTTTCCGAAGTACGCAGAGTCTTAGATGAAAATGTCACAAAGCGGTCGGTCACCCATCCAGGTACTGACATCGACCAACGTTGCTTAACTTGTATTTCAACATTTGTTTAGAAACACGGTCATCACTGCTTCGAAACAAGCTTCGAAATCAAATCTCTCCAATGCAAGCAAATGTTTACATTTCTGCACATTAACATTTTTGAATTTACATTTATTTTATACCAACCTTTGTTTCAGCGAAAATCTTTCAGCAGCACGTCTTTTAAAATTACAACATAAATTACTTAATAACTAAGGTAATTACACAATTATTCTTATTATTAAGTCTTAAACTTCATTCTACATGCGAAACTGGCGACACACCATGCATGCCCATCGTTTAAATACTCATCTATTTTTTAATATTTATAATTTTTATAATTATTAAATAAAGTGCCATAATACGACTTTATTCACATTACGTTCTAGCAATAAGACTGATAAGTAATTTCATTTTGACCTAAATGTCTATAAATTGGCACTTATATCTAAGCGTTACTCCAACGACATTACTTAATTAAGGGCGATCACTTCGTTCAAGTGCCTTACATTCGCGCACTATCACTACGAATTGTTTCATTTGTTTTTATCTATAATTATAAGACACATTATATGCCAAAAAAAGTTGTAATAATTATTAATATTTACCTTTGATATCTAATAAGCATTTGAGTATAGGCTCGTCGTGTTCTTGCATCATCTCGCATAGCATAGACACATTCCTGAATATGGTGTACCAGAAGTCTGGGATGCCCTTCACGTTGGGGTCCATTGGTGGTCTGAAACAAGTCCTTTAAAGTTCAGATTCTTGCGTTGTGACTTGTGGGTTAAAGAGGTTAGGAAATATTGCCTCAGTTGGTGATGCATGTAAACAAATCAATCATGATTATCAGTGAAAGGTGAATTATGTCATCATTTGAAAGTATAAATGTAGTTTTTTTTTCGTTGGATATTATTTCTCCTGGAAACTAACAAACGTTGAGCTAAGGAAGGATTCGCGGTCATTTTCCCAAAGTCCGAAGTAATTCAGTTATTGCATTTCAGGAATATGGAACCTTCATATAATATTTTCTGGAGGATTACTAGAATTCCCTTTAGGTTGGGATTTGAGTGAATCGATCCGCTTTCAGTACCTACATTAAGCCAGTTTTTGAATTGGAGATATGCTATTATACACTTTCTGGCATTGTCAGCACTCTCGCTAATTGTCTCTTTAACGAAAGATTTTAGCGGATAGTCATAGATTCAGTATCAGTGGAGTTTAAGTTTGGTCTTACAACTGTCAAGTTTTCATACGATTTTGTTTGAGTCGTAAGTGAGAACTCGCGCTGAGTTTGTTCTTAAAACTGTCTATAAGTAAGGACAACAGCAGATCAATGGTAACACTTGCAGTACAATTTCAACTCTTACGACGCAGATAATAACGGTCCAAAGTGTTACACTTGATCTGCTTTCGACTGTTTTATTAGGGAAACAGTCTGCGGGTTGCAAATGTTTCCAATGCGTGCTGTATAGTTCTTAGACAGTACTATCTTGACAGTCAGCAGCAAATTATATGCTTAATTGGTCCCCCACAGCCTTTAGGTGCGGTAAAGGAAATCAAAATACTTATATAGCTCTAACCCCTCTAACAGGAATTACGGTACTCACTCAGCTGGCTTGGTTTCCTCTCCTGCGGGCTTGGTTTCACCGTCAGTGATAGCGGCGCTCTGCACGGCGCGAGCCAGCTCATCTTCCTCATTCTCATCACGCCATGGGTTCAGACACTCCTCGTCCGCTGGTTCGTAGGCGCCGTTCACTATTTGCGAGCGCTGGATAAGACAAATAACATCATCATCAGAAAGAAGGATGTAGGATTCTCCCAAAGCACGCCACTCGTGCCAGCCTCGCGCAAGTCATCCCTCCATCTGGTCGAGGTGCGTCCCACGCTATGTTTTCCTCGTGGCCTCCATTCGAGAACCCGTCTACCATCGATGATTCTGGCAGAGAAACTAGTTTGTTAAATATTTTATTCACTAGAAAAATGCCAATCGTAGCTATTTCCGTATTACGTACAGTGCGCGAGGCGTAAGCTCTGCCCCCTTACATTGAACTCTTATAGCAGTATTACTTTCATAATACTTTGTTACTTCGTACAATGTCGACCTTAAAGTAAGCTTATTAAGGTCGACATTGTACGAAGTAACAAAGTATTATGAAAGTAATACTGCTATAAGAGTTCAATGTAAGGGGGCAGGTTTACATTTGTGTGAGTGATCGCTAATCGCTAGCGGTACAAGAGGTGAAGTGCGGTGCGTGCGCGGCAGGGTGGGGCGTCCCGCTGGGGCCGCGCCGCGCCTCAGGCCGAATATCACTCTACACTATCTGTGTGCACTCACACAAATGCAAACCTGAGCTTACGCCACGCGCACTGTACATCCATATTCATTTATATTTGCATCAAAACTATGTATGTTCTATCGCAGATGCTGATTTCTATTATCAAAATGTACCGTTTTTACACATAGTTATAGCAACTGACTTAAAGAATTTTGTAATAGAGTTGATTTACAAATGCTATATTAAAGATTATCAATTCTTCATTTGACGACCTCCTGGGTTAGTCGATACTACGCCTGTTGTTTAGGAAGAGCAAAATGTCACAGACTACCTATACCGTAGCCCAAATCAAGTGTCTTATTTTGTCAACAAATATGATCCTTTAATTACCTGTTGTGATGTAACACTGAAGGAACTGGTTGAACCCGTTCATCATTGTTAAAATACTATGCAATAATCACAGAACAGCTTAAAATGTTAGGGTAGGGTAGTTTTTGTTTACAAAATAAGACACTTGATGTATATGTTTGGAATAATGTTGTCAATAGGTCCTCACCTTCTCAAAGAGGGGTTTGTAGGACTTCTCGTATTTGCACTCGAGTTCATGTACTTCGCTGTAGAATTTGGCTTCGATGTCCACAAACTCCTTTTGCAGCGAGCGCAGCGCCCGGATTCGCCGGCGAACATTCGGCGGCAGAGACGCCATCGCTTCTGCGTGAAGGCGGTTCGTGATGGCTGCTAGCATCTCGTTGCGGGTGATGCCGCTAGATGGAGGGAGATGTCACGTTTAATAAACATGTTTCATGTTTACACTAGGGCCATAGAATCCTAAATATACAAGAAGAGCCCGGCGCTGAACGTAAATACTATGTTTTTGGAATTTACATTTACACAACTATGCAAGGAAAAGGTGCCAACGCTGAGGAGAAAAAGTGGCAAAAAACTCTCAGCAGCACATCTTTCAAAATAATGACAACACAATTACTTAATAATTAGGTACATAACTATTACTATTATTAGTAATCTAAAATCTATCCTTCATATTATCATCCAACCAAGTACAAAGTTATTGATATGCAAAAAGAAGGGATTGTCATATCGTCGCAAACAAAAATACAAGTAAATAAATAATTTACTAGTAACTCAGGGTATAAATATAAGCGGAAAGGGTGTTCAGTATCGGCAACTAAACTATTGTTCTACGACATTGCGGTTAAAAACAAATAAATTACTTGAACATTATAAAAATTCACTAAAATGGTTAGGTTTTAGAGTCTTTCGAGCGTCGATGCCCGAGCGGCGTCGACGCGACGCATGCTCGGCGTTGCCGTCGCGCCAGCGGCGTCTTTCCTGCCCCCTTACCATGAACTCTTATCAGGATTACTTCAATAATACTTTGTTACTTCGTACAATGACGACCTTAAGAAGCTTACTTATTACAGTCATCTTCTAGTTTATAAAATAATAATAATAAATATATACTTATATATATTTATTATTATTAAGCTTACGGTCGTCATTGTACGAAGTAACAAAGTATTATTGAAGTAATCCTGCTATAAGAGCTCACGGTAAGGGGACTGGAAAGGAAAATGTGAAGGACAACACGAAAGACGTCGCTGGCGCCGCCGAGCATGCGTCGCGTCGACGCCGCGCGGACGCCGACAAGACAACGACGCTCGAAAAACGCTAGAGGGGGATCTCTTAGAACCGACGTTATTCAGTTACCCATCAGTAAGGTTAGATAAACTGAAAAACTTTTGTCCTACGACATTTAGGTATACATACAACAAAAACTTCCGGACTTACCTTTCATCATCGTGGTTAGTCCTTGCGGTGCTATTTGTATGGACAAAATAAAAGTATTTTATAAACAATTCAGAAGTTGTAGAATAAAAGTTGATCAGTTTATGAAGGTAGAACGTTGATGAAACGTTTTTTTAAACTACTCATGGCGTTAGGGATTCTATTCGACTGTTTATTTTTTATGGTATACATACCACAATACAAATTTTGTATATACTACATTTGCTAGCAGTATCGCCAGTTTTTCAAAACTGTTAGACATAATTAATTACACCGTTTGCTGAAGTTATCTCGTTATACACGGCAATATACGGTCATTTTGTAATTAAATACGGGACTGTAATGGGTTGCTATGCTACCAGTAATTTACATGAACGCTTACATAAAAGCCTTTGACTGAACCAAACAATGCTAAAATATAATATTAGTTGGATGGGTTTAGATTTCCGTTTCGCATGCGTAGACCTACAACAAACCATTGCATAGTATTAACAATTTACGGTAAAGCATCAGCAAGTATTGTACAGTCGGCATCACAGCTCCTTAAGTGGGCCACAATAGAAGACTCTATGCGGGGGTATTACGGCGTAGATTGCAATAGCATGTGCTAGCCAACTATGGTTGATTGGTTGTTGACTAGGATATTAATTGCTCAATTAATTTTATAAAGCGTCTTCCACACTCTCACGAAGTGAAGTTGAGATAGTAGAAAGCTACACTTGCCACTCCTAGGCCTTTGTTGAAAGTTGAAGTTCGATGCAGATGTTTTAAAGATGGATTCAATCTCAAAAACACTGAAAATGCCACAATATCGTTGATAGGCTAGCGTGAAAACGCGGTTTTGGCTGTGAATTGTGAATTTAGATTCACAATTACAATTCTGAGAAAAACATCGCGTTTCTATGACGACGCGACGGTCATTCAACCCGATTGGAGCTGTATACGAAAGTAAGGCTATAATTTTTTCTTCTAATAAGACGTTCGATGCTCGTTATTAAAATGCAAGTCATATTTAGAGCACACGAGCTTTATTGAACAAGCAGGTAACTGACTGTGAAATGAGTCATGACTTGAGTTCACTGACCCACAATCTTGTCTCACGATCAATTCTTCCAACTTATAAGCCATTTTGTTGCAGTAAAAACGTTAGATGATATATTGCTTGTAGTAATTATACATTTACGCCTAAATACTATACAATTTACATGTTCTAATGTATCATAAAAATAATTCTACATTTTTGGGAGGTTATTGACTTATGAATGACTTAAAAAGCGATTGATGAACTCCACTTGTAAAAATTTAAAGATTTGGGTCAAGTGATTTTTAATTATTATTAAAACCAGAGTAAATAAATGGTTGTTTATTAAATTAGGTACCTAATTCAGTGTTTCAGATAGTATGCACTTTGCAAGGTCATTTATCTGTAAGCTAATTAATTAGCTTACTAAGTATGATTTCAGGAATTAGAATATATTACGTATTGAGGCATTTCATGAGATCATGACGCCCTGAATCATAATTAAGACGCCTATCTTGTGAATCAGTACAATTACCTAAAGAATCCAGTGACGTAATATTCGTATGTCGCAGGCGTGTACAAAGAGCGGCAACTGAAGCTAGATATGTGAAAAAGTTTATTATATTTCGTGCTGTTGTTTGTTAGCCATAAACATAGTATAACTTTCCTTAAACCGTGTTTTTGTCCTTTTCACACTTAGTTAAAAAACGTTTAGCTAGAAATTGACAGGAGGCTTAAACTGTCGTGTCGACCAATGAAAGAAGTACCTAATTATTTGATTTGTATCATAAGACGTTAAACCCTCTTTTAGGGTTGGCACTGTTTAGAACAAGTGTTGAAAACCTAAAAGATTTTTTTTGGTTATTTGCAGTTTTCTAAAAATAATTAAAGAAAAACAGTACCTACTGCTATATTTCAACCACTATTATCTCCCAGCATTATCTCTCAAGTTCATAAGATTTTCTTGAAGAAATAAGAGACTAGCACAAAGAAAGATTTCTTCATAAAGTTTTTGTAATGGTTCATACCCCTTAAGCGACTTACATTTTGTTGCAACATATCAGAATTATCAGAGCTGTCTATATATTTTCAACGATCAATAGAGACTAGAGACAATAATAGAAACAGAATAGTTACCAAGTAGATATCATATTTACACATCTATCAATCAACAGCATAACATCAACATTATAACATTGTAAGTTTTAATTGCAATGGCCGGTCATATTCCAGTCAATAAATTTTATAAAGTGATGCGTGTGATTGAGTCAGCAGATTGCAGTACTTGTAACACAGCAGAGGACCTTTTACATTTTGTGCTGGAGTGTGACCGGAATAAAGCCAACAGAGACATGTACATGGCCGGGTTGGAATTAAGAAACGGAGGCATTAATGTAATCTTATCCAACCCAATCTCTACACAGGCGGTGCAGATATATAGGTTCGTCAGACACTCCTTTGCGTCCAGGGAGCCCCTTCCTGGTCGTGGGGGGGTCTGATGGGCCTATTTGTTGAGTTCCAATGAGGCTGGCATGGTCACCAAGTGACAAAAGCCTCAAAAAAACTTAGATTAAAAAAAAAAAAAAAATTGCAATGGTTGTTTTGTGCATCCTACGATAGTCATAGATGAAAACGTTTAAATATTTTGGCATGTCATTTTACAGAGGCAGTGAAGGAAAAAAACAGACAAATGAGGCGGTAAAAGCAAGCTCGAGACATCATAACACATCTGACACAGATGGTTAGGTTCAGAATGCTTTGGCTGGAGCGAAGCACGGCTACAATATTAGTGATTTTATTTCATCTTTCTGCCAAGAATCCCTAGTAATTAATTACTGGTTCCACATATCGAAAGAGTTAGGTTTGAACAATAGCAATGAATGTCGTTTTTTTACTGGGCTGCACATTGTTGAATCCAACACTCTTTAACCATTGAAAAGCATCACATCAGGTTTTATCAATGGCTAAAACAAACAACTTACCTCAGAATCGTTTGTACTATATGTATCAGCTCTTAGTGATTATTTCAGTCTTTTTCTAAACTATTATACCTAAATCTGACAGGGCAAAAACTTTTGCCTCTCTTTCTTACACTAAAGTTATGAAAAGGAAGGCACTACTTTTTTAGAAAACGCATGTCTGACCTTTGTCTACTTACTAATACTACCACATGTCAAAAACGTGACATGTGAAGTTCTGAGATTTTGATCAGCAACCGATAGTGGCTCCATGCATGCTTGACCCTCTGTTAGAATAAAGATGACGACCAAAACCGTTAAAGTAACCTATAAAATGTATAGATATATGTATAGAAGATAACCTACCTCTTCATCAGCTGCTGGGCCAGCTCGCCACCGCCAACCAATTCGTCTTCCCCGGATTCCAATTCGGACGTCGCATCCCCAGCACGCTCTACCGAACCCATTTCACTATCTGGAAGAACACCACCATGTTAGCTGTATCAGAGCCACGTTGGGCACTTACCGGCTTTTACAAAAAAATACATCCTCATATAACTGAAACAGCCGAACTTAACATATATTCAACTTGAAACAATCCCGATTTCAATGTAAAACCACATGCATCGCAATTTTTTTCCTAAAACATAATGCGCAGTAAATTGCAAAACCACAGGTTTGGTGGCCGACCACATGGTCGCCTCGCCACTCACCGAAATTAAACGATAAAGGAACTTGGAACGAAATACTTCTTCCGCAAAACTAATGAGGCACTAGATAATTCGATTTTGTATCCCAAATTACTTTTATTTTGTGAAAATAACGGAATTAGCGACTTACCTCACTGCCGACAAAACAAAAGGAAAATGGCGTCGGCGGTTGACGAGCGAATGACAAATGGCGGATTGAGTGAGATGAGAATGAATGAATAGAATAGAAAAACCGACTGACTGTTTCCGGTAGATTTTTTTAAATGTAGCAACACTGATATAAAATTTGGTTAAGGACGCGTTCAACAATGATGGTTCTTGTTTTATTGGTAGGTGTGGTGGTGGTGTACTTGATTCTGCTAAAAATCACGTAGCCATGCCAGATAAAAGTCAAAATGATTTTAAAAAAAATGATATAACATAATCTGTGGATGGATATAACTAAAAATTGTAAAAAATGCGAAATCGTGTTTCTGTTTAGAGTTTATTTTCTTGACTTATTGTGTTATTGCACTAAATGCAAGTGTAATATGGTTTAACGTAAGAAGCAGTAATCTCGAAAATGCCACCAACGGTACAAACAAATGAGCCTGAGCGGGAGAAACGTCCGCAAAGGACTGGAGAGAGAAGGTTAGTTTACAGTCATGTTCTAAGTTCTACTTTGTTTTGTATAAATAACTAATATATTTACCGACCAATCTGTTCTGTAATACATTTCAATTACAGATCGGAGCTAGTCACACGCGTGAAATTCTGCAACACACTCCCAGACATCCCCTTCGACTTAAAATTCATTACATATCCATTTCCATCTACTCGCTTCATTCAGTACAATCCAACGTCGTTGGAGAAGAGTTACCGATACGAGGTGCTCACAGAGCATGATTTAGGAGTCCACATAGATCTGATAAACCGGGAGATATACCAAGGAGATGGTAATGCATTGCTCGACCCGGCAGATGAGAAGTTGTTGGAAGATGATGTTCTTACACCCCAAGATTCGAAGAGATCGCGACATCATGCTAAGAACGTATCGTGGTTGCGTCGGTCCGAGTATATTTCCACTGAACAGACTAGATTCCAGCCTCAGACTATGGAAAAGGTAATGTCCATGTCTAAACAATTTCATTATTGTATTAATTACTTTAATTGATATTGTTTAATCGCATTAAAGTAATAGCATTCATAGCTTTGTATAGAGTACAGTAGACGGTACATCAACCTACACAAAACTTTTTGCTATCTATATTGTATTAGGTACCTATACCGTAGCCCAAATCAAGTGTCTTATTTTGTAAACAAAAACTACCCTACCCTACTAACCTTTTAAGCTCTAACCTCAATTTCAGGTTGAAGCTAAAGTCGGTTACAACGTCAAGAAGATATTTAGTGAAGAGACTTTATACATGGACCGTGAGAGCCAGATCAAGGCCATCGAGAAGACCTTTGAGGACAACGTAAAGCCTATAGAGAAGCACTACAGCAAACCTGGAGTGACTCCTGTAGAAGTTATGCCAGTATTCCCCGACTTCGATATGTGGAAGTACCCATGTGCTCAGGTTATATTCGACACGGATCCAGCACCAACGGATAAGAATGTTGCTGGGCAAATTGAGGCTATGTCTCAGGCTATGATTCGGTTAGTTAGGTTTTATATCTACTTTTTGACAGCAAACCCTGAACCACACCTTCACAGCAAGACGGAGGGGTGAGGCCCGGTTTCCACTGCTTTGAAGGAGATGTGTTTGAATAACTAATCAGATTTCGTTGTTTCCACTACTGTCACTAGCGGTCAGCGATCCAGGAACTGACCTCGCCCAACGTTGCTTAACTTGTACGATCGTTTTCAACGTTTACTTGCAACTTGCCTATGAGCAAGCGTCTTTACCAGGTATCACAACTACAATATTCATCACTGTCTGTTTACAGAGGTGTGATGGACGAAAGTGGTGAACAGTTCGTAGCATATTGCTTGCCAACCGAAGATACCATACAAAAACGTCGTCGAGACGCCGGTGAGAATGTACCGTACATGGACGAAGATACGTACGAGTACAAGATGGCCAGAGAGTATAACTGGAACGTAAAGAGTAAAGCATCTAAGGGCTACGAGGAGACATATTTCTTGGTAAGTTTTTCTTTTTAGGTTATGTATTTTAAGATACCGGTGTCGGTGTTTCCCAATACACTTAACCCTTTTTTTTTACTTGGGGAAGGGATTTTCAGTAGGGTAACTTTAATCCCTTGGAGTATGCATAAATACACATTGTATTTATTTGCAAGTAAAGAGATATGATTTTGATTCTGCGTTATCAATAGCCAAAATACATAAGTCATTTCACGGTTCTGGTTTTGTACATAGGCGTTGTGAAACTGTTAATAAAATAATATTGGTATTTCAGGTTGTCCGTAACCACACAGTATATTACAACGAGCTTGAGACTCGAGTGCGTCTGTCCAAGCGTCGCGCGCGCGCTGGAGTGGCTGCGCAGGCTCTCACTCGGCTAGTCGTGACTCACCGGCCGCTGAGTGCACCAGAACATAGGATGTTGCGTCTAAGAGAGAAACAACTGGAGCCGGCTCAGGTACCTTGTTCAGCTTAATCCTGGGCATATGCCTCTATATATCTTCCATGTGGTCAAATCCTTCTTGATATCATCGGGCCATCTGACCTGTAGGACCATCGACCATTCGTTTCTGGGACGGAGATTTATTTTATTATATTCGGGAAAAAACAGCTCCGATGACAAAATAAAGTAATTAAATAATATCTTGAAGCCTTGTTTAATTACTCTTTATATATGTACATTTCAAAAATTGATAAGTTTTGAAATGTATAAAGAGTAATTAAACAAGGGTAAATCCTATGATGATGACAACATGATGAGACGACTCAGGCGTATATCAGGTTTAATATAATGTGTTTCTATTAGGCTTCGCACGTAGTTCAGAGAAATCACGTACTATCAGATTCCCGACGAAACATTTTATTTTTCAACTGATTTCAATTCTGTTTCGAAGAAAAAATTGTATAAATATTTTAATTTTCCTCTGCTAAATATGATTTATACTCTTTCAGAATTTGACTGATTTGATTGCGAAGTGAAAAATTCATTTGATTGGTCTTCTGAATGTTCCATCTGTTTCAGGATGATGAAGAAGAGGAGGAGGAAGAGGACGATGACGAAGAGGAGAATATCCAACAGACGCAGAATGACGACAAAGAAAGGTACTTTATATACAAATATAATTATTATTATAATATATCAGCTATCTAATTTGTGGTTTGGTACAAGTATTCTTCGAACTCAGTGATTATTATCATACAGTCAGAGTGAGAGGCAGCCCCAACAGTCTCCGGAATTTAATTGTCGACAGTTGGGATTGCCCCATCCAGTAATGTGAATACGTCAAGTAATGTGAAGTTTTACCAAGAAAATAAGTATAAATTATAAGTATAAATTGATGTATCTATCAATAACATAGTTGTAAGTAAATGTGTCTGAAACAAAGATATTCATTAATTACAGATCCGCATCGCGGCACTCTCGATCGCGTTCAAGATCGCGACCGCGTTCTCGCTCTGAATCGAGACCGCGTTCACGGTCCGGGTCGCGACCGCGTTCACGGTCTGGATCGCGACCGCGTTCTGGGTCTGGATCGCGACCGCGTTCAGGGTCTGGATCGCGACCGCGTTCACGTTCTGGGTCGCGACCGCGTTCTGGATCGCGGGCGTCTTCACGAGCCAGCAGCAAAGGCTCGCGAGCAAGTTCGGCGAGCAGTCATGGTTCGAGAGCTAAGAGCAAGGTAAAGTAATTAGTAAAAGATTTATGTTTTATTACTGCGGTTTTACATAATTCCACTTGATCTTTGATTCTACTTTCAGTACCTTAAGCAACTGTACCCCGCAACTTCGTTTGCGTAGAAAAAAATCTATGCTCAGTTTAGATGACAATTAAACCGTACCTATATGCACACATATTACATATTTACCTACATGTAGAACATGTCTCCAAAAGCTCGCATGCATTTGAGTACAACGTTAGTTACCCATTACAACTTATTAGTTTGTGGGCGTGGTGGGTTGAGGACCAAAGCTCTGAGATAGTGTTTCCTAAGTTTTTTGCGTATAATACTAATCTGACAATAGTTGACAAAACCTAATCACGTCCCTCCAATGAACTGCGTGACTATGCGATTAAGATAGCATACCAATATCACCATTATACATCTGCTTTGGACTTGGGGCATGTTACACCCTTAGTGTCAGCGCAGACCGTCAGAGCGGCGACGAAGCGTTACAGAACATTCAAGATATCATAGTCTTCTCTTTCTCCAGAGGAGTCGCCGTAGCGTCATCACTCTGGACAAAGCAGCTCGACAGTCACGTTCACTCCCGAGCTCGTAGTGGGACTCTTGATTACAAAGTTCGAAACTTCAGATCTTGCACAAATCAACCAATAAATTCTCAATATTGTCATTCGCGAACATTTTCTGATTAATTTAACGTGATTTAAACATCAAAATAACCACTACATTTAAAATGAAAATTAGTTAGATACAGGGATGGGTGGCTGGAAGAGGCTCAGGACATGGATGTATGGAAGAGGAGGGGGGAGACCTTTGCCCAGCAGTGGGACAATTTATAGGTTAACAAAAAAAAATTCGCAACCGTCGTTTTCCGCCATTTTCAAAACCCAATGGATATTTTAATTTGATCCTAAACAATTAATTACAGGGTTCAAGAGCGAGTTCTAAAGCTAGTTCCCGTGCCTCGTCTCGTGCCAGCAAAAGGTCCTCTCGTGGGAGCAAGCCATCCTCCCGCGCGTCATCCAGGGCCTCTTCTAAGGGCTCAGGATCGAAGCGGTCATCCAAAGTCAGTTCTAGGAGGAATTCCGCTTCGGGAAGTGGCTCGGACAGATCTGGCAGTGGCTCTAGAAAGGTTGGTGGAACATATAACATGGAATGGCGAGCCTAGGGTGGGCGCGAAATATCAAACATATGAAGGCTTCTTTTTGGACCCAGGTAAAACATGTAGTCATGTACCACATATGTAGCACCCGGGGGAGCGTGTTGATTTTGTCGGGTTCGCCGCCATGAAGGGGCGGAATACCGACTAAACCTCCTTGGGTGTTCCACCTCGTGCCATTGTTGCCGAGCCACGGGAACTGCGATACATCCACATGCGGTGTTTCCAGACACTTATAACCTTGGGATCTTTAAGGCAAGAGTGAATAGGCCCGCGTGCTTCATCATCGGCCTCATCGTCACTTACCATCAGGTGAGATCGGGGCCAAACGCGGGTTTAGTCAATCAATAAATAAATAAAAACATCCGCGACCCGAGGACTCCCCATTGTGGGCTGTAATAGCCCACAATGCATAATCCATTCATCCATCACCTTCCTCCTCCCCGTCCGGGCCTCGAGCCACTCGGGCGCCGTGCGGTTCGCGCACTGCGTCCGTGGGTCCGAGCCCTTATTTAGGCGGCGGCACCTCGTACACTCCGGTACGCTTGGCACCGTCTCGTACCACCCCATGGCGCGGATTTCTTTCTTGCCAAAACATATGAAGGCCTACGTATTAGTTATAAGTGTATCAATTCATTGATTAAGCCTCAATTTGGGTCTGACGCAGAATGAGCACTTCGCAGAATGAACACTTTTGGTGGAAGTTGTTAATTAATAAGAAAAGTATGGGTACTGGGTATTTAAAATAAAATAAACACTTTTACAAAGTAATCATTTATTTAAAAAGTTATTCACTAAGTTTTGACTGTCAATTAAATATTTCTATGTATATTCTATGTAAGGAAATATTTAATTGACAGTCAAAACTTAGTGGATTGGTTTTTAAATAAATGATTACTTTGTAAAAGTGTTTATTTTATTTTAAATACCCAGTACCCATATCTTTTTTATTAATTAACAACTTCCACAAAAAGTGCTCATTCTGCGAAGTGCTAATTTTGAGAAGTGCACCAAATGCGAAATGCGCATATTTTGTCGAGTGTACATTTTGCGAAGTGCACATTCTGCGTCAGACCCCTCAATTTGCTTCATTACAGGCCTCAAAAGCAAGCTCCAAAGCCAGTTCCCGTGCCTCGTCTCGGGCCAGCAAGAGATCCTCCCGCGCGTCATCCAGGGCCTCCTCTAAGGGCTCAGGGTCCAAGCGGTCATCCAGGGCCAGTTCTAGGAAGAACTCTGGCTCAGGCAGCGGTTCCGACAGGTCGAAGAGTCGCAGTCGGTCTGCTAGTGGGTCTAGAAAGGTAACTATTATTATAATAATTTATTTAAATCTAGATATAATACAATGTAGGTAATAGCGGCCACCAAGTCGAAATCAAATCCTAAACGGTCACTATGAACGATAGTGACAGTTGCGTTTAGGATTAGGATTCGACTTATGGCCGCTCCAGAATTAACTACATTATATAACTAAACAAACACTACCAGGTTAGTTCTTTGTCAATAGAATGAGGGGTTTTCAAAGTGACAGTTGCAAGAAGAAAAAAACAAGCTGTTTTTAAGTTGCCAATAGATGGCGTTGCACCGAAGTGCGATATCATCGTAAAAAAACACAGCACCATGAAAAATAATTTCAATTTCAGCTGAATAATTTATTATTATTGGTTTGTTTGTGTAGTACAAATTAATACTATGTATAGTATGTATGAAATACGAAAATCCCAAGTTACAATCAATAACAACGCATTTAATGTTGACATCAGACCAGTCAGTGCCATCTACCGGTGCTATCGGTATTTTCTTTCTTTTTTAAATGTAATCTTGAAAATCCCTCATTCCTAATTTTTGATACCAGAATTCCTAATTTTTGTTACCAGAATTCTTAAGTTCTGTTACCAGAATTCCTAATTTCTGTTACCAGAATTCCTAATTTTTCTCTCTCCCCCCAGGGTTCCCGCAGCGCTTCCGCCTCCAGTGCTTCGTCGCGACACAGCGGCTCGGACTGAGTGTAGTTTTAATCAAATGACTCTATGTAACTATGTAATTAATATTTTAATTAAAATAAAAGTGACTTAAAATTACCAATGTATTTTATTGCGTTACCTCTGTAAAATCCATCAAATGGATCCATAAAAGAAGGATCACCAAATCCATTGCTCTCCTATAAACAACTAGATACACAGTCTGCCTTCTAAAAATGTCCGAGCGCAAAGAAGGTCCAAACGGGTGAATGGACTCTCATTTGCTTTATTGGACATTATTTGGACGTTAACAATGGACCCTTATTTGGACGTTTATTAAATTGTCTTAGTAAGACCTTTGTGTATCTAGTTGTTTATAGGAGATCAATGACCAAATCCCATTAATGATCTTGTCATAATTATTATTTATTTACAATAGGTACTTAAAAGTTCAAAAAATAAAACTATTTGCCTACGCTTTTCGGAAACTATGAAATTAAAAAAAAATACGAATATTTATTTTTTTACTCTTTATATGCTATTACTTTATTTTCACAATGATGAACAGCTTTGATCAATCAGTTCCTTCAGAAATACATCACAACTGGAAATTAAGCTATCATATTTGTTTACAAAATAAGACACTTGATTTCGGCTGCGGTATAGATGACCTCACGAGAATTCGTCACCTATCTGTGAAAAGAACCAGACTGCAGCAATTTGATGGCTTGTAAATAAATAAAATACCAACATTATATTAATATTTTTATTAGTAATAACAATGGAATTGATTCGAAAAAATAATTGTTCCCACTTTTAACATCTCATACGTTATTGCTCCATTATAATTTCTCTTAGTTTATTTTACATAAGTATTATATTTTGTAAAGGAAATATGATTATTTATTCATAAATTATTTCATTGAAAATCATTAATTTAAAAAGCAAAATACATCAGTGTGTAAGTGTTCGGTAAAACAATACATGTACACACAAAACTCTCACACATGCAAACGATTAGACAATACAAACGCATAATTTTTATATAAATAGTATAGCTAACATAACAGCAGAACAAGTGTAACACTTTGGACTTTGGACCGTTCTTATTATGTGCGACGTAAGATTTAAAATCGTACTGCAAGTGTTACCATTGATCTGCTTGTCCGTACATAAAATATCTCAATTTAATTCACAGCAGACTTCTATTACGCATTACAAAAATACTATATAAATAGTATACTGTTAACACAGCCTAGTAAGAATACTATTTCGTTGACGTAAATATTTTTAAAGACCAATAACCCAATGTACGCGTCAAACTTGTCTGAATATAGCCACGAGTTGCATCGCAGTTACGGGCGGAATGAGTGACTATATTCAGAACGGCCATCAAGTTTGGCGTAACTGTACATTCTTTCCCAGAGAAAATTCTACAGGAGGCTCAGTAAAGATAAGATTTACTCAAAAACTACTTGAAGGATTGTAATATTTTTCTTCATTAGTAGATAGTGCAGAGTGTATGTAGTTGTAACATAATAATAAAAAAATCAAAAGTCAAGTAGTTTTTGAGATATTTTCTAATCTCTAATTATAATTATGTTAGTAAAATACTAAACCAACTTCAGATATGGTAAATAAAATGAATTGATTACAAAGCACCATTCAATTTGACTAGTCCAATAAAGTTTGTTATTTTGCCCAGTGTACACGATGTCAAACAAGTAGTACGGTGGAACACAGAGAAAGGTGTACAGAAGTGTTTTTAAGGTTGAGATTTTCTCAAAAACTACTTGACCTATTGCAAAAATTCTTTCACTGTAAGATAGATAAAAGTGAAAACTATGTAACTGTAAAAGAATTATTAAATTCGGACCAGTAGTTCTTGAGAAAATCTCAACCTTATTGAGGCCCCCTGTATCTCTGGTACAACGTGTAATTTAGCCCTAATTACTTAAAATGTAACCAACACCAAAAAGGTAATTAATAAGGAGTAATTAGTTAATTACAGTGTATTAGGACATATGTCATCACAATTAAATGCTTATTACTACAAAAGTATTGTATAAATTAATTACGATGTTAATTCATAGTTTAAATTATATTTCGTCAATATTTTTAACATTATTGTGACATAGAGATGTGGAAAATGTTGCCTACTCGGATTATAGAGGAGTATTTTTATAAAATTGTGCTTAAAAAATATTGTCAAGCGGCATCACCAATCTTTAAAAAAATCATTTAATAATAATAGTTTTGTTAGAAAATCATTTCAGCAAATCTCCATCTTGCTATAGTATGACCGTCTAAATCAGTCTTCGCCTGCGCGGTACAGGGACGCGGGGGTATGACGACAACGGGGACCGAGAGAGGTGCGGGCGGCAGGCGCATTTCTGTTACAATACATTTCTGTTCGCGCGCCCGCCCCCGCACCTCTCTCGGTCCCCGTTGTCGTCCTACCCCCACATCCCTGTACCGCGCAGGCGAAGACTGATTTAGACGGTCATACTATAAATACGATGTCTAAGGCGATTAACATACCGTCACGCACCACGCAGCGTGCCTCCAACGTTGCCTGTAAGTATAAACGGAGATACTTACAGGCAACGTTGGAACATAAAACGTTTTCCACGTTGGTATAGAAAACACGCACGGTCCAACCCACAGAAAACGCGTCCACGTGCGTTCATGCAAATCACGGGCGAGACGCAAGGTATGGTACACCGAGTCCCGCAGTGCCATGCGTGATTTTGGAAGCAGCAATCACCACAGCGAACAGCTTTGAAGGAAATGAGTCAGAGCCTTTTGACCATGCCAGACATGGTCATTTGTACCGATTTCATGTCTATTGGGTAAGTGGTCTGTGTATTAATAGTATTGGATTAGAAGCATTTATTTTCAGATCGGTGACGCCATCTAGTTTTATTACCTAAAAGTTAAATCTTACTCAACTCCTCTTGAACAATATCCATGTAATGTTGTGTGAATACTGCCTTGTTGTGCATGACGTATCGTAGTAGTGTCCCGGAGACGTGCGTGAGTTCCCGGGCCAAGGACGACAGGCCGACTGGTATCTGACGGGACCCGCCCGCACATACCAGGATAGTTTTTAGGAACTCAAGGACGCGTTGGCCTGTGGGATTGGAATAAAAGAAGCAGTTTGATTTTTGATTACATTTATACTTAATTTAATTACGATATAAATAGTTCCGACGTCAGAATGACCACAAAAGTTATAGACGCGGTGCGTATGGCTTGCCGACTGAAGTGGCAATGGGCTGGTCACATTGCCAGGACCACAGATGGGCGCTGGAGCGAGAGAGTCCTACACTGGTACCCAAGAGATGTTCCGAGAACGCGCGGTAGACCGAAGAGACGGTGGTATGAGGACATAGTGACCGAAAGATCGCCAACATTGGAAAAGTATGGAGGAGGCCTATGTCCAAACTTGGGCGCCCGAATAACAATATTTTGAAAACCAACTTTTTATTTTTAATTAAATTTTATTAGATAATATGCATGAATTTATTGTAATTAAATGGATCCAATATTTTATTATTACTATATTATCAATGTACATATTTTGGGAATAAAGGCTTATATTATATTATTATAAATAGTAACACACACGTTTCAAAATACAAATGCTGTTAGCCATAAATGCGATTTATCTATTGCAAGTAAGCACGTTATTGGTAATGTTTTAAAGAAAGGTCAAGTGCGGTCTACGACTGACGAGCGTCCATGAAGAGATTGATGATTGTGGAGGAAGCTAGTTTTGTGCCAGGATCGCAGCAGATGGAAGTCCATCGTCTATGCCTAACCCTACGGGAATCAGGCGTGGGTTTATAAATAAATAAAATAAGTAAGTACGTAGTGTAAATAGCACATTAACGTTTTTTTTTAAATTTACATTTTGCACCGAAAAGGTGCAACGCTGAGAAGAAATAGTGGTAAAAATCTCGGGCGAAGTCGTTAACTCTAGCGTTATCTTTTATTGCGAGGTCTAAATGTTATTCTACGGTTTAAGCCACGGTTTTCTCAAAAAGTACTAAACTGGTTACTTCTCACACTCTTATACCTATTTCAATAGACACACTCATATATTTATTTATCATTAGTCTTAATATAAATATTGTTATCTACTGTTTACATGGGAAACACTGCTCCATTGCCCTTCACTGACGCTTGGTTCCGCTCCCGAACGCAAGGCTCCAACAAGGATATCAGCGCTACACCCTCGGGTATAGCACACACTCCGAGGTGGCGACTCGCACGTCAGGGCGTGAACGGCCAGGCGCAAACGCGGCACGCACTTACGTAAGCGTGTGACTGACAGGTGAGTGACAGCTGTCAGAGGCGATGCCGTTACGGAGGCGATTAGTGTGCGTTGCAGTATGGAGTTTCGTACAAAGAATACCGAACGACTCGAGTTGAGGCGGCGCTTATCCCTTTTCGGGGTGTTACGTCTGCCATAAGCGCTTGCGGTCGGTAATAATAAGGAGTACTCACGAACAATCTGTCGCACCCTATGCTCGGGGTCCCTCAGGGAGATGATCTGTGTCCGGATGAGTTCCTTCGTCTCCGCGTTCAGCGCCTCCTGGTGGAGATTCTCCAGAAGCTGCTCAGTAATCAGTATCACTTCCTCGGCTATAGATGGCAGCACTGCTTTAAGTTCTCTGTAATGTCAGAAAACAAATATCTGTTATTGTCTTATTGTTCTTGGGGGAATGCTTTTATTTCACAAGTTGCCACAGCAAAGTAGCAGGAGATTTATTTATTTATTTAATTAATGAACTCGACAGTTCGTCATTTACCAATGTCATGTTACAGAATATTCAAAATATCATAGTCTTCTCTTTCTCCTGAGGAGTCGCCGTGGCGTCGTCACCCTGGATATCCGCGTCTTCATGTCTTCATCCAGAGGAGTCACCGTAGCGTCGTCACTCTGGACGAAGCAGCTCGACAGTCACGTTCAGTCCCGAGCTCGTAGTGGGGACTCTTGATAACAGCTCGAAACTTCAGATCTTGCATGAATCATCCAATAACTTCACCATATTGTCATTCGCGAACATTTTCTGATTCATTTAACGTGATATAAAAATAACCACTGTAGACATTAAAATGAAAATTATAAAATAATTTCGCAACCGTCATTTACCGCCATTTTCTAAAGCAAGAAGTAGATATACTTCTACAACTGATACTTCAGGGAAAGATCCAGAGCAGAAGAAGGCCAGGTAGAAGGAGAATATCATGGCTCAGGAACTTACGCCAATGGTACGGCAAGAGTACCAGGTCTCTGTTCCGTGCGGCGTTGTCGAGAGTGCAGATTGCCATAATGATCGCCAACCTTCGTAAGAAGACGGCACCATAAGAAGAAGAAGATATACTTCAGACAGATCCCGCAGCAGGAGATATACTTCAGAAGCTAGCTCTGTGAAGCTACAAGCTATTATAACTTACGTATCATTGGAAGTAGAATCGAGTATGATGTAAAGCCGTTCTTTCAATGTCTGCTTGTGCCGCTGCGAGGCGTCCGGGTCGCTGCCGCATGACGGACTCACCAACATGAGTGACGCCACGCAAACCAGGCGGTACACTTGAGTACCCAGCTCTGCGAAGCGCGGCGCGTCCAGTGAGATTGTCTGGAGAATATCGTAGATCATGATCAATAAAGGTTTCGTGGGACTAGATGGATGGATGACCTTCGCAAGGTGGCTGGCAGAGACTGGAAAGGCCGAGGTTGTGTGGCGTGCTTTGGGAGAGGCTCACGTCCAGCAGTGGACTGATAACATCATCGACATGTAAGGCATCTACTGCAAATATAAGTTTGTAGTTACAAAAAGATAATTATTTCGTGATGGAACCCCAAAAGACATTGCCACAATTCAATGGAGCTTTGCCCCACCTACAAAACTACGTGACCATTTAAGCTGTACCTATCATTTTGTTGGGGACTTATTACAGGTTTCATATTGCATAATCATAATCAGTATAATTTTCTACTACTCTCGCAACTCCTATAGAATAATAACAAAAACAATGAGTAAATCGCTTCGATTTCTTACTATTTTCTGAATTCTTAATTAAGCTGTTTTTTTCGAATCGCAACTTGTACAAAACTTTATTTTTAACCAATAATTTTAATAAAAAACGGAGATATTTTTACATTTATTCGTTATCTTGTACAACTTGCGGTTGATGGTGGGGCAGAATCTGGCATTGTCATTTACAGTTTTCGGATTTTTTCCTTTACTTGTGATATAATACCTAGCTTCTTGCCAAATTTCATGATTCTAGGTTAACAGAAAGTACCGTACAGGTTTTGAGTTTCTCGCGTTTTCATACAAATATGCGGGAAAATTTCATACAAATAAGCGGCCATATCTTTTGATTGAGTTGACGTAGATTGATGCTTTAACGACTGCATGAGGCTGCAGACCTGAGTATTGGGTATTAATTTCAACTTGATCCGTCCACGCGTTTCTGAGATATAGGTCTTGACAGACAGACGGACAACAAAGTGATCCTATAAGGGTTCCTTTTTTCCCCTTAGAGGTACGGAACCCTAAAAACAGTGACAGTAGCGTTTAGGATTATTATTGGACTTAGTAGCCGCTACAGAATTCGCTACACCGTCCAGTTAGCACACCAACCAGTGTTATTAGGTTGGCCCGAACTGTATGCTTACCTCTGGATAAGTATGAGATCCGTCCCATTCCAACAATTCGAGGTATGACTTCGCCAAGGTCTGAGCTGTGATGTTTCTGATGATGTTAATGTCGGATATGGGGAGAGTTAAGTCTGTTTTATCCGTGTGTCTTTGCAACCACGCTCGGGTGTGCTGTAGACCATCTAGAAATAGTAATAATAATTATTACTATGCTGGTTAATAGACCTGTAAGTGCGAGTGAGATAGTCAGATACAAATTGGGAGAGGCTCACGTCCAGCAGTGGACTGATAATAAAATAACCTAACAGAAAATCATTATTTACCTTCAGAAACTTTAAGTATCTCATCGAACTTGGCTCGTTCGTAATGCACGCTCTCCTTCTGCACGTGTGGCCGTATCATGGCTATCAGAGTATTAGCTAGGTCCAGTTTCAATACCTCCAAAGCTTCTAGTATGGTGCGGAATACGTCTACCTAAGAATTAATACAAGCATAAATTATTATAAAAAAAAGATTGCAAAAAATTTAAGCCCGTTTGACATTGTTCTCCTATAAACAACTAGATACACAGTCTGCCTTCTAAAAATGTCCGAGCGGAAAGATGGCCCAAACGGATGAATGGACATTTGCTTTATTGGACATTATTTGGACGTTAACAATGGACGTTTTTTAAATTGTTTTAGTAAGACCTTTGTGTAACTAGTTGTTTATAGGAGATCAATGCCGTTTAATTAAATTTTTATAGCTTATGTCACTCCTACAATCAAGACGAATCTAACGACACCTCATATGTTAAAATCCATCAAGCCGTTTAAGCTGCAGTGAGTGCCAAAGAATTAGACATATATGTATACCGAAGCCCAAATCAAGAATCTTATTTTGTAAACAAAAACTACTAACATTTTAAGCTTTTCTAGGATTATTGGCATAATTAATTTCACATTATTTGATCGGATCACTTTATTTTTACAATGATGAACAGGTTCAATCAATCAGTTCCTTCAGTGTTACATCACAATAGGTAATTAAACGATCATATTTGTTTACGAAATAAGATTAGGCTGCGGTATACATACACTCGCAAAACATAACCCTCTTTCTTGCAGTGTGGTAAAAAGGTTGATGATGACCTTCGGCGATAAAATTAAACTCACAGTATCAGTCAACGTTGAAATATTCTGTATCATCTCGTCCCTCGCCGGTGCAGCCAGCTTGGCCATGAGGTCGATGACAAACGTGGCGTACTTGTGGAAATCCAAGCTGTTGTTCTCAGCTTGCTGACGGATGAAGTCTGCATCCAGGACCTCTTCGATCATCTCCCGGATTCGCGTGTGACGTGGCAGCAGGATGGAGAATAATCCCTGGTTAATATAACACCGGGCATTAATAGAATTAGGGCGTAGGCCGAAGTTCGAAGCGTCCCCTTGCTAAGCAGAAACAACCCTCTGTATAAGTAACTTTTGTGAGGCCGAAGGCCGAGCTCCGATACTACAGGCCGAGCTCCACACCGAACGAAGCTCAGAGTATCTCCATACTAACAAAAGTGTTGAGAAAGATACCTGTATTTCGAGTTATGACAGATGTTAAAAATACCTAGGTACTTTACCTGCTTGACATCTTCCAATAGTACAAGCGCTTGTTTGTACTCCGGTGGGTCGGAATTCAGCTGTTCTCTCAGTATATCGAAGTAAGCTTTGTGCATGGTTTGCTTCACTAATTTCTGGTAACTGTAAGATAAAATCAAGGCATCATTTAAATAAACAATAATTACGTTATTTAAAGGCCCCAGTACACATTGGGCAGCACCACGACAGGCCAGCATAGCCAATCGGATACAAGGAGCTCACACAATGGCCAACTTCCAATGGAAGTCGAAGTAATCACGGCCAAGGCTATCTATTTAATATACTGCATCTATTATTAGAAACACATACAGATAATAGCAGATCAAGTGTAACACTTTGGTCTGTTCTTATTATCTGCGTCATAAGAGTTGAATTCATCCTGCAAGTGTTACCATTGATCTGCTGTTGTCCATACCTCAAACAAAGTAATAAATATTTTAAAGATTTTTTACCGTTTTTTTTCCAACATCACCATTGTGCACCCTGTTCATGATCTGACAATTATCTGTCATCGTATAGGATGCCTCCTGTACATAATGGTGATGGCGTGTACTGGGAGCATTAGCCATAGTGTGTTTAAATAATAATAATAAACATTTCCTCATCTCATCATTCATTCTCCGGCCACATTTCGCATCTTTTCGTTTTATACCCTGACCTGCCCCCTTACCATGAACTCTTATAGCAGGATTACTTCAATATTACTTTGTTACTTCGTACAATGACGACCTTAAAGTAGAACTCTTATAGCATGATTACTTCAATATTACTTTGTTACTTCGTACAATGACGACCTTAAAGTAAGCTTATTAAGGATTTATATACATATACTTAAGTGTATTGTTAGTTTATTGATGTGATCAAGAGTACTGAAGTATTCCTAGGATCTTAATAAATGAGTATGAGTATTAAATAGTAACAGCTTACCTATTATCTGGTGGTTCAAAAGGCTCCAGTTTGAAGTCAGTATCCATGGCTATCTCGTGCGCTAACGCCATGTTCTGCATCCCGTGAGCGGCCTTCATAATGTCCTCCAATGTCACAAACTTGGGCGGTGAAGCACCGGTGATCGTTGATCCTCGGACGCGGAACTGGATTGGCTCGCTGGCATAATAACTGTTACCCCTGAAAAAATGGTGTATGCTGTACAGTTGAAAGCACATCAAGTGAAACGCATGGGTTCCCTAAGCAACTGTAGGCAGTCAATTTGCAGTAGTTTGTGTAGATTTATAAGTGCTGTTGACTGTACATTCATTAGAATGAGAAAATAGGGAATCTTTGTTATTCTCAAAAACCATTAGATGGATTGTAAAAAATATTTTACTAATTAGACTAGGTGCAGACTATTTATAATAGTAAAAATAAGATTGACATTAGAAAAAGTTTGTATAAAAATATTTAATGAGTGGATGATGAAGCAATAATAACTAATTGGAGAAATTGGCTATTACTGCTATTTAAAAACAAATAGGTATTTGTGTCATGTCAAGAAAGACTCTTAGCATTGTAAAATATTTTTCAATGAATTTAAAAAATAATAATTCATTCATTCAGACACGTCCTAAACATCGACAAATAACAATTTGTTTATTAATTAAGAAGAAATAATTAAATTAATGTGTTGCATCACAAACTACAACAATGACATCATCATTACATTATTAATTAAAATATATAATATTTTAACATTGTTCCTTGCTCTAAATTCTGTACTCCAAGTAGCCTGGAAGATATCGCTTTAAGCGAGAAGACCGCAATTATACAGTACGTAGAAAGTACTCAGCAAAAAATAATGACTTAAGTATAAATATAATTTAGGTAACATTCCATGAATTCTGACTTTTCGGAGTGTCTGGTATGGTGCCTGTGTTTTATACGAAGATATTAGACAAAGAAGCAACAAACCTTGATCCAGCAGGCATAGGCTGCGGCGCAGTTCTTGCAATATTATCTCCTTTGTCTGGGTCTTGCGACCCCGAACCACTGGCACCCTCACGGTCGCTCATAGCACGAAATTACTTCACAATATGATAAAGACAGAAGCACAACCCCTCTTCAACCCATATAAGGCATCCGACTCAAAGGCACAACATCAAAAACCTCGTATCATCTCAAAACCAAATCACCTTGAGTCATACAACACATAACCTAACACAATAATAGAGCTTGCATATATATATGACTTTTTACACTGAAATATTATGTGAAACGCTTGCATTTGGTGTTTAAGACGATTTGCAGATGGTTTTATAAGATTTCGAGCAGTTTTTCGAGTATTTCTCAGATGTTTTCATACACTTGTCAATTTTGATGAACTGTCAAAACAAAAAGTGCGTTTTGTTTGTTTGTGTTGTGAGGCAATGGTTGCTTCTTATCCACACAGCCTAAGTTGACTTTATAAAAAGGTATCGATACTAATTAAAGCATGCGCTGCTGGTAGATTATTCTATTATTATTATTATTCTATTTATTGTATATGTATATTTTTTATAATTTATGAAAATGAAAAATGTTTATTTAAAATAGTATAAATATACGCTAAAATAGGATAAAAAGATTAACATAATGAGTAAACCCTACTCATACGAGACAGTCTTGCGTGTGTGAATAGAAGGCCTTTTAAAAAAATGCTTGACCAAAAGCTAGCCCCAAATAGTAGCGACAGGCTGTGTGCGACCGACTAATCCGACTATGCATAAGGGTTGAGCTTGGCACAGAAATTATCATTATCAGCTAGCCTGCAACTGTGAAAAATGCCGCGATAGGTTCACAATATGCATAAAATTAATAATAATGCAAGTAAATGCAGTTGAAAGAACGCTAAATTGACCACTTTAGTCTTTAAACTGTTTTTATTGAATAGGGTACCTAGGTTTCATAGATTTACGTAAGTTCACAATCCACATTCATAAAATAATAAATACACACATTATTAAATTAATTTGACAGATGACTGATCAACCCATAATTTTTTTAAACATACGTAAAATAGCCAATTTGCGATTATTTAGTAGGACGGTCCTACTTAATAATCGCGAATTCGCTATTTCTAATATTTATGTGATTTCTAACACCACCGCGTATAATTTAAAAATCGCATTTGTTAATACCTGAGGTTAATACGCCCCAATAATCCCTCAATGTTTTAAATGAAAATATAAAACGAAGAGCCATTGCCTTTAACTTATTCCCAAACGAAAAATTAAAGAAGCAGAGTCAAGGGGCAATCTAACTTCCTCACAGACAGAACTAGCAACTAATTTACCTACGCAAACAGCTGTCCTCGCAGGCGGATTGCTTTTTCTCAACTACCTCCATTTTAAACTTGAGAATTTACCTTAGCTCCTTTGCGCTGTCTGCGCGTTATGCCAGTTTATAATGAGGTTTTTAACTTACTTCTGTAGTTGTGATTATTTCATTTGAAATTAAAAGGATCTCCTATAATATCCAAAGAGATTTTATTACTGTCCATTTTTAATGAAAAATCAACTGTGATTGCCATTAGATTTTAAAAAGATTTATTTTTAATTTTTTTGGAAGCTTCACAAATAATATTTTGTAGGTAAACCAGACAAGCATTTCGATCACTAAAGATAATAGAGATTCAGATTTGTTTGTTTTCGCCTATTTTAACAAATCTCCTTTGATTATAGGTACAGCTAACAAGTAACAACAGATCAAGTCACTTTGGACCGTTCTTATTATCTGCGTCATAAGAGTTGAATTCGTACTGTAAGTGTTACCATTGATCTGTTGTCCGTACAAAGAATAGAGTCAAATAACCTCTATTTTAGGTCTTACACTGGCTATTATGAATGAAAATAACGTAATACAGGAATATATTTTAAATTTTATTGGGGGGTCATTATCACAGATTAAAGATATAAGTTTTCTATTCAATTATGGTCATTATGTTCGAGCTGACCATAGGTATATTTCCTAAGTAGGTAGATAACTTAGTTTTTTGTCTATCTATTCTATCCTACATCTTTCATTAGCTTTCAGCTTCGCTTGTCTTCTATCTCGTATACGTATAAGTAGCTAGGTATATCTATTTGAATTTATTAACGCCTTGGAAGCGTTATTCGGGGCGATTAGAAATGTAGATTGCTCCAGAGCCGAGCAAAAACTATACTTATCCAAGAGGCGTACGAGGCGCGCTTAGCATAGTAATTGGGTGTGTTTTGGATATGTATATAGATATAAACATAATACGAGGTATTTTCAAGTCGATTAGAAATTTCTCTAGGGTAGGTAAATACTCGACGGCACAGCTTTTCAATGATGACAACATTTTTACAATTTTAACTCTTAAGCCAGGTCCGACACGACTGTTACCGTGTTACGAAACACCGTAACATCGGATTTAGGGGCGTGGCATTATCTTTGTTAAATCGGTTACCAAAACATGTTACGGTGTTTCGTAACACGGTAACACGTCGCATCGGACGAAAAGTACTTATACAGGAGGTCTCAATACTTACTTGAAATTTTCTCAAAGGACTTAATTGTAATTTTCTCAAAAAACTATTGACCCGAATTTAATAAATCTTTTACAGTTACAAATAGACTTAACTTTTGTATATCTAACAGTGGAAGAATTCTTGCAATATGCAATAGGTCAAGTAGTATTTGAGATAATCTCAACCCTAAAAACTCTCCTTTACACTTTTCGAAAGGCGTCTGGCTCGATTCATTCTCGTAACCTCACGTTCCCGTAACCGCAACTCTCTTTACATCAACTCTCGCTACGTGGAGTCTCTCTATATCAACTTCTCGCTACGTGTGATACAGCACTCTCTCTCTCGCGAAGTAGCACATATGAGTGACAGTGACAGTTGCGTTTAGATTTAGCGGCCACGATAAGATCAAATCCGTATCACATCACAGAGTTTTTAAAGTTAGGATTTTCTCAAAAACTACTTGACTGCTTGTAAAAATTATTTCACTGTTAGATAGATAAAAGTTAAGACTAAGTAGGTAACTGTAAAATAATTATTACATTCAGTCCAGTAGTTTTTGAGAAAATCTCAACCTTATTGAGCCCCCTATATACATTTCTCAGCCTTTGCACTTACCATGAGTTTTTATAGAAAGTTTGTTCGCTAAAGAGTGTAGATAGGTACCTACTTAAGTAAAAACCGTAGTCAAAGTGATCGTTTTTTTTCCCGCTAGCAATTTAGAATGAGCGTGTGCCTAACACAACTTAGTGGATATCTACTTAAACCTATTTGAACATTATTTTTATTATTTTCCTATTTATATTTATTTACCACATAGGTATTTACAAAGAGGTAGGTATGTTACCCAGTTATTAAATATTTTTGCCACTATTTCTCATCATCGTTGGCAAAGTTTTGTAATGTAAATTCAAAAAAATGTTGACGTAAAAAAACCACGAACATTATTATACTTATAGTAATGATGAAGGAAAAACCACCAACACAAAAGCTTCTGTGAAATGAAACAATACCTAGGTATACTAGGTAACATACCTATACTTTACGATACGTAGTTTTCTTCTTATTTCTTCCACCTAATTCCTCTGGCAGCTCAACTTTGCAACTTGAAAGGCGCCGATAGACTTAAGTTAGTATTAAGTGAGGTGAGTCCAACAAAGTTGCAGCTTAACTTCAACTTAGCTGCCAAAGCTAAGCTGTTTGTGGCGAATCTTTTCATTTTTAATGAACATTGCCGGCGGTTTCTTAGCTCAGTTGTTTCTTGAGCATTTCATTTCTAACTTTAAACTATTTTCTTCAATTAAACTTTTAAAAATTTCCTATTAGGTACGGTTAGATACAGGGATGGGTGGCTGGAAGAGACTCAGGACAGGGATGGATGGAAGAGGAGGCGGGAGACCTTTGCCCAGCAGTGGGACAATTTATAGGTTTACAAAAAAAAATTAGGTACGGGCAAATACAAAGAAAAATGTAAAAACTCTTATAGGTATGGTCGAAGACGGAGAAAAGTGTACGGTAGAGTTTTTAAGGTTGAGATTTTCTCAAAAACTACTTGACCTATTGCAATAAGTCTTTCACTGTTAGATAGATAAAAGTTGAAACTATGCTCTGTAAAAGAATTATTAAAATCGGTCCAGTAGTTCTTCAGAAAATCTCGAAGACAGAGATAAGTATCCAGGAGGCCTCAATAAGGTTGAGATTTTCTCAAAAACTACTCGACCGATTTTAATAATTATTTTATGGTACATAGTTTTAACTTTAATCTATCTAACAGTGAAAGAATTATTGCAATAGTAGTTTTAGAGATAATCTTAACCTTAAAAGCACCTTTCTCTGATGTTAGACTAGGTTAAGATTTAGGCGCAAATTACCTTCACATATTAGGTACCTACTTATTTAATCGCGGGTTAAACGCTAACCCTAGTAGGTACAAGACGGCCTTATAATGATAACACCAAGACAGACAATAGGGAAAATGAACATAGGTAACTTCCACTTTCGATGTAGAGTCCCTTAACCTCATAATAAGATATAAGTAATAATGAATAGCCGCGACTTAACTCTGCTAACTCTTTCGCAACTATCATTAAAGAATAGGAAGGTTTTTAGAAATTCAATGCAGCTTTGCCCCACTTTCTGAATTCTTAATTAAGCTGTTTTTTTCGAATCGCAACTTGTACAAAACTTTATTTTAAACCAATAATTTTAATAAAAAATGGAGATATTTTTACATTTATTCGTTATCTTGTTGCGGTTGATGGTGGGGCAGAATCTGGCATGGTCATTTAAATTTTAACATTCTATAGAATCGCTTTATTTCCTTTTCTCTAGCGGTTTAGTGACCAAACCTATTTGTCAGAGTTATTCAGGTCGCCCATACATAGGCCTCTGACATGGCCTAACGACTGCTGCCGAGCGACAGCAACCGGGACTAACTGCTTAACGTGTTTTCCGAAGCACGGAGGGGCTCAGATGAAAATGTCACCTAGCGGTCACCCATCCAGGTACTGACCTCGCCCATCGTTGCTTAACATGTACGATCGTTTTCAACGTGTACTCGCTACTAGACTCGCTGCCATACAGACACAAGCATATTCAAAATCCTTTTTTAATTGCTCGACCCTTGTTTAAAACAACATGTTTTGTCCACTAGTAAACACGTTATTAACACAAGAACAGGGTTTAAAGTTAAATTAACATCGGACCCGACTGCTGAGCCCTATATTTATCGAATGCTTTAATCTGTTAAAATAATTTAAAGTTTTAATCCCGCCATTGCGGGGTGGACTGTGTTATGTGTGTTGTTCGATATCTCGTTTATATAAAAGGCTATAGATACTTAAACTTACGGCGTTTCCAGTAGGGGTAAGCAGAGACGATGGATTTCCATCTGCTGCTAACCTACACCACTTTCGTTTCCTTCACATTAATTAATCTCTACAGGTTGCACTCGTCGGTATGTAAGTAGTAGAAGACCGCACACACATGGTATTTTTTTAACAAATTCTTTGTGATGTACAAGCATGTCCTTCTCAGCCTACCTCTGACGACCTTTACTCTACTGTCTTTAATGGTCATAGACAGTTTTGAGTTAGAGTGGAGTTGAGTACGGTCTTACAGCTGTCAGTTTACATAAAATTTTGACAGTCGTAAGTGCGAGGTCACGCTTAGTTTGTACTCAAAACTGTCTATGATCATCGGCCTAAATGCCCAGACAAGGATATCACATTATTATCAATTACTACGATTATACTAGGTATAATTTCTTTAAAACTGCACAGTACCTACCGGGATGAACAAAATTAACTAGATAATAGATACCTAAGTTGTTAGTAATTATATTAGTAGCTGTAACTAAACTATATCCCAGAATATTGTCTAACCACCACCATTCCAAGCGTAAAACCCCAGTTTAAAAACCTAAAGAGTAAAAAAACTATTCTCCGCACAGCGTCTATGATAGTCCGCATTCCACCATTTCCTGAACATCACATATGACATTCTATGCACCAATGAGGAAGGTTTGTTCATCATCTCGCACAGATCACACGCCTCAAGAACCCTGGACTTCTTGACGACGTAATAGTTCTTCCACTTGAAGAATTCGCTGTAAATATCTTGTTTAGAAATGATGTAATGCATTTTCATTGCCAGTGTTTCTTCTGTGTACTGCATGGCGTTTATGTAGGAGTCTGGTGGGAGGAACCTGTTAAGAAGATTAGTTTTATATTAGATGAAAGGGGGAGGGGTGGAGACTAGAGGAGATCACAATGTCTCACTTCTTTAGACTTGCAAGCCAAGAAATGTTGGCAATGCCATCCACGGTTCTCAGATCAAGATAATCTTGTTTCCCATACGAGGATGATTGTATTTAACTTGGTTGAAGAGTAATGTTGTTTAGGAAGACATTAATCTTGATCTAAGAAGTATTTTTTTCGGGAATGTCGTCAAGCAGACCCACCGTTGGGTCTTTGAAGACTATAGTACGTTCATAACAGTGAGTGGGTCTACTAAAACAGTCACGTCTCAGAGGACCCACCGATGGGTCTAAGGAGTCATACTAGTCTTCAGAGGCCCACCGGATTGTCTGCTTGGAAGGGCCCTGAAGACATGCCCTTTTTACCCTACTGCGTAAGGGTTATTTTCGGAATCAGTGTCATACTTACTTATCATAATCAGCACCACCATACACTATAGGTACAGCGTTGTTATTATACCCATGCAACACCAAGTCCGTCAAGTAATCTTCTGAAAACGAGTTCTCCAAAGCAAGGTAGAAGAAGTAATTCTTCTTGAGTCTATAAAAACAGGGCACCATTGTCTTCTTCTTACATTTCAGTGGTCCACATTCCCCATAAATATCTACAGTTAAGTTAAATTTAGAGAGGTGATACTGTAAGTTCTTTAAGAATACTTCTCTCTGACTTCTGCTCTCGCATTCGTTTAGGAATATAGCAGCTGCTTTGGATTTGGAGAGCAATTGGTTTCGTTGAAAGGATGTTAGCAGCTTCATGTTTCGTGTCCATCGAAAATGCGTGCCGAGTTCTTCGCCGGCCATGTTGTAGATTGAGAGGAATCGGTTGAGGATTTGAGATTCAAATCTAAGAACAAAGATAGAAATAATGTTAGGATGCGTTCGAAAAGAGCCGTTTAGATTCTGATTTTAATTGTAAGGCCTGTTTTTTGGTAAAAGACGAGGAAGTGGGCACGACTAGCGAAGATATTAATTTACTTAACTTCGTACCTAATTATTTCGTGAACTTCTAAAATGACACATATACCTACCCCAAATATATTCATAATTCATTTATTCCTTGCTTTATGTGGTAACATGGTTGCTAGACAGTACAGAAAGTGCTCACATAAACCCTGTAGGGGCACCGCAACATTAGACAAATGTCCTGCGACACGTGTCGCCAGGTACGTCGGGTGAAGTAGCGCGACGTTGCCGGACTTCGCGCGACATGTCTGGCAACATCGCGCGACACGGGTCTTCACTACGGACATAAGTCGCGCGATGTCGCCAGATATGTCAGGCGAAATCGGCCGAAATTCGCTTGACATTTCGCCGATACATGTCGTAGGACATTTGTCCCCTAGTGTACCATTGGCTTTAAACATTAAAAATTCAATTTTGTCAGTCAGTCACCGTACTTATTCAATTTTTCGATGAAACTACATTTGTAAAAAAAAAAAAAATTCTCCATTTATCATTTAGATTTTCGTTTCGCATAGCGCATATGCAAGAAAATATCAAAACGAAACTACATTTTTATAAGTATTTGAAATATTTCATACAATACTTAATTATAAAATATGTTTAAACAAACTCATTATTGTAATTTTTCGTGTAATGTAGCTATTTTCCTATTTTAATATCAAACAAAACCAGAATTTTTATTGTTAATTTACAGCGTGCGTGGATAGAGGAGCTTCTGGCATCGGCACCGCAGTGTGATGTGTTCGCTGACAGGTGGCGGAGTGTTTGGCGGGAGATTGTGGTGTTTTGTGAGGGTATGAATGTGTGATTTGCTGATTGTCCTAATTTCCGTTATAATAATTTGACCTATTGTCCTAAATATTGTATAATAATTGATTGACGTAGATTTACCTAGTGAATAAGAGTGTACCTATCTGTAATACTAGTAAATCAAATAAATAAATAAACAGCAATTATCAATATCAGGTTCAATCTAGGTATTTGTATAAGGCGACAATCTTCAGTCCCCTTAAAATCTTGAGACTTACTTGTAACTCCAAGTCCAATTAAAGAAATTATCATAAACTGAACTGCACACTGGATAATTATCCGCCGAATCATTGGCAGCAAAGACATACTTTTGATTTAATGTCCTCGCTTCCGGCAAATCGTAGTCACTGTAGCTTACATCTTGCAAATTGAAGATTATGGCATCAAAATATCTGACGTCACCAAACAGATTTCTATTTTTAGTGAAATAACAGTTAACTACTGGACATTTTCTCTTGATTAAATGTGACTGTCCTTCTTGGTTTATGCCGTGGATATGAGTCCATATTAGGATGTGTTTTAGGTCTGGTAGAAATCTGTCTATCTTTGTTATTGACACGACTTTACGAGAACTTAAGTTGATTAAATAGCTGAGAAACGTTGCGTACGAAATGTGTAATAGGAATTTGGTATACTTTTTAAATCTAGCCATGGTTTTGAACGAACTCACTGATTTAATAAAACCACTGTTAAAGAAGCGTTTGGTTAAAGTTAATGTGACTGAGACAATAGCGAGCATTGATGTGAAATTGTTGTCATTATTTACAAACAATGCAGATGTTCAGTTGTTTTTACATTCTTCATTCGTAATCAGGGGTCGTAAAAAAGGCACTTTCCCCTGTGACTTTCAAAGATTCAGGTTTTTCAATCTGTGATACCATAGCATAAATACTTATTATAATATTTTAATGAGTTATTTGTTTAAAAATCTAGAGTCCATAATTACTTTATTTCGTATACTTGAATAGGTAACTTGGTAGGTAGGTACAGTCGACAGCAGATCAATGGTAACACTTGCAGTACGATTTCAAGTCTTACGACGCAAATAATAAGAACTGTCAAAAGTAAAAAGTGTTACCATTGATCTGCTGTCGACTGTACTTACTCAGATGCAATAACGTTTGAAGAAGAATGTATAACCAAAATTATGTTTAAGAATAAAGTTAAAAAACTGCTGTTACATGCATTGGACGATAAACTGAACTTGAATTTGTAATACTTATATATATGTTTTAATGTAGTAACCGTAGGTAATAATTATATCAGTATCTGGATCTAATATCTCAACAAGAAAACAAAAATTATGTATTCCACAGTGTGCAATGTCGTAGTTAGATGGTGTGGTACGGCGCTTTACGAAGTGTCTAGCCGGGCCCGTCTGACTGTGACACATAGTAGTTAAGTGAGTGCAAATGTTCGCCAACAAATTGTTATGCAATTTGGCGAAAAGTAAAATGTGTAAAATTATTGTGGGTAAATAAAAAAAAGACAAGAATTTATTAAAAAAATAAGCAGATGTAACTTTTGTTGAGGGATTGAAGAGGGATGCTAAATAAAATGAAACATGAAAACGAAATAAAATTCAATTCCCGTTGTCACAATGTGATTTGATTTCTCACCATTTTTTTCTAAAAATGGCGTCATTCTGTACCGGCCGAGTATTGTCCACATGATGTGGGTCCTCTCGGACAGGTCTCGCACGAAATTGTCCGAATTGTCCGCGTTTTTTCAAAGGGACACCCGATTAATGTTGTTACACGGAAATCGTTTTGATGGACGCTTTAGAAAGTAACTTTTTTGTTGTAGATTTGATGTATGAATTCGTTTCAAAGCAGGGAAGGAGGCAGAAAGTATAAATTCACAATACGAAAACATTTAACAGACAATGGTCATCGTTTTCGGGTAAAACGGAAAAATTCATACTGAATTTGGTCTTCAATAATTTTACATATAAAAACTCACGCATGTTTCCCGATATACAGCGAAGATGGAATGCTATATGTTGCGATCCTGGCATACAACTCTTGCTTCCATATTTATCAATCTCTTCATGCACGCTAGTCGGTTTATTGTAGATCGCATTTGGTCTATGGTCGAATAATTCTGTGATCACTTTTTCAACATTATGTAGACAAATTCTTGGTTACATACAGTCCAGTCTGGTGGAATGATAATATTTCCGCAAAAAGTAACTAAATAAACACATACCTACCTAACAGTAAGCGCTTAATCCTGAATTCACAAAATAAAAGGCTCTATCCTCCTTTAATCTCCAAACCAGCAGTCTCGAACCGCACTACAAAAACCAAAGCTCTGTTTATTAGCACAGCCGTCGAGTTCGCCGGGATTTAATACCGGAGCACAGAAGCATTGTTAAGGATGCTAACGTAAAGAAAACATCGATGGTGCGATGTATCGATGTTTCAAAACAAGTGATTTGCGACAATATAGCCTAGAGACGCAAATTGCGTATACTGCGAACTGCAGCAATATTAACCATTTAGTAACCCAGGTTACTAATTTCTTAGCCGAATTGGGTTACCAGCATATGTTTACCCAGCCTCAGCTAACTTCGTCATGCCCAAACTGGGCAATCTTATGCTGGTGACCAGCGATTCGACTCCGATCGAGCCGAATATCTTACCGGAATGTGCTGCTGAGAGTTTTTTTTGCCACTTTCTCTCCTCAGCTTTGGTAGGCAAAACTATACACAATAAATAAATAATATAATAATTCACTTGCAATAAATGATATGAGACTGAATCCGATCGAGTTGAATAATCTTTGCAGAATTGGGGAGCACCCTGCTTCATAAACGGAATTATTCATTACGAATCGATATTTTACTTTATACTTTTTACTTTTACTCTATTCTATACCTACGATAAGTTCCACAGATACAATTGGGTAATTATGAGAATTATGTCACCGAACTATCGTAATTCTATGTTGTGACTGTTCGATGTATCACTATTTCATGGTCGAGTCCAACCGTCGATATGAATCGTTTGCATCCCTATTGTGCCCTGATGTGCCGGTTGCTCAGTATTCAGTGGGCGGCAGTGATTTTCCAATGAGCGGCTTGGTACGAATGCGAAGACGCGATGTCTTCACCGCGGGCAAAGCGGGACTATTCTGGAATTATTACATGGACCAAACAATAAACTGATATAAGAAATTTATTGTTGATCACAATCTCAGACCAGGTGTTTTTCGACGTAATTTTCACGTCAGCCAATCAGCGATCAGAATTGGCAAAGTTTCACGCTAATCCCACAAGGAACGCCATAATTTTGACTTATAGTCTAACTGAGAGAAAAAATATAATTTTTAATATAGAAAAGAATAGGTACATATACAGTACTTATAGTGTGCGCACTCTACCTAAAATATTTATAGTAAAATAATTTTTACAACTGATTCCAGATTTTGAGAAAATTTTATTTTTTCGAAATGTAACATGCTGTATAACGACATGTAAATAAATAAAGATCCCCCTGTATACTTTTTATTTTGTACCAAGGTTTTCCTCAGTTTATTCAAAGAAAACGATATCTCAATAGCGTGACCGTGAAAATTCACGGCCACAAGCGAGAATTCGATCGACGTAACGGAATCAATCGATCGAATTCCCGCAAACCAGAATAGTGCTTCGTGCTTACGTACCGAGGTCTCGTCTCGCTAATGAGATTCTTTGGCTCGCGGTTTGCATTTCAGATCAGATCCTCTGTCTCGTTGCCTCAGCTAACTCTACTTCCCTTCGTAATGAGATTTCGGAATAATTTCATCTTTGGATAAATCATTACAGGTAGGCTTTATACTCGACTAAGTATAATAAATGTAGTAGAGACCATTCCAGCGTCATACTGTGTAAACAAAAACTATCTTTTTATGTTTTATTGTGATTATTGTATACCGAAGCCCAAATCAAGTGTCTTATTTTGTAAATTTGCGCTGGAAATTTTGAAAGATCTGTCGGCGCGGCTCGTGGAGTCCACGCGTGACCAAAATGCTGGCCTGTATTTCGCCCAAAGGATCAGTCTAGCGATCCAGGGGGAAAATGCCGCCAGCATTTTGGACACGTTGCCGGACAACGGGGATCGGTTGGACTATCTGTAATGCTAAGCCATTCAGATAGTTCAACCGACCTATTGTATATATATAGTTTTTAGTTTAGTTTATATTTTCTAGGTTAATATTATACTTAATAGTTATTTTTAATTTTTATTGTTTTATGAATAAAACCTTTTAATTGTAAACCATTGTCAAGATTATTTGACTATCTTGTACCTACCTATATTTTATCTGTGTTACACCTCCCGCCACCAATATCACTGAAGCACTGAGTGTTTCGAAATTTTTACTAATAAGTACCAGTATACGAAACTCAACCGGCCTCTTCTGTCATAAAAGTGCAGGACCACCCTTTCTGAAATATCATTACAGCATCTGTAATACAATATAGCACGAAACTAAAGAGCTAAAGCACCCAGCCAGTTTGTCCAACAAGCATCGATCACCGGCTCGAACCGGCTCCAACCAGTGCGCGGACAGGGTGACCACGCGTCTCGCTGCGATCTATCTTCATCTATGCACTGCTCGCGTGACGTGGCTGTTTCCATTGTTCAGGCTTGGGCGGATCACGGGACAGCGACAAAATTGTCGCCGGCCTGAAATATCGAGTCGCTTGCAGCTGCATATATGTGACACGAACTTAATTAAGTGGTATACACAGAATGATTGGAAATTCGATACATTCCTTGAAAGGGGTGATGTGGTTTGCAACAAATTAGGCCCTATTAACGAGGGGTCGAAAATGAGTGGTTTCTGAGTTTAATTTAGTTTAGTTTAATTTTATTTACTTGTTCACAAAAAAAAATTGATGTTAAAAAACTGCTTCATTCTTAGCATTGAAATAATACTTTTCTGAAAGCTGATAAAGAAGAGATTACCTTAAAAAAAGCATGCCTAAAATTACCCTTAATTCAAAAATAAAAGGTCATAAATCACGTGGATTGAATTTTTTTTCTTATTTTCGACGCCTCGTTAATAGGGCCTAGTTTGTTGCAAACCACCTCTAGTATCACCCCTTTCAAAGAATGTATCGAATTTCCAATCATCCTGTAGATTGGCAAAAAATGGTCACGACATGTATTTTTTTCGCTTCGCATTTTCGTGCTATGCATTCCTGGATCGACAAAAATAAAAAAATAAAAAAAACTAAGAGTGGAGCTAAGTGTTTTCAAATAGCATTAGGTATATAACATTCCATATAGTCGCCATCATGAGGATATCGCGCGGTCTGTCTAAATGTGATCACTGAACCGTGGTCAAGTCCATATTTAGGTACGTCTATCAAAATGCTATGAATTTGTAAGGTTGTAAGAGCGATCTATGGCTAAGGGAGCCTGCACACCAAACCTTCCGGCGCCCACCCACAATCTGGTGGCTTGGTGTCCAAGCGTGTCGGCGGGTTTGGTGTGTAGACTCTTTAAACCCGCGCTTTAAATTGTTTGTCTCTGAACTTATTGTCACGATAAACTAAAATCTCGTCTCGTTCTAAACAATGCAAACATGTCCCCGATTGACTGATAGTCTCGATGTAATGGGGGGATTGAGTGATCACGCTCCAATCTGACAAGTTAGTTCTACTCTTACGGGCTGATGGATGGTCCACGTTTGGGGCTATACGAGTAGTTATTGATTGACTTTCTTCCTACTTTCCTCGGTAAGCTGTGCAAATCTGGCTTAATGAATTCGGCAGTGCGCGTTTCTGACGTTACCTACAATACTTATATGTATATTCTACGATAACATAACAGAACCGCCCCTCCAAATAATTGTTTCAATGTGCGTAATTATGTCTTACGAAGGAGTATGTATGTGTAATGTTAGTACCGTCTATTTATGTGAGACGTTGTTACGACAATTTCGGATTTTTGGAAGTGGACTGTGGTGTGACCGCGACTTCCAATCGTTATCACTTTCAATTTGACACATGGACGCTATACATTGCTGCTGTGTTTTTGCAAGTTTTAACAAACGACAACGAAACGCAGCAATGTATATCGTTCAAGTGTCAAAATGAAAACGATAACGAAAACGATTGAAGTCGCGGTCACCCCCCTGGTCCTTAGCTGGTCATGTTATCATAGAAGATATCTACATCATGGGTTTGAAATTCGTTCTATCGATTATCATTGGCTCGAAATACATAGAGTTGACTATTAGTTCAGTCGAAGAAATTCAACTAAAATTTCATTGATTTTACATAGAGCGTGAAAACAAATTAGAAGACACTTTTAAAAAGTTATAGATTTATTTACAAAATACAATTAACCTGGGGTAAAAGAAATGAGTAATGGGATTCACATTATTATGAAATACTGTAAACTTTATTAAAGTAAAAAAATGCCAACAAAAACGGTCAGTGACTCGACATAAATTTTTGAATCGTCCATATTATAGTCACACTGTTATAAAAAAAATTCAGCATCCTTGGATTAAGACGATACCTATATTGTAATTATCAAAGAATTTTCAAATTCCTAACACGTACCAGCAAACGTGATAAGCTATCTCCAAGAAAACTATCGCATTGCATAATAATAGTGTGACAAAAAGCCTACATCTCATATGGGATGAGCAAATGTATTCAAGGGGCCCATTCCGGATTCCGTGCGACGCATGTGTCATAGCCAGTGGGCCCCGCGGGACGAGGTGCGACGGGCAAAAACTGAATGTTACAGATATGCTCGCATTATTGCGGTACGGTGACATAGTCACGAACGATACGATATTTGTGTGGCTCCATTTTTACCGTATGCCCCGGTGTAACTTAGTGGCCGCACACTGGACGAAAGTGCTAGTGGCGTAGGTTTTAATGGACTAAGCTATCTATATTCTATTACTGTGACGAATGAATTGTATTTTATTGTTGACATTCTTTATTTTTATTTTTTATTGTATCGATGACATTTTTGTTTACTAACATATAATAAGCAATACTAACAATTTATGGACCACTGTTGTTCGAAATAAAGATTATTATTATTATTATAATTACTTACTACTATAGGTAATACTGTAAGATATGATATGATAAGATATATTTATTTGCATAAATGTGGTTACAGTAGTTCTTAATTTCTAATAGAGTTCAACACATTTAGCCAATAAAATGACATGCAAATTTCACATTATACAACAAATACAATCACAAACAGTAAATTCAATCAGTGCTTAATTAATCCTGAACTGAATAAAAGCATTTTTCTGCCAGCAGATTTAAATTTCTTAATTGGATATGTCTTGAAATAGTCAGGCAACTGATTAAAAATTCTTACCGACATAGCGTAACAGTTTCTAGGCACAGCTAACAGCAGATTAAGTGTAACAGCAAATTAAAGTCCATCGTTTCTGCGTACTACAGGCATGAGTTTACAAAACTTCTTAAGTTTTTTCATTACCTTAAAAGTAAATAATCATTTGAAGAGTTACAAAGCGAACAGTGACAGACAAAATTACTCGTATATTCATTAATGCAGCGGTGCCAAGTTAAAATAATGCAAAAGCCAAAAGTTCATTACAATAGGAGCAAAAACTCGTGGTACAATGGCTTCGTATGCCCAAGAGTCTAATACATAATGGATAACGGTCGGACTAGTTTCAATAAAAGGATTTTTTGCGCTCCCTTCTGCAATATTGTTACATCGTCCTTTACAGCAAATTTATTCACTTTTTTACGCAAATCATATCATTTTGAATGACATTTTACTTGACGAAAGTTTCTTGGCGTCCGGTCGTATCCATATGTATGGTCTTACACAAATAAAACTGTAGGTACATTGAAGTCACAAGTACATTAAGTATCATACGAGTATTTTCTCAAAAAACTATGTAGTTAGCGTTACTATGCTAAGGCTATGTCTGTATGGGCGAAAAAAACTTTATTAAATATCAACTTTTTTTAGGCCCCCCGTATTTTTATTTCTAGTCACAACTCTCTAGGCACGCTCACAATCATAAAATACTAGTACAAAAATGTTTATTTGGAACTAATACTAAATAGAGTTCAGTAACAACAGAATTTTAAACTTAATTTATTGACAGTCGGTTGTAAGAAGGAACTTAGTGCTTTCACTACACTGCAATACAAGAAAAGTAGCATAAAATGATCCAATAAAAAAATCTCCAAACATTCCCAAGTTAGGTTATCTCGGAAAGTGGCTTACATCTCAAATACACTTACATGGGCTTTAGAGGGTTATTTCAGCGTCGAAATATGCAATATCGCGTACCTCGCCTCTACGCGTAAGTAGAGCTTTTCAGCGCTTTTGTAGAGCCATGTAGCGCTTAACATAGCAAAGGCGTAGCAGCAGGGTTACGCGTGCTACGAATACTTTTACTAAGTAAAAAAAAATGTTGCACAGTTTAGCTTTAACCGCGATCAAAAATGAAAAATAGGAAAGCACAAAATCACTATAGATTGCTTAAGCATCTGGTTCGTAATAGTAAATAATAAAATTAATGCAATGAAAAATTTACTTTAACTTGAAGTTCATGCTATTTATTCTTGCGTAGCAGACGTGATTCGACATTGAAATGGAAAGTGCGTGCCAATTTGCCGCATGCAGTCGGATCGATGGACCCGGACTGTTAGAGAATGGAAGCTACTGGGTGGTCGCTGACATCGGGGCAGACCACGGCGAAAGGTGGAAAGACAATCTCATTAGATACAGGTAGGAGGATGGTCAGGACAGGGTTCAGTGGAAGAAGAGTCTTTTGTCCAGCACTGGGACGATTTATAGGTTACTTAAAATAAAATGTTGTTTTACTTATTATAAGTGCTTACAATAATGATTATATCGTGAAGAAGATGAGGAATGTGGATCAGAAAAAGAACAACGAATCGAAATAATCTAGTCTAGTGTCTTTGATAGCATGTCAGCGCTTTCCAGCTGCAAAGATCAGCCAACATAGCATCGTCGGGGCATCCCCGTTATTTCAGAGTTATATCCAGTTATTGCCATGTTATAATTTCCTCGCATAGTTGGGCCAATATTGCCAACTATTTAACGTTGCGTGGGTAACGTAATGGATTTATGTTAGCCGCCGTACGTGCGATGCACTGAGTTTGCAGGTACTCGTTTAGTTTGAAACTTGTAATAATTAATTCAATTTTTCTAGAAAAATAAATAGAATTTTAGGTACGGTCCAAAACACAGAAAAGTATACAGGTGGCCGCATTAAGGTTAAAATTGTGTCAAAAACTGCTGGAAAGATTTTAAAATTCTTTTGCAATGGGGTACTTGTCAATTTTTTGTGATTAGGCTGAATCTATAGTTTTCATATTGATTTTTAAGAAGTGACGTCACTTAAATTCTTACTTATTGATTTTCAAATGTCAGCAAAACTACGTTTGATTTAAATTTTGTTGTCATGTCAATTTATGTCTATTTTGGAACATTGAGGGACAAAAAATAATTTTCAATACTTGTAATTTTGATACCAAAATGCATTTTTGTTAATTTGTTAATAAATTTGTATCAGAAATTGGCCGTCGCCTTAGAGAGAGGGGTTATGACTCTCGCTCCGGGTCCTACCTGGTGCAAAGACTGGCCATAGCTATACAGCGCGGCACCTTTGCACCGGGTACGACAAGGGGCGGGTTATTTAAGTAATTTAGGTAAGTATTTATTTTAATCAAGTTTTAAATTTTATTAGTATTAACATAAAAAAATGTATTATTAAATTAATTAAGTTAGAGTTTCTTAAAGGAAACGCAATACACAGCTATTTACAGCCAAAACAAGCCGTTCCGGGGCGGTCTATTGTGGGTCTGACAGTTACAGCAAACCAATTCCCATTTTTATATTCCATATCTTGGTTTACTTGGTAACTTTGCCACCGCGCGATTCCCGCTGGATTGCGAGGCTCAACCTTTGCCTATTTGCGTAACTTGGACTATGCTTATTAGGCAATTTTGGCATTATTGACGTCTGCAGCAGCCTTAACGCATTTGCAATGCGTGGATGTTCCGCAGTAATAATTATTGCGTTGCATTTGCATTCGTGGCTCGCGAACAATGTTTGAGGAATCCTAACCACGCAATCTAGACAAGTATTATGGCGACCATAATAGGTACTTGGGCTTTTGAAAATGGCGGGAAACGACGGTTGCGAAATTATTTGATAATTTTCATTTTAATGTCTACAGTGGTTATTTTGTGTTTAATATCACGTTAAATTATCAGAAAATGTTCGTATATTTACAATATGGTGAAATTATTGGATGATTCAAGCAAAATCTGAAGTTTCGTGCTAAAGTCAAGAGTCCCTCTACGAGCTGGGGAGTGAACGTGACTGTCGAGTTGCTTCGTCCAGATCGATGACGTTACGGCGACTCCTCTGGATGAAGACAACAAGAATCCAGGGTGACGACGACTCCACGGCGCTTTCTCCTCTGGAGAAAGAGAAGAATGATATTTTGGATATTCTGTAACATGACATTGGAAAATGACGAACTGTCGAGTCCATTAATAAAAGAAATAAATACTTGTCTAGCTTTTGTTCGAAACATAATTTCCTATATTGTAATACAACATGGGTGAAACTGTTTCAGCTAGTATTACAAACTACGAGGGATTTTCATTAGGAAATAATATGTAATTTCAGAGATAGCATTCACATTTCTGATGAGTTAGTGCAAGAAACGCCCGCATAGTATTAATAAACTTACCTACTCACTAGGTACAGTCGACAGCAGATCAATGGTAACACTTTTTAGTTTTGACAGTTCTTAATATTTGCGTCGTAAGACTTAAAATCGTACTGCAAGTGTTACCATTGATCTGCTGTCGACTGTACGTCTAATGCAGAGAAAAGTCTACAGGAGAGTTTTAAAGGATGAGATTTTCTCAAAAAGTACTTAACCTAGGGCAGCAATTATTTCACTGTTAGATTGGATAGGATAGATAAATGAATTTGAATTTGAATAGATAAAAGTTAAAGCAATGTAACTGTAAAATAATTATTGAAATCGGTCCAGTAGTTTTTGAGAAAATCTCAACCTTATTGCGTCCCTGTCTTCGACTATGCAATGTAATGCTACGCATGCATACCTTTAGTTCTTATAGTTTTATTATAGTCATATTTTTTTTTAAAGTAGTAACTATACTTACTAATAAAATATTTTAATATGTTATGTTTTTTATCTATAACTTTTTATATATATAATTGTTTGTACATATAGTTTTAGTATATTTACTTTAGTTTGGGTTTTTATGTTATACTAAGTACCTAAATACTGCATTCCAAAATAAATTATTTATTTATTTTAATATTGGTTTAATTCGACAGTTGTTGAATTTAGCTGAATTGCGAATTATAATTTATTTTTGAACCATATTATACTAAACCTCTAATTTGGATCACCTTTTTGGCAATATGAACTTGATTTACTTAAAGCTTATATATTAGCTTATGTGGAGATAATAAATAACAAAGAAGACATATTTTTACTAGTAATAAGTATGCAAGTGGCCTCTCGGTTCGCAATTTTTCTCCATAAAACGGAACTCCCCGCAAGTTTGAGTGATCTTCGCGAGGTTATACCTAATTTTACGGCGAAACTTTCGCACTGGACGTGTCCGTATTAGGATATTTTTAAATTATGTATTTATAATAATAATAATATAGTCTATAGTCCGACGTCTCGCTCTATAGACCAGACTGACTGACCCACCAACACCCCAAACCAATAGCCCCAATTAAGTTGTAATTTCCAATCACTGCAATAGTTTATGCACCTGACGGGGTCTGTCATTGAGTGCAGTCAGATGCGCTCAGAGACGGGTCCTGCTAGGTGCATCACATATCTCTTCAAATTAAAGTTCTCTAAGGGGCCTCTACGCGTTGGACCTACGTCTCCGTGCAAGCCTTTCAAAGGACCGGGTTTTCTTAAACCCGTGAAACCTAGAGAGATACATAATAATAAAATCATTTATTTCAGAAACAGAGTTCCATATTATCTACAACTAGCACAGAAATGTAAAATGTAAAAATAAGGTGAAATTAATAGATAAGAAAATAAAATAAATACAACATACAACACACTAAGTTCACTTTTTGTTCAATTTATTTCAATTTATGTCAACATTTTTTTTATTCAGGCTTGGACTTACTCCGCTGGGTCTGCGGATTGAGTCGTGGCTTCTGAAATGAGAACGCGCCAGCCATGACCTCCAGATCAGGGAATAAGAGAGATGGGCCTCTATTTATTTTTGGTATGGGAACCGCATGACTCCACTCATCCCTTCCTAGTTACACGCGTACATACGAAAACCATCCCGTAACAAAATAAGCCTGTGGTGGCTCAGTTGGTAAGAGCGTGTCACGGAATGACAAGGTCGCAGGTTCAAGTCCTGCCCACGGTAAGAATTTTTTCATCATGTTCTAATTTGTTCACCGAGCATGGATAATGCGTAATTCAAATTCTGAGTAAAAATAGGAGCGCATCATATCATCATAAATCATGTTTATAACCGAATGTTAGACATGGTTGTCGGAATACTACTACTATTGTCCGATAGATGGAATTGCGTAACATACCCTTTAAGTATGTATAAAGCGATGAAGATTTTCGGTGGGCTCGGCGTGGCCTGTGGTGGCTCAGTTGGTAAGAGTGTGTCACGGAATGACAAGGTCGCAGGTTCAAGTCCTGCCCACGGCAAGAATTCTTTCATCATGTTCTAATATGCAATAATCATAGAATAGCTTAAAATATTAGTAGATTTTGTTTACAAAATAAGACACTAGATTTGTCTTTCAATATGAACACACCGGCTAAGTTAGGCCAGCATACGTTAATATAGCATACTTATTAGGGTTCCGCGCCGATGGGTTCCTTCATAACTTGTGATTTGGCGCCGTTAATGGGGGTTGTTCGGTGTTGTGATTTACGCCACTGGCGGTATGACCGAGGTGGATTGTACCCCTGAATATCGAACCCTTTGAGGCCATAGTGATATATGTTCGAGGTCTAAAATTAGACATCTTTATTTTTATCATGCTGTATTTTGATAAACCTGTAAAAAAATTTACTTGTTTAATTAATGCTGAAAAATCTATTGGATAAATGTTTAACACATTTATCCAATAGATTTTTCAGCTTTAATTAAACAAGTAAATTTTTTTTAGTCTCAATTCCAAAGATATAATTTATCAAAAAATTAAGTTTTTCTTTAAAATTATAGTAGGTAGGTACGCTTTTATTTTCTGTGATTTCCTTTTCTATAAAATCATGACAAAATACATTTATTATACGGACGGAAAAATAACGGATAAATTAAATCGATCTGTTTTTTCGCGAGGGAAAATTTTAGAGTTCCCAACTAATTAACAGAATTAAAACCATACTAGGTTTTCTTGAAAATGGCGGGAAACGACGGTTGCGAAATTATTTGATAATTTTCCTTTTAACGTCTACAGGGACTATTTTGTGTTTAATTTCACGTTAAATTAATCAGAAAATGTTCGCGAATGACAGTACGGTGAAGTTATTGAATTATTTATGCAGGATCTGAAGTTTCAAGCTTTTATCAAGAGTTCCCGCTACAAGCTCGGGAGTGAACGTGACTGTCGAGCTGCTTCGTCCAGAGTGATGACGCTACGGCGTCTCCTCTGGATGAAGACATGAAGACGTGGCTACCCAGGGTGAAGACGCTACTGCGACTCCCCTAGAGGAAGATAGAAGACTATTGAATTTTCTGTAACATGCCATTGGCAAATGACGAACTGTCGAGTCCATTAATAAATAAACAAATAAAAACCATACTACCTTTAATGTATGGTTTTAATAACATATCGGAACCTTTGTTGCTTTTCAAGAACCCATTTCTCAGAAAGAAACCAGTGTAGATAGATATCAAGTTGAAATTAACACCAAATACTAAGGTCTACAGGTTCTTGGGTGTTGTCGGAAATTCAAGCTACGAACCCAACCGAACAGTCTTGAAGTTAATTATGCGAACATTATGTTTATCCAACGTTGTCTGGGTTTTGACATGGAAATGGAGACCGCGATGCAAATGCCTGAATCCGCTTATTGGAATGCGGCCACAATGGACTCCTTGAGGCTTGACGACTGCCGACTCATCTAAATACGACGGCTGTTTTCTATTGATCTTTGTAACTCAATGGTACTACGATAGTTCTGTCGAGGTCTATAATAAAACTATATTAAAACCGTGAATTTAATTGCTATTAATGTTACATCTAGAGGTAATCCTTGCCCGTCGTCAGTTCTTGTGTAAAATCTCCTTGTTTCCTAAGATACTTGCGCGGAAAAAAACCTGTTCATATTGGCGGCATTAAAACTCCTTTCTACAACTGGCTGAAAAAAAGCGGGGACAAAATGGCGGAAACAATTTTGTTGTACCTAAGTAGTGGCATTAAATATACATATAGCTTGATAATTTATATACTAAAACCTTCCTTGATCGGATCTGTACTTATATCTGAACACTGCACTGCATCACTTTTCTTTAGCGGATCTTGAGTTATAAGTGTTATAACTTTAAAAGGCGTAAGCGTGAAAATTATAATAAGATTGCGTGTGTTTTGATATTTTCTTGCATACGCGCTATGCGAAACGAAAATCTAAATGATAAATGGAGAAAAATTTTCATCACGACTGCGTGTGTAAACAGTCCTTAACGCGTCCTAGGTTCAAAGCCGATTGAAGTAAATACGTAATAGTCTTTCTAAAAGCAGACTATTGAATAAAACTGAGTTTTGAAAGCGCCCCGAAGTTCCACCGCTAAGCCTCCGGAAGTTAGCTCCAAGTCGAAATCCCTGCGCGAAACTTCTGGAATTTTTAAAACATTCTATTTTTAAAATCACGTCGTTGGAAACTTAACGGTATTAGGTGTTCGGGAACTTTGGATAAGTTTGAAAAAATCTCATAAGAGCGGTGATGTTGCAAATAAGTTTAAGTTATAATAGCATTTGTTGAAATTTCTAGGCAATTTGATGATCCTATGTCAAAACTTGTCCAATAAAAATTTATATCAATTACAGCAGTTTTTGATTAGACCTGTCAAATTTCATAAACCAATAATAATCACTCTTCAACAATACCTGTCGTAATAGTGGAAATCTATCCCATGCTTTATGGAGAAAAAACTAATATCAAAATAAGTCATATATAAAGACGAAAGTGCGTTTTTTTGTTTGATATTCAATCACGATCTAACCATCTGACGGATTTGCACATATTACAATCATAGGTTAGGAAGGTATGAGTCTGCTCAGAATAGATATCTGAGGCCTTTGCCCAGCAGTGGGACATTACAGGCTATTAAATAAATAATAATAAATAAGTTAGGTATCACAGCAATACCATACATAGGTTCAAACAAGAGATGAGCTCTTGTTACCTCGAATTTCTACAGATTTTAAACGGTATATTCAAAAGACGAGGTAAATTCGCCAACCGGCAGTTTTCCGGCAAACTGATAGGAAAATTGTAGCGTGCCAATACACCGGAATAGCAGATAGTGGCTGTCACAGACACAGAGCGACAGCTTTGGATGCTAAACGATCGGAAAAAAATATCACAAACGGACCCGAAGGGACGCAGTCTTTGCGTCGACCGTGTGCAAATATTTGAAGTCCCATACTCGTAGCTCTTCCAGCCAAAATTTTGTAATAGTTTGTTGCAGAAAAATAAACTTTAAGAGCCTTCATAGAGCCAACTAGCGCCGCCAATCTTAAAAAAATAATATCATCCAATATAATCAATTTTATTAAAAAAACTATTTACAAAATGTTTATTACGATAAATACTATTTTTAAATATACAATACATGGCATAATTGCGACAAGCTAAGTTGTAGTTCACAAATGTGCCAAAAACGGCCGTTTTTCGCAATTATGCGAACTACAACTTACCGACATTGAATCACGTTATTTATAACGTTAACGTTAAAGTTAAAAGCATTTAAAAAATAGTATTTATCGTAATAAACATTTCGTAAATAACTTTTTTAATAAAATTTAGCTAGTTGGCTCTATGAAGGCCCTTAGGGGCGATTCATAAACTTCTCTCTTTTTCTCAGAATTTGTATACGCATTATCCATGCTCGGTGAACAAATTAGAACATGATGAAAAAATTCTTGCCGTGGGCAGGACTTCCTGCGACCTTGTCATTCCGTTTTCTCTTTTTGCCTGACTGCCAATAAGGAGAAGGGTAATGTTTCTTTCTTTAGACATAGCACAAAAAGTTACGCAAGGTAAACTTTTTATCCCATTAGTCCCATGAAATGAACTATTTTATGATGAGGTGAGGTGAGCTGTTCTGGACGACTAGAAAAATCGTCTTAGCAACTCATTACAAATCCCGACTTCGTCCAAAAATTTACCAATATATCTCTTGGAATTACGTAACATACCCTTTAAGTATGTATAAAGCGATGAAGATTTTAGGTGGGCGTGGCGTGGCCTGTGGTGGCTCTGGTTGGTAAGAGCGTGTCACGGAATGACAAGGTCGCAGGTTCAAGTCCTGCCCACGGCAAGAATTTTTTCATCTTGTTCTAATATATTTCTTCTTAAAAAATTGCGAGATGCAATGCCTATATTATATTTCATAGTGCAATTTACAATTAAATCAATAAATAAGTGACGCGGAACTAATTTTTATGACGTCATCAACCACAAAATTACTGAACATGCTCGAATAGTAACCCACAATGTCCGTCAAGACATAGGTACACGATGCCATACGTTCCGATGACCGTGTTTGCGAATACCCAAAGGCAATTACAATAATTCAGGCGACAATGCCTGACCTATCTCTGAATCCATTAGCTAAATAGTGCTTGCACTACATAAAGACGAATGGTCTTGCTGAATAGTAAATTGATGGTGATCATGATTGTATACCAACCAAGCAACCATCATATAGGTAGTTGTGGGTTTAATTTCAGTCAGACGCCATTAAAATACACATAAAATATATGTAAACACGCGTTGAACACATTAGTAGACATTTTAGGAATGCATTTTCAACGTGTGGTTGGTTATATCTTTTTGAGGTAAGACTGATGTTTAGATTTTTGAATCGACAAACTCCATCGAAATAAATTCTCAAAATGTACTTTACAGATTGTAAAAATTCTTGAGATTTTAATAAAGATTAAGTAGTGTTGTGAAGAAATTTTTAAAAAACTGGAGAAAATCTCACATTTTCTTCTCGCTTTATTTGACCGATAGCTTCTGAGAAAAATTAGCCACCTTTATAAAACAGTACCAACAATCAATATTTAAAATTCTTACGCCAACCTATTATTATTTGCGTCATTGCGAAAGATACTCATTATCTCACTACTGAGAAAACTTTGAACAATGTCGCTTGTTCTTGCTCAAGAACTTATAAATCCAGTTAAGTTTCAATACAATTCAGTCTTCGGCAAGCATTGTAACTGACTCTAATCTTAAATAGTTATCAATAATGGTGCAAATTATAAAATACGTAAAATATCTAATCAAAGTATTTCTTATTCTTGTAATTATATTCGGCTTTACTACTTTCTTAAATGGAAGTTACATATTCAGACCAAGAATTCGTCCATTTCACATTTGGAAAATAAATTATAATCCAACTAACTTTGATAAAGGATTTCGTAGAAATAAAACTAAATATATTCTTATTTGGGCAAAAGAAGACGATGATTTTAATTGCTTGAAAGAAAAACGAACTGCGTTTCTTGAAAACAAATGTAAACATAATAATTGTTATGTAAGTAAAGATAGAAACTTACTTCGGAAAGATATAAGAAACTTCGATGCTATACTATTAAATGGTAGACTTATAGCTGATAATAAGAATGCCACTTTAAAATTGCCAGAAAGGAGATTTCTGAAACAAACCTATGTATTTGCCATGAAAGAATCTGCTGATAACTATCCAATATGCAATAGCCTGTTTGATAACTATTTCAATGTGACCTGGACATATAGACTTGATTCGGATGCTGAATATCCATATTTTAGTATTTATGACAAAGAAAGAAAAGAAATAGGACCTAAAATTGATATGAACTGGGTTTATAAATACGATGAGGATGTTAACAAAGAAATACTTGTCAACAAGAAGTTTATAGCAGCATGGTTTGTTTCAAACTGTTACACAAACAACAGAAGAGAGAGTTTCTTTAACGATATAAAATTAGAGTTATTGAAAACATACAAGTTACATATCGATGTTGTTGGAGCATGTGGGTCCAACGAATGCCCCAAGGAAAAGGATATAGAATGTCTAGAACAACTCCGAAAGTATTACTTTTACTTCGCTTTTGAGAATTCCTTTTCCAGTTTCTATGTTAGTGAGAAAGTGTTGAAGGCTTTGCAGCATGATACAGTGCCTATTGTATATGGTGGTGCTGATTATTCGAGGTAAGGGATATGTCTTTGAATTTGTGATAAGGAAATAAAAACAATTCAATTAGTGATTAATAATATGAAAATTATCTTCAATGACAATTTAAGTGTAAGTATCCAACAGCAAAAAAGAAACGAAATGTGGGAAGAGGCTCAAATGATTATTTCAGTTCGGCAGCTATATTTGCAGGTATCATAAATTCTTCCCATATTTGTCTCTATAGATGTGTTAAAAGCACTGTCGAAAATGAAATTACGAATTACGATTAAATAAGAGCTGACTCTTTGTCATCACTGATGATGACTTGGATAACGGTGAAGGAAAACATCGTGATGAAACCTGCATGTTGTAGAAGAATAAAAAATCTAAGGCATGTGAAATCCGCCAACCCGCACTGGGCCCGCGTGGTGGATTATGGCCCGAGCTCCCTCGATGTAAGGGAAGGTCTGTGCCCGAGCAGTGGGGCAATATAAATAGACTGAGGATGATGATGATGATGATGACTTGGAACCATTCAAGAGTGATGCCTATGACATTATAGTTTCTTTTCTCAGCTTCCTGCCACCAAACTCATACATAGACGCAAAAGAACTTGGTGCAGAGAAAACAGCTGCCAAAATAGCTTACCTTACTCGTAACCACACAGCCTACTTAGAATACTTCCGTTGGCGAAACCACTATAGCTTCGGTCCTGCCAGAAGCGCAGTATGCAACCTTTGTAAAGTCCTCAATAAGAAAGTCCATAGAATCTATGGGCAGTTCAGGTATTGGTGGAACCCTCACTTCAAGAAGACTTGTAAAGCTCGGTGGCGACATATTAGGCCTAGCAAGAAACTGAAGAATATTACTTCGGAAAGTTCGTCAAGTTCTGATGAGGACCCAGGATATAAAAGGTTGCTGTTTCGACAATCAAAGACTGACTTTTTGGAAAGGTAGCCTTCGTATCCTAATCGAATGGATTATTTCATGTATACAATTTACAACATGGTAGAATTTTTAATAATATATTTGAATTAATTTTCCTAATTAAATATTTTATAATACCGTTTTTACTTTTACTTAAACTTTTGTTCTAATATATATTTTACCGGCCAAACCCGATTTCATGATGAACTAGTTTGGCCTAGGTCAAACTAGTTTGTCCTATATGCGATAGGATAAACCGGTATAGCCTAGGCCGAACTAGTTTGTCCGAACCCCGATAGGATAAGCTAGTTTGTCCTAGGCCGAATTAGGATACACTAGGCCAAACTAGTTAATCCTAATAAAAATACGTACGTCAAAACTAACTTCGCCTAGAGTCCGCACCTATATAATATCAAATCAACTCAAGTGACTATGCCGAATATCCATCTGAAATTAGTTTTTAGACATTATTTGTTCCAGTTTTGCTTCATTCATTTTTGACGAAATGAACTTACGAACACCTTTATGTTTTTCTAATGCTCCACTTCACTTCACTAGGCTATTCGTATTCGTTATTGGATGTTTGTCGTACAAATATTTCACGTATATACAAATAAGACAAATATTTTGTCACACATACCAACCACACATGGCAATTATGACAAATACGCAAGTGAAGTGGGTACCTAATTGTTAACATCCATTTGCTTTCGAATATTTCTCACCCCTTCTGCCAACATCCCTCACAAGAACCAAGTAGGCACAGTGATTCAACAGATCCTCGTGTATCGCTGCTACCAGGGAAATCACTTAGCATATGACAAATAGTGCTCCAGTGACACGCTTTTAGGATACGAGTAGATTCGTCGTCATAACGCGCCTCGGGTGAAGGCTTGGATGTAATTCGATAATGCATGTTTTTGGAAGGTTCGCGTTTGCTGCTAAGTGCTGGAGTTTGCTTCTAAGAATGAATAGGTATAATGTTTTTTCGCTTATTTATTACATAGTGCCTATAGTATACATGGGATTTAAAAGGAGAGCGACCAAAGCATGAGACAAGCAATGGGTTTATTTATTTATTTATTTATTATGTTTGTATCTATAGTCTCATGTAGAGAAAATCATAAAACAAAGTGTGATTATGTCGTAGCCCTCGGCTTAAATAATCTAATTCTAGACACAACTGTCGTTGCCACTCATATGCGTAAGAGTGACTTTCGTTACGATTGCATTTAGCGTGCGACATTCATTTAAAAAAAATACTTAAAAGCTCAGACATTGGATTCAGGATAATCTATTGTCATAGTTACTACATGCACATTTAAATCCAAGTATTATGTTACACTACATCTTGAATTGTTAGAAAAACAAAAAAAAACTCGACTGGCTTTTACTACTCCTTCCTAGATTAAGCTTTATTAGTTGGAATGGTTGAGGAGAAAAGTCACGTGAAAACTTTGCTATTTTGTTAAGGTTCAAATATTTTTATACCTTTATTCTCCGATTCAAGACTGAACATATTTTGAGTATGTATTTTTTGAGTTAACATGCCTTATATATTATACGGAATAGTTTGAACTTTCCCCCAGTATACCCCCTTCCAACTAATCCCCCGGGTCAGTTAGTCGGTGGTGGCTAGCCGGGCTAAATGAATGAACTTTTTGAATCCCCTCACAGAGAGTTACTAAGTCTCTAACTCCATCGATCCCTCTCGGCCTCATTGGATATTTTTGTTTGTGTAGTATTTTATTTTATGTAAGAGTGGAAGGAAGATAAGTTAGATGACCGTATCAGTCGGCAATCATTTTGCATTGAAATCTATTAGTTATCTATTTCTATCAAAAAGTCAAATTTCTTTATTGCAAGTAAGCACGTTGAGTACATTTTTGCACGTCAATATATTTTTTGAATTTACATTTACACCACTTTGCAAGGAAAAGGTGCCAACGCTGAGGAGAAAAAGTGGCAAAAAACTCTATATTTCACTATGGTTGATTATGCCTTACAATTTTATCACAACACATGTTGGTAGAATCTTGTATATTGTCGATATTGATAACTTGGTAAACTAAAGGTATTTTAAGTAAGATAAGTAAATTAAGAACAAAACTTCTTGAATTTTAATTTCCGTAAGTACTTTAAGTTACTTATTTATTTCCCTGTTTTGTTCTTTTTTCCGGCAACTATATTTTGGTTCTTAAATGTGTAAGTAGGTATAAATTACTTACAATCTCGGGTAATTACTAAAAGCAGATCAAGTGTAACACTTTGGACCATTCTTATTATATGCGTCGTAAGGTTTAAAATCGTACTGCAAGTGTTACCAGTGTTCTGCTGTTGTCCGTACCTACGCAATATCAATCTGAATAAATTATTCCAGTGAAAAAATATAATTGTCTATCCATGTCACTCATTATTGTATTTTTCTGTTCACAATTAAAATGACCCTGGTATTTTAAAATTATATAGGCGACAACTCTAGTTGCTCCTTCTTAGAATAGGGCAATTGTATGCACTCATTAATAGCTATTTCATGCATGTAACATACACACAACTAATTTAGCAGCCGTTCACACCACCATGGTCAGACCCACCCTTGCTAGAATTAGATAAATAACAAGTAGTTACAACTTTGTTATATTAGTTGGTGTGTGGTCAATCATCAGGGCCGGAGTCAGGCGGGGGACGCGTCCGTATAATCAGACAGTCACGAAAAATCACACCAAAAAGTATAAAGAACCGTTCGCGGCTGATGGCGAGACTATATCCGTGAGATGAACTCATATAAAAGAGGAGCGAAAGATTTGTAAGAAATTAATTTCTTTTGGCATCTATATACCTCGGTACACATGTGTTGCATATCAAGTGTAACACTTTGGACTTTGAACTATCCTTATTATCTGCGTCGTAAGAGTTGAATTCGTATTGCAAGTGATACCATTGATCTGCTATTGAACGTGCCTATATTTCACATATTTGTTACCTTTACTGCAAAGATGTAGAAGATGTATTATCTTATTATTATGAGGCTTATCTCATCAATTCATCATTACTTCACTTTATTATTTGTCTTGAGCGTCTGTGGTAAATTTTGAGTAAATTCTAATCAGACTTGGAATAAAATATTGTTACATTTCTATCCAGGGACCCCCCAAATCCCTGAGAGGGCCCTGTTCTAGTCCAGTGGCCAGTGGACCCCTATTTCGGTAACCGCGTGCGTCCTAACTAGCTAACTTCCACTGGCTCTCTCTATCTCTATTTATTTTCTTTTGTACCAAAAGTTTCCTTTGTTGGTTTCGTAGTTAGACAATGCCCTTTTCTATTTGTTGTTTTTCTTTTAATTCGTAAGTTGTACCTTAGGTGATTGCTATTTTCAATTTCCAAATGGTGGGGCAGGGCGACAATATTTTTCAGTTTTTGAACCCTTTAGCACTGATTTATTGATCGATAAATCCACTTTGTGCAAAGTCAACTGCGATCGGTTAAGTAATGCAAAAAAAAATGCCGATCGCAAATGGCAGTCATATAATTTCGTGAAAAATACTTGCCATCGGTAAATAGAGAGTGACAAGTATTTTATAGTAATTTTACCGGTCATGGCATGGATGGCTTAGAATAAAGACAGAGGAATATTTATCTTTAATACTTACCTACAACTTAACGACTCTATATAATGAAGATAATTTCAATTAATTGAAATCGTAATCAGAAATTCGTTTTTTTCGTTTTGGTGAATAAGAATGACCGGTGACTAAATGACTTTGCCCCGCCCTCAAAACTACGTGACCCATTGAAGCTGTACCTATCATTTTGTTAGGGACTTATTACAGGTTTCATATTGCATAATCATAATCAGTAGGAGTTGCGAGAGTAGTAGAAAATGATAACAAGACAATGAATAATTCGCTTCGATTTCTTACTATTTTCTGAATTCTTAATTAAGCTGTTTTTTCGACTCGTTTGATGTACAAAACTTTATTTTAAACCAATAATTTTAATAAAATACGGAGATATATTTACATTTATTTGTTATCTTGTTCATCATACGGTTGATGGTGGGGCAGAATCTGGCATTGTCATTTGTAACCTGGGGGAAAATAGAGTGACAAGCGAAACCACCTAATGAAAAACTTATACTAGTTATAAAAGCCGATAGGTAGTTCGTTAATACGGCTCTTAAACCCCAATTAACGGGTTCGCGTCCGCGATCCGGTTCGGACCGGATCTAACCGGTAAGCTGGGTAACACACAGAGTGTTACCAGCGTAGAGCGTAAAGTTCCAAAGGCTCCAAAGCTGCGGATGTTTGGACAAGCGACGTAATCCAGCTGTAACTAGTTATTCACAGTCCGTTCTTTGGTCTACCTCCGCATGACGAATTCAAAGCGAAATGCACGTAAACCGAAACCCAAATCAAGTGTCTTATTTTGTAAACAATAACTACCCCACTAACATTTTAAGCTGTTCTGTGATTATTGCATAGTTATTTTCACATTATTAGATCGGATTAAGTACTTTATTTTCACAATGATGAACATATTCGATCAATCAGTTCCTTCATTGTTACATCACAACAGCCTAATTAGACGGTCATATTTGTTTACAAAATAAGACACTTGATTTGGGCTGCGGTATAGGTATATAACTCCACTAATTTAATTGCAGGAACTTCCTACTTGTAAGTTCCTGCAATTAAATTAAATTAAATAAATAAATAAATAAAAAAGCCTTTTATTCACTAGCCAATTAGAAAAATAATTTGATTTACCATAATTAACATAATAATATTAACGACATATAGATAATTTCCGTAGTTCAAGTATTGACACTAATAATTAAATTAGTGGAGTTCAAATGATATCAAATCACGGAATTCCGTTATTGATTGTATTGTATTGCTATTTTTAGCTAAGAGCGATGTGCATTTAAAAAAAAATACTTTAGTACCTTTTGGATGAAAAAGGATGAAAAATATGAAGATAATCGCAGAGAACAGTCATGTTAATAACCATCCTTCTTTCACAGTCGGGTAAAAATAACAAAAATGACTACCACTTGCGATCATTAAATATACAAGGGTAATCAATTCTTATGGTACTATCACAACGGGCTGAATCTAGTGAAATCGGCAGTACTTTTACGTTTTTGGCAGAAGGCGATATTTCATCTAGAACCCGATTGAAAGTAAGTAAGGTAGTCTGATAAACGTATCTAAATAATGAAGGGTTCTAATATTTTCTGCATAATTCAACGGATTGTTTCAATATTTCTATTCCCATTCAATAGCAAGTGAAACTCATTTTCTGTATTGCAAATGCAAATTTGCGATAAGTATATTGGCAGAGCAAGATGATTTTGCCAGTCGTTAGACTCTGGCGCCGAGCCAACTGATAGTGGACCTACAACTCCAATATTTGGTCCGATAATGTTATTCAACGAAGTTCTGATTTCACGCCAGTATCTAAATGTTGCTTAAAGTTGCTAATAGCGAGCTTAAATGTTTGCTTTAAATGGGGCAGTGTTTCTTTTAATAGCCACTACGTAATGCTATATAGCATACGTGCTCTGTCTGAATAGAGTTTTGATATTGTTTTATTCTAATTATTTATATTCACTTTCTCCAATAGAGGAGTAATATAATTAAGTAGTCGTACACCACAGACCACTTACCCCATATACCTGTAACAGGGGGGCGCCCGTGTCTGCCCGCACATGAGCGCAAAATGGCTTCGCGACACGTGTAACCTAGAGATATTATCGACATCGACGCATCTCTTTAATACGGCACCCCTGCCCCCCCGCTTCGTCTCTATGCGCTCATTGTTGACAGAATTTTTAGCGTGCAGTACCGATTTCATGTCTATTGGGTAAGTGGTCTGTGGTAGGTATACACCCACACATCTTCTTCCGGGGAGAGTGGCTTGAAGCAAGCCTTAAAAGAAAAATCATTATGGCTAAACGTAATTTAACTCAACGATCCACGTCCAATTTTGAGTCATGTGAGGAATCCTAGACAACTAACGAACAGCATGTTTACAAATAACTCTTCTTTTTCGTCGCCTTCTTTAGAGCATCTATAAATATAACCTTTGTTGACATTTCCTAATTACCTTAACGTGATCTTTAATTACTAAACACTACGGTAACTTTTACTTAATTAAAATTATTAAAAAAGTAAACACTAAATGTCTATTCGTTTTCGAGCATCAATAAATTATTTTCGTTATCTAAATTCTTACTTTTGGCTTGCTGTTACACGTTACACGGATGCATATGAAAAGTAGATCTTTCAAAGTACCAAGGCATCATACCGAGCGAGGAGTCTGCACGAAAATGGCAATACAGATAAGATAGCGGGTGTTAAAGTGTTAAGTGAAAAATAACCGTTTTGCGGGCGCTCTCGGCGCATCGTGTTATGGCAATTTACATACTCATGTGAAAGATATAGGATTTGTTATCGAGTTTCCGAAAGGTACAGAGGAAGTGAGAGAAGGTATATTAACATTATCACATGGATTATTTCCAATCCATTTATAATTAAAACTATAGTGAGCCATTACTACGAATTATTTGTATATAAACGGATATCACTCACTTTTATTGTTAAAGTCGGCAATTAGACCGACAGTTTCGACCGATTTCGACGGTCTTTTTCAAGGTGAGCGCGCCACGAGATTTTTGACTTTAACAATAAAAGTGAGTGATATCCGTTTATATATAATAATCCATTTATAATGTAACATTTTAAGATTACTTACAAGTTTTCAATTATAAATAAGGTTATATGTGTAGAAATATCCCCTAAATAGTCCCTACACCAATATAAATAAGTACTTATACAATACCTAAGCACACAGTAGTCCCTACACCAATATAAATAAGTACTTATACAATACCTAAGCACACAGTAGTCCCTACACCAATATAAATAAGTACTTATACAATACCTAAGCACACAGTAGTCCCTACACCAATATAAATAAGTACTTATACAATACCTAAGCACACAGTAGTCCCTACACCAATATAAATAAGTACTTATACAATACCTAAGCACACAGCAAGTGTTAACCAAAAAACAAATATAATCATCTGACTAATTACCAGCTGTTGTGGTGTGATACCGAAGGAACTGCCAATTTACCATGAAGTCTTATAGCAGGATTACTTCAATAATACTTTGTTATTTCGTACCATGACGACCTTAAAGTACCTAAGCTTATTAGGGTCTGACGACCTAACAAAAGACTTGGTAGTACGAAATAACAAAGTATTATTGAAGTAATCCTGCTACAAGACTTCATGGTAAGAGAGCTGATTGAATAAATATATTCGTCATTGTTAAAATAAAGTGATCCGATGACATAAAATTAATTATGAAATAGCTAATTATAACAGAGTTTAATTGATAGTCGTTTTGTTTACAAAAGAACACTTGCTATGTTAGATATATCTAGAATGAAATATTGTACTCAATTAAGCGCAAATCATTACAAAATAGGGAAATCGTACGGACTCGTATTGCAATTAGACTACAGTGTGCGGAAGCTTGCCAAACCAAAAGTTTGTGACTCGATTATGCGCGAGGGAGCCAAACTTCTTTATCGGATTATTTAATTAATATCATCAGCCTGTTTACAGCGAGAAATACATTTAATATTACCTGTTTAAAATGTCTGTGCTTGAAGTTATGCGTGTAAAAGTTTAAATTAATTGAGTAAAGGTAAAAAAAAAATCACAGATCACCTGTCGATTATACTTACTTGTAGAATCGTCAGCAAATTAAGTATATTCGACGCACATTATTCTACACTAGAACAATCCAATCTAAGTCATAATACTGACCATGTAGTGGGACCATGTATACTTAATTTGCTAACGATTGTACAAGTAAGTATAATCGACAGGTGATCTAGGTACACACTAAAAGCAACTCTATTGCTAAAGGATATTAGGAAATCCTTGGTCGTTCATACGAGTATTATTAATAAAGCCTCCCCTAAATTTCGTCATCGGTTTCTATTGTCCGTCATCATGTCACCCAGAGACTCTTTGCAGGTATCGTCATACCAATGAGTCTTAGGTTTCCTGATTCCTGAGTAATTAAAAATCCAGTTCGGTAAATAATATCATTTTCAGCCCTAAAAATGTTTCTCCTCAAATATCCCGCAAAACAAAATATAATGCGCAACCCTTTAATAATTAACAAAAGGTCAGAAGTTGCGAATTTCTGTTTCAATAATTACGCAAGATAATGAACGGGCCATTAAATCACGTGTAATTAGAACCTGAGTCCGGCTTAGTAGCTGCTGGCATTACGGAAACTGGGGCACAAAGGCGAGCTAATATTATAGTGGGCTAGTGGTTAAAGCTCTAATTTAAGGATTTTCGCTTTATTTCGTGATACAAAAATGGAAGTTCAGCACTGTCAAATTAAACCAGTGTTTATTGCCGCGGCTAGCTTTTAGAGACTTGCAATCATATTTTACACGTGTAATCTGTGGACTAAAAACATCATCTAATGCCCTGCGTGTACAATATAATAATGCGTTCAGGGTGCTGATGGGGCTGTTGCGATGCTGCAGCGCGTCAGGATGTTTGCAGAAGGCGACGTGGACGGGTTCGCGGTAGGGCTACCGCGAACCCGTCGTATCAGAAACGAGACCCTTTTGCGAATGATGGCATGGAACAACATCCAGCAGGGTTACTCTCACCTCTTATAGCGATCCAGTTTAGGTTCCTAAACTGAACCGAATCGCTATTTGCTACAATGACGTTTAGGAACACTGGATCGCTATAAGAGGTGAGAGTAACCCCGCAGGTCATTGCGGATACCCATGGACTGTCCGATTCTGAGGCACTTTTTGTACACTGACATGTTCCGTAGAATTGGACCTAAGTTTCATGTAAAGCGCGTAATAACCTGTAATGTAGTACTTATATAAAACTAAAATAGTTTTAATTGCTAACATTTATGTTCTTTGTGACTGCAATAAACAATTTGAATTTGAATAAAAGACAACTGAGAGTTAGCAACATAACCCCCAGGTATTAACTTCATACAATTTTCACAGGTTATGTCGCTAACTCTACGGATTACCTAGCTTTTATTGCAAGTGGGAGTTGCGTTGCGAGCCATTAGGTACGAACAGACAAAGAATACGTCTACAGCCTAATAAAAAAACTGATAAGTACCATTTTTGTTTTTTTTTAACATTTTAGTTCAAATATATATTAATATATGTTAATATTTAATAGTAACTGGTTACATATTGCTTGAACCGCTTCTATACAAATTGTTCATGCATGCAGCAGTTTCATAATAGTCTTAAGTTAATGATGTGAATAGATTTTAGTTGCATATGAACATCTATGTAAGTACCTACACAATTACAGCGATTCTGTGCATGCATTCTCTAAACTCTAAACCTAAATATTTCTTATTTTCCACTACCTAATTTAACCGCACTTTAAAAATAGGTACAAGTATCTTATTCTGTACATGATAGTAATTCTAAGGCGCGCTATATTTTAGTAATTAATCATTATTTAATCGGATTCATCTTTTATGATTATTACCCTAAAATTATGTGGGTGGTTGCCTGGCACTAATCGAGTTTCTGAGAATTCAATTTTTTTATTGCTATCAAAAATATGAATGTTATTCTATACAAACATAATAAAATAATATTAAAATTTTAGATTAAATCCTTGACTTTGTAAATAAAAAATAAATAAAAAAACTGTTTTTTATATATTATAATGTTCATTTTCAGTAAAATTTTAGTGTAAAAAACATAATAAAATTGTTTTACAATGTCTTCAATGAAACTATGATGGCAAAGAGCGCTCTGAATTCGAAACTAACTTTTTACCTACCTGACTGACTACCTGTTACTTAAAATGGCTTGCACCAAGGAGAGTTAGCTAGCGCTAAACCCTAAACAACTAGGATTATCTTTTACTGCAAGACGGGGTAACAGAATAGTCACCTTATTTTACGTGTCTAAAATTAATTTATAATTTTTACACATTATAAACATTAACATGTTAAATATCGATTCTTAAAGTATAGTTGCATGATTTTCACAACTTTAGTAGGAAAGGAAATCTTTAGACCTGGTTAGATTAGTTACCAGAATCACTACTATTATTGATTTATCTTGTCCTAATATATGTTTCCATGTAGAATGTAAAAGATGAATGAATGCAAGGATGAAAAAGAAAGAATCTGAATATGTAATAAAATATTAAAATTAATTCGACTGTTCCATCAAAGAACGAACAAAACTAATATTTCGTATATTTTATGTAAAAACAAAACGTAAACTCTACAATAGGTACAGCTGTCGTGTCTGTTGAAATATAAAATAAAGTATCTGACAAAATTTTGGCCTTTCGTTGTAGGATTCCTAATCGATACGGGGCCTGATATCGTTATTACTAACAATATAATTTTCCACTACTCTTTGTAAACGCTGTATTATAATTTTTATTTGTCTTTATTTTTCGGTTTGTTTAGATTTAGAATTAACACTGAGTGGCCTTTACAGAATTAGCTACAGTTGGTATTAGCTCTCTCTAATTATGAATTCGCTTTTATCGATAAAACCACCGAAATGATCGCTTTTCTCTTTATTAACCATAGACCACTTACCTAATAGACTTGAAATCGGTACTTTGCACGCGAAAAATTCTGTCTAAGATGAGCGTATAGAGACGAAGCGGGACAAGGGTGCCGTATTAAAGATGTCGATAATATCTCTAGGTTACACGTGTCGCGAAGCAATTTTGCGCTCATGTGCGGGCAGACACGGGCGCCTTCCTGTTACAGGTCTATGGGGTAAGTGGTCTGTGTTATTAACCGTTTATGCCATTCTTATGTAAGTAACAGCAGATCAATGGTAACACTTGCAGTACGAATTCAACTCTTATGACGCAGATAATAATAACAACGGTCCAAAGTGTTACAGTCGATCTGCTGTTAGCTGTACAATAAAATGTATTTTATTGATTAAAAATACAATAATTGTTACGGTTAAAAATAAAGATATTGTAAATGCTTACCAAGTTTTCGAACCACACAACGGAAAACAAAGCGGGCGCGGTCGGCCGCTCAAATGTAAATTAAATGATGAATAGATACGCGCACGAATGCGCTTTTGCGGCGGGCGGGCGCAAAAAAACACCAGTCGACCATTAATTTTGAGATACGTGGTTGTGTGCACTGGTTTTTGCCGTTTACTCACTTACTGCGTTTTGTTTGTTAGCTGTAGAGTTGTCGATAGGATTTATGCGTCCTCTGTAGTGCAATAACGCAATTCCGGTTTGCAACATTTATGTATTATTTACGAGATAACTGCTGAATTGGAACTATCGAAATGCTGAAAGTTAAAGTTGAATATGTTTATTGATAAGCCCTCAGGGCTTTTTTTAATTTATTTATTTATTCACTATACAGAAATATAACAGCATGATATTTTGGTTATTCTAATAAGTATGTCTATTGAATATATGCATGGAGAGGGTTGGGGTTTCCGCTATTGGATACGTTTACTTCATCCCCCTTCCAAATTAATACGAGTATTTTTTTATTACCTCGCTAGACGAGTGATATACTAAATAAAAATTATTATAACCTAACAGAGACATGTATACAGGGGTCCCAATAAGGTTGAGATCCTCTCAAGAACCACTTGACCGATTTCAGCAATTATTTTACAGTTATACCTACATAGTTTTAACTTTTATCTAACAAATAGTGAAAAAACTTTACAATAGGTCAAGTACTTCTTGAGAAAAACCCCTCCTTAAAAAAACCTACTGTACACCCCTATCTGTCCTCGACCGTACCCAATACGTTAAGAATTTAATTTATTTAAGCCCTCAGGGCGATATTCACTTACAGTTTTCAGCAGGACTTAGCTCCTGAGTATGAGCTCTCTATTTCGACTGTCAAAATAAAATTAATGATTTCTTCTTTATTCCACGGCTAACCGTGGGCCGGACTTGAATCTTGAAATGATGAAATGAAAAAAAATCGGTCGGACGTGTGGTACGGTGGAGCACAGAGAAAGGTGTACAGGAGAGTTTTTAAGGTTGAGACTTTCTCAAAAACTACTTGACCTATGACACTAAATGATAAATGGAGAATTTTTTTTTTTTTTCATCAAATTTTTCTCCATTTATCATTTAGATTTTCGTTTCGCATAGCGCGTATGCAAGAAAATATCAAAACCTATGACACTAATTCCTTCACTGTTTGATAGATAAAATTTAAAACTATGCAACTGTATAAGAATTATTAAAATCGGTCCAGTAGTTTTTGAGAAAATCTCAACCTTAATGAGGCCCCCTGTATACTTATCTCTGTCTTCGACTGTACATGGTGTCGTATATGGTGGCTCAGTTGGTAAAAGCGTGTCACAGAAGACAAGGTGGCAGGTTGAAGTCTTTTTTTATGTCCCAGGTAAAACACGCTTCCGTGTACCACCACGCCCAAGGGGAGCATGTTGATTATGTCGGGCTCACCGTCCTGAAGGGGTGGAAAACCGACTACACTTCCTGGGGTGTTCCACCTCGTGCCATTGTTGCCGAGCCACGGGAACTGCGATACATCCGCGACAGGTTCAAGTCCTTCATCGAATATGGTTAAAAATTATAACTGTCTATGTAAATTGTATGAAATCTGACAGTTGTGAGACCGTACTCAGTCTCAGATAGCATTTGGTATCTGAATCTGTCTCCATCTCAAATCGGCCGTAGTATATCGCTCCTCACGAAAGCGACATCTCTTCCACTTTTATTAGAAATCGTTCGATTCAGACTGACTCATCGGTTTCACCGTCACTGTTACGCCTTTTCCATGTTCCTTAGCGAACGGTTTGCAACTTTGGCCGACGATACTATCCTAAGTGAGTCCCGGAAAAAAATGTACTGAATTTGTAATCGGTACCATTGCTCTAGTAAGTCGTAAACGTAGTGATAAGATAAATACACTTTATTGCACCATAAAACAGAATTAATTACATTATTGAGAAGCATGCACAATTTTGGCGGTCCTATCGCTAAAAGCGATTTCTTCCAGACAACCAACTGAATAGAATAGAATAACATTTATTGCTTATTAAGTATATACTTACATATAAGAAATAAAAACAGTTTTACTAAATTACAATGACAATTAACAAACATATAACTTAGGCAAAATGTTTAGGCTTCATCTGATGCTGACATAGAAATGAAATTTTAGTACAGTAGACGACAGAGATAAGTATACAGGGAGCCTCAATAAGGTTGAGATTTTCTCAAAAACTACTGGACTGAATTTAATAATTCTTTTACAGTACATAGTTTTAACTTTTATCTATTAAACAATGAAAGAATTTTTGCGATCGGTCAAGTAGTTTTTGAGATAACCTCAACCTTAAAAACTCTCCTGTACACCTTTCTCTGTGTTCCACCGTACTAATTTTCGCCAAAAATCTGACATTGACGGGAGTTTAGCGCTAGTAAAAATAGTCGCCCCCGACCAGATGGAGGGATGACCTTCGCAAGATGGCTGGCAGGGACTGGATGCAGAGGGCCGAGAGTAGGGTTGAGTGGCGCGCTTTGGGAGAGGCCTACGTCCAGCAGTGGACTGATACGGGCTGATGATGATGATGAAAAATAGTCGCAGTCCACCCCCCCGTTATTGCCATGCAACATATTTTTGGATTTAGTGTCGTTATTTTGTAAGTAATAATTTCGAGAAGATTTAAGACGTGTTTTTTCTGGTCTGACTACCTCCCTGGTCCCTCGATCCTTACAGCTTGTTATTTGTGCGATTTTTGCGCTTACAATTATTTCAAAGAATACAAGCCAAAGTTTGCATAAATGGGTCCTTTGGCGTAGAACGTGAAAGACTAACATTACCCAGTAAACTGTAAATCCTACCCATGTCTGAGACAAAGTTGTCCTTGCCTTTGAGCACGCCCGACGACACCCCGAGCACTGCATTCGTTCTAGTGAAGCTAATTTAATGCATGTGAATATTGTAAAGCTAGACAGTTTATAATAAAACAGCGTAATGATACGTGTAAGTACGTTATGTATGGCTTTTACATAGTTCCGTGTTGTCTAAGGCTGTTATTCATAAACGCGATTTAAAGTTACGCCACCATATAGCCACCCTTTCTATCTTAACCTTTTTTAACGAAGTGTGAAAGGGATAGCAACATGATTTAAGGGAAGTGAGGTTTAATTAGGTTTATGAATAACAGCATAAGTTTATTTATTTATTTAATCTTTGTTACATTTTATGTATCGGGCGAACTTAATGCCTTGCGGCATTTTCTTCCAATTTACCTTGGGGCATGCATAGATTGCTTGGGCTGGTGTAACACAAAGATGGTGTAAATAAAATCATACCTATATACTTACATACAATACACATATACGTTTAAACCCTATTACATATATTATATACATGAATATACCTATAATACATACCTATATTATAAATAATATATAGTATAAATATAAATACATATACCTACTACTTAATAGCTAGATATTCGTATGACACACAATGACTACTTAGATGACAATTTAAGTGGGTTTCAGAAAATGGTTGCGGACTTGTTTTTTAAAAATATTACCATAAGTTCGGTGTTGTCACAGTATATAATGTAGCAGTAGCATGTGTCGCAGTTCCATGGTCGAGTCCTAGAACAAGGGCTGTTAACATAGACTGTTAGCTTGGACTAACCAAAGCACGAGAAATGATCGAAAAATGTATGAGAACCGAGTCAACCAATATTGTGAGGGGAGGTAATGACGTATCCCTACCCCATCAAAACGCATAAAACTACAACGGGTCAATAATGTTCCTACGTTCTTACGTTTCCGAGTATTTCACGTGTACTGCTCTGTAGCTGTCAGAGCCGTCGAGTGGCACTGACAGTGCCACATTAATACCATGTCTAAATTATCACGTCAGTAAAGGCAAGCACGGCTGCGTATTTGGTCTATTGGTTAATTCGTCCAAGACTGTTAAGCCATAGGATAGCTTAAGTAGCAGTGGCCTGCCCTATAGCACATGTTAGTTTTTGCGCATCACGCCCACGCCACGCCAAGGTGACGCCGATACAAAATTGATAGTCACATTTTAAAGATCGGCTGCAAACGTGTAGTCGTACTCCGAAATGTTGCGTATGACAGCCATTTGACAGCTCGCCTACGTTACGCCGATCGCCAATGCCCTGCTTGTCCACATATAACGTAGAACCGATAACTAATTGGATCTCGAGTGGGAAGACCAAATAAAAAAACAAAATACTTAAATAAAAAATATTGCAAGTGAACAATATTCATTAAGCGTCGCCATATCACGAGAACGCGAGCAGATATTTCATTTCGTAATTGGAATCCCATAATAAAACGCACCCATATCAGCGTAAAATGTCAACTGAAGGTAATCCAAGGTTTATTGTTCACACCTGGCGCGAAACAACCATTGTGCAAATACTCGTACCTACATATTGGTTCACAGAGTATTTAAACTTTTTAAATACATATATGGTATCCATTGATCTCCTATAAACAACCAGATACACACAGGTCTTACTAAAACATTTTTAAAAACGTCCAAATTAGGTTAATACTTAAGGGCCTTCCATGAGCCAACTAGCGCCGCCAATCTTAAAAAAATAATATCTTACAAATTATTAACTTTTATTAAAAAAAACTATGTACACAATCTTTATTAGGATAAACACTATTTTTTAATATGCAATACATGGCATAATTGCGACAAGCAAAGTTGTAGTTCTCAAATGTGCATAAAACGGCCGTTTTCCGCAATTATGCAAACTACAATAGTATTTATACGTAATAAACACTATATACTTAACATATCTTTTTTAATAAAATTGATTAAATTGGAAGATATTATTTTTCAAAGATTGTCGGCGCTAGTTGGCTCATGGAAAGCCCTTAATTAAAATTTAATCATTTATGCGAAACGTGGGCAGCCATGTACCTACCAATGAGTTATCCTCGGTTTATTCGACGGAAAAACTTACATACATTTACCGGGTGCTCTCAAAACGGTGAAGGAAAACATCGTGATGAACCCTGCCTGCCATAGAAGAATAACAATCTAAGGCATGTGAAATCCGCCAATCCGCAGTGGTGGATCATGGTGCCTCGCTCCCTTGATGTAAGGGAAGGTCTGTGCCCGAGCAGTGGGGCAATATAAATAGACTGATGATGATGATTTATGTGAAACTGTGCGAGATTAGGACCGGCAAAAGCAGCGTAGAGCTGAGGTCCGTCCTATTCATCTGTATATGTTATGTTATTTCTACGTAAGACAACCATGTACCTACCTACAACATTTTGCAGATGAATAAATGTCTCTTTTTTATTTATTTATTTTTATACACCTGTGTCACCATTCATTTCTTGGTTCAAGTAATCATCTATTTTTTTTAAAGGTGTACCAACATCACAATCACAAAGCTTACACATAAAAATAAATCTTAAACTATTGTCCTGTGTGACCCTGACAATTACAGGTACCCACAACATTCACATAATATAAATCACGCAGCACGTAAATAAAAAGATAAACATATATAAGTATATTAATAAAAAACTAAATCTAAATAAACAATTCCTAGGATGCCCACTAAAGGTCACCCTCCAAGATTTTCTTTACGTTGCGCCTGAATACCGCAACAGAGTCCACGAATCTATTCTGTAATAAGCTTTTTAACAAGGTGACTGATGTACTGTCGACTATACCTATGGAAGGTAATAAGGAAGGCAACTTCAAACAGGATCCCAATTCGTCTTAGCGTACAAACAGAAAGTAGCGCCGAAACTAATTAACAAGTAGAACTCGGCCGCAGATTTCGTTAGGGAAACTGGTATTTTTGCTAAGTTCGCTTTCGCTCCCCAGCTAAAACTATAGTAGAAAACTTTCTTACCGTAGATCGATAGTTAGATGAGAACTACTTTGATGACGGAAACGTTTCAAGACTGTTAAAAGTATAAATACAGTCTAACTGAAAGAAATTGCAAGCGCAGACTGGGCAAAAGTAGCCACAGATAGACAAGCATGGAAAGAGCTGGAGGAGGCCTTTAGGTAGGTAGGTACGGTGGAATACAGAGAAAGGTGTTCAGAAGAGTTTTTAAGGTTGAGATTTTGTCAAAAACTACTTGACCTATTGCAAAAATTATTTCACTGTTTGATAGATAAAACTTAAAACTATGTAACTGTAAAAGAATTATTAAATTCGGTCCAGTATTTTTTGAAAAAATCTCATACTTATTGAGGCCCCCTGTATACTTATCTCTTTCTTCGACTGTACCCAAAAAGGGTCCATATCCTAGATTTAGATGTAGAACACATCTAACCACACTAATAATAGCCTAAGCAATCAACTAATACTACTAACAACTTTTGATTTGTAAAAAGGATATGGAAATAAAAGGCTTTTTATTTAACTGAAAGAAATGTAATGTAGCGTCCCGAGTCCTGATAAGGTTGAGAATATATCAACATCTATTTGTAGTTTATAGTGCAGGCATACGTAACAATTAAGTAGTCTTTCAGACGCTTGCATTCAAAAAAAATTCGTAGTACCTTCAGTTACAGCACTCACTATTATCTACTAATTTATTACAATCGCTCAAGTAATTTCTCAGTGAAGCCATCTGTATACCTACTGATCATGACCGTACACTATCTCTAGCCAAATAGCTTCTACTTTGAATAGAGAGAAAATGTATGCGATTGACATGATTTGTAAATGAAAAAGCAAATGTAAATCCTATTTTCTTTCTATTCTAATAGCGTTAACGAAACTCAAAGCCACTTCAGGAGGCTGCACTCGTTTAATTACAACTCGATACCTCCAATAACATCAATTTCAAAGGAAGGCAATTGAGTAATAAATCAAAGGTAAAACTGCAGCTAACTAGTTATTTACTAACGGGAACTCTTATAAAATAAACTGACGGAAATGTTTTAGAGAATTCTCAAAGTATGTTGAACTAAGAGTTTATTTTAGAGGCACGGAGCAGGAAAGTGCGCTCAAGTTATGATTGGGAGATCCTACCTTTCGCAATGGTAGCCTAAAGAAACTTGTGGATATTCCACTAGCCACTGTACCGGCCAATCAAGCAAAAACATACTTTTGTTTGATTGACCGATACTTTGGCGAGAGAGTATCCGACAGGCATACGTGATGCGTGTGTGCCTAAACCACAGATAATGAAGCCAGTTACCGAATAGCGAATTCGCGACAAAAATAAAAACTTTTCATGCGGCCGGATCTTTTCACCCCTATTTTCAGGGGGAAGTTCGGACTTTGAGGTATATCTCTGCATGAGCATTGTATGTTTTCAAGTGAGGTTTGTCTTTTTTCCATCTTGTTGACAGCAGATGTTTGATTTAACTTTTAACGCGGCGACTGTTCAAGGAACTGTCGTCGCGCCTAATTGATTCAACTGGTGCAGACCAAAGGGCTGGCGCTTACTTCGGCCAACGTATATCACTTTCTATATTATACATATATAACGAGGTAACGTCGCCAGCCAGTATATATATAAAAAAACTATACCGTATAAGACCGCCGGCGGTGAGAGCTATCAACTATAAAGTTGACAGCTCTCATCGCCGGCGGTGCGACAATTGCCTTAAGGCCTCGTATGCGCGTATTTTCAGTTTTTCGATGAAGGCTACGGCACTAACTACTAAAATTAGACGCCTGAAAAATATATATAGCAATCTTGGGGTGTATATTTAGGGACTGATGAATATCGATACACGATTGGACAAACTTCGCTCGATAGAAAAAAATCGCAAACATACCCCTTCCATGTCATTTAAAATTAAAATTATGTCTAAACCGAAATAGTTATTCATTCGAAATATATATCAAAATGTAGGGTATTATAATTACGAGAGCTTGTTTAAAAAAAATTTGATTTTTATTGGCGTATTTTAATTTCCCTGCCAAAATTCATCCAAAATCAATCAAAATACAAATATGGAGTCACTGTGCCGTGCTCGTCACTCCCGCGCCGCTGCGGGACATCTTCTGTCTCGCGCTCGAGTTTGACAGCTCGCCGCCCCTTAAATGTATATCAAGAGAATATCCACACAACACTGTCACAGAATTCCTTGCCCGTGCAGGCTAAGTTGTGTCGAGTTAAATAAAGTTTTCTTTGCTAGTCGCACGGTACGTAGTCGCTAGTCGTATTTGCGACTAATGACGTATGTCATCGTCTGACTTATGCTTTAAATTTAAACACACTTTGCTCATGCACAACTTGGAATTAAGTTTGTTAAGTTTCTAGAAAATGTGAGTTTTTTCGCATCATAATTTACACGAGTATGTTCATATTTTTATTTGATACTCTGGGCATTATACCTACAGGCGACGGCAAATCAATTGCAACCTATCGTTTTTATTGTCTGGAAAACGTAATTCAAGTGTTACTCAGAGAAAAGTCCCTAAATATATATATTGACCAATTGTACAGATTACTTATAGTCTCAGAGAAATTTTCTATGAGCTTATAGTAAATAGTCCAATCCTGTAAAAGGATTTAAATTCAGTTTTGGAGAAATTCTCAACCCATCAAGTTCTTCTATGTTTTAGCAGTTTCAGAAACTTTGAGTGCGAGTTTAGGCTGAGCTCCCTTTCTCTTACAACTGTCAAAAGTTTATAAAACTTGACAATCGTAGGAGCGAGCTCACGCTCAGAATCTTGGCTTGACATTTTCTTGATCGTGAATTGAATCTAAAACCTATTATACAAAAAGCCTGTGAAATTCTACCGAATGGAGCTGAAATCAGCTTAGCTGAATTATACTTAATTGAAGTAAAAAGCAGCTGTCAAAATATTTCACGGAAATACCGTCTTCCGTCATCGAAATATAATAGCTTTAATCTTTCCGAGGTGTCAGCGGAAATTTTAATTATGCGTCGCCGAAAAAAGTTGGACGAGTGAATTACGCTATTATGATCAGGGGTTCTGTATTATTTAGAAGCAAATTCTAACTTTAACTTTGGCGAAGTTGTGGTGTCAAAAATTTGGTAATATTTACACTTTGATGGAGTATAAAAACGCAGTCATGAACTAATATTTCTTTATTATACGAGTATTTTTTTCTTAGGTTACTTATGGCATTTGGGGGAGGACATTCTGGGAAGAGATGTTGTGGGGAAGCAGACATATGAACTAGAAGTGTCATAACCCTGAAGGGTTCGAATCTAATCAATTTTAATTGAAGTTAAATGAAATTTTCATATTCGAAGCCTCTGTTGGTCATTATAAACTACGAGTGGTAACTTTTTTTACAAAACTATATGTCGGTTTCGTTGTGGCTTGATAGATTTTGATGTATTTGTACTTGTTAGAGTATATATTTTCTTTGATTTGCACATGAGATTCGTCTGACTGCCAGGACTTACATAGGATACATTTTATGGTAAAAAAGTAAGCCGAATTTTTGTCATAATTCATTTAAAATATTATACGCAGCCGAGGGAACCCTAAAAAGGCGAGACGGCGATGATGACTCCAGCGTAATTGGAATTATCTCGTGCAAATTCGAGGTTTTGAATAATGAGTCCCTTTAACGAGCGCTCTAAGAGGATTGCTTCGGAGTCCGGACTGTGGACTGCACTCCGTTTTAAACATTAAGGGGATGTTGCAGTAGGGTCGGCTATTCTCAAAGCAGTTTGAAGATAGCAATAAAATCACGCCTATTGTGATGATTGATGACTAATGTGAATAAAGTTCATTTTTGATAACCATTGTTACCACAGTAGTACAGAGAGTCCAGGCATGTGAGGATCGAACCTCCGTCGCTTGAGCCGCAGTCTCCAGTCCTAGCCATTGGGCTACGGAGACTTATACCTTTGACTGATGCATTATGGTTCAAATGTAACCAGTAACCCTTTCTCTTCTAATTCACACCATTTCTTATAATCTGGGTTCCACCAATTTCTGAAATTCTTGACGACCGAGTAGTTCTGGTTATCATTCAACAGTCTGCAAAGTGTGCAGATATCGGCAATTTCTGGTGACCGCTTGTACTCGTAATGGTTGTGCCATCTGAAATGACAAGGCTTTATTATTATAACTTAGTATGTTTTTGATATTTTCTTGCATATGCGCTATGCGAAACGAAAATGTAAATGATAAATGGAGAAGAAATTTTTTTTTTCATCACGACCGGGATTCGAACCCTGGATCTCGGCACGCTCTATTTCAACAGAGCCATCGTGATTCGTATCCAGATCGTGAATTTTGTCTCCATATTCTCGTCTGAGGGACGGTAGCGACATCTATCCAGTAATTGTGTAATTACTCAAATTCATGTCTATCATTGCAGTTAGAAATCATGTTTTTAATTGAGGACACGATAACTTAGTATGTACGAGTAGGTAGTGATTTATTTAGAAATTTGTATTTGATCACATCGGCCGCTGTTATAGCAGTTTCTTATAGATGTCACTTAAATGGTCATCTTTTAAAATTTAAATTCAACTATTGGAGGCACGGATCAGCCATCTTACGCAGATCGCCTCTTCACCTGTTCACGGTCTCTACTCCACAACTTGTCTACCCCATCAGTTGTCGGTTCTATGACAAATGTGACCAGTCTACTGCCATTTCAGCATGCTATTTCTATGAGCTATGACAATCACTTTTGTTCTCTGGCGAATGATTTGATTTCTGGGTTACATAGTTTGCTCAGTGACTTTAAACTTCATGACAATTCTCATGATGATACTCACTTAAAATACTTTTCATATTTAGTCTTGTCAATGATAGCTTTAACCATAAGAGATGCTACTGCATCGGCCTCCAACACTCCTGCGTCGATGTAAGAACCAGGTGGTAGAAACCTTGAAAAATAATATCATTTACATAGACAAAAGCCCCTACAACGACAAAATATCAAGTCAAAGTAAAGCGACCGTTAATTACAAGGCCGACATGAAGACTGTTGATTGGCCGATCGACACAGCCTGTGCAAGCTATGGATTGGTTGTAGAGAATAGATCTTCCAACGTTCATTGGTCAATAATCTAGACTATCAATATCAGGGAATATATTTCTGACAATAAGGTAAATTATGGAATGAGACAATTGAATGTCACCACTGTCTAAGGGACTATTTTGGAACCAAATTCTGTGCTAGTTCATCTACTTACCTAGAATAATCAGCACCGCCAAACACAATAGGTACAGTATAATGTTGCAATGGATACAAAATCTTTTCCGTAACATAATCCTCACTCATTGAGTTCTCAAACGCTAGATAGAAGTAATAATCTTTCTCTATAAGTTTAAGGCAATCATCAAAACGATCTTTAGGACAAGTTAAGTTTCCACACCAACCATAAATGTCTATATTCATACTGTATTTTGCCAAAGCTTTCTGTAAATTTTTCGTAACATTTTCCCGTTTATTTTTAGTCAGGCAATTTGAAACAAACCATGCAGCCGGTTTAGTTTTAGTTGCTAATTTCTTTTTGACGTCTTCGGAAGTTGGTGCCATTGGATCAATCCAAGTCATATAGACTCTTGGACCGACAATTGTGCCATTTTTATCAAAAATAGTTATGTAAGTCCGTCTTATATCGGAGTCTAATCGATAACTCCAAGTCCAATTGTAATATGTATCAAATAACGGATGACAAACTGGATAATTATCAGCAGATTCTGAAGCAGTGAATATGTATTTTTGATGCAAAGATCTTATTGAAGGATGAATGTCCCAAGTATTTTCCACATCGAACAAAATGGCATCGAAGTATCTTGGATCTACCAGAAGATTCTTATCATTCGTTAGAAAGCAGTTTATGTTAGTACAATTAGAGTCTATGAATGGGTCTTGGCCGTTCTTGTCTATTGAGGAACTGTAATGCGAGAATGCTTGGGTAAACTTCAGTATGTATTTCAAATCCGTTGGTAATCTCCTGGGTGGTTCAAAACTCAAGTTTATTGTTGTAACATTATTCCCGTACATCTTTAGTTCTCGGTTCAACTTTTTAAATGCAGCTGGTGTTTTTAATATATAGTTTATTTTGATGATTTGCTCGTGTCTGGACGTGAAAATTGTTTTTAATAGTTGTAAGAACACGGCACTGTATGCACAGACTATAATTGCTTTCAGTAACTTTGACATGGTATTGATGAGATTACTTAGAACAATGTGTTGGCTTGATGGTCGACGTCTGTTTGTAAGTATTTCCAAGCTATGTTAAACAGTAAACAGTCTTTGTTGTTGAAGATTATGCAACGTACGGTGAAACACAGAGAAAGGTGTACATGAGAGTTTATAAGGTTGAGATTATTTAAAAAACTAGTTGACCTAATGCAAAAATTGTTTCTCTGTTTGATAGATAAAAGTTAAAACTATGTAACTGTAAAAGAATTATTTAATTCGGTCTAGCAGTTTTTGAGAAAATCTCAACCTTATTGGGGTCCCCTGTATACTTATCTCTGTTGTAGTATTGTATTCGACTGTCTTATTTCCATTCAAAGTTGGTTTTAGCTATTAGTTAAAAGTAGTTGCGTTAAGCCACATTAGGCGCATTTTTGGAATTTCTACATCACATTTTTCTTTCGGAATATGTATGCCTGGCACGGCTGTGATATTAATGCTGAGGCAGCATCACCAATACAGTTTATACAGGGTGTAACCCTTAGGTTCTAATGTCTCATACAAATCACCAGCTGACCGGTACGAAATGTATGAATAGTCAAAAAATGAATTCGTGAAAATCGAAAAGTCGTAGAACGAAAGTTGTTCAGTTACCGATACACACCTTCCCTTCGGTTTCATATACCATTCACGTTACACCCTGTATATAGTGTAAGTGTTTATTTTTAGTTTGTGTCTTTCTGCTGTACGGTGTGCTGCCTGATAAATGCCTTTTAATTTTTGTCTCTTTCTTCAAAATATGTTTAATTAAATTTCGATTTTTAAACGGAACATTTAAAGGTATTCCTCGTATGCAAATAAAATTAAATACGAGCATGGAGCGAAATATGTAGGCAATTATACTGAACAGAAAATTAAATATGAAAATCTCTCCGACCGGCGCGCTCGGCTCGGTGGGTGATATGTAAATGACAAGATAGACGAGTGGCGCCCCCACTATCACTATGCGGGTTTAAAATAAAGAAATAGTTGGTTGCAGGAAAACACACCTTATTAATTACGGCACATATCTCAGTTTTTGATGTTTGAAGCTAGAAAATGGTAAATGTTGGAATAGTCGGCAAAGGTCCGCCGAGTAGGGTTTACAATTTTGGTGAAACCTTAAAAAGGGTGAAATGGAATTATAGAAACATTTACCAAATGCTCTAAAGAGGTGAAGCAAAATATTGTGATGACAAATTGCATGCCGAGAATAATAAACGAATCTTACTTATACATTTTGGAAAAGACCACCAATCTGTATTGTGGCCGCGCGTAGTTATGACCCAAGTCTCTCGATATAAGTAAAAGAAGATCAGCGGGGTTACTCTCACCTCTTATAGCGATCCAGTTTAGGTTCCTATTTGCTATTTGCTACGACGTCAAACGTCATTGTAGCAAATTATCAGTTTAGGAACCTAAGGCGCAGGCCAGACACAAGCGGCGCGGCGCGCATTGGCGCGCATCAGGTGCGCTATCGGTATCCACGAATCACTCACTGCAGTCTGAGCGCGGGCGCGGGACGGGACAAATACAACCGGCGGGTGTGGGCGAAGTGGCGGCGGGGTGATGCGCGCCTGCGGCGCAACCGTGGCGCAACCGTGGCGTGCCGTCTCGACGCCTTTCCAATGTTCTTTCATACAAAATGTAGAAGAAGGATGTGGTGCAAAACAGATAGAAGAGGTGCGCTTATGGCACGCCCGCGCCCGCGCCGCTTGTGTCTGGCCTGCGCCTAAAATGGATCGCTGAGGTGTGGATCGAGTAACCCCGCTGTGCCCCAATAGTGGATAATTAAAATAGGCTAAAGAAAATATCACTATGTCGATGATGACAACACAATACTTACTGTTACTGTTTTCTTCAAAAATACTTTTCATTTTATTATATATAAACGGATATCACTCACTTATATTGTTAAAGTCGGCAATTAGACCGACAGTTTCGACCGATTTCGACGGTCTTTTTCAAGGTGAGCGCGCCACGCCCGCGTCGCCGTTGACGTTTCTTCGCGCACTGCGGGCACTGCGGATGAGCGCCCTCTGTGCGCGCTCCGAGATAACTTGTCCCGCCGACGACGACGGTGCGTTCGATGGCTGTAGCTGGATTCGTTGATCGATCTCACTTGTCGGGGAGTTACCGCCACTCACGTTAGGTCCCGTCACGCAGTATGTACTCACTGCGTCTACTCCGCATTCACTCACACTCCTAACATCGGATACGGCCCTGAGTACGGGCTTCCACGTAGCAGGCAAGGACCAACCGCAATCTCTGTTGAAATTGGGCCGTCGTGCAATCTCAATCGCTTCCCTGATCTTGCGTGGCACAAAGAACTTTTCTCGCGCAAGAACAGTTGCTTTGTCAAAGCGTATGTAATGACCCGTATCTGTATCCATAGCGTGTTCTGCGACTGCTGATCCAACGCTATCCAGGGTTCTCACTGACCGTATGTGCTCTGACAACCTTGTAGCCACGTTTCGCCTCGTTTCGCCTATGTAACTCTTGCCACAGTCACAAGGCACCATGTATACACCCGGGACGTTCAATGGGTCTCTGTCCTTGGGCGAGCGTAAAAACTGTCTTAGTTGTGTAAGGGGACGGAAAACTGTCTTAATGCTATATCTCCGGCGTAATAAGTTTCCAATTATATCCGTCACCCCCTTTTACTTTTCATTTCTGTTTTTGTATTATAACATTGAACCCTTCAACTCATATTATGTATTCGATCGTACAACAGCTGTTATCAATAGTCCGGGACCGGTTCACTCGACAACTTGTCCCGGGATTTGCATAACTGTACGAGCTGTCCCGACAGTCCCGGTTTACATTACAATGTACAACGGAACAGCTGCCGTATTCTGGACAAGTCCGGGTAAAATAAAAGTAAAAGATTACTCGCAACCGATTTCGTACGAAGATCATATCTGCAATCTGTATCCTCATTTGCTGACTTTAGGTTTTTCCTATAATGTAACCGTCATAACTTGTAGTAAAGCAAAAATGATCTTCCTTCGTAACCGGTTACGAACGAATATCATTTTTTCGTCATTCGTAACTGGTTACGAAACGTGTGTTACGTAGGCTGCCGAAGAGGCTCTATTTTTACCGATCGCAAGTTAGCTTATTGCGAACTATTAAAAATACGTGATCGGTAAACGACAATAATAAATTACATGTCATTTTGAGTAAAAATGAGTAGTTCTTGCGATCGTTAAATAGAGACAGGCAACCACGTGTATTTTACCGATCATGGTAGGCCCAGAGACACTTCTCTCCATTTGTAGGGTCATCATAAGTGGCTGTGGCACTTGACAAAAGTTAAAGTAGAAATGTTGACACCAAAACCCGGAGTAAACAGTAAAAAGTCAAACTTACGAAACTAAACTTTTAAAATCGAACCGTCCAAATTCACGGCTCGCCAAACTTTTTCCGGGCCAAAAGAGAAGCGTTGAATATTAGCAAAAAGTCATTAAAAGTAAGGGGGGTTGTTCATCACCGCGGCGAAGCCTCAAAGTCGGTATTAAAACACCAAGTTAAGGGCCCCGAGTTATAAAAGTTCATTCATTTAACGGTTGCACGCGTCCGCCGGGCGAAGACAGAATTTCAAATTTATACCGCGTAGGGGCTATGCGTCTTCGTTATGCTTGGGCTGATGTATTAAAAAGTGCTGCTAAGGTACAGTCGAAGACAGAGATAAGTATACAGGGTGCCTAAATAAGGTTGAAGTTTTCTCAAAAATTATTAATTTCGGTCGAGTAGACCGAAATTAATAATTCGTTTACAGTACATAGTTCTAACTTTTATCTATCAAACAGTGAAAGAAGTTTTGTGATAGGTCAAGTAGTTTTTGAGATAATCTCAACCTTAAAAACTCTCCTGTATACCTTTCTCTGTGCTCCACCGTACAATGTACTTACTTATAGACTTTTAAGGCAGTGTTTTTCAACCTTTTTGAATATCGTCGAATGGAGTCCACGAACGGGTAAGTGGGACGGCCCTTGACCAGATGGAGGAATGACCTACAGAGACTGGATGCAAAAGCCCGAGAATCGGCTTGAGGACGTATGTACTTTGGGAGAAGCATTTCCAGCAGTGTACTGATACGGGCTGATAATGATGATGAAATATCTTTGGAGGAGTTGGCACTATGAGAAGATGGCATTATGAGAAGTTGGCGTGATGAGCTACAACTGATATGGACATGACGATGACTTTCCTTCTAAATTGAAGGTCATATCCCTGTAATTTATATTTTTAAGGTTCAGTGCCTCAAAAGGAAAAAAAAGAACCCTTATAGGATCACTTTGTTGTATGTCTGTCCGTCCGTCCGTCTGTCAAGACCTATATCTCAGAAACGCGTGTACGGATCAAGTTGAAATTAATACCAAATACTCAGGTCTGCAATCTCATGCAGCCGTGAAAAAAGTCAAACTTCGACGTCAACGCAATCAAAAGATATGTCCGTTTTCTCGCATATTTGTAAAACCTATAGGCAAGAAGCAAGGTCTTACAGCACAAGTAAATGAATAAATCCGAAAACTGTAAATTTGAAATTACATCCCTCCAAAAATGTTTTTTATCTCTTGGTAGGTTGCGAATGAAATATCTTTGGAAGAGTTGTCACTACGAGAAGATGGCATTATAAGAAGTTGGCGTGACGAGCTACAACTGATATGGAGACGATGACTTCCCTTCTAAATTGAAGGTCATATCCCTGTAATATATATTTTTTTAAATAAACTTTTTAAAATTTTAGTATATTTAATCAAATAATTGTGTTCAGTCATAGTTTTTACAATACAGGGTGGATTTATAACGCAATCTTATCGCGTATAAAACTTGCTCAAATTTTCGAGCAACTCTTTAATGCGGCGAACTTTTGTTTCAGTCGGTTTCCGCGCCATCGGGCCACTTTATCCTATTAGCGATAATTAAATCGATCTGTGGGCTCGTATTCAGAGGCTTAAATTTCATTTTCGTGTTATCCTTTAAAACTTTCCGACATTTTAATTCGACTGTAATTTCGAGGCTCTTTTGTTTTCAGTACTGTCGGCAGAACTTTAGTCTACAAAAAATAATTGCAATAGTGGAGGACAAAATACACATCTGTAACCGTTTTTGAAAGAACAATAACTTATCGAAGCTAGCGATCGAAGCCTATGTAGCGACTACAATAATGACCATTTTATCTCTGACAGATTTCAAAAAGTCTAAGTCGAATTTCTTTATTACAAGTAAGCACGTTGTGTACATTTTTGCACGTCAACATATTTTTGAATTTACATTTACACCGCTTTGCAAGGAAAAGGTGCCAACGCTGAGGAGAAAACGTGGCAAAAAAACTCTCAGCAGCACATCTTTTAAAATAATGACAACACAATTACTTAATAACTAGGTATTACACAACTATTAGGTACTATTGTTAGTAATCTAGACTTTATCCCTCATGCGGAACCGGCGACACACACCATGCATGTTCATCGTTTAAATAGTTCATTTTAAATTTGCGACCATTTTGATTATATCCTTTACTATTTGTGTCCTGTTAAATACGATATCGACAAATATGTAGGTAGCTACAAGTTGCGAAGCCCTTCAACCTGGTGAATAAAATTGTCACTTCCCTGCCGAGTCAGCGGGTTTAACTCGATTTTAATAAAAAAAAGAGGAGCAAAAAATGCTTTTAAAGTTGCCAATGTCGCAGCCTGATTTTTCTGTCGCTGCAAATCTTCGCCGTTTATTGAATTGACGCTCGTTTATGAAATCGAAAAGATTTTTTCGTGTTTAATGAAATCATGAAATGTACATAATAATAATTGTGTATGAATAATAATACAACTTCATGCACAAAACATTGCGTAAAGTGATCGGTAAATTACGAGAGGTTTCTTGCCTATATAATAAAAAATAATAGTTTAGACCTAAGTACAGACTCCAGGCTTAACTGATAACATATAAGATTTGCAGCAAGAAAGTTAAGCAGTAGTCGTTACTTGCTGTTCGCATTTGGCATTAATCCAAAAAATTAATTGGAGACAAGCGTCGTTCAGGCGCTGCACTGTGCTCAAGTGCTTAAGAGGTTCGGGGGTCATCTATATAATACGGTGTGTTCTTTTTACACGACTGTCGTAGGGAGGACGGTAATGCTAGCTTATGCGACTTGTTGAATTTTCATGTAATGTATGATGTACTCGTTTCTAGCTATTGCTATAGCTCGTTTCGTCTGGATAAAAGAGACTGATATAGGCTTATATATATATAGACTTTATATTAAAATAAGAATCAATATATTTGGTTGATATATCATAATTTTGTTAACATCTGTTATTTGAAATCACCATTACGTAAGCTGCATTTATTTATCTTGGGCAGAATTCTCAGTAGCACACTCTAATTCACCAAAGCTAGCGTGAGCAGGATCCGGCTCAAATATTACTGCTGTCTAAGTCTTATAATTACTTGCAAGATTATTATTAATTAGAATATGATGAAAAAATTCTTGCGTTTTTTCCCATCATATTCTAATTTATTCACCGAGCATGGATAATGCGTAATTCAAATTCTGATTATTATTAATATGCAGTGCAATGCTTGCACTCTTTCACTGTTGGACAAAGGCCTCACACTTATTCCTAACCTGTGCTAATGCTAACCAGGCCACCATTATCTTAAACCCATCCATTTTGTTCCGCCGTCGACGTGGCCTTTACGCAAGAATCATACATTTCGTCCGATAATGTCCACTTCCGAAAAGGAACACATCCAAGAATGGAATAGTCATTCTCTTCCCGTAATGTTCATTCCCAAAACGACCACTTCCCAGTATTGAAAATGACTCACTCCTTGACTCAGTTGTTCCTTATAATCAGCCTCTTCTCAAAACCCTTTGACAGCGTCGTAACACGCAACAATAGGACTCACCGCTGCGTTTATACACGGTACATGGCAAGCCCCTCGATGCTCAAGTGCTCAGTACTAGGCGTCGAGTGTAATTAGTGCAATCAGTGTGAATCACGTGCCGTCAAGTGCGAGCTGTTGTGTCGAGTGTATTGCTCTTGTAGGTAACGATTTAGGCTACGTGTTCTAGCATTCTAGCTTTGTAAGGTCACAGAGGTAGATAATAAGGCCCGTTTTAAAATACTGATCTCAAGAACGCTCGTTCTTGAGATCAGTATATTATGAGCACAAGAGCGAATTCAGCTGAGTAACACTCAAGACGTGATCAGCATTTCAAGTACGTCGGTTATTAATAAACTAATCTTGAGTAGACACCAGAGTGATATCAGATTCCTAAACGCGCACTTAAGTTCCGTTTATTAGTAGGAACGCCATTTTAAATCGCTCTCAATATCTATCTCAGAGTTTAGAGCGGTTTATTAATACGGGCTTAAGTTAGAAGGAAGGTAATATCAACAAATGTCAATGGTTAGGGTTCTTCTTATCGTATTTATTTGTTTAGTGGCTATTATTGTCAGTTATTCATGCAGGGTATTGATTAAATTGCATAAACTTGATCACGCTGAAGACACGCCTGATTTTTTCCAATCAACACTGGAAATAATAATGGTCAAAGTCGGGCTCGATCCCTTTTCGGCAAAACTATCGTATATAATTTAATAAGGAGAACGTGATATAAGTATCAGATTTTCAAATAAATATATTATTTTTCAACTGGTTTAAATTTTACGATTTTTTTAATCAATCTAATAAGGATGTGCTGGCCAGTTTATATTTACTTTTAATATTTTTACTCTTTTGATAAAATTGACTTTTGTCACCGTTCTTCTCTTGTTATTTCACTCTATTGTAATCGCAATTATATTTCTCATATTATACGTTTGTACCTACGAAAAAGGCATTTTCTATTGGCTCCAGTCCGTAATATAGTGGTACTCTATTCAAACAAAACATTACGGACTAACTTTTTTGTGATTTTATTTTAATAACAATAATAAAATTTTAACAGAATTAACAAATATAGTAATAAATATTTCGTTGCAAATCTAGAGTATCAAAACTTACGAAGGAAACAAATTAGCGAAACGTACTCGACATTAAACGTCTAAAGGTCTCAAATACATTCTTGAAACCCCTCACTCTACTGGCAGGAAACAGGAGATCCAGGACTCCTCTTTCCTTCTTCTGCGGCAGCACCTTCATGACAGCTTCTTTATGTCTTTCTGTGGTGGTCGACGTGGTGGAAATTGAGATGGGAGATGTTTCATCTATTGTCGGCGTGGTGATCTCTTTTTTCATGTAAGCCGCTGTTAGGTACCTGGAATATGATTTGTATATGAAATCACGAGCTCGGTGGCTCAGTGGTTGGGTCAATGGACTTGTGATACGAAGGTTCCAAGTTCGATTCCCAGCCATTCCAGCAGTCGAACACAGAGATAAGTATACAGGGGGCCTCAATAAGGTTGAGATTTTCTCAAAAACTACTGGACCGATTTTAATAATTATTTTACAGTTACATAGTTTTAACTTTTATATATCAAACAGTGAAAGAATTTTTGCAATAGGTCAAGTAGTTTTTGAGAAAAATTCAACCTTAAAAACTCTCCGATACACCTTTCTCTGTGTTCCACCAATGGGTTATCCTCGGTTTTTTCCACGGAAAAACTTACGTACATTTACCGAGTGCTCTCAAAACGGTGAAGGAAAACACCGTGATGAAACCTGCATGCCGTAGAAGAAAATAATCTAAGGCATGTGAAATACGTCAATCCGCAGTGGGCCCGCGTGGTGGATCATGGCCCGAGCTCCCTCGATGTAAGGGAAGGTCTGTGCCCGAGCAGTGGGGACATATAAATAGACTGATGATGATGAAATCACGATATGGGCTACCTGTTATGAAGGAAAAAAACGCCACGCTCTATGGAGAGAGCCTAAAGTAAATTTTGTATGAGGACATATCTATTCTATTCTATTTGAATGGCTTCTACTCTTATTCAAGAGATAATTTCGCCAATGTCAAGTTATTTAGATTATTCATGTAAATAGAAAATTAAACGAATAAAAAATCAATCCACCATCCCAAAATGATGGCGGATCTAAGAGGACATGTCACTTTCACTCACGTCAGAAAGATACATCTGGGTTCTCTTGAAAATGGCGTGAAACGACGGTTGCAAAATTATTTGATAATTTTTGTTTTATTGTCTACACTGGTTATTTTGAGATTAATATCACGTTAAATTAATCAGAAATTGTTCGCGAGTGACTGTATGGTGAATTTGTTGGACAATTTGAGCAAGATCTGGGGTTTCAAGCTTTTATCAAGAGTTCCCGCTACAAGCTCGGGAGTGAACGTGACTGTCGAGCTGCTTCGTCCAGAGTGATGACGCTACGGCGTCTCCTCTGGATGAAGACAAGAAGACGCGGCTACCCAGGGTGAAGACGCTACGGTGACTCCTTTGGAGGAAGATAGAAGACGATTATATATTGAATTTTCTGTAACATGACATTGGCAAATGACGAACTGTCGAGTCCATTAATAAAATAAATAATAAATAAGATACATCTGGTGGATCTATATGTTCGACTTCTATTGAAAATTCAATCAATGATTAGCAGAGATGCTAAAATTTGTCAAGCGTTTGCGATGTAAATATGGCTTACTCTATTACCAAGAGATTCTATGAGGTACCTATGCATTTTTACGTGTCTAATGTGTTCAATTTCTTTAATAGTTTTCGATAGATATTAGACTAGTCGGCCGAATTGCGATTCTTATTTCCATTGGACATAAGCTCATAGGTGTGATTCTGTAATAGTCGCAAAGTCTAAACCTAAATCCAACTGTCGCTGTCATTGCATGTAGGGTAGTACTTAGTTGCTCTTATGCGATGTAGCTTATAGCGACAGTTCTTTTCTTTCTTTTTTCGTGTGGTTTAGTAACCAAACCTATTTGTCAAAGTTATTCAGGCCGCCCGTAGGCCTTTGACGTGGCCTAACGACTGCTGTTGCCCCTTATATAGACATTCATCATCATCATCAGCCCGTATCAGTCCACTGCTGGACGTAGGCCTCTCCCAAAGCGCGCCAATCAACCCTACTCTCGGCCCTCTGCATCCAGTCCCTGCCAGCCATCTTGCGAAGGTCATCCCTCCATCTGGTCGGGGGGCGTCCCACACTACGTTTACCCGTTCGTGGCCTCCATTCGAGAAACCACCTACCCCATCGGTTATCGGTTCTACGACAGATGTGACCAGCCCACTGCCACTTCAGTTTACTGATTCTATGAGCAATGTCAACCACTTTTGTCTTCTGGCGGATATATAGACAGTGACAGTTGCATATTGGTCGCTACAGTAGTAGCTGCTACAAAGTAAGCTTACCTGGGTCTTGGAGTAGATTTAGTAGTAGTAGATGTAGTTGTGGATACACTGGACTGAAATTCAGCAAACTGTGCTGGTAGACTATTCAAATGGAACTCCTCGTCCTTCCCGACGCTGGTAAGACCCTCATCATTGAGCATAGACAGACTGTTGGTGAAGATCTCGTTGAAGTTGACTGCAGGAGGCGAATATATGCCGTTGTCAAAGTGGTGCTCCTCTGAGGAGTCGGCTAGTGCCCTGGTCTGAAAAGAAAAGAGAAGCATTGAAATTCGTTTTTAAAAGACATTGCCACATTTCAATGAAGCTTTGCCGTGAAAACTACGTGACTATTTAAGCTGTACCTATCATTTTGTTGGGGACTTATTACAGGTATAAATATATTGCATAATCATAATCAGTATCATTTTCTACTACTCTCGCAACTCCTATAGAAGAATAACAAAAAAAAATTATAATTCGCTTCGATTTTTCACTATTTTCTGAATTTTATGCTGTCTTTTTCGACTCGCTATATGCACAAAACTTTATTTTAAACCAATAATTTTAACAAAAAACGGAGATATTTTTACATTTATTCGTTATCTTGTACATCTTGCGGTTGATGGTGGGGCAGAGTCTGGCATGTCATTTCAATTAATACCAGATGTACATGTATATGTCGCAGTCAACTGGTTAAAATAGACGTTCGATTGAACAGCTAGCACTTTACTGCAGGTACTTTGCAGTCGTTTTTTTTAAATTCTTCATTCATTTTGAAAATCAGCTGACAGATTGTACCTGAATTTTTTTATGCAGATTCAATTCCTTAAAGATGTTCAATTCGCAAAATGTTGAATTTCTAAATATTCAAAATGTTGTAGAACAAAAGTTGTTCAATTACCTACCGATACCTACATAACTTATATATTCTATTTTATCTAATTTCAAATAATAAAGTAGATAGTACTTACATATAACAGTACGACTGCGATCAAATTAGCACTAAACCTTTTCATGTTGTTACCGATTCGACCCCCAAGCAAATACTGAAACACAATGTCATTGTCTGTCTCTCGTTCACCAACTGTGAGACTAAACCGTGTTTTATATTGTAGACAATCATGTTTAAAGTGGCATTAGAATGTATGTAAATAGCATTGTTTAAAAGTTCAATGAAGCAGCGAAAGATGGGAGAGATTCATATGTATTGAATTACTAAAGTCGTCATTTTCTTTGTGTAGTCTAGTGTCAAAACTATTGTCAGACTTGTGAGCTCAAACCCGCCCTCAAGAGCGAATTCAGCTGATACACTCTCAAGACGTTAACACCATCATCTCAAGTATGTCATTTATTAATAAACAATAAGGGTGTATCACGTGATGTCTTTCTCAAGTCGCGGTTCACCTGCAATCAGCAAATACGTTCTCAAGTATGAGTTTAACAGTTCTCTTGGGAACTGACTGAGCTATGTTTATTAATACGGCGTTACTCACGTGATACCCGATTCCTCAACACGCACCTAAGTTACGTTTTAGAATATTATGATTATGTAAGATGAAACCTGTAATAAGTCCCTAACATAGGTACAGCTTCAATGGTCACGTAGTTTTGTAGGTGGGGCAAAGCTCCATTGAAATGTGGCAATGTCATTTGACTTTGACTCATTTTCCTGAGAGAAAACTCATTGGTGAGCCTATAATGCGAGGTCCTGCGTCCTAACCACGTAAAATTAAATATTATTCGAGTAATGTAACTGAGTACACCCACATACATGTGTAACTAAATAGCCTGGCCGCCAGAGAATGTAGGCAGTGCAAGCTGAAATCGCATTTCCTCCAAATAAGAGGAAGCCTCCTCCCCGAGCATCCGTACATTGCGATATGAATAGCAAGTTTCCACTGCAACACGTTACTTTTATTCAGGAGACAAAAGTCGATTTTGGTCTATTCCATTGACATTTCAGATATGGAGCAGAGTTAGACACATTTTACATAGCAGACTCCGCTCTTGCATGTCTTATATTGCAAAGAAATCGGGTGCCTTTGGTCATCGGCGAACATCTCGGCAGTTTCGTTAGAATTCGAAACGCGTGAATGCGCTATATGCACCGCAGGGGCGGAGTGAAGAGCACGGCGCAGTGCCTCAATATTCGTACTGAAAACTGAAAATACGCGCGTACGAAGCCTTAAACGCGTAAACAAAAACTACCAACATTTTAAGCTTTTCTGAGATTATTGCATAGGTAGTTATTTTAATATTATAAGATCGGATCACTTCATTTTTGCAATGATGAACAGGTTCAATCAATCAGTTCCTTCTGTTACATCACAACAGGTAATTAGATCATATTTGTTTACAAAATAAGACACTTAAGTTGAGCTTCGGTATAGGTTAGGTTAGGTATAGTGGAATAACCTAACCTCCTATACATCGTGTCGTATGTCACAATGCAATCGCACCCCGCCTCTGCGCGCCCCGCAAGGGCGCTTATGATGCGGTGTTGCAGTTTATTTAATTTCCTCAAAGGCATTACGCGGAAAAAGCACGTTTTCAAGTGCCCTCGTCACTCTGCACGCTGCTAGAACATTCTAGAGGCTGGGGCTTTTTGTCAGGCGGCTGTCGACGGGTTTGTTTTGACGCGGACAGTATTTTAGATAGATCATGGGATTAGAAAACTACGTGGTGATTTTAGTTTAAGATTACAAGGTGCGTATTCAGAAACGCGTTTAGAAGAGTTATTCCACGGTTTAAGCCACGTTTCCTATCTAACGAAGTTTAAAAGTTTAATTAAATAAAAAATATTGAGCTTTTCTAATACAAATTAAGTCTATTAGGAGGTAGTCCATAACTTACACAAAACCATGGCAATGCATGCAGTATTACGGTCACATAGAGTGCCATGCGGTGCCGTTGACTTTAGATAACTTTTAACCTATCAATATCGGTTCCAATGATATATTTATGACGTCATCCGCCACAACAATCTTAAGGGCGCGTTCTCACTATGTCGTAACGATTTTTTACCGTTGTCGTTTCTAGCTATTCTCATTATCACGACATCTATATACCGTCGTCACGTCGTGGGCGACAATTATTGTGTCGTTCTGTACGTGAATCATCATCAGTCTATTTATATTGCCCCACTGCTCGGACCTTACATCTAGGGAGCTGGGGCCATGATCCACCACGCGGGCCCACTGCGGATTGGCGGATTTCACATGCCTTAGATTTTTTTCTTCTTCTACGACATGCAGGTTTCATCACGATGTTTTCCTTCACCGTTTTGAGAGCACTCGGTAAATGTACGTAAGTTTTTCCGTCGATAAAACCGAGGATAACTCATTGGTACATGGCTGCCCTGGCTGGGAATCGAACCTGGGACATCCGTATCGCAAGTCCATTGACCCAACCACTGAGCCACCGTATATATTTATTTATTTTATTAATGGACTCGACAGTTTGTCATTTGCCAATGTCACGTTACAGAAAATTCATTGTATACTAGTCTTCTCTCTTCCTCCAGGGAAGTCGCCGTAGCGTCATCACCCTGGGTAGCCGCGTCTTCTTGTCTTCATCCACAGGAGACGCCGTAGCGTCAATCACTGTGGACGAAGCAGCTCGACAGTCACGTTCACTCCCGAGCTCGTAGTGGGAATCTTGACCATGGCGCCAAACTTCAGATCCTGCTTGAATTCTTCAATAATTTCACCATACTGTCATTCGCGAACATTTTCTGAGAGATTAAACACAAAACACCCACTGTAGACATTAAACTGAAAATTATTAAATAATTTCGCAACCGTCGTTTTCCGCCATTTTCAAAATCCCTACATGAATTGTAACTCGTACGTGAATTGCTCCTTTTAAGAGCCTTCCATGAGCCAACTAGCGCCGCCAATCTTGAAAAAATAATAGCTTCCAATTTAATAAATTTTATTAAATAAGCTATTTACAAAATGTTTATTAGGATGAATACTATTATTCAATATACAATACATGGCGTAATTGCGACAAGCTAAGTTGTGGTTCACAAATGTGCCAAAAACGGCCGTTTTGCGCAATTATGCGAACTACAACTTACCGAAATTGAATCACGTTATAAATAAGCATTTAAAAAATAGTATTTATCGTAATAAACATTTTGTAAACAGCTTTGTTAATAAAATTGATTTTATTGGAAGAAAAAAATAATTTTTAATATTGGCGACGCTAGTTGGCTCATGGAAGGCTCTTAAATATACAAACCAGTAATACATGAATGTCTGTCATTACGACATAGTGGCAACGCGCCCTAAGAGAGCTTCCTTTCAATTTTTTCTCCACTTTGTCGTTGATAGAGTTATTCAAAACACGGTTTACATACCATTTTCCGTTCCCCAATGGAATATCTTAGCTTCACTCAGTGCTAGGGGTATTCACGCCTACGCCTGTATCAATCGCGTCCCACTTTGCTAAGAGACAGGAACGTAGGTACAGTCGAAGACAGATATAAGTATACAGGGGGCCTCAGTAAGGTTGAGATTTTCTAAAAAACTACTGGACCGAATTTAATTTTTTTTTACAGTTACGTAGTTTTAACTTTTATCTATCAAACAGTGAAAGAATTTTTGCAATAGCTCAAGTAGTTTTTGAGAAAATCTCAACCTTAAAAACTCTCCTGTATACCTTTTTCCGTGTTCCACCGTACAGTCGGAAACAGAAAAAAGTATACAGGGGTAGATTTGAGATTTTTCAGGTTTCAATGTATTCTTAGGGTAAATAGAACATTACAAAAGGTACAAGTCGTCGTGCATCTCCCCTCCACAAAGCATCGTGCCGAGGAAGCTGGCTGCATTACCTCTCTGTATGGCCAGGCTAAGCCTTTGCGAGAGGTATGCGCCAGCCCTCAGGTCGCCGGAGGCGTGGATCAGCCTGGTCGAGATTGCATGTACTATTTTTTTGGTGTCAGAGGACCACGGGCCCATCGTTTCCACGGCAAGCGCCGCAAACTCATGGTGGTCAGATGACAAACATGAGTATTTGCGGCGCTTGAGTGTCTGGGCATCCTCGGCGGCTGCGCCGGCCCGCACGGATGTGCCCTGGACATGGGACGGAGCCAGCGTGTCAACGCACGTGGCGTCCCACACTAGCGTTCGTCCCATGCTCCAGGGCACCAGAGTGGCGCCGTCCGGCCTTTTGCCGTCTTTTTCAAAAATAATTCTGAAGTAATATTTTTGGCAAAAAAAAAATTATCCGACTGCCCCAGAAGGAGGGTAATGTTTTTCGGGTGTATGTATGTCCATTCCTTCCTGCCATCCTGTAGCCTAAACGGCTTGATGGATTTTGGTGCATGAGGTATCGTTAGATTAGTCTTGATTACAGGAGTGTCATAGGTATAAAAAATTATCAAAAGGCTTTTTTGCAGTCGGGTTTTTTGTTTTTTGAAATAATTTATGCTTGTGTAGAAATTACTTTTACCCCACTTTGTAAAGAAATGTTCCAATGCTGATGAGAAATAAGATAAGATAAAGAGAATTATTCTTTATTCAAAAAGATATACTTACACGAAGGAAATAGGCTAAGAAATACAGTTAGTATTACAATAAATTTGGCAAATTAGGCAATAATGGCAAAAACATTTCATAATACATCGGCGAATAGCGAGGTCCCTGGTTCGAATCCCGGTCGTGACGAATTTATCTCCATTTAATATTTAAATTTACGTTTCGAATAGCGTATATGCAAGAAATATTCAAATCGGTCGGTAAGGGTGGTTTGATATTTTTGATGGCAAGTGTACTAAGTACATGTCCTTCTATTGTGTATCGTGAGAGACTTTGAATGACAAATTGTGTTAGATTTCCTTTTTCGCTGGGCTTTTCACTAATAAACAGTCTTGTTGTGAGGAAAGACTGACAGGTAAGAATAGTAAGAATATTTAGTACTAAAAGTCTCTCGGGAACTTCGGGAAGTATAGCACAACTAAAAAAAACTCAAGAACACAGACCACTTACCCCATAGACCTGTAACAGGAGCTACACTACACAACACAAATTGCTTCGCGACACTTGTAACTTCGAGATATTGCACGCATCTCTTTAATACGGCACCCCTGTCCCCGCTTCGTCTCTATACCCTCATCGTTGACAGAATGTTTCGCTTGCAAAGTACCGGTTTCATGTCTATTGGGTAAGTGTGGGTAAGAATTATGAAAGAATTACACAGTTAGCGCCAAAAGAGTTACGAGCCACAATTCAACACAAACGTGATTTAAAGTGTTGTCGCAGAGAAGTAACGCCCATCAAAGGAATAAAGCCTGACATACACAGGCGCGATCTGCATGCGCAGCTTGCGGCCTGCGGCCAATTGAAAAGCATTTCCCGCCCTATTGTCTCCCGTCGTTAACGTCCTGTAGGTAGCGGATTGCGGCCTAGGCCTCAGATCGCTACCTACTGACGTTAATGACGGGAGAAAATGGGTAGGGGTATGCGTTTCAACTGCCCGCAAGCCGCGTGCAAATCTTTGTATGAAACTGCATACTGCAACGCACACTAATCGCCTCCATCGTCCTAATCGGTGGACAGCGAGGTGCGAGTTGAGGCGGTGCCGGGTGGATACGTGTGTTTCATTCAATGCTAATCCGGTCCGTTGCAGCTATAGTTTACGTAGTCGCTAGCTAGACATGACAACTCATGGTAAGAGTATACGGTATCAGTATCAAGTAAACAATACAGTTCACCGTGAGTAGTGTCAATACTTGGATTGATGTGGTCACTATCCTATATCCTATGCGCTCCCAGTAGACGGCTCCGTTTGAATATGTTACACATGTGCAGGTAGATTGACGAACTCATTACCTACCTTCTATTCATCATCATTATAAGCCCGTATCAGTCTACTTGTGGACATAGGCCTCTATCTAAGTACGCCACTCAACCCGATTCTCGGCATTTTGCATCTAGTCTCTGCCAGCCATCTTTTTATCATCTGGTCAGGGCCGTCTCAAACTCCTCCCAAACTCCCAGAACCTGCATCCCAAGTGGGTCCCAGTCGGATCATTATCCGGCGAGCTCATGCCCTGGTAGAGAGGGTATACCTCAAGGCCCGCACTTCTCACCCGAGGTTAGGGCTGAAAAGACCAGGTCGTCGTCCCACGCTACGTTTATGTTCGTGGTCTCCATTCGAAAACCCGTCTACCTCATCGGATACCCCAACCCAAGCAATTGTATCTCTTCTTTCAGTGTAGGTAGTCTTTAGGTAAGTGTGTTATATTACTAATATATCATATAAAAGTGCATACGTGACTGCTATTCGAGTCTATAATAAGCTGCCTAATGAAATTGCTAAATAATACAAGATTTAAATACTGTCTCAAAAAATGATTGATTATGTTATTGTGGAATGTATATTGTATGTAGTAGGTACCTATTTAATGACTGCATGTTTTTATTGTTTAACTTAACTATAATTTATTACATGGCCGATCTGGGTACACTGTAAGTGTTTCAGTACCACCTAAGCAACTATTACTTTATTATACCTTACAGTGTCAATAAACGATTCTGATTCTAGTCTTAGCTCGTCATCCTTGTTGTCCATATGTTTTAAACTTGCCACAGACAATCTCGCCGTACGTTTAGTTAGGTCTAGCATAATCTATGGCGGGATACCTTTGTTCGGGCGAGGTGCGTCGATTCGCAGCGCACAATGCCGGCAATGCATCAAGCAGATAGCTTGTGGCCTAATCCTTCGGTGCTTAGCTATATTACACGGTATTCGATTAGACTGTGATCTACTGTAAGAGATTTGGTCTGGCCATGCAGGCTTAGTGGACAATAAAGGACCATGATGCGATGGGTTTGCAGAAACTCTAAGGACCACTTAGATACGCTTAAAATAACTCCCATATTAATAAATCACTGTCAGCTCAAAAGTCAATCTTGATAACGACCTCGAAATGGCGTTCTTATTAATAAACGTAACTTAGGTGCGCGTTTAGGAATCGGGTGTCGAGTGTGTAACGCCGTATTAATAAACAAAACTCAGAGAGAAATGTCAAACTCACACTTGAGAACGTAGGTACCTATTTGCTGATTGCAGGCGAACCGCGACTTGAGAAAGACATCACGTGATACGCCCTCAAGGTTGGTTTATTATTAATGTCATACTTGAGATGGTGATCACGTCTTGAGAGTGTACTGAATCAGCTGAATTCGCTCTTGAGGGTTTGAGCTCAGACTATTAATACTGGCCTTAAATTTTCTGGCACCAAATACATATATGTATGTATTATTAATAACCTTGTGTTCAACTCTAGTCTTTTATTTCTGTGCTATCACATGCTGCTATACATGTTTCAGATTTTCCTTTCGCAGAGAATAGAATAGTGATATGCTTTCTATTTATACCTGAACTACGTAAAAACTACTTGCCAGAATATAAAACTTCTTTCGCTAGTTTTACATATGTAAATGTGTGAAAAAAAATTCTTTCACTAGTCTATTTACCCAAGATAAGTATCTCAAGGTTGAAATTTTCTCAAGAACTGCTTGACTGTAAAAAATATTTTTCTAGTAGATTGTTTAGATTACACATTATGTAATTGTAAAGAATTTAAAAAAAATCAGTCAAGTACTTTTTAAGAAAATCGCAACCTTATTGAAGCCCCCAGGATACTTATCTCGGGTAATAGACCGTACACAAAATAAATAAGCGTTACAAGAAATCAATGTACAATTGGTAGATCACCCTATCATAGAGTTATCTACGAATTATTTCTATTTTTAAGAAAATCTCAACCTTAATTCGCCACCTGTACACTTTTCTGTGAGTTAGACTGTACAAAGAAAAAAATGTCGCCCGCCCTTGCAAACCATTCAGAAGAGACAGGAAGTGTCTCTTCTGAATGTCTACAAAAACATTTTCGTTTTTAGCAGATCTTTAAATCATATTAATTACTGCAAAAGTAATTAACGCTTTCACGGCATTCGTTAAAACTAGTCTCGCTCGCCACGCTAGGCGTTTGGACCGCTTTATGCAACTACGTAACTAAGCAAAAAACTTGTGGTAGCAAACTGGCTTTCTTTTTAATTGTGACACAATAATATATATGGAAACAGGGAAACACCTACATTATGGATATTATATCTATTAAATATAGGTATATTTTTAAACCTGTAAATAAATCGTCCATCTGTTGGGCGAAAATCTCCCTCCTATTCCACATATTCCTGTCTTGAGCCTCTTCCATCCATCTATCCTTAGTGAGATCGTCTCTCCATCTTCGTCGTGTGTGCCCTTTCTCCTCCTAAACTCCCTCGGTCTCCAAATAAACACAATAAAATGTACTTATCAGTCGTTACAATGAAGAATTAAATAATAACATAAAAACATAATTAACAATAAGACTAACATTTAACTTACCTTGTTTACACTACTACTACTAATGTTTTATAAACATATCTCTATTAATATACTTACCACGAGTAATAATCTCACTATTCTTAATAGTAGGTAGTAGTAATAATATTTGATAGTAATAATAGGACCGGGTAATAAAATCTTAGTTCACTTCTGCAAACGCCGTCCCGCGGAGGCTTCGCGGCAACATCTTGTACTAATTGGTCCACGGCGCGAAGATGTTCAGACGATTTATGGAACGCCTCAGCACCCATACCTTCCGTATTGTGCGTTTGTGCTCCTATACAGCATCTTTTAAGGCTTTATAAGGCTCTTATAAGCTCTAGGAAAAATCTGACATCTATGATTCAACTAAGGTCAATTTTATTATCGATCTTTGAGGTTCGTAGACTCGTAGCGAGAGCTACAAACGACTACGAGACAATAGCTACGAGCTACGAATAATATACATAAAAAATAGACATGGTGATTCCGTCGTGGTAACCAAATCTAAACCTAAACCCATCTGTCACTCACTCATATGCTCATCACGTAAGAGTAAGTGAGAAGTTCGGTTAAGGATTTAGTGTGCGACACGCGGGAATTGACAAAACTGTTTTCTGCTTTCATATTACATTATTTGACAATTTTGAAACGGTTTTACTCAAAAATTTAATAAAAACTCCATAAAATCTCATAGTGCGATATCGCAGACTCCGTCTTATTATGCTAACATAGGAATAGCATAGCCCGATAGCGAGATCTTTACCTGTTAGCATTGTTATGGACATTCCTTTCTACCAATAACTGTAAAATTCTACTTTTCCTTATTTTTACTATTTTTGAGTTAAGGGTAATTTTAATCATGCATTTTTTTAAGGTAATCTCTACTTTATCAGCTTTCAGAAAAGTATTATTTCAACGCTCAGAGTGGAGCAGTTTCTTAACATCATTTTTTTTTGTGAACAAGTAAATAAAATTAAAACTACCGTAACTCAGAAACCACACATTTTCGACCCCTCGATAATAGGGCCTAATTTGTTGCAACCCACCTCTAGTATTGTATCGAATTTCTAGTCAGTAATTATAAAACACTTGCACATTTTTTGCAGATCCTAAAATACTCTTGTGAATAACGTCACATCCACACAATTCTATCGCCCCAACCGTTCCCGGCTCCGCTGCTATACTCAAGTCGCGTATGAAGGAAAATTAGACTTTTTAAACTTACGCGAACTTCGATTTTACCTCATTTCGCAACTTCTGAAGTTACTCCCGGCTCAGGTGGGCTGCATGCTTATTACCCAGTTTTTTGAACCCGGCGTATTACGGAACTTTTGTTCGGTCTTGGATTTAAGTTCGTTGAAATATGGGGATTCAAAATGCATATTTAGATTGACTGAATTAATATAAAATGAAATGACATTGCCACATTTCAATGGAGCTTTGCCCCACCTACAAAACTACGAGACCATTGAAGCTGTACCTATTACTTAGTTGGGGACTTTTTACAGGTTTTATATATCATAATCACAATCAGTAGGATTTGCGAGATAGTAGAAAATGATAACAAAAACAATGATTAATTCGCTTCGATTTCATACGCTTCTGAATTCTTAATTAAGCTGTTTTTTCGACTCGTTTGACAAACCTTTATTTTAAACCAATAATTTTAATAAAAAAACGGGGATATTTTTACATTTATTTGTTATCTTGTACATCATGCGGTTGATGGTAGGGCAGAATCTGGCATTGTCATTTGTAGATCGTAATGTAAGTAGGTTTTGTTCGCTTTCAGGAATAAAAGCCGCCAAAAATTACACTGAATTTTTTTGCCTTGATCTAGCTAAAACAACTACGACCTTGTCAGTCAGAGTAAATGATTATAAACAATAACCAATCAAACTACAAAAGAATTAGCAGCCCCCACAGTTTGTAACGGTTTGAACTGGATTTGTAATAAAAATTGAAATTGAATACCTACATATTATATAAATAACTATAAGTAGACGCTAAATTTGAGATATTGACATTGTATAATATTTAAATAGGTAGCCTTGTTAATTATAAATTTTAGTTACTAATTGATTTCCGACACAATAATAATTGTACATGGAATTAAATAAATGAAATGAAATGGAGTTGCGAATGCTTAACTTAAAATCAACAGCTAAGTAATAGCTGCTATGTGCAACCCTATTTTTTAAGTGTACAGTCGAAGACAGAGATAAATATACGGGGTCTCAATAAGGTTGAGATTTTCTCAAAACTACTGGACCGAATTTAATACACTTTTACGGTTACATAGTTTTAACTTTTATCTATCAAACAGTGAAAGATTTCTTGCAATAGGTCAAGTAGTTTTTGAGATTTGTACAAGGTGTACAGGAGAGTTTTTAAGGTTGAGATTTTCTCAAAAACTACTTGACCTATTGCAAGAATTCTTTCACTGGTTGAAAGATAAAGGTTAAAACTATGTCTCTGTGTTCCACCGTACAATTACACAGTAGGTTACATAGAAAGCGACATACCTACATAAATTCGACAAACATTACCCTTTCTCCTGGTAAAAAGCAGTAAGTACATTTCGCGTTATAGTTCCAACGACCCAAATGACCGAATAGTAGGTATATGTCACCGATAAAACAATTCACAATTTATCACCGCGAGCTCGACAAACAAAAATTCACGTGCGAAATGTATGAGAACAGGCGAATCGTCATTTATAACTTCCTATCGGTTGTTTCCGAAACAATGTCGAATGAAACACGGGCCCGGCATCCGCGACAATCGGCGATGAATAAATAAAATGAATTTTACTTTATTTATTTTATACTTACACTGTTTTCCGGTATCTCAATAAGGGATAGTTTTTTCCCGACTGCTGAAATCCTGGTAACTTTTTTTACGAGAGCGTCTTATTTACAGTCGAAGACAGATACAAGTATACAAGTGGTCTCAATAAGGTTGAGATTTTCTCAAAAACTACTGGACCGAATTTAATAATTATTTTACAGTTACATAGTTTTAACTTTTATCTATCAAACAGTCAAATAATTTTTGCAATTGGTCCAGTAGTTTTTGAAAAAATCTTAACCTTAAAAACTATTTTTTATTTCTAATACAAGTTCTTTTTATGTCAGGTCCCGTGAAAAATCCAGTGTCGCGTTTTAGCGCTGTAAGTGATTTACTTTGGGAGAGTGGTTGCATCTTAAAAATGATGGGCCCCAAGAGGGCTGAGTTTTTTAGAATGTTTTTAGTTAGGTAGTTTTTTAGTTTAGATTTAATGTATTTTTAAAAAAATTATAAAGTAGTTAATAAAGTAGTCGGATTGTTTTTTTGAATATTCCAATCAATACTTACTGAAAAGATCTCGAGAATATTATAAAAAATAATGACGTTATTAAGGATATGTGGAGAAATTAAGTCCGGTTGATGTATTTGGTTTCCTATTAATCATTAACGACACGACATTGATAAGAAGGTTTTTTATAATATTAAAGGTGTATTTAGTATTACAGCGACGCTCGATGGTATGCCCCGGTGGGGGTGCTCTGTGGCCCCGGCATTCCCAGCCGAGTTCCGGGAACATTGGCAGGAATACCGACTGCTGCGGTTATCAATAATATAGGTAGAGATAGTAGTATTAGAGGTGTTAGGTTAGGCAAGCACCGTAACTTATGGAAAATGAGCAAAATCAATATTAAGTGAGAACATGGACTTACTGAGATAATATTGAGGAAGATAGATGGATAGACTCCGTATTGTAGGAAAAAAATTAAATTTTTACATACTTATATTATTGCACAAAGGCGGTCTTATCGCTCAGAGCGTACTCTTCCAGACAACCCGCCATGGAAGGAACTGGAATATTCTAAATCAATTTTAAGTGACTCATGAGTAGTCCACTCAGTAGTCCAGTTGTGAGTAGGTACATACACGTTGTAAAAGATTGTACAAGTTAGGGCTAGCGTACAACATAACGGCGCCCGGCGGACGACGCCGTGTACGACGCCGTGTACCGCGCCAGGGGACGGCGCCGTCTGACATCGTGCACCGGTAGACGGTGCCGGCAGACGCCGTGACACGCCGCGCCATCGACGTCACGGCGCCGCGCCGTGACATTGTACGTCGGCCCAAAAGCAACGTTGGGCCGGCAGAAGTCATCAGGCCACGTCAGAGGCCTACACTACAGGCAGCCTGAATAACTCAGAAAAAATGTTTTGTTCACACGAGATGAGAAGATAATTTTAAGTGAAATGTAAAAAGACGTAAGGTAAAAAAAATAGGTTACAGTTAAACTACTACGCGTACAGTTTATAACACAAAATCATTGCAATCTATGCCATATTATCATTGCACAGAGTATGTGTTTTACACCCGAAGTGCTGTCGACTTACGTCTTTATAGGTTAGTAGGACAGTAGCTTATCTTCCCACGGACATAGGTTACTAAGTCAGCCACAGGTGTACCTGCTAATTACTCATTTGACTAATGAGTTCTGTATCTTAGCACATAATCTCTAAAGAGACCTTTAAGCGATAAGACCACCAATTGTGATACTAACTGTATTAGCATATACTTCTTTGGGTAGTTCCCGCTGACTAAAAAATTCTCAAAGTCAAAGTCAAATTTCTTTATTGCAAGTAAGCACGTTGAGTACATTTTTGCACGTCAATATATTTTTTGGAATTTACATTTACACCACTTTGCAAGGAAAAGGTGCCAACGCTGAGGAGAAAAAGTGGCAAAAAACTCTCAGCAACACATCTTTTAAAACAATGATTACTTAATTACTATACAGTACGTAACTATTACTATTGTTAGTAAGTTTATCCCTCATGCGGAACCTTCTTTCCCATCGACTCCAAAAGTAAATTACAGATTAACAGATTTATTCCCAATGACTCCAAAACAGTCCATAGAGCTCAAAATTGAATCAATTTCTGATATTTTAAATGATATTGCCATATTTCAATGGAGCTTTGCCCCACCTACAAAACTACGTGGCCATTTAAGCTGTACCTATCATTTTGTTGGGGACTTATTACAGGTTTCATATTGCATAATCATAATCAGTATCATTTTCTACTACTCTCGCAACTCCTGTAGAAGAATAACAAAAACAATGAATAATTCGCTTCGATTTCTTACTATTTTCTGAATTCTTCATTAAGCTGTTTTTTTTCGAATCGCAACTTGTACATATCTTTAATTTAAACCAAAAATTTAAATAAAAAACGGAGATACTTTTACATTTATTCGTTATCTTGTACAACTTGCGGTTGATGGTGGAGCAGAATCTGGCATTGTCATTTCATACATTAATTCCCAGCTCCAAGAGTTCGTGAAGTGTTGTGTAATTCCTTGTATTTTCAGTAAAGAATATTTATCTTATCTTAACAAATAGCCAAAACAGCAACAGACTTTAGCTGCAGTTACGAATACTTAGCAACTACAGCTAATCTTTTCTATCCATGCGGTAACATTTTTTTACCCGAAAAATATTTTACAGTTAACATCACATCAATAAAATTATAAATGGCACTCAACGCGTTAATAATACGTCCTAAATTGCAATGACTTCTAGGTTGATGTTGTTATTGATTGTATATTTAATGCTGACGAAAGCAACCTAAAAAGGACAATGCCAGATTCTGCCCCACCATCAACCGCATGATGTACAAGATAACGAAAATATCTCCGTTTTTTATTAAAATTATTGGTTTAAAATAAAGTTGTGTACAAGTTGCGATTCGAAAAAAACAGTTTAATTAGGAATTCAGAAAATAGTAAGAAATCGAAGCGATTTATTCATTGTTTTTGTTATTCTTCTATAGGAGTTGCGAGAGTAGTAGAAAATGATACTGATTATGATCATGCAATATGAAACCTGTAATAAGTCCCCAACAAAATCATAGGTACAGCTTAAATGGTCACGTAGTTTTGTAGGTGGGGCAAAGCTCCATTGAAATGTGGCAATGCCATTTTGATGTCAGTGATGCGAGAGAAAGTTAATTGAAAATAATCCCTCACTCATATCGAATATTGAAATCGCACTGCGTGAATCGTGAGTAAACGCATTGACTTTTATTTTGTTTAAACTGTTAAATACAGGATTAGTGAAAGATATAATTAATTTAAAACAGGGGTAATTTTAGTCGGCCTATGAAAATTTATAACATATATACCGAAATTACCGCAGCCCAAATCAAGTGTCTTATTTTGTAAACAAATATGATCGTCTAATTATCTGTTGTGTAACACTGAATGAACTGATTGATTGGACCTGTTCATCATTGCGAAAATAAAGTGATTCGATCTAATAATGTGAAAATAACTATGCAATAATCACAGAATAGCTTAAAATGTTAGTAGTGGTACGTAGTTTTTGTTTACAAAATAAGACACTTGATTTGGGCTTCGGCTTACCTACTTAGAATTTTGTCATTGTCCATGCAAAACAAAATTAGAATTCAATATGATACAATAATTTACGGTTTACATAACTCGATACTAAATTATGTAAACACAACCAAATGTAAATAGGTAGGCATTATACGAATATAGTAGTTCAATTTGTATTAAATTGGCTGTCCAACTAATATTGGCCACATTGGTTTTGAATTAGCCAATTATATTCAGTTAATACTAGATTCCAAATCAATTTGGGCCGTATTGGCTCGCCCAGGCAGGACTGACTAGGGCAGGGCTTCCCAAACTGTGCGTCGCGACGCCCTGGGGCGCCGCGGCATTATCCTAGGGGCGTCGCGAGGCGATCTACATAGATTGGCTGTCTCCAAACTCCAAAAATCAATGGCCATTTCCAAACTTGAGCCCCGTTTTGAGAAGCTGTGCTCAGAAAAGCAAACACATCTGTCTCATTAACAGCCAGCAAAGTAAAATATTTCTTTTCATTCTCATTCTTATGCTTTTTTTTCCTTTTCTAATGAAAATTACAGAGTTACAACTTTGGTAGGTTCTTTTTAGACAAGAGGGCGGGGCGTCGTAAAGAAATGACAAATTCCCAAGGGCGTCACAGTAAAAATAAGTTTGGGAAGCCCTGGACTAGGGAATATGATTCAATATATTTCTAGACAGTCTACGTCAGAAATCATAGAAAAATTATGTACAAATAAGGGTGAAGGCGCACATATTCGCGGCCCGTTGTCACGTGCGCCAAAAGGGGTATATTTTTATGGAATACGTAATTTTGTTTGACTTCATACGCGATGTCCATATTTGCCGAAGACTTCACGTTCTACATGCAAAGAGCGGTGTCCGTGTCCAATGTTGATTTCGGCACGAGACGTACGGTCAAATGCAAAGAAAAGTAAGTTATACGTTGGGGCCGCAATAAAGTCGATAATTTTTCAAAAAATACTTTACTGACGTTTATAATTCTTTTACTGCACTGTAAACTATTTAGTAGTGAAAATATTTTGACTATTAGGTCAAGATTAATGGTCAATTTCAGCGCAAGCTTAGCGTTAGTTTACTCTTACACATGTCAAATTCCGTGGACGTGTTGTAAGAGCGAGCTCACGATAAACCGGTGCTCAAAATTGATATGTATTTGTGCATTGAATAGTTTTGTTAGCCGAACCAAAACACAATATTGTCTATATTCAGAATTTGTGTTACGTATCCATGATCGGTGAACAAATTAGAACATGGGGAAAAAATTATTGCCGTGGGCAGGACTTGAACCTGTGACCTTGTCATTCCGGGACACGCTCTTACCAACTGAGCCACCACAGGCCACGCCACGCCCACCGAAAATCTTCATCGTATTATACATACTTAAAGGGTATGTTACGCAACTCCATATTACGAACTATAAGTAGGGCCAAAGTATTTTTAAACAAATGGTTAAATCTGTTGTATGTAGTGTAACACTGAATGAATGAGCGCAATAATGACAGCAAAGTTTCAAATGATACTTATAATAGTTTTGTTTTATATAAGACACTGGCGGCCTTCTTTGTAAACACATTCTTATATCTGTGGAATAATAAATTAACAGTACATTACAGCCCATACAGAGAAATGCTCATTGGAAACGCGTAACGCATCTAACGAAACAGGTCTTAGCAAATAGAGGGCGACATCGACTGATAGAAAAATTTTCTCGAGAGCTTTTTGGCGGCGAACAGACAGACAGCCTTTGAGTCGAGAGGGCCCGGGGAGGGCTTTGCGGAGAAATATGGGACACGTTTATAGGACTTATTATTTTCATAGGAATGTGTTTTTGGCAAATTTAAATGTAGTTGGTAGCGCATGTGGTTAGGATCTTCGCTTTAGCATTTGAAAACAAACATTGGCATCGATTTAGATAAATAATAGAGACGGGATCTTTGAATTCATCCAGATATACGCGTCTACAGTCGTCACATACCACTTACCCCATAGACCTGTAACAGGAGGGCGCATGAGCGCAAAATTGCTTCGCGACACGTATAACCTATAGCTAGAGATATTTATCGACATGGCCGCATCTCTTTAATACGGCACCCCTGTGCCGCTTCGTCTCTATGCCCTCATCGTTGACAGAATTTTTTGCTTGCAAATTTGTACCGATTTCATGTCTTGGGTAAGTGGTATGTGCTAGTGAAAGTCGGTATGCCCCCACTGGTGGACATAGTCTTATCATAATCCTTCCAGTAGGTTTGGTGTGATGCCTAAACGTCGACACAGACAGTGGTCTGTGACAATCGTAATAATAAAAATTGCCTAAACGGTGGTTCACAATCCATCAATTGCTGACACATTTAATTAAGCCTTTATAATGAAATTCAAACCCACTCTACAGAAGCGTACCCTTGAAGTGAGCGAGCGCGTGATATGATTACGCTTGTATTGGTATTGTCAGACATAGCTGTTGTCTTACGTTCGTAAAGTTGTTTATTTACAAAGAAAAGAATTCTTGTTTACTATCGTCACACTGATACATCTTGCATGGCACCTATTTATTGAGAGATATCTGTCACATCGTCTTAGTTCCTCGTTTTCAAGCCATGTATTTAGTGTCCAAAACAGAAACATTTGCCAAACTATTCTTTGTACTAAGTTTAACTGGCATATTAATGTATGTAGTGCTTGCGTTTTACACATTTCACACAGCATTTACAACTGTGAGGCAATTGAAAAAAGTTCAAAATAGTATACAATTGTGGCCGGATCCTGATTTCAGAGCTACAGGAGACAGATTCGAAAATGATTTGAAATATATTTTATTGTGGACAACTCCAAACAATACTATAATAAATGGTATAAGCGAAGGACAAGTACCATTCATAATTAACAATTGCTCGCAAATAAACTGCTATTTGACGACAAATAAACGACTACTTAATGGAGATTATAGAAACTTTCATGCTATAATACTGGAACTTCCAGTTCTTAAAAGATGGTCTAAGCAAAACCTACCTCAATTAAGGTCAAGCAAACAAAAATACATATTCCGTGGTATTCTGTCTTCTGATGATCATCCAATATGTAGTTCTGAAGCTGACAAATATTTTAATTGGACATGGTCGTATAAATTATATTCAGAAATATTCAATCCTTTCTTTGAGGTCAAGGAATTGAAAGGGAACACTATAGCTCCGGATAGAAATGTTGTTTGGCCTCCAATATCTATCGCAAACGAATATTTGCCAGGTACAGTGAAGGACAAACTCAAAACAAAGAAGAAAGCGATGGCTTGGGTGATAAACAAATGTGGAACAAGAGTAAATAGATTAGTAGTGGCTAAAGAATTACAATTTGCTTTAAAAGCTTTGAATTTAACCTTCGATATATACGGGTGTGGAAACTTACATTGCCCTAAAGAGGGTTGCACGAAGGCGATAGAGAGAGACTATTATTTCTATTTAGTGTATGAAGATAGTATAGCAGATGATTATGTGACCAGAGAGGTGTTGAAGGCATACAATAACTATGCAATACCTGTAGTCATAAGTGGCGCTGATTTATCCAAGTAAGTATGCATTGTTACTAATAAGGAAATATTCTTAGATTAGAATATAGTTAGCTGGTTTGGTCCGACTTTGTCCGACATTGAGATTCTCTAGAAGTGAAGAGGTTTAATGTTTGTATCTTATTGTTCCGCCATGTAACACTTCCTGGATCTCTCCTCCTTCATCTTAAAATGTTATACTTAGTTCATTCTTCTTCTGCTTGACCATTTTACATTTATTTGGAGTCGGCCCATCTGGTCATTTTTCTCCATCAGGTCACTCTGTCCTGGGTCATCTAAATAAGGTGTTATGTATGGGCCTTAAAGACATCCATGTGAAACGGGGTCCACTTTACATTAAACTAATAAAAATACCAAATATACAAGAAGCGTATATGACAACATTGTGGAATGTGACAGAGACGAAACTGCCAGGATCGGAGTAGATTTAGGTAGTAGTCCATCGTTTCTGCTTACCCTTTCACATGTATATTTTGTTTTGTATTTTGCAGATTCCTTCCCTCAGGCTCTTACATCGATGCCCAGGACTCATCGGCTGACAACTTAGGTACTCTAATAGACTATACCATCAGCAACCCTTCAACCTTCTACAATTTCCATATCTGGAGAAATTATTACACCTTCCATGAGGTCGACAGCACCAGAGGCATCTGTGAGCTCTGCAGTAACCTCAACAACGTGACTGTGACGGACACATACAGCACTTACGAGAACTTTCGGAAGTGGTGGTATTACGGACCTCTAAAGGAAAGGTGTTATCCAAAAACTGCTGAGAAATTTGAAGAAATTATGTCGTATCTCAATGAAAGTCGGGGGATACGTTCAGGTAATTGAGGAATAAAAGTAGTCCATGAGATCTTCGTAAGATCTTTATCTCTGGTGAAGTCAGGACTGGCGCATACTTCAGTCTTGAGATTAAAAGAGGCAATGCAAACAGCGATCTCGACATCATAATCATGCCGTTCAACAGGAGTCTGAATGTAACAATATTTATTAATAATATTGTCCAACACAAGTTTAGAATATTGTTCTCAGAGAAAATTTCTCTGAGATATTGTTGATTGACGTGATCAAGTGTACCTAGTGTTCCTAAGATCTGAATAAATGAGTTATGATTAATTTAATTAGGAATAGTGTAATATCTTGTCCAACGCCTATCTCTGATCATCCAGCGTTTGGAATGCCGCCGCCAGGCGTAATGGGGAAGTTTAGACATGATCCTTGGGCTTGATCGTTTTTGTTTCACTTTTCCATTAAATATGAACTTAATATCAAAAAACATGGGAATAAACCAGTCACAAAATAGAGGCATGGTAATTTTGACAATATCTAGTTTTTGGGTAGACGATAGCAAACCAACTTTTTTCTCAATAAAACTGTATTCTATGCCGTATTACCTCCGTTTACTGTCATCTGTATTACGCTAATTTTATGCTAACGACTATATGTAAATAACTAGAGTGACTTTGTTCGCGTTATCTACGCCTACAAGATACTTAGCATTTATATTTAGTCTATTTTTAGAGTCTTGATACTTTGTTCTTGTTTGTTTCCATCAAAAGGTCACGCTCTATTGTCAGTTCTGTGACATTCTTTTATGAATTTTACGAAACCTTTTACTTATTCTCTGTGATCACTGCCGAAAACACCTTTCACTTTTTGGATAATAGGTACAGCTAACAGCAGATCAAGTGTAACACTTTGTACTTTGGACCGTTCTTATTATTTGCGTCGTAAGAGTTAAAATCGTAATCGTAGTGTTACCATTGATCTGCTGTTGGCTCAGGCTGTTGGCCGTATCTACTTTGAAAAATATTAAAGAATTTGATTACCACCAGGTACGGACAACAGCAGATCAATGGTAACACTTGCAGTACGATTTTAAATCTTACGACACAGATAATAAGAACGGTCCAAAGGTGTTACACTTGATCTACTGTTACCTGTACGATCATTGTTATGATTAATCAAGTTACGAGAAGTCTGTTTCAAAGGCATGCGGAACAACGCTTAATGACACGAAGTTATTATGTTGGCATTGAAATAAAACGATACTATCGCTTACGAGCTCGATGGCTCAGTGGTTGGGTCAATGGACTTGCGATACGGAGGTCCCAGGTTCGATTCCCAGCCAGGGCAGCCATGTACCAATGAGTTATCATCGGTTTTTTCGACGGACTTACGTACACTTACCGAGTGCTCTCAAAACGGTGGAGGAAAACATGGTGATGAAACCTGCATGCCGTAGAAGAATAAAAATCTAAGGCATATGAAATCCGCCAATCCGCACTGGGTGGTGGATCTTGGCCCCAGCTTCCTCGATGTAAAGGAAGGTCTGTGCCCGAGCAGTGGGGTAATATAAATAGACTGATAATGATCGCTTACGTCTCTTATCGCATTTCATAGTACGGGGGGAGATATAATAAACCTGTCTCGATTTTCCGATGATTAGTTTCTTTTATTTTGATGATGTTTTCTTTTATTTTTCTTATAATTAGCTAAGGCTTAAAAGGCTTGCTTACTTACAGCTAAAAGGTCATTGTAAGTTTTTCCACCTGCCCTTATAGACTGACTAGGTATAGTTGCGACTCATCAAAAAACATCTCAACTCAATTGTTTGACAAAGTGCGCCTAAACTCTTGAAAATCTAGCATAGCTTTCGAATCCACCAACAAACAGGGTGACGTCACAAATTAGCATAGTCGAGGAGCGGGTAGGGTCAGAAACAAAGAGCCGTTGAATATGCGAGCAGCTACGATCGGTATGCTAACCAGCCCTCACTTGAGTTACTGATCGTGCCTACTTCGCTAAGAATTTTCAGTTTATCAATCTGTCATACATATTCTTTGGGAAGTCATCATTTATAGTTTAGTACATTGATGAGTGTTTACCTATGTTTAGTAGTTTAGTTATCGTCCTTGATACAGCTACTTTGTCGTTTTCGTGTCGAGTATATTATAAAGATGCAGCTTGATTACCATCTACGTTTTAAGTTATTCATACACTCATGTACACTTAGCAAATAAGTGAATTGTTACAAAATCAAGATGGATCTATAACATATCATACAACAGCGTACATAATGTCATTTAAGCTGTACGATGCCAAAAATTGTACAATCTCGAAGTTTTAGCTAATTTATAGGAAATAAATGAGACGCCATTAAGGGTTCTTGAAACGAGTGTTGCTTTATTATATCGCATTGATGGTGGCGACACCAACGTACAAAGCCAGTACTTAAATTAAAAAAGTATGAATGCAGTGTTACCATTCTTAATTCACAAAAACGTACACTCCCCTTTAACACTAGCATTCTATCAATATAGGGCTTGCCCTTAAAGACATTCACATAAACTTAGCTTTACACATGCTTTACATTAGAAATGAAAACAATTCTTAGCAAACGCTTAGACCTATACCGTTTCTTAAGTTACAAAACAAATCTTTACTTAATGACTTTGTGAAAATATCAGACTTCTGTTGTGAAGAAGGAATATATTTAATCTTAACGGAACCATTTTCTATAGTATCCCTAATGAAGTGATGTTTGATATCTATATGTTTGACCCTTTTACTATTCTCTCTATTCTTAGCAATATGAATACAGCTTTGGTTGTCCTCGAAAATTAAAATGTATGGGCACTCTAACTTTAAATCAAATAAGAGACCTTTAAACCACAAAGCTTCTGAGACTAAAGAACTAAGTGCAACATATTCGGCTTCAGCCGTAGACAATGATACAGTTTTCTGCTTACGTGTAGCCCAAATTACTATATCCCCATATAACATAATACAATATCCTGATACACTTTTTCTATCTATATGATCAGCAGCCCAATCCGAATCTGTGTACCCTACAACATCATGTTCTTCTTCACAACTTTGAGTGTAAACTAAACCTAAGTTTTTAGTATACTTAACATATCTTAAGACTCTTTTTAAATGAGTCCAATGATTATCATTAGCGCAATCTTGGAACCTACTAAAGAAGTTCACAGCAAAACATAAGTCGGGTCTAGTTCCCATTACTAGATACATTAAGCAGCCAATAAGTTCTCTGTATGGATTTTTAGTTAAATTGTTCAAATCAGTTTCCTTAGTTAATACTAAACCCTTTTCAATAGGAGTACTAATTTCTTTACAATCAGACATGTTAAAACGATATAACAATTTATCAATGTATGACTTTTGGTGAATTTTTAACACATTATTTTTATAGTCTCTATCAATTTCAAGTCCAAGAAACTTCTTCATACTTCCTAGTGACACCATGTCAAACTTTGACATTAATAGTTTCTGAAATTCACTAATAACACTTTTGTCCTTATGTACTAATAGAATGTCATCGACATAAAGAAACACATAGAAAGGAAATTCACCACTTCTTATGTATAAACACATATCATGTAAAGAACATTCAAAATTGTGTTCTTTCATGAATTTATGGAAAGCCTCGTTCCAGTTCCTGGAGCTCTGCTTAAGGCCATATAATGACTTATTCAATTTACACACATGTGTATTATCTTTCATTTCTTCTGGTAGATGCATAAAGATATCTTCCTTCAATGTCCCATGTAGAAACGCCGTCTTAACGTCCATCTGCTCAATTAGCATTCCTTCTTTGTTGGCTATACACAGTAGTGACCGTAGAGTGGACAGTTTACCAACAGGCGAGTAAGTATCTTCATATTCTGTAGTTTCATAGCCTTTCGCTACAAGCCTGGCCTTATAGACATCATTATTTTTCTTCCTGAAGACCCATCGACTATGGATAACTTTTTTATCTTTTGGTTTCTCAACTATTGACCATGTAGAATGTTTATCATGTGAGTTCAGTTCTTCTTCTATTGCTTCAAGCCATTTATCTTTGTCATCTGATTCTAATGCTTCCTTTTTAGTTTTGGGTTCATTATACATTATATTTTCTACACTTAGTGCAGCAAAATCACATTCATAATTCTCCAGATAGGCAGGTGGTTTTCTGTTCCTTTTCTCTCTTTGATTAGATGTAAAATCTTGATTCTGTTCTTGTATATTCTTATTCTTTTCCTTTTCTGATTCTGTATGTATTGTTTCTGATTGTTCTAAGTCTTCCTTTTCATTTTTCAGTTTATTTTCTTCTTGTAGGTCTAAATGCATGTGAGGTAATACAATACTTTGTTCATTAAAGACAATATCTCTTGAACGAACTATTTTTCTTTCCTTCGGATCCCACAATCGGTATCCATTGTCACAGTAACCAACCATGAACAATTTCTTTGACTTTTCTGACATTTTGTTTTGTCTATGTTCTTTGTTTATGTAGGTGTAGGCTTCTGAACCAAATACTTTCAGCTTATCATAATTAGGCATGCCACCGTTCCATATTTCTGCAGGTATTCTGTTTCCGACACTTGGCAATCTGTTTACTATGTATGTAGAGGTATAAACTGCTTCGCCCCACATTTCTTTCTCGAACTGAGAATCTGCTAACAGCGTTCTTGCTTTTTCTATGAGAGTACGGTTAAGTCTCTCACTCTTTCCATTTAACTGTGGAGAGTAGGGGATAGTGGGTTCCAGCTTTATACCTTTCTTGTTACAGAAGTCTTCAAATTCTTTATTCATATATTCTTTTCCATTATCACAGCGGAATCTGGAAATCCTGGTGTTAAATTTGGCTTCAACTGTTTCTACATACTTCTGAAAATACTTCAATACTTCTGATTTACTTTGTAACAGATAAATAGTCGCGAAGTGACTAAAGTCATCAAGAAATGTAAGCATGTACTTCTTATTATCGTGTGTGACTGGACTGATCGGCCCACACAGATCACTGTGAATCAGCTCTAATATTCTTTTAGATTTGTGATATTCTGAGTTGTTAAAGGGCAATCTGGACTGTCGACCTTTGAGGCATGGTTCACATAATATTTCAACTTCTGAGCATTCACAATTTACTAATTTTCTTCTTTTGAGTTCTTTAATTTTCTCTATGGATGCGTGACCAAGGCGCCTGTGCCATATTTCGTCTTTGGCTGATACTGAGTATGCTTTCTGGGCTGATTTCTGTTCTATCTTAAATGCTATCTCATATAAGTTCTTCTTCTTGTATCCTTCTTTAATTAAATGTTGATTTCTGTAAATAGACACTTTATTATTCTCAAACTTAACCCCGTAACCAGCTTGCTCAATTCTACTGACGGAGAGTAAATTATTTCTTAGACTTGGCACATACAAGACGTTGATTAACTTGCATTCTAATGTATTTATTGTGCCTATTTTAGTGGCAATCAATGATTCTTCTTTCTTAGCGATTTGAATTCTTATTGGATTCTTCAGTTCCAAATAGCTGTCAAAATGTTTATCGGTGTTTATCAAATGATCTGTAGCACCCGAATCAACATAAAATTCAATTGACTGACCTGAGGTATCACTTTCTTGATTGTTTGCCATAAAACATACTTGTTCTTCGTCATTATCATCAGATTTTTGCTCCGTTTGGTGAGCATGTCTATTTTTCTGAGGTTTCTTCTTTTTGTACTTACAGTCGGCTTTCATGTGGCCTTTCTTACCGCAATTGTAGCAGTCAAATGGGAATTTCTGGTTTTCTGAATTACTTCTCTGTTTCGTCACGAAAGCTTGAGGTTCCTGGTTTTCTGTTGCATTTCCTAATTGTTTCTTTTTTATTTCTTCCTCTAGCAGACGTCCTTTTACGAACTCCAGCGATAAGTCGCGATCGGCGATTGTTTCAATGGCTGTCACGACATTTTTATACGATTGAGGCATTGCCAGCAGCAGATAACATATTATTTCACTGTTGCTTGGGTTTGCGTCGCTGGTTTTAAGCTCCCTGACAAGTTTGTCAAATGACAGTAAAAATTCTTCAATATCTTCACTTTCTTTGTATTGCAGCGTTAGTAGCCTTTTTCTTGTGATTAATTGTGACGAAATGGATTTCCTCTGAAATATTTTCTGAAGCGTATTGATAATATCAATGGCCGTTCTGCATTCTTTTATCAATTCAAGATGTGAATCTGATATGCATTGTATAAGAATGTTCTTCGCTTTCGCGTTCTTTGTTTTCTGATCTACATTGAGATCTCCTTTCTGATATTCTTTCGACGACACCGTTTCTTCTAATTGGTTTTCTTCCAAAATTAATTGGACGCGAAAAAGCCAATTACCAAAATCCTTTCCGGCGAATGGCGCGATGCCATATTTATTCCTGCACTCGAGAGTCATTTTCTATTTTCTTCTCGTTCTGTTTCTGGTCCCATAACCTGTACAATCTCGAAGTTTTAGCTAATTTATAGGAAATAAATGAGACGCCATTAAGGGTTCTTGAAACGAGTGTTGCTTTATTATATCGCATTGATGGTGGCGACACCAACGTACAAAGCCAGTACTTAAATTAAAAAAGTATGAATGCAGTGTTACCATTCTTAATTCACAAAAACGTACAAAAATAACCGACATACTCGTACAATCGACAGCAGATCAATGGTAACACATGCAGTACGATTTCAAGTCTTACGACGCAAATATTAAGAACGGTCCAAAGTCCAAAGTATTACCATTGATCTGCTGTCGACTGTACATACCTATCCTCCTTTTGTATCTGTTTCTCTTAACCGATCGTAACTCATTCGGGATTTTAGTTTTGGTATTGACCCCTAGGGTGCATGTAAAATCCCACCAACCATTAATATTGATCTTATAGTAGTTATTTATTAGTACGTTTACTAGCGAGCGATCTTATTAAGAGTAAGTATAGCAACTCCTAAACACAGTTGAATTAGAAATCTAAACCCCTAGTACGTAATTATAAAGCAACGACAAACTTAGTAGGCGCTAACGCTAGGCTGTAATCAAGCGACTGATGAATATTCGAGAAGGCTCGACGCGAGCCGAGAGGGCGCCACTGAGCCTATTTGAATTATGCCCGGTCAGGCTCTTGAGTGGCTGTCTGGTGAGAGCTATGTGGAGATGAATATTGGAATAAGTATGTAAGTTTCTGATTTATGGATACTAGGGCAATTGTGGCGACTCCTCCGACTCATTTGAATCAAAGTTAACGTTAATAAAAGTTATACAATTTGCTTTCTACGATGTTCTAGTGCCCCACGTGAGTCTCCGTTCAAGGAGACTATGGGTTACGGGTCTCCGGGTTATTGTGAAACCAGCCTAAGATAGGCGTCCTGTTTACTTTTTCGATGTAGCTCTATGATATTTTGAATATTCTGCAATGACATTGGCAAATGACGAACTGTCGAGTCCATTAATAAAATAAATGAATAAGGTAGTTTGATATTTGCTTTCTCGTTAAGGGCCTTCCATAAGCCAACTAGCGCCGCCAATCTTAAAAAAATAATATCTTCCAATATAATCAATTTTATAAAAAAAGCTATTTACAAAATGTTTATTAGGATGAATCAATCAAATCAATCAATCAAATATACTTTATTTGCACACAAATGAAAATACATCAGTTACATATAAAACCAAAGTTAGCTAGTGTACAGACAGGCGGCCTTATCGCTTTAAGCGATTTCTTCCAGGCAACCTTCATGATGAATACTGTTTTCCAATATACAATAAATACATGGCATAATTGCGACAAGCTAAGTTGTAGTTCACAAATGTGCCAAAAACGGCCGTTTTTCGCAATTATGCGAACTACAACTTACCGACATTCAACCACGTTATAAATAAGCATTTAAAAAATAGTATTTATCGTAAAAAACATTTCGTAAATAGCTTTTTTTTTATAAAATTGATTATATTGGAAGATATTATTTTTTCAAGATTGGCGGCGCTAGTTGGCTTATGGAAGGCCCTTAATAAAATTGTTAACCCCATATATCTTTCCATTCACTAGCGCTAACACTTGGCTGGGTCTTCTGAAAATCTCGAGTTATTAAGTCAATTCACAAATGGTTAAATCTCTATGACACCTTCAATAGGTATCTACATCTGGCAGCTGTATGTATGTATGTAAACTAGCAGACCATTTAAATTGGTTTCCAATGCGACATTTGGCGATATATCGAAACCGATGGGTGTTAACGAATCCATGCACACCTGGTGCAGACTGCATTGTACTAATATCCCCTACTATACGTTCTCGATTACACATTATTATTGTTATTCTCGAATGATAGTGTTAAATTGTTAGAGTTGTCGGATATTGCTGCGTTCTGAATGGGCTATATGAAGCTTTATTTTTGATTTGTTCTCAAGGTGGCAAGGCATCTGAACTTTTTGTTTCTGTAGAGATGTCTTAGATCGACATTTATAGATAGCACGAGCTCAGCGTCTTCCCACTGAACGTAGTATTACATTATCTTTGCTTCCGACTGTCAAAATTGAATGAAGTCTGACAGTTGTAAGTTCGAATTCAAACTTAGCTCGCACTCAAAAGTGTATGTGATATGAATACCTAATCGTAGTTCGAATTGAAATTAAAAACAAATAGGTATCCCTTACAAATTTTGCTAAAATCGTTAACTCGAGGATATAAGTTGTTCAGTTTCCAAAAATGAATGAAGGGGACGAGTGGAAACCTCAAATGTTTTAGGGGACAAGTGGGCACAGGGTGCGAATTTCAGGAGACCAGTGGGTACTGACCCAATGAAACCTACCGACTTTTATACCCTTCCAGTTATACACTGTAGGTATATCCGATTTACGTTAAAAATAATACATGTAAACTAAATCACTTTGTAAACTTACACGCGTTGTAAACATGAGCTCAAAACGAAATTACTGTGTTTAACATCCAAATGTCTCTCACGTCTGTTTTGTATACATAAATAATCGTTGTTACAAAAGTACGTTGGTAGGGGCTATACTCGGTGCACTATTAACTACGCGTTGGCATGCTTACCAGTGAATGGAAAACTGATGCTTACCATTACCCACCTGAGACCGAAGTTAGGATACACAGGTAAACTGCTGCTACATGAAAGTCGACAGGATTTTAAGTTACTCAGCAATTTCTAGGACTAAACTAACACTAAATATGTTCGTCAATGTATTCCGTTGTCGGATATATATGTATCAACTAAGTACCGCACTCTTCCGCAGGGCAGCCATTTGGCCCCAATTTTTTAATTAGAAGTATACAAATATATATTTGTATGTTTTTTATTATTAATTTATGGTATTTATAGTATAAACTTTTTAGGTCATTACTAAGTACCTACCTACCTACTAGTTATGTCATTCAGCCGTGATCGATAAAATACTCAACCTATACATATTTATTTTTATTCGTCATAACAAAATCCACAGCACTTAAATAAATTACATTTCAGTTTAAGTCATAACATACTGCCAATATAACAAGACTGTAAAAAAGTTGTGTCTGTACATTGGATATTTCTTGAAAATAATAATTGTAATGTGTTTTAGGATCGATACTGATATGCCAAAACACTAATTTTTAGAATTTTTGTTTGTTCGTCTGTTTGCCTGTATACTTTGTGCAAGTATCACGCCATAACTAATAAAGGGATTTTGATGGGAGTTTCACTAGGAGATAGCTGAAATATCCAGACAGCTCATAGGCTATAAGCCATGGCGGTATGTGATGTGGAAACAAGGAACCGGTGAGGAAGATCTGCCTCCTGATTCTGCGCATACGAAGTTGCGGAGTACAGCTAGTACTCAATATATTAATTGTGTTTTAAGTTATACATATAAATGTATTATTATAATACATATTACATGTTAATAAACGTTAAAATGTTATGGACCTTATCGAACACAATAATACAAGAGAGAAACGCATTTTTTTTTGTCTAATATAATATTACTGTTGGTGGACCTGTTAGCAATTTTGCTTACCAGGCATTTGGAGCATATCGCTTCTTTAGCATGTTTCTTTTATTTATTACGAAAATATAGATAAAAATAATAAAAAATATAACGTTTTTGCATTTATTAAATTACATATAAGTAAAAAACAAAGGAAACATGATTTTTTTTCGTAAAAAGAATACCTACCTACCTTATCTCATTTCCCAAAAGTAAAAGTTCCATTTTGGCGGTTTAGCGTCTTTTCCACAGACGAATTTTTTTTTATCATTCAAAAATATCGATTCTCGACCTCATGCTTCCATATCATCCCTCCAACTGGTCTAGGGGCGTAAACACTACGAATACCTACTGTCTATCTATACCACCTCTCACGAACAATTTCATTCATGCAACCGTTAGGATCTATAATATTAAAGTTTATTCTAAATTCAGATTCCATTTTCGTGTGTGTGTTACAGTGTAAATGTAATCCATTCATAGTTCCCTGATGGAAACTGTCTATTACAACGGAGGGCCGTTAGAACCGTACTGTAGTAACTAGTGTTGTAAGACAATTTCCCTCGGTTGCTCTTAGGCCGATAAATAACAATAATTTATTGAAAAATGTTTTGTGGTTAGAAAATTAAGCAGATTAAAAAAAAACTTTCCTAGTAAGGGTTTTCTCAAAATGATATTTGAATGATGGTCAAATGTGATAACAGAGTCGAATTTCGTTGAAAAACCCTTTATTTATTTCGTTATGTGATTATTTAAAAAGAGATAGGTACCTAAGTACTTAGACAGATCTGTAGCGATGGAAATTTTGAAAGATCTGTCGGCGCGGCTCGTGGAGTCCACGCGTGACCAAAATGCTGGCCTGTATTTCGCCCAAAGGATCAGCCTAGCGATCCAGAGGGGAAATGCCGCCAGCATTTTGGGCACGTTGGCGGACAACGGGGATCGGTTGAACTATCTGTAATGCTAAGCCATTCAGATAGTTCAACCAACCCATTGTAGGTATATATAGTTTTTAGTTTAGTTTATATTTTCTAGGTTAATATTATAATAGTTATTTTTATTTTTTATTGTTTTATGAATGACCTTCCTTGGACAGATTAGATTTTGGATATTTTTATGTTTTAGGAATATAACTGTTTCAAAATAAGACGTAAACAGTTAAACAATTGGCTTAGGTACTGTTATTATTTTCATGTCTACTTATTTATATACCTGTTGGTCTTCCCAAAATTGTGGTGGCACTTCACTTGGCTATTCGTATTCGCTATTGGATGTTTGTCGTATTTGTCAAATACTTGACGTACCTACAGTCGACAGCAGATCAATGGTAACACTTTTTACTTTTGACAGTTCTTATTATTTGCGTCGTAAGACTTGAAATCGTACTGCAAGTGTTACCATTGATCTTGTGTCGACTACATATAAATAAGACGAATATTTTGTCAAGAATACCAACCACACATGGCAATTATGACAAATTCGCAAATACAAATTTGTCATATTTTGGTGACACTTCGTCACCAAATAAAATAAACATTTACTTCATTGATCTCCTATAAACAACTAGATACATAGTCTGCCTTCTAAAAATGTCCGAGCGCAAAGAAGGTGGTCCAAACGGATGAATGATCATTTGTCCTTATTTGCTTTATTGGACATTATTTGGACGTTAACAATGGACCCTTATTTGGACGTTTTTTTAAATTGTTTTATTAAGACCTTTGTGTATCTACTTGTATAGGAGATCAATGATTTACTTTCAATATTTGTGAAACTACCCATTGTGATACCCAAATATGCTCCCATGGTACAGGCAACTGTCGACGGCATTAAATAACTGATTGTATCCCCAGTGTCCAATCTCCGCCGCCTCCGTCCAACCAACCACCCTCTATAGTTTAGTTATTGTACATTATTGTATATCTATTCGGAATATTCTCCAATTCTCGAGCTATTGGCATCGAAGTTGCATCTCCGGTGTCCAATATCCATCGTTTCGGCAAAATTTATCTTGTAATTTCTGCATAAACTAAGTATGATCATATTACTATGTTCTTAGTTTGTGTCGTGACTTTATAAAAGAAAGGCAACATGCTTTATGTGTAATTTGTTAAGGAATCTTCTGGTTCTCAAAATGAAACCATATTTTCAAAATAACAGAATGCAATTCCAGATTCTCAAAAATATTTAGATACCTTTTTTCTAGCGCTTAGTGCTTGCCTGATATTCAATGATCTAAACCTAAATTCTAAAATCAATATTGGTATGCTTTGTCTGAAAATTGTAATATTTAAATGACAATGCCAGATTCTGGCAATCAACCGTATGATGACAGGGATAACGAATAAATGTAAAAAATATCTCCGTTTTATTATTATTAAAGTTTTGTACATCAAACGAGTCGAAAAAACAGCTAATTAAGAATTCAGAAAGTAGTATGAATTTGAAGCGAATTATTCATTGTTTTTGTTATTATTTTCTACTACTCTCGCAACTCCCACTGATTGTAATTATGCATTACAAAACCTGTAATAAGTCCCCAACATAATGATAGGTAGGTACAGCTTCAATGGTCTCGTAGTTTTGTAGGCGGGGCAAAGCTCCATTGAATTGTGGCAATGTCATTTACATCCAAAATAAATAAAATTAAAAAACATATCGAACAGATTCGATGACCCATTCGATTACCTACTGTGAGAACAAAATACATTTGAATGTCGTTTAAGACCTTTTATTCCATGGTTTCTGTCGTACAGCGAATACGATTTTTTTTCACGATATTAAAACAAACGCACATTTCACCCATTCCCCCACATATTAAATTTCAATTCCGCAAGGAAAATTTATAAATCACAATCCGAATAAGATATCTGAAGAAAAAGCAAAGGCAAACGAAAGAAGATGGATGGGCGATCGTCGCATTGTCAGAGAATAGAGTAGGGATAAAAAAGTATTCAATAATAAATCTGACGGGATCCGTCTCTCACAGATGCGTCCCCCAGGAGTGATATCGGCACCCCTTGTGATGCAAAACTGGATAAAACCAGTACATGAAGCATAAAAGACTACATAAATAAAGTTTATAAGTGTGCCTTTACTATTGACACAGAACCCAAACCCAATATTTAGAACTGAAAAGATAAAATAATAGATATAGATTTAAGGTGTTTTACTAACAAAAGTGGATCAATGTTATCTTGCATAAAAAGTTTTATTATTACCTATCTCTTTATTTCTCTTTTATCTTGTTTAATATATTTATACATTTCAATAATAAAAACAAATATAAACCACCACCGGAGGTTAGGATCCCAGAGTGAGGAACCTCCTCACAATGCGTGCCGTGTCCAGCAGCACTGCCTTCTGTATCCGGCTCTTGAGCGAGAGGCTCTTAAGGTGTTGGTCGAGACTATTATTATAATTATAAACATAGGTTTAATTTAATAGTAAATAAAACTTTTATTAAATTATGAAAGCCAATATTAATTATAAAGCTACTAGGATTTACGTGGTACTCTATTAAGTATTATGCTTCATATTGAAAGAAAGTATTATCAAGCCAAGGAACACTAACTATAAATGCTAAGACTTCACAAATAATCTTTACTGAAAAAGTTGAGGAGTTGCATTCTTTGGCAAACATCTTTAAAATCTGGATTCCACCACTGCCTAAGATTCTGGTAACTCTTCTGTTCATTAAAACTGTCATTATTGTTAAGCTTAGCACACAGGTCACAGATGTAGTTATTAGGTCTGGGGGTATAGTAGTAATGGTTCGTCCAATCGAAGAAGTATTTGTACATTTTTGGATTTCTGATTAAGTAATCGATGATGGCGCCAAGTTTCTTCATGTCAAAAGATTGGGCGTTGATATAACTGCCTGGTGGTAAAAAACTGAAAAGAGAACAGTAAAGAAGAAGATAAACAAAGCTTCCATAATTGACGTAGTGTTTGAAAAACATGAAGCAATGAATGAATGAATTATAAACACGGAATATGATTATAATATGGAAGGAAACCTAATATTTGATATATTTATTAATTTCTCCATTTTCAAGCTTCAATTCTTATAACATTTATTATAAAATAGGGAAACACGCATAACTGACATTTATTGCAGTACAAGTTTGTATTTCTTATGACTTGTCTTCTAATTAAGAACAGTCGTTATCTGAATCAATATCTTGAAAATGAAGAATGAATCCTTACTTGGCATAATCTGCTCCCCCCATAACTATAGGAATGGTTACATGTCTCAAAATCTTCGCCAGTTTGTCAGTAACATAATCATCTGCAAACGAATCTTCTAAAACCAGTTGGAAATAATAGTCTTTCTCTATCATTTTATAACATTTGAAACTTTGACCGTTAGGACATTCCATTTTACCACAGGGCCCGTATATATCCAGGCTATAGTTATATCCTTTTAACTCATTATGTAATTCATAGATAAAATCTTTATGTTTAGCTTTGAGCTTGCATTTTCCGACCACCCAAGCTACAGCTTTCTTTTTATATTTGAGTTTACTTTTGAGTCGCTCAGTATGTTTCATCTTTTTTATCCAAGTTATATTCTTACTCGGTCCGATCAAAGTGTTGTTGACATCATATATATTAAGATAAGGATGCGGTATATCAGAGTTCAGTTTGTAAGTCCATGTCCAATTAAAGAAGTTGTCATAGAATGAGTAACAAAGAGGATGTTTTTCGGCTGATTCCAGAGATCTAAAGATATACTTCTGGTATGAAGATCTTGATAAGTTGAGTTCATCCAATTTTATATGTTTAATATCATTTATATCGAAAACTATTGCGTCAAAATTCCAATCTTCACGAAGAAAACTTCTATTGTAAGTTATGTAGCAGTTAATATAAGAGCATTTTTGTCTTATAAACAAAGTTTGTCCGTTAGAATAACGTGGTTTCTTATCGAAATAACGAAATCCTTTCTTCTTTTCCTTTGGTTCGTTCCAGAATAGTATGTATTTCAAATCTGTGGTAAATCTCCCGTGACGGTGGTTAAGCAAATGCTTTTTATTTGTTAGAAAATGTGGTATTAGAGCTATTATCACCGCAATAAAAAGGAGTGCTGCATATACTGCGAATTTTATAAGTGTTTTTCTGCATGTACTCACGAATATCATTTCCTTTATGTGATAAGTATACATGTTTCGTGTCGGTTTCTCTGTGGTTTTCATTTGGATTGTTCTTTTTACACAACGTGTTACATCTCTGGCTTTCCAGCTACTAATGGCTGATAATTGTTGAAGTTTGTTTGTAAACCTAAGTAGCTGTATTTGTTTTTGCATGCTTGATTGAGAAAATGCTGTGTTTTGTTTGTATTGTGATTATAGGTGCTTTGTTATTTGTGTCTAAATTGTCTAAATGCATCAGTCAAGGCAGGATGCGAATACTGTAAGCAAACAATGTCTGGTGTATTTATCATTACAATTCCTAGAAATTTGGTTACTTTCAATTTTTTTTAAATAAACGGCGTAGTTGGCGGACCATCTGATGGTGTTTACAATAAGGTCTACTACTCAATGAGAGTTATAGATGACGTTACTTCCCTGGAAATCAAAGATGTACGGACAACAGCAGATCAATGGTAACACTTGCAGTACGAAATAAACTCTTACGACGCAGATAATAAGAACGGTCCAAAGTGTTACACTTGATCTGCTGTTAACTGTACCTCGGTATGATCTTGGGGTACAATTAATATCTCACAGCGACACAACGATGATAATACATATGTAGTGGTTTACTTATGTAATCCAGTCTTATTACAGATGAGATGAAGAGGTACAGTCGAAGACAGAAATACAGGGGCCCTAAATAAGGTTGAGACTTTTCCAAAAACTGCTGGACCGAATTTAATAATTATTTTACAGTTACATAGTTTTCCCTTTTATCTATCAAATAGTGACAGAATTTTTGCAAGTAGTTTTTGAGAAAAGTAGTTTTGTCTGTGTTCCACCGTACTTTGCTAGACTTAATTTATGTTATTTATTAGCACAAAACTACAAACATAGTTTCCGCGAATTATTTTTAATTCTATGTTAACATTGCTGAACTACCATGCTTTATTAATTACATTTCCATTATTCGCGACTATCCAGCTAAAATAAGTAATTCGCAACTCTCACAGGAGTTACTGTACTGTAATTGAAAAGCTTTTTATGAAATAGCTAGCGAACTTGTGTGGAACGAGTATTGTAACGTTGTGTTCGTTATTTATGGGGTTTAATTTCGCCATTTATAAAGTCAGTCTAACCGACTGCCGTATGAAAAACTCGTTTTCGTATGCCTTTAATTTATAGCTAAAAAATGCTTCGCCCCGAATGGTTAATATTGTAGAGAACTCTACCTATATCGTTTAGGGAGGTAGGTATGCAAAATACGAGAATATTATTTTGTATTTTTATTTATTGGGTTGTCAACAACATATAGTCGCGTATTCATAAAAGTAATTTAAAGTTACGCCACCGTTTAGGCCCCCTGTCCCTTTCTATCTTAACCTTTTTTAAATTAAGTGTGAAAGGGATAGCAACATGATTTAAGGGAAGTAATGTTTAACTAGGTTTATGATAACAGCAATAGTGGGCAAAATCAGTAAAACACTTGACTATAGTTTGTGAAGGTTATAGCTGCAGTTGCGGAGCTAATCTTTTCTTTCGGTGAAGGAACATAAAATACACCTGAGAACCCCCTCCTTTTGGAAGTCGATTATTACCAGAGTGTGTATTATACTAATTACATAAATAACAAATTAATTAATTAATTAATTCGACTGGTCCTCGCCTCGGGGGACTTCAGTGCTGGAGAGTATTTTGGCCAGCGCCTGAGCCTCGCTATACAGCGGGGCAATGCGGCCAGTACGACCCTACCGCGCGGGACGGGCCTGGACGAAGTGTAGTGTTGGCTAGATATATTTTTATAAACAGTTGTAAGTATAGTTTTATTGTAGTATTAAATAAAATAACAAATTAATAAGAATATTTTACGACATCATTGAGGTTTCAATTTTTAAAAGAGTTATTCTTATACACCCTGTTCAATGACACCATTACGAGTGAATCACAGTAATTCAGTTGTAAGTCTATTTATAATGTGGATTAAGCGGAACACGGCGGTTAAGGTTCGCTTATTTTCTGTTGTTGCGCCTCAAATTGTCGACACTTGAGTACAGATTAGCTTCGTTACCCCGCGGCGGAGTGCGCACCTTTATAGGGATGGGAAAATACATTGCGAGAACTATCGATTAAAAATTCAATTACCAATCGGCTGCTTGGACATTTGGTGTGGTTCTGTCGTGGCGACTAAATATAATCATCAACCTAAACGCAACTGTTACTCATATGATAACGACGATTAAAATTATAGTGCCACACTTAGAAATCGCCACATTTTTTCGTTTAGGAAACCTACACACACTGATTGTTCTCGGGTATAAAATATGATAGGCCCTATAAAAAATTGCCTGATATATGTCTACATGTTTTAGTAGTTGTTCTTGTTCCAAAAAAAATCCTTCACTTTGAACCTATGGTGCAAATAATCTATAACAGGCTGGTAGAATAAGTTAGAATTTATGCGCATTCAGTTGACATTTTTAAACGGCAAGACATTTGCAAAAAAAGTTATTGCAATTGATGGCTCAATTTATTTGGGTGTGAATTTAAAAACTTCAATTAAAAAAAACTTGTAGCATTTGCTGTGGGTATGACATGCTACATTTAATCGTCGCTAGGTGAGGCATCCCACTCACTCTCACTCGATGTAGCTTATGACAGTTGTGTTTAGATTTGGCGGCCATTACAGAATCACATCTAGCTTCTTATTTTCCGCTAGTGCTGTATAAACATTTATGTTGACAGAGAGGAAATTAAACAATTTCATTAAAGGAACACTTGTTAAGAAGGCGTATTACAGGATAGATGACTATTTAAACGATGAACATGCATGGTGTGTGTCGCCTGTTCCGCATGAGGGATAAAGTGTAGATTACTAGCAATAGTTGTGTAATACCTAGTTATTTAGTAATTGTATTATTATTATTTTAAAAGATAGCTGAGAGTTTTTTTGCCACTTTTTTTCCTTAGCGTTGGCACATTTTCCTTGCAAAGTGGTGTAAATGTAAATTTAAAAATATGTTGACGTGCAAAAATGTACACAACGTGCTTACTTGCAATAAAGAAATTTTACTTTCACTTTGTCGATATCGCCACATCGATATTGTCATTTTATTGTTTACCTCTCGCCCATCCCTACGTTTCCAAGTGGTCGCGTGAGGAAGCTCGCGGAATAATGATTTCTTTGAATCCCCCAGTTGTTTGAAGTGCTTGCCATTACTGGCTCCCAGATACGTTTGTGCTCTGCACTTAATAGCGGATCTCGATGTCGGCTCTAATTGTTTTCCTTACCTTTGTATTGGAGTTGAAAAACGTCAGGTCGGCCTTAAATTGTGGTTATGTTTTTTGATGGAATTTCGTCGTGAAAATAACGTCGTTTCACTCTTTTACCTGTCACAATGAGAAGCGCAACGTTTCGATGTATGAGGTATTGTTAGATTCGTTTTGATAAAGATGCTGACATTGGATACATTTTTTAGTTTCATATTTTTATTCAAGAAATCTTACAAACAAATATAATAAAACTAAACTACTTAAAAATACATTAAAAACTAAACTAAAAATCTACATAACTAAAAACATTCTAAAAAACTCGTCCCTCTTGGGAGGGTGGGTGCCCATCACTTGGATACATTATTTACCACTCTCTGTTTTTTGTTTTGGTTTTATGATAAATTATGCAGCGGCTAAAATAACATCAAAACTGAAAAGTGGTAATTTCGGCACAAGCCTGTTTTTTTTCTTATAGAGTTTAGTTTTTCGAGTAGAGCTATGGATGCTTCAAGAGAAACGCACAAAACTCTTGTTAAAAAAATGGTAAAAAAACTAATGGTCGGCAGCTAACCAACGACCCCTGGTATTTTAGATGTGTTTAGGTGACAATGACTACCTTCAGGTGGATCGGATCATCTGCTTATCTTCCCATCATTAAAAAACTCTTTTTTTTAAATCTATAATTCGTCCCACTGCTGGGCAAAGGTCTCCCCCTCCTCTTCCATCCATCCCTGTTTTGAGTCTCTTCCATATAAATAAAAAAACTATCAAAATGCTACAACCTAAAATAAAGCCGTGCACACATATTTCCAGAGACCCAGTTACTGATGGATCGTAAGCCTTTGATCGTTACTTTTTACCACTCGAACGAGTGTCAGCGCAAAATGTGGACGGACTCAATCAAATCGAGGACGTGTAAAGAAGAAAAAGGGCTCACAAACTAGATTGTCACGGTTTCAATTCCATTTGGGCGAGCGACGACCGCCGGTGCTGGTGCCAGTATAAATAAGGGTGCTCTTTTATTGTTGAACCGAGCGAGCGATTTTTAACATAATGGCATAGTTTAGGGCCTAAAGAGCTATGCTTGGCATTTCTCTGTTAGATATAATAAGAAACGAGTATGTCTACCAGAAGACAAAAGTGGTTGACATTGCTCATAGAATCAGTAAACTGAAGTGGCAGTGGGCTGGTCACATCTGTCGTAGAACCGATAACCGATGACGAGTTCTCGAATGGAGGCCACGAATGGGTAAACGTAGTGTTGGGACACCACCCGACCAGATGGAGGGTTGACCTTGGCAGGGACTGGATGCAGAGGTCCGAGAGTAGGGTTGAGTGGCGCGCTTTGGGATAGGCCTACGTCCAGCAGTGGACTGATACGGGCCGATGATGAGGGCCTAAACTATGCCATTACGATTTGGCGTCAATCGCCAAAGTATAATAATATAACCTAAACTTTAGGGACTGAGTAATTTCACACAGAAATGGGACATGTTACGAAGGAAGGAAAATAGTGAACGTTTTGTGCATGGTAGACATTTTGCGAAATAATCATTCCGCGGCGTACCATTTTGCGAAATAATCAGTTGTAAATATCTGGGTTGCTGATTGCTATGTAAATTAGGGGGACTCTGGTTTCCCTTCAAAATACAAACGCATGTAATTTAGAGTTTCTTTTTAAATAACTCGTAATGGGACTTCATCATATGATCATCATTAAAAATAAGACAAATCTATTAGGTACCGGTTTACTGTATAAGTACCTAGCCGGAGAACCGCGGATCAGTACAGATTTATATAAGTACAATTATATAATCAAGCGAATTACAACAAATCTGCGCTTCGCAGTAATGCACTGGTAGGTAACGTTACTGTCGCACGCAATAATATTAATTCGCCAATATTGCCCGAGTGTAATTTATTTGCATATTTGAAAATCGCTCGTCGCCCCGCTCCACAGCAAACTCACGCCCTTACAATGTGTTCCTCGCAAGTGTAAATCACAGCAAACAGTGAGGCCCACAGTTTCCTCGGGGTTTAGTCGTTTTCAGTGATTTAACACCTAATTAGTGGGTTTGCGGTTTGGGATACATACATGAGCTACTAAGACGTAAGTTGCTAAGTTAGTGGTGAATTCGGTTACGCTGTTTATATTAGGTTACTGTATCGAAATAAATTTGATTTTAAATCTTTTCTTTTCTCGTATGGTTTAGTGACCAAACCTATTTATCAAAGTTATTCAGGCCACCCGTAGGCCTTTGACGTGGCCTAATGACTGCTGTCAAGCGACAACAACCGAGACCAATTGCTTAACGTGCTTTCCGAGGCACGAAGGGGATCAGATGAAAGAGTCACTACCAGTCACCCATCCAAGTCCTGACCTCACCCAACGTTGCTTAACTTATACTATTGTTTTCAACATGTACTCGCAACTGGACTACGAGCCCCTTGACTTTAAATAAACTTGAGTTTATTGGATGAAAAATTATGAACTAATAAGTAGTTCATTATTTTTCGTAAGACGTCAGAGAGAAACTATTCATGTTAAATTAAGTTACAATTTAATTCTGTGCATATTTATACGTTGGTATATAGGTTTAAAAGTGTAAGTCTAAAAAAAATTATCTACATTAAGTTTCTCAGCTTAGTTTAAGTTATTAATTTTAACAATAAATTAGCTCGCGTTTTCATTCAACCAAATTTAAAAAAAGATAAAGTAGTCATGTATGTTAGTCATCATGTAGAGAGCTATCAATTAGCTAGAAACAACGTGTCTATTTGATAGTGGGACATTTAACAAATCTGTTCAGGAATTTCCAAATCATTTTATTTTCATAAACTAAAAATATTTTTTTCTAATGATTGACTCTACATTTAAATACTTTCTGGACTATAAAATTAGTCCACAAGCGTCATCATAATATAATTTTAGTAGCCCCTAAAATACATCCTGCAACATGCCTCGAATTTAGCGCTAAGTGAGTTGTTCGGGAGTAATAAGCAGTGTACTCCGTGCATTACGCTGTCAATGGGCAGTAACTCAGTTCCGTGGTGTTGTAGCGTCGACAAAAACTCACTGGAGCTATATGACTTAATAATAATAAGCATTTATATCGTGCATTTCTTAATTTTAATCTGATACGTTTCAAAATGAAAGATTTAGTTCAATTAAAAAAAACGAGCTAACATGTCTTTTACTAAGTATATTATTATACGTATAATATTAGAAATATGGTGTCCTATAAGTGATGTACTTACTCCGTGCGTTATGCTGTAAATGAGCTCTCAGTTTCGTCCCATTGTAGCGTCGCGTTAGTTGTTCCCCCACTCACTATAGCTATGCCTGAATTATGTATTTCTACTTAGAACAAATATTACACGAAGTTGAATTTATTAATACATTAATGAATTGTTCGGGAGCAATAAATGACGTAGTCAATTACCTTATTATACTGGTAATGAGAATTAATTCTCAGAATTTGAATTACGCATTATCCATGCTCGGTGAATAAATTAGAACATGATGAAAAAATTCTTCCGAGCATGGATAATGCGTAATTCAAATTCTGAGTAAGAATAGGAGCGCATCATCATAAATCATGTTTCTAACCGAATGTTATAGACATGGTTGTCGGAATACTACTACTATTGTCCGATAGATGAAATTGCGTAACATACCCTTTAAGTATGTATAAAGCGATGAAGACTTTTGGTGGTCGTGGCGTGGCCTGTGGTGGCTCAGTTGGTAAGAATTAATTCTGTTTATCGATTTATAAATACAGTTTCGGAGTGATTTTTATTAACATAACTTTGGATCTGGTGAAAATAGACTTTACGTTTGCATTTAGTAGTTAGATTGAGTGCATACGCGTTCATTATATTAAATGCTGTAAAGTTTGTATAATAATTGAAAATTTTAGAGGAGGACTGTAGTATTTTGCTGACGTTACATCGACTGAAAACCACTTCGTCGGCGTGTCGCCAAGATACAATGAAATTACTTACAGGATTTTTAGTATTCCGCAGTGGTATGGTAAAACGCAACTCGGAGAAACTCAGCGGGGAATAGGTGTTCCTGTTAATGTAAAATTTGGAAAGAATAGCTATTGCTACTGACATCCTATAGGTAATTATTTGACTGATGTATGACTCAGTTTATTAAGGCAACTGCTATTCTATTTATATATTATAATCAGTGATTTTGGTACTACTTTAATAAAATAAATACTGGCCCCATAGAAATGATTTGGACGACTCGGCCGATATTTTTTAAGGCAAGTGTACTTATACTGTATATTATTATACAGTGTATAACGGAAATGGTATAGTAAACCGAAAAGTGGGTGTTCAAGTATCGGTAGGTAACGCTACTTAACTCCTAATTTCGAAAAAAATGTATCATACAAATCTCAGATCAGTTAATGATCTGAGATACAATTGGATCAGCTGATCGGTACAAAATATACGATAAGTCGTAAAACTAAAGTTGTTCACCTACCGATAGTAAACAACAATTCTTTCGGCTTCTCATTACATTATTTTTATTATTATTTGTATGTACGACTAAGCCTGGGATCGACCCGATAAGTATAGATAAACAATATCAAAACTATAACCGGGTAAACAGGTGCTTTTGTTTAAAGTCGGTGAAGGTGTAAATCTAAAACGCGTAGCACGGTGCTACGGCACGGCTACATGCTACGGGGCGTAGCAAGTGACGTTGTTCCGCCGGAAACGGCGGGTCGCAGACAACATGGCCGCGCGGACATCCGCCACCGACATACGGCGCCGTATCGGACGCTTCCCTTGCGTGCTTTATGGCTTACGTGTTAAGGCCACAGAGCCGACGATGACGTCACAGAAATTATTAGCGTACGGTCTAACATAGGAAGAACTAGAGAGTCACTTAGGTAGAAAGGATATTGTAACGATTTTAAAATTCTCTACATACATAGTCCGTGCTATTCTCTACATACATAGCTGTTATGAAATAGTAATACTAGTGAAATAATTTTTTATAATCGGTCAAGTAGTTTCTGAGAAACTCGAGACCTACATTTCAGAAACGTGGACGAATCAAGTTGAAATTAATATCAAATACTCAAGTCTGCAACCTCATGCAGCCGTGAAAAAATCAAACTTCTACGTCAACGCAATCAAAAGATATGGCTGTTTATGTCTCATTTTCTCGCATATTTGTATGAAAATGCAAGTAAACCAAAACCTGTAGGGTACTTCCCGTTGACCTAGAATCAAGAAATTTTACAAGCTAGGTCTTATAGCACAAGTAAAGGAAACAACCCGAAAACTTATATTCACACAATGGCAAAGATAAATTGGTTTCTAAATCTAGTTTATCTTTTCGTTAGAGCAAAGTTACGGTTAAGTTGCGTTGCACGGAAGCCTCGGTGGGCAAGTCCCCACTAGGCCGTTTAAAAAAAAATCAAAATGGTATTTTTCCAAAAAAAAATTATTTATCTACGAAATATTTAAGGTGGCATAGCCGTAGGACAGTATACTTGCCTATAAACATGTTGTTACACGGAAACGAGAATTCTAGTAGTTGATACTTTTAAAACCATGTTAGTCGGCTGTGGAAGTTTTACCGGAAGTCGCGATGCACCGGAAGTTGGGCGCACAACATGGCGGCCGCCCTACCACAGAGGTAGAGAGTTTCCGTCTTCGTGTGGACATTATAACTATTGTTTATAACTTCAAGGTTTTTATGATATAAGAAGGTTAATAATATTAACACCTATTTTTCTCTCCAACTGCTCCAGCTAAGCTAAAAGCTCCTTAAGGTGCAATGCCTAGCGTTCATAATTAAGGCAGCAGGTATATAAAAAGTTTTGATAAAACCAACGTATTATGCCGACATAGTTTTGTATACAGGACGGGACTTTGCGTTGCACCTTAAGGTTAAGATTTAAAATTCTCAGATCCCAAAACCTACTTGACCGATTGAAAAAATTCTTCGCTGACATATTTATATAATTTCTCACTCACATGAGAAACATCATATATGGGTAGGCAGAGATGATGTACTTTCATATGCTGCACTCATACCTGTAGCTTCCTCATTACACTCTTACTTACAGTTTACCACTCATTTGAATATTATGATGTGATCTATACCGAAGGCCGAATCAAGTGTCTTATTTTGTAAACAAAAACTACCCTACCCTACTAACATTTTAAGCTGTTCTGTGATTATTGCATAGTTATTTTCACATTATTAGATCGGATCACTTTAATTTCACAATGATGAACGGGTTCGATCAATCAGTTCCTTCAGTATTACATCACAACAGGTAATTAGACGATCATATTTGTTTACAAAATAACACACTTAATTTGGGATGCGGTATAAATTGATCCACTTTGTGTGAAGGTAGAAATAAATAGATAAGACAATTCTGATAAATATTTTATTATTACTCGGTATGTCAAGACAACACAGGCTTCTAAATTCTATGACATGAAATTCCGTAGGTACATTACAGTTAACACAATTAAGTAGACTATGAATTTATATCCATAACTATCATTTGCCTGCGATTACACCTGCGCATAAAACCTCTATGGAATTCAGGCTGTATGATTGTGATCATTTGCCTATAGATAAATAGAAAAATAACAATAAAAGAAAATGGCGGACATTTATTTTTATTTTCGTCGTATTTAACAAATGTTTTTAAAACTCCCACCTGCAGTTTAGTATAGCTTGATGATTTATTTCAATGCCATAATTGCCATTGCATCACACACAGGCAGATGGACAGCCAAACGTTGAGTGTTACAATTATATAGGAAACGGTGCATTTTCATTAGTCTATATATACGTCACCTCGCATGCGGGCGATGTTGTATCACGCTATCTATCTGTCACCATGCGAGCATGCGAGAGCTACGGAAAGGCGTCTCGAAATGACATATCGTTTTATTTGTCGGTTAATTTAAAATGAGCCATTCATAGTTTTGACAACTAATTTAATTAGGCTTCTAAATAAATTAGGGTGAGATTATACAGGGTGTTACTGGAACTACAACGCTTTCTATTACATTCATCACTAACATTTCAATATACGTAGCTCGTACATTATTAGTTTATTTTGATACATTTAGGTACATAATTTCCGGAGTTTTGATATAAACAGTATTTTTATATATAATTCAAAATTACATTAGTATTACTTTTACTTTAAAAAAATTATACTTTCTATTATAAGACTAAGTAATCTAATTTTACAGCATATTTAGTATCAATATATCGATCTAGTCATAAGCTTTGTTTGTGTACAATTTGTTTACATTTACAAAGAGATTTACACAATTATATAGATTATGTAATGACTGTGCTAAAATTCCCACTATATCTGGAAATTGCTTGAAAACTTGCACAAAATGACATGTTACTCGATATATCTACTTTTCATTATTGAGGAGTTCTTATCGCCGCCGCACCGACTAGCTTGTCTTTGACACGTTTGTCTTCTTACTAAGTATGGATATTTAGGATTTTGGACAACACATTACAATTAAAAGCAATATAGAATACTTACAGGCAGACATACTAATGTTTTAAAGCTATTTTACTTTTCTTTTAGGCGTACCTATATAATTTAATCTATTGTCTAACTGTGAAGGGTGTTCGCTTATTATATGGCTAGCAAGACCATTAAGATCATTAAGTCTTGGCCAATGGGCCAAGACTTATGAGATTCTATTATAATATTTTAAGATTCCAGTAAAATCCACTTCGTCAAGCACCCCCCATGCATGGTGGCACTATCTTGTCCTTGGTTAATTGTTTCTATATCCAAATGCCAATCAGGATCAGCCTAGCTATCCAGAGGGGAAATGCCGCCAGCATTTTGGGCATGTTGCCGGACAACGGGGATCGGTTGAACTATCTGTAATGCTAAGCCATTCAGATAGTCCAACCGACCTATTGTACGTATAGTTTTTAGTTTAGTTTATATATTTTTAGGTTATTATTATAATAGTTAAGTATTTATAATTTTTATTGTTGTTTTATGAATAAATGCCAACTACATTGCCACATAGTGTTCATTCGTACATAATTAGTAATATCATAAAGCTTTGCCCTGCGTGGTACGCGAACACCCTAAGAATCCGTGCTAGTTGTCTATGTCACTAATTTTGACACTGCTAGATATTAAATCAATTCTATATACATATCAAACTTCTTCTTGTTTCTTTAATCGTAACCAAGTTGTTTTATAAATGCCTATTTTTAAGCTTATCTTTGTTATTTATATAACTTTGCAGTATACACCTTACAGTGTGGACGAATTATGATATATTTAGTAACTGTATAAATAGTGAAATAAATTATATATAATATTATTTACATATTTTTATACACACAACTAAGTCTAGTACAAACTATATCTAAAACTAATTATTATTACCTACATTAAATTAGGAATACATTTATAGAAATATTATAATTTATTATTTAATAGTATAAGCTTTATTATATTTAAGTATATTGCTTAAACATGTACCTAACGGTTTAGAAGAAAGATATTGTCTACACAATTGACGATATACAGATTATTAAATAAAATGTTACAACGATTAATATATATTTAAGGTAATTTCGTATATAAATCGACATTTAGGCGTTTCTAAAAGCAATTGATTTTTAATATAATGTTCGGAAATTGAGTTCTCTAAAAATATAATAATTTAATGTTATAAAGGTACAATTCCGTTGTGGAAGCTATGTCTAATCTGAAGATAAACCTAAAAGAAACTGTCACGTTCACTCTTAAACAAGATCGTGTCAGAGTGAATGGGATGTACATTGTACAATTTAGATAATAAATGTTGCCGCACCTTTGAATTAATTCATCCAATTAGGTATAGATTTATAGAAGTTTTAAAAATTTCTGAAAACCATTACATTATGATTATTACCATTAATAATTCAACGCAGTCATTGGCCCAATCAAAAGACAGATATTTGAACAGCGATTCTTATTGGCCTAAATTAATTTTGCCTCAAATTAGGCCAACGTGGTGCGACAACATAGGTCGTTGGCAGTTAATGTTTTGTTCATTGAAATATTCTAACAATCACGATGACATTAGAGTTTAAAATACTAGATTAGGTTACAGTTCTAATCAAACAATGGATAGTTAAATCACTAGATAAAAATAATGTATTTTATTTTTAATAAAAGCAAAAATACAACTACTTATTCGCTTAACAGGAAGCAATGAGTGCTATTCGATAATCACCTTTAATTAGCCATTTACAAGGTCTTAGTTAGGTGATAACATCGCCAAGTCTTCGGCACTTCGGTATCTCATACTTGAATGTTCTCTTGGCCATTGGGTTGCTATGGAAAAAAATCACATATTAATTTTAGGCGTGATAGTCTAATGCATAAAGTTGAGTTCACAATGAAAACGTACGACAGCCCCCTTAGCCGTGGCATTGGCTTTCGTTAACGCCAGTAGAATAGAAAGAAAAATGTGTGAGAATTATCCAATATTTTTCGTTCTATTTTACTAGCCTTAAAAATCAATGCAATCATGGCTAGGGGAGTGCGGGCTGCGGACGTATCGCCAACATTGTGAATACATCTTTATAAATACGTATGTAGTCATATTCTGGATCTGTCGATATTGTAAAACACGTTATAAATACTTCTCCTCTCTATTTACCGATAATAAGTGGTAATCATCAAAATGTCAAAATAACTTACCCACCAAATGGATCGGTAAATAGAGAGGGATAAATCTACGTTATTTTACCGATTAAAACTTGCTCAGAAAAAGGTGTTTAAAGTTTTTTAATACTAGTGCAATATTATTACGTATTAAGTATGTAAGCAGTTTACGTGGAAAAAACAGACTTTAAACGGACACCAAAGCGTTCTAAATTACACAACAGACATTATTACTATTTATCCATACATTTTACATTCTATATTAAATGCAATAAGAATAACTAAAAGTCTAAACTATGTCCACATACACATCAAGCTAACTACATCTATAATAGAATTATTAAGGCCACTTATATTTCCGCAGGTATAATATCTTTAGACATTTCCTTTAGTTTAAAAAAAAACAACAGAAAAACTAAAGGAAATATTTAGTTTTTCTGTAATTTTTTAATGTAACACGAAATAAATTAACGTCACATTTAGATTACACGTGTTTAAGACTGCTTAACTCTATGATAGAGTTCTTTCTCTACCAGCAGCCGAGTGTTTTTGATAAAATCTTTACCTTTGTAAGCTTTTTCTTAGTTGGAATATTCTATACTCTAGGGCGCGTATTCATAAACGCGATTCAAAGTTACGCCACCGTTTAGGCCCCTGTCCCTTTTTAAAGTGTGAAAGCGATAGCAACACGATTTAAGGGAAGTTAGGTTTAACTAGGTTTATGAATAACAGCATATGGGATACAATTAAAAAAAAACACGAAAATACATTTGGCTTTTTTACCCAGGTAAAACATGCCAAACCATGTACCACCACGCCCGGGGGAGCGTATTGGTTATGTCGGGCTCACCGCCCTGAAGGGGCGGAATACCGACTAAACATCCTGGAGTGTTCCACTTCGTGCCATTCATGCCGAGCCACGGGAACTGCGATACATCCGCGACAAATACAATTGGCCTGCCCTGCTAAATAGTCTAGTTTAGCATCAATACAAGCGGATGCCACTCTACATAGCGCTAGGCAGCGTTTTCACCTGCAAGTAAACTCGCGCAAGTCAGTTGCTTACTATATCGTTTACACACTGCAATTTTCCTTCAACTACTCGCAGAAAGTGATAGACAAGACACTTGCTACGGACTTTACACTTGCAAGACTGTCGGACATTTCTCGCAGAAGTTTCCTTGCAGGTGGTTTTCAGCATAGTACAGAGCAAAAGAGTGCTTGCAATACCTATTTCTTCTGACACTTGGTAGGAACAGTTTTTCGTTTACATGCAACACTTTTTTTGGATCGTGCCTTGCGAGAGAAACGTGCTGAAAGTTACGAAAATCATTTGTAAAATATTGCAGTTATGGTGGCACTTCACTTAGCTATTCGTATTCGCTATTGGATATTTGTCCTATTTGTCAAATACTTGACGTACATGCAAATAAGACAAATATTTTGTATAGAATACCAACCACACATGGCAATTATGACAAATACGCAAAAACGAATAGCCAAGTGAAGTGCCACCATTAGGTTAAACATAATTCGTGACAAATTCACTTCACTCCAGTTTCAGTAATTAACAAAGTCTATGAATACCTAGACACAGTCGACATAATTGACCCGGAGAGGTCAGGACAAATCGACAGCATATCAACGTAGGTAGGCAGCAGTAGTGTCTTATTTTGTAAACAAATATGATCGTCTAATTACCTGTTGTGATGTAACACTGAAGGAACTGATTTATCGAACCTGTTCATCATTGTGACAATAAAGTAATCCGATCTAATAATGTTAAAATAACTATGCAATAATCACAGAACAGCTTAAAATGTTAGTAGGTTTTGTTTACAAAATAAGACACTTGATTTGGGCTTCGGTTTACATAAAACCAAATAAACCTACTTATTACTTTTCTAAAAACGTTGAAGTGTTTGAATTTTTGTCATACGATTGTATGTTGAATAGAGCCAGCGATAGTGTTACTGTAACGTACGTTATTTCTTCATGAGATAACAGAATCAATGAGATGAGATGTTAAAAAGTCCTTGTAACGATAAATAATAATTGTACCTATTGTACATCACCGTTTATAAGGTATTGGAGTGAAGTTTTCCTGTCTTTATCACTATTAAGAGCCTTCCATGAGCCAACTAGCGCCGCCAATCTTAAAAAAATAATATCTTCCAATATAATCATTTTATTAAAAAAGCTATTTACAAAATGTTTATTACGATAAATACTATTTTTTAAATGCTTATTTATAGCGAGATTCAATTTCGGTAAGTTGTAGTTCGCATAATTGCGAACTACAACTTAGCTTGTCGCAATTATGCCATGTATTCTATGTATATTGAAAAATAGTATTCATCCTAATGAACATTTTGTAAATAGTTTTTTTTAATAAAATTGATTAAATTGGAAGATATTATTTTTTCAAGATTGGCGGCGCTAGTTGGCTAGTTGGCCCTTAAATCTAAAAATATTATTCATTTAAAAAAATCGCTATTCATTCCTTTATTGCATGCTTAAAACACTAGTAGTGCTCAAGATGCAACCGTGAATGAAACTAAACACAATTATTGTTATTACCTGTGTAATGCATATTCCTATACATATCCGGGCAATTGCTTGAAACCTGTAACAAAATAATAGAATACTCGTATTTTCAATGGAAACAAAACTAACTCTATATTATGCAGGGAATATAAGAATTGCATTCGGTATTCATTCCTGAAATTTCCCTAGTGTTCAACTCAGTAAATTCCAACATTTTACTGTGTTCTGAACTCTAGGTTATGCGGAAAACATTTTAGTCTCTAACAAATAGCAACTGTTTATGAATAGACCTCGGTAGCGCTAAGGTTCGATTCCCAGGTGAGTCGTGCATGAGCAAATCTCCTATGAGCTTTTCTCACTTTATCGAGAGAAATAAAGTAACGATGAAATTATTTCAAGCGATGACGTACTGTACGACGCCGCTATACTAACGAGATAGCACTGTCCCTTTTATTTGTCCCAGGTAAAACACGGGAACGCTCGGGGGAGCGTGTTGATTATGTCGGGATCGCCGCCCTGAAGGGGCGGAGTACCGAGTAAACTTCCTGGGGTGTTCCACCTCGTGCCATTCCTGTAACGTACGCTATGTCATGATATCATTTGATCGTTTTGAGAACCGTAATGATCACAGATCCTACTCAAAACGGCTAAGGATTTTTTTTATTAAATATTATTAAAAAAATATATTAATAAAAGATAATCTTCAAAGAGAGAGTAAGTGAGTGATATCCGTTTACATATAATAATTTGTAGTAATGGCTCACTATAGTTTTAATTCTAAAATCTTCAAAGAGTAACGAACTGTCTGTCATGCCACTACCATGTATGGTCAAGTAGTTTTTGAGACAATCTAAACCTTAGTGAGTCCCCCTGTATACTTTTCCCTGTTTTACCCAAACCACAGTGGCATTAAATTAATTAACGACGACTCGACGTAAATTATATTTCACGGCTTGACTCCCGAGCCACGTCTTACGTGGGCTTCCCTCGCAATTTATACTAAGTCCACTGGGGCTTAGCTTCTGAGTGACGTTTTGTCGTGACTTTTAATTGATAATTGTTTATTTGTTATTTATTTTATTAATGGACTCGACAGTTCGTCATTTGCCAATGTCATGTTACAGAAAATTCAATGTATAATAGTCTTCTATCTTCCTCCAGGGGAGTCGCCGTAGCGTCATCACCCTGGGTAGCCGCGTCTTCTTGTCTTCATCCACAGGAGACGCCGTAGCGTCAATCACTGTGGACGAAGCAGCTCGTCAGTCACGTTCACTCCCGAGCTCGTAGTGGGAATCTTGACCATGGCGCCAAACTTCAGATCCTGCTTGAATTCTCCAATAACTTCACCATACTGTCATTCGCGAACATTTTCTGATTAATTTAACGTGATATTAAACACAAAACACCCACTGTAGACATTAAACTGAAAATTATTAAATAATTTCGCAACCGTCGTTTCCCACCATTTTCAAGAGAACCTTGATAATTGTTTATACTATTCGGTCGATGGCCATTGTCTAGTTTCTCAATTTCTCACAATATCTATTCTCCCAGTGTCTAATTCCTCCCAATGTCTAATTCCTCCCAATGTCTAATGTTCCTTAAATGTGGTGTTTCTAGTTGATTTTTATATCTATTGATTCATCATCCTGCATCAGTCTACTGCTGGACGTAGGCCTCTCCCAAAGCACGCCACTCAACCCGACTCTCGGTCTTTTGCATCTAGTATCCAGCCACCTTGCGAAGGTCATGGTCGGGGGGCGTCTCACGCTACGTTTACCGGTTCGTGGCCTCCAATCATATCTATTGTTTGTCGCATTAGAATACCACAGGAGATCTTGCATATTAAATATAAAGACCTCGACTCATTTTATTTTAATATTTACTTTTGTAGCCCTATCTCGAAGAAATCTCTCTTTAGCGATAAGAGCGTGTATGCCTTAACGGACAGAAGTGACAACGATTTTTAGTTGGAACATTAACTTTATCCACTTAAATCTAAAACTACATCTACTTCGTAAACCAAACTTCGTAGAACCTCAACATAAATTCATAGATTTTAATATTTTATCTTACTCCAAGAATCTAGTAAATTTATGATCACGAAAACTAGTGAACATTAAAACTTGTCCACTTGCTGCGACTTACACAAGTTTAAATAGAGTTTAAGATATAAACAAGAAATGGAACTTGTTCAAACTCTAGTAGCAGTTATTATAGTGTTTATTTAGTACTAGTAGTTAAGACATTCATTCTCTAGATAAGTCCGGTTGTTCCGAGAAACTGAGTGAGAATTTATTAGTACATCGAAGTCATTTGGGAATTTCTGGGCTAGTCGCTAGTGCAAAGAGTTCTGGATTCGATTCTCAGTTGGAATGGTGTTTGTACAGTGGAACACAGAGAAAGGTGTACAGGAGAGTTTTTAGGGTTGAGTTTTCAAAAAATACTTGACTTATTGCAAAAATTCTTTCACTGTTTGGTAGATAAAAGTGTAACTGTAAAATAATTATTAAATTGGGTCCACTAGTTTTTTAGAAAATCTCATCCTTATTGAGGCCCCCTGTATACTTACCTCTGTCTTCGATTGTACCTTAGGTCCATTTTCACGAGCCTGGATGTAACTTATATCTTTTGATGATGACTATTCTTTAATTCAACTACATTCAAACCTTCTACTACTACGTAGCCTTTCAGGCCACATGATCTGATCATTTCATTCTTGATCCTGTCAGACATTTTCCACGAAGAAATCAAAAATGGTTGAAGTACACCTACCTGATGTCCTAGCTTGTTGAAGTTGATGTTGGTCCTAACTGTCCTGTGATGTAAGGGCTGGACTGGTCTGGCGTTGTTGCCCAGGGGAGCCTTTGGACTCAGCTGGGAGCCCTGCATCAACCGACGAAGGGCGTACATCTGGAAAAGATAGCTTTGTAACAAGTCATTTCTAATGGTTAGAAGTCAAAAATAAGGTAAACGCTAGTTGGCCTTTCATTACTATAGGTCAAACGCTTAAAGCCTCGTATCTACTAGGCAACAAATGACGCGCAACACGTGGCACTCAACAAGATTGGCAACGTTGCACAACAACGCGCGACATTGCCAGCTGGCGCGCAACATCACCAATGGTACCGCAGGCTCCTCATTGCCTCTCAACATGTTGTACAACACGTTGTGCAACATGTCGCGCGTCAAATGCCTAGTGGATACGAGTCTTAACTGAGTAGGTTGGAACTTGGGAGAAGTAGAACGATGAGGGAGGTGTGCGTTTTCATTAAGTACATCAATAGACGCAAGACTTTAGTCGGTCTGCCACAAGCTTGTTTTTACATTGTAAGATAATATCACCATATTCTCTCTTTCTTTACACCAAATTAGTATACTAGTAAGTACTTACCTCCTGTTTGGAGATATAAATAGGCTTGTTGAAGATAATCCAGACAGCAGTCTCCCAACAGCCAGGGTGCGTGGTAGACCCTTCGTAGGTCAGATATTGCTGGGTATTTGGGAGCAGAGAACTCAGGGGTAGATGTTTGATGGGATATGAGCTACCTGTGTCAGAGATATAGAAAATGTTAGTAATAGGTAATTATAACGGACCGAGAAGGAAATTTACGAAATTAAATTTACGAAATTAAAAATTTCGTAAATTTCTTTCCACCTTGGATCAGTAATTGCTCAATGAGTAGACGAGAGATCGTGACAGCCATGAGGACTCGTTCCGGAAACATTCCACTGAATAAGTTCGCCTTCCTGATGGGTAAAGCACCGACACCGAACTGTTCCTAATGCGATGTGATAGAAGACATGTACCATGTGTTGATGTTGAGTGTGTCCGCAACGAGTCACTCAGACGACAGTTATTTGTTGACCACAACATGTGGGACGTAGGTGGCTGTAACAGTGCCTTGGCTTTCCCCTTGTCGGAGGAAGCCAAGGCCTGTATAGGTTAGTAAGACTTAGATTTAAGCTGGTTTAGTGTTAGTATATAATATGTACTCCATGTTATGTAGTTATACGGAGGCACGATAGAGCGACATAGTCGCATAGCGACCAAGCTCTCCAATAAAGATAAAAAAAAATTATAACGGACCGAGAAGGAAATTTACGAAATTAATAATTCCTACCTCTAAATATGACTTTGTTGAAGGCGCTGGTAATCAACCTCAACTCTTTATTAGTCGGCTCACCAATCTGTAAACAAATTGATTGATAACTATTCATAAATTTTTACTTAAAATCTTTTACAAATTGTTAAGAGCGTACAACTTACTTGAACCATGAGTGAAATGCCGACGACCCCTTGCGACTTGTGTTGGGCTTCTGACATGTTGTGGTAGAGCTCTTTGTTGAAGCCATAGAGCTGGATCTGTGGACAAAAATATTGACTATTAAAAAGAGACTATTTAAACAATAAACATGCATGGTGTGTGTCGCCGGTTCCGCATGAAGGATTAAGTCTAGATTACTAATAATAGTAATAGTTGTGTAATACAATGGCTGATGATGATGACATATAATTTGAATAAGCAATAAGATCTCTTTTAGAATTACAACTATAGTGACCCATTACTATAAATTATATTGTTGAAGTCAGCAATTAGACCGACAGTTTCGACCGATTTCGATGGTCTTTCTCAAGTGCGCGAAGAAACGTCACCGGCGACGCGGGCGTGGTGCGCTCACCTTGAGAAAGACCGTCGAAATCGGTCGAAACTGTCGGTCTAATTGCCGACTTCAACAATATAAGTGAGTCACCCCAGCGACCTCGTTGCGACCCGGTCCAACTTCAGAGCTTTTAAGCGCTTCTGCCATAGCTGTTATTGGCACTATTACATAAGGTAGCCTTCTGCTACGGCTCATAGCACACAGCAGCGAGCAACAGCTTCTTCATACACTATTCTTCTTTATTTTCTTTAAATAGTCGAGGCATGACTATGTAACGTACGGCATTTCAGCCCCATTGTATCTCTTAAACCCGTCACTGTATGACGGTCCAATATAGTACGCCACTGTTGATCCATATCAAACAGGAGTCACAGTGGGAGAGGAAAACATATATATAAGTGAGTGATATCCGTTTATATATAATAATCAATTAGATCTCCAATAAACATTAAAAAGCCAACGGAGTTAGCAGACACAACCGCGGGGCAGACCGCGGTCGCCGCAGCTCCGATAATCAACCTGATTGGCCTGTTAGAAGTTCAAACATTTTCAATGAGGACATAGACAGTCGAAATTTAATGCCACTTTGCTAATTGGCAGAATTACTTTCGTTTCTACATCTACTAATTGCGTTGATCAAACGAAAATGGAGAATTTAATCAATAGTTTTAACAATGCGAGAAAGACTGGTGAAGTTTGGGTAGAAACACTAATTGGTGAAACTCGTACGAAGTTTTCAGAGTAAAATTACATAAGTGGTAATAAAATGATAGCTTATACGTAACTCGACAAAAATTCTTGTAATTTACCCGACCGGTGACAGATTTTAAATGCTGATACCCCAGTTATCTCATAATTTCGCTGGGATACCCTATTTATTGTACACTAAAGAAATAACAAAATTAAAAAGACAATGCCAGATTCTGCCCCACCATCAACCGCAAGTTGTACAAGATAACGAATAAATGTAAAAATATCTCCGTTTTTTATTAAAATTATTGTATATATACATTGTTTTTGTTATTATTATTGTATAGTAGTTGCGAGAGTAGTAGAAAATGATACTGACTATGATTATGCTATATGAAACCTGTAATAAGTCCCCAACAAAATGATAGGTACAGCTTAAATGGTCACGTAGTTTTGTAGGTGGGGCAAAGCTCCATTGAAATGTGGCAATGTCTTTTGAAATCGTTCGACAAACTAGTTGCCGTTGTATACAGGATGGAAACGATAAGTGATCGCACTCGATAATTTCTAAACTTTATAAGATATCGGAAAACTGATCACTAATCCTAAAAGTGCTTCAGGAGCTCTATCAAATGGTATATAATAAAATATCTCACTCTATGCTATGAGTATCATGTCGCCATACTAAATGTATGGACGCTGGAAACATCGAACTTTCGGATAGATTCAGTTTGTTTTATAAACTATTATTGATACCGACCGTCGATGTAGCGACTTTCAATGTCGTGAACTAGACCCCATTTTATAGATTGTAGTGTGTTGCAGAAACGACTATATATATGTTTTATCTATCTATCTAAAAAAATACCTAAAATATCTACACAGTTATCTAGTTATAATATGTCAATGAGTGGGCAATGCAATGAATGTCAAATACTTATTATTGATTGAAATATGTCCTCTAAGTCTAACCTATCTACTAAAGTATTGCGGAGTCATGTAATTATTTATCAAATATTCGTCAAGACTATAGTAACACTTATTAATCTATCTAGGTATCACACATTACAATCTATGTACAGTCGACAGCAGATCAATGGTAACACTTGCAGTACGATTTCAAGTCTTACGACGCAAATAATAAGAACTGTCAAAATAAAAAGTGTTACCATTGATCTGCTGTCGACTGTACATAGGTACCACCTTAACCCTACAAACAATGGTAACCACATTGTATCCGGTGTCACGACCCGTTTAACCATTTGCAGACCTAAAATTATCCTTCCCGAAAACAATTGCCAACAAAGTTGAAGAACAAGTTTGTAAGTTAGTTCTCCAGAGACCAATAACGAGTCCTCGATAATGACGCCGGCTTCGAGGTGTTAATTTGTTGCCGAGAAAAAGTTTTGGGTTTGTTTTGCGAATGAGAAAGGCTTTGGGTATATAATTATTAGATATATAATTAACTTGTTAGTGTTGTTTTGTGTTTATTTAGTCTACGTGTTCTAGTAGGTATCACTACCATGAGTTCTAGTAACTTCACTCGCTAGCTAGTACGTAACAACGTTTACCACAACGTTATTGGTTTTTAGAATTATATCTAGGATGGTTTACCTATCTTAAACAGTCTTCATTTTTTCTAAGAAGTTTTTCACAGGGGAGAAAGCGTCCACCATTTTGAAGTCCTCTTTTCATCTTCAGCAATCAATTCTTTGGTTTAACGATTACAATTTAAGACCAGTAGTCTTGATTCTTTTCAGTCCTCCTCGTTACTTATTTCCTCTTCATTTTTATTTAACTCATGGATGGCTTTACTGTTTTCTAGGGATTTTTCACATTGAAGAAAGCGTCCACTATTTTGAACTCATCTTTTCACTTTCATCAATATTTTCTTTGTTTTAATATTTGATAAATATCACAGTTACTTTATCAAAAACAGTACTGTTTATTTAATATACAGTAGTCTTGTAGTCGGCGTAGGTGGAGAGACGATATCGTTAGATACAGGGATGGGTGGCTGGAAGAGGCTCAGGACAGGGATGGATGGAAGAGGAGGGGGGAGACCTTTGCCCAGCAGCGGGACCAATTTATAGGTTAACAAAAAAAATAGTCTTGATTTACGTCGCTAATGGTGGCACTTCATTAGGCTATTCTTATTCGCTATTGGATGTTTGTCGTATTTTTCAAATACTTGACGTACATACATTAAAACGAATATTTTGTCAAGAATACCAACCACACATGGCACTTATGACAAATACGAATAGCCAAGTGAAGAGCCACCATAATAGTCATAGTTGGTTATTTCCTCTTTACCTTCATCGATTCCTTAAAGCATTAGACATATTTACACGTCCTCAAAGTAGAAATACCTCGTATTGGACTATTTAAAGCTGGCAGCAGAATAATCCGAACTATTCAATAGGTCTGACCGCGACCGCTTAACTATGCGACCGCATTCCCGGGAGCGGCGTTCCCGCACTATACCTCTGGCTTGATAACGTCTTCGATTTCAAAGCGGTTTACAGTTTGCACACGGTTAAATTGTTTACCTGCTATTACAATATAAGTAGAGAGATAATATGTAAACCGCAAAATGTGACTAAAATATTCCTAACTACATACAACTATGTAAGTTATTTAGTTTTGTTCTGTTTGGAAAATCACTACTTTGAGGCGTCCTCGGACAGGAACAAAGGGGGGTGACCGCGACTTCAATCGTTTTCGTTATCGTTTTCATTTTGACACTTGAACAATATACATTGTTGCGTTTCGTTGTCGTATGTTAAAACTTGCAAAAACATAGCAGTAATGTATAGCCCACGTGTGTCAAATTGAAAGCGATTACGATGGAAGTCGTGGTCACCCCACTGGTATTTTTTTTCCAAATACGACATTTATTAATGAGAATGTGTCTATGTCGACTACTAAAGCTGCTTCGCTTCTTCCACGTTCAAGATCGTCTAATGTCTAATCAAGAACATCATAATTTTCGGTTTTATATCGGGGATTGATTCATCATCGCTAGCAGTATCAGTCCACTGTTGGACATAAGCCTCTCTCAAGGTGCGCCACAACCAGATACTCGGCTTTTGCATCCAGTCTCTGCCACGTCTGCCTCATATATCAGGTCGTTTAGGCATTTGTGATTTCCATTCAAGACCTCACCCCATCTATTATCAGCTCCACGTCCACTACCTTCAGCATTCATTCATATTGATATGGAATTAACAGAAAAACATAACCCCCGTCAGACTTATACTCACTTCTCCAGGAAATGTATGATGGTCAATCTGATGTTCGGACCCTCTGTTGTCTTCGATGCCATAATGGAAGTAGATCTCTTCGAACTGATATCTGTAGGAGAGCGGACCCCCACTGATGTTGACCTGATGCTTGGAGTCTTTCTCCACGCGAAAGACCAGGGATTGGCCGGTGTTCTGGAGTACACCACTTATCTGTCAAAGAAAAGGAACATCTGAATTTGTGTCTGTCAATAAGTGGCATAGTGGAGAATTTACGTTAAGGATGTCCCAGATTTATGACAATTTTTTGTTTTGGATTTACTGACTGCGTCATAAGAGTTGGAATTAGGACTTCAAAATGTTACAAATGATGTGCCGTCGAGTGTATACAGCTAATGAATATTGTAAGCGGATGCAGTTCAGTCCATGCAGAATTATTCATTTAGAGTGAATTACAGGCGGTAATGGCATGGTAATGTATGCGCAGTGATAGCCTATCGTACAGGCATCGGGGGCGTTTTTGCAATGTACACTGTTACTTCCCAGCGACCCTAGCCTACTCTAAGCAATCGCAACTACGAGTACATTCAGTGCATGGGGTTCCGGGTTTGATTATCCGTCGGCGTGGTGATTTTACTGAGGCATTTGCCCAACTTTGGGTGTAAGAGTTTGCGTTCATCTCTAGACTACAGGACGATAAAGTCTACTATTTTCTTAGTTTGAATTATGAATGCATGTAGAGATGAATTGCCTACATACCTAATCAGAACTTGTATATTGAAGGTCTTTGGAAAATCTCAGAAGTGCGATCTAGGTGTTCAAGACTAATTTTAATCAGATCACAGTGTTCTGTTGTTGATAACGCAATTAGTTTTAGTAACAGACGACAGTACCACATTCTTATTCTTATACATAAGTACAGATATGGAAATCTGTACTTATAAACACATAGGTGAATCATAAAGTGCTGAATCTAGTTGACCATATCCGAGGATGAATAAAAATGGACCAAGAATCGATCCTTGGGGCACTCTCACCAATAACGTTCTCGATACCTACCTAAGAATATATAACCATGTGACTACAGAGTACTTACGCCGTAATATTAAGCGTAAAAGTTGTGAGACTCTAATCTACGAAGGGATCTATTTCCTGGAACACCTATTAACAAAATATTCACGCGCTATCTTACTTAATATAGTTTTGGAACTTCACAAGGGCAATCCACGCCTACCTTATCTATTTTATATTCCAAACAGAGAGAAAGAAAGGTACTAGAAATGACAATGGAAACGTTCCATTCCATAATGTAATGACCTATTCCAAAACTCATTTTCCTCACGTTCAATTCAATACCTGCATTGTAGATTAAATATTTAACGACCATCAGTCGGTCAATCCATCGGTTGTGCTCTGTAAGGAGCCCCAGGTTTCATTCCCGATTAGAAAGGAACCACAAATATTGATTCACAGTCACAACGCAATGTGACTCGCAATCACTGCTTCAGAAATCAGCATTGGTTTAAGAAAATTATTTTGATACAGAATAAAAAGAACGAAAATATAGAGGATTTAAGAGCTAATTATGAGTAAAACGATTATAGGTTGTGATGATGAATGATGATTGAACGTTTCCTAGACAAATCTAGTACAGAAACATCCCTAACAAACCTTGGCTTGCGTGCCAGCCGGCAATATGTCATCTATACTCAAAGCGCGGAGTTTCTAGGCTTTAATCAAGGTGTGACCGATTGATTGATAGGATCGGCCCCCCGCTGTGGAGACTCATTTTATATACGTGATTCAATGGATACACACCTTTAGAATTCTATGTTTTATTATAAGTTTTTGCAGTCTTCATATTTATCAATAATTATTATAGTTTCAGTAAAGCTTTCCAAATATTGAACCCCAATATTTTACAATTGTTAAATACTTTTTTGTATGAATAAGTATGTAGGTTCACCAGAAGATATACATAAATTACCTTTCTTTTAAATGGTTACAAGCAGACAAAAAACGACAACCAAACCAAGGCCATGTGTCCATATAAAATATACTTCAGGCTCTCTCTATTTAGAGCGCGGCATTTTTCCTCCATGTTGTGGACCTATTCCTATCACTATGTACGAGCTACAAAAAGCGAGTGGCGATAGTGGGCCTACGGGCTTACCATGTTTTAGTGCGGGATTACACGCAGAGTTCGTGCAATGTTAATTTGCTCATTTGGCCGTACGCGTCACGGAGTTAACGTGTATAACATAATCACTACATGATTTTACATCAAAGTTACTATTTTATGGTATTAATGGAGGATTTGTTTTCAAATTAATTAGCCCGCCCAGTCAGCAACTTTGGTCAGTAGTGATCGGATCAATAAGTTAAAAGTTAGGTTACAGCGCTATATATATAAAGCAAGAGTGAGATACAAGATGCCCCGCAGTGGCGGCGTGAAGAGCACGGCGCAGTGCCTCGACATTCGTATTTTTATGAATTTTGGCAGGGAAATAAAAATACGCCAACAAAAATCAGATTTTTTTAAAACAAGCTCTCGTATTTATAGTACCCTACATTTTTATATATATTTTGTATGAATAACTATTTCGGTTTAGATAAAGTCATGGAAGGGGTATGTTTGCGATTTTTTTCTATCGAGCGACGTTTGTCCATTCGTGTATCGGTATTCATCAGTCTCTAAATAGACACCCCAAGATTGCTATATATTTTTTCAGACGTTTAATTTTAGTAGGCGCATACGAAGCCTTAAACTGGTAAAAAAGTAATAGGCGTACTCTTATTATACCAGTTTAACACGTTCACAGTCCAGTGCCCCATATATGGAGCAAGACGAAATAGCTTCACAAACCCGTGCCCCACATATGTGGCACGATGAAAAAAGTATGTGCCTACCAGATACGCACTGAGGGTATTTTTTTTAAGGTAAGTAAATACAATATCCTTGGTGGATGGATCGACTAATCGTAAAGTTCTATGCTCTTATTCATAAACCTAGTTAAACCTCACTTCCTTTAAATCGTGTTGCTATCTCTTTCACACTTCGTTAAAAAAGGTTAGAAAGATAGAAAGGGACAGGGTGGCTAAACGGTGGCGTAACTTTAAATCACGTTTATATAACAGCCTTAGTTACAATTCACTTGATTTTTGTCAATCTCTATTTAAATATTATTTATCATTCTTATTACTATATACTTACATTTATTTAAAATATGTACAATAACATAAAAACTAATTAAATACAATAATAATAATAATAAACTCTAATAATAATAATAAAACCCTAATTAAAATCACACAGACATACCAGCTCCATCTTCACATTTTATCCCTCGCACTCGTCGTCTTAACCTTAATCTTTATTTAAATACTTACTTTATGTTTGTCAAACTGAATTTCCCGTAGCCACGGGTCAAACAGCAACTTGTCTGGCTCGATGTTGACCGGGCTCTGTCGCCTGCCCTTGTTGCACATGCTCCACTGAGGGTTGATCAGCCCCCAGAAACCAGGACCTGGGGAAAATAAGCATAAACATCAGTACCAATGTACGAAGAGAAAGTAGTCTTCTGAGATCAATGCTTGATTAAATCGAGGGAGCTCGGACTACAATCCACCAAGCGGAACCATGTCTTAGACTGTTTATTATCTATCAGCATACAGGTTTCAGCATCAGCAGGGTCATGCATGCAGGTTTCCTCACGAAGTTTTCCTTCATCGTTTTGAGAGCTTTGGTAAATGTGCGTTAATCTTCCTTCATGAAAAGCGAGGAAAACTCATTGACCAACGAGTATCAGTGGTTCGAACCCGGGCCTCCGCATCGGAAGTCTATTTTCGTAACCACAGCACCACCGAGCTCTCAGCGCAATATTATGCTATACAATTCTAAGAATTCTTTATTATCCGTGTACTAAACTATCCTTTTTCATCTGAATGCAAAAGATTTATGACGGAAATTAAAATTTAACGGCACAATCGCGTAGCTCAATTGGACACTCGTAGCATAAAACAATACGATACTAAAATGCTAGTAAAACTTGTAAAATCGCAAACCAGACACGAATGTATGAACATTTTCTATCAATATGAAAATGTTCATACATTAACATTGTTTCATTTACTTTTAGAAAGATTTACACACTTGACAACAATAAGTTCATTAATATACACTGATGGTGCGTACTGTTACTGTTAGACGAATAAAAGTTATTCCGCGGTCTCTTTCTAACTTAACGTTTTTAACGAAGTGTAAAAGTGACAGATATGTCCTTTAGATGTAAAGTTAAACTAGGTATAAACCTAGTTTATCTTTACATCTAAAGGACATTCATTCATATTTTATACCCATATTCATAAGAATATGGGTATAAAATATGAATCTCTCTATGATTATGGAACTTTGGTCACGCCGCCCTCCCTCGGATTAGCCGAACGCTAAAATTGTAGCTATAAAATTGCTGTTTTGTGTTATGGTCGCAACTTATGGCATATTTGGTAACAAACAAAAAATACTTAAATTATAAACCAATAGCCTATGTCACTTCTACAATCAAGACGAATTTAGCGACACCTACATAACACCGACATAATATGTTAAAATCCATCAAGCCGTTAGGCTGCAGCGCATGCCAAAGAATTAGACATACATACACTCGAAAAACATAACCCTCCTTATTGCGTAGACGGGTAAAAATGGATTAATAAAAATATAAGTATAATCGATGTCTTTCGCAGAATGGATCTCCGACATTAACAAAATAGGGTTAAACGCCATGACTAATAAAAATTCCAGTTGAAAACTCACATTCAACTCAAAGGTCGAATATTAAAGGCTATTGAAGCTAACATAGTTTGAATGAAAATTCGGGACACCGCAAAATTTGGCCATCATAGTGCATTGAATCGTGCGTAATGTGACGTTAGGGTATCCCCGCGACCGGCGGGACGCGGGACAGTATCATTACGGGACATCATTACCGGGACTAGCGGCCATTATCATTGCATTAGAATTTTTGTGTGCGACCCGAGGGGCGGAGTAGTCAAATAAAATATTAGTGGTGTCTTTAAATCTACTGTTATTATTATAAGTGACATTATTAAAGCCTTTAAATAGACTGTTAAAAGTTTAATAATACTTGAAAGACAAAGTAATTGTTTTGTATTGAATAAGACAGTATTGATGTTGAAAAAACTCCGTTGAAAGTTACTCCGTTAAAATATAATTAAAATTAGTGCACATGTTATAAAGATATAATGAGAATATAATACTAGGATAACTTTTCATTATTATTTATTTCAACATTATGATATCTTGATAGTAAATTCGTTTAAGTAACCTCATAAAGACAACTAAACCTTTGTGTAGGGATTTTTAAACCTCCAAAATCTGACTGATATAATACACTTTAACTCCGGAAATATTAACAGTGGACTTAAGCTTTTGAGACTCAAGAAAATTACACAGTAAAACTACGATAAGACCACCCCTTGGGCGTTAAAAATAGATAAGTGAAGCAAATTTCGGTCCTCGACCGAGCATCGAGTGCCCAATATAATGATACGGGTGACCGCGCGCTATCATTTAGATGCTATCGACGATCATTACCGGGACCCGGGTGTCATTACTAGAATTGTATGTCCTAGTTTTTCAAGTACAGTTGGTTACAGAGATAATCATTGTTATAAATTACAATTATTCATGCTGCAAGCGAAGCGAAGTACATGGATAAAAAAAATCTTATATCACGACGTTTTCTAGGTGAACTAAAGTCAATGCATTCAATTAAAAAAAAATATTTAAGATTTGAGTGTCCATATTGTGTGTTAATATACATTAAGCTTAATAACTATGTTAGTACTTAAAATAGTATTTCAGTTGCAAAGCAATCTGAAGGCATATGAGTTTTAGCCCAATTCCTCCAGATTGCGCAGCATGGTTTATTAGATATCACATTCAGGATGCCATTGGGGCTGTTTCTTACTCTGCGCATCAGGGAATTGATCATCATCATCTACATCATCTTTTGCGTACTATGGCATGAAAGCCGTCGATGGCTGCATCTGCAAACATCCCTGATGCACTACAGAACCTAGGGAGCCTCAAGAGCACCCTGAACGCGTTATTATATTCCTCGTAAACAATATTATGCGTAGGTACTATAGATAAGTATCTATAAGTATCGTAGATGATGATAGAAATCAAACCCTGTTTCTTACATTCTATGAGAGATTTTTAATCCTAGTGGTAATTTGAAAATCCTTTAGTCAGTTGTTCTAAAATTGCTTTGAAGATAGATAACCAAAGCAACGTCACATAAGGTTCTCAAATTAAGCAATGAGTGATTTTATTTACTTACCCGATATGCCATCGTACGTCCACCATTCTTCCCAGCTACCTGAAATATCTGAAAATAAAAAATAAAGGATATTTTTTTATAAATATTCGCCAAGTTATTGAACAGAATGTAATTTTAGTGCATTTTAATTTTATCTAGGTACTTCATTTCAGACCTACGTTTCTCTTCAAGCGCACCTATATTGACGGTAGTTGCCAAGTTCAATGTTTTTGTTTATTTCACTATTGAAAATTCAATAATTTCGTTATTTCCACAAAATACGCTAAGTATCATCATCATCAGTCTATTTTAGTTGCCCCACTGCTCGGGCACAGACCTTCCCTTACATCGAGGGAGGTGAGGCCATGACCCACCACGCGGGCCCAGTGCGACTAAGTATATTGAAGGTTAATTGTGGAAATAGAATTGAAACAAGTTCGTGTCCTGAAAAAATATTTAAACCATACCATACCTAACCACCAGAAAAATATCCTTACCTATTTAAAATTAGAAGTAATTTATTATTGACTTACCTTGTACAAAAATACATAACAGTGGAAGTATGAGGATTGGACATTGGCGCATCGTGGCGATGCAGCCGGTCACGCCGAGAACCACATTGGGGGCGCCACTGCTGCAACAAGGGAAAATATTAATGAATTACGGAAATATCCGACTTTGTAAACGTTCATGGTGTCATTCGGTTCGAATTAAATTATGAAAGTGGTTGAAAAAACATTTAACTCAATGATATAAAATAATTATTTAATGATCCGATATTTTATTATTATTCATTTATAATTTGTTGCTTTCTATTTGCAATTTTTTTTATCCCAGTGGATTATTTATTTATTTTATTAATGGACTTGACAGTTCGTCATTTGCCAATGTCATGTTACAGAAAATTCAATATATAATAGTCTTCTATATTCCTCCAGGGGAGTCGCAGTAGCGTCTTCACCCTGGGTAGCCGCGTCTTCTTGTCTTCATCCAGGGGAGACGCCGTAGCGTCATCACTGAACGAAGCAGCTCGACAGTCACGTTCACTCAGCGAACTCTTGATAAAAGCTTGAAACCCCAGATCTTGCTCAAATTATCCAATAAATTCACCATACTGTCACTCGCGAACATTTTCTGATTAATTTAACGTGATATTAATCTCAAAATAACCACTGTAGACGATAAAACAAAAAATTTCAAATAATTTTGCAACCGTCGTTTCCCGCCATTTTCAAGAGAACCATCCCGGTGGATTAATTGCCGTTCCCTGGCACAATTATGACACGGAATGACTAACAAATAAGCATAGACAAATGGAGCAATTGGGACAGAATACGAAACATTCCTCAAAAGAACCGCATCACGCCTGTCTATAAAATGGTCTAAAAACTATTCCCAAGTGCTTGGATGGCTCAGAGTCAAGACTCAAATATCAATAATTAGGGCTGTTTCAACTAGATTAAGGGGTACAAGACGACGAGTGCGAGGGATAGAATTTGAAGATGGAGCTGGTATATCTGTGTGATTTTAATTAGGGTTTTATTATTATTATTAGAGTTTATTATTATTGTATTTAATTAGTTTTTATGTCTATTATTTTATAAGTTTCTGTTATTGTACATATTTTAAATAAATGTATCACTTATATAGACAAATGGAAATCACAACACATAGCCAGAAAGCAACAGTAACTCTTTCAACTCGCTAAAACCGCCGTTAAATCCTTGCATGTCTGCCGGCGATTAGGTAACGTTGTTAACTCATATTTGTCTTTGGTGAAAGCCAGAGTTAATTGCGAGCACTAATTCCCTGTTTAAACCTTTCAGTGGAGAGTTTTTGTTCGGTCGTAGTTTGTCTTTCGTATTTGGCTAGTGTTAAATTGTAGTCAATGTTTTTAAATTAAATTGGTAAGTTTTTTATTTTACTTAAACATCTGTAACGATTGTACAGTGTGGCAAGTTACATCATGAAAGAATTACTGTGACATTTGATCCTCCTTGGCGAATAAGAATCGCAAGAAGACAAAAGTGATTGACATTGCTCATGGAATCAGTAAACTGAAGAGCCAGTGGGCTGGTCACATCTGTCGTAGAACCGATAACCGAAGGGGTAGACGAGTTCTCGAATGGAGGCGACAAACGGGGAAACGTAGTGTGGGACGCCCCCCGACCCGATGGAGGGATGGCCTTTGTAAGATGGCTAGCGGAGACTGGATGCAGAGGGAAGAGAGTAGGATTGAGTGGCGTGCTTTGGGAGAGGCTACGTCCAGCAGTGGACTGATACGGTCCGATGATGATGACGAAAATAATTACTCATATATCGTTTGGTTGACGCAAACTGTCAATTAACATACTACATACACTACCCTTCTTTCAGCAATCGGGAAAAAACATTATCACGAAAATACAGTTACAAAATCCCGTTTGCAGTTGAGTCCTGATAATCTGTTTGAAAACAACCAAACATTTTATAAGTGAATTGAAATGATAGCCTGCCTCGTTATGGGGTAGCGGAAGTGGCGCTATCGGCACCAACACCGGAAGTGGGCGGGGCTAACGATACAAGATTGCACCCCCGAAAGCCTTAAAAGATATCCGTGAAAGCTTAGACTTCAGATTGTTATCCACTGAAAGATTGCGTTGGGCTTTCAGTATTTTTATGTTTCTAAAATAGGGGTTCTTGGTGGAAATATTACATTTGATAGAAGGAATATATTTTTATATGTGACTGTTGTTTATCAGGTATATGTATGACGGATTTAGCTGTAGCCCAAACGGATTGATGGAATTTCAGTACATTTGTTCCAATATTAAGTAATATATTATTATTAATCATTCTGAATACTTTTCATTCTCTACTCCGCAGGCTGTTTGTCATGCTCAAATATAATCAATAGAAAAGTTACTCAGTTATTCAAAATTCCAAGGTTCAGATCATGTTATCTCAGTGCGATCATGACACAGGGTACATTTGATTACTAATAAAATGAGGCTTTCTTGGATTTCTGGGTATTTTTAAAATAACTATGTTATGTTAGTTTCAATTTTACCATACTAGTATTTTTATAAATGACAAATACAACGCAGGAAGTGGACTAAAGAAGAAAACGAACACAAAACAGCCACTGGAGCGAGTCTTGTAAAAAGATACATAGTCCAAGGAGGAAATTACCCGCTTATCTGCAGCCCGCCGCAATCCGGGCTCGAGATAGCGCTAATGTCGCACAAATTGTGACCCAACAATGAGCCTTCGCTTTGTAATTAAGATGCTTCTCTGGGAGTACAACAAGGCACCATCATTGGTACACTTGCTTACTTACTTCGCTGGATCTTGGCATTCAATAGGCTAGTTGACTCATATCGAAATTCAATAAAACAATATTTATTTCATATAGTATTTCACATTAGGATCCCAAATATAACACTTTCGAAACTGCACTTCTCGTCTCGAGTAAAGAAGCTGATGCTAAAGAGGGCTAATGCTGAGTGTAAAGGAGACATATGATCATCTATCTTTGTTCAATACGAACAGAAAGATCCAGACGAGGCGCCAGACAGTCTGGCGACATAACAGGGGTAGGGGTGGAGAGAAGCCAAAAGTTATTGAATAAACAGTTTGTGTTTAGTTTAATGCTTGTTTGACTTAGATAAGATACGTCACAGTCAAGCTCAGATAAAGGTTTCTAAAGGCATTAATGAAACTTTCTGTCATCATCATTTAAGGTTAAAGGTGGCACAGTGGTTGGATCACTGGACTTACGATACGGAGGTCCCAGGTTCGATTCCCGGTCAGGTTAGCTATGTACCAATGAGTTTTCCTTGGTCTTTTCGAAGGAGAAACTTACGTACATTTACCGAATGCTCTCAAACAGTGAAGGAAAACGTCGTGATGAAACCTGCATGCCTTAAAAAAAATTAACGGTATGTCTAATCCGCCAATCCGTAGTGGGCCCGCGTGGTGGATCATGGCCCGAGCTCCCTCAATGTTACGGGAAGGCCTGTGCCCGAGAAGTGTGGACATAAAAATTGACTGAAGAAAAACTCTATATTGGGCATTTAGTATTTTAATCAAAAGCTCTACCTACAGAATGAAGATACGAAGACAATCGAAGAACAATAAGCTCCGGAGATGCTAGAAGATTCCTAGATTCAGTCCATACAGTTCTTTTTGTGGCTTTTCTTTGTGTCCTAAAACAGTCATTTTCAGTGCATGGTCTCATAATCTACAGTGAATTTTTAGTGTTTCATAACTATGAAATGAATACTAAACTTATACTCCATATTGATCATTGTGAAATCCATTTTCGCCATCCAATTCTACTTTCATTCGACGTCTGCCTCCCAGCGACTCTTTGTTATAGTCAGACCAACGAGCCTACAGTCTTTCAGGCTTCCGGAGTCCGTGTTCAAGGTCGCCACTCCGTCAGTTCCTCCTATTCGCCATCCAATTATACTTTCATTCGACGTCTGCCTCTCAGCGACTCTTTGTTATAGTCTGACCAACTAGCCTTTAGTCTTTCAGGCTTCCTGAGTCCGTGTTCAAGGTCGCCACTCCGTCAGTTCCTCCTATTCGCCATCCAATTCTACTTTCATTCGAAGTCTGCCTCTCAGCGACTCTTTGTTATAGTCTGACCAACTAGCCTTTAGTCTTTCAGGCTTCCTGAGTCCATGTTCAAGGTCGCCACTCCGTTAGTTCCTCCTATTCGCCATCCAATTCTACTTTCATTCGACGTCTGCCTCTCAGCGACTCTTTGTTATAGTCTGACCAACTAGCCTTTAGTCTTTCAGGCTTCCTGAGTCCGTGTTCAAGGTCGCCACTCCGTCAGTTCCTCCTATTCGCCATCCAATTATACTTTCATTCGACGTCTGCCTCTCAGCGACTCTTTGTTATAGTCAGACCCACGAATCTATATTCTTTCAGGATTCCTGAGTTCGTGTTTAATGTCGCTACTCCATTAGCCTTCTGCTCCATCTATCGTTCTCTAATGTCTCATCAAGTGTCTGAATTTCGGTAGCCATCTGTCGGTCGGTTTTTGCCCTGTAAAGTCATTTTGAATATTATGGTCCCAGAGTAAAATTCGCTTGGACCTTTCCATCGCTCTTTGTGTAACTTTTGATTTCGCAAGTTTTTCCATCACTGAGTATGGATATAAATCCATCGCCTCAACTATATTTTAACAACAAAAGAATAGAGATTTAGTTAATGCAGAAAACATAAAAATATGTATCTATACAAGTTCCTCTTAAGCAATTATAAACTCTAATACTCAGAGGTAGTGGCTAAATTTGTAGCAAGTCCAGAAGGTCGTTAAAAGTGCTCACAGTCAGACCGGAAATCTAGTGATGGGCAAAGAAAAGATATTTTAGCCCCTATTACCGTTCTCAAAACGATGAAATTATACCATGTCATGGCGCGCCAAACCGAGACGCCGTTACAGCAATGCAATAGCACTGTCCCTTTCACGGCCGCTATGACATGGTATGATTTGATCGTTTTGAGAACCGTAATAGGCCCGCGGTCTCAGTTTAAAAAATTCCAAGACCACTACTTAGTTACGTATCCTACTATTGCCACCTTATAGGACAGTCAGCAGCACATCAACATACACAAAGCCATTGTAACTTAGGCCGTGTTACCGTCAACTAGAGTATCCGTGTGTTAGACTTGATAACTGGTTGATCTTGCATTCGTATAGAAGTCGTCAAAAGTTATCAACTCAGATTATTGTCACGTACCTGTCTGTGTCAGAAGTATATCAGATGAGGAGTGGCTCGAGTATTCACGGGGTCGAATATGTGCCACATATTATGCTCGAATATTTATTGAGTCAATAGTTGATTGCTATTCGTTCAGTCGAAATTCGTAGCGTCGAATCGACTATTCGTAAGTAATAGGTATCTAGTATGCTAAGCTAAAATATTTGTTGAAAATAAATAAAAATACTAGCTTAAAAATAATTATGTAGTACTAAAACAATAATAATAAATTATTAATAAAAAGACATACAAATATATACTTATAAATAAAAAATTGGGTCCAAATCGCTGCACTGCGGGAGAGTTCAAAGGCCGGCGACGTTACCTCGTTGTATACCAGTCGATATCCGCTGGACGAGGTAAGCGCCAGCCCTTTGGTCACCCGACTAGTCAATGAGGCGCGAAGACAAAATTGAAAATTGATTTCTGTTGATTTATTTTGGTCTTGGTCTTAAAGCGGTTAAGCTCTTTTCTTTACTTATCCCATCACTAACCGGAAGTGAACAGCGGTTGCTAGACAAAGCTCGTTGCTTACCGGATGTGGGTGTATCTTGAACGTTTCTAGTTAACTTACAAACACTGTAGGCTGGGTGGTTTCAGTATAAGCGATACCTAACCTCTATTGTACTTTAATTTCATTTATCTATACATAATATAAGATCGCAGATGGACAGCGGTAGTTACCAAATGGGCCGGACCACGAGGCAAGAGAAGTGTAGGCAGACCGAGGAAAAGATGGGCGGATGACATTGTGCAAACGGCAGGACGAGAATGGATACAGAAAGCACAAAATAGAGACGACTGGCGAAATCTGGAGGAGGCCTTTACCCATAGGGGGTCCTTATTTCAAGAAAATGACTAAGCAATTAATAATAATAATCAAAATTTTGACAAATATACATTTCAAATTATATTAATCAATCTTCAAATGACTCAATTATTAAATCTTTAAAATGACATGTGAACTTGACGAAAATGATATGAAAAATTGAATTGAATATTTTTACCTATGCATGACAATAATTTGAATATTTTAATTATTTATGAGAATGGACAATAAAAGGCTTTTTTATTTTTATTTATTTTATTTATACACATATAAATATAATAAGACTGTAAAAAAGTTGTGTCTGTACATTGGATTTTTTTGAAAAGAATAATTGTAATATGTTTTAGGATCGATACTGATGCCAAAACACTAGGTAATTTTTAGAATTGTTGTCTGTTTGTCTGTGACTTTGTGCTAGTATCACGCCATAACTACTGAAGGGATTTTGATGGGAGTTTCACTAGGAGATAGCTGAAATATCCGGACAGCTCATAGGCTATAAGCCATGGCGGTATGTGATGTGGAAACAAGGATCCAGAGAGAAATATCTGCCTCCTGATCCCCTCCATCCTCTCCATCGTCCTCCTCTACGCAAACGAAGTTTATAGAAATAATCTTTTTGACGTAATTGAATATAATACACAAGGAAAAAAAATGTCGCGCTTTAAATAGAGCCAAAAATACATTTTGTACGGGGAAAGGTCTTCGCCGTCAATGGAAATACAAATAAGTGGCAGAGACGCTATTTGTGATGCGAGAGCTTGCGATATAATGCTTACTCATAGAACGTTCCTTGCTTCATGATATAAGGTAATATTATTGTTCCAACTATGCACTCTACTTAAACTAATACTTAAACAATATATAACCATATTGTAGGGAAGATTATTTTGGTATAGTTACTGTATTGCTAATGCTAGATATAGATATATTCATCGTTTCCGGCAGGGGTTGGGGTTGGTCGAGACACGAGACGGGATGTCGCGACTTTTCGGCGCCACAAGTTCAACGAACTGCACAAAGGCGAAGTATCAATTGGTGCGTATTTTGATTGTGATGCTCCCACATCACTTGGCTATTCGTATTTGCGTATTTGTCATAATTAGGAATAGGCGATGAGCGAGTAAAGCTATCAATAAGGGCAGTTGTCCCACAGCCCGGCTATTTTCTCGTCCAAGAAACATACAAAAGATAGTACATTCCGTGTAAACAAAAGAGACGCATATATTAATAGTTACCAGAGTTATTAGAATACCAGCGTTGCCGGCATCCTGTCGACAACATCATGCTGAGTTGAGGCCCTTTTCGCAACGGCAGCACAACCGCTCTTTTTGGTGTCATTTTGTTAGCCACTATAATGTACTGCAATGTAAATGTTGTTGCGAAATAAACGGATTACTTACTTACTTACTAGTTAATCGCCGACTGTTCACATCGCCCCGGTGAGTACTCGCTTGGCTTTTTTAAACACGGCGAGTATAGTTTTGTAGCTCGGCTATCAGCGAGTGTCGCTGAGCGACGGGCGATTACTCGCTTCACTCGCCACTGTTGCTCGCAGCTGTAGCGACGATGGGATGTACTCGCTCGGCGACACTCGCTGAGCTACAGTGGCGAGTGAAGCGAGTAATCGCCCGTCGCTCAGCGACACTCGCTGATAGCCGAGCTACAAAACTATACTCGCCGTGTTTATTCTTCAGATATAGTTTTATAAATATATAGGTAGAAGAAGATATAGTGCAGAAACACATGTCACCCCACTTTATTATAATTAGGTGCTTAGCCCAAATGTCCGTTACACACGAAAGCAAAATCAGCTTAACTAACGAGTATTAACGTTTCCCAGGGGACCACACACCACTGACATAGGTCAGCCTGCTTCTACTAGGTACAGTCGACAGTACATCAAGTGAGTATACTCATTATCGTCAGCATCAGCCTATTTTTATGTCCCCGCAAAGTCCCTAATATTTATTTTATTAATTGACTCGACAGTTCGTCATTTGCCAATGTCATGTTACAGAATATTAAAAATATCATATCGTCTTCTCTTCTTCCAAGGGAGTCGCCGTAGCGTCGTCACCCTGGGTAGCCGCGTCTTCTTGTTTTCATTCAGAGGAGTCGCCGTAGCGTCATCACTTTGAACGAAGCAGCTCGGCAGTCACGTTCACTCCCGAGCTCGTAGTGGGACTCTTGACTATAGCGCCAAACTTCAGATCCTGAATGAATTCTCCAATAATTTTACCATACTGTCATTCGCGAACATTTTCTGATTAATTTAACGTGATATTAAACACAAAACACCCATTAAACTGAAAATTATCAAATAATTTCGCAACCGTCGTTTCCCGCCATTTTCAAAAGCAGCTCTCACAAAGTCCTTATCAAATCTCTTTCAAGTTTCAGATTCATCAGATCATTGCGAGTGCAATTTATTAAGCCCATCACACACAATGAAGATGAATCAGGGGGTTTCATTAGAGTTGATATTATCTCAAGAACTACTTAACCGTGTAAATATCTTTCACTAGTAATTATTGTAGAGTGCACAAAAAAAATCAGCCAGGAACTTTTTGAGAAAAGACATTGCCACATTTCTATGGAGCTTTGCCCCACCTACAAATCTACGTGACCATTTAAGCTGTACCTATCATTTTGTTGGGGACTTATTACAGGTTTATATTGCATAATCATAATCAGTATCATTTTCTACTACTCTCGCAACTCCTATAGAAGAATAACATAAACAATTAATAAATCGCTTCGATTTCTTACTATTTTCTGAATTCTCAATTAAGCTGTTTTTTTTCGAATCGCAACTTGTACAAAACTTTTTTAGACCAATAATTTTAACAAAAAACGGAGATATTTTTACATTTATTCGTTATCTTGTACAACTTGCGTACAACAAGATGGTGGGGCAGAATCTGGCATTGTCATTTAAATCTTAATGATGTTCGGTAATCGGTACACTGTACTCATATACCTATCTACAGTTCATACAATGCTCATATACCTACGAATACAAAGCTGTATTCTTTTAAACCAATAAAGTAATACCATTAAAACGTTCACACAAAAGACCACATTCCCCAACGGCCCCCAAAGGCTCTAATACCATTCGCCGTTCCACAAGCGCCGCGTATCGGATTCCCCCATACGAAATACAAATAAATGTGGCTGCACTCACACCGAACAGAATTTTAAACGTTTTCTGCAGTTAGCACTACGAATCTAGTTTGCTTTTATTTGGGATTGAATGTGAGTGGTGAGGAGGACTAAATTGGCGATGTAGATACCTACTTATTATATTAAAAAAACCGGCCAAGTGAGAGTCGGACTCGCGTACCAAGGCTTCCGTGCAACGCAACTTAACCCAACTTCGCTCTAACGAAAAGACAATTCGCCGTCTGCGCACGTGCCACAGGCGGTTGGCTTACGTCCACCGCCTGCCTAACGGGGACCTTCGGGCGGAGGATCGGGGGATCCGCCGTCCGAATAAAGTTGTCCCGAGCTGGAAGCCTCTCCACGTGTTCTGGAGCGCCTTCAGCGGAGAAGGGGGAGGCACGAGGCTCCGCCGACAGGGCCGCGGTAGTTATCAAAAGATGTACCCGTGGTCCTGACCATTGTGGCGGAGGCGGAACCCCACAGGAGTTTTAGTTGGTGCGAGTCCAACATAATCACCCCTGGACGGGTTATAAATAATGTATTTCTCCTGGGCAACAGAAAAAAGGTATATAGTAACATGCTAAGTATTACGATTTGTTTATGAATCTCGACCTAGGATCTTCTACCGAATGAAAAGTTGTACAAATTACGCTTCATTGTAAGTAACGTCCTATGCAGTGACAAGTAGATACTGTGAGTTAATTTAGTTGAGTGGATTTGCCCGTGCATTGTCGCTTGTTTATCGTCAGCCGACCGAGCAACTTAATGGTATTAAACTTGAGAAATAACCCGGTTCTTTGTGCATGGATTTTTAGAAAGTTTTCTAAATAAAACGGAGGAGGAAGCAAATTCGCGACATCGCTAGGTGCTACCAAGTTGTGCATTTTCGAGGAAGTTATTTCAATAGCAACTCTTGCACGGATAAGATCGGCGTTTGAGCTATTTCACTGTATGGTGGTGATAGTTAGGTACAGATTTGCAATTTTGCAATAACTTGTAGTAGTTGGTTCTTATTTTAAGTTGAAATCATACTATATCTATGTGCCACATCAAGTGTCTTATTTTGTCAACAAATATGATCATCTAAACCGAGGCCCAAATCAAGTGTCTTATTTTGTAAACAAAAACTCCTCCCACACCAACATTTTAAGCTATTCTGTGGTTATTGCATAGTTATTTATACATTATTAATTATATAGTATTACTTTATTTTCACAATGATTAACAAAATCAATCAATCAGTTCCTTTAGTTTTACATCACAACAGGTAATTAGACGATCATATTTGTTTACAAAATAAGACACTTGATTTGGGCTCCGGTATAATTACCTACATGTTGTGGTGTAACACTCACAGATTAGACGTTATGCTAAAGAGGATAAAATCACTATAGGTTTAATATTTATGCAACACTGAAGGAACTTATTTAATTGAATTGGAGAATTTAGAACTTAAAATACTCATTTTACTCTAAATGACAATAGATGGGGTAATTCTTCCTGAATCATAAAATTTTCTTTAATATTTGTTTTATTTTCTGTGTATTTACTACCTACTAACTAGAAAACTAACATTGAATAAGCTGCTGAAAGTTTATTGCCACTTTTTATCCTCAGCGTTGGCACCTTTTCCTTGTAAGGTGGTGTAAATGTAAATTCCAAAAATATTGACGTGCTAAAATGTACACAACGTGCTTAGGGGGCAACTCGGGCAAGAAAAATCTCGGCTTGTGCCGAGTCTACCATTTTTTAAACTTGATATAAGTATTAATTTCGGCCGACGCATTTATATGCCTAGTTTCCACCTCTAGGTCATCATAGTAGTAAATTCGACAGAACCAGTCTCCGTTTGGTCCAACAGTTATAAAGACTGTGCTTACTTGTAATAAAGAAATTATTTTATTTAATTAAGGAAAACGGTGTACTAAAATGTAATGTTAAAAATAATTTAACCCATACGAATCCAGGTTTTCATCTATTCATGTATTGATTCAGAGTAAGATAACTATTTTTGATTGGAATATGGGTGATTGGAAATTCGATACATTCCTTGAAAGGTGTGATACTAGAGGTGGTTTGCAACAAATTAGGCCCTATTAATGAGGGGTCGAAAATGAGTGGTTTCTGAGTTACGGCAGTTTTAATTTTATTTGACTTGTTCCCAAAAAAAAATTATTTTCAAAAAGAGCATTGAAATAATACTTTTCTGAAAGCTGATAAAGTAGAGATTACCTTAAAAAAATGCATGCCTAAAATTCCCATTAACTCAAGAATAAAAGGTCATAAATCACGAAGTTTTAATTTTTTTTCGACCCCTCGTTAATAGGGCCTAATTTGTCACCACCTCTAATATCACCCCTTTCAAGGAATGTATCGAATTTCCAATCACCCTGTATACATTCGTGTATTGACTAAGAAAGCGAAATAGAGACAATATCAGCGTCAGTATAGAATGCAGCCAGTGATGTGATTACCCTCACTCCAGGGGGATGCGGCGATTTTATTTATTATTTATCTCGCAACGAACTGTGCAACCGGCATCAGATTGTCTCGTTGTTTATTTAGGATGTTGTTTGGTTCTGTTACCAGGGAAGTGTAATCAAATAGGTACAAGTATTGAACGTTTAATAGACAACTTTGTACAGTAAAATGCTTAACAAGTTTAACACCTGCCCATAGCGACTGTACTTCAAGGTGCCGCTGTAGCCATAAAATTGACTTAAAAGTACTAACTTAAACGGTTCGTGAGAAACTAGTTATATGACTATAGTATGACCGTCTAAATCAGTCTTCGCCTGCGCGGTACAGGGATGCGGGGGAAGGCGACAACGGGGACCGAGAGAGGTGCGGGCAGCAGGCGCATTTCTGTTCCCCCCCCCCCCCCCGGTCCCCCCTCCCGCACCTCTCTCGGTCCCCGTTGTCGCCTTCCCCCGCATCCCTGTACCGCGCAGGCGAAAACTGATTTAGACGGTCATACTATAACAGCCCTAAGAATTTTTGTTGGATTTTGCCATACATACTATGATTTAACAACTGTCAATTAATTTATTGGCAGTTGTTAAAAACTGATCTCCTATAAACAACTAGATACATGTCTTACTAAAACAATTTAAAAAACGTCCAATGTTAACGTCCAAATAATGTCCAATAAAGCAAATGAGGGTCCATTCATCCGTTTGGACCTTCTTTGCGCTCGGACATTTTTAGAAGGCAGACTGTGTATCTATTTGTTTATAGGAGATCAATGTTGTTAAACCAACATATTATGAACCAACTCGGAGAAAAGTATGCCGAGTGTATTGAGCTTGAAATTTTCTTAAAAATACATGACTTTATTTTTAAACTTTTTTAAAATTGCATAAGTACCTAATACTGTCTAGAGATAATTAAAAACTATAACGAGTTAAATTAAACTTTTTGCCCACGAAAACTGGGTCTCGTCCCAATTATATTGAGAGTTTAACTAATTGAAATAGAGTGACTTTTATGGTCGCATCAGTTCAATAAAATAATACTGAAAAGTATACCTGTATAAAATAGATCTAGGTAAGTCCTACATGAAGTGCCACCCAAGACCCTAGCACGAATATCAACCAGCTTTAGTAATCTTAGCTTCGTATATGTTTCAAGATACTCTCGCGTAACGACTCCCATCGCCCGTGTAATCCTGGATAATTAGACTATGCAATATTAACGCCAGCATAGTGGAACATTGACTGGATTATTCAATAGCCACTGCAATGGCGAGGAAATTGTCTTGGCAAAAGTCATGAAGCAAGGGACTGCTGATGAAGTTAGCTATATTATTGCAAACACTGCTCTTGCATGTAAATTTTTCGCATCTCGCTCACATGTTTTTGATTTTCTAAATTTTCAATAGAATTCAAACATATAAAACAGCTGTCTCTTTCTGACGTATGAAATGAAGGAGACAAGAAGGCGGGTATACCTTCTATACAAAATATACTTTAGGTTATCTCCAAAAAAAAAATTTCCTTCGTGGCAAAAGCGGATAGCTACGTTGACAATTAAAGACCACGCAATTCACAATTTTGCTTACGATATCATTAGGTGTAGCCTGTAATAAATAAAAAACAAATAACACCTCGTTTTATCGCCAGCCAATGAGCGGATCACAAAGAGATTTTCCGATTAGTGGCGTGAAATTTAGGCGATTTAAAAAACTAAATTGAAATCAGCTAGAAATGTCACATAATTACTACAGAGATTTGGAAATCAGATATTAATACGTGACGTCACGTCTTACAATCTGAGCACACACTCTCTCGTCCCACTACCGCGGTGCTAGCACGCGCAGTGTTAGCGATCAACGCAACGTCGCGGAGCTGTCAAACTAATGTCAAACGCCTTGTAATAATGTCAGTTTGACAGCTCCGTTGCGTTGATAGCTAATGCTGGCGCGTGCTACAAGGGCCGATCACACTAGAAAATAAAGAATTAATATCTTTGTATGTATATTGAATTACCAATTTCTTTTATTAATAATAATCTTTGTGTCGTCCTCCAAATAATAGTTTATAAACAATCTACGTTTTCAAATATAGCTCATTTTGAATAGAGGAATAAAAGTGTGTGAATTGTTATAAAAGTCGGCTAATAAAAATTAATCGCTGCCCAGTGAAAAGGCAAAAGCGTTAGACATTATCTTTTGTTTTACGATTCGCCATGAAACCATTAATATACTGCCATAATTAATACTAATTATCCGTTACAAAGCGAGCAAATGAGATGGCATGACTTGCATTTCGAAATGTTCTAACGATGGGTTATGTAAGTATTATCATAAAACGTAATGTTTGTTTCATTTTTCCGCTAAATATTGCAACAAAAAATGAACACAAAGCAAGCAAGGAAAACATTCCTATTAAATACGTCATAAAAAGGAAACAAAAGCCAAACGCTAAAAGAGTTGCCACCGTTCAGTCTGAGACGCTCGGTCTCTATGTAGAGTCGCACTGGAGGAATCTGCTCGGTCAAAAAGATCCAATTCAAAGAAATTGTAACAGCTAAGAAAGCAGAAATCCAATAGAGTTGACGATGTTTTGTCGTAGACTCTACATAGTGTCGCATTGAATGAAACTATTAAGTCAAAAAAGTCAATTCAAATAAATTGTAACAGCTAGGAAAATGCCAAAAAAAGGCTATTAACCAAAATAAATAAAAAAATCAGATAAAGCCAAACAAACAAAACAACACACTTTCATTACATTATTATTGGATCAAGTGACGAAAAATAATTTAGAATGCACTAAAATTAAAACTCTATAATAATTTTTTCAGGTCAAAAGTGTCTGACATTCTTTGACCGAGCGGTCTCTACTCTACATTAGAGTTAATTACATTGCCTTCGGGTGTACAGCTAATCAGGGAAATGAGGTGACCCAACAAAGGGGTTCCGTTGACGCGCTCTTTATCACAATACGTTTTGTCGAAACTGTTTGTTTTTTGACGCCTTTTTGATGTCACACATGCCATGTAGAGTTAGGGGGCGACTCGTCCTTGTTCGCGGGCGAGTTTACACTTTCAGAAAATGTAGTGGAAAACTGGTCCGAAAGTGCGGGTGTGATTTTATGTCAATTTGACGACGTTGCTTGATTTGTCTTTATTTGTGTCTTAAATTCGTCTTTAAAAAGAAATAAAATCATTTCAGTAGGTACTATCGGAGTAGGAGTATCTGAATGTGCTGATATTTAGATAACGTAAATATAACTTCACAATTAATGCTAACAGCAGATCAAGTGTAACATTTTCGACTTTGGAGAGTTCTTATTATCTGCGTCGTAAAAGTTAAAATCGTACTGCAAGTGTTAGGTACAGTGCGCGAGGCGTAAGCTCAGGTTTACATTTGTGTGAGTGATAGCAGTACAAGAGGTGAAGTGCGGTGCGAGCGCGGCAGGGTGTATTTTGTTGCGTTTGTATTGGACGCGTCGCGCCTCAGGCCGAATATCACTCTACACTATCTGTGTGCACTCACACAAATGCAAACCTGAGCTTACGCTTCGCGCACTGTACCATTGATCTCTTTTTTTGTTTGATTTAGTGATCAAACCTATTTGTCAGAGCTATTCAGGCCGCCCGTAGGCCTCTGACGTGGCTTAACGACTGCTGCCGACAGCAACCGGGACCAACTGCTTAACGTGCTTTCCAAGGCAAGGAGGGGTTCAGATGAAACGGTCGCCCCCATCCAGGTACTGACCTCGCCCAGCGTTGCTTGACTTGTACGATCGTTTTCAACGTGTAGGGGAGCGAGGGGCTTGTTGTAACATTTTTTAAAAACAATCATATATCTTGAGATATATTGGCTAAATTACCACTAACTAAACTTTGATCGGTACTCTAACCATTCTTTAATTAATTCTAATTGAAAAAATATCAAATCTATGTCTAATTTCTTCAGAATTAATTTTTTTATAAAAAGAGGGAAGTGTTACATCTTACCCCGTGCTTGGGGCTTGTTGTAACATCTAATGGGGCATGTAGTAACAACAATAAAAACCGAGAATGTGACACCTTCAATCATTTATTATCTTCACAATTGGCTTTGTTTTCAACATATCATTAGGTATTTAACAAAAATATTGAGGTACTTCTATAAAATGAATCATCTATCAAATAATCAACTGAAACATACTTTTTCTATGAGTAATCAACAACTGTTTTCTAAAACTTCAGCTGCAGCTAACTCGTATACCTCCTGGCTTTGTGTTCCCCGCTGTCTTTGTCTTATACAGTCTCATTCAAAAAAAAAAGGTATATTGCATTTTCAATCACATACATACAGCAATATGGGGGCAAGTTGTAACATGTTACAACATACCCCAAGATTTTGTTACAACTAGCCCCAAGGCATAATTTTTAATATTTATAACGATAACTATTAAATCAACTTAGTAATCTCGAAAAATGTTACACGACATCGTACATAGATAAATTTAACATCAAATAAAACACAGAAAGCTCCAATTAGTCGATTATAATAAAGCCAATCGAAAGTTTACGAAAGCAAAATAATACATTACCTGGCGACAACGGAGGGCTTGCACACACCCACTCAATACGCCACCTGGCGGAACTCTGACTGTGATGACGTGGCGTGGCGCGTTATAACGATAAGATAAAGTCAAAGAAATACGTTAATAAAGTTTAAATTCCTAGTGAAAAAGCCCTGTTACTACTTACCCCTGTTACATCTAGCCCCTTGCTCCCCTACTCGCAACTGGACTACGAGCCGATCTGCTGTTGTCCGTATTTACAGCACTGAAAATATAAACCTATATCTTCAGCTTAACCTGAAAACCTGCACGCAAACCTTGATAACATTTAAGCTCAATGCACATTAATTACCACAGTAATTAGGGCTAAATACACGTCAGACCTTCGTCAAGTTGCGAATTATGATACACTAGTGTGCTCTAATGAACTAAATCGGGCGCAGATTATCTTTAGGCCGAGCATTTAGCGAGGCATTCGTGCATAACACCTTTATGGTATACTAATGTATTGGCTCGATACTGGACGGGGAAAAAATCCAGCAGTTTCTACAGTTTCCCTAATGGTGGCACTTCACTTGACTATTCGTATTCGCTGTTGGATGTTTGTTGTATTTGTCAAATACTCGACATACATACAAATAAGACGAATATTGTGTCATGGTGGCACTTCACTTGGCTATTCGTATTCGCTATTGGATGTTTGTTGTATTTGTCAAATACTCGACGTACATACAAATAAGACGAATATTGTGTCATGGTGGCACTTCACTTGGCTATTCGTATTTGCGTATTTGTCATAATTGCCATTTGTGGTTGGCAAGATAAGGAGAGCTGAAAGTCGTCATATTTTTAAAAAACAAGTCCGCAACCATTTTCTGAAACCCACTTAAATTGTCATTGTATGTCATACGAATATCTAGCTATTAAGTAGTAGGTAAGGTAAGTGTACATATAGCCGTCAATGTACGTATGCCCGTCAAGTCAACTTAAATTACCTATATCTCACGAAAATGGTAGTTTATATCGTTTTCTCTGCAATATTATGAAAATAAATACTGTTTTGCTGCTAATTAACTGGCAAAAATACAGTAAAACATCAAATAACATAATATAATATCACTTTATAGTTTGTGTTCACGTTTTTGTAAAAAAGTTACGAAGTTCGATTACTAAACTGCTGTTTTTACTGACTACGGTTTTTTTTCAACGCTGGCTCATGTATTTACTTATTTGTAAGTGTTGATGTTTAAAATGAAACTTTATTAATATTAATATCATTCTGTAATTTGATTTGATGCCTATTTGTTTTAATTAATTAAATAATAAGATTTTAAATTCGTTGACGGCTATTGGTTCAACCAAACAGCAAAATGTACCAGTACCCGTCATCTATATGATATATAGATAACTATAGAGATAATGCTTACTTTCCACACCAGTACCCGTAAAATAATATTTTTTAACTTCCCAAAACACAAAACATCCCTAAATGCACAAAAAACGTCCCAAACATTACGATGTGTTTTCTTATGGTTTAGGACGTTTTTGTGCATTTTATTATTCATTTGATAGACAGGCAGCACAATGCTGGTGTGTCTATATCACAGTGTTGAAAAGTTCAGTCTATGTTGTCTAATGTTCATAAGATTCTACACATATTGCTTATTTATATAATGTTTGATTTTAACCACATGTCGAGGCGATTTTTAAAAGAGTTCACTGATGGTGCAGATACTACATCATCAGACAGTTTGTTCCGTGCGTGGACAACTCTGTTACTTAAGAAGTGATGAGCGATTTTGGTATTGGCGATAGTGCGGTAGATTTTCATATGGTGTCCTCGCAATGGACGTATGTCTTTAGTCTCAAAGAAACGGTGGACATCTGGGAGGTTATATTTGTACGTGAGAATTTTATATGTCTCAATTAGATCACCTCTGAGTAGACGTTCTGCCAGGGTTTGAATACCTAGGATTTTAAGCCTTTCTTCATAGGATTTTTTGGGCAGTTTAATATATGGAATCTTTGTTGCCTTTCTTTGCACGCTCTCAAGTAGGTAGTAGGTAGATCGGATGTCCTTTATAAAATATGGGTTCCATATTTGAAATCCATATTCCAGAAGAGGCCTAATGTATGTTTTGTAGATTTTGACAAGAACCTCGGATGTAATATATTGAAAGGATCTCCTTATAACATACATAAATGAATTAGCCTTCTTGACAATGCCATTAATGTGTTCTCCCCATTTTAGATTTTTTGAAACCACAACTCCAAGGTCCTTTTGGGATTCCACAGTGTTTATATCAGTGTCATCAATGGTGTATACCACGCCAGGATTTCTACTACCTAGATGCAACACAGCACATTTCGATATGTTCAGCTTGACTAGCCACTGCTTCGTCCATTCCTGGAGCTTGTTTAGATCGCTCTGTAGTTGTCCAGACACTAAGGGTTGCCAAAGAATTTCCCATCGTCAGCAAAAAATGCAGATTGTGAGTCTATCAGCGCAATGAGGTCCGTGATGAAAATTCCAAAAAGTGTGGGGGCTAAAACAGATCCTTAGGGAACTCCACTCAGGACGGGACGTCTTCTGGGACAAGAAGTAACCGATCCTGGCCTGGAAGGTTCTTCCCAACAGGTAACTCTTTACCCAGTCTAAAGGCCGACCTCGAATGCCAAAATGCTCCAATTTTATAAGCAGGCGCTGATACGGGACTTTGTCGAAAGCAAAATCAAAATCGAGGTAAATAACGTCAACCGGGTTGCCACGGTCCACGTCCATAGTCCACGGGTGCACACATGACAGTAAGTTCGTTATTGTGGATCCCTTCTCGACAAAGCCATTCTGCTGGATATAACATTTTCTCTGTTGTGGAAATTCTTCAGTTTATTGCATATTAGTCTCTCCATCACCTTACCCACAATACTTGTCAAGCTAATTGGCCTAAACTTGGCAGGGTCTGTTTTATCACCGAATTTGTACACAGGTGTAACTACAGCATGTTTCCTGTCAAGTGGGACATGTCCGACCTCAAAAGACACCCTCATAAGCTCAGTGAAAACAGGAACAAGTGTTTTGCTGCAGTTTTTTAGAATAATGCTGGGAATGTTGTGAGGTCCAGGAGCAGAGCCTGTGTCGAGTCCTTTTAGAACTTTCTCAACATCTTTGGGTGTAAAGTTTATGTCACAGATCGAGTGCTCCACACGGGCTAATGTAGTCACTTGTTAGCATATGGTCACATCTGGTTCACGACAACAGGCTTTCTGAAACTCCTGCGCGAAGGTTTCCGCTATGTCGGTGGGGTCTGTAACTAGGTCGCCATTATGGTTCTTCATTGCAGGTGGAATGCTCACTTTGGATGACATGCACCTTCGCAGATGGGAATAGAAGGGTTTTTGTCCGTTATCCAGTAGTTTTGCTTCATACAGTCTTCTGCTCCTTCTGCTTTCTGCCACACAATGATTGCTGGCGGTTCCATAGCGCTGGTAGTCCTCGTCATCCTTTGTGCCAATATAAACATCCCAAAGTATTCTCTTCTCAGATACAAGTTTCAATATATTGTCATTTATTCAGGGTTTATTACTTTCCTTCTTCTTCACTTTTTTAAGCGGAGCGTGTCTGTCTGTGTTTGTATCCACTATGGTTTTTAGCTGTCTCCAAAAACGCTCTACGTCAGTAGTAGATTCCAAGATTTCGAGGTCCTTCTCCAGTTCCTCCATGTAGTTGTCAAAGTCAATGTAATGGTAATATCTTTTAAGTTTGGGCTAACTGTGGACTCTTTGTATCAGAAATTGGATGCTGAACTCTAGTACGCAATGATCAATCTTTCCTATAGGTGGTTTATAACATATTCCAGTGATTAAGTTTTCATCGTTTGTCATGATCAGATCGAGCAAGGATGGAGTGTTGCCTGTGCGGAAACGTATCGGCTGGGAGACCAATTGATGAAGATTACTGTTGAGAAACATGTTCTTAAACAGTTCCTCGGGTCCCTTGAGGTCCTGTTCGATGTCTTAAGGCCATAGGATGTCGGAGTAGTTGAAGTCACCAGCGATAACTATCACATTGTTCGCTGAAGCAGCTTGGCCAATAATTTAGAGTCACGTCTTTTCCATATATCTGGTTCCCTATCATCGGGTCGACAGACCCCAACAACAAGGAAATGGTGAGAGTCATATTGAATATCCAAAAACAAGGCTTCCGTAAGATCACATACTGTCATACTTCTTATGAGTTCTTGCAATAATGGGTATACCGTTGACACGGTCTCTGACATATATGGCAACACCGCCACCACGCGTTTTGCCACCCTGCGACTTAGGTCGATGTTTCCGTCTTGTCTAAATATAGTATAATCAGGTATGGCAAATGTGCTGTTTCTGTCCCTGCTGTTCAGCCAGGTCTCCGTGACAATTATAATGGATGGCTTGTTGGTGTTTACATATAAAAGAAATAGGTCGAATTTTAATGACAGCGAGCATAAGTTGGTGTATAGGAAGGTAAGGTCAGTGTAGGGGTTGTTGGGGTCAAATAGTTTTTTTGTTTGATTATCTTCGGCACACCCCTGACATACTTAATAGTGAGATCTAACTCACCAGTCTCGGTACGTAGCTGGAGACGTTGCCTCAGCTCCTTTAGCTCGTCCCGCTGCATCGGTGTATTGTCATCATACACTCTTACCTCCATGGCTCTATTCTTGTTTTTAAGGACCTTCACTGCATCATGCCGAGACTTGAGGATCACTTTCATGTGGCGCGGTTTACAGTTGTCTCGTTTACCAAGTCGCAACACTTTCACCAGTTTGTCAGAAGATATCTGTTCACTCGTAATCTCCACCAGGATCCTTCTGACAGTGACCTCATCAGTGGGCCCTTGAATAGCTGTGTCACCCGTATCCATTACAGGGAGAACAACAAGGATCACGTTATTTGCTCTGCGATCACGCTCCGCCATCTCCTCCGATATGTTGTTAGTGTCTAAGGAAGTGGCCGGAGTAGCAGTAAAAATTCTTGAGTCACTGGTGCAGAAATCCGTCGTCCAATTCCTCACGTACACAATCATATGCTTGGATCAGTTTAGGCACTTGAAATAAGGCCTCGCGGCAAGGCGAACATAGAAATATGAGGGTGCGTTTGGATTTCAACCCCATGACACGAGCCTCGGTGCTTGTTAGGTTGCTGCAACTAAGACATACGTTCCGTTTACAACCATAGCACTGTATCAAATTTTCATCGCTATGATCATTATCGCACTTCATTTTGGAAACAAGTTTGCCACAAAAAGTCGTTAATTTTTCGTAAAAAAAAGTCAATTGGATTTTACACTATGTAATGTCGGAGTTTTTGCGAGATAACACTTGTCCACTATTACAATGCACAATTTCACTAAATAACGTGTTTTTGGCGTAATTTAGACACATAAACTAATTATTTAATTAATTTAATACAATATACAAATTCTAACACTGTTCACTTTTTGAGGGTAGAGAAAAAAAACATCTTTGGGATTTTTTGAACTTATTTGGGTGCATTAGTAATTATAGGCATAATGACCTGAATTATATATACTGGCTGGAACAGCAACAATGAATATTTTGACTATTTTGGTTTATATATTTGAGAAATGTCGAAAACATAAAGCTTGTCCAATCAGGTGTTCCATTTACACTATAACACTTTGATCAATCATATATATACGTCATACATTACCTACACAAAAACTATATACATATATGACGGCTATTGGGACATGGGTATGTCGGATATCTGTACAAGGACATGCCGGATACCGGGCAAAGGGGTATTATTTCATATAAGTCTAAAAATATCTTATTTAATCTTAAAATTAAAGAAACATTATTTAATTACGTAAAATTTAAATAAATTGTTTATATCTTTGCACTATTTCATTCCCTGTGGGTCTTATACTACGGCCGTGGCTACAAAATCAAAAGTGAAAAGTTCAAAAAGTGACGGTTATTGGGACAGTTCCCTTATATGTATTTATATTGATAGTATATATTATTTATAATATAGGTATGTATTATAGGTATATTCATGTATATAATATATGTAATAGGGTTTAAACGTATATGTGTATTGTATGTAAGTATATAGGTATGATTTTATTTACTGTTCATTGTTGTTCTTCTTTTATTATAATATCTTTGTGTTATACCAGCCCAAACAATCTCTGCATGCCCAAAGGTAAACTGGAAGAAAATGCCGCAAGGCATTAAGTTCGCCCGATACACAAAATGTAACAAAGATTAAATAAATAAATAATAATAAAAAAAATTATTTAGAAAGAAAGAAAAGAAATTTATTTATCATGCACATAACACCAGTTGAATATATACGTACAATACATTAACAATAATCGTTTGGTGCGGCAGTGCAGTGACAAAAGAGGCCAGCTCAGCATGTGCTGCGGCGCGCGGCGCGGACGACGCGGCCGCAGCGCTGATTTTCAGCTGACCTCGACAGAGTGTCGCCTCCGGCGTGAGCGATGACACGACAAGTACTCAAATATATTAAATTTGTATACATAAAAATATAGACATACACATTTACCCAAATACGTATAAGTATACTTACACAATTACAATATGTTCACATAAAACGAAAATACATAGATACTGAAATTAAATATAAGAAATAAATGAAAATACATAAGTAGGTTTTGCGTTAATATAAAAAGAAACAAATAATTAAAAGCTATTAAAAATGAGGCCGAATACGATAGATACAAGTATGCTAGAACAGAAACTGTACAGTGTCGGACTTCTGCGCGTCGATAACATATTTTTTGAGTTTACTTTTAAAGGTTCCAATCGTGCGCGCGTCTCTTAGAGGTGGTTTACATTTTCATTTACTAATTAAAATCTAAATAACGGCAATAAATTAATTATTGAAAAGGATCTTCTTTCTGTGTCTTTTATGGTTATTATTGCCTGAATTTGATGTAGAAAGTTATTTCATACACATCCGCGACCGAAGTGTTAAAAGTAAAAGAAAATTTAATCCATAAGCCATAACTTTTGTAAAAAGAGCACTTTTTTACAAAGAGGCTCTTTGGCATGACTGCGTCAAAAACTTGCTCCTATCTTCTTTCGGGGAGCGGAGGTGCGAACAAAATGCTAAGCGGATGCGGTAACCAGTGATCGGTTAAATACTGTAATGGTGGCACTTCACTTGGCTATTCGTATTTGCGTATTTGTCATAATCGCCATGTGCGGTTAGTATGCTTGACAAAATATTCGTCTTACTTGTATGTACCTACGTCAAGTATTTGACAAATACGACAAACATCCAATAGCGAATACGAATAGCCAAGTAAAGTGGGAGCATAAAAATAGCTAACTGTTTGTAAGCGGTAGTAATTTTTAATTGCTACATTACCTAAGTTCATAACATTCACAGATTTTAAGAAACGGAATTCTGCACAATCCTAATTTTTTACGATCGCATTTTGGGAAATTCCTGTTTATTTATGATTAAAAAACCGGTCAAGTGCAAGTCGGACTCGCGCACCGAGGCTTCCGTGCAACGCAACTTAACCCCGTAACTTTTCTCTCTTTTTTTAATAATTTTTTGTTGTAGTATGTAATAACAAAAAATATTTTTGGAGCGATTTAATTTCAAATCTACGGTAGCTTCTTGCCTTTCATGATTCTAGGTCAACGGTCAACCTATAGTTTTTTTTGCATGTTCATACAAATATGAGTTAAAATGCGACATAAACGGCCATATCTTTTGATTGCGTTGACATAGAAGTTTAATTTTTACACCACTGCATGAGGTTGCAGACTTGAGTATATGGTATTAATTTCAACTTTATACGTCCATGCATTTCTGAGATATAGGTCTTGACAGACAGACAGACAACAAAGTGATCCTATAACAGTTCCTTTTTTGCTTGCTCTGCTTTTTGTAAAATAGCATTGTGTAAAGTTGCCGCATCCAAATGCTAAGTAATTCCAATCCATGTCCAAAGGCGTTTATAAAAGTTTTTTCATGAAATTGAGTGCGGTTCCCCCGGTTTAATATAACGACTCATCCATTCACCACGCCAACAGTACGCTCAACTTTCACACGTCGCCTTGCTTATAATACGTTCTCCAAGATTTTTCACTGTTTTGATGATCACATAAGAGTGTAATGTGATCTTGAGAAAATAAGTCATTAATCACATCGCATCTTTTAACTCTACGATTATTACACAATTTGATATTTTCTTGCATATCCGCTACGCGAAACGAAAATCAAAATATTAAAATGGAGAAAAACTTACCGGGATTAGAACCAGGGACTCTATTCCAACAGAGCTTCCGTAACTCGTATTCGGATCGGAGAAATCTTTCTCCATATTCATCTTAGGGACGGTAGCGACATCAAAGTCAAACTTTATTACAAGTAAGCGTAAGGACGGACGCACAACGCTTCGACGGCGCGGCGTTCGCCGGCGCACGTCAGCGCCCGTGTACCGCGCCTGTGGACGGCACCGCCCGCCGGCACGACGACGCTGTCCGCCTGTGACCGGCGCCGTCCGACATTGTGCACCGGTAGACGATGCCACCACGACACCGCTTTGCAAGGAAAAGGTGCCAACGCTGAGGAGAAAAAGTGGCAAAAAAAACTCTCATCTATGGGATAATAATGCTCCATTTTAATATTTGGATCTATGATAATTTTCAAAAAATCTTACACTCAATCTATATTATTGCAAGTGGTACATTGTATACCTACTTATATTTTTGCACAAACTCATAGGTAGACCTAAGTAGGGTTAGAACTGGTCATAACAACAACAAAACCGAGCTCTTTGTTAACCAAGCCGTGTAGATCTCCAGATTGGCGTATTTAGAGTTAACTCCGCCGCAGATTAGCATATTTTAAGAGTAATTAGCACCTGTTCCGGTTCAAAGTTGTCCGGAAGAGTTGCGCAAGTCTCCCGGAACTCCGGAATTCGTCGTCGTCACTTCAGGTGTTAATTTCACGAAATTATCTCACCGCTGTTTCCTTGATTAGGTGTCGAGTTGTTTCATTAAATTTAGAAGGTTTTTATGTTGTTATTTGCTAATGTTTACCCGACTGCTGGAATGAGAAGGGTACACATGTATGTTCGTGTGTCAGTTAAATAAGGTTTAGTATTATAATTAGAAGTAATATCAGAATCATAGGTACGTTATGTCTAATGATATCGACCAAATTCACGTAAACTATCGAAATATAGACTATTCTCGATTTAGTTTGAAATAGGAACACTATCATCATCATCATCAGTCTATTTATATCGCCCCACTGCTCGGGCACAGACCTTCCCTTACATCGAGGGAGCTCGGGCCATAATCCACCACGCGGGCCCAGTGCGGGTTGGCGGATTTCACATGCCTTAGAGTTGTTTTTTTTTCTTCTTCTACGACATGCAGGTTTCATCACGATGTTTTCCTTCACCGTTTTTGAGAGCACTCGGTAAATGTACGTAAGTTTTTCCGTCGAAAAAACCGAGGATAACTCATTGGTACATGGCTGCCCTAGCTGGGAATCGAACCTGGGACCTCCACATTGCAAGTCCATTGACCCAACCACTGAGCCACCGAGCTCTTCTTAGGTATATATATAGGAACACTATATATATACCTAATACTTCTGTAGTACCCGTAACAAATTTTGTGAACTTAAAATAGAGGTATATACTGCCTTGTAATTTATGATGAAGGGCATGAACCAACTAGCGCCGCCAATCTTAAAAAAATCATATTATCCAATATAATCAGTTTTATTAAAAAAAGTTATGTAGCAAATCTTTATTAGGATAAATACTATTTTTCAATATACAATACATATCATAATTGCGACAAGCTAAGTTGTAGTTCTCAAATATATAAAAAAACGGCCGCTTTTCGCAATTAGAACTACAACTTACCGAAATTGAATCAAGTTGATATTATGCATTTAAAAAAGAGTATTTTTCGTAATAAAGATTTGCTACATAGCTTTTTTAATAAAATTTATTATATTGTAATATATTATTTTTTTAAGATTGGCGGCGCTAGTTGGCTCATGTGCCCTTAGAATAAAATCGACCCCAGGTATACTTTTTCATACATCTTACTGTACTATTTATAAACATAGAATATAATTACAGTAATGGTTAGCGTTTAAATGCTAATATATTCGCACACGATACAACAGAACAATAAGAAAAATATACCTACATAAACATTTGTAACATACCAAAATGAAAAATTGTTTTAAATATTTGTTTATTGTGTTAGGCGTTTGTAATGTGTGTTTTAGCAATGATACAAGGAAAGAAAGTGGTTACTTTGAAGATAAATATGTTGGTAATCCAGGTATGTCCTCCATCAAAATTGTAATAACTAATAAGTTAAAAAGTACCTTCATTAATTTTACACAATAGACATAAGTAACTGGATCGTCAACTAAGAAAAATAATTTAACTCACTTGTAAAATAACATAGGTATTAAATGATAAATGGAGAAAAAAATTCATCACGACCGGGATTCGAACCAGGGATCTCGCCATTTTGTGGCACGCTCTATTCCAACAGAGCCACCGTGATATCGTACCCAGGTCGTGAATTTTGTCTCCATATTCTCGTCTTAGGGACGGTAGCGACATCTATCCAGTAACTGTGCAATTACTGGATAGATGTCAACATAGGTATTTACCGACACTTAAAAATCATAATTAGGATAGCGTAAAGTGACGTCATGTCTCATTAATTCCATACAAACTTGATCGTTTTAACAAAAATGCATGAATCCTTGAATGACCATTAATACCTCCAGTGTTAATTGGAATATAGAAAAACTAATTCAGATAGGTATGTCTTCAGCAAGATCACTTTAGTTAATGTAAACAGAAATCCTTTTTTCTCAACTTTATTGACCAAAATTTCGTCTGGCTGTCATAACGCTGTAAGAGATCTGACATGCTCAATGTCAAAACGATGAAATCATACCATGTCATAACGCGCCGAACAAAGACACCGCTATACCAACGCAATAGCACTGTCCTTGTCACGCACGATATGACATGGTATGATTTGATCGGTTTAAGAACCGTAATAGCCTTACTGTTCTAGACAACCGTTTCGGTAGGTCATTCTAGAATAGATGCTTGTTGTACAATATTAAATAATGGAAACCTGTCTTTTTCCAGACGATTTCGCTAAAATAGAGCGCCCATGCCCTGTCTACGATCTGAACTGCATCCGTCAGTTCTTCGCTGAGCATTCCCATTGCACCATCGTCAATGGTCCCATGCCTGACAATGTGCCAAGGAGTCAATACACCATATACTACTCGAGGGTCAATGTCACCGTCACTAACACGAATCTCATCAATTTTGGACTCAATAGCAGTAGGGTTGAAGAGTTTTAGTAAGTATAATCAGTCAGTCAATTTTTTCATATTCATTTTAGTTCAGCGCCCCAGTTTCGCTAAAGATATTTCCACTCGATCGGAGTCGAATCACTGCACCACCAATATAAATTAGCCCAGCTTAGACATGACGAAGTTAGCAGATGCCGGGCCTACGAGTGGAGCAGATATTCGACAATATAGTCAATGGTAAGGACTCTATATTTTAGCGAAATCGTTCGAAAGAAAACCGACCAAGTGCGAGTCGGACTCGCGCACCGAGGCTTCCGTGCAACGCAACTTAACTATATAACAAGTCAGTTTTATAAGTTTTTAAAAAGAAAAGAATTTTTTTTGGGGGGAGATGTAATTTAAAATTTTTATTTTTTTATTTTTATTTCCTTTACTTGTGCTATAAAGACGTAGCTTCTTGCCAAATTTCATGATTCTATGTCAACGGGAAGTATCCTATAAGTATGTTTTTCTTTTTGCATTTTCATGCATATATGCGATAAAATGCGACATAAACGGCCATATCTTTTGATTGCGTTGACGTAGACGTTTGATTTTTTCACGGCTGCATAAGGTTGCAGACCTGAGTATTTTGTATTAATTTCAACTTGATCCGTCCACGCGTTTCTGAGATATAGGTCTTGACAGACGGACTGAAGGACAACAAAGTGATCCTATAAGGGTTCCTTTTTTCCTTGTGAGGCACGGAACCCTAAAAAGACAATTTTCTGGTAGGTAACAAGAGTATTACAAAAATAACAAAATATTACTACGTGATCGGTAAATATAGCAAAGCATTTATACGGTATTTAATCGATCGCGTCTATCCTAGAATAAATGTCATCTATACGTATAACCTACACAACTATTCTATGTTCCAGTGTGAACAGAGCTACAAACAACGTGGTATTTGCCGTCAACATCAGAAACTTCGGATTCTTCACTCCAAGTTCTTACTTCAGATTTTATCGCAGAGGCAGAGAACCTATAACATCTGTAACCTTTGCAGGTGTTACGTACGGTAAATGTTAAACTATTTTTCTAACATCTGTTCCTATAATAGTCATATTATTACCTAAGGGTGTATAACTTTGGTTCTACGGCTTATTGATTTTCGCAAAATTTAATTTGGTATTTCCGCTGATCAATCGATGTGTTGTTAAAATTTAAGTTATATCGATTTCTGTTAACGACACTGATTATCAAGATTCAAGGTGACCACACTGACACTCTCACTTGGATACTCACGCTGTTGTGATTTCTAATCTAATCAGTATTCATACTTTATGCATTCCCAGCCTCGGCGACATTTACAGCGATAATTCCTTACATTGATGATCTACAGCTGGATAAAGCAGAGGTGACAGCGTATGTTGACGATGCGTTTCCGCGGTTCGTTATTGGACCAGACGTGGTTAATAGTGCAGGTAAAGATACAGTTAGATCCTTGGCTAAAAGAGAGAGGGAGAGAGAGAGAGAGAGAGAAAGAAAGAAGGTTTTATTCACAGACATAAATGAAGAGATGAAGTAGTAGATATCATAAGTTCCATACTAGGACAAACAAAGGTCGTTTTTATTTACATAATAATACACTGGCGGTAAGTTTCAATATTACTACACAAACCCATTGCAATGTATGCTGTATTACCGCTGCCTACAGGTCTGGTAAGTCACTTGGTTCACAGACCACTTACCCCATAGACAACACAACGGTAGGTCAGTAACAGGAGGTCGCCCGTGTCTGCCCGCACATGAGCGCAACATTGCTTCGCATCTCTTTAATACGGCACCCCTGTCCCCCGCTTCATCTCTATGCGCTCATCGTTGACAGAATTTTTCGCTTGTAAATTTCTCCAAAGTTTAACCTGTTAATGACATTACAAGGACCAAAAATGAAGGTATACCTATCAAAAATGACGCTGTAAAAATTAAAGAGAGGAATTGATTAGTACTGTTATTATATTAATTATTTCAATAATATATATTTTTTTCTTGCAGATCCAACTATAGTCCAGAGTATTGCTGAGTATTACGACGATATTCCAACCGATTTACAGGAAGATATGTTGACAAGCTCCCTGTTCTATCCAATTACGTATATTCAGTACAATATATGCGATTTTGGATTATACATTTAACTGTAAATAAATCAACTGCCACTATCTGATGTAACATAATATGGATATAACTAACTATATACCAATGACGAATAATATATTAATGTAGTGAAAAACTATAAGTATTTTTATTTAAATACCTACCTAGTCTCAGCGATAAGACCGCCTGTTGTATAAAATTATGTTAGCTAAGTGTGAAAACAATGTATTCTTTTTTGTGCAATAAAGTATATTTATCTTATTCTTCTTACATCATTTGCTGAAAATGTATTAAGTACTTGTTATTTAAGTATCTGCTTGGTAGTAAAAATTTACTTACAGAATTCGCTGGTCCAAACTAAACACTAGGTAATTTCATTTCATAATCAATATTTGATTGATAAGATACTCGTAGCATCAAGCAAGATAAACTGTCAAACAAAGAATAATAAAATAAATAATTTCAGTATGATTTGATGTTCATACTAAAACTATTTTATTTTTAAACTCACGCCTGATTCCGGTAGGGGTAGGCAGAGACGATGGACTTCCATCTGCTGCGATCCTGGCATATCAGCCTTGCCTTGCCTCCTCTACATTCATCAATCTCTTCATGCATGCTCGTCGGTTTGTTTGTAGTGAACCGTACTTGGACTTGGCCACTATTTGATTTGACCGTATTTCATACTAATAATACTATGAAATGAAGTAGTAAATTAATTCCTTAATATTCTCTATGAATATTGAATAGGAAAGTCTCAAGAATTATAAGCCTTGACGGCTGTTCAAAAATTGCCATAGCGGACGGTATTTCACGTCCACACGGCGGGGTATTGGTAAAGTTTTCAACTAGCAATAATCGCACCTCGGATAAACCTCATCGGTTACGATATTGCCTCTGCGCAAAGTTAACCGAACAATCGTCCCGAGGCCATGTCATCATTTTGCATCGCACAAACGATAGCGCGTTTTAAAATGCGTGTAGCGCCATCTAGCGACATTTGTGGGGAACTAAAAGTTGTAGTTCTGGGTTTGGCCACTTCTGAATGTTCAAAACAGTTTATTAGAATATCTATAGGTAATTTATACAGAGTGTTCGGCATATGGACCGACAATTTTTTTTAGTGGATTGGTGGGATAATTTGCAAAGTTTTAACTTATGTGACCTTTTGTCCTAAGTGTCACTGATACTGAGATATGATTTTTTAAATTTATCATTTTGAAACTATTCCTGTAATCCTTGCATACTAGATCCCTAATTTTGACCACATAATGAATTACTTGAACAATATGTGGCATGCCGTTGGAAAGGGCATAAACTAGGCAACTTTTTAAAAGAAAAAGAAGTTATCCTCATAGTTTGTTTGCTTCATGGTTTAAAACAACAAACATACCTAATAATTCAGTGTCGTGAGTAGTTTAATATTCAATAGTCAATATATTTATTGCATTCCATAAGTTATAATACAGATGTTCTTAACATTAAAATGTTACAATGTTCTTTATGGACCTTGTTTAGGCTCAGCAATACAGGAGAGAGAGACGATATTTTTTGTTCAAATATAATGTAATTTGTAGTAACTAAGAAGTAGTAGGTAGCGGTTGTTTATTATTTTTTCTCATTTAGAAATTCATCTACTCTGTAATAGCATTTAGCATGTAGGTGTTGTTTTAGCAGTCATATGAATGTTTTTTTCATTTGTTGCATTTTTTATTTCGTCTGGAAGATGATTATTGATTATATATATATATTTATTGACATGTTCAATGTGCCTGATAAGTGGAGATTCAACCGTTTATTACGCAACAATTAAATCTAGATTAATTCTCACGCAAGACGTACGAGTTGTTGTTATAAGATGAATGCAATTTAACTCAATAAAGTGTTAATCCACCGAAAATGAAGGACGTATTGCGATTTACTGTAATATTAAGCGTTTGTGCAGCTTGTTTTAGTGAGGATATTTCAAATAGTAATCACGATGAAGAAGCATACATTGGAAATCCAGGTTTGCTCACCAACTATCTGGTATTATTTTATATCAAGCCTTGTTATTAATGTGTCTAGTATTAATATAATACAAATAATAAAAGTAATATTTACAAAATATTTGCATAATAAGCATATCGCCTACGTCGCCCCCATGCGGCAGGGTTCCCAGGATGCTGGCGGCATTACCTCGCTGAACGGCTAAACTCAGCCGTTGAGCGAAGTAAGCGCCAGCTCTGAGATCGCCTGTAGCGAGGACCAGTTTCTTGGACATACTCTTTGCAAACATTTTTGTAGTCTAGTATTAATTATGGTTACATATTCTTGCAATATCATTGAGGTAACAGTCTCCTAACCAAGTGACATTGACTTTCGTTACCGCTAGTAGACTGAAAGAAAAATGTAAGAAAAAAACAAATGTGTAATCCCATATATTTATCTAAGGGGGCTAGAATCGATAAGACCTAAACAGGAGGCCTTGAATTCATTCGACAAAATTAAGTGGATGGTTAGGCTTTTGACATACATTCTGCACAGCGTTGAAAGAAATTAAACAATTTAGGGAAATAGAAAATAATATATTTAGGTAAGTACTTACAATAAATTCACCTGTCAAAAAATATTTTTATTTTTATTTCGTTATTACTGTGCTTTGGAGTTTTTTTTGCAATGATTTCCTTCACTGAAATTTGACCCAATGGTAATTATTATCATTTCTAAGGATGTGACGTACTTAGTTCAATTTTTTTTTGCAGATTTATTTATTATTATTATTATTTAATATTTATCATGAATACAACTCCAAATTTCAATTTGTCGAATGAATTCAACACCATCCTGTATAGTAGTTGATCACGTCACATCCCTCCTTCAACTAGAAAAGAGCTGACGATCTTCAAATGGTTCAAAATTCAAAATTCTTCAAACAATATTCTATAACCATGATAAGAACATTCTTGATCGAATCAACTTTCAAACAAACAAAAAACAAACAAAATCAGATCATAAATGACAATGCCAGATTCTGCCCCACTATCAACCGCAAGTTGTACAAGAAAACGAATAAATATAAAAATATCTCCGTTTTTTATTAAAATTATTGGTTTAAAATAAAGTTTTGTACAAGTTGCGATTCGAAAAATACAGCTTAATTAAGAATTCAGAAAATAGTAAGAAATCGAAGCGATTTATTCATTGCTTTTGTTATTCTTCTATATGAGTTGCGAGAGTAGTAGAAAATGATACTGATTATGATTATGCAATATGAAACCTGTAATAAGTCCCCAACAAAATGATAGGTAACCTACAGCTTAAATGGTCACGTAGTTTTGTAGGTGCGGCAAAGCTCCATTGAAATGTGGCAATGTCTTTTGGGGCCATGCCACAGAATCCACAGATACATACACAATTTTTCCATGGGGCATTGATCTCCTATAAACAACAGGAGACCAATGGCGTGTGACCTTAAAAATGGCAAACTCCTCTCTCCCCAGATGACTTCGCAATAATAGAACGTCCATGCCAAGTGTACGATCTCAACTGCATCCGTCGATTCTTCGCCAAGCATGCCCGCTGCACCATCGCCAATGGACCCCTACCAGACCCTTTGCCACGGAGCCAGAACACCATTTACCTCTCCAGGATTAATGTAACTGTCACGGAGAACAACCTGATCATGACCGGGTTTAATAATACCAGGATTGAAGAGTTTTAGTAAGTTTTGCGGACTGACTTGTGCCATGTTTTTATATCTTTTATATTTCTCTCTGTCAACCATTCTGCTATTGTAAACACCACAAGCACACCTAAAATAATAGCACCAGATATATTGAAATTAAGCCTTTTAATCACCAGCGATCCCAGCTCCTCAACAGTAAGTTTTACGTATTGAATAAAATAATTAGCGATAACATGAGTTTGGCTTCTCCAATAAAGGCTACGAACGGGTAAACGTAGAGCGGGGTCCAGATGGAGGGATGATGTATGCAAGATGGCAGCCAGGCGGCAGGGACTGTATGCAAAAAAGCAGAGAAACGGGTTGAGTGATGAGAGGAGAGGCCTATAATGTCTAGCAGTGGACTGATACAGAATGATGACGATATATGTTACACTAAAGTTGAGTTGTGGGCAAAAATCGCCACCGAATGGACCCCAAACAACGCGAAAAGGCAACGTGGCCGTCCCCGCAAACGATGGCGAGACGAACTTGACATTTTTATGAGAGAGTGGTCCGAGTCTGCGCAGAATAGAGTGGAAGAGTTGGGAGGAGGCCTTTGCCCAGCAATGGGACATTGAAGGCTATTAAATAAAGTTGAGTTGCTCTCATAACTTTCGTATCATAAAATGCAGTTATTATTAGTTTTTCGATGTCACACTTAACACCAGATATACTAAAAAGTTGAACATCTTGCTAAATCCCTTTTTTGGAATAAAAACTAATTTAGTTTGGGGTTTGTGTGGAATTAGTAAGACTTTGTATCACCACGCCTTTATAAGATTCCAGAATTTCAAATGCATATATTTTTCAATTGATTTCAATTATGTGTTTAACACGAGGTTAATCTGTAATGCTGTTATAGCCTAGACGTTTATAACAAAGGGTGAAAGTGACAAAGAACGGTTTCAGGGAAAAAGAGAACTAGATTTATAACTAACAGTAGATAATGTTAATCTGTTCAGATAAAATGACTATTTCGGTTGTTTTTCTTCAGCATCAACAGAGCGACGAACAAAGTGGTGTTCGCTATTCAACTCCGAGACCTGACTGCGTCGACTACTGCCTACTTCAGGTTCTTCAGGAGGGGCCGAGAACCTATCACGTCTGTGGCCAATACCAGTATACTATACCGTGAGTAGCGTTTGTTTTTGGTATCCAAAGTTTTACAAATATTTTAATGAAAATGGGCCAAGGAAAATACGAAAATCAATCGAAGATAGATAAGTAATCGTATTCTCGAGAACTACTTGAAAAATAATTTGTTATATAGGTACAGGGTGTAACGGAAAGGGTATAATATGAAGCCGAAGGGAGGGTGTTCAGTGTCGCTAACTGAACAATTTTTGTTCTGATCGACTGTTGTTGACTCCATCTCCTGTACACTTTTCATCAAGCATCAAAAGGAGAATGATTTTATCGTAAAATCAACCGTAGACCGTCAAATTAGTGTAGAGACACTAATGGCACGTTTTGTAGAAATCACTCTTCGCCGATACTCTTATTTCGGTATACCGTACGATGCTCCATAAAAACAGGCAGATGCTAGACGATTGAACATTGTTTATCTTTGCTACAGGTTCATTAACGATCACTGCAGTTATACCTAACATAGATGACATGCAGTTAGATAAGGCCGAGATCACAACATACGCTGACGACGGGACCCCTCCGTTCTATATTGGGCCGGAAGTTGCTAGCAATCCAGGTAATAAAAAAGTATTGACAGACAGACAGACAACTAAGGGAGTTCTCTTGAAAATGGCGGGAAACGACGATTGCAAAATTATTTGATAATTTTTGTTTTATTGTCTACAGTGGTTATTTTGAGATTAATATCACGTTAAATTAATCAGAAAATGTTCGCGAGTGACAGTATGGTGAATTTGTTGGATAATTTGAGCAAGATCTGGGGTTTCAAGCTTTTATCAAGAGTTCCCGCTACAAGCTCGAGAGTGAACGTGACTGTCGAGCTGCTTCGTCTAGAGTAATGACGCTACGGCGTCTCCTCTGGATGAAGACAAGAAGACGCGGCTACCCAGGGTGAAGACGCTACGGCGACTCCTCTGGAGGAAGATAGAAGACTATTATATATTGAATTTTCTGGAACATGACATTGGCAAATGACGAACTGTCGAGTCCATTAATAAAATAAATAAATAAACTAAGGGAGGTTAAGGTCCCATGAGGTTTCCTATGAGGTACGGTATCCTAAAACACTTATATTTAAATCTTAGGTGGAACAAAGTCACTGGTGACTTAATTTGAGAGGATCATAGTCCAGTTTAGGAAGCGGTACCCACGTCCTTTAGGACTGGAGACGTAACATGGTTCACTGACGGCTCCAAGAAAGATGGTCGTGCAGGCGCCGGTGTATGTGGGAGCACACCTCCATTCCAGAAATTCACCAATCTGGGACCACATGCCACGGTCTACCAGGCGGAAATGTACGCTATCATTGATTGTGTACATGAAAACCTGCACCGCCAGTACACAAACAAAAACATTATAATTCTCTCAGATAGTCAGGCAGCACTTAAAGCACTGAAAGCTGAAGAAGTTGATTCCAAGCTAACCTTGGACTGTATCCAGGCATTAAATTCACTAGGCAATAACAACACTGTTACGCTTGGGTGGGTGCCTGGGCACAGCGGCATTGCGGGCAACGAAGCAGCAGACGAGATGGCAAGGCGAGGCGCTGAGGGTCCCGCTATAGGCCCGGAGCCTATACTCGGCATTCCCAGAAGCGCCTCGAGGGCCGTGCTGAAAGCTTGGGCCGTGGAGCAAAGCAGGAACACCTGGAATGCCATGGCTGGCCAGAGGCACGCAAAAACACTTGTCACTGGTTACTCGCAAAACTTTTCATCGCACGCGATGAAATTACCACAAATGGAGTTGAGGATACTTATACGAGCCTTAACTGGACACTGCAGGCTGAATAAACATCTGAACAGAATGGGCCTGTCTGACACCGCTGCCTGTAGATTCTGCTGCGAAGCCGAGGAAACCCCCATGCATGTCCTCTGTGAGTGTGAAGCGCTCATTCACAGCAGAAGCCGAGCCTTGGGTGGACACATGGTGCCACCCGAGGATATCAAAACTCTCTCACCCAAGTGCATTGTACGGTTCCTGAGGGACGTTGGCCTTGGGAGCGAGATATAAGAACTCGGTGCGCGGCCACAATAGACCTTTGAGGTCGCAGTGACCCTTGGGCGTGTACCAACACCGTGATACCAAATAATAATAATAATAGTCCAGTTTCGAATACACGTTGAAAACGATCTTAAGGACGAAATCAGACCAATGGATAGTATAACACTTGCAGTACGATTTCTACTCTTATGACGCAGATAATAAGAAGCGTCCAAAGTGTTACATAGGTCTAAACGGATGAATGGACCCTCATTTGCTTTATTGGGCATTATTTGGACGTTAACAATGGACCCTTATTTGGACGTTTTTTTAAATTGTTTTAGTAAGACCTTTGTGTATCTAGTTGTTTATAGGAGATCAATGGTCACCAGCTTTAAAATTAAGGCTGGTGACCATTGATCTCCTATAAACAACTAGACCCGACCATATTGTGTCATAGACAAGTCTGTTTTCTTCCAGATCCGGTGGTGGCACAAAGCGTAGCAGAGCTCCTACTGGATATGCCCACAGATGTTCAAGAAATAATGCTGACGGAGGGAATGTTCTTTTCACCTACGTACATACAAATTAATATTTGCGATTTTGGTTTGAAAGTTGCTTGATATTGTTTGTAGCTGTATGGATGGTTAATTTTATTTAGATAACCTAAATATTTAAAAAAAACGGATGGTTGATTACGCTATTTTATATGAGACAGATGCAAATATATCGACGGGAAACTTTTGTAATAATATTTGATTAGTATTTTGATAAATAAAAAATATATTTTTTTAAATTATTGATTTTATTTCCCTCTAAGCAATATTAAAATGAAACGTTTCAAAAGAGCAAAATTCAGATTGTTTTATTATACCATATTCCATTTGCATACCTACACTGACAGCGTGATCGAAAGTATTTTGTACCGTGCCCATGCGCTAAGATTATTTCAAGAGAACAGACAAAGAGATTTTTTTAATAAAGAATAAAAACACAATTTTAGAAAATGAGATTTTTTAGACTGCCACCCCTGAGTTGGGAGCTCGTATAAAAAAAACACCACCTACCTGCATAGTTAGTCGCTCGGTACTTTTGAATATAAAACTTATATCTTTAATCTGTGCTCGGTACAATAATATGCGTTGTAATATGGTCGAATATGGTACAAAATACGTCGTTCACGCCGCTGTAAGTGGCCCGGCCAACCGGCCACGAGTGTATGTAACAACTTTGTGTATTTTTGCATGAAAATTAACTTTTTATATTTTTTGGCATCAGTATTGTGTATATTAGTAATAATATATCAACGACGAACGAATCAGGGGTAACCCTGATTCGCTCGTCGTTTATTAAAACCACACCCTGTATAAATTGATGCTTAAATCTTCTGCCTATCTATAGTTAGCCCAACGACATCACTTAGTTTAAAGGGATTATTATTTTAATAACTTGAATTAAAATATTCTACTATAGCGAGAAGATATGACGTACAGTCGACAGCCTAACAATTCTGAAACATGGGCACTACACGATAGTGATACGGTATACATAACATTGTAACGAGCTTGTGTAGATTGATGTGGCGTTGAATGTACCTAACAACCTAAGATAGCTAATAAAAAGGGCAGGTAACGTGTACAAAGTATATACCGAATAGACTACATTGTATAACTTAAAAAGTCATGCAATACTATGCCAATGTCATTAGCCTGGATTTGATTTAGGTACTTCCTCACGCGATAATCAACTTTATAAAGGCAAAAAACTATTAATTAACTTAACGTAGTTGTTTGAATCTATCAAAATGAAGAGCGCTGTTGGCTTAGTATTACTGCTAAATTGCGTCATTTCTGTTAAAAATGACGTTTTATCTGAAGACATAGAATATTTAGAAAATAAATATATTGGCAATCCAGGTACGAAATCAAATACAAATACTATAGAATATAATATTTACATTGTATACAGCTCTGGGAGACGTGATCCGGATAATATAAAAAAAATTATAAAGGTATTTTAAAAAGCTTGACTGTTTACCTATTTCAAGTGGTAGCTCGTTTTCGTGAACTAATACTTTTAATTCCAGGTAAGAAAGACTGCCACCCTGTTTACGATCAATGTTCCTTCCTATCTGTAGAAATATCTGTGAAACTATTTTGTCTATAACTTCATCAATACCTTACACAGAATTACATCAATATCTTGTCTAGAACTTCGTCACTAAGTTATCTAGAACATCACCAATACCTTATCTAGAACTTCATCGATACTTTATCTATAACTTCATCAATATCTTATCTAGAATTTCGTCAATACTTAGTTTATTTTTGTAAATTTCCGTTGATCCTCGGTTGCCTGGAAGATATCGCTCTGAGCGATAAGGCCGCCTTTGTACAAATTGTTTCATTTACTACCTGTGTTATGTGTATGCTTCTTTGTGCAATAAAGTGTTTATCTATCTATCTATCAATACCTTATCCAGGACTTCATCAATATATTATCTAGAAATTCACCAATATATTATCTAGAACTTCACCAAAACCTTATCTAGAACTCCATCAATACCTTATCAAGAACTCCATCAATACCTTATCAAGAACTTCACCAATACCTTTATCAAGAACTTCACCACTACCTTGTTTGAATCCTGACTACACCTTTACTTACAGACGATTTCGCTGAAATAGAACGCCCCTGCCCAGTTTACGATCTGAACTGTATCCGCCAGTTCTTTGCGAAGCATTCCAACTGCATCATGGCCGAGGGCCCTTTGCCAGATAATATACCTAGGAGCCAGTATACTATATACTTCCCGAACATAAACACCACGGTCACCCAGACCAACGCTGTTCTAACTGGATTCAATAACACCAGGATTGAAGATTTCTAGTAAGTGTGATAAGAGGAATTGATTCATTAGAGTTAAAACAAGTTCTGCAATTACTCTCCCCTATCTTATCTTATCCTGATACGGTCAAAGTGTGGCGGCACTTCGACGACCTTCTCCCTATAGATATAACTCAATAGGTCAGCTGTGCAGCTCATGGGAAGGCGGCTGTAATCTTCTGGTTCCGGATAGACCAACCACAGAAGACTCATTCTCTCTCTTACACACTCAGTCACACATTTAAACTGCATTTACGTAATCAAGTGTGTGTGTGTGTGTTTGTGTGTGTACTGTATCTACATTGATCTCCTATAACTAGATACACAAAGATCTTACTAAAACAATTTAAAAAACGTCCAAATAAGGGTCCATGGTTAACGTCCAAATAATGTCCTATAAAGCAAATGAGGGTCCGTTCATCCATTTGGACCTTCTTTGCGCTCAGACATTTTTAGAAGGCAGACTATGTATCTAGTTGTTCATAGGAGATCAATGTGTATCTATTATGATAGTTATACTCGTATGTTTTGTGTTCAATATCATCAAATGACATTAAATGGAACAAACAATAATATGTTTCAGTATAAACAGAGCAACAAATAACGTGGTATTCGCCGTGGAAGCCAGAAACACGTCCCTTATTATAAACAATGCTTATTTCCAATTCCATAGACGAGCTAGAGAACCCATAGTAGCTGTTACAACTGCTAGTATCTCTTATTGTAAGTACTCATATAAGCTTAGAAGGGTAATAGAAATACCTATATCATGTAAATGGTTTTATTTATTTAAATATAAGTAATCAAACTTTGCGAAAAGATTATAGTTACTCCTGGTTGCGATAGCAACTATCTTTTTAAAATTAAATATTAAGAGCCTTCCATGAGCCAACTAGCGCCGCCAATCTTGAAAAAATAATATCTTCCAATTTAATCAATTTGATTAAAAAAGCTATTTACAAAATGTTTATTAGGATGAATACTATTTTTCTATATACAATACATGGCATAATTGCGACAAGCTAAGTTGTAGTTCACAAATGTGCCAAAAACGGCCGTTTTTCGCAATTATGCGAACTACACCTTACCGAAATTGAATCACGTTATAAATAAGCATTTCAAGCATTTTGTAAATAGCTCTTTAAAATTCTCTTCCAATAAAATTGATTATATTGGAAGATGTTATTTTTTTAAGATTGGCGGCGCTAGTTGGCTCATGGAAGGCTCTTAAGAAATTGAAGGAGATTGCCCATTTTTGTATGGAGCGCAGATGTTCCAATTCAATTGATTTTTATAATAGGTGTGATATCGTACTTACAAAGGTAATAATAATAAACAATCCTTATTTTATTGCAGCATCAATTATAATCACGGCAGTAATTCCGAACATAGATGATATGCAGTTGGAGAAAGCTGAAGTAACAGAATACCTCAATAATGATGCTCCTCCATTCACCATTGGACCTGAAGTGGCTAATAATCCAGGTATGATGATTAGGAGCTCTATTGAACCCATTCACTATTGTAATTGACACGATTGATAATGCAGATGAAGATCATATTGAAAACAAGCCACCCAATGACCTTAGAAATGACCATTATGTCAAAATCCAGTGAAAGAAATCGTTGCAAAAAATTAAAAATATCTTAAAATATCAAAACTCCAAAGCACAGTAACGATGCAGATCAAATTAATATTTTTTTTGTTGTTAGTTGAATTTATTGTAAATATGTAAGTATTATTTTTTAAATGTCCCCAAATTGTTTAATTTAATTAAACGCTGTGCAGAATTAATGTATTCAAATTCAATTCAAATATACTTTATTTGCACACAAATGAAAATACATCGGTTAGGTACATATAAAACCAAAGTTAGCTAGTGTACAGACAGGTTAGGTGTATCTTATGTATTCACAAGCCTGACCACCCATTTAATTTTGTTGAATGAATTCAAGATTTAGCTTTAAAGATTTTGTTCTTTCAGACCCAGCGGTGATTCAGAGTGTTGCTGAGCTCTATGCAGATGTACCGACTGCTATACAAGAAGCCAAATTAACAGAGTTACTAATTTATATACCAGCTTATATTCAATATAATATTTGCGATTTTGGTTTGCCATTGATATAAGAAATATAATAAATAAACTGCTACTTTATTCTGTGCAGTGCTTAATTTGACATAGGTATGAAAATAGTTCCGATTTTATAACAATTTATACTAAGCTCAAATCAGCAGATCAATCAATGCTAACACTTGCAGTCCAAAGTGATCGCTTTCACTTGATCTGCTGTTAGCTGTACCTACCTATCTACTATAGGTATATTTATTCCTTAATGATGGCAACATTTTTTTAAATTAACAGTTTCATTTAGAAAACAAGCGTCAGAAGTCCAAGTGTAAATAAAGTTGTTAACGCTAAAGTTTCAAATTAAACGATTACCAGTAATTTTATTTAACGAACTGAAATATAATTAAACTAAACCCTATGAAATCAAGTTAAAATCGATATCAATTGTGATACTAACTGTATTAGCATATTTATTTTGTGTAATTTTTTTTTGGAATAAATTATATTTATCTAATCTTATCACCAATTCTAACACAATTCCATTGATTTGGGATATCAATCAAAACCATATAAAAATTGAATCGGCCTTTGGCCACATTCCATTACTTTTTTTGTGAAATCAGTATGACACAAAATATCTGACATATACCTATCATGTTATTTGGAAAACGTCCTAAAATCGGTAATTCGTTTACGATGACGTCATTCCGGCGATTGAGTAATGTATAGTTACGTAATACTAAATTTTAATTAAGTGGATATACCATGTAAGTAATTGTAAAATTATTAAATATTTTAGCTAAGTTAGGTATGTAATCAGAGGTTATTTTTGATTGCACGCGATTGTAATTGAAATGTATAAAACCAAATAAGATGCAATAATTATATCATAGGTGTTAAAATCACTTCAAAATGAAATACGTTTTTTGCTCAATAGTTTTATTAAGCAGTAGTGTAGGAATCGCAAAGGCAAGAGAAGAGTTTGAAAAACATTATATTGGAAACCCAGGTAACGTAATGTTAAGAAATCTGGAGAAAGACTAATTAATAAAAAAATAATGTTGAAAATAAGTCTTAAAAATTATAAATAGCTCTAGAAAAAGACATCAATCACTCTAATTTTTTTAAGATTTTACTTACATTTGAAAAAAAAACTTTATAAATTATATTCTTTAAATTTTCGACACCCCACTTCACTAATATCTTGTCTAGAATTTCACCAGAACTTCACCCAATACCTTACATGGGAACTCTAGAACTTCACCAATATGTTCTTATAGAACTTCATCAATATTTCTTCTTGGTGAAGAGCAATATCCAACTTTTTCTAGAACCAATGACTTCTCTAAATGACATTGCCACATTTCAATGGAGCTTTGCCCCACCTTCAAAACTACGTGACCCACTGAAGCTGTACCTATCATTTTGTTGGGGACTTATTACAGGTTTCATATTGCATAATCATAATCAGTAGGAGTTGCGAGAGTAGTAGAAAATTGATAACAAATGCAATGAATAATTCTCTTCGATTTCTTACTTTTTTCTGAATTCTTAATTAAGCTGTTTTTTCGACTCGCTAGATGTACAAAACTTTATTTTAAACCAATAATTTTAATAAAAAACGGAGATATTTTTACATTTATTCGTTATCTTGTTCATCATACGGTTGATGGTGGGGCAGAATCTAGCATTGTCATTTCTGCAGTTTAATAATTTTGAATGTTTAATGTTGTGACATTAAATCTACTGTAATTAATTATGTTTTTGCGATAATTGACAGAAAGTATTATTTAATTCCAAGTCTTTATCTTTCACAAAATTTGTACGTTTTCGGGATGAATATGGTGGTACAGCTAAAAACAGATCAAGTGTAACACTTTGGACTTTGGACCGTTCTTATTATCTGCGCCGTAAGAGTTGAATTCATACTGCAAGAGTTACCATTGATTAATTAAAATGACAATGCCTGATTATGCCCAATCAGGCATTGTCATTTTAATTATACGTCACCTTAATTTTCAGACAATTTCGCAGAAATAGAACGCCCATGCCCCGTCTACGACTTGGACTGTATTCGTCAGTTCTTTGCAAAGCATTCTCGCTGTGACATAGCAAATGGTCCTTTGCCAGACACTGTGCCTCGTAGTCAGTATACAATCTACTTTTCAAGTATAAATGTTACCGCTACCCCTACCAATTCGATTGTAACTGGATTCAATAATACTAGGATCGAAGAGTTTTAGTAAGTACTTACTTTTACTTTGAGTATCTACAAGCATACTAAATCTTATAGAGGAAATTATTTTAACAATAAGCTAGTTGACTCATATCGAAATTCAATAAAACAATATTTATCAGGATATAATATTTACTGGTTTTTTCCCACGCGCCAAAATTGCTAGTCGCCATTTTCGCAAGTTTCGTGACGTCACTCTGGATTTTTAGGGATGCCCGATTTTTTTGATTTATCGACCTTGTGTGGGTTTTGGTAGATGCCTACATTGAATTCTTAACAATAATTCAGATTTTAATGACATGTTAATGAAATATTTACCAATTAAATGGATATGAATACATTTGAAGGCTCTTATAGCTAGATTTAACCAGGTATTAAGATGATAAACATCGTGTTTTCTCAACATTGAACATCCCTAGTTTATCGGGGGCGCAATAACGTCATGCCACAGATAATCATGGCGGACGCTGTTTTTATTCGAGGTTGGAAAGTTGCATTTTAAATTAAAGTTTTTAGTGTTTTAAAGGTAATTTTTGTACGGTGTAATAGAACGACTATTAATAATTTAAGACCAAAAATATTTGGGTTAACTAGCCTATTCATAGGACTGTTGGTCATATATCCCTTGTAGATTCAGACAGCGATTTAGAGGATATTATGGTAATTGCCAACCAGAAGACTATAAAATGACTTGATTTTGTTTTCACACAAAAAATAAGCTAATGTTTACGGTTGGAACTTTTTGGGCGTAGACGCAGTTAGTATAAGAGTATCAGCTTATCGTAAGACTATATTTAATTGTACATACAACAGAAGTCTTGGCTTGAAATAATACGGAAAGAAATAATGAATACCACAACCTCTTACGAACAGCAAAGAATACAATTTTATACACTTAGGAGTTCAAATTGATGTTTGGTTTCAGTATTAATAGAGCTACCAACAATGTGGTGTTTGCCATCGAAGTCAGGAATACATCAATTCTGATTAACAGTGTCTACTTTAGATTCTTCCGGAGAGCCAGAGAGCCAATTGTAGCAGTGACTTCGGGCAGCATATCTTTTTGTAAATATATCAAGCTTTAAACTAATTATTTGTATAAACACTTCCATTCCTTTACTTAACACGTTCACCCTCAGTACAAAATGATAAGACATTTTTACATTGTTTTACATGTCCAACTTTGCTCTCAATTTATATCCATACTCCATAGTGTCCTATGAACCATGGATTCCTAGTAAGTCATTGCGTGTCTACGCATTGGTGACAACTAACATGTGAACGGTGATTTAAATATACATATAAATACTTTATTGCACAAAGAAGCATACCATAAAAACAGGTAGTAGGTAAGTGAAACGATTTGTACAAAGATCTTATCGCTCAGAGCGATTTCTTCCAGGCAATAGAAGATCAAAATATAAAGTAAACAATAAAGGAAATATATATAAAGTAAACTGCAGTGTATTGCAATAATATAAGGAGTGAGATAAATAACAAACACATAAGAACAATAGAAATAATAACAGTATGATACAGATATAAGCGATATGTATTACTTACTTAATTCTAGATACTAAATACTTATATAATTATGATAGGATATCCATAGATAATAAGAGAGCTCGGTGGCTCAGTGGTTGGGTCAATGGACTTGCAATATGGAGGTCCCAGGTTCGATTCCCAGCTAGGGCAGCCATGTACCAATGAGTTATCCTCGGTTTTTTCGACGGAAAAACTTACGTACATTTACCGAGTGCTCTCAAAACGGTGAAGGAAAACATCGTGATGAAACCTGCATGCCGTAGAAGAAGAAGAAAAAATCTAAGGCATGTGAAATCCGCCAACCCGCACTGGGCCCGCGTGGTGGATTATGGCCCCAGCTCCCTCGATGTAAGGGAAGGTCTGTGCCCGAGCAGTGGGGCAATATAAATAGACTGATGATGATCCATAGATAATTACTAACTACTCAAAAAGCATGTACTTCCAGATTCTCACAAAGTTGGTTCTAATGTAACTTATGATGAAGAACATTCTTTTGTTTCAGCATCAGCAACAATTACTGCTATTATACCTAATATCGATGATCTGCAATTAGACAAAGCGGAAGTTAGTGCGTATTTGCAAGATTCTAGGCCTCTCTTTACTATTGGACCTGAAGTTGCTAACAATCCAGGTATGGGCTGAGTTAACAATATTTGAATTGCTTGTCTCAAAAGTCAAGGACCTCTCGACTCAGGGTAGTTAGAGGAAGATTTCCTGAAGAAAAAAATATCATCCTTCTATTCAAATATATATATATATAATATTTCTTCTATATCAAAAGTCATCCAGCTATTTAGGTTGTTAATGTGACTTCCCACGGTACGCGATATTGCGGACAGATGTGGACCACCACGCACCGTGGGAACAGATGCGTTTGTGACGGTGCGCCGAATCCATCGCGAGTATTCGCGAGTCGGTTCTTCGTCGGAACTTCTAACACAGAGAACAGTGTACAGGAGAGTTTTTAGGATTGAGATTATCTCAAAAACTACTTGAGCTATTGCAAATTCTCCTTCACTGTTAAATAGATAAAAGTTAATACTATGCAACAGTAAAAGAATCATTTTTTCATTTTCGGTCCAGTGGTTTTACATAGATGCCCATATCCAAATTTGTCCATTTTGCTGAGATCTGCCGGGTTTAGGTTCCTAAACTGAAGCGAATCGCTATTTGCTACAATGATGTTTGACGTCATTGTAGCAAATTGTCAGTTTAGGAACCTAAACTGGATCGCTATAAGAGGTGAGAGTAACCCCGCTGAGCACCGTGTCATATTTGAATGACGAAATGGCCTCGAATCTTTGGGATTCACGGACCGACGCATGTACGTGGGAGGCCTCGATGCGTGGCTGTCAGTAGTCCGCGGTGGTCTGCCGTGCGTGGGGATTCACAATGTCGCGCTACGTGGGAAGCCAGCATACCAGCGAGCTTATACGAATTCTCTTTGCAGATCCAGTGGTCGTACAAAGCCTTGCGGAACTCGTCGCTGATGTTTCGACAGCGGCTCAAGAAGCAGAGTTGACCGAACTTCCATTCTATTTACCAGCCTATATTCAATACAATATTTGCGATTTTGGTTTACAAAATTTATAATACAAAAACTTTCTTTTATGACGCTGTCAATACTTTGTTTGGCAATCTTTAACACGGGAATAGGGTGTGATTCTGCTTTGGTCGCTAAAATTAACTTAAACTCATATCATAGACTGGATAATGTGAGCGTGCTACACCTCCTAATCGACGCAATTATAACTTTTCACTACTTTTTAGTAGGTAAGTACCTACCAATTATACATCGCAGTAAGTTCAAAATGTATGTAAAATTTTGAATATTATAATGAAAGTAACATTCTACCTTTATAATAAAAATAAAGTTACTAGAAATTACTGAGTTTTTATTTGATTTATGGTGAAACATCCGGGAATGGACTGGAATCGCGAGCGCCGCAGACCTATTCCGCCTCGCGAGAAATAGGCACAAATGTGAAGAGCTGATTGCCAACCTTCACTAGTTGGAGAGGCAAGAAGAAGTGAAAATATTTAAATCGTAACTGTTTGAAGATAATTGGGATTGTCGTGCCAATAATACATAAAGGGAATAATTTATGTACTCAATCACTATACAAAGTAACATTTAACTCGATTTATCCAAGATACTACATTAAAGGCCGATTGTTTACATAATTAAGTAGTAGTAGAACAATATTTGCATTAAACCAAATCTATAAAGTCTGATTAAGGCCAATAGTCTTAACATAGTTTTTAAAATCATTTAAAAAGAGACGTAACTTAATTAGAACACTGAATAAGTAATTATATTCAAATAACTAAAATATACAAACTAACTGTTACAATTAAACTAAAAATAAAAGTACTAAAATATATCTAAACTAAAATAAAACTATTAAAAAATGAATAACGTTTTTTGGACAATAGTTTTAATAAGCAGTTGCGTTAGTTGTTATAACTATGATGGGGTCCCATGGAATGTAGAAGAATACGAACCACAGTATAACGGTAACCCAGGTAAGTATAGATTTATTTTATTTATTATATTTGGTACACAAAACAAATTCAATTGAAAAAATAAAAAAGTGTTATGAAGATGACTAACAATTTGTACCAAAAACACGTTTGGCTGCTGAAAATTTCACCAATACGTTATGTATAAGTTACCTAAAAAAAATCAATATCAAATACATAATCCAGAACTTCTCCATTCCGTTTTCTATAACTACACCAGTAATAGGTTATCTAGACCACCTATCACCTTATCAAGAACTTAAGTAATAAATCAACTAAAACTGTATACCATAATTAGAACTTGACCACCTTATCTAGAACTTCACAAAATACCTTCTTATAACATCACCAAACCCTATTTTCTTGTTGACAGATATACCTTATAGTCCTTCATTTCCAGATGATTTTGCCATGATATACCGCCCCTGCCAAGTCTACGACCTGAACTGTATCCGGCAGTTCTTTGCGGAGCATTCCCACTGCATCATAGCCAGGGGTCCCTTAGCAAACACAATATATCGCAGTCAGTTTTCAGAATACTTGCCCCAGATTAACCTTACAGTCACCCTGACTAACTCAGCCCTAACTGGATTGAACAACACGAGGATTGAAGAGTTTTAGTACGTATATTTAATGACAAACCTATCCTAGTTTCTGACTATGCCATCTCTGCATAAGACTCCGGGTTCGATTCCTGGTTAGTATAGTTCCTGGACCTCCTAAAGTATAAAGACCTTTTCCCAGACATGAATATTTGTGGATACTTCTGATTCCATAGTACAGGGAATCATAGTTAAAACGCTAAATAGATGGTCCGCTGGTGTCCCTTGGTCGGGGCGCGCGCTGTCCACACGGTTCGCGGACCATCATCAGTGTGTTTAGAGCTTGCGCCGGCCGACCAAGGGCGTTGGAAGGTCGAGCGAATTTTGGTCGTAAACCACTGTCTACACGGCCTTAAACCAGTAAGGTGACCTTGGTCGGGAGGTGGTAAGCTTACTATCTGGCCCGTCCTTTATTAAGTAAGAAGTGCAATAAAAGATAACCCGAGAGTTAGCGTCTTAATCAGTGAAAACATACTTTTTTATTTGACCACGGGTCAAATGCTAACCATTATTATCGTAAGTCGCATTCATGACATTGCCACATTTCAATGGAGCTTTGCCCCACCTACAAAACTACGTGACCAATTAAGCTGTACCTATCATCTTGTTGGGGACTTGTTACAGGTTTAATATTGCATAATCATAATCAGTATCATTTTCTACTACTCTCGCAACTCTTATCGAAGAATAACAAAAACAATGAATAATTCGCTTCGATTTCTTACTATTTTCTGAATTCTTAATTAAGCTGTTTTTTTCAACTCGCTAGATGTACAAAACTTTATTTAAAACCTATAATTTTAATAAAAAACGGATATATTTTTAAATTTATTCGTTATCTTGTACATCTAGCGGTTGATGGCGGGGCAGAATCTGGCATTCCTAAGGGTTACACGTAATTGTAGCCAGGGTTATAAATGTAGTTATAATTAAATATACAATAGATAAAACAGATGCAAGAATTAAAATTGCCTTCATATGTTTCAGTGTGAATAAAGCTACGAACAATGTGGTGTTTGCGATTGAACTCAGGAACATTAATATGACTATAAACGGTGCATACTTCCAGTTCCACAGAAGAGCCAGAGAACCTGTAGTAACTGCTACAGTTGCCAGCGTATTTTATAGTAAATATCATATCCCAAGCAATGTTATCTCCCAAATGGTTTAATTTTACAAAGTCTTAGCCTATTTTAAGTAAAGCTGCACCAGCAGGGATATCGATGGATGTCAAGAGGATTTAAACACTACGGCTATTCTCTTCATAAATTAGTATAACAACAATTTGGAGCATTCATACTTCGTGGATTTTAGGAAATATTTTCGTTTGTTCATCAAACCAAGATTGGTTGAATATATTGTATAAGCATTGTTGAAAATAAGAATATGTGTGCTATTATATGCCAGGATCGCTATGTGTGCTATTGTATGCTAGTATCGCAGCATATGGAAGTCCATCGTCTCTGCCTACCCCTGCGGGGAAAAGAAGGCGTGAGCTTATGAATGAAAGCTTATTGTTCAAATCTTTGAGATGCAAATATTATTAGAAGTTCCTCTGATTGTTTATTGTCCAGAGGAAAAATAGATTCCCTTTCATTTGGGACGCATTTGGTCTTCAAATATCTATTGATCTCTTTTTTAACATGTATGTTTTTGGAATGTCTTATTTTGGTACAGATTCTTTTTTTGTTTTAATATTAACTATACTCTTTCAGGATCATTGACAATAAAATAAGCCCGGCTGCTTTTGGACATACATATCCTAGGTGATCAAGACGATTCTAACGCTTCTGACGGTGTCTCACACATGAAAATCTATCAAGCCGTATGAGCTATAGAAGATGACAAAGGAACCGTCATACAAATACTCTCCTCCTTATGACAGTCGGGTAAAAAAGGTAACAGTAAGCACCAATAAGAAGGTATAGGTAGGGTGGAAAGGAATACTAAAGGTAGGTATATTCCATGTGCACAAGCCTTGCAATTGGTTTATCACCTCTGGAATAGTAAGTATTATTCAACGAAGCTAGAACTAGCAGAAGAAGCTGAAGAGGATTATGATGGGTTGGTGAAATCACTGGTGTTAACTAGACTGTCCATGGAAATATTTTTATTAGAAGATACAGTCCATTAATACGGGTATATGAATGTGAACGACTGAATGTTTGTATAAACAATTGTAGCATTCCCAATATTAGTCGCCGCTAAGCGAGGCATCCCGCTCGCTCTTCCGCGATGTAGCATGTAAACGACAGTGTCATATAGTAGTATCAGTTGCATTTAGGTTTAGAATTGCTCATATTAGTAGCCGCTACAAAATTAGCTATATTATGTACTGTAAATTACTGTATCACAGAGTCTAACTCGCTAATTTCTATTTCAGATCCAGTGGTCGTGCAAAGTCTGGTAAAACTGAATGCAGATGTGCCAACAGCTCTTCAAGAAGCCAAGATGACGGAGCTGATATTTTATTCTCCTACTTATATTCAGACTTATATTTGCGATTTTGGTTTAAAAACTTTGTAGAATTAATTTATAAAGAAATACAACTTTAAGTTGCTCTTAAATTGTTTCATTTTTCAAAAGGTTTTCAAGAAAAATGCCCTCAGATGATTTTAATAATATTTGATAATACTTGGCCCCGTTTGATGTTTCGGAGACATGAGCATACTTCCATCTCTGACCTTGACGCGTCTAGACCTAAAATAACAATCTGCGATGTCATCTTTAGAAGCTTTCAGGATGTCATCTTTAAAATGCTTCAGTAGCTACTGCCACTATTAGTTGGTCTACGGTCAGTGAACTATGGTCATAGACTAATAAGCACGATCTCTACATCTGCTAAGCTTTTTTTAAAGTCTGACTAAACCTAAGTTTGACCTCAATCTCACCTGATTGTAACTGATTCTAGGCCGATGATAGACTGCATATTATTATATATATTATTACATATCTGTTTAATATAAACGAAACTTACTGAATACCTGAAACTGAATTTGTTTATAACATTTATCAATAGATAAAAATATACTAGGAGAACAGTTAAATGCCAACGCAGACACAACCTAAGTGAAAACCCAGTTAGAATAGTATTTTATTTATTCCCAAATTAATCGATGTTAATATGAATCATCAATAATAATAATAAATCAAACGGATAATTACAGTGAAGATTGAAATAGATCTTTAAGAATTAAATCTAGTTAACCTGATTTACGTAACATGCCAAATTATAGATCAATTTTAAACACAGATTTTATTCATCCGAGGCGATATAATCACGCGATATAATCTATAAAGCCAAATTAAATTCGATAATTTTAACACACGTGTTAAAATCTTTTTAAAATGAAAGACGTTTTTTGCTTCATAGTTTTGTTGAGTAGTTGTATCGGTTGCTATAGCCATGATGCAGTTTCTGAGGAGAGAGAGTGGTTTGACGAGTATGATGGAAATCCAGGTAAATAAATCTAAATATTTTAATCAGTTCAGCAAATGAAATAACCAGTTGTACAGAATTAGCTAGAGCGATGGGAGGTATTTAGGGAAGTCATAGAAACCTGAACTAGGCTTTAATGTAAGGTTGTGAGCTATGATATGAACATTTAAAATTAAAACTATCGATGAGAATCGAATACCGAAATCTATGGCTTTACCATTTATCTCTGTCATATCATAATGATATATTCATAAGTAATGTATTTATTTATTCTATGATATTATTATGTAGTATATGTACGTGGTATATGTAGTATATGTACGTGGTATATATGTAGTATATGTACGTGGTATATATGTAGTATATGTACGTGGTATATATGTAGTGTATGCATTTAATATTTGTAAGTATGTAGTGTAAACTGTAATATTATTATTTATCCTTTTATATGTAGCTGTATTATTCCTACTCTCTGTGAATACCATTTATTTTTTGATTGTTTTTCTTTTTATTCTTCTTGCATTTCTAGCTCTACCTCTCACTATTTAAAACTCTTAATTTCCCTAGTTAGTTGGTTGCCTGGAAGAGATCGCTTTTAGCGATAAGGCCGCCAAAATTGTACATTATGTTTGTATTATTCTGTAATCTTTTTCCGTAATTGTTGTTTTATGTACAATAAAGTGTATTTGAATTTGAATTTATCTATAAACAGTGAGCCTGGCGTCATTCATTAGCAAACTCTGTCACCTTGCTGCAAAAGGTGTCTTCGATCAGCTACTCACATGAAGCAATGACTGTCCAGCCCTTTTTTTCTGGCCATCCGCGGCCATTGCCAGGACCGGACGCAAGACTAATCTGCTATAAAATTTTCAGATGATTTTGCAAAAATAAACCGTCCTTGTCAAGTATATGACTTGAACTGCATTCGAAAGTTCTTCGCTGAGCACTCCCATTGCGTCGTAGCCAAGGGTCCTTTGCCAGACACCTTGATCCGAAGTCAGTACGACATATACCTGTCGAGGATAAATCTCACTGCAAGTCATACGAATATTGTGACAACTGGATTCAATAATACCAGGATTGAAGAGTTTTAGTGAGTACCTTTACTTCACAGGCGCTGCTGTCTGCATTAGCTATTTTTGATATTTTTCACGATCTGAAATTCCCTGGGATTAGTAAATAGAGAGATGAATATTTTTGTAACAAATTGTTTCACTTCTACTGTTTTCTATGCGTGTCTATGCTTCTTTGTGCAATAAAGTGTTAATCTATCTATCTATTTACCGACCAAGTTCCAAAATAAGGAAACTAGAAATATCAAATAATATCAGAGTTCAAATTCAAATTCGCATGTTCAAGTCCTGAATTTTTTCATCATGTTCTAATTTATTCACCGAGCATGGATAATGAAATGCGTAATACAAATTCTGAATATCAGAGTGTTGATGGATAGGACTCACGCCACTTATACTTTGATAAAGATTCTATTAGGACTCAATTTGCCTAAACTCATTCTTTATGCATGACAAGTAACATAATCTGTCTGTTTGTTGTATTTGGATGTTTTATTGACAATTATCATTAGGACCTATCCTATTTCACAATCTCCAGGACCTATGTATGTAGGTTTCCTTACGATGTTATCCTACACCATTTTTGGTTAATGTACAGAAGTTGCCAAAGAATAGTGAAAATCTAATGGTACATGACCGACCTGATGATCAAACTTTTATTTATTTTCCCATGTTTCAGTGTCAATAAAGCTACGAATAGACTCGTCTTCGCAATCGAAGCTCGAAATCTTACCCTTTACACTCCAAGCACCTACTTCCAGTTTTACCGCAGAGGCAGAGAACCAATAGTCGCCAATACCACTGCAAGTATCTTTTACCGTAAGTATATTAAAACTGAAGAACGTGTGTAACGTAAAGATCCCACGTCAGAGAAAAGTCGAAGATGTTAGATAACGAATAGGAGAAATTTAGTGGATGCTGGAAGACCGTTTAGGACAGTCGGAAAGATGGATGACGGACAAAAGTCCAACTGGGTAGGTAATAATGTAGAGGGGTTCAGTGTCACTGGTTCGAAGTTCATGATATCACTATCTGTGATAATACACTGGAAAATATAGGGTCTTATGGAGCGCTATAAGAGAGGAGGCTACGGGCCTGTCAGACCAACAGTGGAACCAGGAATATGATAGTAATATGCCTAATGAACCATTGAGTTTCTCAAACATTCGAGTTGTTACGCGGATTTTATCATACCCAATTCATTTTTGAACTATTACGAAATAGAATGAATGGAGAAAGGCGGTAAATAAAGCCCTTGACCATCAGTGTTACACGTGACAGATTTCATAAAAAGTTTTTGTATATTCAGAATTTGAATTACGCATTATCCTTCATATTATTATGATGAAAAAAATTCTTGCCATGGGCAGGACTTGAAACTGGAATAATACTACCATTGTCCGATAGATGGAATTGCGTAACATACCCTTTAAGTAAGGAAGATTTTCGGTGGGCGTGGCGTGGTCTGTGGTGGCTCAGTTGGTAAGAGCGTGTCACGGAATGACAAGGTCACAAGTCCTGCCCATGGCAAGAATTTTTTTTCATCTAATTTATTGTATATTTTCAGGATCTGTGACATTCACAGCCATTATTCCTTACGTGGATGATCTGAAATTGGATAAAATGGAAGTGACGGCTTATCTGCCTGATGGCAACCCTCCATTCACTATTGGACCTGAAGTGACCAATAATACAGGTAACAAACAATTACATCATTCACAGTAGATCCATAAACGCCTCTTTCCACTGAGTTATACCACCACTAAAACTGCTACCAGCCCCATTTTAGATGCCAAACTCCAACATGTTCAGGACTAAATGTTCTTATATCTTCCAGACCTGTTGGTGATGCAAACAGTGGCAGAACTGATGCAAGACGTGCCGACAGATGTTCAGGAACTTCTGCTCACCGAATCACTGTACTACCCGCCGGCCTACATACAGTACAATATCTGCGATTTTGGCTGGGAATGAATAATTTTGACCATAGTCATTGTTAATGTAAGGTCGTAAGTCAAAACAATTGGTTCAGAAAGTAAATAAAACTGTCTATGACTTTCCTTTATTTTTATTATTACCTAATTTACCTCTATTGTGTAAGGTGTAAGTAAAGTATAATATCGAAACGAGTATTATTTAAACTTATGTTCAAACACTAATCATCTCCGACATCTTAATAATAATCATGCTTCTAGTGAACACTGATAAAATGGTCCAATGAATATAAAAGGGATTATTTTATTAAATATCTTATTTTAGATATTTTTAACTTTTTTTAACATATAAATTGTCCTACTGCTGGGCAAAGGTCTCCCCCCTCCTCTTCCATTCATCCCTGTCCTGAGCCTCTTCCAGCCACCCATCCCTGTGTCTAACGATATCGTCTCTCCACCTACGCCGAGGTCTGAGATTTTTAACTTAACTCTCTTTATATTATTATACTTGAACAAAACAGCTGAAGTATGCTAATAAGTTAGTTAACACGCAATATCGTAAGATTAAGATGAAGTAATTATACTAAAAATAACGGTAAATACAGATTAGTATCTCATTGGATATTTTAGGTTAATTCATTCCAAGTTCAGCCATCACTTATACGATTATATATCGTGACCATGACTTGTAGATCATTCAACAATTAACGAATTATCATACGTAATAGTTCACTTAATAGCTACTGAATACCTAATCGTTCATGCATGTATTGAAGCATAAACGAGTATGATCCACCTTTATCTATCATTAACACGCGAACAGTACTATTAAAAGTATCTGACATTGGATTCTTATGAGTATTCTTGTAAGTTTACAAAGGTTGCTAGGATTCGAAAATTAGGAATATTTTGCTATTATTCCTTTTATTTAGTTGCATAAGTCTAAATTTTGGCCAAAATCAGAATCAAATTCAACAGAATGTTGGGAACACTAATGTGAATCAAAACCTAGGAAATCAGATTAATGGGAACACTAATTTTAATCAGATCCAGATAAATCAGAATAATGCGAATACCAATTTTAATCCTACCCAGCGAAATCAGAATAACGGGAATACCAATACCAATCCTACCCAGGGAAATCAGAATAATGAGAGTACTAATACCAATCCTACCCAGGGAAATCAGAATAATGGGAATACCAATACCAATCCTACCCAGAGAAATCAGAATAATGGAACGATGACTACTGGAACTACAAATATGAGGAATCTCAATGTCGGCAATCCAGGTAAAGATTTTACACTTAGTTTCCATTAAGTTAAGTTGTGGAATTTTATTTAGTTGGTGTCGCATAAAAATTCAGAAGGCAGGCCAAATGAGGTTGTAGGTTCAAATTGATCTGGGGTTTCATCTGCCGGACATCTAAACTCACTGTCTCACGTAGGGTAAGACAGAGACGACAGACTTTCATCTGAATTCCTGGCATAATATTATCGCTGACGTGATTCATTTACTTACATCTTTAGATGAAGGCAACATAACGCGACCTTGCCAACCCTACGATACCAGCTGCATCCGTCGATTCTTCGCGGAACACGCCCACTGTAAGAAATCCTACGGGCCTGTGCCAGAGCCTCTGTTCAGAAAACGCGATATTGTGTACGCTCCTAGAATTAACGGCACCGCCGCGTTTTATGATGTGAAGGTGACCGGACTCAATGGCAGGATCGAGGAGTTTTAGTAAGTTATGTAACTCTTTGTTATCGACAAGTTTGAAGGAACGGAGCGAGTTATCCATGAGAACCAACTTCATTCGCCTTATTTCCGTCTGCTACCCTTTCATTGCTAACAAAACCAGCTTCGGACCGAACTTCTACAAACAGAATAAAATGAGTAATATGGTCTTGAGTTTATTTGTCACGAATAGTCAGCTAAAGCCCTGTAAAATTCATCAGATAAGAGAGAATTCATGATGGGTTATGATGCCAATGTTTTGTTAATAGTTGCTAATATACCTAACGATGTAGTTGTAGGATGACAGTAACGAGTTTTCAAAAGAAACACACCACACAAAAAAATATACAAGGGGGCGTCATAAGGTTAAGGTAATTGAGACTTTCTCAAAAACCAATTGACAGATTGTAAAAATTCTATTACTAATAGATAGTTTAGGTACGTTATGTCTAAATTGTATAAAAATTCCAAAAAATCTGTCTTTGCACAAAAACCTTAACATTAATAACTCTGCTGTACGCCTTTCTCAGTGTTAGGCCATACACTATTTATATAGAAGAGTATTTACTACTATCCTTTTAGTTTAGTAACCCCCAGTTACCAGCCTTCTTGAGGGATCCCCATTTCCACAAAAGTATACGACTGAATTCTGAATTAAACAAAATTTAATTTTTCAGTATAAACAGAGACACGGACAAGCTGGTGATAGCAATAGAATTCAGAGGCCTCACAGCCTCATCTGACAAAGCCTACTATCGGATACATCGCAGGGCGAAAGAGCCTATTATAGTCAAGAGCTCTTTTAACGTTACTTACGGTAAATACTTGTAAAATACCTCTTATTTCTGGAGATTTAAGAAAAAAAGAATGCAGAGCTAGTTCGATTTCTAATTCAGCCATTTCATCACGATTATATTGCTCAGATTCGATCACTTCTTCACGCTTTATAATTTTATTTTCTACATTTGCTTTTGGTTTAGTGTCTAAACATGTCCACCTGTCCACATCCAACACCAAAGAAATCCAATACCAATTTCTTGCAGTCTTTCACTAAACCAACCAAAACTGTCGCAAATTATTCTATACCTCTATAAGAGGATTAAAACAGTATGTACAAAACATATAGTTTATACATATCTCTTTACTTTTTACAGAGTCTCTGGTAGTTACAGCTGTAATTCCTCAAATATACAATTTGCGATTGGACAAAGCTGTGATATTCGCATTTTTGAATGACCCAATTCTTAACTACACCTTTGGACCAGAACTTGCGAATAATCCAGGTAATCTATTATTATTATTATTATATATTTATTAGTATGTACTAGGCTCCTAAGTCCTAACCCACCTAGGCTATATGCTTGTAGACTAAAATTAGATTTTTTAAATAAATAATCATCTCATCGATGTTAATAAGTTGTGAAGTAGATTGACTACGGTCTTCTATTTCTGATGATGACGATTGGTACCTATTAGAAAACACATTTAGAATCGCTACAAATAACGATCCTAAAAAAGTTATGCCACCGAATCTGATAACGATGACGGTTTCACATGTTCACTAGCCAAAGCCTGAAAATACTATTTTTAGGCCATCATTTCGATATAACGGATTGATTTTTTTATAATTTATAGTTAAACTTTATTACTATATTGTAACCTAACTTCGGCAAAACCTTAGAGGAATGCTCGAAGGTTCTTGAAGTCATTTATACTTAAATTATTATTCGTACCATATGTAATAAGGTTCCACGGGTTATAAAACCTGGTCCTTTGAAAGCCTTGTACGAGGACTTTAGTCAAGTTGTAGAGGTCTCTTAGAGAAATTTAATATAATTGAAATATGTGATGTATCGAAATTACTTTTATTAGTAGTAGTAATTAAGGAAGGCCAAACATCAGACAAGCCAGCTGATGGTCCCCTAGTAGATACATCTGCCACACTGTACCCATTGTTGGTTTACTGACGATCGTTGAAGACCTTTAGCAACATTCCTATTGAATATGTTAAAGGAATCATAGTCCAGTTGCGAGTACATTTTGAAAACGATCGTACAGTCGAAGACAGAGATAAGTATACAGGGGGCCACAATAAGGTTGAGATTTTCTCAAAACTACTGGACCGAATTTAATAATTCTTTTACAGTTACATCGCTTTAACTTTTATCTATCAAACAGTGAAAGAATTTTGGCAATAGGTCAAGTAGTTTTTGAGAAAATCTCAACCTTTAAAACTCTCCTGTACACCTTTCTCTGTGTTCCACCGTACAGTTTACGCAACGCTAATGACATTTTCATCTGAGCCCCTCCGTGCCTCGGATAGCACGTTAAGCAGTCCCGGTTGCTGTCGCTCGGCAGCAGTCGTTAGGTCACATCAGAGGCCTGAATAACTCTGGCAATAGGTTTGGTCACTAAACCACACGAGAAAATAAATGAAAATTGAATATATTCCAGATCCTCAAGTACGAGCTGTCGTGATGACATATGCCGCAAATCCACGAGCAGCCGCCGCAGAGCTACTCTTGACCGACGCTCTTTTTTATCCCACGACCTTCATACAATACAACATTTGCGATTTTGGACTCAAAATATTGTAAAAAGAACTAAATGACAATGCCAGATTCTGCCCCACCATCAACCGCAAGTTGTACAAGATAACGAATAAATGTAAAAATATCTTCGTTTTTTATTAAAATTATTGGTTTAAAATAAAGTTTTGTACAAGTTGCGATTCGAAAAAAACAGCTTAATTAAGAATTCAGAAAATAGTAAGAAATCGAAGCGATTTATTCATTGTTTTTGTTATTCTTCTATAGGAGTTGCGAGAGTAGTAGAAAATGATACACATTGTCATCATGCAATATGAAACCTGTAATAAGTCCCCAATAAAATGATAGGTACAGCTTAAATGGTCACGTAGTTTTGTAGGTGGGGCAAAGCTCCATTGAAATGTGGCAATGTCTTTTTTTTCTTTTCTTGAAAGAACCTTTTGTAGTAACAATTTTTTTTTCTTCATAAAATATTGTGGTTTTATTTTCTTCCATTCCTTTAATTATTATTCTTGTCGACTCTATCTGTAACAGAATTTTACAAGATTTCTGCCAAGACTTTAATTAAAACAATTGATCTCATTATTAAACGATTATTTTATTTCGAATTTCATGGAATAGGCAAATTAAATAATGCATTATGAAATAATTTTAGATAATTAATGTTTAATTCATAATGGTTCATCATTTATCTAATAACTCACGCAATAATTATGTATTATAATATATGTAACTACAGGTTTTTTTTAATTAAATAAATCGGCGGATCTTTTGTCTTTTTAGTTTAACTACTAATGCTATTTTACTACAAAATCTTGAACGGTGTGATTTGATGTCATAATAACTGGAGGAAGAACTACATTTTGCAAAATAGCTCAATAAAATTGGCACTTAACACCTTGAATTTAACTATAATAAGTATTATTAGTAATTAATACAGATTAGCAATTCTGTGGTTATATTAGGTTAACACATTCCAAGTTCATACATAAATTAAATACAGCGGCCATGACATCGAAGATCATCCAAATGGTTATCTATAATCACGCGTTAATCGTTACACTTAACCGCAAATGATTCACTAATTGCAGCACAAACTGATTTAAGCATAAACAAGTATCCATCTTTTTCTATCATAAACACGCAAACAGTAGTATTAAAGTATCTGCCATTCGGTTATTACAAGTATTCTTGTAGATTAATAAAGTGTGTTAGGTTTCAAAAATGAGGAATATTTTGCTATTATTCCTTTTATTTAGTTGCATAAGTCTAAATTTTGCCCAAACTCAGAATCAAATTCAACAGAATGTTGGGAACACTAATGTGAATCAGAACCAGGGAAATCAGAATAATGGGAACACTAATTTTAATCAGGTCCAGGTAAATCAGAATAATGCGAATACTCGTAATAATTTTAATCCGACCCAGGGAAATCCGAATAATGGAATGATGACTAATGGAATGATGACTAATGCAACGATGACTAATGCAACGATGACTAATGGAACTACGAATATGATGAATCTCAATGTCGGTAATCCAGGTAAGGATTTCAAAAAACATTTACTCACAGCTGCTCTGTTATGTGATTTCGCTAGCTTGATTTTTAATACACTTGGATGTTTATAAAAAGGCAAAGCATAAAGGCTTGTCATTTCCAAATGTCACTGCCACCGAATTTAGTACGTTTTGAATTAAATCAATTGTTTAAAAGTTTTCTTACCACGGATTATCTAATGATGACGCCATTTCACAGATACTTCTTACTGATTCGTGTATGGGTTAACCGAATAATGAACATACTGTGATCCTAGCATACCACTTTCCCTAATCCCATTCTTTTATATCTTCAGATGAAGGCAACATAACGCGACCATGCCAGCCTTACGATACTAACTGCATCCGGCGATTCTTCGCGGAACACGCCCACTGTAAGAAAACCTACGGGCCTGTGCCAGAGCCTCTGTTCAGAAAACGCGATATTGTATACGCTCCTAGAGTAAATGCTACTGGCACGCTATATGATGTGAAGCTGACCGGCCTGAATGGCAGGATCGAGGACTTCTAGTAAGTTTTGTAACTCTATATTCGCTTGGACGAGAATTTGTTACCAAACGGGGGAAATGATTATTCGGGTTTGTTGCACTCCTATCCTAGATTATAACATTACCAGGATATGAAACTGTTTGTTGTAATCAGAAGATCCAGCAATTTATTTTGAGGTTCCTTCTAGCGAAAATGATATCGAAAAGGAGACGAAAAAAAAACACGGCTAAATTCCCTGAAACTGCGTGCTAAGTCTAGAAATTGATCAGAAAGGAGGTGATCGGAAGTGATGAATCTTGATCTAAATATTTTATATTACTAATCAATTCAATAAGGATGATGACGAATTTTCAAAAGCCGCGAGGACTTTACCGGTGGTTTCCTACTATCAACTTGAGTAATTTCAAATCACTGAAATAACTTTAATGTTTCAGTATAAACAGAGACACGGACAAGCTGGTGATAACAATAGACTTCAGAGGCCTCACAGCCTCCTCCAATAGGACCTACGCCCGCATACATCGCAGAGCCAAAGAGCCTATTGTCGTCAAGACCTCTGTTAACGTTACTTACGGTAAATACTTAATAATATTGCATACTTATGAAGGAATTCTATTGTTTTCGTAATCGATTTCATTTTGAATGAAAAGTTACTGTGTTTCTTTATAGTTTATCAAAATTTGGGAAATATTGCAGTAATGTCTCGCTCGACCCTCTGAATGTTACGAATTATGCAGAAATAATGAGAGCAAAATTGTTTAACGGCATATACTTGATTTTTTTCAAGGCTTCTCTTGCTCGCTTTTACTTTGTAAACTTTGTTAATTTATCTTTTGGATCAGTTATCCTATGTATTTTAATCTCGACACCAAAGCTTCAATGTCAATTTGTTGCCGTCTCTCATTCGCAGATTTTTCTGCATTCTTTTACAAGATAAGTCTTCAAAACTTTGCCTTAACGTTTGTATATCATTATATTTTATTTTTACAGAGTCTCTAACTATTACGGCTATAATTCCTCAAATATACAAGTTGCGATTGGATAAAGCAGTGGTATTTGCGTTTTTGAATGACCCAGTCGCTAACTATATGCTTGGACCAGAACTTTTGAACAGTACAGGTAATTCTATTATTATATCATTTTAGCAAGTCCGCAATTATTTATTTATTGTTTATTAGCACAGCCTCATATAATATAATTAAGATTAGTGATTGAAAACACTAGCCAATTAAGAAATTTCAAGGTGCACTTAAAGCTACTATGAACTATTGGAGCATAGATCATAAAAAAGGAAAATTAAACCGAAACTATCACAATTATTATGTACTTAGTAGAATTATTAATTAGAAGGTGTTTCTTTTGGAGTTTCACGGGTTTTTTAATGCTTGCCTCAATGCAGATGATTCAGATGATGGTAGAGATATGTACTGTTGCAAAGACTTATCCTTTAAACATTTTCAGATCCTCAAGTGCAAGCCGCCGTGGCAGCCTTCGCTATGAACCCACGAGCAAATGCTGGGGAGCTACTTCTAACCGACTCACCTTTCTACCCCACGACCTTCATACAATACACACTTTGCGATTTTGGACTCAAGATATTGTAAACTCATATTTCCTTTTCCAGAAATAACATTTTGTGAAATGAAATATTTTTTTCTGGATTCATCGTAGTTTTATTTTCTTGTACATATTAATAAATTTTATTTCGTTAATTTTTTTATTGCACTGTTATTTTGAATAAAGGGCATAGCTGAATAACTTTGGCTTTCGCTTTAGTATAATAGAAAGAAAAAAGAATGGATTTGACGTTTGTTTTTTCGTCAATCACATAATATTTTTATTTGTATTTGTATACTATTGTTAACGAAAGTCAAAACCACTTGTCAGAGGCCCTCTGGACTTTTTCATCTGATGACGTTTCATTCTGAACGTTTCGTCATTTTACAATTTGCTGTCAAGAAATTAAATTTAATTACTTCGAGATCGCACTAAAATCGACAAAAATGTTTTGGATTTTATAGAATTAAAAGTTTAGTAGCAATTATGCAACATACTTTAGATTCACAATAAGAATAATTAACCCGCATGTACAATGAATTAATTTCAGCTGCTTAATGTTTAATTCATATTCTATATAATCATATTCTATATAATATCATCACATTATAAAGTTAGCTACTGCATGTGCATTCTGAGAAGATAGTCTAGCTAGAGTATAGTTTCGAGCAGTTTTTTTTATTCAATAAAAACAGAAATTGCAATTTAGGAATTTCACAACATTTCAGTAATTTATATTTTTCACAAAAATTTAAAAAATATGAAATTTTATTACATTTTCCGTGATTCGCGAAGATATTTTGATTTCGTGTTAGAATTTTGTTAAAAGAAGTTAAAGTTTTTAAAGGTTATTCAAGAAAGGATTTTGTGGAAGTTAAATTTCAAAAAATCCATTAAATTTTTATTTGCTTATTTACTAACTTTGGTTATAGACAATTAGAATTTAAAAAATACGTAACTAATTATAAATAAAAAATACAATTATAAATACTTACCTAAATAGACAATAATAATATCTAGACAAAATAATTATAGAACCAAAATCCGACTAAACTAGAAAATGAATTTTACCATTCATTTCTAGTAAATTTATTTTTATTTTCATAATACACGAAAATCTCTTGATATTCAGTTATTTTTATATCACGGCACATAAAATATTAAATATCAAAGATGTATCACTTCTTATTAACTAAGATTGAAAACTTATTGAAAACCTACCTCCAGCAAAATTTCACACACCAAGTCTCACTTCGTATACGTTGCACAAAATATTACTATGAACACACTTGCACGCTGCGACACTTACGAAGATTGCCGAAAAGTTTTTCGCAATATTTCGAGAGCGGCAGCGACCTACCCCTACACACGTCTGCTCTCGCGAAAGCTCGCGGTCAACTGAGTCTGTTCCTCGCCAGCCTGTCTCTACTTTCATGAAATGAACTGAAAGAGACACCTCAATACCAAAACGACACAAAACATTTTCAATGCCGAAGAAAAGTGAAGCTAATCACCGTTCAAAAGGGTAAAATTTCATTTGTCAAACAAATTGTTTTCAAAGTCCTCAACTGTTTGTTTGGGAGGGCCTCAGAGGCGGGAATGAGTGTGTCGAAAAAAAATAAGCCAACCACGTCTCAGTGAGTTAAGGCTTCAGGGGCGGGTTTTCAGTGGATATCTTTAATTAAAACAGAAACTTTGCTTAGTTCCAACATGTAATGAAAAGTTGCAAGGAAAAAGTGAATATCTGATATCAACACCAAAAGCGTAATGAAAAAGCCTGCGAGATACTCGTAGTTTTGAGGAAGGTTCTACGTGAAAGAGAGACTAATTAAAATTGAGTGCAGGGTAGTGCTTCCAAATGTTAGCTGAAAGCTAAGAAATTAGGTTTCTATGTAAACTTTATAATAAAGTTAATGTTTCCAAAACAGTGGAGATAGGAGCTCTAATTAAAGTTAGTGTTTTAATTGTGGCACAACATTGTAATAATTTGTCACATGTTGGGCGCCATTTAAACTATTGGCGCCCAATGTGGGACACATAATACTCAGTCGCTTTTCGGCATCATCTATATTTCTTATTCACAATGAAAGATATTATTTTGTTTTAAAACTCGATGTTAATAAGATAGATTAAGTTAAGTTTATTATGTGTGGGTACTTCGAAATCTCAACATTAAGGTCACAGAGAGTTCCAAATTACAACGAAAACTCCTGAGCAAATTCACATCACAACAACAATATTAACTAAAATGGACTTCAAACTGTAATCAGCTTTTGAGTTCTCCGTGTGTGAACCAGTAATTAAACTGCAAGTTAGTTTCATAGTCTATCTTCTTAGTTAGGTTTAAAGTTAGTCCACTACACTAACAATATGTGCAATCTGCATGCACCAGAATTTAGTTTTAAGATAGGTACTTAGCTGTATATTGTACTTACTTTACTTTTGAATTATGTTTTAATGGTTGTTCTTAGGACTTGCTTACTTTTCTAAATGGTATACCAACCCGATACCTTTAAACAATTTATTATATTGGTCCATAGAGTTTTTGTAACTTTAAGAAATATTCCTACCACATCTTGTAGTGTTCCAAAATTATTATTATTTCATCTTAGTACCATGTCACATTATCCTGTTGTATGTCTATCGTTCGTTAGTAATAGTAACCCGTCATTCTGCAAACAAAACAAAAGTGACATGTTACTAAACTGGTCATTAATGTTATTGACTGTTAATACATAATTAAAATTAAAAAAGTTATCCTACACCCGTATTCCTATGCCACCTCTACACCAAGACATATTAAACTAATATTATAAACGCGAAAGTTTGTATGGATGGATCGATGGATGTTTGTTGCTCTTTCACGCAAAAACTACTGAATGGATTTTAATTAAAATTTACAATAACATAGGTCTTACATCAGAATAACACATAGGCTATAATTTATAATCCTGCGCAGACGAAAGGCAGCAGCTAGTATTAAATTAAGTACTATTGACATTCCAAAGTAGGCCGTTCCATCCAACTAACTTAGAATCTTCGGAATAACTCATAGCAATACAAAAGCTTTTATTTCGATTGCCATCAACTTTATCTGAAATCAATCCAATACACTGAATCAGATTACAATGGACTGAAATATGAAATCAGCTGTTATCTCTCTCTCTTATAGGCGGGGCTTATCTTTAACGCATGCGCAGATAACGAAATCTTAAGAATAAGATCCTTGATTTTTTCTTCTTGTAGATAATACATGAGCCATGTACGTTAAAGTATATATAAGATAGTATATAAAGATTCTGGGAGATACTTACTGTATCTATGTGGCTATTGGACTCAAATTGAGACGATTCGGATCGAGTAGGATCGCTTTTAAATCGGAAGCTCTATCACAGTTACTGCTGGTGTGACCATTTTATCTTTGTTTTGTTACTAATACACTATTGTGCCAATATTCACCGACTTCGCAATGAAGAACATCGAAACATTTGAAATTGCATTATAGCAGAATATGACAATTTTTAGGTTTTTTTTTGTCTTTAAGACATGGCAGAACTATGCTACCAGAATTCACAACACTCATTATTTTTTTATTTCAATCAGTAAGTTAAACACTTGTAAAACAAGGTATAGTTAGAGAAGCATCTAATATATTCTTCGAGAAAATATTAGGTGCTCCTGTAACTATACCTATCTTGTTAGGCCACAGTTAATTAGCATTAGCGTACTATGCAAAAAAAAGTTTTAGTTTCGATTTTTTTTTAATTTACCAACAATTACTAGAAGATATAGATTACCGTTAAAATCAATGCAATTACTTTAAGAACTCGTAACATAAAATCTCGCCCAACCCAGTTGGATTAACTAGCGATTCGATTTTATAAAATTTTATTGGTATCGCACTGGATATTGTCGTAGATAAAAGAATAATTATTTAGACAGAAAAAAACATTATTTAAGCCTTAGGAAAACTAGGGCTTGGGTATTGAACAATGAGGAGAGACGATGTCGTGTATTTGTCAACTGGATTAGAAATTAGATTAGTTAGAACTGTTCTAAGAACTTGTTATAGAGTCATCTATGGCTGCAAACTATTTTAAACAACAAGTACTTATTAGGATTTATTGGTAAAAGGATTACGAGTATTAGTGTAGTTATTAGGGATCTAACTAGATGATTGATTGATAAGTACAAGAAAGGTACATTTTAAATTATTCTGATATTAATATTGAAATGACCTATATTATCACTTTTTTTAAACTTTCATGGTTTGTATACATATTAATTAGATAAAACGGGAATTACCGTGTTAAACATTTATTATTGATGTCTCGATATTTCGACAGCATTGCTGACCTATATTACCATAATGACATTTATTATCATAATGGAGTTGATTATCTACTTAAACAATGAAGTATTAATATTCAAAGAAAGTAAACAAAACTATTTACTGAAGCAGAGACGACTTAACCAAATTTTCCACTATATTTCGTTAGTCGAAGACACGTGCGGCCATTACAAAGTTCGGTCACGGAGTGCCACCCCGTTGTACAATTCCGTCCGTAGACGCGAGGTGGCGCTGTCAATTTGCAGCGTCGAACGTTTTGGCGCCCACCGTGGGATTGCAGAGCTAAATTTTCTATACCTACCTTCAAATTGTAATGAAATTTACAAATGTGGAACTAACAAATGAGATGTTAATTAGATTTATTTATTTTCGATTTCAATTCCTTTAAAAACAACATTTCGTTTTGGAACGCCAGAATATTTACCACATCATCGCATCAGATGTATTCCTTGGTGAATAAATGGCAGAGTTAAGTCTACGTACAATTTTAACCATTTTGTATCAATCACAATGTATTGGGCGTTTTTTACTGACGAAAATATTTGTTTTAAAATTAAATCTAGTGGTATTTCCTTTAAACTGCTACTGAACTCTTACGGTTTCCAAGAATCAAAGGTTCAAGAATTCCCGTTTTTCCCCGGGGAGTGGTTTCCCGGCGATTAAAGCCTCAACTCGAACCCGTTTGATGTATTCATCCGGAGTCTAGGGATGCACTTATAAATTACAAAATAAATGTCGATATATTTTAAACTTTGTCATTTTTTAATTACCTTATTATTATGTTCGGTATAATATGCTGCTGGAATACTACTACGCAGTAAGACAGGAGTGAAGAGATCACAGGGAAATCTTTGCCGGGTATTATGACAAGTGCCTAAAACTAGCAATCAAATACATTTTGCACTGCTTAAGATGGTTTTGCAATATAAATAAAATAACTACCTACTTTATCGGAATATTTGCTATGTAAAATTTATTTGATTAAAACTTATAAATAAACAGTTTATCAGTACCTTACAATACCAATTTTTCAGTTACCTACCTACTGAAAAATTAAAAGAAATCCTATAAACAAGATTGGGATGCTAAAGTATTGAAAAATATCAAGAATGTATCGATATTTTGACATTATTTCACATCCCTTAGAGCCGTGAGATGCAGAGAAAAGAGATAAAAGTCTCGGTTTAATGTTCCCGCGGGATTTTAAAGAGTCGTTAAGTGAATGTCGGTGTTCGATTTTGCAACAAGATTTATTGTGGGTCACTTCTTGCCATTGTTAGCACAGGATATTCAAACCAGTCATATCTCAAATACAAATACAATGTAACGTTCAATTTATTTTTAAATCCGATAACTCCTAATCCATACAAAAAAATATTTGAGACTGTCAGATTTGTGGATAATAAATAAAATAAATATACCAATAATAGTTCTTCAGGTTTTTTAATATTATTTATGATAGTATAAACGTTCAATAATCTAACATGTATTTAATTTAAGTCACTTGGCGTGGTTCTACTACAAGTCTGTAATTAAAATTAAATATTTAGCCTATACCTATAGAAATTTATTTCTATACCACTCGCTAATGATACAGAATAAAGCAATTTTCCTCAAATGACCTTAAGTCTAAGTTTCCAAGATAATTGAATTGCAGTCAAACTTCTTGGTAAGGTGAAAGCAACGTCGCCCGCGGGAACCAGACTCCGGCGACCGTCGCCAGAGGATAGAGGCCACACTCACGCTACTGGGTCTCGGTCTACAGATTCACTAATGAGAGTCAGACGATAATTTAAAACTAGATCCAAAGAAATAAAAGACATTTATTTATTGTTAAACAAATCTTACAAATTACTTACATATAAATTAGTTGAATCAGTTGACAAATAATAACAGACATTTCAAAATTAGGAATGGATAGATAGATAAAACATTTATTCGTTTCTGCAACACACTACAATACATGCACAAAAAAAAGGTTCAAACATGGAGAACAGATAGATATACTACACTAAGGAAAGTAACATCAAGTGTTTTAGGTACATACTGTCTGTGTGTCGCAGTAATGAAAGGGCGCTGACTCAGCATATTGCTGCGCGCGCGCACGCACGGGGCGGCGCGCGCGCAGGGCTGGTATCGATGATGTAATAATGGAATCTGATGTAAGATATCACGTCTTACTGTCAGATTGCAGGTTTTCAAAGCACGTAGTTATTTTATATTTAAACTAAGTAATGGCTAATTTGTAAGAATAATGAAAATATTTCATTTTCAACACTTGTCAACTCTATTTTATCTGGTTTCGGTTTCGATTTCTCCGAAGGACCATAACAGACCAAACTTCGGGGCCTCTTCGGCCAACTTTGAAAAATTCCCCGCTAGTTTGTTTCAGCGTAACTTAATAAAAACTAACGGAACGTAGCTCTACAAAGTTAGGAATTAAGTTTCGAAAACATTGCGTCGCGCCGTCTTGTGTCGCGGCAATTTTATCATACATTTTTATTACTGCTCCACTTTGTTTTTGTTTGGAAATATAGGTAATATTTTTATTAGAAAACTCAGCTTATTCTATTACGAGCTTGGGACTTTGGAGTTTGGACCTTTCATTTTCGGCGTTTGACTCTCGACCCTCTGTCAATGTCTTATTTATTTTGCGTTTCTCTTGAAAGTGGCTGGAAACGAAGGTTGCGAAATTATTTTAAAATTTTCATTTTAATATCTACAGTGGTTATTTTGTGTTTAATATCTCGTTAAACTAATCAGAAAATGTTCGCGAATAACAGTATGGTGAATTTATTGGATAATTTGTGCAAGATCTGAAGTTCATGGTTCCTACTACGAGCTCGGGAGTGAACGTGACTGTTGAGCTGCTTCGTCCAGAGTGCGACGCTACGGCGTCTCCCCTGGATGAAGACAAGAAGACGCGGATTTTCAGGGTCATGACTTTACGGCGACTCCTCTGGAGAAAGAGAATAGACAATGATATCTTGAACATTCTGTACATGCCGTTGGCAAATATTTATTTTGCATTTCGTAGTGTTCGACTCAAGCTTTCATATTTTTATGTTACCAAAAACCCTTCATAGTGATTTACTCTAGGCGATAGTTACATTCATTCTGTTTTTAAATCCTGTATAAATCCGGCTTCAAATCCAATTTCCTTTAACCAAATACGAAAGTAGATTAATCCTCTCGCAAATCTCTCGAATTCAAACATCGAATGAGAAAAAAAACTACGAAACACTCCATTAAGCTCGACCTCGTTAGACTTCAAGTTGCGTCCTACACAGAAAACCTGACTTTGTATTTATAGACACAAGACTTAAGATTTAACGGAACACTTGGTATTTCGCTAATTTGAATGAGCATTAGCATTCCTCGGTAAATCTCCTTAGCATTTCTAAATAAGACAGAGAGGCCAGATTTAGGGATATTGTCGCACAAATCAGCTCAGAAAGTTTTAAATCAAAAAAGCATCATCAGAGGCGGAGAAAATTATAAAATAAGGCTAAGATTTTTCTGAAAATCTACTAGATCAATTTCATAATTAGTTGTAAGTACTTACTTATATCCTGCACTCGAAACTACCCAACGAAACCCAGCCCATTAGTGGAAGATTTTGTAATCGGTCAAGTGATTTTTCACAAAATTTAAACTCTATAGACATATAAACACTAAGGCGCGTATTCATAAACGTGATTTAAAGTTACGCCACCGTTTAGGCCCCCTGTCCCTTTCTATCTTAACCTTTTTTTAACGAAGTGTGAAAGGGATAGCAATACGATTCAAGGGAAGTGAGATTTAACTAGGTTTATGAAGAACAGCACAAGAAGCCTAGTTATGGGTCATAATTAATGTAATCGTTAATAAATTTACGAAATATACCAATTTTCATTTCATTAGTATACAAATACAATGATACAATGTGTACAAAGGCGCCTAATCGCTCAAAGGTTTTAGATACGCTTTTGTCTAAGTTAGATCAAATTTCTAAATAGTTTTTAATGTAAAATATGAGTGAATAATTAATTTCCCAGAAAATACTGGCTGAAAACCACGAGATCTTTGTAAAAATGTTTTGAATATAAAAACTAAATAGCGACGGCAGCGCCAACCAAGCGAACGCATTCCAAATTCAAATCAGTTCGTGAGTTGAGTACGAAGCGAGCGGACGTGCCCCAGACAACCATTTATTCCGTTACAACTCTGTTTTAAATGCTAAATATATTACGAAACGAGAATATTGTGGCAACCGATTTGCTTAAATTGAGTTTAGTCCAATGTCTACCTTTAAGAGTCTCATTTGCACCCTGATTTAGACTATTTAAAATGACCTAAATATTGCCAAAATAACTGCGATTTTTGAATTTGTAAATTACTTTCTACACTAGATAATTATTTCGATTCTACTTTACTGATAATACTTATTTTATATGTGAAATAGAAATTTTCCTTGCAATTACTGACATTATTTTCATATACAAACTTAAATCCTTCGAAATTGCTCGTTAGCTCGTCAAAGAATATAATTTTCTTTCAAGATGATGTAGGTACAACACAATTCTTAGCAGATTCACCAGTGCTAAATGATCTCTCCTCCCCTGTCTAGGCTTATCTGTTGTGATGAAGTAGGGGGTCTGTAAGGGTTTGTCAGGGCTCTATGTTGAGTGGTTACATTATTTATAATGATGGCAGAGCAGGGTTCCGGCCATTCGTCATGTGCGGTAAACGATTCGCTCATTACGCATATTTTCTTGAGTATAACCATGTAGCTAACTTTACTGTAGTTTTTTGCAGTCAAGATTATAAATATTTTTTTCATTTTATGGTGAAGTAACTAGATAGATACGGACAACAGCAGATCAATAACACTTGCAGTACGAATTCAACTCTTATGACGCAGATAATAAGAACGGTCCAAAGTAGGTACAAAGCGTTACATTTGATCTGCTGTTAGCTTACTTACTCGAATTGGAATGTATTAGAGTGACGTTAGTTTTCTACTTACATATTTTTCTCGAATATAATTATGTAAGTAAGTACTTATATTTTTTCTAATTCCAGCTTCTTTACTTTTTATACAAATTTTATGGCAAAAATTATAATAAACATATAGGTACCTACTTACAAAAAATTTATATGTAACATCGTGTTTAGCTTACTTTACTATTATTCCAAAAATGTGTGTTCATAGATACTTATTTCTATATTTTCTAAATTTCATGTTTAAAGTATTGAGAGTGTCTATAGGAATTCCCAATAGAAATAATCCGTTCCTCGATACACAGACATCTGAAGTGCACTGAACGAACTCATCGGCCGTTGCATTGCAACGCAGACGTGTAACGAAACGGCGATGTTTAGAAAATAGGGAAGTACCTCACACTGGATATGTCATAGCTGTTTCGTAAAGCGTACTAGGTGTCATTCTGTCGTGGCCGCTAAATGTAAACCTAAAGGTAAAATACATATATTTTGTTTTATTTATCTAGAGTGATATTATGTAAAGTCAACGCGTTGGTCTAGGCGCTGACGCAGCGTCGGATGACATATTGGTATCTGTCGCTCTCTAAAGTTAACAGCGTAACACCGCAACATAGGCAACATTTGACTCACGACATGTTACACAGAATGTCGCTCATTATGTTGAACGGCAACGAGGAACTTGCTGATTGATACCATTGATCATGTTGCTCGCCAGCTGGCAACGTCGCGTGTTGTTGTGCAACGTTGCCGATCTTGTTGATCGTCACGTGTTGCGGGTCAATGAGGGGTTTTCAAGGTTAAGAAGGTACCGATAGCACCGGTAGATGGCACTGAGTAGTCTGATGTCAACATTAAATGCGTTGTTATTGCTTGTAACTTTTTCTTAACTTGGCGTTTCGTATTTCATACCTAGTATTAATTTGTACAGGTATTGTTTAAATTACACAAACAAACCAATAATAACAATTTATTCAGCTGACATTAATTTTTTTTACATGGTGCTGGTTTTTTTTACGACGATATCGCACTTCGGTGCAACGCCATCTATTACCAACTTAAAAAGCTTTTTTTTTCCTTCCGTCGATAGTCCACGCTGAGCAATATACACACATGTACACGCCTCAACACATTTACACTTCACATCCACACACCACACAGGTTCACACACAACCCAGGTCATATTATTTAAGTATATATAATTTATTTATCTTATCATTATTTTTTGTTGTTGTTGTTTTTTAATTATTAACTTCTGGTTTTTATTATTATTAAGTATATTACCTACTATTATTATTTATCAACTTATTAGAATCTAGTTTTTCCTCCCAATTTATTATAATAATCAGGTGAACTTCTTTTGTGGCATACTAAGTATTGTATTTGTGATATATGTAAATCAATTGACATTACTGTGAAGTTTATAAAACAATAAATAAATAATATCGGCAGGCGAAGTCGTTTCCAGTCTATCTATATCTTTAATCTGCCTGGACCCAGTTCAATGAGAGTTGCCGAAACTCTTGAGACATGTGACAGAAGTTCCGGACAAGCTCGCGCCGAGTTGGCCGGCTCCGGCCCGGACGTACGCCGATACAAATTGGATCCGAACTTCCGGATGCCGTCCGGTACCGGAACAATTGATTGGGAAGTTAACAATGGGACGGTGTTTGAGATACAAAATGAGATTGCACCATACGATGTTTTAGAGTTTGTGTTGTGATACCTCGATTCTTTCATGCCGATGATGTACACCGAAAGAAAAGATTACATAAGTATATAGATAAGTCTATATAAAACAATGATCTCTTTGTGTATTATTATTGTATTATAAAAGGTATTTATTCATAAAACAATAAAAATTAAAAATAACTATTATAATATTATCCTAGAAAATATAAACTAAACTAAAAACTATATGTACCTACAATAGGTCGGTTGAACTATCTGAATGGCTTGCATGATTATATTATTATTAGTTTGATTCTGTATATTTGTTTGATGCAACATTTCTATTTCAATAAAAATAAATACTTCTATTAAATATACTTAGATAAATAACTTAAATACTATAATAGTGTGTTTTTCTTATTTCATTTATTCGCAATAAATTGTAGGTTACAAGTTGATGGTATTACAATAGAATAAGTTCCATACAAGTTTAACCATCGGTCGCGTCACGCAAAAAATATTGAAAATAAGTATAATTTACACCACAAATAGTAGGTAGACTGGAGACGTAATTATTACAATAAGCTATTCATTCAAAGGACCGATAACACTAAATAAAGACGAAAGTAAACTATTGGTTTGAACCAGATAACATAATTCCTGTGTTCAGTGACGAGGAACGAAAGTACAGTTGTATACATAATAAGATAAGATAGATATGCTTTATTTTAAAAGTATTACACAAAGAAGTAAGTATAAACAATAATAAGTTATGTTATCAAAGATTGATTAATGAATTTTGATGTTATTTACATAATTAACGAAGTTTAATTTAAAATAATGGGTTACAACTTTTGATTACCATTCCGGTTACAATGTGTTACTGTAGTAATTTCATCTTTCATCTTCGAAACTGTAACGGTCATTATGAAATAATGTACCTTACATATACCTACTTACATACTTATCTATAAATACATACCCTCGGTACATGGTTGCATTATTTAAGATTCCTCTGATCTTAAAACAAGGCGAGTAAGACGGGGCCGAGATCTTCAGAAAAAAATTAAAACGCTTTACAACGTGCATTGTGTTCAGTGAAACATTGGAATTCGTCGCTTGGCGCGACGAACTTAACACTTGAAACTACGATAACAGTTTTGCTTGTGTTATGGAATGTGTTGAAAAAATATGACGCCAACTTTCGGGGATTCCGAGAGCTGCCTGCCAGACACTCAGGATCGAACCGGGACCAAAGCAACACGCGTAGTTTATTAGAATATAATTTAACACATTTGCGTGAGGTATAAGACCTAGATTGGTCACAAAATAGTGCAAAGCGTATATAATATATTTTTAAGGTGTTGTGCATGAGAATAAAGTAATCAGGAGTGTAACTAACGTGACAGTGTGTCTACAGTGCATCAGGCGAGGGGCGTGACGCAGTGAGTTATCTTTTAAGTTGTTAGACACCGTTGTATTCCTCAACTCATACATAGAATAGGGAATTTACGTGTGATGATTTTATCTACTCTAACCACCTTAACAGGATATGTGACATCGTGCAACAGTTCCAGACCTGGATTGGGTAGTAGCGTAGGTCTATAGGGACTGTAGGGTCTTAGGCTGTGTGATACAACAATACCATTAAGTGTGAGACATGTCACTGTTTGATGCAGACCTCGGAAATTATTTCTAAACAACTTGGCTGTATAACAGCATTACCTATGGATTCGTCACTGATACATTATTATACAAATTATAAAATGATCACCGAATACCTAATCGCAGAATATATTGTGCTAATGACAGCCCTACTGCGACCTCTAATTAACTGCTTATAATGGCGTTGTGAGCCAATCAATCAATCATAAAATATATCTTCAAACAACATGATCTTCATAAATAAAACAATTACGCTTGAGCTGGATATTTTACAGTACTCTGATATACTTGTGTATTATATACTTTTCCCTGAGATTAATGTCTAGTATTTGCTTTCGTCAAATCTCAACGGAGAATTTTGAACTTTGCGTTCGCTCGAGATGGGGAAGGCCGGCAATTCGTTGTCGCACCGGAGTATCATCGCAGAAGAGCAAAATCAAAACAATTTTCTTCGCGCGTTGCATAAGCACAAGCTGGGTGCTGGTACTCGGTGGACCGCGGACTGGGCGTAGTGCCACATTGAAGAGGCAATGCGTTCATAGCCGTCATCCTATATAGCCGAGCCTGGCAGAAGAACTCGGTAAAGTGCAAATAAATTGTAGTATTGCCGTTTATGGCATTAAGCTAGATATAAACCTCAGGGACTTATTTATATTAGTATGTATTTGTATGTATATTATGCTTGCACTAACATTAGGGCGCAACTAAGCAGTTGCACGCCTCATACGGAGCGTTCGAGAGATGTATGAATGCGAACTGATCGGCATGGAGAGACGGTTTGACCATTAGCTTAGCTTAAAAGGTCGTAGGTCGCTCAACCGACGGATTTGCTGGGCATGGGACTGGGGTCGCGTAGACCTGTAACAGTCCGTGCAGAGGCGCAAGTGCTAGGTTGGATGGGAGCTTGCGTGGCCGAAAGGCCAATCAAAATTGAACTAGGGTCCCCCATTCAAAGACCTAAGGTCTAACTCCAAACTCATCTTATTGGAATTTTATTTGGTTGTCGGTCATATCTGTCAATGTTCATTTCTAGGTACAGGTGGCGAGCTTCATGACGAACATGGTAATTTACCATTATTAATTTATTATGTCTAGCATTAGGCGTAACCCATTGTTATAGAGGGTGTACGGCGCGTGCGACGAAACGGGATAGTGGCGCATGAGAGGTGACCGTATGACCGAGGCGCAGCTGAGCCGATGCCATTGTATGGAATCGAATCGAGCTAAGTAGCGTACTCTACCGTAACTTTTACTTTTGTGCCATCCCTTCTAGGTATTGCAGTTTCAACATGCGGGTCTATTCTTTTAATTTGTAAGTAATTAACGCGTAATAATTTACTTTAAACACAACGTAATGGGTCCTTTAGGATAGTTAGAACTAGACGATCACACCAGGCCAATTCATTTATTTATGTTAGGTAGGTCATGGACGTTTACCCTTATATATATATATTGTATATAAGTAAACGCTTCTACAGTGGTGCCGATGACCAGAGGATGTGCGTCATTAAAAACTGAATCAATTTTGATTCAGTTACGCATATAAAAGAACCTGAGATACTACAAATCAAATCATGTTAATTCAAAATCTTAGTATTCTTCAAAACACAACGTAGGAAGCAATATTTAGAATATTAATCTCAACTCTAGAAAGTTTCAAAATTTTAATCTGCACTTAACCTTGTGGTGGATCTTCGATTGAGCCTCCCACGATAGTATGACACAAACGTAAATAAAGATCCGGGCGATACACAAAAAAAATGGTTCGTCTCATCAACTGTTCAGGCATACTTGCATAAATGTGCAGAACTAATTCTCTCTACCTGATTTTTTGTCAACAGTCGGGTCACATTTTTTTTTGGTGACGTATGTTACTTTTGTACAGATCTTTCGACTGTTTATTTTTGGAATTGAAAAAAAAGGGGTCATGTGAGTAAGTAATCAGCTGAGGCCAACTTATATTACTGGTGGTGATAGGAAAGTGCAAATAAAATGCACAATTTGACATGCAAATAATCTCAAAGCATCAAAGGGTGATTAACCTAATATTGGTTATTATGTAATTAGTGGTTTAGAAGTAAACTTAGATTATCAGCTTATAGATATTATAAAGCAGAGGCGATGTATAGGTACTTATTTACTCTTTACGTCGTGCATTTTTATTATTTACGTACAGAAGTTTCTCATAATTTCCTGTGGTAGACTGCAGAAGAACTTAATCGTGAGGCCAGTTTTCCCGTATTTTTCCTTTATGCGATATTTTAGAAACCTTAAGGAGGACTTAATCGTGTGGTCTTATTGTGATGGTTTCCCATGTTTTCCTTTAAATAAATTAGACGTTTGTGGTTTGTCGAAACAAAGTAGTACAAATAAAAACTTATTCGCGCGCTTACTTAAACCATTTTTTTTTCATGATGGTTAGTCGTCGCTACCTCGAGCGCTCACTTGAGAGGACGGACGGCAGTGGTTGAAAAAAAGGGCGCCTTGCAACCATGTGTGCTCGCGGGGTGCATCGATATTGGGGTTCGTCTCGTTTCGAACAATTTCGTTTCGGAAGAATTATTAAATTTACAAGAACTGCAATTTTTGTCTTGTTTGTCTTTAAATGTGAGTGATTACTTTTGCAAATATACCTATTTTGATTGATAAGCAAACAAGAGAAGAAGGGTGTTAATGTTAATATTTGAAGAAATTAATGGTGATGGTATTTCAAAAGAAGCCGATGCTTAACGCCTAGGGGCGAGTGCAACGATTATTTATACAAAGGAAATAATTCAAATTCTGGTTAATTCAATTACGACATTATAAGGACTGATGGTCTTGGAGTATACAATATATAAATTGTAAAGTAATTTATCAATTTAGTGCGGTTGATTTTATTTCAGCTACTTTACTCATAAGCTGCTAGGGGCGGGGTGTGACATCTTGCAAAGAATCGAGATGTATTTACCATTTCCAATTGGAAAGATGATAGTCCTATAAGACACTCATTAGAATAGAAGAACAACATCTTCCAATATAAAGCATTTTAAGTATAGTTGAGCTTGTGATTTCTTCAATTTACGTCATGCCTTCGGACAGCCAAAAATTTCTGAAATCAAGGGGCGATCTGTAACGGTCATTATGAAATAATGTACCTTACATATACCTACTTACATACTTATCTATAAATACATACCCTCGGTACATGGTTGCATTATTTAAGATTCCTCTGATCTTAAAACAAGGCGAGTAAGACGGGGCCGAGATCTTCAGAAAAAAATTAAAACGCTTTACAACGTGCATTGTGTTCAGTGAAACATTGGAATTCGTCGCTTGGCGCGACGAACTTAACACTTGAAACTACGATAACAGTTTTGCTTGTGTTATGGAATGTGTTGAAAAAATATGACGCCAACTTTCGGGGATTCCGAGAGCTGCCTGCCAGACACTCAGGATCGAACCGGGACCAAAGCAACACGCGTAGTTTATTAGAATATAATTTAACACATTTGCGTGAGGTATAAGACCTAGATTGGTCACAAAATAGTGCAAAGCGTATATAATATATTTTTAAGGTGTTGTGCATGAGAATAAAGTAATCAGGAGTGTAACTAACGTGACAGTGTGTCTACAGTGCATCAGGCGAGGGGCGTGACGCAGTGAGTTATCTTTTAAGTTGTTAGACACCGTTGTATTCCTCAACTCATACATAGAATAGGGAATTTACGTGTGATGATTTTATCTACTCTAACCACCTTAACAGGATATGTGACATCGTGCAACAGTTCCAGACCTGGATTGGGTAGTAGCGTAGGTCTATAGGGACTGTAGGGTCTTAGGCTGTGTGATACAACAATACCATTAAGTGTGAGACATGTCACTGTTTGATGCAGACCTCGGAAATTATTTCTAAACAACTTGGCTGTATAACAGCATTACCTATGGATTCGTCACTGATACATTATTATACAAATTATAAAATGATCACCGAATACCTAATCGCAGAATATATTGTGCTAATGACAGCCCTACTGCGACCTCTAATTAACTGCTTATAATGGCGTTGTGAGCCAATCAATCAATCATAAAATATATCTTCAAACAACATGATCTTCATAAATAAAACAATTACGCTTGAGCTGGATATTTTACAGTACTCTGATATACTTGTGTATTATATACTTTTCCCTGAGATTAATGTCTAGTATTTGCTTTCGTCAAATCTCAACGGAGAATTTTGAACTTTGCGTTCGCTCGAGATGGGGAAGGCCGGCAATTCGTTGTCGCACCGGAGTATCATCGCAGAAGAGCAAAATCAAAACAATTTTCTTCGCGCGTTGCATAAGCACAAGCTGGGTGCTGGTACTCGGTGGACCGCGGACTGGGCGTAGTGCCACATTGAAGAGGCAATGCGTTCATAGCCGTCATCCTATATAGCCGAGCCTGGCAGAAGAACTCGGTAAAGTGCAAATAAATTGTAGTATTGCCGTTTATGGCATTAAGCTAGATATAAACCTCAGGGACTTATTTATATTAGTATGTATTTGTATGTATATTATGCTTGCACTAACATTAGGGCGCAACTAAGCAGTTGCACGCCTCATACGGAGCGTTCGAGAGATGTATGAATGCGAACTGATCGGCATGGAGAGACGGTTTGACCATTAGCTTAGCTTAAAAGGTCGTAGGTCGCTCAACCGACGGATTTGCTGGGCATGGGACTGGGGTCGCGTAGACCTGTAACAGTCCGTGCAGAGGCGCAAGTGCTAGGTTGGATGGGAGCTTGCGTGGCCGAAAGGCCAATCAAAATTGAACTAGGGTCCCCCATTCAAAGACCTAAGGTCTAACTCCAAACTCATCTTATTGGAATTTTATTTGGTTGTCGGTCATATCTGTCAATGTTCATTTCTAGGTACAGGTGGCGAGCTTCATGACGAACATGGTAATTTACCATTATTAATTTATTATGTCTAGCATTAGGCGTAACCCATTGTTATAGAGGGTGTACGGCGCGTGCGACGAAACGGGATAGTGGCGCATGAGAGGTGACCGTATGACCGAGGCGCAGCTGAGCCGATGCCATTGTATGGAATCGAATCGAGCTAAGTAGCGTACTCTACCGTAACTTTTACTTTTGTGCCATCCCTTCTAGGTATTGCAGTTTCAACATGCGGGTCTATTCTTTTAATTTGTAAGTAATTAACGCGTAATAATTTACTTTAAACACAACGTAATGGGTCCTTTAGGATAGTTAGAACTAGACGATCACACCAGGCCAATTCATTTATTTATGTTAGGTAGGTCATGGACGTTTACCCTTATATATATATATTGTATATAAGTAAACGCTTCTACAAAACCGTTACAAAAAGGACGGGGTATAAAAATTTAGTGCATTTTGACAGCGTATTGTCATTGATTGTACCTATTCTTTCTTATCGTTTTCTATATTGTGAGACGGCCAACGGTCAAGTGATATCATTGGCTCAATAGATCAACAATGTCGTATGTCACTCTTTTCATCTCCATCAAGCCAGTTCATTCAGCGCAATGACTCGCTACGGGTTGTTCTTACTAATAACCAGAGTATTACTTAGCCAAGGTTTAAATTCAGACTACTTAGATTACTTAGATCCAACTAAGTTACAAACTAAAACGACACCGAAAGTCCAACAAGAAGCCGCATCTCGTTTTATATCTAATTATGCAAGCAATGTGATAGTAGAAGTGAATCCTTTGCTATTTAGTGACAAAAAGGACGTGTTTTATTTACGGACATCTCAAGGACAGTTACGTATAAGGGCAAGTAGTGGAGTAGCAGCACTATGGGGATTCAATTACTACCTCAAGAAGTATTGCAAGAATCACATAGGATGGCAAGTGCAGTATATTGCCATACCTAATCCGCTCCCAGAAGTTGACGAAAAGGTGGTGGCCAACGACAGATTCCGATACTACCAAAACGTTTGCACGGCTTCGTATAGCTTCGTCTGGTGGGACAGCGACCAGTGGCGTCAACATGTGGTGTGGATGGCAATGAACGGAATCAACTTAGCGTTAGCACCAGTCGCTCAAGAGGCAGCCTGGGCGAAGGTATACAAACAGATCGGCATGACAGACGATGAGATAGACCAACACTTTACTGGACCAGCGTTCCTGGCATGGCTCAGAATGGGTAACGTCCGCGGTTGGGGAGGACCGCTCCTGAACTCTTGGCACGACCGACAAAAGAACTTGCAAGACTTCGTCATCGATACCATGTACCAACTTGGAATAGTCCCCATATTCCCAGCTTTCAGCGGACATGTTCCTAAAGCTTTCTCAAGAATTTATCCAAACAATACTTTCTATTCAGTAGATACGTGGAATAAATTCAACACCGATTACTGCTGTGGTTTATTCTTAGATCCGAGTGATCCCTTATTCAAGAGTATCGGAAAAATGTTTCTAAATGAAATCACTGTTGGGTCAAGCACTAGTCACATATACACTGCCGATCCTTTTAACGAAGTAGCAATACAACCATGGTCTACGGCATTAGTGAAACAAACCGTCACATCTATATTCTCGACGTTATTAGAAGCAGACGATAAAGCAGTTTGGTTGGTACAAAACTGGATGTTTGTTCACGATCCTATTCTCTGGCCCATGAGTAGAGTTAAAACTTTTTTGACCTCTGTACCTCTTGGCAGAATGCTAGTCCTGGATCTTCAGTCGGAACAATGGCCACAGTATGATCTATACGAAATGTATTTTGGCCAACCTTTTCTTTGGTGCATGTTGCATAACTTCGGAGGAACACTGGGTATGTTTGGAAACATGCAGACGATTAACCAAGATGTTTATAATGTGAGGGCTCGCGTGAACAGTACTATGATAGGTATAGGTCTGACTCCGGAAGGGATTAACCAAAATTATGTGGTATACGAGTTAATGCTCGAATCTGCTTGGAGAAAAAGTCCTGTACAGGACCTAAATACCTGGGTGGCGGACTACGCGGAGCGTAGATATGGATGCAACGCTACTTCAACAGCGTGGAGACATTTACTACGAAGCGTATACAGTTTCAATGGACTGAACAGAATCAGAGGCAAATATGTCGTCACTCGCAGACCCAGTTTAAGAATACGACCATGGGCTTGGTACAGAAGCTACGACCTATTCCAAGCCTTTCAACAATTCGCGTTGATGTCTGATTCCAGATGCAATAACCCTGGATTTTATCATGATCTCGTCGATGTGACCAGGCAAGCTTTACAATATCGAGCGGAACAGCTCTACGTGAATCTTGTGAGTGACAAAACCTCTAGCATTTGGGTGTATAATGCTTCTATAAATATATTTATTGATGCAATGCAAGATATGGAACAAATATTGGCTTCAAACGACGATTTTACTGTAAGCAACTGGTTGTCGCAAGCTCAGAACACTGCTGCAAATTCACAAGAAAGAATTTTATATGATCTAAATGCACGAAATCAAATAACATTATGGGGACCGAATGGAGAGATCACTGATTATGCATGTAAGCAATGGGCCGAGCTATTTCATTACTACTACATACCAAGATGGACAGTATTTTTACAGGCGACATTAGATGCCAAGGTTCGTAATGAAACATTTGATGAGAGAAGTACACAGAACATTGTGAGAACGACCGTTGAAAAGCAATTTCAGTTTGTACAGATTAATTCCTTGCCCAAATCTGATCCACAGAATTTGGCACTGTCCTTATATGAGAAGTGGGCGTATGTGCCTGGGCTAGAAGACCTGCCAATGAAAATTCTGAGACCACACTCTGAAAAGAAGACCACATTAGCCGATACTGACATAGATGAAGAGTCTAAAGAGACAGGTGATCCTGAGGTGATGTTATGGCATTCTACAACACCATTGTAGATTATAAATTGTCTTTATACGAGTAACATTCAGTTCACTGTTTATATATATAAAAAGTACAAATAATAGTTTAAATTTTTTTTTGTTTTGTGTTTTGACTATTGCGGCTTAATTACTAAGTATTATAACCGATAGTCGTCGCCTAGAAAACGCTCCTTATTTATTATTAGATTGAAAACCTCGGTAATTTTTTTTACCAAATTTAGATGTAATTCAAGAAAATGTATGTTTTTAATGAAAATATTAAACCGTAAAAGATTACATAATAGAGGTTTTCTCTCTAAGGTCAAGGTCACCATAGAACAATCCTAACAGGGTTGATGAAAGGTAGGTATTAAAAATAAATTATAAATATGTATGTAGGTATGTTAAAATAAAATATTTTATTGCCAAATATAGTGCACAAAGTTTTATTACCTTTAATTTTTCATTTATATTTGCACATAATATAGTTTGTCTTATATTAAAGTTTCAATGTATGTACGGTCGAAGACAGAGAAAGGTCCTAAGTATAGGAAAGTTTTTAGGGTTGAGATTATCTCAAAATCAACTTGGTCTATTGCAAGAATTATTTCACTGTTAGATATATAAAAATTAAAACTATGTTACTGTAAAAGAATTGTTAAAATCGGTCCAGGGGTGTGACCGCGACTTCAATCGTTATGGTTGCCGTTTTAATTTTGACACTTGAACAATATACATTGTTGCGCTTCGTTGTCGTTTGTTAAAACTGGCAAAAACATAGCAGCAATGTATAGCGTCCATGTGTCAAATTGAAAGCAAAAATGATAACCATTGGAAGTCGCGGTCACCCCACAGTAGTTCTTTAGAAAATCTCAACCTTATTGAGACCCCCTTTATACTTATCTCTGTGTTCGTGTGTGCTACTTCAAATAAAAGATTAGAAAATAATTCGTTTGTTCCAATATTTTTTTCAATCAACATCCTCAATCAATCAAAAATCAACATTTACAGTAAACAACAATAAAACACAAATAAAAAAATTACATCAAGAAACAGGGCCGGAATGAGTAAGTATGATCATTCTTCGGATGTCGTGACTTTCCTAGAGGCATCTTTTACATCTCAGGGCATCTTTTACAAACTCAAGGCATCTTTTACAAATTCTCGGGGCGGACGAGACGAATGTCGGCCACTTGTCGGACGAGGCGGCAGTTTGTCATCGGATGAATTTTTTATACTTTTACCTTGGATTACTTGTTCGTAAGTGTGTTTTTTGGGGAGCATGAAAAATTTCGGGCATTTTGCAACACTTAGCGTATTAACTCAGAGAAATTAAGCAGTATCAATAGTCAACACTTAGGTAGTAGTAACTCAGAGTAAGTATGCAGTATTGGCATAATTTAACTAAATTTTATTAAAAAAAAAACTAATTAACTACAAAATAAAACTAACTTAATATCTAAAAAAAATACTTATGAAATAAAACTACAAACTAAAGAACGAACACGTCGTCGAGGTCCCCGTTCTGTGGCATGGTGCCCAGGACGCTGGCAGCATTTCCTCGCTGTATGGCAATACTTAAACGCTGAGCGAGGTAGCCGCCAGCTCTGGGATCACCCGAGATGTGGACCAACCGGGTAGACAGCTCGTGCAGTATTGGTAAATAAACAAAACAATAATAAATTAATATCTCATAGATATTCAATATGAGCAGTACAAAATGTATGAAGAGAAAAAAAACAGGGCAACAGTAATTCAGTTATCAATAAACCGAAAGCGGTTTCGGTTCGGTCGGTGTATAAAATAAGTAATATAATACTGGGTGTAACGGAAGTTTTTGTACGTTGTGGTATAGGAAGTGTTATGTATTAATACTTCTCGATTTTCGCGAACTTATTATTTGACTTTTCGTACATTTCGTACAGTCGAAGACAGAGAGATCTCAACCTCAATGAGGTTGAGATTTTCTCAACAACTACTGGACCGAATTTAATAATTATTTTACAGTTACTTAGGTTTAACTTTTATCTATCAAACAGTGAAAGAATTTTTGCAATAGGTCAAGTAGTTTTCGAGAAAATGTACACCTTTATCTGTGTTACACCGTACCATTCAGCTGATCGATTTGCATGAGACATTAATTTATTTTTTATTATTATACGAAAAGATATTATTATTATTTTTATTATCATGTAGGTATCTACCTAAGTCCAATAGTTACATTAATGCAGTTGCAGACTGTCTTTGTCTCAAAGGACAGACTTGAATGCCTAATTTAATTAGGCGTCTCAAACTTGTGACTCGCGATACCTGTCGGAATATTGTAGTTGTAGCTGACAAATATTGTAATTGGTTTAGTTATAGACGGGATGACAGGAGACAGTTTCGGAACCTTAATTACCAATAACTCTAAGTGTGGTCGACAGCACATCAAGTGTAAACGGCACTCTATCAGATTTCAATACAATATTTTTTTTCTCTAAAAGAAACGCCTGCCGTTAATAGCATTGGAACAGCTACCTCCATGAAAACAACAATCGAACGCAACTTTTGCTATTTAATTTGGTCAGGCAAATTGTGTCTTCCCAAAATCTTGAAATATTTTCTTTTAATTAATATAAAACCCTTACATTTAAGACCACTCAAATTTCATAGGCATTTCCAAAATAGATATTTTTAGTTATAGGTACCTATTACACAACAAAAATAAGATTTAGTATATTTTTATAATTAAGTTTCGCATAGTACGGTCTAACATCATATAGAAAAGTAGTTTAAGAGAGTTTTTAAGGTTGAGGGTATTTCAAAGACTACTTAAGCTATTGGAAGAATTATTTCACTGTTACTGTTCAATTATTAAATTGGTCCAGTAGTTTTTGAGGAAATCTCAACCTTATTGAGGCCCTCTTTATACTTATCTCTGTATTCGTGTGTACGGACAACAGCAGATCAATGGTAACACGATTTTAAACGCAGTACGATTTAACACGATTTTAAACGCAGTACGATTTTAAATCTTACGACGCAGATAATAAGAACGGTCCAAAGTGTAACACTTGATCTGCTGTTAGCTGTACCTAACCCTATTTTCCACCCTGTTCAATGGTATCGTATAAAATTAGCACCGACCCTTATCGTGTTAACAGAAAACAGATGCACGTTTTGCGTGCGGGGGCGTAGGTATTGTTAGCGCCAGACATAGACCTAGATTGAGATGTTTATCGGCGTGTTGCGTGAACTAGACTAAGCGCTTGTTTCAACAGCGTGATAGCACAGCGGATTAACTGCTTTACTTACATTATATAGGTTGTAACCAAGGTAGAGCTCGGTAGTAGCGTCGATAACAGACAGGTGTATAGGAGAGTTAAGGTTAAATATATATACCTAAGGTTGAGATTGTCTCAAAAAAATACTTGACTGATTTTTTAAAATTCTTTACACAAAGCATACTTTTAACTACATAATTATCATCTGCATGTAAACGCAGACAGAGATAAGTATACAGGGGGCCTCATTAAGGTTGAGATTTTCTCAAACCCTACCGATTTTATTATATCAGTTTTATCTATCTAACAGTTAAAGAATTCTTGCAATAGGTCAAGTAGTTTTTGAGAAATTTCAACCTTAAAAACTCTCCTGTACACTTTTCTCTTTGTTAGACCGTACCTACTAGTAAAATAATTTAAATTATTTTACTAGTAGGTACGGTCTATAAGTTCTTGAGAGTTTCTCTTGAAAATGGCGGAAAACGACGGTTGCAAAATTATTTGAAATTTTTTGTTATAATGTCTACAGTGGCTACTTTGTGTTTAATATCACGTTAAGTTAATCAGAAAATGTTCCTGAATGACAGTATGGTGAATTTATTGGATAATTTGAGCAAGATCTGCAGTTTCAAGCTTTTATCAAGAGTTCCCGCTACGCTCGGGAGTGAACGTGACTGTTGAGCTGTTTCGTCCAGAGTGATGACGCTACGGCGTCTCCTCTGGATGAAGACAAGAAGACGTGGCTACCCAGGGTGAAGACGCTACTGCGACTCCTCTGGAGGAAGATAGAAGTCACTCAATGTCATGTTACATATATATTGAATAGATATATTGAATTTTCTGTAACATGACATTGGCAAATGACGAACTGTCGAGTCCATTAATAAAATAAATAAATAAATAAGTTCTTCGAATTGTTCAGTCTGTCCCAATCTAACTTTCCATGGATGTAAACAAACATGGCGTTCATTGTAGGTACAGTCATGCACGGATGAAGTGTTGGTTGTTTCGGCATAAAATTAAAAAGATTAAAAATCAATAGACTTGCATGCGACAGGCGTCACTCTTGCATCAGTGAACGCGATCCGACAACAACAGGAAAACAATGAAAATAAAAAAGAATTTATTAAGTAACTTTAAATACAAATACTTGACTGGGTATAAAATAGAGAAAAATGTACAGGAGAGTTTTTAAGGTTGAGTTTTTCTAAAAAAGTACCTACTCGCCTGATTTTTGAAAAAAATTCACATTTACATATTGTGTACTGCTAGTAAAATATTTTTTATAAAAGGTCAAATAGTTTTTGAGAAAATCTCAACCAAATTAAGGCCCCATGCATACTTATCTTTCGATTGTACATCCGACTGTACATCCAAAAAAATACATAGTAAGTACGATCGCTTTCAATGTGTACTCGTAACTGGAATATTTATTTATTTTATTAATGGACTCAACAGTTCGTTATTTGCCAAGGTCATGTACAGAATATTCAAGATATCATTGTCTTCTCTTTCTCCAGATAAGTCGCCGTGGCGTCATCATCCTAAAAATCCGCGTCTTCTTGTCTTCATCCAGAGGAGTCGCCGCAGCGTCGTCACTCTGGAGTCTTAACGAAGCAGCTCGACAGTCACGTTCTCTGCTGAGCTCGTAGTGGGATTCTTGATAATTGCTTGAAACTTCAGATCTTGCATAAATTATCCAATAAATTCACCACACTGTCATTCGCGAATATTTTCTGATTAATTTAACGTGATATTAAACACAAAATAATGTAGACATTAAAATTATCAAATAATTTCGCAACCGTCGTTTCCAGCCATTTTCAAGAGAACCGCAACTGGACTACGAGCCCCTCGTCGTATAGACCACAGATTAAAGATATATAGTTTCTATTCGAAAATATAAACTTTACAAATCCATTTACTTTATCGACTGACCAAAAGCAGCAGCAAGTGTACCGAGCAAACCGGAAGTGACGTCACGACTCACGATGCACTCCTGCCGTCTCGCCGGAACACCGCTAAAAGCCTTCGCCTGCATTTGTCTACTTGTCCGATGTGAAGGAAAATCAATAGATAGGTACGTACAGTCGACGACAGAGATAAGTATACAAGGTGTCCCAATATGGTTGATGTTTTCTCAAAAAGTACTGGACCGATTTTAATAATTCTTTTACAGTTACATAGTTTTAACTTTTATCTATCTAACAGTCAATTTTTTTACAATTGGTCAAGTAATTTTTAAGAAAATCTCAACCCTAAAAACTCTCCTGTACATCTTTCTTTGTCTTCGACCGTAAAAAAGAGATTTTTACATAAACTACTGGACCGAATTTAATAATTATTTTACTGTATAGTTTATAAACTTTTATCTGTCTAACAATGAAAGAATTATAGCAATAAGTCAAGTAGTTTTTGAGATAATCTCAACCTTAAAAACTCTCCTGTACACTTTTTTTGTGTTAGACAGTACCTATATTCTTACTGAATTTATACTGTTGTTTAAGGTAGGTTTATATTAACCCAGAACCTAACCACTGTCACTGTATCTATCTGCATCATTTTAATTAATTAAACAAGCTTTCTAATAGAAAAGGCTTAATAAAACTGATCGCTTTTAATTTTATTACGATTCGCCAAAGAGTAAGTAATAGGTATTATGTCTGAGTAAAGCTTAGTTTAAATTAGTGGCAACCGTGTGACAAAAACAATACATGGGTCGAGTGATATTTGTATTTTTATGAAAATGAATGGTTTAATTCATACGGACCACGCTTTGACGCCAAATTCTACCGCCAGGGGGATACCAACAACATCGCTACCACAACACAACCACCAGCGTGGCCGCCCCACATCGCAAACACAACGTTGCGTTGTCGATTTTCTGTTAACAAACCATTGATCTCCTATAACCAACTAGATACACAGTCTGCCTTCTAAAAATGTCCGAGCGCAAAGAAGGTCCAAACGGATGAATGGACCCTCATTTGCTTTAATGGACATTATTTGGATGTTAACAATGGACCCATATTTGGTTTTATTAAGACCTTTGTGTATCTAGTTGTTATAGGAGATCAATGTATCAAACACGGCTAACCATAACGCAACCCAAGAACCTGCAGTGATACGAATCACACGTGACCACTGTATGTCCATTTTTTGGCACTGCTATTGATAGATGTGGCTGCGGTACGGAAAACAGCAGATCAGTGGTAACACTTGCAGTACGAATTCAACTCTTATGACGCATATAATAAGAACGAACCAAAGTGTTACACTTGATCTGCTGTTAGCTGTACGTGTGAATAGTCTCTAGAATACATTGATCTCCTATAAACAACTAGATACACAGTCTGCCTTCTAAAAATGTCCGAGCGCAAAGAAAGTCCATGGACATTATTTGGACGTAAACAATGGACCCTTATTTGGACGTTTTTTAAATTGTTTTAGTAAGACCTTTGTGTATCTAGTTGTTTATAGGAGATCAATGCTAGAATACCATCAATTCAATGAATCAATTTCTTTACTAACAACAAATATACAACATTACAGTTAAATAACAAAGCGTTGCGCAATCGGAATTAATTAAAAACATTACTTATATAATTGCTTAAATAATTGATTGCTAAATTCAATCAAAATAACTTTTCGACATTTCAATCACTAAAATTAAATAATAACGTCAAATTGAAAATTACGAACAGCATTATCGTTATATACAGCAATACCTAAATGGCTTCAGCCTAAACACGACACGACACACCCACCACAATCCATCCAAAGAACTGTCTACTCTATCTTTCTACAAAACCTTGTTACTCTATGACAGTATCGCCTTAGGGCCACCAATTACCCGGTACGGAACTCTAAACCGGTGTGCTTAGACGTTTTTCGTCTATTTGTGCGGAACCCGAGTAAGGTGGCTCGGTTACTAATTGGTACGCTCGCCTTTGAACGGGGGTCTCTGTAAATTGTTTTTGAAACCAATTGAACAGCGACTGTTCGGGATTTTTGTAAATCTCTACATTTTATCAAATGTCTGTCTGTGTACCTTTCAATAGATTATTAGAAACTTTTTAAGATATTGTTTATTCTACTGATCATCTAGCCTGTATCAATCCACTACCAGACGCAGCTCCTTATAGGCACGATTCAACCTAATCCTCGACTTTTTTTTATCCTGTGGGGTGACCGCGACTTCCATCGTTATCGTAATCGCTTTCAATTTGACACATGGATGCTATACATTGCTGCCATGTTTTTCACAAGTTTTAACAAACTACAACGAAACGCAGCAATGTATATCTTTCAAGTGTAAAATTTATAACGAGAACGAAGTTGCGGTCACCCCCCAGTCCATGCCAGCCACCTCTCGTAGGTCATTAGTTGTTTACTCAAAAACACCGACGCACGAACCGCGACCAATTCGTCTGGTCCTGGGGCATCGAACACTACGTTAAGGAGATCAGCTGACACAATTAGGTTTGCCATTTTATATTTGTCACCCGCTTTTTTTTTCTACATTAAAAGGAAAATTAATATCACGTTAAATTAATCAGAAAATGTTCGCGAACGACAGTACGGTGAAGTTATTGGATTATTTATGCAAGATCTGAAGTTTCCAGATTTTATCAAGAGTTCCCGCTACAAGCTCGGGAGTGAACGTGACTGTCGAGCTGCTTCGTCCAGAGTGATGACGCTACGGCGTCTCCTCTGGATGAAGACATGAAGACGCGGCTACCCAGGGTGAAGACGCTACTGCGACTCCCCTGGAGGAAGATGAAGACTATTGAATATATTGATTTTTCTGTACATGACATTGGCAAATGACGAACTGTCGAGTCCATTAATAAAATAAATAAATAAATAAGTAACAGTACCCGGTAAATAAATAAAATGTGCCAACCCTAGAGCGTAGGCTAGGAATTTTGTGATGGGAAATCTCATGTGATGGGATTTTCTCGAGAGTAGGGTTACGTGTGACCAGTCGTTAATGGTCATTATAGTGTCTGATTGCCGGGGAGAAGGAAGGAAAACGTAGCAACCTGAACCTTATTGGTTTAGAAAAAGAAAATCGCAACGTGTTTTTGATATATTACCTATTGATAATTAATATGGTACCTATGTATAAAATGGGAATTGTATATACTAACTCACCGATTTAGGAAAAAATAATGTATTTATTCATAAAACAATAAAAATTAAAAATAACAATTATAATACAAACAAAACTAAAAACTATGTATACAATAGGTCGGTTGAACTATCTGAATGGATTAGCATTACAGATAGTTCAACCGATACCCGTTGTCCGGCAACGTGCCCAAAATGCTGGCGGCATTTTGAAAATAATACAAATCAAATCAAATCAATTTTATTGCCAGTTACAGGTTATAAATACACTTGTAAGAGAGATAATGTTTTATAAGAATATGTAGCTAACAGCAGATCAAGTGTAACACTTTGGACTTTGGACCGTTCTTATTGTCTGCGTCGTGAGATTTAAAATCGTACTGCAAGTGTTACCATTGATCTGCTGTTGTCCGTACACTGAAAAATTATGACAATTGGAGCGATCCAAAGGTGGAACAGACATTAGAATGATTTCCACAATTGAAACCATCGCTTAAATGCCTTGTTAACATTAATATTACTCTACTGTTTAACCCACATAAGAAGTGGGAAAGTGACAAAACAAGATTTGTAGTTTAAGATCTTTATTCATCTCAAGAAATTATTACATTTCACTTAGAGATAATGATTAATATTAAGAATAAATTGGCATTCTATCAAACATGCTGATAAAATGTATTTGATGCTCAAACATTAAAAGTAGACAAACATTAACAACAACAAAAGTGGGTAAGTATGAAATATTTGTCTATTAGAAATTTTGTAATTCATAGGAAACAGGTTAGTTGTTCAGCACAGGGCCGGATCTCAGCTGATGTTAATTTTTAGTTTATTTTTGAACACATTGAAACTACCTGTCTGGTTTAAGAGCAGTGACGCGTATTCATAAACGTGATTTAAAGTTACGCCACCGTTTAACAACCCTGTCCCTTTATATCCTAACCTTTTTTTACGAAGTGTGAAAGGGATAGCAACACGATTTAAGGAAAGTGAGGTTTAACTAGGTTTATGAATAACAGCAATAGAGTTTAAAAGGTCTACGTCTAACAGCGTAGGTTCTTATTGATGAAGGAATAAAATGAAATGAACAGAGTCATTTCTTCCTTCAAACTCTTATTAAAACCTAGAGATTTCTTAAACCACCACTTAAGGGCCTTCCATGAGCCAACTAGCGCCGCCAATCTTTGAAAAATAATATCTTCCACTTTAATCAATTGTATTCAAAAAGCTATGTACATAATGTTTATTACGCTAAATACTATTTTTAAATGCTTATTTATAACGTAATTCAATGTCGGTAAGTTGTAGTTCGCATAATTGCGAAAAACGGCCGTTTTTGGCACATTTGAGAACTACAACTTTGCTTGTCGCAATTATGCCATGTACCTATTGTATATTAAAAAATAGTGTTTATCCTAATAAAGATTGTGTACATAGCTTTTTAAATAAAAGTTATAAGATTTGTAAGATATTATTTTTTTAAGATTGGCGGCGCTGGTTGGCTCATGGAAGGCTCTTAACTATTAAATCGCGTTTAGACGTCATTCACATCGTGTTTCAAGTGAAGTCTCGGACAAAAGCTAGGCTAGTGCACACATGTAGGTAAGTCACCTATTCGTAGCTCGAGTATGATAACAATAGTGCACAAAATCCAATCTAAACTTCGCCCTAGTGCGTCGGCGACGATGGTATGGTGTATTCTAACAATATGCATATTTTGTGAGACGACCGGTAAATAGAGGGTATAACAGGAATATAGTAAGACGACTGGATAATGTACCTACAGTATCACATCGGTTAAGTACTTATACGACTTTTCAAGAAACAAACAAAATCGGCTGATCGGTAGAAAATATATGAGTTTCACTATTTAAACTTTCACGATTACAAACCGTGAATTAATATGTATACAATACATATTGTAGCGAGTGGAGGCACGGAGCTCAAGTTAATGTGGACTGGTCGCGCGTATGCGCCGAATAACGAGTGAGCTCCTGCCCGTCAGTCGTTCCCCAGCATGCCATCCCTTTGGTCGTGGTGCTACCTTTGGTCGTCGTACACATTTTGATAGACTGACATTTCTGCATTTGTAAAAGATTAAAGTAATAAACAGACAGTGAATTAACAATAAGACTTTTTATTAGTACATCATCCACACCACCCTCGAAACCACGGGAACACCGTTGCAACCCCACACATATTAATTTGATAAAACGAGAATTACTGTGTTAAACATTTATTATTGATGTTTCGATATTTCTACAGCATTGCAGCCATCATGGCCAGTCTACTCGTGTCGAAATATCGAAACATCAATAATAAATGTTTAACACGGTAATTCCCGTTTTATCAAATTAAAATGTGTGAGTTGTCCAAAAAATTCGCGAAAATCAATCAGATGTTATTGGCATAAGTTCGCCTGTACATCAAATCATGTATAAAGAACTCATCTCGTCGGGTATTATAATTAGCCATTAAACATGATTAAAAGTTAGTTCACGGTTTAAGCTTTCGGTCCCTTTCTAACTTAACATTTTTTACGAAGTGTAAAAGTGACTAAACATGATTTAAGGTAAGTGAGGTTAAACTATAGAGGTTAAGCCATATAATATATGGCTAACAATACTGCAATAGTGTGCAGAAAATAATATAATAGATATCAAACAGGCATGGCTATACAGGAGCGGATCCAGTATTTAAAAAAGGTTATGGTCATAACCGAAAATCAACCAAGTACGTATGAAATGAAGTAAGTATGAATTATCGAAATAGTGCATTTTTACAAAGGTGATGTTTACAAAATACCTATATGACGCCCTGACCAAGATTTTGTATAGTTCTACAGTTCCACGTGGGCAAAGACGTAGGCGAATACTAGTATCTAAATAATTAAACCTGTAAAACGTTAGTTTGATCGCTCTAAAGTTACAAAAGTGACTGTGTGTGACGTCTATTAGGGTTGTGGGCAAGTACCCACAACAGTGGATCCGTACTTTTGTGTATGACTGTACAAAAGCGGCCTTATCGCTCAGAGCGATCTCTTCTATACAACATCTGGCGAAAGAACCCAGAAAACCGTAAACAATAGTATTAATGTAGGACTTAGGTATAGTTGTGCGATTTACGTCCAAACAATAATCTACAACGAACAAACATACGTGTCTATGTAACCGACCACTAAACCAGTCAATTCGCAAAGCTTATGCATTTCAAAATACAATACGCTCCTCCAGGGTTGTCACAATAATGAAAATAGAAATATGTTCTCAAATTTAAAAGGCTGCTCTTTCAGCTAGCTAGTACTTGGTACAGCCGTCATGGTCACGAGTAGGCGTTCAACACTCACTGACTTCAGTCTACTCGTGACCATGATGGCTGCAATGCTGTCGAAATATCGAGTCATCGATAAATAAATGTTTAACACGGTAATTCCCGTTTTATCTAATTAATATATTTTAGTTCTGCTTTTCAATACATGTATGAGCAAGCATACAGGAATTGCATAATAAATAATCACTTGCCAAATATGTAACATTACAATAGCAGTGGAATGAACGCATTCAACCTGAATGGTCGTTTAATAGCAGACGTTAGACAGACGTCATTGAGATACTATACTACAGATATACTTCACCTCATATCATTATCATAAATGTATGGATCGCACCATATTAGTGCCCGTCCGTTCCCTTAAAAATGCACAACATAAATACTACCATTGTGTAAGCGAGCACCAACCCTATTTCTCGTTATATTGGAGCACTGTTCACACCCATTCCGACGCACGCATCAATAATTCGAATCCAGTATTAAAACCACTCAGCGGCTCCGATTTAATTCGCACTCATATTTACCGGTAATTTGGATAGCAATTACGAACGGATAAAATATGACCCGCCTGTAACTATTGGTGGACGTTAATTGAATACCGATGTAGCTATGTACAGTCGACAATTCAGTAAACTACGCCAAAAAAATTACAATGGGCCATATTACCTTAATTCTTGTAAAGTATTAGTGCTGACTCAATTGCTGACAAAAAATGTATTTGTAATTTTAGAATTAAAACTATAGTGAGCCATTACTACAAATTATTACCATAATTTATATAAACGGATATCACTCACTTATATTGTTGAAGTCGGCAATTAGACCGACAGTTACGACCGACCCAGAGGGCGCTGATCCGTAGTGCGCGAAGAAACGTCACCGGCGTCAACGGCGTGGCGCGCTCACCTTGAAAAAGACCGTCGAAATCGGTCGAAACTGTCGGTCTAATTGCCGACTTCAACAATATAAGTGAGTGATTTCCGTTTATATAGAATAATTTGTATTTGTAATTGTCAAGAATTTAAAAAAAAGTCAGTAATTTTTAGATATATCTCAATTTTATTACTAACACAAATGGACCTAGTTGTCTAAATATATACTTAGCGCCTAGTGACTTTGATAATATTTTTCTTTAGATTTAATTAGAGACGTACCTAAAATGAGACAATAAAATTCTTAATAAACACAATGATTTAGGTGAAAATAAATAAGGTGTTACACCAATTGAGTCACGTTTTTTGTCACTTCGTCAAAGTTTTATAAACATACATTTTTATGAAACATTTAGATTAACACAACACTTACCATAATTCGAGCGTGGGCCATATTAGCGGCATCACCGTCGGTCGGCTAACAACGCCCGACATCGCAAATGCCGGCTAAGTGCGCCGTAACTCAGTTATGTGTTAGTTGGACATAATGGCCTTGCCCTGTGGAGATGCACATTGAAGTTCATTGCATTACTTTTTGCGGACATCTTAGCCACACTTGCAAAAAAAGTTAAACCGATTATAACCGCATGTTAAGGAAAGTTAAGGATAGTTAAATTTATATTGATAAGAGCTGGATAGCAATTTATTCAATGAAAAACTAAAATTAACTTACAAAATAAAACTACCTAAAATATGAAAGCAGTCTAAAAAAACTCGGCTCTCTTGGAAGCCCATCACACTGGCGGCATTCCCGCGCTGGATGGCTAGGCTTAGTCTAGCTATCGACAGTGTCCAGTTTTCGACAGTGTCCAATTGTCGACAGTGTCCAGTTATCAACAGTGTACACCAACTTAGCTTGGATATGCTCTAATCTTAACATAGTAGGACAAATACCTATAGGTTGTAGTATTTTTCCTACTATCGTATTCATAATGTCGTCAGCACATCAACCCACACAAAACCATTGCAAAACTGCTCTATTTCGCTATCGTATAAGGCACACTTGGTGTGATTTCGACTACTTTAAAGTAAGGTTAAAAATTCAAAATAACGCGTGTTTTAACGTCATATTCACAAACTAACAATGCATTTTAAAATGCCTAGATAGTGTCAGCAGCAGGTATTTTTATGTTTCTGCTATGAAATGCACTATGCATGCAATGCAACCAGGCATTGTGATGACACAGGCGTTTGTTATCTCATGTCATGCCCTTTGCAAACTGCTTATGTGCACATTTTAATATTTAATTAAAATCTGCACCTACATTCATAATTATAATTGAATAAGGAAAATACAAAGAAATAACAATAAAATTACTAATTGTGATTTTATTGTCATAATTAAGGGTCTGTCATTGAGTGCATTCAGATGCGCTCAGAGACGGATCCCGCTAGATGCATCACATATCCCTTCAAATTAAAGTTCTCTAAGGGGCCTCTACGCGTTGGACCTATGTCTCCGTGCAAGCCTTTCAAAGAACCGGGTTTTCTTAAACCCGTGAAACCTAGAGAAATATCACTTTTTTAACTTTCACGGTTTGTATACATATTAATTAGATAAAACGGGAATTACCGTGTTAAACATTTATTATTGATGTCTCGATATTTCGACAGCATTGCATAGTTTTATCTAATTAATACCTAGAGAAATGACTAAAATCTAACATTAAAAAACTAAAAACTACCTCTAAATAAAATATGTCCTCTAGGAGAGCATCGGGAGTCATGGTGTCCAGAAGGCTGGCAGCATTCCCTCTCTGTTTTGCCAACCCAATACGTTGGCAGACGTAGCTACCAGCCCTTAGGTCGCCGGACTCCTCGACCAGCCGCTTGGACAGCTCTTTAACGAGCGGTATTGATTCATAATTTATATCTACGGAATAACGGAAGACAGCTGGTGTATATTCTCGGAGATATATCTTGGCAAGTTTAGAGTCCCACTACGAGCTCAGGAGTGAACGTGACTGTTGACCTGCGTCGTCCAGAGTGATGACGCTACGGCGACTCCCTTGGATGAAGACAAGAAGACGCGGATACCCAGGGTGACGACGCTACGGCGACTCCCTTGGATGAAGAGAAGACGATATGATATTTTGAATATGTCTGTAACATGACATTGGCAAATGACGAACTGTCGATCCATTAATAAAATAAATAAATAAATAATAGTGCTACGATAAACCCTATATGCGACTAAAAGAATCATCAAGGTCGCGGTCGGCCAAAGTGGGAGTTTGTAGCGTCTCTTTAATTCTTTAATATACATTAAGTTAGTTACAATACAAGGCACGGATACAAGGCAGGCGCGAAGCTTAGTAGCGAGGTTCTGAGAAGCGAAACACATACACCTGATAAGGTCGACCACCGAGACGGTCCTATTAAAAATCCCACATAATCTAGTTTCTCCCTATTTTTTGTAACTGTCTAAACGTGGCCACAAGAACCGCAAACTCCAGCCCAGTCTAATTACAAAATGTATCCCACTCTCCAGGGCAATTTTCCATCTACTTAGGGCCAAGCATTCAATTTTCCCGGCAAGCCGACATATTTCACTCCCAGCTAACAAGCCGCGGCGAATGGTTAAAAATTGCCTTCCATGTTTCTGCTCTATAAAGGACGCTACCACAGAATATAGGTAGGGTAGAGCTTGGATATTTTATGTTGAAACCCATCGGAGTGTAAATAAATCTTCCTAAACTGTGGTTTTATTTTGACAGTCGGAACCACCGATTTTGTATTTAGCGACATAAGCGGAAATTTCCAAAAAAAATACTTCAGAAGATCCATGATGAAACGAAACTAGTTATTTTACTTTTCTATGAAGGCTTATTGCCCGTGGTCCACCCAGGGTGAACCACGGGAAGAAAAACTTCCTGTGGTCCACCACTTGTGTTTATTTATAAGTGTTGATGTTTTAAATGAAACTAACATAATAAATTAGTACTTTCTACGAGGACGAATTCGCGTTACCTAAATATTAAAATCGTACGACTGTGTAATACCTAAGTGTATATGGCGGTAATACTGTATTATCATGTATTTCCATAATATCCGCCCGTATAGTGTCCAGGAAATGAATCTCTCTCGAATCGTATTCAACGCTTTGTGCACTCGCCTGTGCCATCGAGGAGTGTGATGCGATTATTTTGACTATTTTGGTGAGATTAATTACAAACTACGGTCTAGTGGTTACCAAACACAATACTTTCTATTAATTTCACTTTATTTTTATATTATTTTTATTTTTACATTTTACATTTCTGTGCTAGTTGTAGATAATATGGAACTTTGTTTCTGAAATAAATGATTTTATAATACAAACCTTAACAAGATTGTTTTGTTTACTTTTTTCTGTTTTCGACTGTACCTTTATGGTGGCACTTCACTTGGCTATTCGTGTTCGCTATTGGATGTTTGTCGTATTTGTCAAATACTTGACGTATATACTAATAAGACGAATATTTTGTCAAGAATACCAACCACATATGGCAATTATGACAAATATGCAAATACGAATAGCCAAGTGAAGTGCCACCATCATATTAGGCCATTTGGCGGGTTTAATACATGTTAAAGTTATATAAGGTCTTTGTGAAGTTTGTATGGACCCAAGTCTCTTCGAGAGCCTTTCAGTGGACCATGTTTTTGAATCCGTGAAATTTTAGGAGACACATTATCTATTTTCATAATAATATGTCCATAGATATTACGAGTAATAACAATTTGAGAACTATGCTCGTAGTATGCATTGTAACTGTAAAAATACATTTTTGTAAGCCAAAAAATACGTAGCGAAACGCAACGTCCGCTGAAAGGTTTCATTTCCTGTCGCTTCGCGGGCGCGGCGCATTATCGACACAGATAAATATTTTGCGGAGCCACTCCATAAATATCCAGTAATGGATTCCGTTCCGAGGCTTAGGGGCGACTTCTTGGGATTGATATACGTAGTGTTGGTTGTAAACTAGCAGGGGATATATTATTTTAAATACCTTTTCTTTTGCGACTCTAGTTGTATCTTTGGAGCCTAGTCTGAGTTTAATTTTCGCTTCAGCAATAATGTAACTACGCAGTTGAAAAGCCGGGGAGTCAATTTTCCGTAATTTCTGGCAGTGGTTTAGATCGAGCGCAATCTTAAATGTTGTCGAGTAACAATGTTCAAAAGAGGTCCGAGATTAGAACCTTGGGGAACACCCTGACTTTGCCTATGTAAGGAAGAAAGTCATAGCTACATATTGTCATTATCTGAAAGTGATTGAGTAAGTAAGATTATATCCATCGCAACCACGAACCATGTATACCAAGATGATGCACCTTTTACAGAGTATTGAATGATCCACCCTATCAAATGCCTTCGCAAAATCTGTATAAAGTACACCTATCTGAATTTTATCAACAAAAGCTGTAAATACTTCTGTTAAATTCTTATTTTTTTTTAATAATTAACTAGTCAAGTATTAATATTTAAACTATTTCCGTGTCTTGTGATAGATATGGGTAATGTGGTTTCATTTTATCATCGCCTATAGATAGTAGGTCTCTCCAGAAGAGTTGCAAATTGCCGTTATGAGCACTGAGACGTAAAAATGCGCCTGTAATTATACTGGCACACCTAAAAATCCTAAAAACACCTTCAATATGCAAGCAAATCATAATAGAACTGTCCTTACGGGCATCGAGAACGAAGTAGTGTGAAAATGTAAAAAGAAAAAGTAAAAAAAAATGAGCCAAACAGAAATCCCGAGCGAATCCGACAGGCGACGGAATGAAAATTGGATTTGCCCGTGATTGGATTTTTATTTACTTAAGACAAGAAAAATTCTCCGGCCGAGACGGCTCTTATAAATGATTTAGAGATCCCGCTCGTCTGGACCGCTTGACTGATTAACAGTTCAGTCTCTTGCAGTAAAATTAAGAAATAAAGGCATTGATTGTTCTGAATCACATTCACAGCGTTACTACAATAGGTACGGTGTAACAGAGGAGAGTTTGTAAGGTTGAGAATATTTCAAAAACTACTCGACCTATTTGCAAGAATTATTTCACTGTTAGATTAAAGTTAAACCTATGTAACTGTGAAAGTATTGCTAAATTCGGTCCAGTATTTTTTGAAAATATCAACCTTATTGAGGTCCCATGTATATACTTATCTCGGTCTTTGTGTGTGAATAAATGAGTGACCATTATTTGTGTGTGTGTCTAAATTAAACAAACCTTTTTGCCAAAAAAATATTTTTTATTTAGTTTTATTTTGTATTCTGTTGTATACAATAAAGACTCCATGTACGTAACTTAAAGTTAGGCGGTGGTTTTGACTTGGAAAAGTTGAAAAAATTAACTTATCCAAATACTACATACGTATTTGTCGGTGTCAAAAAGGCACCGCAAAAGTTTGCCGCCACATTTCAATTGAGCGCCGGAAGTGCACCGCGAGTGTCGTCCCGCGGGACGTCCGCGACTTCCGCCGCGCGCTCAATTTAATAATTCAAAATTTCAAACTTGTTCTAGAATGTGTTCGATAAATTGCGTCTCGGAGAGTTCATTGAACCGAGGATAGGTATTTAAGTTTTATTGCGAAAGTTTTAATTGGATGCAGTTTATTTGAGCCACAGAGTAGTTTTTCAACCTATTGACGCAAACCTATAGGCTATGGCGCGTATTCATAAACGTGATTTAAAGTTACGCCACCGTTTAGGTCCCTTGTCCCTTTCTATCTTAACCTTTTTTTAACTAAGTGTGAAAGGGATATCAGCACGATTTAAGGGAAGTGAGGTTTATGAATAACAACATACCTAATTATGTAATATACACTAGAGATTTTTAATGGTCAAAGTTGAGCTTATCACCCCTTTTTAACAAAACGTATTTAGGAAATAATAAGACGTGACGTGTTGTATTACTATCAGATTCCTAATTTTCAAATGCCTGTAAATATTTTATTTTTCAACTGATTTCAATTGTTTCTACTGTTGACCTTATTTTTTGTCAAATTTGTAAAATCATTGAAATTAATACAAGTTTCATTAGGTACCTACTTGCCAATCGAAACATCTTGGGTAAGTATAAGTAGTAGAACCGAACTTACAGTTACAGTCTTAAAATACCCACCGCACCACCCACGCTCTCCAATCATGAAAAAACATAATTGAATTCTTTAATTTTCCTTTTCCAAGTTAAAATAAAATTATTCGCCGTCATAACTCGGAACGCTGAATTTTAATTCAAACAGCGCTGTATTTTTCTCGATCTCATTCAATTGGCGCTGCATTAATTCAGTTCTACCCTCGCGGCATTAACCAAATGTATTCATGAGGTATGTAGACACGAGGAAGTATAGCCAGGGCTTGTTTATGAAGAGTGAACATGTACCCGCGGTTTTATCCACGCATGAAACCTCCTTTGTATACGTCCATGACAGCCCGAAAAAATCTAGGCAGTATGAACTGAGATCCTTTGCTAATTTACTGGAAAAATATAACAAAAATGGCAGCCATTGATAACTGTATTAAGGGTTCTCTTGAAAACGGCGGGAAACAACGGTTGCAAAATTATTTGATGATTTTTATTTTATTGTCTACAGTGATTATTTTGTGTTTAATACTCGTATCACGTTAAATTAATCAGAAAATGTTCGCGAATGACAGTACGGTGAAGTTATTGGATTATTTATGCAAGATCTGAAGTTTCAAGCTTTTATCAAGAGTTCCCGCTACAAGCTCGGGAGTGAACGTGACTGTCGAGCTGCTTCGTTCAGAGTGATGACGCTACTGCGACTCCTCTGGAGGAAGATAGCGACTATTATATATTGAATTTTCTGTAACATGACATTGGCAAATGACGTACTGTCGAGTCCATTAATAAAATAAATAAATAATAACTGTTGGGTCGCGGGAAAAACAAAAGCAAAATCTAGCTTTTGAATTATGAACGATTCATTCCCGTAACCGCAACTCTCTTTACGTCGCTTTCACCGCAACTCTCTTTACGTCAACTCTCGCTACGTGGAGTTTCTCTATATCAACTTCTCGCTACGTGTGATACAGTTAGCAAAAGAATGCATGAGCACTTATAAGTGCTACCGCGACTGTACCTACAGCTTTTTACAAGACAATTTTCTTCGTCCTCGATGTATCGGAAAATCGCGACTTGAAAAATAAATATTTCCTCGAATACCTATCGCATAATGAAATTCTTATCGGCCCTCGCCTCGGGAGCAGAAATATTATTTTTGCTGTGCATTAATGCGAAAACTGTGTATTGTGGTGTTAATATGATGGATCGGTGGTCGGAGAGCTTCCAATTTAAAGGATGGGAGAGGTTCAGAGTTCAAAGATGATGTATCACCAGTGTTTGGTTTGAATATTTCGTAGTATTTATACCTATCTACGAGTATTTATATTTTACAGACCTCGACAGCGAAATTGTAAGGAAAATGTACAATTATCCAGCAACAACACGTCAAGCGTATAATATTTTGGACATTGACCGATTTATTACATGCGTTGTAAGAGTTGAAATAATCTAACTATTGTAAGTGTTACCATCAATCCGCTGCTAAGTCTGCCTTCACGAACCGCCGCCATTTTGGGTAAATTTATCTGCCGGGAACTGCACCTAGGTTATTCATAAAATTCTAAGGATATTTGACGAGTGTTGAAAATTCAATTATTTTCATTAATTTGACCAAAAAAGACTTAAATTGGTGACCCACTGAGGAAACAGAATGGAAATCACTTCAAATTGTACAATATAGTAGTTACAGACATAAAATGAAAAATTTACTCGTATAATAAATAGTACAATGTGGCACACACGAAGACAGATAAGTATCCAGGGGGCCTCAATAAGGTTGAGATTTTCTCAAGAACTACCTACTGGACCGAATTTAATAGTTCTTTTACAGTACATAGTTTTAACTTTTATCTATCTAACAGTGAAAGAATTATTGCAGTAGGTCAAGTAGTTTTTGAGAAAATCTCATCCTTAAAACCTCTACCTCTTAAGTGTTCGGCAATTGTACATTAGTGCAATTCTACAGAAATTCCATGCCAGCATACCTGACTTAAAAATGTCAATCTCCAGAACTCGCAGATACAAAGTATTTGAGACTCCCCAAAAAGTCACAGCCTTTGGTAGAAGGTTTTCTGATTTCCAGTCCCCTCGCATATACAACACTCTTGAATTTAAGCACAAAATTTCCTGCCTATCTAAATTCAAGTGCAAAAACCTTATTTACAAATGGCTAAGGACCCTAAACTATAACGAAACCGAAAACCTGATGTCTGTAATGGTTTAAAATACATATTAGGGATGACACTTAACTGGGTACTACACACTACTCACTCAACTATCTCACGACCAGCTCACACATGCTACACACTAGACAAAAACATAGACAATATACTGTTAAACACAAACTTACTCAACTATACATATATAAACATATATATATTTTAATTTACTAAACACTATTATTACAATACACTATGCATTACTACACGAATCACTAATAGTAGACATTAACAATGAGCATGCTACTTTTTTTCTTTACCTCAATTCCACTCTCTACAAATAAGTAATCAGCCACCTATTCACTAACTGATACTAACTTAAACAAGTAATATGTCCAAAAGCACTGGCATGTACATACGCACTGGTGTAACCGGGAGTCACTGGTAGCCGCAGCACAGGGAAACCTATCGCGGATACTAGAATTCCATCTGCACAGTTTTCAGCCTTTCTTTGTGTAATAAATACTTAGTCCAAATAAGTTGTTACTGCGCTGTACTAAGTTTCTAGTTTTCCAAAATAAATTTTTTGTATTTTTGTATTTTGTATCTACTGTACACCTTTCTCTGTCTTCGACCCCTAGTTCTTTTCGGCAAGCAGTGATGAAGCATAATTTAACCATCAATAGCAGGAAATATTGAAGAACTATTTTCAGATATCCTCCAGTATGATCATTTGAGGTGATTTAAGCAATAAATAAAAAATAGTGGGCTAAAAATGAAATGGAAGTCATAAGCCTAACATATAACACAGAAGATTCAAAATAAATGAATGTAGGGAGCCATGGCGCTACACATAGAGATAGAGGCAAGGTGGGTAACGATTCACAAGAATTCCTTTAATCTCAAAACCCAGCAAAATACATGCAAACCCGATGATTAACCGCGCCCTCTCCGTTTTATTCATTTTTATTCATTCTATATTCACGCTGACGTTCAGCGAATGTATTCATGGAGTTTTCCCTTCGAAACTGTTGAATTTCCAACAATTTTTGCCGATCTGTGGTAGGGTTGCCAAAATTACTAGACCGGGTTCGTCAGACACGTAAAGAAGAGACCACAAGCAAGCAGGCCACGAAATTTTCGCTGTCGCCTATGGTCAGTGGTACTACTCACAGACCACTTCCCAATAGACATGAAATCGGTACAAAAGACATTGCCACTTTTCAATGGAGCTTTGCCCCACCTACAAAACTACGTGACCATTTAAGCTGTACCTATCATTTTGTTGAGGGCTTATTACAGGTTTCATATTGCATAATCATAATCAGTATCATTTTCTACTACAATCGCAACTCCTATAGAAGAATAACAAAAAAAATGAATAAATCGCTTCAATTTCTTACTATTTTCTGAATTCTTAATTAAGCTGGGTTTTTTTCCAATCGCAACTTGTACAAAAGTTTTTTTAGACCAATAATTTTAATAAAAAACGGAGATATTTTTACATTTATTCGTTATCTTGTACAACTTGCGTACAAGTTGTACAAGATGGTGGGGAAGAATCTGGCATTGTCATTTGCAAGCGAAAAATTCTACCAACGCTGAGCGCATATCAAAGAGATGCGCTCATGTCGATAATATGTCTAGGTTATATTTTGTATAAAGTACAGTACTATATCTATATTTCATTATGAATATGGATATTTAAAAATTGCAGTAGCCAAGTATTTACCGCTAGTTAAAAAATAATCATACATATTAGATTACATAGTTATGAGTAAATTATGTTTTAAATTGACTAAACAGAAATAAAAATAATATATTATATTCAAATAAAGTACTTTAATAGATTCTTTGTGTAATTGTGAATTAAGTACGTCGATTCCAGAGTGTCTTTATCGTTATTGTTAAATTAATCGTCGATAAGCGAGCGTATGGGTGACGATGACAGTTGCGTTTTGGTCGCAGACCACTTACCCCATAGACCTGTAACAGGAGAGCGCCCGTTTCTGCCTGCACATGAGCGCAAAATTGCTTAGCGACACGCGTAACCTTGAGATATCGAAACGGGTTTAATATGGAGCTGCTTCATCTAATTGCGCCTATCGCGGTCTGTGCGTTTTGGTTTAGATTTGACTGCTACAACAGATTCAAACATAAGCCGCCGATTATACGAAGACAGTTCTGAGCACGAAAATTGTATGAAAACTGACAGTTGTAAGAACCGAACTCATACTCCACTCAGAGTTTAAACTGTATATGCGTCGATGAGCGTGCAAGAGCAGTTTATTAATACCGCGTAACAGCAAATTGAAATATCGCGCCAATGGATTCTTAACGCGTATTGGCTTGTAGTAGATTCAAGATCAATTTACATTACTTTCTTATAAAGTAAGTCGCAAAAAAATTACTAAGTTCGGTCCATAAAATATAGTCAAATGACTAGAATTTACAGTTATTTTCACCTCCTGTAAAATCGTACAAAAGCAGATATGCGGTATTGCACGCGCATCGACGTATGGCTGTCGTGCCATGTGTTGTCTCAGTTCCGTGGTCGAGTCATTCTGTCAATCTAGCAGGTGCCAACCCTACAGTGTCTTTGGCATTTTCCGCTCTTTAGCCGAATTCTGCCGGCTCGTCGCCGAAACACGGCTAATCTGTTGATATTGATACACTCTCGGGGGGTTATTAAAAGAGCCTTTTGACGCGACTTTTGTCTGCTTTTCGCTAAGTAGACTTTACTTTTTGGAGATTATACTGAGTTCGAACTTTCTACTCGACTTTAAGAGAATGTTCCTCATTAGACTTTTGAGTTATTTTCGAATAGGTGCTTGCTTGTGTACCTAACTATGTACCAATATTTAGAGCTCTAAACCACTTTAATTATGTGCCTAGATCGTGGGTAAAAATACATATTTTTGGAATACAGTGGTATACAGCCTATACAGGGGGTAACGGAAAGGGATATGAAGCCGAAGGGAGGGTGTTCAGTATCGATAACTGAACAACTTTTGTTCTACGACTTTTCGATTTTCGCGATTTTATTTTTATACAATTCGTACCGGTCAGCTGATCGATTTGTATGGGACATTAATTTATTCTTATTTCTTAACCGAAAAGTCGTAGAACAAAAGTTGTTCAGTTACCGATACTGAACACTCTCCCTTCGGCTTCATATACCCTTTCCGTTACAGCCTGTATACATTGCAACTATATCCAAAATAAAACTACACTGTGTATGACAGAATAGATAGTTATTTAACTTGGCCAAGGCAGCCTAAAACGGAGATATGAATAATTCCAGCAGCACTTTTTTCTTCCATTTGGGCGGTAGATTGCAATTTTACGCGGGTTGAGCGCGAATATTAAAAATTAAACTTAATAAGCAAAGGCCAGCTCTGCTTTGTACCTGCCACGGGAAATAATTTAGTTGGATTTCCGCCTTTTAGATAGGCCATTAACTGTATGTAAGAAATAATATGGTTTCGGTCGGTTTCACAGTAGATACTCCTATACAATAGTTGCAGGAAAAAAAATGTACATCATTGACATTTGCTAACGCAAAAGTAAGTGTAATTCGCATATTAATTATTATATATTCATTGGCATTTGTTGACGAAAGGTCAGATATTTTTATTTGCCAAAGTCAAGTTATAGAAAACAAAAAAATCTATCGAAGATATCTTGCTTTATTCCTAAAAAGGAATCACCTGAAGCCTGGAGGAAGGAGCTCAGCAGCCCACGTCACTCCTGAACTATGTAGAATACTAGTAAGTACTATGCAAGTATGTACGGACAACAGCAGATCAATGGTAACACTTAATAATGGCAGTACGATTTCAACTCTTACGACGAAGATAATAAGAACTGTCTAAAGTCCAAAGTGTTACACTTGATCTGCTGTCCAAAGTGATACGCTTAAATCTAGCACGAAATTGCAAATCTTGTATTATATCTAATTATTAGCAAACTCTAACATTGATAATCGCATACATAGCTCGTAGCCATAAAATTACTAAACGTTGGCTTAATTTGTAAGTTGCTGAACCAACAAAAAATCACGGTGTATACCCCTGCCTAAAAGTCGCGCTAATAACAGCCTAAATATTTTTTTTAAATCGGTTAAACCCACAGCGTAAAAATATCAATTTCTTCTAACCGAAGACAGTCCCGTACAGTCTCGCTCAAGAGTGTCGAGTGGCTATATTTTCATTTTCGAGTGTCCTCCCGTCCAGTGGCGCCGCGTGCGGCTGACTGCCGGAATTATTGCTCTTCAGAGTGGTCCGGTGACAGTATTCCCAGTTTTATTGGTCGAGGAAAAACTTTGTGTTCTTGAGTTACGTATGGGGTGGGATTGTATGTTGTATAGTTTATCTTTCCATATCAGAATATTTGTAGATATTACAAATTGCTTACGGTATATTAGTCGCCACTAAGCGAGACGGCCCGCTTGCTCTTACGGAACATGACAGTTGTAATATTAGGTTTAGGATTCCACTTTTGGCCGCTACAGAAGGTTACCTACACCATTGCGAATTACGTTTGGTCGAAACACTTTTGATCGACAACTTTTCATCGAAACTATTAGATATTGAATAATATCTTAGCAGAGCTGTGTTGTCGAGCAAAAGATTAAAAATATATATAGGTATATATATTTACAAGGCGACAGCCATTGTTAGAGACAGAATTGATTGCCTAGAGACATAGAATAATAATTCAAACTAGAATAGGTACATAGAATATACAATTCTAACAGAAACTACTTTTTATCGAAGCTACATTTGGTCGATAGTACGTTTGATCGAAACCACGAATTAGCTACATTGTCTTCAGACTCCGTGTATCAGTATCGGTAACTAAACAACTGTTGTTCTAGAACTTATCGATTATCACGATCTTATTAACTTTCATACACACCTTCTCGCACTCATACACACACTCACCTACACACCCTCAGTCTCCGCATGTCAAGATTGCATGGTTTCCTTTAACATACTTTTTTTTTACGCCTATGTTTTGTTCACAATCCCAATCAAATATATATTAATACATCCTGGAAGAGACTAGCTCCCAACAACACAGGGAATCCTAGTGTGGGAGCTAGAGCTCACATAGTCTCAAATTTATTTAGCTTAATTAATTAATTGTAATGTTCAATAATTTATAAGAGATATTTTTGTAATTTATAATGGTACCTAAATAAATTTATTATTATTATTATACACTTTGTTCCGATCACATCACCAATCTATATGAGACAATTTTTAAGTATAAAACAAAAGCTGCTCCAATACCGTTACTGAACACCACCAAAACAACAGCACCATTTAACTAAACCATTGACGTCATCACAGAAAACATTCATTGTTTCACAAAACACAATTCGATGACATCTGAAAGAGGACATTTATCATTGCCCCTCGCTTCCAGTGAAAAAAGTCTTTTATATAAATGAGGGAAGGCAAAGGCACCGAGTCGAGGAACCTGTCAGTTCACTGTACATTAGCCACCGAGCGGACAAAGTACAGTCGTCGTCAATATCAATTAGAGTTGACCTTTCGAGGCTTTCGTCGGAACCATATTTCATATCGAAGACGAAGTGTTTCGTACAGTTTTATTTATAGAAAACCATATGCGCAAGAAGACGGCTTCCTTGCTAAAGAGAATTCGTGGCAGCCCCAACAGCATCCTGGAAGTAATCGCGTGGAGATATGACTCTCCTATTATAAAACACTTCGTTTAGCTGTTGATCGGAAAGAACTAACTCTTTTTGATCGGCACCTCAACGAAGCATAGATAATAACTTACTAACAATAATTTTAAGGTGTTTTACTAACAAAAGTGGATCAATGTTATCTTGAATAAAAAAGTATTATTATTAAAAAGTTATTATTATATAGGTAGGCTAAGATTTTATAAAACTATTTGAAAGATTGTAAAAATCGTTTACTTGTAGAAAATATTGTAATTATGCCATTTTCGTGTATCTTTAACTTAACTTTAATGACGCGTCTGTAATTATGTGTCATAATATGGTTGTATTTTCTCAAGCACTATTTTGATACCAAGAATATCAAATTATTAATACTTACTTATATTCATTGTCACAATTTTGTTTAATTTAAGTTTGCGTCTTACATTATACTTATTGGCGCGTATTCATAAAGGTGATTTAAAGTTACGTCACCATTTAGGTGTTCCTTTCTATCTTAACCGTTTTTGACGAAGTGTGAAAGGAATAGCAACACGATTTAATAGAAGTGAGGTTTTACTAGGTGTATGAATTACAGCAATAACATATTAAACGTATGGCAATATCGGTATTATTGCAAATTATTGTGCTTGAAACTATTGTCTTAAAAAAAGCTTCAAAACTATCAAATTGTTGGGAAGAAGTACAGTCGCCAATATTAATATTGCAGAGAGCGTGAACAAGATATCGGTCTGTTTTGCTCCACTCCATTGAATTAATAGTACAGTTGCATACAAAAGTGTTACAGAAGTCTAGTTTATTTTGAAATAAGGAAGTTAGTATCTAGTTTGCAAGTTGCGAACAACAACTAGTCTCAAGTTGATCAATAGTTAAGAATCATTCCACAATTAAATATTCTTACTTATACTTACGGCGAAAAAGCATAGTCCAGACAGTAGGACCAGAAATCGAACTCAGTATTTCACCATTCCGTGGCATGCTTTTTCCAACAGAGTCAAAGATAATCTATACAATTATTTAGATTATTTAAAACATTTGGGAGAATTTAAATATTTTTTATAGTCTTTAAAATATAATTCGTTAAATAAAACACTCGACGACCACCATAAATAACTCACTTATTTATAAGTAGACAAGACACTTTACTCCGTAATTGCACCCGAGTCCCGATTCTCCCCCGAGTGGTGACTCGCACAATAAAAAAAAGTCATCTGTGATTTTTCATCTCGTCCCGGCCCGCCTATACTGGGCCTTTCATCTGTGTACGGCGTCCTACACCTTTTGATACTTGTATGTTAAGAAAAAATAACACTACACTAGTTAGGATTCCCTGTGGGTCCAGAGCTATACACAGAAATAAACACAAATTACAACCAGACTCGGTAAAAATGGTTTTACCTTTAGGTACAAGCGCATTTCCGTCTGGAAATCGAACCCAGGACACTTGCATAGAAGGTAGGCGATTTACAGCTTTTAGAAAACAATATTTTAAACAAAACTGTGGAAGAAAATTTGAACTTCGCTAACTAAACCGTTCACGAAATAAGTGTAAACATTAACATCTCGTGGGGGAGATGAACACATGTCTATTGTCTACATACCTACTTGTTTGAACTCAATATTTTATTTAATGTAGATTTAAGTATAACTACTAAAACAACATCGATCTAGTCAAGTTTGGGGGCGTTCACAAACTGTTTTTAAAAAGTTAAAACTAAATTAAAACTATGAGAATGAACGGAGTTTACGTCCGTACCGAGTTGGAGGTACTTTTATTCTGTCTCTTCAAATCAGGCTGGCTATAAGGTTACCTTAATCTAAATGGGAGATGTGGGAGTCGTTTGTGTCAACAATGTCTGGGAATGTGCTGACTCTACACTCTGACCTCTATGGTGCGAGAGCCAGGTGGAAGCATAACTCCTCCCTCATCGAGAGCGAAATTATCAGGAGAACGTGTGACCTGATCATTTCGCACCCTTTTCCATAACTTATAAATATGCTTGCGGGATACATATAACAAGCAACTTATACCTATGATTATATATAGAGCTATGGTAGCTACACTTGGTTTCACTACACTGAAAACGTGTCCTTCGGTCACTTCCTTGTCCAATTCATACGACATATGTTTTATGTCATCCAGGTTCAGGCCCTTCATGTGCACTGTGCTTCTTCTGCTGCTACTGTTATGTTTCAGAACTGGTAGAGTTGTCATCGGCGTAGCTCTATATTGTAATTTTCCAGAGTTATATCGATGGGTGAGTATTTTAGTGGTTTCCAGGAAAAACTCACAATTTTCCTCGATAGTTAATATGTAGCTGCCCTGTAATGGCTGTTTGTACACATCTTCGTTGCATTTCTTTGTCAAAATAACACTTCTTCTGGCGTAAATTATCCAGCTGTTAGAGCAAATCGACTGTATCTTTATATCCTCAAGGTCAACGTCGTGTGGTGTACACAGGGTAAGATTTTCGTGGAAGTTCATAAGCTGCTCGATGCAGGTGTGCTCTGGGTAGGGCACCACGTGGCTGTCCATGCACAGGAACTGGTTGGCTGCAATCTCGTCGCAAGGGTTCGCGATCGGCAGGTATTTCTGACTTTTCACCAGGATATAAGGATATTCAGGGATAACAACGGATGTTCTGTTATTAGAATAAACCGGCAATGAATACAATTTGAAATAGCTATAGGTATTTCCATCAGTGAGAGGTATTTCCATTATGAACGTTATCTGGTGTTTCTTTATATATGCCTTAACTACTATTGTCCTTTCTAACATAACTAAATTATTTTCATTAGCAGGGTAAACCAAACTATCAGTTTTTGATATAGTTTCTAATAAAGTTAACAATTCGGTAGAGTTTACAATAGATTGATGCAACACCGACACCTTACTGAAAGCCAGGGCTGTCTCTATTTCACTTAAGGTCAAGTATATAGTGCGAAAGTTATTTAAAAACATATTAAACATACCGAGTATGTATACGGTGTATATAGAACTGTTTTCCTTTGACTCTATGTGCTCTACTATGTTTTCAATAGCCCTTAGTCGCTCGTTTAAAACCAAAGTGTTTTCCTGTAAGGTTCCAGTGGCATTTACAAGGTTATTTAGCAATTTGGAGATCATCGTGATTTTCTTATCCGTGTGTGTTTGTTTATCCTTTAATTCATTAGCAAGAGCGTCATACCTAATCGCATCGTCATGGTCTAGATTGCCTGTAACTAGTTTTATTAGGGAACCGAGAGGGTTGATAAGACCTCTCTTAAACCTTCCTGAGGGGACCAGTTGCGTATACTTCTCTGTCGTTTGATCACGTAAAAATTCGACTTGAATGCTAACAGTTTTAAATTCCTCCCTATACGGTTGGTTTATACTTATTAATTTATCAAATTCTTTATATTTTAGTATATTGAAAGCTAAATCGTCCTGTAAGGCACTTAGGTCCAGAATTTTGAATATTGTCCACTTATCGGTGCATTTGAATGCCTGACCTATCTTCACCGGTAATATACCCGGATTATTCTTGATCTCGTGAAGTTGATGGCCGTCCGCCAGGGTCAAGGTCGCTGTCAGCAAGGCGCATCCCCACCTGTGGAGGACGTTTAACGTTTTTAATGGGGGCTTTTGTCTCCCTTTCACCTATCTTGACAGGTACAACATTTTGCTTGACGCTACCCTTCACTTGTGCCTTTTGGTACCTGGCTTTATCTTTGCTCTTTCTTGTATTAATATCCTTTACAAAAATGGTCTTTCCTATATCAAGGTCCAAACCATCCTCTCCACCTCTTTGTTCTCTAGCTTTTTCTTTATTTGACAGCATAGTGTCTGATAGGTACTTGTACAGGTGCTTAGTACGCTTTGCGTGGTCTTTCAATAATTGTTGCATATAAGCCCTTTCTATATCGGCGCTAAAAACGCCAGTAGAGTCCGTGTGACCAAATACTACCTCGAATGGGGTTAGACCGGTGGCGCTATGTATTGTGTGATTGTACGCCATTATAGAGTACGTCATCACCGATGTAGCGTCTGTACATTTTTGTTCGTACTTTGCTATTCGGTAGATCTCTATAAGCGTTGAATGGAAACGTTCAACAATTCCCGTGGAATTGGGATTGTTGGGCGTTGTAATATGGAACTCTATTTTGTACATGTTTGTTAACTCCTTCATTAGTTCGTTATTAAATTCCGTTCCAGGGTCGCAGGTTATCTTTCGTGGAACTCCGTATAACGAGAAATACTTGATCAGAGCTCGTACAACTTCCGGTGTGGATCTATTCGGGATCTCTAGCGCCTGTCCCAGCTTACTAAAGGCATCAACTAATGTCAGATAATATTTTTGTTCTATATTAAATAAATCTATGAAGATTTCTTGAAAAGGTGCGTCCTGGGTTTGAGTCAACTGTATAATTGGTTTAATAGGCCGTCGGTCGTACTTCATTTTACGGCATGCTTCACACGCGTTAATAACAGCTGTTACGGTCTCCTGCATGTTTTCCCAATGGTAATTTCGACGTAATCTAGTCAGGGTTTCCTTAATCCCTCGGTGGCAGGTTTTTCCTTCGTGGTGCTTCAGGATCACCGCCTTTTGTTCCTTTTCATCCTCTATATACACGACTCGTTCGGTACATTCATAGAATGATACGGTGTCCTTTTTAAACAGGTTAATTATAACTTTAGAGAATTCCCTTCTATGCATTTCTTCTTCAAAGTATATAAAGTACTTAAGCTTCGGTTTTATGTATTCCTTTAAAAACTGTTTTATTAAGCCTTCGTTATTGGTTGGCAGGAATACTTCCATGACCTTTTGCTTGTCGCGTGGTATCCTTTTGACATCTAATTTGTCTCGCAGCCACGAAAAAACTAGAATTTGGTTGGGTTTTGTGTCTATGGCCTCTCTTAATATTGGTATCCCGGTGGACTCCAATTCTTGTCCAGAGTGAACGGTGTCGATGTTACTATCGACAGACGGAACTGGGTAGTTGTCTGTCAATTCAAGAGGATCTGATGCTGATATGGTACCGGACTTATCTGATATGCTTGCCGTATCCGAGTCATCAATGACAATGGGTTCATCTGTTCTCGCCATTTGTTGGATCTCCTCGGTTAGGCTGTCCACGTATTTCTTTAACTCTCTTTCTGTCTTGTCCACATTTACCTTCGTAGATTCGTTATCCGAATCTAACGCATTTACTTTTATACGGGACAATGCATCAGCATTGGTGTTCTGTTTACCGTTCTTATATATTACCTCAAAATCGTATTCTTGTAGGCGCAAACGCCAGTGAGTGAGCTTGCTATTTGGTTCCTTCAATGCGTAGAGCCATGCCAATGGGCGATGGTCCGTGTATATGGTAAATCGGCGTCCATATAGATAAGGTCGAAATTGTTTCACTGCCCATATGATAGCTAACAGCTCGCGCTCTATGGTACTGTACCGCGATTCTGTGTCGGACAGTGTCCTACTTGCGTAGGCGACAGGGTTATCGTTACCTAATGGTCCCTGCGATAACACAGCACCTAAGGCGGTAGCAGAAGCGTCTGTTGTTAAAATATATGATTTTGTATGATCTGGGTATTGTAGGAGCGGCGCTGAGGTCAGGAGCTCCTTACATTTCTCAAACGCATCGATGTAGGTTTTGTCGATTACAATCTTATTTCTTTTCTTTAGACATGATGTTAAAGGTTGCGTGACCTTGGCGAAGTCCTTAATGAATCGCCTATAGTACCCTACAAGGCCGAGAAAGCTTTTAATCTCGGTTGTCGTTTTTGGGATTGGGTAATTTAGTACTGCTTTGATTTTATCGTCATTTGGTTTTAGTCCGTCTTTCGTGATAGTATGTCCCAAATATAATACTTCCTTCCTAAGGAATTCGGATTTGTCAAGCTGTATTTTTAAGTTTGTCGCTCTCAGTCGGTCAAAAACAGTCCTGAGTTTCTCTACGTGTTCTTGTAAGCTGGACGAGTATATTATAATATCGTCTAAGTATACAAGACAGTGTATACCTTGGAGTCCTCTTAGAATATTGTCCATGGCGCGCTGGAAGGTCGCCGGGGCTGTCTTGAGGCCGAAGGGCATTCTAAGAAACTCGTAGTGGCCAAATTGAGTACTGAAGGCCGTTTTTTGTCGGTCGCTCTCATTTACTTCTATTTGATGGTAGCCACTGGCAAGATCCAAGGTCGTGAAGTACATACTCTTACCTAGCTTGTCAAAAAGGTCTGTTATATTAGGTAATGGGTATTTGTCGTCAGTCGTTATCTCATTTAAACGTCTATAGTCTATGACCATTCTAAACTTAGCCTCTCCAGATGCATCTGCCTTTTTAGGCACCAAATGAACAGGGGCGCTCCAAGGTGAGAACGATTCTTGGATAACATTGTTGGCCAAGAGCTTTTCTACCTGGTTTTTAATTTCCTCTGCCTGTACTGGGGCTTGTCTATATGGTTTGGTATATATAGGGTCCTCATTTTTAGTCCTGATAAAATGTTTTACTTGGTTGGTAAAGCTCAATGGTAACTGATCGCAATAAAATATGTCCTTGTACTCCTGACATAGAGTCTGTATGATGTTGCGTTCTTCGTCATTCATATGGTCCAGTCGTAGCTTTGATAAATTGTCGCGAAGCAGTTCGTCAGTATCTATGTTATTAATATTCAAGTTATTAATCTGGGTTTTATTACTGTCATACGGGTCTGTCTTAAATGGTTTGGTGATTACCAAGGTCAATTCCTTGTCTGCTACATTTTGAATAACTGTAGTAGCATATCCATTGACACACTTTACTAGGGCACTAGGCATACGTGTGTCCTTGTCAAACTGAGTGAAGTTCAAGATGGCATCGCCTGAGTACAAGTCTGTCGGTATTTTAACCTTTAGCTCAGAGCGTGGCGGCAACTTTAACCTGTAATCACAGTTATGACTCACTATAGGTATAGCGGTCGTATTTGTTTTTAGTATCAGCTGTTTTAAGTCGATCAAGGCTCCTAGCTGTTCTAAAAGGTCATTTCCTATCAGTCCGTCGTAACGTGAGTCGACGCTGTATAGGTAAAACTTGTGGTAGTCAGCACATTTAAAAGTCGGTGGTAATGGTATGTTTATTACCTGATCGTGTGAACTTGTCGCATGTGTACTGATCACTTTGAATGACTCGTGATAGATAAAAGCCGCAAAATACTGATAGGCTTTGTCTGGGTTTAAGAATGACCTCGTACTTCCGGTGTCAATCATAAACTTCGCATCAATTTCCGGAATGTATATGTACGGTAATTTTAAGGTCTTGTCACAATTTAGCTCTATCACTTGTCTATGTTCGGCGGGCATTCCAAATGAAAATTTCCCGACTGCTCATCACTTCCGGGTGTCTCGGGCATGGCCTCAATCGCAGGTGTCATATTAAGGTCCTCGTACCCTACATAGTCATTGTATACGTCATATGTCGGTTCATAGTCATACTGTTCGTAATTAGTCTCTGCCAAGTCTAGTTCATTTACGGGGAAGCCCTGCGGTCTCTGAGGGGCGGTTCTCATTGACACGTCTGTAGTCTTAGGTACAAATTTTTGCATACCAAACTGATTCGGTCGCAATGGCTGTTGCTGTGGCTGAAGGCCAAGGGGTCGGTATCCGTACTGTGGTCGATATCCGTTTTGTTGGGGTTGCGCGAATGTCGCAGGTCTAAAGGGTGGTGGTCCACCAAACGGTGTGTATCTGTTTTGCTGGTTCTGCTGGTTGTTATATATAGGTCTAGTCATATTTTGTTGACCAAAATTGAATCTAGGCGCCTGTGGAGGTGTTGGGGTGAATCTAAAACCTGTAGGCTGAACTTGAGCGTTATTATTCAATCCGAATTTAAATTGGGGTGGCACTTGCCACTGCAGAGCTGGCTTAGGTGCCGCACTGGTGTATGGGTTCATTCTATTTCTCATATTATATTGGTCGTGAAAATTGACTTCTTCAAGGACGACGCTGAGGGCGTCTTCAATAGTTACGGGTTTAGTGAGACGAACTATACGCACCATGTTTTCAGGCAGGTTATATAGAAAGACGTTCAACGCGGTGTTATTGTAAATGGATGTTTTGCTTGAACGCATCGTGTCCTGCTCTATAGCATTAACCTTGCACATAAGTGCTGACCTTGCCGATTGAACTCTAGAACAAAAGTCTAGGTATGACTCTCCTTGCTTTATTTTTAAGGTTTCTAATTCAATGGCGAGACATTCCTCGCTACGGGGATCTCCAAAATGCTGCGTTAGCAAAGCCTTGAACTCGTCCCAACTCTCGAGGTCGCCGCGCTCGCTGATAAGAGCGGCTGCGTTCCCGGTCAGACGGCTGGTAACGGAATGCATTACGTAAGCATTCTGCGCGGGGGAACCCATGAACCTTGCGATTATGTACTCGCATTTTCTTGTGAAAAGGCTCAACTGTCTCTTGTCACCATCAAACATTGGGATGAGTTTCAACATTTCGTTGGGAATTAGTGAAATATTCTCCATTTTATTTTATTTATATCGGGTAGAGTTTTACAACCGATATAATAAAATAAAATATTAGATACCTAATTAAAACCTAAAGTGTGTAAAAGCAAATTTTGATGTCTTTTACACGTGTAACCTATCTTATATATTCTATGTAACTAATATCTAAGGTATATAAGAGCAAAGTTTGATGACTCTATACACGTTTAAAACTAATTTTTACTTAACACCAGAAAACGTTATGATGGAAGAGGTTCGATTCCAAAATAACAGAACTAAGGGTAGGACGGGAAGGTGAAAAAGTCTTACTCACCAGCCAATCACCCTTAAATCCATTGGTCTGCTTCTTTCTCCAAATTGACAAATTTGTTTGGTTCGTCAGGATCGCTTTCACACACCACACAATCACGTTTTGGGTCCAAAAATTCACAAACCACGTAAACACGAAGATGGCGTACTTATATAAGCGATCCTACCGGCTGCGCCAGTCAAGTTTGGGGGCGTTCACAAACTGTTTTTAAAAAGTTAAAACTAAATTAAAACTATGAGAATGAACGGAGTTTACGTCCGTACCGAGTTGGAGGTACTTTTATTCTGTCTCTTCAAATCAGGCTGGCTATAAGGTTACCTTAATCTAAATGGGAGATGTGGGAGTCGTTTGTGTCAACAATGTCTGGGAATGTGCTGACTCTACACTCTGACCTCTATGGTGCGAGAGCCAGGTGGAAGCATAACTATCTTGTTATCTAAATTAATAAAAATATTTCTTTTTATATGTATAGGTAAATATTATTTTATTTTAATATGCAGAAGCTTGTAATTTTTTTAACAATTGGTTCAATTGAAAATCTCTTCTTTTTCGAAGTCAGTTAAAATTATTGTATCAACATGAATATTGAATGTGCTAAGTTCCCAACCCTACTTACATAGGTACATGTTAAGTTATGAAATTCGACTCGGGAGCAAACCCGCTGTTTTAAACATAAAAGTTCTCCTTTCCTGCTTTTGTTGTTGTTTATTCACTTAAAAATCCATTACACACAAAAAAGCAACACTAATAAATAAGAAGAGCCTCGCGAAATACCTAACGAAGAAGAGTGTGCTTAATGTCGAGTTTATATGCTTCAATTTTGTTCGCGACTGTGCAAGAGACATTTTTAGGAAAGTGTTGCCATTTGGTATGTCTTTATTTGCCTAATCATTTTTTCCTAACATTTAACAATAAAAACTAAAATAAGTTAATACATGAAAGCAATAAATACCTAAGTTAATTATTGTTAAGTATTTGCTTTTTAAAGGGTTGAAAAATTGGCTTTAATATACATAGGAATTATAAAATCAATCCTTGTAATTGAAAATAACTAAGTATATTTAATTTATCAAGAACCTGGGAACAGAAAAGATCAGTCCAGACCACAGATGAGATGGAAAGATGATATAAAGAAGGTGGCAACTGGACTCTCACTGCCCAAAACAGATCGGAATAGAAGTGGTTGAAGGATGGTACACCAAGAATTTGGTAGAGGATGGCTAAGAAGAAGAAGATTTATAGTTTTGATTGTTTTTGTATGTTTAAACGAGTACCGAGTACCTATAACATATATTCATTCGTTCGTTGGTACTTAGGACGGACTATTATTTTTTTAATCAAAGAATGAACCTATATTAAGGGCCTGGTATGAGCCAACTAGCGCCGCCAATCATGAAAAAATAATATCTTCCAATTTAATCAATTTTATTAAAAAAAGCTATTTACAAAATGTTTATTAGGATGAATACTATTTTTCAATATACAATACATGGCATAATTGCGACAAGCTAAGTTGTAGTTCACAAATGTGCCAAAAACGGCCGTTTTTCGCAATTATGCGAACTACAACTTACCGAAATTGAATCACGTTATTAATAAGCATTTAAAAAATAGTATTTATCGTAATAAAAATTCTGTAAATAGCTTTTTTAATAAAATTGATTAAATTGGAAGATATTATTTTTTCATGATTGGCGGCGCTAGTTGGCTCATACCAGGCCCTTAAATTGAATTTCCACATATACGAAACTGACACAAAAACTTCCCCATTTGCTACGAAATTTCATACGGCTGGTAACACTGAACGAGCATGTTTTAAAGTGGGCGAATAAGACGTCAGAATCAATTCTCGGAGCCATTTCTCAATAAAGTTGTACAGGAGCGCATGCATCGAGGCTTTTAAACTTTGACGTGTATTGTACACGTTGGGAAGTAACTTCTTTGTACAGTAAACATGTTCAACTACGTCGGCTTTTATGCGGAGTTCAACGTCGGAGTATAACTATACTGGTGGATTGTTTTACGTGAATAGTGAGAAGACAAGAGTAGGTGCCAACAACAATGTAGAGTTGCATTTTAGTCAGTTATAGTACGGTGGAACACAGAGAAAGGTGTACAGGAGAGTTTTTAGGGTTGAGATTGTCTTAAAAACTACTTGACCTATTGCAAAACCTTATTGACGCCCCCTGTGTACTTATCTCTGTCTTCAACTGTACGTCGCAAACAGAGGAAAGTCTTCACTATAGGTTCATATTTCCTCTAAAACTACTAGACCTAGCTATTGTGAAAATACTAGACTTTTATCTGTGTTAGATGACTGATGGTACAGTCGACAGCAGATCAATGGTAACACTTTTTACTTTTGACAGTACTTATTATTTGCATCGTAAGACTTGAAATCGTTCTGCAAGTGTTACCATTGATCTGCTGTCGACTGTACAAGAGATACAACTATGTATATCCTTAATATCATAAATGTAGGCAGAATATAATAAATGATTTATTACAAAAATAAAATACTCGCCTGCTGTTTAGGGATCCGTACCTCAAGAGGAAAAAGGAACCCTTATAGGATCACTCTGTTGTCCGTCTGTTAACGGGACGGACGGACAGACAGACAGATGGACAACAAAGTGATCCTATAAGGGTTCATTTTTTCCTTTTGAGGCACGGAACCCTGAAACATTCAAATATATGTCATTTTTATGTTACGCTTTACAAATATTAGTGGGATTTTCACATTAATCTCACCCAACCATGCGACGGCTGTCCTAATGAAAACAGCTGTAATTACATTTTTTGCTGACGATTTTATCATCAGATCCCATCTCAGAGATTCTCCCGTGCTGTGGGCGGTTCGGGAACGCCCTGTGACCACAAAGTTACGGCTTTCATGGACCGAATGGTTTTGACACTTTTGTTGCCTAGTTGTGTATTCCTAAGCAATATCGTAGTGTGTATAATATGGTAAATGTCGACGTATTTATATATAAATGGATATCACTCACTTTATTGTTGAAGCCGGCAGACTGACATTTTCGACCGATTTCGACGGTATTTATGAAGGTGAAATTGGAAGCGTCAAGTGTATTGAAAGTAAATATTATATACTTAGAGAAATTTTGCGTCACGACTGGGATTTGAAAAAGGAACCTCGTCTTTCCGTAGCAAGGTCTTTTCCAAGTGACTTCAGTGTCGTTTCGAAAACAAAAACAAAACTGTTAATTTTTTTATAACACGGAATGACAAGGTCCTTGGTTCGATTCCCGGTACCGCCAAAAGATGTCTCCATTTAATATAAGTACCTACAGATTCTAATTTCTCATAGCTTAAATATGCAAGAAATTTTCTAATCTATTCTATTTTTATTTGAATGGCTTGTACTCTTATTAAAGAGATAATTTTGCCAATGTCAGGTTATTTAGAGTATTCATGTAAATAGAAAATTAAACAATTAGTTAAAAATCAATCCGACATTCCAAAATTTCTAGATTATACAAATAAAATTCAAATCTCGTTGAAAGTAGTGAAGTTGTTTTTTGACGGTCTACGATATGCTACGCCGTTGTAGCAAACGTAGCAATGCACGAATTTTGTGCTACAAATCGTAGCACTTTATAGATAGCTTAATAATTGTTACAAAGATACAACGATGTACGTGACATACACACGAATACAGAGATAAGTATACTCAATAAGGTTGAGATTTTCTCAAGAACTGCTGGACCGATTTTAATAATTCTTTTACAGTACATAGTTTTAACTTTTATCTATCTAACAGTGAAATAATTGTTGCAATAGGTCAAGTAGTTTTTGAGATAATCTCATCCTTTAAAACGCGACTGTACGCCTTTCTGTCTTCGACCGTACCTTAAATGGTACAGTCGACAACATATAAATGATATCACTTAAAGTACCAAGTTCAACTCTTATAGCGCAGATAATAAGAAAACTTCCAAGATACACTTGATGTATTTGTACTGTTAATTATATTAGAACATGATGAAAAAATTCCTGCCGTGGGCAGGACTTGAACCTGCGACCTTGTCATTCCGTGACACGCTCTTTACAACTGAGCCACCACAGGCCACGCCACGCCCACCGAAAATCTTCATCGCTTTATACATACTTAAAGGGTATGTTACGCAATTCCATCTATCGGACAATAGTAGTAGTATTCCGACTACCAAGAATTTTTTCATCATGTTCTAATTTATTCACCGAGCATGGATAATGCGTAATTCAAATTCTGAGTTAATTATATTAAGACCAAGTTTTGCGAAGCAATATATACTTGCATTAGTCACTTACGGACAATGACTTGCAGTCTGTTTTTCCTACATTAACACTTGTCCATGTGACGTCGGAGCTGGCTGAGTCATTGGGAACTACTCGCTGTCAGGCTTGTTTAACAGTTTTATTAACTGTAACTTTAAACAAAGACGTAGAGACACGTGGGGCTCGTAGTCCAGTTGTGAGTACACGTTGAAAACGATCGTACAAGTTAAGCAACGTTGTGCGAGGTCAGGACCTGGATGGGTGACCGCTAGTGACACTTTCATCTGAGCCCCTCCGTGCCTCGAAAAGCACGTTAAGCAGTTGGTCCCGGTTGCTGTCGCTCGGCAGCAGTCGTTAGGCCACGTCAGAGACCTACGGGCGGCCTGAATAACTCTGACAAATAGGTTTGGTCGCTAAACCACACGAGAAAAGAAGAAAGACTAAGGCGTCTCACGTGACATTTTAAGTTGTTCATCTTAACAGTATAGATTTTGTACGATCGAAATTAATTTAGAACTTTGAAACAATGAATATTTATCGGCTCGACAAAATCAAATGACAAGGTTGTTCAATGTGTCAAAGAGGGCCAGGGCAAGTTAATATGTTCTCGACTGTACACAAAATCATTTCAATCTTAAAGGTTCCCATACTGATTTTTTTATCATTATACTAACTTAGCTAAGTGACATTATTCCAGAAAATAATCCGAATTAAGCTCTGTTTAAATATCAACAGACATTGGCCGTGGCATAAGTATTTACTTAGGTACAGTCTAACACAGAGAAAAGTGTACAGGAGAGTTTTTAGAGTTGAGATTATATCAAAAACTACTTGACCTATTGCAATAATTATTTCACTGTTAGATAGATAAAAGCTTTTTTTTTCAGTTTATTTAATATATAAATAATACATTTTTTTTAATATTATCACCCTAGTTTAAGTCACACAGTGATTTATGCGCCTGAGTGAAGTGATTTATGCGCCTGGGTGAAACTATGTAACTGTAATAAAATATTAAGTTCGGTCCAGTAGTTTTTGAGATAATCTCAACTTTATTGAGGCCCCCTGTATACTTTTCTGTCTTCGAGTGTCTTACCGTGGCAGATAAAATAATTTATTATCTATACAATGTGCCTGTCCGGTGCTCCGGTAGATATAAATACATTTATAAACATTGTATTGAAAATTATTTTTCTGCCACAGCACGTGTCTGACACGGTCAATATCTGTAGATATAAACGGAGTTTTAGGGCTTTGACTAATTCCCCAAAAACTTACACTATAGCTAGACACACTTGCCGTCTAGAATAAATACAAAATCTAATCTTAACTCTGCAAATTGCGCTCTCTACTCTGAAATTACCCGAAAAATGGCCGAACCTTCTTCAAGTGTTATTTGGGGGAGATAAAAAACTCATGCAGACAAGTACGAGACCGTCTTGCGTAGACCGGGTTCCGCAGATCATGTACCTTTACCATGAGTTGCTATGGTAAGTTTACTCGATACCGAGCACGTAAAAACTATAGCTGTACCATTACAAGAATTGCTGTAATCTATAGCAATATAGCAACTACCTACGTAATAACATACATCTACGGTTTTCGGTTGGAGGTATTTTAGTTACGCTATTGAACGCTGGGTGCAACAACCCCCACACCAATCACAAACCTTCTATCTAACTTTGTTATGTAGTCGTTAGTGACTTACTGTGTGTGACATCTTGTCTCGCAGTCTAGTTGCGAGTAGGTACACGTGGAAACCATTGTAAGGCATGTGTAATCTACCAATCAGCACTGTGCCCGCGTGGTGGATCGTAACCCGAGCTCCCCCGATATACACATCTGTGGATGCTTGTAATTAGCTCATAGTTATTAATTTACAATTATGTAGTATATAGCTGTAAGCTACCCGAACAAAATAAAATTAAAAAAATAAAAATAAAGGAAGACATATGTCCCAACAGTGGGGATTGATTATACAGGTTTTAACTTACTAATTCATTACCTTGTTCATAGTAGTATTAAGCGTGCTTCGTTTTTACGGCCTTTTTTATAAAGAACCCTAAAATAATATGCGACGACATGACGAGTGGAAGGAACCCTTCTATGTATTTGGCGATTAGATAAGGGACCGAAAATGATACGGCCTTCGGAGGGACGGGAATGATCCGTCTACGATATGACACTTTGTGGAAGTGTCAGCACTTTGGACATATTTTCCATAAGATCTGTCAGCTTATTATTTCAAGAGGAAGCGCTATAAGGATACTCTTAAGCAATACTTCACCAAGAGCAAAGTAAACACCTGGGAAACCAGCGCTTTGCATAGGTCTCACTCTAACCAGGGATGCAGCCAAAAAATTTAAGACGGAGAGAGCAGAGGTGGAGATGGAGAAGAGGAGGAAGCGAAAGGAGAAGGCTAATTCGGCTCTTAGGGATAGACTGCCCGAGAGGACAACGTGCTGCGTTGTCTGCGGGTCGAGAATAGGGTTTCTGAGTCAGTCTATAACGCACGGGCCGTCATTCAGCCATCCTCGAACCGAGGGACTGACTGAATAGGCTAGTTGACTAATTTTTTTATTGCATCAATCAACTCTCATGCTCCTGCTGAAGAGATCTGTGATATCAGTTTTGCGATATCTCAATTAATACCGAAGATATTAAGCGATTAAGTCAAGTGGTGGGGGATGCTCCATCTCTTGTTACCAAAACGGTCTTTAGTATGAAGTTTGTATGGCGGTATGACGTCATACCGTGGTATGACGTCATACCGTGATAGCGGTACAATACGCCGTAAACTGTTTCTGTCTCTTTCTAACACAACTTTTCTAAATGCCTGTAGTTACTTCATTTTTAAACTGATGTCAATTTCGATTTTCACAGTTGACCATGAATGTGTGTCTATTTTAATAATTTATTCTATTCTATTTTTATTTGAATGGCTTCTACTCTTATTAAAGAGATAATTTCGCCAATGTCAAGTTTTTTAGAGTATTCATGTAAATAGAAAATTAAACAAATAAAAAATCAATCCGCCATTCCAAAATGATGGCGGATCCCTATATTATATTTAATATTCCCTTTATTATATTATATATAATCCCTATATTATATTTTAATAATAATGAAAAACATTTAATTTTCGATACTTGTCAACTAGCCTATTTCAAGAATACTGACCGACATTCGGAAGTAGTTTTATTAAATAATCTTATCGTTACTTACGTGATACCCGATTCCTAGACGCGCATTTAAGTTCCGTTTATTAATAGGAACGACATCTTAAGATCACTCTCAAGATCGAACTCAGAGTTTAGAACGTTTTATTAATAACGGACATCACTCACATATATTTTGTTGAAGTCGGCAATTAGACCGACTAAATCGAATAAACGTCACCGGCGACGCGGGCGTGTCGCGTTCACCTTGAGAAAGACAATCGAAATCGGTCAAAACTGTCGGTCTAATTGCTGACTTCAACAATATAAGTGAGTGATATTCGTTTATATATAATAAGTAAGTTATACTTACAAATACAGACATAAAAGAACCAAAAATCATTTATTTCATTCCTTGGATTCGATTCCTACTATCCATAAGCCATATCAAATATCTCCTAAAAGGCAGGAAACTCACATAAAGTCGTGCTACACCTTAACGGACCGGCGACTTTTATTTTATGAAGTCAATAAAATGTCCGGTCACTGTCGTCGCCAAGTTTGTTGCGAGCAAACATCGGATAGAATAGAACCTTCTTTGACAAGTTTCTAACTTTTAAAGCTGGCTGATAAAGGGGGAGTTATTACAACTATGGTTTTGAGGACTGTATTAAAAAAAGACTCGGGTTCTCTTGAAAATGGCGGATAATAAAAATTATTTGATAATTTTTATTATCTATGTCTACAGTGGTTATTTTGTGTGTAATATCACGTTAAATTAATCAGAAAATGTTCGCGAATGACAGTATGGTGAAGTTATTGGAGAATTCAAGCAGGATCTGAAGTTTGGGGTCATGGTCAAGATTCCCACTACGAGCTCGGGAGTGAACGTGACTGTCGAGCTGCTTCGTCCAGAGTGATGACGCTACGGCGACTCCTCTGGATGAAGACAAGAAGACGCGGCTACCCAGGGTGAAGACGCTAGTGCGACTCCTCTGGAGGAAGATAGAAGACTATTACATATTGAATTTTCTGTAACATGACATTGGCAAATGACAAACTGTCGAGTCCATTAATAAAATAAATTAATAAAAATAACTCCTTGAAAAGCGCGCCAAACGCCATTAGCTACTTTTTGTGAAAATTCTAATTAAATAGTTATCGTGGTGTTTTTGTGTTTACCGCTCGATCGGATTGAAATCATGTTTGTAAAAATTAAAAAAAAAATGTTTCTATTTAAATAATAGGATCCCCTCGTTTTATGTTTACTCTTAAGTTAAATGAATGTATATTTTACGATTACAAACAAAACTCAGTCCATTTAAAGGCAAGCAAAACGCGAAGTGAAACGCAGCCTCCGCCATTAATTTCCCGCGATCTTTTCACGCGAAGTGCGGAGCTCACGCACTTTGACACAAAATAAACGGGCAATCGGAGAGGAGTGCGATGTCGGGGGGAATCCTCATAAATCCGCAGTCGAGTCGCTCGAGCCTTATTCAATCTCCGGGGGTAAGAATACAGGCAGGTAAAGAGACTGGATGTGACATATCCCAATGATAGCCTCGATGGCATGCGTATCTAAGGCATGTGTAATCTGGGCCCGCGTAGTGGATCATAGCATGAGCTCCCTCGATATAAGGGAAGGTGGCCCGAGCATTGGGGACATAAAATAGAGTGATGATGGTGAGACGATAACAGAATGTGGCACAAGCAGCGCTGGTTCGATCCCAATTATATAATTCTTGTGTCGGTGGATCGCTAATAGTACTCGTACCTACAAACTTTTAGCTTAGTTGTACTGATTGAAGGAAAAATGAAACTCACAGTACAGGTAATCCGAGACGAAAGCTCTTACAGCTGTCAAAATTAATAGCATTGGCCGTTGTGAGCTCGCTCGGTTAGGAAGCAGTATCGAAAACCGAATAAACGCCTAAACTTTGTGGTTAATTTATAGCTACCCTTATCGCCTCATTCTGATAGCTCTTGTAGCTATCTTCGTAAACATAGGTTAAAAAAGGAAAAATTATCATTCTTCCCACTCACTCTCCCCTTCCAATTTGTCAGCCAGTGTCATGAACACGTAGATTTTGTGCTCTCCACAAAATCAATTCAATTATGGTGAAAATTGTGCGTTGAACTCCATACTAACGTTTGGGTCGACCCAGGGGACTGTTTAAGCGAAGAAATTACTGAAATAATCCAGAATCAGCGCCTGCACTTGTGAATGTGCGCGGACGCACACCGGCACGAACGAAGATTTTCACGTGAGTACCTGGCTGCCCCGTCTTTCCTCGTCATCCATTTCCCATTTTGGGTTTTAGGTCTAGCTCGCCCTCTAGGTGAGTTTAACTACAAAAAATTGATAATTTTTTAGAACCATATTATTGACTTTATTCTACAAGTTAAAATAATTTTATTTTAGCCGTATCTAGACAGTAACTAGTCGGGCTATATCCGTGTAAGTACACTTTAGCGGGAAGAGGTCGTGTTTCGCGGGTCGCGATATAAAAGTCCACTTTATAAAGGCTGACCGCGGCTCACTTACGTTCCGTTTGTAGAGCTGAATACACGGGAACTCGTAATGGGCAAGTTGTGATCTTTGGCTTTGAACGAGTTCTCGACTTCTCGTTGGAAACGAGGCTGTAATTTTATACCTACCGTCTTTAAGTCAGGTGGGGTTGCCCGCTTGAGGCACCTTATCAAAATTACCAAAACTAGTATATTTATTCAGTACTAACATAGGATAAGGCACCTGTTACTAACACAAAATGGACCTAAGTTGTTCGGCAATAAACGTTTTATTATTATTTAAAAATGGAATAAGTAATTGACTTTAAAAAAATATTACCCAAATCAACTCACGTGAGCATGCTATACATGTGAAATTAGATTTTCGACATTCCACTTAAAGTCTGACACATACAAGCGCGATCTGCAAGCGGCTTGCGGCCTGTGGCCATTTGAAACGCATGCCCCGCCTCATTTTCTCCATTTAACGACCAGTAGATATCCGCTACCTACTGGACGTTAACGATGGTAGTGTGGTAAAGACTGTACACTAGATGGACTGAGCTATTAATGGTCAAAGTCGTGTTTGCTTTAGCAAAACGAATTTAGTGTGAAGTTTACATGGAATTAGGACGTGACGTCACGTCATCTACCAAATGCATGTAACTGTATTTCTCAAATGATTTCAATTGTTTACGCAAATGACAATGCCAGATTCTGCCCCACCATCAACCGCAAGTTGTAGGTACAAGATAACGAATAAATGTAAAAATATCTCCGTTTTTTATTAAAATTATAGGTTTAAAATAAAGTTTTGTACAAGTTAAAAAACAGCTTAATTAAGAATTCAGAAAATAGTAAGAAATCGAAGCGATTTATTCATTGTTTTTGTTATTCTTCTATAGGAGTTGCGAGAGTAGTAGAAAATGATACTGATTATGATTATGCAATATGAAACCTGTAATAAGTCCCCAACAAAATGATAGGTACAGCTTAAATGGTCACGTAGTTTGGTAGGTGGGGCAAAGCTCCATTGAAATGTGGCAATGTATTTTACCTACCCCTAATTTCAATCGAATACCTTTGCCAAGCAGTAGCAAAGTGGCCAAGCCTTCGCAACATTTATACTTGTCCACATTCCAATTAGACGCGGGAAAAACTTACCTATATATATTTTAGGGATATTTTGTTCCTAATTTACATTAATAGGTAAAATAACTTCTACCTAGAGCTTAATATAGTTTTGTATTTTACTATAAAAAAAAAACTATTTCCTCCTTCACAAAAAACCCTAAAACTCATTGTAATAAAAAATAAAATATGTCAGAAAAGGGTCATCTCAAAAACAATTCTCGCGAACGAAGTCGACGACGTCGTTTCCTTTTATGGAGTCAATAAAATGTGTCAGCCAGTCCGGTTCGTACTGCGAGGAACATATTGGCAACTCGACAGTGGATACAGAACGGGGTAGGGATGTCGAGAGATCGGGAAATCGATTTTTTTGAGGTACGAAAATCGATTTTAAGACTTTTGAAACACCATGGTGCTTATTCATTGACGCGAAAACTAAGTTCCATGGTTTAAGCTACGGTTTTTTATAGGGACAACAACATGGTTTAAGGGAAGTTAGGTTTAACTAGGCTTATGAAAAACAGTATGGATGGGGTGCGTACTCATAAACTTATTATTCAACGGTTTAAGCCACGGTATATTTCTAACTTAACGTTTTTTTTAACAAAGTGAGAAAGTGACAAAATGGTTTGAGATTAAACTAAATGGATTATTCTCTTGTCAAAGCAGTGTATGGTTAAATATTATTTTAAATTCAATATCTTCACAAGCGGCGTGTTTATCCCACAACAGTCCACACACGACTACCCATAAAACGCTTTACGATCATGTCGCCAATACCATCTATCGGCGGAGATTGGTAACTCATGGGAGACTACCGCGACAACTAGGTTCTCTATTTAATTCCACCAAAATTCATTGAGCCACAGTTCACACGTTCCTCCCCCGCAGAGTTCTAGATATAGTCTAAGAGAGGGGGAGGTAGGAAGATCTGTGAGATAGTTGTAAAATAAACCCAGATCTTTTACAGCTAAGCTAGAAAGTGAATAAAATTTAAACGATGCGGTCGTTTTCAGCGGTTTACGGGCTGAATCCTCTAGTTTGTAGGAAATTAGACGAGTGACTGAAAAGATTTCAACGATTTAACTGTCAGATATCCCGGAATACATAATACATGAATAAAACGTACCTACTTGCAGTGTTAGTTGGAACATTGCAATTCAAAGTAATGATGGGGCGCTGACGCTCGGTGGCTCAGTGGTTGGGTCAATGGACTTGCAATATGGAGGTCCCAGGTTCGATTCCCAGCTAGGGCAGCCATGTACCAATGAGTTATCCTCGGTTTTTTCGACGGAAAAACTTACGTACATTTACCGAGTGCTCTCAAAACGGTGAAGGAAAAACATCGTGATGAAACCTGCATGTCGTAGAAGAAGAAAAAAATCTAAGGCATGTGAAATCCGCCAACCCGCACTGGGCCCGCGTGGTGGATTATGGCCCGAGCTCCCTCGATGTAAGGGAAGGTCTGTGCCCGAGCAGTGGGGCAATATAAATAGACTGATGATGATGATGATGATGATGATGGGGCGCTGCTCGTCAGTAATAGATATATGACCTTTTTATTTTAAGAATCAATTTAAATTACTTTAAATTAATGACAGAGATGATCCATACAGATAAATCCACATCTAATCAAACTGATGTGTTTCGTACACAGACCACTGTTTCGTAGCTAGTCGTGATTCGTAAAATACCGTAATGTAATGTTTACTCCTCTCTATTGCAATATACCGATATACCGTCAGCGTCGTGTACCGCGCCTGTGGACGGCACCGTCCGCATGACACGACGCTATCCGCCTGTGACCGGCAGCGCCGTCCGACATCGTGCACCGGTAGACGGTGCCGGCGGACGCCCGTGACACGCCGTGCCATGCGACGGCACGGCGCCGAGCCGCGGTGTTGTACGTCAGCCCTTAGCCATATTCTTATAGGTTTTGCTCTTTTTCACAAGCTAAAATGACTGTCACTTCTGATTGTGATTAATAGAAAGGACAAGCATTTTTTAACGCTCGCCGCAAAAAGAGATGTGTTATACCTACCGTTTAATGTGTGTCTGTAGCATAGTCACGTCGTCTGTCGCCAGCACAGACCACTTGCGCCCGTGTCTGCCTGTGAGCGCAAAATTGCTTCGCGACACGTGTAACCTAGAGATATTATCGACATGGACGCATCTCTTTAATACGGCACCCCTGTTCGTTGACAGAATTTTTATCTTGCAAATGTGTACCGATTTCATGTCTATGGGGTAAGGGTCTGTGCTTTACAGCGCTTGTGGTCAGAGTATATTATAGTGCATTTAATTTTACCGACGGCTGTCCCAGGACCAGGCTGCTAATGCCTGAACATTCCATCATGAAGTATAGTCTACGATCACAAAAGCGCATAGAGCTAGCTAATAAAGTTTGTGTGTGCTCGTGTCCTCTTTACGGGCGCGTTTGAAGGAAATTGAATGTGGAATGCGGGCGGAATGCAAACCGCCACCTGCGCCGCTACCATTGGTTGTCGATAGTTCGTTCGAGTTTTCCAACGAGCTGCTAAACTCAAACGAAAAAAAATGCATAGGAAAATGTATTAGATCGCTTAATTGTTATATTCTGTGGATCGGTTCTTAGCCCTATTTCTCTATTAAATAGATAAATAGGGCAAAGAAAAGACTACACAAAAAAAACTACGTTGTGAATCCAGCCATAACCTAGTTATTTCTGTGTACCTATGTATGGCATAACCAAGTGTCCATAGAGCACTTAAGATTGAATAAATTAAGTATTGAAGTAATTATTAACAATCGAAAAGTAAAATGTTAATCTCATCATGCATTTTTCTTTGTATTCTACTAGCGTTAACGAAAGTCGAAGCCATTGATGAGTTAAAAATGATCGTAAGGTCTACACACGTAAAAGTTTAGAAAGGCTCAAAAATTCTTGGATGATTATTATAATAAAATTACAATTCTATAGTACAGCTAACAGCAAATCAAGTGTAAAACTTTGAACTTTGGACCGTTCTTATTATCTGCGTCGTAAGAGTTAAAATCGTACTGCAAGTGTTACCATTGATCTGCTGTTGTTCGTAGCTATGTATATGTCGTGGTCAGATCGTTAAATTGAGCATTTCATGAAATCGTCAATCATTTCATGAAATGGTGGCATTTCACGAAATCGTCAAGTTGTGCTGGGCATATCGTTTAAACGTCAACGTTCGTCGATTTGTCCAACGACGTTTGGTCAGATCATTAATGTAGGGTGCCCATTAAAGTTTTAAGTAATAATAATTCTAAATATACTTATTACGAACTTATTTATTGATCTAGTCAGTACCAAAATAAAAAAAAATATATATGTTACAAAATTCAAACAAATTGTCCACTGGAATTAAATATACGAAATATTCATATTTAATTTTTTCTTGAGACATGTTGGTACTTACCCAATAAATGTAATAATAAAAAAACATTTAATAAAAATTTCTTTATTGTCCTTGAAAGTACAAAATTGTATTATAATATTATATAACGTTAAAACGTTTCATTCCACATACGGTATACCTTTAAATTCCGTTAGTATTTCAAAACATTTCTCCATCGTAATTATACGCATAGTAGAATCAGCAATGCATTTCTTCTTGTATATTAAAAACTCGTAATTCCAGTATTTCCACGATGTCATATTTTGTAATCCAGTAAATTATAGTCCGTCGACTTTCGTTGGCTGGTCACCCTACTTTCCTTTATTTGTTGTATAACCTAAAAACGAAAATTATGTATGTTAAATTTCTAGGATTCATTAATTAAAAGTAAATACATTTTAGATACTTAAGTGAGATTTTAAAAGGATATACTTAAACTAAATAATTATTGTCATTGAGATACTAACCTGTGAAATGTATTCCCAATTTTTTTTTGTAAATTGCGGTCGGTTTTTGTGTGACTGTCATAAAATTCACACCGTTTCGTATAGTAACATAGTTTTCCAAGTTTCCAACACACTTTCTTATATAATTTGCACATTATTATTCACTTTTCAACATGAATCCGCATTGTTTACTTACGCACACAAACATAAACAATGAGAAAGCGCGCTTTCAGCGCCTCTAGCGGTAGTCATTGCTATTTTTCTACGATATGGTCAATTGTGTTTGGTCATATCATGAAATAGCCGTGCGTTTGTTGGGCATATCGTAAAACGCTTTCTATTCATTGATCTGGCCAAGCTATTTCATGAAATGACCAATAGACATTTGACGTTTTCGTGAAATGCCACCATTTCATGAAATGGTCGACTATTTCATGAAATGTTCAATTTAACGATATGACCACGACATATATATATGCTATACTAAACTAGTTACCTATCTACAAATATTTATTTTAATAATCGGTCAAATAGTAGATCATGGCCCTAGCTCCCTCATTATGGGGGAAGATATATGCCCCAAGAGTGGGGACTTCAAAATAGCCTGATGGATGATGAAGACTTCCAGACATACATTCGTACGGACAGATGGGCAAAAGTTTTTATTTGCAGAAAACTCACAAAACTTTAGACTCGTAGTAAGAGACTTCTGCTCATATTGACTAGAGTGAATGTAGAGTTTTTATAACCCAATATGCACAAACCAATTCACTTATAGCCGGTGCATTGTAGAAGCTGCATACATGATCTTGTTACTAGTCCTTATTCTGAGCTAGCCTGATCAATAAAGTACAGTATAAAAATGTTAAGCCCCTCTCTATTTACCGATCGCAATACCACCCTTGGACGAATTCACCAAAGGACGCGAAATGATCGAAAAATGTGTAAACTGACAGCAAGTACAGTGGCCTAATTTGCGAACACATCCGTTGTCTACTATGGATGTGTATGGCTGTACGATCTAAGTGTCCGTTGCCTTTTACTCGAATGATAATAATAAAAAAGTGAGAGATGGTCGCCGCCATTTTGATGCTGGGGGAAGACAATGAATGTGGGTTCTCTTGAAAATGGCGGGAAACGACGGTTGCAAAATTATTTGATAATTTTTGTTATAATGTCTACAGCGGCTATTTTGTGTTTAATATCACGTATGACAGTATGGTGAATTTATTGGATAATTTGAGCAAGATCTGAAGTTTCAAGCTTTTATGAAAAGTTCCCGCTACAAGCTCGGGAGTGAACGTGACTGTCGAGCTGCTTCGTCCAGAGTGATGACGCTACGGCGTCTCCTCTGGATGAAGACATGAAGACGCGGCTACCCAGGGTGATGACGCTACTGCGACTCCTCTGGAGGAAGATAGAAGTCTATTATAATTGAATTTTCTGTAACATGATATTGGCAAATGACGAACTGTCGAGTCCATTAATAAAATAAATAAATGAATGTGGATTGCTTCCTAACCTAAAAGGTATAAGAGACAGGCATGACAGGTGTCTATAACAATCGGCGTTAATATCCTTGTTGAGTTGATATATGTACTTGGGATTCAAACCTCGAGATTGCGAACGCCTGGAAACTTCTAAATATCACTCCTCTATTGTGCCAGGGGTCAGTAAAAGCAATTGTATTGGCATCGCGTTTTTATTTCTCGCGTTATAACAGTCGCTGGGCGCGGCGTGGAGCGTTTACGAGCGGCCGCGAGCGATAGCGGCGTTTTAGTGTCGTTTTATTGACGGACGACGCGCGTGACACTGCTAACTAATATTCGATATGGCTGGTTAGACTATAGTTACAATGCAATCGTTGTTAAATCAAAGTGAATCGGGCTAAAGCTATACCAGAGATTTTTCAAAGAGACGTTGTTAACGTTTATTGTCAATCACGCAAGAAATAACTTTTGCGATAAGTCTGTAATTGTGAAGTCTGTAATTGTGAAGTCTGTAATTGTGAAGTCTGTAATTGTGAAGTCTGTGATTGTGAAGTCTGTGATTGTGAAGTCTGTGATTGTGAAGTCTGTGATTGTGAAGTCTGTGATTGTGAAGTCTGTAATTGTGAAGTCTGTAATTGTAAATGTAAATATATAGTTTTAGAGAAAATTTCAACCTACACTTGGCTCACTCTCTCTCTCTCTCTGTATATAGGATGTTCGGCAGATGGACAAAACAATTTTTTGTAGATTGGTGGCGTCATTTGCAAAGTTTTAACTCATGTGACCATTTGTCCTAAGTGTCACGGGTACTGAGATACGATCTTTTAAAGTAAAATCTTTTGAAATTATTCCTTAGTAAGCCTTGCAACGATAGCGATACTCGCTATAGTACGTACGCGTTAAGAAAATAGTGAAAAAAGAGCACGTCTATCCACGGTTGACAAATTAGATGACTTAGACAAATGTGCCATAAGAAGGAAAGTCGATAAAAAAAATTATTGAACTTTCCTTCTTATGGCACATTTGTCTAAGTCATCTGATTTGTCAACCGTGGATAGACGTGCTCTTTTTCTCACTACTTTCTTAACGCGTACGTACTATAGTTGACTACATAATGAGTTACTTGAACGATTAGACGTGTGCGTTATTTCACGTCACTTGTTACAATAACCATCTACGCGGCATGTAACGGAGTAACATGTTTTGTGTCAAATTACAAACAGTGATTTTTGTAAAAGGGTTATTTGATTATACTGTGACAGTCACATTTTGAAACATGTGACGCCGACCAAGTCACAGGTTTCGTTACGTTTCATGAAAAAACCGTAACGACCCACCACGTCTATGAACGATATGTGGCATGTCGTTGGAAAGGGCATAAACAAGACAATTTTATTTATTTTATTAATGGACTCGACAGTTCGTCATTTGCCAATGTCATGTTACAGAAAATTCAATATATAATAGTCTTCTATCTTCCTCCAGGGGAGTCGCAGTAGCGTCTTCACCGTGGGTAGCCGCGTCTTCTTGTCTTCATCCAGAGACGCCGAAGCGTCATCACTCTGGACGAAGCAGATCGACAGTCACGTTCACTCCCGAGCTTGTAGCGGGAACTCTTGATAAAAGCTTGAAACACCAGATCTTGCTCAAATTATCCAACAAATTCACTATACTGTCACTCGCGAACATTTTCTGATTAATTTAACGTGATATTAATCTCAAAATAACCACTGTAGACAATAAAACAAAAATTATCAAATAATTTTGCAACCGCCGTTTCCCGCCGTTTTCAAGAGAACCCTAAACAAGACAAACTTTTAAAAAACGAAGGTCTTTGTCGGTTACATGTAGACAGGCTCGTACTCGTACGAGATCCAACTTTGAAGTGCCATCTAGCGGCCGAAACACTGATTTGTTTGTCGGCGTGTCCGCGTGTATTTGCCGAGCACTACACTCTTCTCGGTCTAGCCGACTCGCCACAAGTGGGCCACGGAAAATAGTGGCCAGACAGGTCTGAAACATTTCTAGTTGGTCAGTTAATACATAATAATAATATGAGCGTCTCATAGACCAGAGTACACGTTGAAAACGATCGTACAAGTTAAGCAACAATAGACGAGGTCAGTAACTGGATGGGTGACCGTTATAGTGACTTTTTTGTCTAATTAAGAGCCCAAGTAAATTGTTTAAAAATGATGATATACAAGGTGTAACGAAAAGGGTTTATGTCGAAAGGTATCGGTCACTGAACAAAGTCAAAGTCAAATTTCTTTATTGCTAGTAAGCACGTTGGGTACATTTTTGCACGTCAACATATTTTTGAATTTACATTTTCACCACTTTGCAAGGAAAAGGTACCAACGCTGAGGAGAAAAAGTGGCAAAAAACTCTCAGCAGCACATCTTTTAAAATAATAATAATACAATTACTTACCTAATAACTAGGTACGTATTTCACAACTATTACTATTGTTAGTAATCTACTCATGCGGAGTCGGCGACTTTTGTTCTACGACTTTTTGAATATAAAATAAAAGCAATCAGAGAGTCGTAGAACAGAAGTTGATCAATTCAGTTCAGTGGACACAGAACACCTATCTATACCTATACCTTTCGGCTTCATTATACCCTTTCCGTTACACACTGTATATAACATATTTACTTGCAATAAGATCTACCTTATACATTTAGATCACGTGTCGAAGCACACTCTATAGAATGACCGGAGGCTGTAGCGGGCGATATGTCAATATTGGCTGGCTTTGAGCAGTCGAGAACACCCTGTAGCTTCTTCTATACGTATATTTATAAAATCCAACTTATATATTTTTACTCGACTGATGACGAAATGAGTAGGGTAATGTTTCTCGAGTGTGTATATGTCGGTTAGTTTGTGGCGTACTACTTCATGTGATGATGAAGTTTTGTGTATATATAGGTATAACAAAGAGTTTCGAATAGTTTCGATCTTCTCAATCAGCTGAAGCCTAAACCTTTTGCTATTTATAAGTTATATGTTTGTGAATTGTCTTTATGTAGTTTATTAACAATGTTCTTGTTTTCTTATATATGTGTATTTTTAATAGGCAATAAATATTATACTCTTCTATTCAAAAATATCAAATTTATTTTTAAAAAATCTTTATTTATTAGTAATTAAATAGTAATATACTCTAACTCTATCAACTAGGGAAAAAATATTTAAGAACGGTTAGTTAAGTAATTGTCTTGAAAATTCCATGAACATAAAATAACACTGTTCCTGTTTTCGACAAATGTTTAAAAAGTCATAAAAAAATCACAAGAATCGTAAATTTGTAGAACAAAAGTGGTTCAGTTACCAATACTGAGCATCTTTCAGCTTACATATCCCTACTGCTACATCCTGTATCCATCCAGCATCCCTCCCGCGATTTATGGATCACAAATACTCCTCTTTTGATGGTTTCTTAGGTCTGTAATAAAAGGCGGCTGATATTAAAGATTCGGAGGGCAGTCGGTCCTCGCCTCGGGGGCTCTCTGATCTATTGGCTTTCTCGTTCTATATCAAGGACTTACTAAAACTAGGCATGTATGGTCGAAAACAAATAGAATTATACGGAGACCATAATAAGGTTCAAACTCTCTAGAACTACTTGACTTATTGTAAAAATTATTTTAGAGTACACAATGTAGGTAATTGTAATTTTTTATTTATTTATTTATTTATTCCGTACAATTTTCTCTGTGCTAGGGCGTACAGTCGACAGCAGATCAATGGTAACACTTTTTACTTTTGACAGTTCTTATTATTTGCGACGTAAGACTTGAAATCGTACTGCAAGTGCTACCATTGATTTGCTGTCGACTGTACCTATGAAGCAATCATTCGAATTCCAGACCGTAGTTTAAAAGTTCTGTAGATATTCGGTACCTAAGTCGATTAGGAGTTTTTCGAAATAGGGTTTTCGCAGTGGTGATACAGACCCCTATAATATATGGTATTTTAGGTCCACTTTCAATTATGTCTATGTTAAATATAGGTATTTGAACCGGGTTAAACTCGGTTTCACCGATTTTGGAACGACACTATTTTACTAATGTGACGTCATCGTCACTTACGCCCTTTTTAATTTTCACGATCGTAACTTATTTTTTTAATAATGAAAACGATGATAATATATGGGTCCCTTTATTTTACCTATATTTTCATTAAAAAAATAATTGGGAAGTGCTTTATATTTGCAAGTGGAAAATCTAGCTAAAAGTTTGCTGTTTATAAAATACCTGCTACTCCAATCTTAACTCTTAGTACCTACACTTTCGTACAGATGAAGTACCCCAGATCCTCGTGTATGGATGGATTTATTTATGAAGTGTGCCCACTGAGGACTCATAAATAACCAATCTTGAGAGTGCATCCATTCTGATTCGAATACATATTAGGACTATTACGAAACATATCGGGAATTACGGTCTAGGGAGCAGTGGGGTGACCGCGACTTCCAATCGTTATCGTAATCGCTTTCAATTTGACGCATGGACGCTATACATTGCTGCTATGTTTTTGCAAGTTTTAACAAACGACAACGAAACGCAGCAATGTATATCGTTCAAGTGTCAAAATGAAAACGATAACCATAACGATTGAAGTCGCGGTCACCCCCCAGGATATTGAACAAAACTATTTAATCAAGTTGTCTTTTAGTATTCTGGGTAAGACAAAGCAGTAAGGGAGAGTGGGGTATCATGTCTTGGTTAATTAAAATATTTTTTGGGCCAAAGTGTCATAAGAACTATTGGATCTATGTTACGGCTAGTTTTAGCCGGTTAGAAGTGTAGCCACGTACTATTGGTTAAATCTAGTATAATACGATTTTATAAGCCATAACAGCTTTATCTAAGCATCACTTATGCATACACACCCTTACACATACACATTCGCACACCACACTCGAGTACACCATCATTGTCGCCATCGTCCGTGCAGTCCCTATGGGGTCGGCTGAAAACCAGCGCTGTGGCCTGTTATGTCAGGCCGCAGCACTATGCTGAGCTGATGCCCATTTAACACCACAACAACAAACCTATATTTGTACCAACTATATCTATTTGTATTTGTACTTTACTTGTTCTTCTTCTGTAATTTGTGGTGTTAAATAAATCTGTTTTCTTTCTTTTTCATTATTTCACTTAGTGTCGCCGCACACGGGCCACACGCGACAGCCACAAACGCCGCCACGAGAAGCTAGAAGCTTGTAGCGTGTGGCTGCCACCGGCGCCAACCGTGTGCGGCGAGTCCATATAAAATGTATGAAAATTACAGGAAATATGCCAGTGGCGGCGTTTTGTGGTTGTGGCCGGTGGCTCGTGTGCGGGAGCTCTTACTAAAATTTAGCTTGAAACCTATTGCCAAACTATAGTAAAGTTGTAAAGTCCGCACGTACGTGGTCGGCATGCCAACAGGTCGGCTGAAACGAGGTGGAGTGGACTATCTCACTTTCCGACTCTCACCTCACACAAATAAAGTAGCCAAGTTAAGAACCGCGCGTATTGGGAACCACTAACTGTGGATGCGGCATTTTATATTGTTAGGCCGCGTTTCCAGATGCAAGAAAATTTCTGTGAGTAGTAAATGTCCGACAGTCTGTCCGACAGCAGCTTGCAGGTGTAGACTGCTTGTTTAGCACTTCCTGCAGAAAAATTGGAGAAATTAGTACAGGGTGGCCTTGAATTCATTCGACAAAATTAAATGGATGGTTAGGCTTGACATTGATTCTGCACAGCGTAAATTAAACAATTTGGGGAAAAAATTCAACTATCAAAAAAATATTAATTTAATGTGCATCGTTACTGTGCTTTTATTTGGAGTTTTTACATTTGAAGGTTTTATTAATTTTTTTTGCAACGATTTGTCACTGGAAAAGTTGCAGTGACCTATAATAGTCTTTTCTAAGGTCATTGTGTGACTTGTGACTTAGTAGTACTTTATTTTTTTACTACGTAGTTTATTTTTTTGCAGTTTTGATTTACTAAAAACCTTACCAATATAATATTTATCGTGAGTGGGGATTGTCCCAGTTTCAATTTATCCAATGAATTCAAGGACATGCAATTGCCTGTATATAAAAAACACATATTTGAACTTCTTGGTCGATACCCAGGGCCCTGATATCGACTATACAAATACCCCCCTGCAGGGGTCTTCTTATCAACTTTGAGTTTTTCTCAAAACTACTTGACCGCTTTTTTTTCAAATAGGTAGATATTTTTACAACCGGTCGTTTTTTTGTAACTCTCAACCATGATGAGATCCGAGATGCCACATCCATCTCTAAACCCACTCGCCCACAATGCATCAGTATGCGCCGAACAACCCCCAAATGCCTGCCTGACTTGCAATACTTATAGCAGTTTAGTGTTTACCCTCTGTATTGTATTATACGGGGCATTATGTGCAGTCGCAGGGTTAGAGCGTGCCACAGGATTTGAATACATTACCAGTTAGAATGCCAATAGCTTTGTTTGTTATACGAGTAGCTAACTAACTTGTAATTATTTATAAACAGTGCAGATTTAACCACAGTACCGTCCGTCTTTACCATAACTCCATACTCATTGGGGCCCCGAAAGACCGATATTACACTTTACAATTTATTTTATATTTTAAACTATTTACATTTGAACTGCACTAAGAATTAGCGCCAACATTTCCAAGTCAAAATGCATTAGCATTGTGTCCGATTACGGACACCATATCAGTTTTTCTTCTTAACAGTGAAAATTTTACTTTTTTTGTCATCCACTTTTTATTTTCCTACAGGGACCCATATTTGCCCAAGGGCAACGACCTGTTTATCCGTCACTTAGGCTAAAGACCAAGTAGTAGGTACAGACAACATCAGATCAATGGTAACACTTGCAGTACGATTTCAACTCTAACGAAGAAGAAAATAAGAACGGTCCAAAGTCCAAAGTGTTCACTGGATCTGATTTGATGTTCTCAATTAGGTTGAGATTTTCTCAAAAACTACTAGACCGAATTTAATAATTATTTTACAGTTCCATAGTTTTAAATTTTATCTATCAAACAGTGAAAGAATTTTTGCAATAGGTCGGGTAGTTTTTGAGAAAATCTCAACCTTAAAATCTCTCTGTGTTCCACCGTACTAATATTACTGTAGAACTAATATGATTTTTTTTCTACCACTCATACACACAAATACTTATATTATACGCCTGTTTTCCGTGTAGGAGTAAGCAAACGATGGACTTCCATCTGCTGCGATTCCTGCACACAACTGGTTGTGAATATCGGCCTAAATTACTAATTGGAAAAGTGTTTCCTGAGGCCAAGTTCTGAATGAAGGTTCCTCCAACGTTAAAAATTATTTGCCCTTAATAAGGCATTCTAACTAAAAATCATTACACAACATGTCTTCTCTCGTATCGTGTCTCACTCCGGACTAGAACTTGTTAAAAACTGTTCATTTAAGTTAGTCGATCCAATTAAAAAATGACTATAACTTGCGATCGGAAAATAGAGAAGGCCAAACATGGCATGTAGATTCTAACAGAATCTTTTCTATCGCATAAGGCATACTTGAACCAATAAATAGAAAACAATGCCTATTATCTAATCTAATACAATATACTTAGCTCGCATGCCCGCGGCCGCCGCACGCGCCGCTCGGGGCGGGCGGGGCGGGCGGGTATAATCAAATATTTGCCGAGGAAGCCCGCCCGCCCCAGGCTCGCATTCCTCCATGTCTTTATTTACTCAATAAACAGACTACATTCTGCACAATCTTATTATGCATTTTATTAGGTAAGCTAGAGGCCCGAGGCTCTATTAGATTAGAGAAAAGACGTATGAGTATACACGGGGATCTCATTAGAAAACCAGTTGTAGCGCAAACATACTCGTAGATAAGTACTATGTTTATTTTCAACTGAACAAATGGGAAATTTTTTCTCACTAGTTCAGTCAACTGAACTAGAAATAAACGGTAGCATCTTCTTTTTTCGTGTGGTTTAGTAACCAAACCTATTTGTCAGAGTTATTCAGGCCACCCGTAGGCCTCTGACGTGGCCTAACGACTGCTGCCGAGCGACAGCAACCGGGACCAACTGCTTAACATGCTTTCCGAGGCACGGAGGGGCTCAGATGAAAGTGTCACTAGTCACCCATCCAGGTACTGACCTCGCCCAGCGTTGCACTATCGTTTTCAACGCGTACTCGCAACTAGACTACGAGCAACTCTGTAACGGTAGCATGACGAACAAAATGTACAAAGCTAGTACCTATCCGTTAGTTGACACAACCATTTTGGTGGCGACTACCTGTAGCACATGTTCGTTGTAACGCACCGTACCCACGCTTACGCCACCGTGACAAAGTTGAGAGTCACATATGAAAGATCGGCCGCAAACGTGTAGTCGCTGCATTATTTTTAAATCAGATAATAATTCGAGTTACGCGAGAATACTCTGTGGAACTCCGATGTGCAAGTAATCCTCTTATGCGGCGGAGCGGGCAGCCAATATCTTAAAAGTGCAGCTAGCAACTTCACTACACAGTCCTTACTTATATCGAACTTCAAACATTCGCCTACTTTACCTAACTTCCAACAGAATGCTCCTAGTATTTCAACCTTTTGGGGAAATTTTATAACTCTTGCAGAGTATCGACAAAAATAATGAGTCTGTACATTGGATTTTTTGCAATGATTAATTGTAATGTGTTTTAGGATCGATACTAATGCCAAAACACCTAGGCCCGTATTAATATAACAATCTCAGCTCAAAAGTAAATCTTGAGAACGACCTCAAGATGACGTTCCTATTAGTAAACGTAACTTGGGTGAGCGTAGGAATCGGGTATCACCAGTTCTCAAGAGAACTGTCAAACTCACACTTGAGAACGTATTTGCTGATTGCAGGCGAACGGCGACTTGAGAAAGACTTCACGTGATACGCCCTAAAGACGGTTTATTAATAAATGACATACCTACTTGAGATGGTGATCACCTCAGAATATTAGGGGCCCTAGTTTTAGAATTCTTGTCTTGTCTAGACTTGAATTGATGCTCAAATGTCTTAGCCGCACATAGACTATAAGCCATTGTGGTTTGCGATGTGAAACCAACCACCTATCCTCTAGAAGAACTGCCTCCCTTTACATTCACAGTACCTACTTCGTCGAGGTATAGTAACCAGTGACAGGGGAAAGTAGCGGATACCGCTAATCTAAACTATATGGGAGGCAAAGAGTTTGCCTGATTGATGGGTCCGCATATACGTTTTCATTTTACCCATATTTTTATTTATTTTATTAATGGACTCGACAGTTCATCATTTGCCAATGTCATGTTACAGAAAATTCTATATATAATAGTATTCCATCTTCCTCCAGAAGGGTCGCAGTAGCATCTTCACCCTAGGTAGCCACGTCTTCTTGTCTTCATCCAGAGGTGTTGCCGTAGCGTCATCACTCTGGACGAAGCAGCTCGACAGTCACCTTCACTCCCGAGCTTGTTGTAGGTATGTACTATTGATAAAAGCTTGAAACTTCAGATTTTGCTACAACTATCCAATAAATTCACCATACTGTCATTCGCGAACATTTTCTGATTAACACAAATATATGGTGATATTAAACACAAAATAGCCACTGTAGACATTAAAATAAATATTAACAAATAATTTTGCAACCGTCGTTTCTCGCCATTTTCAAGAGAACCACCTATATTTTTAGACCCTCATCGAAATTGTTAAAAGGGCACGTGTCTTTCTCGTCACGTAAGGAGTTGCTTAACAAAAAGTTCCAAGTCACAATAGCAAACTAGATTAGGTAATCGACACGATCTCTTTGGACGTTTTGTAAGGGGCACATTTGGGCTCACGTCACGTGTAGAACCTTTCGGGAAGTTATCCCCGAGATCAGTGACTGGAGTTCTGTTAAACTGTTTACGTTACTTGCTTTTCGGTTTTTATTAGGTCTTTCTATACTGTATTTTCATTTCGTTGGGGTAGACGAGTTCTCGAAATCTCTTATTTATTTATTCAATTATAACTGACTGGTTTACAGATATCACCAAAGCACCGAGTCAGTGGATACAATATAATAATAATTCTTAAAATAATTAATTATACAGTAAAATTAGTGTAAATTAGAGTTACTATTAATATAGATAGATATATGTAGGTATGTATGTCTTCTCGCTATTATGATCCCACTTCACTTGGCTATTCGTATTCGCTATTGGATGTTTGTCGTATTTGTCAAATATTTGAAGTACAGTCGACAACAGATCAATGGTAACACTTTTTACTTTGACATTTCTTATTATTTGCGTCGTAAGACTTGAAATCGTACTGCAAGTGTTACCATTGATCTGCTGTCGACTACATACAAATCAGACGAATATTTTGTGAAGAATACCAACCACACATGGTAGATAAATACGCAAATACACAAATACGCAAATACGAATAACCAAGTGAAGTGCCACCATAACACAGACCTTTCCTTCATATGCCTGGCTATCCATGCTTTTGCTCAATTAATATGATTGAGAAGCTAGCTGAATATTAATTATACCTATAGTCCATTTTCCTACAAACTCTCTACGTTTATCGGTAGAAATTATAACACACATTAGATTAAGTTAGAACTTATATCGCTTCAAAACAGGCTACTCCTTTGTAGCACACTGAATATTCGTACGTTATTCTATTGTTTTATTTAGAGGTAATATTTAATACTTATTTAGATTTAGGTACTGTTCGTTAGGTTTTCTACTCTTCCGTCATCGGTAGAAATTTTTACACACATTGTTAATTGTTTTAGACTCGTAGCGATAAACGCGATTTAAAGTTATAGTTGTTGAGGGCATTTCCCTTGATATCATTTTATTTTCAGTTTCAGCAACTCCCAAATTTAGCTACGGTTGAAAACTTTTATTAAGTAATATATCAAAACTTAAAATAATACAAATAAGTAGGGTATTATTGGGCATTTCAAAACACATTCCATTCCTTCGCAAACGTTCGTTGACACTCACGTTGCTCGGATGATCATGCGTTTCGAAAAACCCAAAAATACGCTACCGTAGTGTGACAATTTTCACGTTGAAAACGCTAATGCACAGTATCGCAACATGTCATGACTGTCTGCAGGTTAACGTAACACAATAAGACAATAAAAATACAAGTACATAACGGATTCGTTATGATTTATAAACACAAAATTCTTATCTAATGTATAAAAACATTCGGAAATTTACACTCCCATCATTTTGCGTAGATCATCAAGCTGTTACGTACTTAATTCACGTAAGCTATCTGTTTAAATGCAAACATGAAATTTGTGAAACAACCTCATTCTTTGAAGCTGGAGAAAATTTGTGTTCAAGCCAACAGAAGCATAGCCCGTCATGGAAAACTTTTACCTAATTCAATTCGGTGTATTATTTCTGGACCTTCTAACTGCGGTAAAACTAATTTAATGCTTGGACTACTTTTACATGAAAATGGATTACATTTTCGAAACGTGTACCTGTATTCCAAGACTTTATTTCAACCAAAGTACGTGTTTTTAGAAAAGGTGTTCCAAAATGTATCAGAGATATCTTTTATAAAATATCGTGATAACGAGGAAGTTTTGAGTCCTCATGAAGCCGCTCCTAATTCAGTTATAATTTTTGACGATGTTGCATGTGAAAATCAAAACAACATACGTGATTATTTTGCTATGGGCAGACATAAAAATATAGACTGTTTTTACTTAAACCAAACCTATTCAAAAATTCCGAAGCAGTTAATTCGTGACAATGCTAACCTCGTTATTCTTTTCAAGCAAGATGATGTTAACCTTCATCATGTATACGATGAACATGTTAATACAGATATGACATGGACTCAGTTCCGAGATATGTGTTCGGAAATATGGAGCAACCCTTACAGTTACTTAGTAATAAACAAGGACTGTGAGAAGAATAAAGGCTATTATAGAAAGACTTTTGATACATTCATAAATTTTCAATAGATGTTTATAATAAACATGTTATGGTTTTTACGGTCATTGATAATTTCAACGCTGTAAAGTATAGTGCTAAAGTATAAAGTATGAACGAAGAGAAGGAGTTGAAAAAACAGGTTCTGAAATCTACCCAATCACTTAAAAAGAAAATTCAAATAATGCGCGACATCAAAACTAATAATGATATAGTCATGGAGTCCGTTTTAAAACCGATAACAGATCCATTAAAACAGTTATCAATTAAGAATTCTAAGACATGCGATGAAATAGTAACTCCAAAAATAAATAAAATTATGAAGAGAAAGGTCAGTCGTACCCCTACACATACAGTAAAAAAAGGTGTTCGCGATCATGTATCAGAAGATGATGATTATCCTTATGATGGAAATAGTAGTTCTAATGACAGCAATTATTATGATGCTCCTGTAAAAGGTAATACGTCTGATCTTCAAACTGAGGAGGATGACGAGTTAAGTGATAGTGATGATTCCAAACATGATACAAGCGGTACATCTTTCAAAACTAGCAAAAGTATTAGTCCACGTCCTTCATCATGGTCAATGTCAGATATCGTCGATGAAAATATTCCTTTCGGTGTCAGAAGAGAAAGAGGAAAACTTATGATGGGAATGTCATCAGTGTCTTTAAATGATTACCATATTATAGTTGGTGGAAAACCATACGTTAAAACTTTAGGGCTAATGGAACTGTTATTTAAAAAATCACCAGATTTAAGTTTAATAAAAGAAGATGACAGACTTAACTATAAGAAAATGTTAATAGTTACTAATGCTCATCGTCGTGATTACGATCCCTCAAAACCAATTAAAAGTAACAAGGGAAGAAAGTATACGCAGATAATTAGACCTCTATTCATAAAATTAGCTAAAAATTGTGTTAGCACGGAAAGCATGTCGCAAGGATCCGGATTGTCTGTAATTAAGAAACTTAATCCAAACGTGGATTATGTTTATTGGGATGATCCCAATGAATTGGTTAATCGGTTAAAGTTATTGGTAGCTTCTCGAGATGCTGGTAACACTGGATTAGATAATGAAATAATATCCATCATTGAAGAATTACGTGAAAGTGGTTTAATTAAATAAATATTTATATGTCGGATTTTTCTATATTAAGACAGTCAACTATCAACTATCGGTTAATGCAGTTCTGAGGGGAATGAATATCGATAAATTCGGTCATCACGTTCATAAGCGTTTGCGTACATCAGTACAATTGAAAACTGATGATTTATTAAAAATCGAAGATGGCGAAATTAATATAAATTCAGTGAGATTAAAAGGAGTTAGCATCCCATTAGAAGCTGACGATGCTGTGAATAAGGAATATGTTGATAAATTTATTAATCAATTTTGGACAAGTCAGAAAATAGTAGACGAACTGAACAAATTAACATTTACAATCAAAAAATATCTGCAGACTTACTATTATACGAAATCTGATATAGATTCAATCATTAAGATCCCAAAAGTGTAGGTAATGAAATGAGTAAACAACAAGTTGTAGATGAAATTCATAGAGCAGCAAGAAAAAACTTCATTCGACGGTATGTGTGTTTAAAAGGTATTGATGATTTATGGCAAGCTGATTTAATTGATATGCAAAGTTTAGCAAAGGATAACAAAGGTTATAAATACATTTTAGTTATAATAGATGCCTTCTCTAAATTTGTTTGGGCAATGCCATCTAAAACGAAAACTAAGTCGGAAATTTCGAATTTATTTAATATAATACTTGTTTCTTCTGGTCGAATACCTGTTAATTTGCAGACTGATTTAGGTAAAGAATTTTATAATAATATATTTCAAAATCTGATGGCTTCAAACAAAATTAATCATTATTCTACATACTCAACTAAAAAAGCTTCCATTGTGGAAAGAGTGATTAGGACTTTGAAAGGCAGGCTTTATAAGTATTTTAGTTATATTGGTAATTATAATTGGTTTAGAAAACCTTTAGAAAACATTGTTAACTCCTATAATAATACTGTACATCGAATAACTCACTATAAACCTATAGACGTAAACTACAACAATGAATCTACTATCATGAGTAACATTAAACTGTCACAGAAGATGTCTATCATAAAAAAATGTAGTAAATTCAATGTTGGAGATCATGTTCGTATTAGCAAATATAAAGGAGATTTTCAAAAAGGATATACTCCAAATTGGTCCGCTGAAATATTTACAATTACAAAAGTAAACAATACTAATCCGATTACTTACCGAATTGAAGATCAGCGAAAACAAATGATTTTGGGTACATTTTATGAACAGGAGCTTCAAAAAACGATGAATGGTGACATATACTTGGTGGAAAAGGTTTTAAAAAGGAAGGGTAATCAATTGTTTGTAAAATGGTTGGGTCTTAATGATACTGAAAATAGTTGGATTAATAAAAAATCTATTGTATGAAACCTATATAACGTGTATGTATTTATTGTAAGATCATTATATTTGATGGTTATTGAAGGAGGAGGACTTCTCAATAGTGTAATTAATAATTTGCCATTTGAATTACATTTACCTGGATACAATTATTGTGGACCTGGTACTAGACTAAAAGAAAGATTGTTACGGGGTGATAAAGGTATTAATCCGTTAGATAACGCTTGTATGCAACACGATATAGCATATTCCAAGTATTCGAATTTAGAAGACCGTCATAAGGCGGATTTAGAACTACTAAACATGGCTAAACAAAGGGTTAAGTCGAAAGACTCACGCACAGGAGAAAAAATTGCCTCGTGGTTAGTAAACAAAGTAATGAAAACTAAATTAAAAGCAGGTGCAGGTATTACGGGATTTAAAACCGCCGTATCAAAAATACGTAAACAATTACGAAAGCAGAAACCTAAGAATCACAGATCTGCTATAAAATATGCATATCTTGCAGCTAAAAAACTACTTTCAAAAACATCAAGAGTGAGGTTACCTCGTGTAATACCCATTCCAAAAACTGGAGGTATACTACCTTTAATCCCCATATTTGCTGGTTTGTCGGCTTTAGGTGCGCTAGCGGGAGGTGCGGCAGGTGTTGCGAAAGCTGTTAATGATTATAAGTCATCTAAACAGAACCTAAGGGAATCGGAACGCCATAATAAAATGATGGAATCTATTGCCTTAGGAAAAGGTCTATATATCAAACCATATAAAAAAGGAAGTGGATTATTTCTAAACAATTTAAAAAAAAACTGAATCATAGGCTACCTAGGCGTGCTCTTACTAATATAGATATTATTGAACATGCTACAAAAATCCCATACTTTAGAGGTGTTTATATGAGAGATAAGTTGCCGCATAAACCAAAGAAAGTAGAGTGTGCTATCATCAATTTAGATGATCATAACAATAATGGAACGCACTGGGTAGCCTATGTTAAACTAAATAATTATTGCGAGTACTTTGATAGTTTTGGGGATTTGAAACCTCCGTTGGAACTTGTTAAGTATTTAGAAAATATTAGTGACATCTTTTATAATTACAATAATTACCAAAGTTTCGATTCCGTCAACTGTGGTCATCTATGTCTAAATTTTTTAAAAAACTTTTGGAAAAGACATTTAAAATGAAGTTATCATATTTATAGTTATCATTACAAAAATGAACTTCACGCTATCAATATCTGACACCAAGTCATCTTTGACAACTAATTATTCCCCTGCTTTACAACTCGATGGTGATTATGAGTGCGGTCTTTTATATTTTTCGGCATTCAACTCAATACCAAATATAGATAGCAGAAATAATAAAGTATGGTATGGTGAAAACGGAGTCGTAGAAATTCCAGAAGGTTCGTACGAACTTCAAGATATTAGTGACTACTTAAAGGAACATATTAAGGATTGTGTATTTAAATTGAAATGCAATAACAACACATTAAAAACAACTATTTTTTGTTCAAAAGATATACATTTTGAAAAGGAAGGATCGTTAAATAAAATATTAGGTTTTGGAAAAGAAACTCTAAAAGCTAATATAATACACGAATCTAGTTATCCGGTATGCATTCTGTCGACAACCGTGCTGAGGATTGATTGTGATATAGTTAGTGGATCTTATGTGAATGGAAAAACTAGCCATATTATTCACGAATTTGCACCAAATGTTCCTCCAGGTTATAGAATTATCGAAGTCCCTAAAAATATAATATATTTTCCTGTAAATCGTAAAAACATAAGCTCTATCAATATTAGAATATTGGATGTAAACAATAACTTAGTTAATTTACGAAACGAAGAAATTCAACTCTATTTACATCTCAAAAAAAACAATGATCGATTTTCTTAAATACTCGCGATCTGTCATTAAAAAATATAGTACAAATAGTGCTGTTGAGGGAATAACACCTTCTAAACAAATTAAGAAAAATATAAAACCTAAAAAAGGTCTTACAAAAGAAAACGTGAAATTTCTCAAACTTATTGGTTTAAAATGAGTATCCTAAATATAACAGAGCAGCCAACTTATGACAATTCCATCGAAAGTTATGAGTTTCATTCGTATAATCCATACGTCACCAGTTTTAATATTAACGATGAGATCCGCATACCCATTAATCAGCAGGACTTATATGTTTTACCTTCTGCCAGTACATTATACATAGAAGGAAATGTACAGGCTTATAACAGAGAATCCAAAGCAAAATTAAGTCATATTAATTTTACAAACAATCATGTACTTTTTCTTTTTCAATCGATTTCATACCAAATCAATGGAGTTGTAATTGACACAGTTCGCCAACCTGGAGTTACTACGACTATGAAAGCTCTATTGTCAATGAGCGAAGGGGAATCTAAAATATCTAAATGTTGGGGGTGGAATATCGATGGATCATCAAACTCGGGAAATAAATTTGCGGTATCATTACCTCTTAACAAAGTTTTAGGTTTCGCTGAGGACTATAATAAAATAATTATGAATTGTAAACATGAACTCATCCTAATTCGTAGTAATACTAATTTGAATTGTTTAAAATTAGGCGCTGGAGAATATGTTCATGATATTGAGATTACTAAATTAGTATGGCGTGTTCCTCACATAAAAGTTTCCGACCGTGAAAGAATTAACCTGCTTAGACATTTAGAAAAGGACCGTGCAATTAATTTAGTATTCAGAAATTGGGATTTGTACGAATATCCTTTATTACCTCAAACTTCAAAACATACTTGGTCGATAAAAACATCTTCACAGATTGAGAAACCTAGGTTTGTAATTTTAGGCTTACAAACTGATCGTAAAAATCAGATACTTAAAGATATGTCTCAATTTGACCATTGTAATTTACGTAACGTTAAAGTATTTCTGAATTCAACTTATTTTCCATATGAAAACTTAAACATTGATTATGCTAATAATAATTATGCTTTAATATATGAGCAATACGCAAAATTTCAACAGTTCTATTATGGACGTCGACCTGATCCGTTGCTAAGTTATAACGATTTCAAAACTAAGGCACCCTTATATCTAATAGATTGTAGTCGACAATCTGAAATAATACAAACAGGAAGTGTGGATATACGGTTGGAATTGGAAACAGATACTCCCTTACCAGATCAAACTACAGCTTACTGTCTTATATTAAACGATTGTATTATTGAATATAAACCCTTAAGTAATATTGTAAAAAAGATATCATGAATCAAGATTGCATAATTGTTGATATACAAGGTTTTTCTGATTGCAATAATAATTTTATAATTAAAGAACTGGCTCTGGCTACACAAGAATATACCCAGGTATTTCTAGTTAAACCTCCTTATTCTTTTTGTAACTTATCTTGTGAAGAAAAAAAGGGTATTCTCTGGTTTGAAAGAAACAGAGGTATTTTATGGAGAGAAGGTTACATCGACTATCGTGAGTTTAAAAGAATAATTTCACCTGTATTAGCTTATAAAAAGATAATAGTTAAGGGTGAAGAGAAAATTAAATGGATTGCTGATTTATGTCAAAATTGCTCAATAATTACAGACGTGGGTGAAAATGGATGTCCTAATTTATTAACGTTGCATAAAAAATACTGTAATTCTACAACTTACTTAAACTGCTTAACTCATAAAAAATATTGTGCTTTAAAAAATGCAATATGTATAAAAAAATGGTGCATTGATAACAATTATCTTTGGTAAATACCAATATTGCATATTATTATGTTTAATGTAGCGTAAGTTTAACTTTGTATGTTTTCCTATATTAAGTTAAGTATAGATAATAAAACCAATTTTTTAACAACATTTTATTTCATTTAAGTGAACTAAGAAATTACAATTACCTCTTACATTTTTTACTAATTAGTTACTACAGAATATCACTTCATATTAATGCTAATGTCGAACTATTTTTTTTCACACTGCTGTTCGTAGACTGTGGCTACCTGAAACAAGAGATATTAACAATTACTATATAAAACATTACAACCCACATCGCTTCATATAAAAAACCTGCAATAGCATCTATAACAATACTTCCGTTATTAAAACAAGTTAAGTTTAGAAATAGGATACTTACATAGTTGCTGTCTGCACGTTCTCCCAATTCCCTTGTTATTAAAAATAACGTATGCGTGGCGGACTGCATTACTTGGTCTTCGTTATCGTAGACGAGGTAGTTGGCTCGGGTTACGGTGCGGTCTTCAATAACTGTTTCCTTCTCCGTGAATTTGCACACTTCAATCTTTATAGAGAACTTAGGTAGTCTTGTATCTGACAGTGTTGTTATATAGTTTGCTTTTGGATAATAGTTGCGAGTTGAGTTAGCCGACATTATTAATTATCGTCTCTCTGTATCGTCTCTTCGAGTGTTAAATATTGACTACTTAAATTAATTTATTAGCACACACCAATCGCGCGAATGAGCTTCGTCATCAAAAACTTGTCTAGACATGCCAAGGTACTCGCAGCGAGGCTCTTCGCAAAGCGTCAGTGATTTTATTTTGATGTGGTTTGCAAATTATTGTTGTGTGTGATTATATTACTGAATGTCATGAATGGTTTAGAATAGGTTTATATAACGAAAAAAAATACTGAGTACCCTTTAAAATAATATATTTATCAACCATATTTTACATTATTTAAGTAATACTTATAGAAATCTTATCGTTAAATTAAGTACTTATAATTATTATAGTCAATTGAATACAAATTTTGTGAACCAATCAATTGCTAGAATAGCCATTTCTTTTTCAACCAGTGAATAATCGTTAGTGTAATAATCCAATAACGTCTCAATATTGGATGGCGATAAATACGTATTCGTAAGCACAGATTGAATTTTGTTCACAGTTGGCTTTACCTTTAGGTATTCTATTTCTAGACTTTTCAATCTTATATCTATACAGTGACCATACATATTAATAGCAGAAAATACTTGGTGTACATAATAATCAGGACATCGTTTATCACAATACATGAGTCTATACAACTTATACTGACATGAGTCATAGTTACTTTTATATTGTCCGATCATTTTAAACTCATTATAAATAGTTTCCCATTCTTCTGGAGACCAAAATATACAGTAATTTTCAAGCTTCACATAAATTTGTGGTAAGAAGTCATTAATTGGCCAGAGTCCGCTTGTTATTTCAATATTAGAGTAATAATAAGAATGTTTCAGAATTATAATATCGGCTAAATATCCCTCGGCCATCTTAGATAATTATAATACAATTTTATTAGTGAAATACGTTAAGCGAATTCAAAATGTGCTCTGATAATGACCCCAAGAACGGGTCGACGTTTTGTTTTTTAATATAATGCGTTTATCATCGTTAGCTGAAAGCGCTATTTTATTTAATTCCTGTGTGAATACTTCATGCTTCAACGATTTAAAATAAATGTTTTTTCTTCTAATGACATCGTTGGTTTTTAAAACTTTATTATAGTCATTGTGTGTTAAACCTTTAACAACACATTTTTTTACACCCTTTGCTTTCTTAATCTCGGAATTTTCGGTTTTTATAGAATATAATTTGGATCGTAAGCCTACGAATTCAGCTATATTTTCTCCGCCGAACTCATCTTTAAATAAACCAGGAATTTTGTTGTTGTCACATTTGATTCCGTACAAATTATTAACCGAGTAATTACTGGTATCAAAATATGGTTTGAATTTCATGTTAATATCCTTATATATATCTTCTGTCTCTATAGAATATAGAAAGCTATCTGTATCTGTATAACATAATTTAATATTGTCTTTGTAGTATGGTTTCATAACAGTGTAATGGAAATCAAACATATGGCTTTTGGATAACTCTAGAACGGTGAAACCGATGTAAATCGGTTTGTCTAAAACCACTCGTTCAGGTTTCATTTGAACAGCTACGAAATTTTCTGAGAAAATTGTCACACTATGAAAATTCGGTCTCGATATGTATCTATTGGCTGTATATTGTTTTTTGGTGATATTGGTACTGTCCTGCCATTGATTGACTAACTTTACATCAACCCGATGTTCTACATTTTCCAAAGTTTTGCCAAAGATACTATTATTCAATAATTTAAAAAAGTCTTGTTCGAAAGCCGAGCGTGCACTTTGCCTTAATTTTGTATTTAGATCAATATATTCCTTCAAATATGGACTTTGCTTGAATTTTATTACCCTGTGTATTTTTTTTAATATTAATCCATTTGCTATACACGTTTTTAAATGAATATAATGAATTACGTATCTATATTTATCGTATAAATTTGGAATAAGTTTAGAAGAGTTTGAGCCTGGAGGTTTGAATTTTTGTGGGCAAAAAGGAAAATCATTATGTAAATTATGGAGGTATTCTGGATATTCTAAGTCCACTTCTAAAATATAACCATGCATGGAATCATTTGGCACTGTTAGAATGTTGAGGTTATTAATGTCTAACTGGTTCATTAAAACAAAATCAGAATGTGGTAAATAACCACACATAGCAAATCCATATAAATTATTGCAGTCTATGTATATTAAGTAGCTACTACGACTGTCCGGGTCATAGTGAGATAAATATTTGTTATTTGCCTTAGCATACCGAGTTGAACATAAACAAACTCCTCCGCGTATACCGCTCTGTATCATACGAATTATCTCTAAATCATCAATAAGATGTAATTGAACTTTAGTTTTAAGTAACATAGCATCAAAACTTAAACTTGGAGCTGTTAAGTAAAACGATGGGTCCAATTTATAATTTTTTGTGCAAGTTTTCCTGAAACTTTCGAAGATATCTGTTAGTAATAATACGTCACTTTTTAAGTACAAATCGGTATATTCGCCTAAATTGCGTAAACCAAATATGTTCCATACATTCAAGGCGTGTTTATAGTCAGACTCAGGTATATCTTCATTCATTAACTTATTAAAGAAACGTTTTCGCGGTGGTAGAGAAGTTTCTTTGTATATGTTCCAGCCAGTTATATATTCATACGGATACACCCCTTTACATCGCATTAAATCAAATTGCAGTGGATCTGAAAAAAATCGTGATAGATGTATAAAATCCTCTTTGTTTAAATTTTCTGCGAGTTTTTGTAAACTAGTAGCTAAAAAATTGAATGAATCAACGAAACGAACAGGTACTAGCCCTCCGTCCTCTGTAATGAATAGTTTTGTAAACGATATGTACTTTTCTTTATTTTTAGCTACCACTTTCAATGGACCTTTCATATCACCTAGTTCCTTTATAAATAAATGACAGTCGTAGCCTGATAGGTTATGAAAATAGACCGGGATGAATTTAGGTAAAGCAAATCGAATGTTACAGTAGGTGTGCGTTGCGCCTCTGTACACCCCTGTCAGGTGACAGTGATCGCGGACTCGTTCGTCAAAAAGCATTTGCGAACATATATGACAGACTTTTGCGTTATTAAAATTTTGTAAATCGATGTCGGTAAATACAATTGGTTTGTTAGTGTTCAATATCTTATGAATCTTTATAATATCGATTTGAAGATACTCAGTGAATTTTTCGGCACAATTAAGACCTCTGTATGATCTGTATCGGTTGAGGGTATTGTCATATGAGCACACAATGTAATAACCAAAAGCTGCTGGAACATGTTTTTGAGTTGTAGTTGTGAATGTAGAGGTGGAAGTGTCGCTCGTACAAGGCTCTAAAAATGACTCGAAGTCAGCGTAAATAACAAAAGGTATATGCTGCATCCTTTCAAAATGCTTAAATTGAATTATGGTCCCCTTGTTCGGAAGAACTGTCGCGACACTACCACATACATGTGAATTTAATTTACATTCGCTGTCAAAAAACATCAGACAGTCATCGCAAAAGTATATTTTACCATGATGTTTAGTTAACTGTGTTCTCAATAAAATGTTCAAATGTTTAATTAAACAATAATGTGAACGAGATCCGTTTTCTAGCAGTAATAAATTAACATGATGATTTTGCCGACAGTGCGTTTTGTAAAGCGGTCCGACAATATGTTTGTTATTACTAATACCATACACGTTCACACTCACATTACGATTATTTTTTTCGAAAGTTTTTATATCAGAAAGGGAAACCGGAAAACTCATATTTTGCACATTTAGTATATCCTTAAAATGAGGATAAGAGGATACTCTATTCGGGTTATTTTTTGCAGGAAAAAGAGATGCTATCACACTCCATAAGAAGCAGAAATTATCATAATTTTTTATATTGACACATGATCGCTTATGTTTTAAAAATTTCGGCAAAGCGATAAAACTAGAAGCCCTCAGCGGAGTGTATTTGTTAATATTTACTTCAAGATACAGATTTCTTAGAAAAGTCCAACCGCTATCTCGTTGTTGAAACTCATCCATTTTTTTACAAATAATATTTTTCATGTTCCGAAATACTTCTTTAAAATCATAATTTCGACATAGAACTATATTTTCCGTATTGAAAGACTTTGTTTCCTTTGAATCATTTTTTGGTAAAGCGTATTCAGAAAACAGCTCTAAATTTACCTTTATCGCATTGTAAGAGCTGATTCTAGCGTCGAATAGCTGACGTACTAACGAACTGAGTTTATTTAGATATTCAACTGGCAAACAACTAGTTGTCTCGTTCTCACTCCCACGTCTAGTAGGTGATGGATGTCGCAAACGGTATGATGCAATGCGATTTCTAAATGCAGATTGAATTTTATCAATGTTTTCATTTATTTGTACAGCATTATTGTTCTTATGTTGTATGCTTTTTAGATGACCTGAAAAAGCCTTGCTTTTAATTGATTGATCACAAACCGTACAATAAACGGATTTGTGGGCCATAATGGTATAGGTTTAATATAATGATATTATAATGTACAAATAGTATGAAGTAATATTTATTTGAATTTTAATTTATAAATACTTGTACGGAAATATAAATTATAGTAATTTTAGAGTTCTTCATCTATTTTCGATCTGCAAAAAATTTTCCTTCTTCCGTAAACTTTTTCTTCACTTCCTTCAAAAAGTTTCTTAGTGATTCCAACTCTGGGCTGTCATCACTTACGCGATATTTTAGGCTTACGCTCGCTTTTTCGTGTCGGTTCCTAGGGTCCACTTTCGCAATATCCGCGGTGTTGTACACCCGAACCTCGACAAACAAATTGCCCTCCAGTTGCTGGTATCTCCGCAGAACCCCGTCGGCAACCCTCCGCGACAGCGCTGACGTAAGGTTCGCTCTCTCCAACGCAATACTTCTCGCACTCCTCGCCTCACTTTCGTCACCGCTGTCAAAGACCTCGGTGAAGGCTTGTCTTTCGTTGTCAAGGGTAGCACGTTTAGGAGCAGGAGCAGGAGCGTTGCTTGCTTTTGATTTCCGCTTCGGAGCAGCAGCGATCTTCTTTGTCACCGATTTAGACTTGGGTGTTCCGCGAATGCTTCTGAAAGGGGTAACAATAAATTAATTAGACATAATGGATTCGAATAGAGCATATCGAAATGATGATCACGTAATGTTTATAGCACCTAATATATTTAATGTAAACTTACACTCGTTCATCGTCATCGGAGTCGAGGGTTGCGAACCGATGTGCAGGTTCTTCGTGGCTTGACTTCGCTGTGTTCACGTTCTTGCGCACGTAATATTCAGAGTCAGACCTGTAAAATGAAATAAAATGTAAAATAAATAATTTAATCTCTACATTCAGAGAGGTGCTGTGTTTTATTAGGAATATCAGTGTTCGATCCATGAGTTATCCCTGATTGTTCGTCAGCGACATATTTACAAGAAATAAAAAAATAAATCAGTAACAGTAGTAGGATTTACGTACTTACATGATTTAGATGCACCGGATTCTGAGTTTCACAAAAAATACTTAGTTAGGTAGGTACTAGGTCGAGCACTTCTTCACTTTAGGGTAGAGTAACCTTGCTGAAGTTCACTTGAAGACAATTTGGATGAGCTAATTCGTTAGCACCATTTAAACACGAATTTCGGGTGACGCTGACAGGGGTCGTCAACATTTTATTGATCATACTTTTTTTAAGTGTAACACTTTGGACTTTACATCGTTCTTATTATACGCGTAATTTTTTCTGCGTTTGAATGGTTAATTAACTCAGGGCAGATATTACATACGAGTTTGCTAGCTAGAGATTTATTAGGATCTTTTATAATTCTAAAGGGATGATCCACTTTGTAAAAAGTCCAACCCTATTTTGCACGCACACAAGAATATGCTGTGTTTTGTTGGTTTCCTCACGATGTTTCCTTATGTCGCAATAACTTATTGATACAATATTCATTTATAGGTCAACATAGAGCTCATTAATAATATTAAGAACAAGTAATGAACAGATAAACGTGTTATGTTACAACCGTATATCGTAACCAGTCAAGTAATCTTATTCATTCGTTTCTACTTCTTAATAATTCATTTCTAATATTTTAATTATTTTGACTTTGACTTTGACTTTGACTGAATTCATTTTTATGAATAAAAGGTTTACTACACCTTACATGGTGCTAAATAAGCATAATTTATATTTTAAATATATTTAAGGAAAATGTGTCGCAATGACCTAATTAATTTGAAACCGTACACTAAACGCACATCGTATTGCACTTCCGTCAGCGTTTTCTTTGAGGATACAGTCGAGCACATAATTATGTATGTATAAAATATTAAAATAATATATTATTTATTTATTTATTTATTTATTTAATCTTTGTTACATTTTATGTATCGAGCGAACTTAATGCCTTGCGGCATTTTCTTCCAGTTTACCTTAAGGCATGCAGAAATTGTATATTACCTATTATAGATCTATTAGAGAATTCGTGAAATGTATTTTATACTTTTATCGTCACTAATCAATCTTCACAAATGTTTCAAACATGACTGTGTTATTACCGAAAAATTATATACAGTCCTTTGAAAGACTTTATGAAACAAACATTATTGATAGGTAATTAATTATAGAAGAATTTGTGTCTGCATTTGAATAACCTGAATAACAATAAAAAAAATTATTTTGCAAGAATGCTATAAAAAGATTTTATGTTTGACTGTACTTATAATATGTTGCAATGATTAAACCGTTTACATATCATAACATGAATACCTAAGGGATATCGCACATGGTGATGCTATAATATTTTATGTTACGATAATATATTAAGAAATCAGAAACAGATAAGATAAGATAACAGGTATGAAATCTTATCAGTCTCTTGAAAGCCTGCTCTAATACGCCTTTTGTTTGATTTATAGTATACAGGTATACCGCTTTACTATTAGATGCATTAGACAGCTCATCAGATGATGATTCTGTTCAGCAAGATGAAAATGTACATTGTCTTCACCATTTATGCGATGATTCATGTGGATTGTATAGTAAGCGATATTTTATCTTAAGGTAAAAATAATTATAACATCCGCTGTACAACATGCTTTATGCATAACCTTTTACTTAGCAAAAATGGTTTGCGCAACATGCGTGGCAAAAGGTTGTCGCACATGGTGATGCTATAATATTTCTGTTACTATATATTTTAAGTATCACAAACAGGTAAGATTATGTTAATGTATTATGAAATCATTTCAGTCTCATAAAAGCAAATACTACTAGTACAAACTTTTTGATCGATTTATATAAATACAGGTAATACGACTTCACTATTAGATTTATTAGACAGCTCATCAGAAGATGGTTACTTACTTTCTGTAAGATGAAAATGTACAATTGTTTTCACCTTTTATGATCTATTTAAATCCTATAGTAAGCTATGTATCGTATATAAGTATATTATCTTAATGTAGACATATATTATAGCACCCACTGCACGACATGATTTACACGTACCTAACACGAGGTGCGCCAATGTTGATGCAGCAAAAATAGTATAGGCAGCTTACTTATTATAATGTCTGTCAGCAATTTTGATCTAAGGATGTACAGTCAATTGGGAAAATATGTAACCTTGTAATAAAAACTCAATGTTTTTATTTAACTTTTTGATTCATTTTGATTATTATTATTATCACACTTTAAATGTCAAGCATAAAAAATACTTTCTCTGTGGGAATCGCGCTCAAGACGTTCAGCTTATGCGCAGCCTAACCTACCGCACATTTGGTTAGGATAGGTCTGATGTTATGAATCTAATTGAGTTTACTACTTCATAGTTAACTCTTTGCTTTATATAATCTAGTGGTGAATGGGTGAATTGTAATTAATTAAGTTACCATCGTCGACTTGGGTGAAAACCTGTAAAGGCGCTGGGATTTTGATCTTTAATGAAATAAATAAATAAATATTATTATTACAAGTATTATTGCAAATATACATAATACATTTATAATGATTTTAAAATGTAGTCAAATAAATTGTTGTATGTAGTATATACTCGTATTCAATTGAAAATGTATTCAACAATATACCTTGTTTATACATTTTTACGTTTGACTGTACTTAGAACAATCGCTGACAAATTGTTGTTGTCAGTGACAATGCTTACATTAACTATAGATGTAATGTTAGGGAGCTGGGGATAGTATAACAAAAATTGCACTCCAAACTCTGATAGTGCAATCTACTTGTCCTAGTACATATCAATGTGATGCTTGTTACAGCTTTTCAACATTCATTTTTGCAGATTTTCGCATTAATGTCGATGGCATACAATTTGAGGACCCTCACATATACACAGTAATATTTTACCATATGTTTTAGTGCAATGTTCAGTGTGCTAATATCTATAGTGTTTTTAGACAAATATTGTATAAAACGTTCACGCAACCAAACTGGTTATTGAATCGTATTTTTAATTTTTCAGTGTATAGTCCGCTTACAAAGTGCAGTTAACTCAGGATGAAGAACTTAAAATAATAATTAGATAATTTGAAATGTTTGTGTTGTATGACTAGAGTCGACGGTCTAATCATAACCAATTCAAGAAGGTGATTGTATTTGAGGTTGAGTAGTTCGATGGAAGTCTAGATATCGGCAGATCGAGTCCGTGATGGAATGATCCTTTATTATATCTAGACTATCCGTATTCTAACGAAAAACTAATAAAATAATCATCGACTTGGGTCTCGGTCACATTATAGACATTGTGAAAGATCTAGTGAAACAAAACAGTTATGTTATACGAATAAGACTATAAAAGTGTGTGTTATGTGATTAGAGTATAGGTCTAACTCTTCCCAACTCGAGAAGGTGGTTGTCTTTGAGGTAGTCAGATGGAGTTCTAGACATTAACAGATCGAGTCCGTGATGGAATGATCCTTTATTATTTCTAGACTATCCGCATTCTGACGAAAAACTAATAAGATAATCATGGACTTGGGTCTCGGTGACTTTATAGACATTCTGAAAGATCTAGTGAAACAAAACAGTTACTTTATAGAACTCTAAAGTTTGTGTTGTGTGACAAGAGCAGAGTTCTAAAACCAACCAACTCGAGAAGATGACCGTCCTTGAGGTTGAGTAGTCAGATGGCGTTTTAGACATTGGCATATCGAGTCCATGATGGAATGATCCTTTGTTATTTCTAGACTATTCGCATTCTGACGAAAAAACTAATATGGTAATCATCGACTTGGGTCTCGGTGACTTTATAGACACTCCATCTAGATCGGGGAGTTTTTAGTCCGTAGGTCACTGAGTCACCTTCTCAGTGAAGTCGGGCATGCTATCGCGTACGGGCGCGGTGTATCCATGAGGATTTTCTCCTCGCACGGAAAGCAAAAAAAAAAAAGATCTAGATGTTGTAGTTATGAACTTGTGAATCAATCAGCAGAGAAATTTGGGTATGTTAACATTTTATTTATTTCTATCACCTATATCCTACAACCAACACGTCTGTTAACAGTGTTACGTTAACGAACATGTTCCATAATAGCGTATGCAACGCAAACGATATCCGTTAATCTGCAGACATTCGTAACATTTTTACGATCCCATGAAAATTGTCATACTACGGTAGCGTGTTTTTGGGTTTTTCGAAACGCATGATCATCCGAGCAACGTGAGTGTCAACGAACGTTTGCGAAGGAATGGAATGTGTTTTGAAATGCCCAATAATACCCTACTCAAATAATAAAAGTGTCTACCTATTTAAAAATTTTTTACATATTAAGCATATCGCCTACGTCACCCCCATGCGGCAGGGTTCCCAGAATGCTGGCGGCATTACCTCGCTGAACGTTTAAACTCAGCTACGGTTTAGCAGTTTTTATACTACTACAAGCCTGATATATCGCTTTTCGCTACAAAACAGACTCCATCGTATACTAACTACTCGTGCTCACATAATGTTGTTTAGTAGTTGTCCGAGCATAGTCGGTTCGTTTGGCAGGTCAAACAAACTGCACGGCTATTTGGCCAGCCGATCCACTGTTAAATTGGATACCTTTTTTATTCCTTTGGCATCATTAGAGTGAATAACAATATTTGGTTTGTTATAGATAAAGTAAACTATAGATATCGACTTTGATTCAAAAGAACAATAATTGCCACCTACATTATATTTTTTTTTGTAATTTGTTATTGCTCAAGTTTATTACTATTATTGGCTTCGTCGTTCATTGCAAAAAAATGTATTTTTAAGTATTTCCCTCGCAATCCAGCGCGGTAACACTGCTGGTGTGATGGGAACCTTTCGACGAGACACGACCCGAGACGGCGCCTTTTATACTTGATTTTATGCCAAATTTTTGTATTTTTCTATAATCTGTTTTGGCCTATATTTTAGATGTAAATGTTAAATGTAGTATTAGGTAAATCATTTGAGAAAAAAATAAAAATAAAATACATAAGTAATTTATTTAAATTCATTAACTTATTTATGATAATAATTGTTTAGTTACGCGCCGACGGCAAAATACTCTCGATCTCAAGCTTAGTATGTATTCTCGCTTTTTGTGACAGTTTGTTTTTTCTTCTATTTTTATTAAAATATAGAATCAAAAAGTCATCGGCTGGCGATGCCATAGTGTAGATTATTGATTAAGCAAAAAAACAGCCTTTAGATGACTTTGTGTAGGTTGTGATGTTGACTGTACGTTCAACATTCTAATCTTATAATAATAAGTGGCGATGGTGTGGTGACGTGGCTATTTTCCCTATAATCTTTTACGAGAAAAAAGATCACACAATACTGCTAAAGATAAAATAATCACTTTTTTCTGAAACCAACATTCCATTTTATTAGGGTTCTCGATCGAACGACAGCCGATAGGAAACCCTACAAATGTAGTGTAAGAGCCAGTGATCTGTAATTTCTCACAATTTTCGCTTGATGTTTTTTTTAATGTCGATTTCATATATTGGAAAAATTTATGTGCATAGATAGAGGTAGGTATAGATATTTTGGGACGATTATTTCAAAATATTTTCTGATATCATAACTAGAACAAACAGAAGCACTGATTTCTCATGAAAATTATAAGTCAACAGACGATTTAAGTAGGTATCTAATAATACATAAGTTATCTTTATAAGGCCGGTGTGAGCATATGTGAGCTGTGCAAAGTTTTAACTACCATTGAAAGCTTTGTACAGAATCTATAACTACAACGTCATAAAAAGCCGTCAATGAACATCGAATTTGAGTAAAAATGCCTGGCGCTGGGATTACAAAAGTTAAAGCGCAAAGCTTAAATAAATGGGTCACACACTTGTGTACTAAAGGTCCTCTTATATCTGTCCAGTAAGCAATTTTGTTACCCAAATGTGTCGCACACTTATCGGCTGACCAAAACTACTGATCGTTTTCATGGAGTTTCAGTTACATCGAGACACCTACCTAGCCTATACCTAGCTATGTAGAAATAGTATAGGTATTATGTAGGTATAGGAGGGATAAAATAGAATCAATGAGATGATAAAGATATACTAGCTCGCTGAATGAATACAAGTACTTATACCGGGGCCCAAATCAAGTGTCTTATTTTGTAAACAAATATGATACCTATATATTGAGTCTCTATGTATAGATATTTTTATCTACTTTCGACTGTACCTATTTCTCTCGCTCTCGTGTTCCGAGCAAATCGTCGTCGTAACCCTTTGTCAGTGTTTATTGGGGTTCCCTGGTAGTCATTCGAAACCGTACGGAACCCGACGCCGATAGCGAAATGGGTTTGATTGAAAACAGCGCGATTTTCTCGCGTTTTGTTTACATTCTGTGCCGTAGTCCTTACTTTTTACCCGACTGCTGTGAGGACGATGATAATATTTTACGAGAAAAGTAGGTATACATACAAGGATTCCTCATTAGATTAAGAGTTTCTCAGGCCCGTATTAATAGATTGAGTTCAAGACCGAACTTAGCTGATACACACTCAAGACGTGATTAGCATTAAGTAGGTCGTTAATTAATAGACCAATCCTGAGCAAACACGAACTCAAGTCGCGGTCCGGTTGCACTCAATAAATACGCTCTCAAGTGTGCGCTTGAGAGTGCTCTTGAGTGCTGAGTTTTGTTTGTTAATAGGTACGGTGTTACTCACGTGATACCCGAATCCTAAACGCACACTTAAGTTATGTTTATTAATATGAACGCCGTCTTGAGATCGTTCTCAAGATCGATTACAGAGTTGGGAACGGTTTATTAATACGGGCCTCAAAGACTATACTTGCGAGATTGTAAAAACCCCTCATACATAGTTTAGAATGCAGTCTATATAATTCTAAAAGAATTTCAAAAACCGGTCAAAGTAGTTTTTCAGAAAATCAGTTAGAATAGTTACCTATACTATTTCGCTTGTATGTAAATTGTATGAAAACTGACTGTTAAAAGACTAAACTCAAACTCAGCTCAAACTCAAAACACAGAGAAAGGTGTACCTACAGGAGAGCTTTTAAGGTTGAGATTTTCTCAAAAACTACTTGACAAAAATTATTTCACTGTTTGATAGATAAAAGTGAAAACTATGTAACTGTTAATGAATTATTAAATTCGGTCCAGTAGTTTTTGAGAAAATCTCAACCTTATTGAGGCCCCCTGTATACGTATCTCTGTCATCGACTGTAAGAAATGTATGAAAAGTAATAAATTAGCGAAAATCGAAAAGTCGTAGAACAAAAGTTGTTCAGCTATACCGATACTGAACACCCTCCTTTCGGCTTCATATACCCTTTTTTACACCCTGTATATCGGTCTAAGCTCAACACTCACCATCAATATCTAATAATAAAACAGACGTAATTCTGAAATTACACAGCATTTTTCTGCTAAATTTTTCATCAGCGACGCTCACTTTCATTGCCGTCCCGTTCTGCTGGTTTTACGCGGCATAGCGCCTCCTTGCAATCTACCAGATTGGATTTTTACGATGTCAGCCTACAAACTGACAAATAAAATGATAAACAAATGTATACCGAAGCCCAAATCAAGTACCTTATTTTGTAAACAAATATGATCGTCTAATTACCTGTTGTGATGTAACACTGAAGGGACTGATTGATTGAACCTGTTCATCATTGTGAAAATAAAGTGATCCGATCTAATAATCTATATGTCGTGGTCAGATCGTTAAATTGATCATTTCATGAAATCGTCAGTCATTTCATGAAATAGTGGCATTTCATGAAATCGTCATGTTGTGCTGGGCATATCGTTTAAACGTCAACGTTCGTCGATTTGTCCAACGACGTTTGGTCAGATCATTAATGTAGGGTGCCCATTAAGGATGTAAGTAATAATAATTCAATATACTTATTACGAACTTATTTATTGTTCTAGTCAGTACCAAATTAAAAAAATATATATGTTACAAAATTCTTACAAGCATTTCAAACCAATTGTCCACTGGAATTAAATATACGAAATATTCATATTGAACACATTAAAAGGACAATAAAGATGTTTTTATTAAATGTTTTTATTATTATTATTATATTTATTACCTAATAAAATAAGTACAAAATTGTATTATAATATTATAGAACGTTAAAACATACGGTATACCTTTATGAAATTCCGTTAGTATTTCAAAATATTTCTCCATCGTAATTATACGAATAGTAGGATCATCAGTGCATTTCTTCTTGTATATTAAAAACTTGTAATTCCAGTTTTTCTATGATGTAATATTTTGTAATCCAGTAAATTATAGTCCATCGACTTTCGTTGCCTGGTCACCCTACTTTCCTTTATTTGTTGTATAACCTAAAAATGAAAATTATGTATGTTAAATTTCTAGGATTCAATTATTAAAAGTAAATAAGTACATTTTAGATACTTAGATGAGATTTTAAAAGGATATAAACTAAATATTGTCATTTAAATAGGTACTAACCTGTAAAATGTATTCCCAAGATTTTTTTTTGTAAATTGAGGTTGCTTTTTGCGTGACTGTCATAAAATTCACACCGTTTCGTATAGTAACACTTATTCAAGTTTCCAACACACTTTCTTATATAATTTGCACATTTTTATTCACTTTTCAACATGAATCCGCATTATTTACTTACGCACACAAACATAAACAATGACAAAGCGCGCTCTCAGCGCCTCTACCGGTAGTTTTTGCCATTTTTCTACGATATGGTCAATTGTGTTTGGTCATATCATGAAATAGCCGTGCGTTTGTTGGACATATCGTAAAACGTTTTCTATTCATTGATTTGGCCAAGCTATTTCATGAAATGACCAATAGACATTTGACGATTTCGTGAAATGCCACCATTTCATGAAATGGTCGACTATTTCATGAAATGTTCAATTTAACGATATGACCACGACATATACATATAATAAGACTGTAAAAAGTTGTGTCTGTACATTGGATATTTTTTGAAAATAATAATTGTAATGTGTTTTAGGATCGACACTGATGCCAAAACACTAATTTTTAGAATTTTTGTCTGTTTGTCTGTGACTTTGTGCAAGTATCACGCCATAACTACTGAAGGGATTTTTATGGGAGTTTCACTAGGAGATAGCTGAAATATCCGGACAGCTCATAGGCTATAATTGTGATGTGGAAACAAGGATCCAGAGAGAAAGATCTGCCTCCTGATCTCCTCCATCCTCTCCATCCTCCTCCTCTACGCAAACGAAGTTGCGGGGTACAGCTAGTGTGAAAGTAATTATGCAATAATAACAGAAAAGCTTATAATGTTGGTGGTTTTTGTTTACAAAATAAGACACTTGATTTGGGCTTCGGTATAGGGAGGAATGAAGGCGTGATGCATTCTAAGTTAGGAATAAAAGGAAATAGATCTGTAAATGAAGTTATGATGCAATAAGTGCTAAATAAGCTGTTCTTTTTCGACTCGCTTGATGTACAAAACTTTATTTTAAACCAATAATTTTAATAAAAAACGGAGATATTTTTACATTTATTCGTTATCTTGTACATCTAGCGGTTGATGGTGGGGCAGAATCTGGCATTGTCACTAATGCGTGTAAAAATGACATTTTAATATGAAATAAATGACTATCTAATAATAACAATAAGAAAATGGCATTGCTCGGCGTGCAATATGACTTTAATATGACTTCGCTGCTCGATTTCCCACGGGCCCCTACGGCGGACTGCCGATTGTTTTGCATTTTCAAATTGCAGTTTCAAATATGAACTTTTAATTTTATAACATGATACTTACATGATATAAAATATGAAGTAATTAGCAGTTGTAATAGGCTAGTCGACTCATATCCAAATTCAATGAAACAATATTTATTTCATATAGTATTTCACATCAGGATCCCAAATATATCAATTTTATTACCTACATAAAAGTAGAAGATGACTGTAAAAAATGAAATTGAAAATTAAACCTTTCTCGGTTTTTTTCCACGCGCTAAAAACGCTAGTCGGCCATGTTCGCGAGATTCGTGACGTCACTCTGGATTTTTAGGAATGCCTGTATCTATTAAATATATCAAGTGACTTCTTGATCTAGCAATAATAACTTCTCTAGCCCTGTCTGTGTGGCTTAATATAGCTTAGATTATCGAGGAGCAATAGTCTGAAGCTGCATGTCGCCCCGCCGCCGCCGCCGCCCGGCTGCAGATTAAACAAATATTACCCAACGATAACATGCACCTACGACTCTCTTACAGGTGGCAAAAACAGAAAAACCCTTCCTAAAAAAAAATTAAAATTTTGTACGGACAACAGCAGATCAATGGTAACACTTGCAGTACGATTTTAACTCTTACGATGCAGATAATAAGAACGGCCCAAGATCTGCTGTTAGCTGTACTATTAAAATAAAACTTTATATATTGCTATTAAGTAGGTATTTTAAAATTGGTGCTGCGAGTTTTTTGCGAGCACATTTTCCTTGCACATCTACCTAAATGTAAAATAAATAAATTAATTTTGGAAGAAAAAAATTACAGTAAAACATAAACAAATATACAGAAGGCCTCAATAAGGTTGAGATTTTCTCAACCATTATTGGACCGATTTTAATAACTCTTTTACAGTTACATACTTTTATCTGAGGTATCTCTCAGATATATGTGTGAAGTTTAGAGAGATGCCTCACTTATCGATGATTAAAATTAATATTCATATTTCCAAGCAGCTCCAGAGAAGTATTTTAAAGACATTAGCTGAAGTGGCGATAAATAAATTCAGTAGCAAATATTCCTGCACTTATATGCCGTTATTTATAAATTATAAACCTAGTTAAACCTCACTTCCTTTAAATCGTATTGCTATCCCTTTCACCCTTCGTTAAAAAAGGATAAGATAGAAAGGGACATGGTGGCTAAACGGTGGCGTAACTTTAAATCACGTTTATGAATAACAGCCATAAAATTTCACATTGAAAATATTAATCTTAGGGCCGAATTTATAAATCACTCTCAGATCAAAAGTCAATCTTGAGAACGACCTTAGAATGCAGGGGAACCGCGACTTGAGAAAGACATCACGTGATACGCCCTCACGACTCTTTTATTAATAAATGAGATGGTGATCACGTCTTGAGAATGTATCAGCTGAATTTGCTCTTAAGGGCGGGTTTGAGCTCAGACTATTAAGGGGCTTCAGGGAGCCAAACCACGGTCTTTGATGACCAACAATTCTTTTGTAGCAGCACCTAGAGCCTTGCAACAAATATATGTGATTTAGCGACATTTCATCTATAATGTGTGCATATATTTTCTTTCTAGCCTTTACCAAATCCACATAAAAAAATTCCGAAGTCACCTCTGTTTCAACACATTTTATGATTAAAGTCTTCATTTGGAAGGCTATTTTACAAAAGTCCTGTACCTACGGGCCTAAAACAGTGATGCACTAGATTATCTGCGATTAAAGTTGGAAAGAAACTCTAAGAAATTCTAAGCGCTACAAAACGCCACCAGCTTTCGGCGCGTAATACCCAGCAATATCAATAGAGTCGAAGCTGAGAAATGAGCACCGAATCCCCCCTTCCCCTCCTGTGCCAATATTATTGTAAACTCACTGGATATTACTGAAGTTCGGGTACTAGGTATGAAGCAATATGATAACGTTCAACGCTTCTTTTTGCTGGTTTGTGCCTCGGCATTATGATAGGGGCTCGTAGTCCAGTTGCGAGTACACGTTGAAAACGATCGTACAAGTTAAGCAACGTTGGGCGAGGTCAGTACCTGGATGGGTGACCGCTAGTTACACTTTCATCTGAGCCCCTCCGTGCCTCAGCCGGGACCAACTGCTTTCCGCAAGCAGTTGGTCCCGGTTGCTGTCGCTCGGCAGCAGTCGTAGGCCACGTCAGAGGCCTACGGGCGGCCTGAATAACTCTGACAAATAGTTTTGGTCACTGGACCACACGAAAAAAGAAGAAACTCAAAATAGGAAAGATACGATAAAGTGATACAGTTGATTGTGTTTTAGATTGTACACGCGAAGGCAGAGAAAATGCAGGAAACCACAAGGTTGAGATTTTCTTAAAAACTACTGGATGGAATTTAATAATTATTTTACAGTTACATAGTTTTAACTTTCGTCTACGTAACAGTAAAAAAGTTTTTGCTATAGGTCAAGCAGGTTTTGAGATAATCTTAACCTTAAAAACTCTACATTTTTCTCTGTGTTAAACCGTGCAACTCTATAGTGCTGCTCCAAAAGATGCGATCACTTGATGTGTTTTCGATTGTACATATCTGTGATGGACAGCGGACAAAGCTACTGTAATTTGTGATCGAATATCTGGGTCCATAGCTCTCCATTCGCTTTACCTATCGAATTTACGGCAGCGCTACTGGAGCTCATTGAAGTATTTTTTTGTATCCTAAATAAGTAATTATTTAGTACTAGAGAAATATATTTCTTGTCAGCCGAAATCATTTGTATGCAAACGTTCAGAGCTTCTGATCACTAATTCTAGGTTCTAAAATCTAAATAGCCGTTAAATAGTTAAAATTAATTTACCTATAGGTACCGCAGCCCAAATCAAGTGTCTAATTTTGGAAACAAATATGATCGTCTAATTACCAGTTGTAATAATTTAATTTAATTAAAATTAAATTAAATTTAATTAAATTAATTATTTAATTTCTCGTCTAATTTCCTGTTACACCGAGGAACTAACTGATTGATCGAATCTGTTCATCATTGTGAAAATAAAGTAATCCGATCTAATAATGTGAATATAACTATGCAATAATCACGGAACAGCTTAAAATGTTAGTAACGTGGGGTAGTTTTTGTTTACAAAATAAGACACTTGATTTGGGCTTCGGTTTACATGTCAAAATTCTGACGTATTGAAAAATATATTATGCATATTCTTTGATATACATTATACATTACACCTACCAAAGGGGGGAGACAAAAATCTCATTTCCTGAAGAACGGGGGTGCCAACCTACTGATACCGAATGTACGCTTCGCTTGCTAGCTATTAACATGTGTTAAATTACTGATGGTTTAATATCTACCTATCATGTCCCAATGTTTTGATTTCTGAATGGAAGATATGATTTCAGTAGAAGGATCGGGTGAAACTTAGAACGAGGAGGCCAAAGGCGGTCTACTATAAACCGACGAGCGGTCTGAAGAGATTGATGAAGCTTCAGTATATGATGCATGCTGAACTCAGATTCAATGCATAATCTCACATCTCTATTCAACACAATATATACTTCCCTAATGCTGCAATCCTGTCCGGGCACACAACTTTCGTTATCTCCACCACCACCGACGAGCGTGGAAGAGATTGATCAATGTAAAAAAAAAATTCTCGCTTATTTGTATAAAAATGTACGAAAACCAGAACTAGGGTACTTCCCCTTTAACATATAATCATGACATTTCGCAAGAAGCTAGGTCTTTTTTCTTATTACAAACTTATATTTGCAGCTGATGAACTAATCAGGAGTACTTATATCGATGTATGGACATAAAATTTTGTTATTGGCAAAGATAAGTTGGTTTCTAAATCTAGTTTATCTTTTCGTTAGAGCAAAGTTACGGTTAAGTTGCATTTCACGGAAGCCTCGGTGCGCGGTCCGACTCGCACTTGGCCGTTTTTTTTAAAATATCACTAATTTGGTCAACGTATATCGTCCTCGGTCAAATCTTTATGCAAGTAAGAACGCTGTGCACATTTTTGCACCTCATCGTTTTCAATTTACATTTACACCACTTTGTAAGGTAAAGGTGCCAACGCTGATGATGAAAGTGGCATAAAACTTTCAGCAGCTGCCACCTCTGCCGACACTTCAACATACATTCGTTCTACATGAATTTATTTCGTTCCTCTTATTTCATTGATCCCTTGTTCCTCATTATTATTAACAATAAAGACCTATTCGTCGAACAGGAAAAACTTCACCATCTAACAAACTTAGTTCGTTCAGAAGATAGTCAATACAAAGAGGCAGTAAGTAGATTTGCGACTCCGCCAGCGCCTCGGGGCTTCCATCAACTGCTATTGAACTATTGAGTTGCAGCTCTTATTCAATTACTGCATCGTTCGCTGCCCTGTCTTTTTGTTGTTTAGGTACTGACATCTTAGACAACGTCTACTCATCAATATTTATCATTTATAATAATAATTTCTCATAATTTAATTTCCCGAATTCCCATCAACTGTGTCTCATCATCATCATCAGCCCGTATCAGTCCACTGCTGGACGTAGGCCTTTCCCAAAGTACGCAACTCAACCCTACTCTCGGCCCTCTGCATCCAGTCCCCAGCCATCTAGCGAAGGTCATCCCTACATCTGGTCGGGGAGCGTCCCACACTATGTTTACCCGTTCGTGGCCTCCATTCGAGAACTCGTCTACCTCATGGGTTATCGGTCACGTTTCGGCTCCCTACGTTACTGGCAGGACGCACTGGTTGAAGACGAGAAGATATGACGTAGCTTACCAAATGCTGCCCAGCCCAGCTGAATTCTCCTGTCCCTGCTGTCACTCCTGTGTGTAACTGCTAGAAATTCTGGAATTGAATTGCCATCAGAGGAATTGCGCAATCACGCTGTTTAGACCCGTTGGAGTCTAATTGTGGAAGTGACAGCAAGCGCATTCCCATTTCTGTAAACCATTGCTCGATTGCAAGAATTTTTATGTTTCTATTGAAAACCAGCAATGGAGTATAGAAATGGGATGCTGAACCTGGGACCTGCGATTAGTTGAAACGCATGCCCCGCCTCATTTTCTGGACATTTTAATGTCCAGTAGCGATCAGGTAGCGATTTGAGGCCTGCGATCTACTTCCAGTAGGTAACGACGGCAGAAAATGAGGTGGGGCATGCGTTTCAACTGCAGCAGTCGCACGTGTGTTTCGTGTTCTGTCGCTGCCTGATATTACCCAATAAAACTATTGAAATAAAATTATAGTCAACCGTTTCTCACAAAAAAGCAATGTAACCAAAATTCATTAAACCGTTTAGGCTACAAGACACCGCAAAAGAACTGATACACTAAAAATCATTACCCTCCTCCCTCGGGCTATCGGGCAAATATTTTGAGATAAATTGGTAATAAGTAACTGAACATGGCCACCACACATAACATTACATATAACTACGGGTCAGTAATTTGTAAGGTATCCCAAACGCAGGCCATTTCCAATCAGGCGTGAAGATTTTTACGAGTGCGCTAATTGAGCGAGACGCCAGCACCGGAAGCTATAAAAGTTATTAATTGCTTTCCCGCCATCCCCACCGGAAGTTGTAAATACAGACCGCTACTATTTCCGGTCAATCGACACGCATCGCTCCTGCCTTTTTGGCTTGGGGAGGAAAATTGCGAAAGGATTTGTTGTTCACCTTTTCAGGATTCCGAATTTACGTTTTTAGTTAGCAAGATGTTTTTTAAGATGTGGAGATTCGTCAGACACCGAGACTCCAGGACTTAACTCCCATAGTGAGGAATCACAGACCTTACCCCATAGACCTGTAAAACACAAAAGGTGCCCGTGTCTGCACATGACCGCAAAATTGCATCGCGACACGTGACGGTTATCAAAACGATCAAATGATATCATGTCATGGCGTGCGAGACAGTGACAATGGTATCTCGCTGGTATAGCGGCGTCTCTATTCAGCACGCTATCAGATCTTAATTATGTGATTTCATCATTTTGAGAACTGTAATAGCTGATCTCACGATCATTTTCCGATCACGATGATTGTACGAGCTCGGTGGCTCAGTGGTTGGGTCAATGGATTGCGATACGGAGGTCGCAGGTTCGATGCCCAGCCAGGGCAGTCATGTACCAATGAGTTATACTCGGTGTTTTCGACGGAAAAACTTACGTTACATTTACCGAGTGTTCCCAAAACGGTGAAGGAAAACATCGTGATGAAACCTGCATGCCTTAGAAGAAGAATAATAATTCTAAGGTATGTGTAATCCGCCATTCCGCACTGGGCCTACGTGGTGGATCATGGCCCCAGCTCCCTCGATGTAAGGAAAGGTCTGTGCCGAGCAGTGGGGGCATATAAATAGACTGATGATGTCCCCACTGCTAGGGCACAGACATTCCCTTACATCGAGTGAGCTAGGGCCATGATCCACCACCGCCAGTGCGAATTAGTGTATTACACATGCCCTAGATATTTTTCTTTGGCATGCAGTTTTCCTTACGATGTTTTTCCTTACGATTTTAAGATTGCCGTAATGACCGCCAGGCAACGCAAAGGACTGTGTTGTAAAATACCAATATCAATATGCCATAACAATTTATTATACGAATAACATATCTCCAACACTCACAGCAGCTCCCTCTGCCATGACCTACATCTCGTCCTATAATCATGATTCCACCAACTTCTAAATTTTGTGTAAACTCTTCTCGTTTCAACCATAGTCTTATTGTTAAGAGCTGCGCACAACGTGCAAACGTTTTCAACTGCCGTCGGGTCGCTGTATGTGTAATAGGGCTTCCATCTTAAGTACTGGCGGTAGAGACCTGGAGAATTCATCAGCTGGTGCATCAGATGAGCCAGGTCCTCAGGAGACTTGGTGCGGCCGTCCACGTAGGATGATGGTGGGAGAAAACTGGAAAAGCGAGAAGAAATAATATTAATTTATTGCGCTTGGTCCATTAAGTCATTAGTTATACTCTACATGTTGCACTTTAGGCTACGAAGTACTAGAGTCAGCAATGCATACTCGTTTAAATTCCTTTTGTGAGAAGTACTGTCTCTTTGATGATAGTCAACATGGCTTCCGAAAGCAAAGATCAACTATTACCGCATTGTTTCATTTCTCCAGGGAGGTGTTGAGTATTATCAATGAGAAAAAATATGCAATAGGAGTTATGCTAGATATGAGTAAGGCATACGATAGAGTTTCACATAAAATACTATTGGAAAAGATGTATGATATAGGGATTCGGGGACAGGCGCACGCATGGTTTACTACATATTTGTACAGGCGTAGACAAGCCGTGGAAATAGAGTATTTCGATAAAAATAATAATTGCTTAACAACGGTAAGATCCCCAACAGAAAATGTTGCAAACTCTATCCCACAGGGTAGCGTCCTGGGGTGTACATTGTTTTTGCTCTATATAAATGAGTTGTCCCGAGCGATCAGTAACAAATGTATCCTTTACGCGGATGATGTCTCATTGGTATTCCCGTGCTGCAATATCGAAGACCTACAAGAACAGTTAAATGAAACACTTAAAATTATACTAGACTGGTTAAAAGACCATAAACTTCAACTAAATTTAAGCAAAACTAAACTAATGCAATTTAAGCCAAGGCAAAAAACTCCTCTAAATATAGATTTTTCATATATAAATAACAAAATTGAAACTGTATCTTCCTGCAAATTACTGGGTGTGGAGATTGATTCTAATGTCAACTGGCAACCACACGTAGAGGCGGTTGCAGGAAAATTATCAAGATTTACGTATGCCCTGTATGAACTAAAAAAATCAACTGACCTCAAAACTGCCACCACTGCTTATTATGCATACGCCCACGCATGGTTGAATTATGGAATAATTTTATGGGGTAATAGTGCTGATATTAATCAATTATTTATCCTACAGAAAAGATGTGTTAGAATATTAGTAAATATAACAGACAGGGAAAGTTGTAGGCCACATTTTAAAAACTTAAAATTTTTAACACTCACATCTATGTACATATTAGAAATATGTAACTTTGTTAAAAAACACTCAGCTCTTTATCCACTATCAAAAGATTTCAGTTCTCATAGACTTAATCAACTGTATAAAGAAAAATTATTATTACCTTCTTGTAAATTACAAATTGTACGTGCAGGTGCATATTTCATGTCTATAAAAATATTTAACAAATTACCAACATGGTTACAGGACTTAAAGGGCGAATCAGTGTTCAATAAAAAATTAAAATTATTACTAATTGATAGGTGTTTTTACAATCTGCAAGAGTTTTTCGAACATGATTTTGCAAATTAATTTATATGTTGACAATTTTAATTTCAATTTTAAATTACTTCCTAATTATTATATTTACTTGAATATTTATTTGTATTATTGACTGACTGACTGACAGAATTGAATTTTTAATGTTTAAGTGAAATGTTGCGGTGCCCTTACAGGGTTTATGTGAGCACTTACTGTACTACCGAAGAACCATGTTACCACATAAAGCAAGGAATAAATGAATTATGAATTATGAATTAGGCTTTAAAACTTTATAACTTTCATCATGCATATCTAAATAAAGATGCATTTTGATCAATTATAAAGAAAATTTTGCTCCATTGTCCTTAAATTCATTCGACAAACTGAAACTGGGGGAACTCATGATAAATATTCCATTGCTAAGGTTTTTTAGTATCAAAACTGCCAAAAAATTGAACTAAGTACGTCACAAGTCACATAATGACCTTAGAAATGGCCATTAGGTCAAATTGCAGTGAAAGAAATCATTGCAAAAAATTAAAAATGCCTTAAAATGTAAAAAATACTCCAATGCACAGTAACGATGCACATCAAATTAATATTTTTTTGATAGTTGAGTTTATTGTAAACATTTTTTCCCCCCAAATTGCTTAATTTACTTAAACGCTGTGCAGAATTAATGTATGTCACAAGCCTACACACCCATTTAATTTTGTCGAATGAATTTAAAACCACCCTGTATTGTGAAGTATTCATGAAGATAAGTTCTTCAAACTTTTGTAGAGCCTCTTAAACAAGCTAAATTCGTGCTAAACAATATTTAACACCATGTTACTTAAAATGGTGTTAAATATTATATCCTGAGTTTAATTACAAAAACGCGATGTGTGATGAATACTAAACTTTATCCTGGTTGGTTTGAGCCTAAGTATTTTTAATTCTGAACACTAATAGAAAAAGCTAAGACGGATAATAAACCAACATGTTGTATGCAGCGCTCGTAAAACTCGTTCATGGATGCATTCGAACAATGCCCGTTTCAAATACACACGACACGTACAGTCGACAGCACGTCAACCTGAACAAAAGTAATCCAATCTGCAGTTTATCACTGGTCATTTACAGCGCTGTGTTGACACTGGATTTGATGACGACTGTAGGTACATGCCTAATCAGCGATATGGTGTTCATTTCGCAATTTGCTTGCAGGTAAAGGTTATCGCAAAGTGAGACTGTAAAATAGTCATAATACACACGATGTAGGAATAAATTTTGAGATGCGACGTAACATTTACGATGAATCACATCGATTTTTTTTAATTAATAACTTACATACCGAATGGAAATCATTGTGATGCATGTCTGAGAATAAAGAAATCTAAGGCATGTGAAAAGAATCGTAATCCACCACTCCGCGTAAAAAAAACGAACTAAGCATATGACCACAAGCAAAATTGAAAGAACCACAGGGGGGTGACCGCGACTTCAATCGTTATGGTTATCGTTTTCATTTTGACACTTGAACGATATACGTTGCTGCGTTTCGTTGTCGTTTGTTAAAACTTGCAAAAACATAGCAGCAATGTATAGCGTCCATGTGTCAAATTGAAAGCGATAACGATTGGAAGTCGCGGTCACCCCACAGATTGGGAAAAGCTGAAGTGGGAATGGACCAACAGGAAGACGGAGGGAAAATATAAATGCAGCGAGATGAAAATAAGTCCATGGATGAAATACAGAAAGTTATGAAGATCTTGAAGAGAGAAAATCTTGAAAGATGATAATTAATAAGGGAAACCAGAGAAAGTGAATGCCTGAAAAATACTGTGCCCGCGCGATGGATCATTGATCGAGGTCCCTCGATATGAGAGAAAGCCTTGCAGCAGAATGATTAGTAACTGCATGCATAAAAGTACTAAGAATTAACCTTTGACGTTGACTTTACCTGGAATAATTAGCTGCGCCGTAGACGATCGGGACCACATAGTGCTCTAACGCAGTCAGCAGTTTCTCCGTGACATAATCTTTAGCAAACGAATTCTCCAGAGACATATAAAAGAAGTAATCTCTCTCCAGCTTTCTAGCACAGTCCTCCTGACGCTCCTTCGGGCACTTCAAGGGACCACATTTGCCATAAATATCCACCTCCAACCCATATCGATCTAAGGCCTTCTGTAACTTTGCTACAAATTCCTTTCTTCCACTCCTGCTGCCGCAATGTGACACAAACCAGGCAGCTGCTTTTGTCTTATTTTGCAACTTATAAGCTAAATTTTTGTCAATGTCTCGCATATTTTGGTTCCATTTCATAACTCTTTTTGGACCCACTACATCACCTTCAGCATTCCTAATGATTAGGTAAGACATCAGAATATCAGAGTCCAATCTATACGTTGCGGTCCAGTTGAAAAACTCGTCAAAGATCTTGTTGCAAACCGGGTAGTTGTCAGCAGACTCCATGTTGACGAATATATATTTTTGGTACGGATACCTAGTCTTTGGCAAGTCGTATTGTCTTGTGTATCTTATACTACGTCCATTAAAAGCTATAGCATCAAACTTGGATAAGTCTCCGCCGAAGAGATTTCTGTTAGCGGATACATAGCAATTTGTCATAGAACAGTTATTTTTGAGGAACTGTTTCTGTCCCTTGCCAAAGTAATAGAACGGAGACATGTTGTCAGGTGTCCAAAGCAGAATGTATTTGAGATTTCGTAGTCTGGCTTTCTTTCTGTACACCTCGACATACCTAGAATCTTGGGCGACATTATCCAAAGCTTCTTGGGCTACGCTTTTATTGTACAGTGGTTCGTCGTCTGTTCTGTTCTGCATCCATAGGATTGATGCAGTGAAAATAAGGGAGGTTATGATGATTAAACATCTATTGGTGAGCAAGTGCCTTAGAATACTAAAAATGCCCCGGGGCTTGAAGCAAGGCATTTCGGATGCGTCATGGTAGAGCTCCTCGAGTTTTCTGCCTTAGTCTGCATTGGTGCGTTTTATTTGGAGATTAAATGCGAAACTGCGCAACTTAGCGCTTATCTGAAACATAAAGATAATGTGGACCTAAATAACAGTCTGAATATATAGGCCAGTCATTAAAGGAGTTGACCCTAGCAGTAACTCATCTATCTATGAAATTAGTCACAGTGATAGAGTACCATATGTAGATTGGAATTGACATAGTATCCAATAATTTGTAGAAACGGAAGTTAGGTATTTTCAAGGTCAAACTTAAATTACGTGGTATCAATTACAGGAAAATTGCTCTATCCAAAATTATTTTTTTACAAAATACTAAAAACTAAAACTACTAGTAGTAAAGTATACAAAAAGTTTCGTCGATAGAGGAGTTATTTTTGGGGTCTCCATACAAACACTCGCCAGAATGACTGGCCTAATACGTTAATCTCTTAAAAATCGAACATAGGTTATAGGGGTTATATATTAGTGTCTATAAAAATAAGTAAATAAGGGAGAGTATAACATGAAATTAAAATGTGTAATGAACTGAATGTCTGAAACTGGATCTGATGAAATATGTAATGCATTTGTAATAATGACTGATGTGTAAAGAAGAATTTGCGTGATTGGTTCCACTGCAGCACCGGCTGTTTCGGGTAGCCGCCTAGAGGGTGAAAATCGCCATGATGTTGTTCAATCTTCGATGAGAAGAGGAACGTTAAGAAGACGAATGAACTGATAATATAGAACAGTAGAATCTATAGGAGACCGTAGATATAACATGAGAGCTCACCAAAGGGCAGACCAGCGAAGCCCCATCCCCTAATTAAGCCGTGAAGCGTCGCTGTAGCCGAAATCGGCCAGGAGACCATCATCATCATCATCATCACAGTTTCAACAACTGGATGGTTTTCAACGAAATTGACCCAGAATCACACAAAGAAGCATGGAAAATGGAAAACAGGCGTGGTTTTATTACAATGTGTACCCATCCATGCGAGTGACGCAAACTCAAATGATAATCATCAATTACGCATAGGTATTTGTAGACTTCTAAATGGAACTCGCTTAATTAATGTCAACACACAATGTAATGTGGTGAATGACAAAGGAAATGGGTGCCTTGGTGCAGGGCAATGGAACCGTAATTAGGTATTTATAACCTTTCGTTTCGATGCATTTTATTACAAAAGTCAGTAGATAGGTAGGATTGGTTTATTTATGGTTAATGTAAGTGCAGACTATGTATGGGAAATGATTTTTTATATTAAGTACGCAAGTTGTATTTGGAAAAATCTCAAAGATGTGGTCCTAGTCATTTATAAAGCGTATTTATATCCTGAGCCTACTCCGCTTAAGGTTCATGAATGAGATACCATATCTTATTATGTATTAGTTTTTAGGGTTCCGAACCACAAAAGGAAAAAAGGAACCCTTACAGGATCACTTTGTTGTCCGTCTGTCTGTCTGACCGCCTGTCAAGACCTATATCTCAAAAAGGCGTGGACCGATCAAGTTGAAATTAATACCAAATACTCAGGTCTGCAACCTCATGCAGCCGTGAATAAATCAACCTGCTATGTCAACGCAATCAAAAGATATCGCTATTTATGTCGCATTTTCTCGCATATTTGTATAAAAATGCAAGAAACCCAAAACCTATTGGGTACTTCCCGTTGACCTAGAGTCATGAAATTTGGCAAGAAGGTAGGTCTTATAGCACAAGTAAAGGAAAAAATTCGAAAACTGTAAATTTGGGGTTCCATCACGAAATAATTATTTTTTTGTAATTATAAGCTTATGTGTCGTTGACGCCTGGTATATCGTTATCAGTTTCGGAAACGCAAAGATAAGTTTGTCACTAAATATAGTCGCGCCCTGGTGTGGGACGCTACGTGCTCCGACACTCTGGCTGCGACCTATCTTCCGGCGCCCGCCAGTCGCGCGGGCGCGGCGTCCGAGGCTCGTGAGCGTGCTAAGAGGGGCAAATACAGGTGTCTCGGCGCCCAATACGACTTTGTCCCCTTTGGCATCGAGATACTTGGTCCGTGGAGCCCGGGCGCTCACGCGCTCCACAAGGAGCTCAGCAAGCGCCTGAGGGAGGCGACGGGTGACCCTCGTGCTGGCGGCTTTCTCGCGCAGAGGCTGAGCCTAGCCATCCAGCGCGGGAATGCCGCCGTGTGATGGGCTTCCCAAGAGGGCCGAGTTTTTTAGAATGTTTTTAGTTAGGTAGATTTTTAGTTTAGTTTTTAATGTATTTTAAAGTAGTTTAGATCTTTTCGTTAGAGCAAATGTTATAGTGAAGTTGCACGGAACCCTCTGTGCGCGAGTCCGACAGCCGACTTGCACTTGGCCGTTTTTTTTTGTTTTTTTAAGTTCGAATAACGTCAGAATGATCCCATAACCACAGAATATATAATAGTACAAGCATAACCTAAACAATAAGCAATTCTAATCTCAATCTGCAATTACCTTCTTGCGTAACGTGACAGAGTGATTGATTAGGAAATAAAAACTACATAAAATCATTGCAATTTTTTCCTTATTACCTTCAAGTAGAGTGCATTTGTCTGATGTATGCTTTACCTAGAGAATAATGCAAGACGTTGCTAATATTAGTGATTTTATCATAAGTACATATTTTGTTTACAAATCTAAGCTAAATATGACAAGAATAACACTTTTATAAGCCTAAAATTAGAAAATTAGCGACATAATTGTTACCATTGTATCTCTAATGAAATCCAAAAAAGGGTATTTTAACCTAACGAAACGGTTCATAATTAAAAGTTTGCTACGGTCCACGACAGAGAAAGGTGTACAGTAGAGTTTTAAGGTTGAGATTCAACCTTAAAACAAAATAAAAAATGCAACAAATGAAAAAACATTCACACGACTGCTAAAACAACACCTACATGCTAAATGCTATTACAGAGTAGATTAATTTCTATATGAGAAAATATAATAAACAATCGCTACCTACTACTTCTTAGTTACTTACATTATATTTGAACAATAAATGTCGTCTCTCTCTTGTATTGCTGTGCCTAAACAAAGTCCATAAAGAACATTGTAACATTTTAATGTTAAGTATGTGAACATGTGTATTATAACTTATGGAATGCAATAAATATATTGAGTATTCTCTCAAAAACTACTTAACATATTAGTTTTCGAGAAAATCTCAACATCATTGAGGCCCCCTGTAATTATCTCGGTCTTCGTGTACCTAGTCAAAAGTACTCTTGACTCGATAATACAGGGTGTCCTTGAGTTCATTCGACAATTTGAAATTGGGTGTTGTACTTATGATAAATATTAAATTGGCACGGTTTTACTACAGCAGTGTGTGTTATTTCTATAAACTAACTAACTAAATTAATTAAATTAAATAATCGCATAATCATATCAAAACTTAAAATAATACAAATAAGAAAAGGTTTTTGAGTAAATCAAAATTGCAAAAAAAAAATTGAACTAATTACGTCACATCCTTGGAAGTGATACTAATTGTCATTAGGTCAAATTCCAGTGAAAGATATCATTGCAAAAAATCAAAAATAAATCCAAAGTAAAGTAACAATGCACAACAAATTAATAATTTTATTGACAGTTGAATTATTTTATATTTCTCCCCAAAAGGTTTAATTTATTTAAACGCTGTGCAGAATTAATGTATGCCACAAGCCAAACCATCCTCTTAATTTTGTCGAATGAATTCAAGGCCACCCTGTACCTATGCCAAAATATTTTTTTTATCAAAGTGCATATAAAAAACAGTCAAAAATACCTTATTCATCTTAGATGTCTTCAAAGAATAATTATAGAATTAAACACTAGTTAAAAAGTTTAACTGCTTTAGTATTAACACTGAAAAATTACAATATAAGTAGGCTTTATCCTGCGTTCAGTATCACACTGCAGCGCACACTAACCAGCTCAAATAGCTAGCAATGATCATGTTAAGGCACATCCTCCACTTTCATTTCTCATACAAAATTGTTTCGAGCATAACGAGCGTACTCGAACATACAATCTAACTACTACCAAATCAAATCTGCAATCGAAGATTGATCTCAGACCGCGCAAAATATAAAATTTAAATAAGTACATATTTTAAAAGATAAGATAAGATAAATACACTTTATTGCACCATAATACAGTATTCATTACATAAATGAGAAGCATGTACAATTTTGGCGGTCTTATCGCTAAAAGCGATTTCTTCTGAAATTAAAATTACATATCACACCTACCTAACAAAATTCGGAACCAGATAATACCTACTTACAGTTTTATACTTATTTGCTTGGTGATATAATTGTAGTGATTTCAGAGTGGGACGCGCTAATTTTAATTGTCTTTGGGCGAGGTAAAAAAAAAATCTCAACTTAGTCTAGAGATACAATGTTGCCGGGGTTCTCCTGTTAAGGTACCGGTACCTGTATTAGGAGGCCCCGCTCTTCCACCTTACGGTCAATTCTGACGACAGAGTTGATTATTAGAGCTTATTATAATTATATGCTAATAATAAATATGCCAATCTTAGACTTAAGATGTGTGTGTGTGTGTGAGAGAGAGAGAGAGAGGGTGTGTTATGTGTGCGAGGGTGTGTTGTGTGTGCGTTACCTACTGTATGAGTGACACTGTCAATTGCGTTTAGGTTTAGACTTTTTAGGATTAGATTTGGCGGACACGGCAGAATCACACTTACTACCTGTTTAATAACACTTTCAGACTTCCTTAAAAACTTTAAGATAGCAGAAGGCTTGTCGACACCAAAGGTTTGGATTTGTTAGTTAGATGCTAGGTTAATTGCGTGGATACGAGTTCAACATTATAAAAATGAAAGTTGAGGATGCTCCTTAAGTAAGTACTATAATTTGCACCGCTTGATTCGTACTAATTACGCTGTGTTCACAAAGTAAGCATTTAAATTGTTATAAGTGAATATCAAATTTTATCCAACTAAGCTAAAAGTTAGCTTAGTTAATCTTAATAATTATAGTGAGTATTTATTTAATACTCATGAATTGTATAAAATTACATGAAATTAAAACCTAAAATAATAAAGTGACTAAAAACTAACCCTAAAAATCTAAAAACTTAAACTATCTATAAATAAAATATATCCTCTAGCTTAGTTGTTTGTTGTTGTAGTGTGCTAGGAGCGGGCATCACAGAGTAATCCAGAGATGGGGATCGAACCTAGGACAATGGCTGGCACTTGGCAGTCTGAAAAGTGTACAGGAGAGTTTTTAAGGTTGAGATTATCTCAAAAACTACTTGAGCTATTGCAGTAATTATTTCACTGTTAGATATTAATTAGATAAAACGGGAATTACCGTGTTAAACATTTATTATTGATGTCTCGATATTTCGACAGCATTGCAGCCATCATGGCCACGAGTAGACTGAAGTCGGTGAGTGTTAAACGTCAGAAGGGTGACACAAAACGATTTACCCTCTGTCGTATTCGCTGACTGCGTTGAGAAAAGTTGTTGATATTTGCAGGTGCCCCCATTTTGCAAAAAGAACTAATTATGTCCGCTCGTTTGCACGCACTCGCCTTTGTGCCCCGTTTACATAAGTCGATCACTGGATTCCAAGTTTTTGACAACAGAAAACCATCGTCGCGATTTCATTGTTAGATTGATAAAAGTAAATTGTGTCGGCAGTAACTATAAAAGAATTACAGTAGTTTTTGATTAAAAGACATTGCCACATTTCAATGGAGCTTTGCCCCCACCTACAAAACTACGTGACCATTTATCATTTTGTTGTGGACTTATTACAGGTTTCATATTGCATAATCATAATCAGTATCATTTTCTACTACTCTCGCAACTCCTATAGAAGAATAACAAAAACAATGAATAAATCGCTTCCAATTCTTACTATTTTCTGAATTCTTAATAAGGATGGTTTTTTCGACTCGCAACTTGTAGGTAAGCTTACATAACTTTAATTTAAACCAATATTTTTAATAAAAAACGGAGATAATTTTACATTTATTCGTTATCTTGTACAACTTGCGGTTGATGGTGGGGCAGAATCTGGCATTGTCATTTTAATATTTTATAGAGTACCTATTCTTTTCTCTTTCTTAGTGTGTAGGTATTATTTTTAATTATAGGTAGTATTTTATTTTCCAACTGATTTCAATCGGTTTGTAAAGTATAATTTGTAATATTAATGAAAAAACCGGTGTGAAGATAGCGGACAATATTTTCCGACCATGAATCCAACGCATTTTAGAAGTCTACCTAAGTACCTTTGTTTCAAATAAGGGGACGAACCAGGGTCAAAATATTTAAATCATAATTTAAAAATAATATATACATATTATATGTATACTGTAAAAAAGTTGTGTCTGTACATTGGATATTTTTTGAAAAGAATAATTGTAATGTGTTTTAGGATCGATACTAATGCCAAAACACTAATTTTTCGAATTTTTGTATGTTTGTCTGTGACTTTGTGCAAGTATCACGCCATAGCTACTGAAGGGATTTTGATGGGAGTTTCACTAGGAGATAGCTGAAATATCCGGACAGCTCATAGGCTATAAGCCATGGCGGTATGTGATGTGGAAACAAGGATCCAGAGAGGAAGATCTGCCTCCTGATCTCCTCCATCCTCCTCCTCTATGCAAACGAAGTTGCGGGGTACAGCTAGTCATAAATAAATCGTTAAAAGTAAAACTAAAGTGTAGTATTTATTAAAATCCTTAGGTTACATACATAGAGAAAGACCGTCGAAATCGGGTAATTGCTGACTTTAGCAATATAAGTGAGTGATATCCGTTTATATAGGTATAATAATTTATACATAGAAAAAAAAGTTAAAATAGAATGTGGCTAGATAATTTTCCTTAATTATGTTAATCCGGTAAGTACATTAATTAATGGTATACATAAGCTATACCTACTTACCTACTCATGGAAACACGGTGTAAGTTGGTAATATTTGGTGAAAATTAAATTATAGCAGGAAGTTGACGAAATGACTGGAATGCATCTTTCCTTGTTTACAAAATCCATGTTATAGAATGAGTAACACGACTCCACAAACGTGACATGAATGTGATTGGGCTGACGATGGCGTAAATGACGTCATAAAAATTACTATCGCAATGTTATGATCGATATTACATTTTAAAAGTTGTTTTAAAGAAGGCCAAATCGTCAGGAATGGAGAGAGCCTAAAGTATCTATTTTATAAAGGGACAGGGGGTTAGCTACAAGACCTTTTTAGGCGTTCAAGGCCTGCCAAAGTATGTGTGAACGTGTTTGTAGGTAAGTATCTAATATTTTAATCAGACATTGACAGGCTACATTGATGAGCGCTAGTAAAAATCGTTGCGGCTCACTCACCACACAGGTATTCAAAAACTGATATACCTACCTAATATTAAATATTATTACTTACGAATTCTATTGAAAATGAGAGAGTGACACTAAAGTCATGTAAGAGTGAAGTTTGCGATGTAATATGGCTTACTCCATAGGCCGTTCCTTGCTTCATGACCATTGTGGGTCAAACCCACAGAACAACTAGATGTTATAGTATCACAATTGTTTTGTGGGTCTGTGATACTGACGACCTTACAACTTCGCTGGGTACTACCCTGGAAAACTGACCCTGGGTACCAACCAACCAACCGCAACCAACCAATGCATGATAATAATATGTATTTGGTTCATGCCACAGATTAAAGATATAAGTTTTCTATTCAAAAGTTCATGCTGTAACCGCTTCAAATGGGTATCCATTTTTATTAAAGTTTTCCTTTCACGACAACATTGATATTACATTACGCTTTTTTAAAACTTCCAAAAATATTGCATTAAGTCACAGAAGCAATGTATGGTATCCACTTGTCAAAATGAGTCGAAATTCGTAGTCCGTGAATGCATTAGAGCGGTACACACCGGTTGTAAATCTCTCACTCTCTAAAATAATGCGACCAAATTAAATAAAGACGACGGCTCTACCATTCCATAACAATTCATGACCTCTCCGATCAGTCGGTTTACCTTGCACATGCGCACAGGGAGGGAAGGGGTCATCATCATTCATTTCATTCATTTGGAAATTCAGAAATGTAATCAAAAGAAAGTGTCAGCCAAATGGTAAAATGTTTTTCTAAATTAAAACGGGACTTATTAATACTGGACGGTGCATAGTATTGTAGTCTTCATTGTGATATTGTGTTGTATTGTGTACGGAGGAAGGTTGAAATCGTGAGTTTACGAATGGTGAACACAACACTGCGGACCCCACAAGATCTCATTATCCATCCTAAAATCCGACTATTTCTTATATCTTATCTCTTGGAACCGTATTTAATTCATATGATACATATCTTTGAATCTAATTACAGTATATCTAAAGTGCAGCGAACGCCGTATCGCTTGGTATATTTTAGTGACTTCGCTTTGTTTACTTGAGAATTATTTATTTTCCAATTAAATCTTATTGGAACGTTTTAGAATCGATATGTGAACCAATTATTAGTGCCAACCTGTGCTGAATGACAATTTAAGTGTTTAATTTACGTTTGGTTTGATTTAATAGTGGTGTAGAGAATTATAACCTCAAAAATGTATTGCACAGTTTCAAGCAGCAAAAACAAATTTATATAGCTTCATTCTCTTTATTCTACATAAATAGATAAGTATTAATACTAGATATACCCAATAACATCGTTATTTCTTTAACTTTGTATTAAATAAGCAGACAAACACTCAAATGCTATGAGCACAGAATCATAATAACAAGATAACTTTTATTTTATTGTGTTTATAGTTCATTTATAAATGAAGTACTTAAAGGGAGTGATACATGTTTATATTATCGTATACCGTTGGTGGCTATCATTACTCAATTAGGTACCCACAATCACTAATAAAACTTACCCTTTATCGATTATGACCTAGGTATAATGATTTAGAAGTTTAGGACAGTTTATATTGGAAAATTGACAAAATACTCCTTTTTCTGTTATCATTTCCGGTGTCATATGTATATAAATAAACAGAATAAATAATAACCTGTTTAATTGGCAATATGTCTCAAAGAAAACAATGGACAGACAACAACACATAAATCTAGCTAAATAAGTCCTTGCAATCTAGACTGTATTATCACTGGATGAAGTGTCCTTATACACAATATACCTATTACATTTGATGTGCTGTGTAAATTCATTAAAGTATGGATTGGTTTAACAGCAATCCCTATGCCTAAACGGTTATAAATCTGTTAAGTACCTATTTTCTGAAAAGAATTTATAATTCAGTTTTAATTTTTCAGCATTAAACCATGCTCGATCAACATAGGTACCCTTAGTATTTAGGTATATGGCCTGTGGTGGCTCAGTTCGTAAGAGTGTGTAACCGAATTACATGGACCAAGATTCAAGTCTTTTCCGTGGCTAAAAAAAATTACAACATTTAATTTATAATTCATTATAGGTAGGTACCTAATGAGAAATAGGTGTACCTAATTATTCATATTCTTTATTATGCTTGCCACATGGTATATAAGATATTACATGTCAAATATTTAATAATTATAATAATTTGATTACTAATAATCTCTAAAAATTATAAGACATAACCGATACCTGGGGCACATTGTCACGGAGGATCTAAAAGATGACGCAGATATGGAGCGGGAGCGCAGGGCGTTGTCAGTGAGGGCAAATATGTTGGCCCGTAGGTTCGCTCGCTGTACGAGGGAAGTTAAAATCACTCTTTTCAAGTCGTACTGCCAGTCCTTCTACACGAGCGGCCTATGGACCCACTACACTCAAAGATCCTACAACGCCCTGCGCATCCAGTACAACAATGCGTTCAGGGTGCTGTTGGGGCTGCCTCGGTTCTGCAGCGCCTCCGGCATGTTCGCGGAGGCGCGCACGGACGGCTTCCACGCCGTCATGCGAAAGAAGACCGCATCGCTGCTGGCCAGAGTGCGGGCTAGCACCAACAGCATACTGAGCGTAATTGCCGACAAGTACGACTGCCCGATTATGCGTCACTGGGCGCGCGTGTTGGTGGGCTTTGGTAACATACTTGGCCTACCAACGCCGCGTCTATAGTGATGTAGATGACAATATACCTACCTACCCAAGACAAATGTACTAACTTAGCTTTTAAGAAAATTGTTACTAACACAAATGGACCTAGTTGTCTGAATAAATAAATATTATTATTATAACTCCGGAACTCTGTTTCCTAATTAATAGGTATGATACAGTAATGACAACAATTATGGGAATATGTTGCACAATTAATTGGGACAATTTATGAAAAAAATTATGTCAATTAACAAAAGATAGAGGTAACTTAAATGTTTTTAATAATTTTGAATTTTTTAAAACCTCTAAATAACACAGAAATAATTTTGTATTGAATTTCACCTATTCCTTTGAATTTATAATATTCAATTTTAAGGCACCATTAAACACTTATTAGTTTTAGTAATTTAATGTTTGAAGTTGAATAATTAGAGTATTAGATAATATGCAATATATAATATTCTAGTATTATAATATTTTGTATTCAATGTCAAATCAAGTACCTAATTCAATCATGTATAATTTCTTACTTAGTCGCATCAAATTGCAAAATAATAATAAAATACATAGCACTCCGGTCCGCTAATATATTTTGGATCGAACATAGTCTAACTAGGACTCCCTGTGCGGAGAACAGCAGATCAATGGTAACACTTACAGTACGATTTCAACTCTAACGACGCAGATAATAAGAACGGGCCAAATTGTTACATTTGATGTGCTTTGATGTGTACTATAGACTAGGTCCAGAGGCATACAAATACGGTTACAAAATAATACGCAGACTCGGTCAAATTAGGCACAAACACCTTCCCGAGAATCGAACCCAGGGCATAGAACAGGCCAGGATGTCATCAACATAACAAAAATAATACGTACGGACAACAGCAGATCAATGGTAACACTTGCAGTACGATGCCAACTCTTACGACGCTGATAATAAGTACGGTCCAAAGTGTTACACTTGATGTGCTTTCGGCTGTTCCTAATTAGGTTGATCATTACAAAATGACATGCTTCTTGTAAATAGGTACTTACTTTTATTTAGCATCACATCTCTTGTAACTTCTCTGTGACTCAGTGGCTGATAAGGAACCAGGACTAGAGACATTAATAATGCTAAATAGTATACCATATAGGTAGTATTTAGTATTACAATCACATAGTATACTATTTTGACACTAAATTGCACGAAAATCACTGAATAATTTCACAAATAAACAGTTCTTTCGACGATATTTACAATTAAACAATAATCATTTATAGTTACGCTCTAAGGCCCGTATTAATAGTCTGAGCTCAAACCGGCCCTCAAGAGCGAATTCAGCTGATACACGCTCAAAACGTGATCACCACCTCAAGTATGTCATTTATTAATAAACTCTTCAAAAAAAATCTTAAGGGCGTATCACGTAATGTCTAAGTCGCGGGTCGTCTGCAGCTGAGAGTGATTTATTAATACGGGCCTCAGACAGAGAAAGGTGTACAGTGGGGTGACTGCGACTTCCAATCGTTATCGCTTTCAATTAGACACATGGACGCTATACATTGCTGCTATGTTTTTGCAAGTTTTAACAAACTACAACAAAACACAGCAATGTATATCGTTCAAGTGTCAAAATGAAAACGATAACCATAGCGATTGAAGTCGCGGTCACCCCCCAGGAGAGTTTTTAAGCTTGAGATTTTCTCAAAAACTACTTGACCTATTGTACAAATTCTTTCACTGTTAGATAGATAAATGTTAAAACTATGTACAGTAAAAGAATTAATAAATTCGGTCCAGTAGTTTTTGAGAAAATCTCACCCTTAATGAGGCCCCCTGTATACTTTTATCTGCCTTCGTGCCTAATTCTTTTATTTGTTTCATAAGATTTAATTAGAAAATAGACAAATCGCGAGGATTACGGAATACGTGTGAATATGTTGATGATATATTCGAGACTGACTATTTTCTTGACACTTGATCTATTAAATGTGCTTACGATGCAGAAATTAACAATGACAAGAATTTTAATTCCAACACTACAAAGAAACAGATGCACAACGATAATAACTATGTCGATGAAATCAAAAATTATAAAGATTAAGGATTAATCTTCACACACGAAATAAAAAAAGTCCGAAGTGCCACCAAAACTGTCAGAACTGATCCCCGATTGAACGTGAAATGTCTAATCTCACCGTTGTTGTCGTGTATCAAGCAACACATCTATTATTCCATGCATGACTATTCTGTAATTCATAGCATGTTCAATCCACGATATGTCACAAGGTCGTACGGGCACTGATAGGTTTATCTATACCTTTATCTATGGGGTGTATGGGGTGGGCGCCTACCCTAATTACTAGCCTTTATCATGCCCATCGCGTATCGATCATTTTAATATTTACCTGTAAACATTAAGGCTATTTTGTTTTTATAGATAACTTTGTAGGTTTACTTTGCGGTTGCCATAACACAGTACAAGTCACAGTAGGTTAGATTATGGCGTGATACTGCGGCGCAAGCGGTGTAGGTTCAATCTCTATATCTGGGATATTGACGTGGTTATTGCATAGTTATTTATGCATTTTTAGTTCGGATTACTTTATTTTCACAATGATGAACAAATGCAATCAATGAGTTCCTTCAGTTTTACATCGCAACAGATAATTAGACAATCATATTTGTTTACAAAATAAAACATTTGATTTGGACTCCGGTATACCTACTATCATTGTTGTTAAATCACATTTAAGCCATGTTTGTATGGCTAAATCGTGTTTATTAATATGAGCCTAAGTAATCTGTATTATAGTCATTTATCACGGGACCAAACGTGTCATTCATCGCACTGGGTATAAAATTATCAGCATTTAATTTATTATTTTGTCATTTTCGTAAAGGCCAGTCCAATTAGGGTCCGACGGGTTGTTTAAAGGCCTATTTGTTATCGCCTGTCATCCATCATTTCGGAATATTACGGGCAGATTATGGTGTAGTATATTTAGGTAGGTACATTGAATTAAACATAAGGTACACACAAAGACAGAAACAGTACACAAGGGGTCTCAATAAGGTTGAGATTTTCTCAATAACTACTGGATCGAATTTAATAATTAACTTTTATCTAACAGTGAAAGAATTAGAACAAGTTGAAAAAGTTCTTGCCATGGGCAGGACTTGAACCTGCGACCTTGTCATTCCGTGACACGATCTTACCAACTGAGCCACCACAGGCCACGCCACGCCTACCGAAAATCTTCATCGCTTTATACTTGAAGGGTATGTTACGCAATTCCATCTATCGGACAGTGGTGCCTGTGGTGGATCAGTGAGTAAGAGCGTGTCACCGAATGACAAGGTCGCTGGTTCAAGTCTTGCCCATGGCAAGAATTTTTTCATCATGTTCTAATTTATTCACCGAGCATGGATAATGCGTAATTCAAATTCTGAGTGAAAGAATTATTGAAATAGTCAAGTAGTTTTTGAGAAAATCTCATCCTTAAAAACTCTACTGTACACCTTTCTCTGTGTTCGACTGCACTAACTTAACTTGACAATTGTAGCGATACCAGATTGCGTACGCTAATTTTAGTCCTCGCTAAATGATGCGTCTTGCTCGCTCTTGCGCGATGTATCATATGAACGACAGTGATAGTTGCGTATGATTGCGTTTAGTTTTAGGATGTGACATAGTAGCCGCTACAGAATTAGAAACCTACAACTACATTCGCCAATTCATATCTTCTGAAAGATGCCATTATACCTAGTCACAATAATTACCTCCGTATTCTTTTACAATTTCAGAAACTTCCACGTTCTAAGAGACTGTTTTACGGAATTAAATAAATATCTCTATAATGTCAAGGACCAGCTTCGAACAATTGAGAATAATGGTTGAGTACATGGAAGAGTAAGTAGTCTATCCAAATGATTGCATGTTATTTAAAATAATCTAAGGTATCCTCAAGGCCCTTACCATAAACTCTTATGGCAAGATTACTTCAATAATACTTTGTTATTTCGTACCATGACGTCCTTAATAAGCTTATACTTTAAGGTCGTCATGGTACGAAATAACAAAGTATTATTAAAGTAATCCTGCTATAAGACTTCATGGTTAGGTCCCTGGTCAGTCATATAAATGTATATAAACAATAATCATAATACGAGTGATATTTGAACACAAAAAGTACATTATCATCAGCCCTGTTCGTCCTACTATGCATACTGAATCATTTATTGCACTATTGGGTGGGTATAGTTCACTCCCTTGCGGAGTTTCAAACAACACTATCTATGTCAATCTGTAATCGTTATGAAAGATATTTTTACCTCTTTTTACAATTTCAATCTAGAATTCCTAAAAACTTCATCCGGACGAATTCTTAGATCTCTTATAGTTGCACAAAGCTAAAATGTTACCCATTAATTACAGAAAAGGTGACCTATCTAAGGCTGTAGGTGGAATCAGAGCTAGACAACAAAACTCACTCGATTGGAAAGAGTTGACTCACAAACTAAACAACGTCCACCGCGGACCACGAAAGCCTGTCATCAAATGGAGGCGGGTATGGACCGACTACAAATCTAACCTTAAAAGAAAATTAGTTCAATATCGCCTCACGAGTGCAGACGAGGAAAAACTACGCCAACACTTGACAGACTTAGAAATGAAAATACTACCTTTCTTAGGCTCAGAAAGCGCCTTTGAAGCGTCATTCGAATTGTCCAAGAAAAGTAATTTACCTAAACCTAGGAAAATACGACGAGCGGCCTCTGATCCGGCACCAGATAGCAACAATCCAGATCGTAAACAAAAGCTGGAAGATATTACAGCTACGAATGGCAATTCTGGTGACAATTTGGATGGAGACTGCGACAATGATGCCTTTAGTGCTCGTTCGGATCCAGACGAGGAATCTAACGGTGAAAACACTGCTTCAGACACTGTCAATCAAACTGGAAATAAATGGCATTTAACCAATCCCTCTCTGAGAACTAATTTTGAGCAACTGAGTATTATGGTTGAGTTTATGGAAGAGTGAGTACCTTTTTAGTTTACCAGTATTTGTATTAATACCAAAAGTGCTTCCATGCGGAGTTGAATAAGTACTGGAATAAGACCATAATTTACTGTGTCTAATAATCCAAAATTTTATCCATATAATGTAACAATCTAATGCTACTTTATAATTTCAGAAAGGGTGACCTATCCAAGATTGAATCTGGTATCGAAGCTAAATACAAAAACACGCTCGCCTGGGATGAGCTGACACAGAAACTGAATGGTGTACAACCTGGAGTACAAAGATCCGTCATCAAATGGAGAAGAGTGTGGACCGATTACAAAGCTAATCTTAAAAGAAAAATAATTAATTTCAGTGCAACTGACGAGCCTAATATTAGCCAAAACTTGTCAGACTTAGAGATGAGAATGATAAAGTTTTTAGATCCAGAAAATGTGTTTGATCCCGCTTTCGGGTTGTGTAAGGGACGGGCCGATGGCCAACCTAAACCTAAGAAAATCCAGCGTACCTCTTCCCATCCTGCTCCAGAAAACCTTCCAGATAATAAAAGGTTTAAATATGTACATTCACCGACTACTGTTGGAAATTACGAAGGAGTCGATTTAGACGTAGACCCATTCGCTGCCGTTAAGTGTTCTTTATCATCAGATAGTGATAATGGTACTTATTTTGCTCGTTCGGAACCTGATGAAGAGGAAGAATGGGACGCTGGTAACGCTACCAAAAACAAAACCCCTACCGGGCGTCGACGGAGACCTGTCTTCCGCACTCGACAAAGAAATAGGGGAAAAAAGACAGCCACTTTCTACGCAGCTTTTAATGCATTTTTGAGGGCTGAAGAGTCAAATAGAAGACAGAACAGGGAACGTGAAATGTTACAAATACAGATGCAAAGAGAAAGGTTGGAGCTAGAAACACGGCGGCAGCAATTCATGGAAGATTCCTTTGACAAGTTGATGAAGTTCCTGAATAATACGTTTATGAAATGTAAAGATGAAGACCATTGAGTTAAATGAAAACAATATTTATATTTACTTCCTTAATAATTATTGAATAGTATACTGTAAATAAATCGAATCATTTTATCGTACTGTTTGTTTTATTGCTATAATTCAATCACTGTAAGGCCGCGTTTCCCCTGCAAGAAAACTTCTGCAAGAAATGTCCAACAATCCGACAGCAACTTGCAAGTGTAAACAAAGTAGCAAGTGCTGTCGCTACACCTTGTTTAGAACTTCCTGTCGATGTAAATATCTTAGCAGAAGGAAATAAATATTATATGTCCGTATTTGCCTAATTGTGAAATGACATTGTGTTTCTACAATAAGTTAGCACTTACCCGAGGTCTAGGACATTAGTCGCGTTTTAGCATAGCAGTATTCTTACGAAACTTGCAACTAACGCACCGCCTACCGAGTTCCAACAGACTTCCATCAAAACAACTTCTTCATACTTTTCTTCTTTTCTTTAAACAGTCGAGGTGTGACTATGTAATGCATTCATAGCCATATTGTGTCTCTTAAACCCGTCGCTGGCAGTAGACAGTCCATAAATACGCCACTGTTGATCCTTACCAAAATACAACAGTCAAAGAGGCATAAACACTATAATGGGGCTTGGGAGAGGTGAAAAAGGCGTCCATCGATCTTCTTCCTAAGACACTACTGATACCTAAACCATCCCCAAGTCAAATGCAGTCAATTTACATAATTCGAGGAGATCGCTAACAATTTTGTACTACAATATTCACAAAGCTTCGCTCCACTTTTGTCTAGACGGTCCGTCCCACAGGCAGATAAAATAGCTAAGCCGATTAGTCTTGCGTCCAGTCTAGGGACTTTGCCATCAAACGGCACAGTTATATTGCCAAAGTTAGCCGAAAGCTGACACTTAGCCTTACATAAACAGTAAGTTAATTTCGGGTTAACTTTAGTTGGATTGTAACATTGACCTACGAGCATTCTAGATTGCGTTATCGAAAACTCTTAATTACTCTTATTTTTAACTTTACTTGCACCTTATTTAGATAACGAAGATCCTTTTAAGTAGGTATGTCAATCAAATAAGGATGGGAGAGGGTTCCTCTATTCCCATTGTTTGTATTTATTGATGACATTAGATTTAACAACTAAAATAACTATAGATAGGTATAATGCTAAAATTGAAATCAAACTCAAAACATAAAGTTAGACATCATTCCACAACAGAACAAACAAAGAGCGAACAAATTCCGCAAAACAGAATCGACCGCAATTATTCCTTAAATCTGTGTATAACAGCGGAAGCTGTGCCGAGTTTTCCGTGTGCCTGTACAGTCAAGAAAATAAATCACTTGATTTTATTAATCACTAGCAATTCCCGCGCAGTAATCTTGAAATCACGACTGTAACTTAGTGCGAAGATGAAAAACGCAACATAAGAAAATGAGCGTTATAGTTATTTTAATTTTAAAAATAACTAAAAACTTCCAGTTTGTTGATAGCTTGATGATTTATTATGTAAGTGTAATAAAACCATCCGCTGGCGAATCTGAACTCATATTTGGGCACTTACCGTCTACCTAGCACTACCTACCTACCCTAGCACTTGCCGTCATCTATCCTTTAGTAAAATAAAGGATGGCCGTTTTTGGACCGGTAGATATGGTAATATTTGTCAATTTTCGACAAGATTTTACCTACAAAGGTAAAACATATTCCATTTTCTTTGTTGACCGTACGCACAGACCGTTGTGACGAACAATAAAATAAAAGAAATAATGATAAAAAATAATGCCTCCTTTGTAAAGCGAATAAAGGCAGGACGGGGTGTATTGCGAGGACAAAAGTGGAAAATTTAAATTCGATTGTGATTCACAATGAAGCCGCGAAATTGTCTTCCATGGAAGCGATCGTAGCACGGTATTTACTTTTTATAATCTTTTAACGGATGTTCAGGAATAGTTAGCTACTTAAAGTCACTTATGGTTACATACACACATATAGGTACGAACGGGTAAACGTAGTGTGGAACGCCCCCCGACCAGATGGAGGGATAACCTTCGGAAGACCTGACAGGGACTGGATGCAAAGGGCAGACAGTAGGGTAGAGTGGCGTGCTTTGGGAGAGACCTTTCGACTGATACAGGCTGATGATGATGATGACACACAAATAATTTAATGTTTCCATTCAAAACAAAATTCACCCCTCGTATGGCAATATTGTGTTGGAACGTTTAAATTAACAAATAACTACGTTCATGAATGTAATAAAAGCATTTATTTTTATATATTTCATTAAAAAAACCAGAGCTTTCAATTTGCTTTTAGCGGCTTTAGTTTTTAGCCGACTGCAGCAGGAAGAGGGTAATAATTTTCCATTCGTCAAGCCGAAACGATGTACCAGGATCACATAAATGGAAGTCATTAGGTTTGTACCCCTGTGGGAGAACTCCAATATATGTTCTGCTTCAGTTTAGGTTCTCCGCAAGTCAATAGAGCACGCTAATATCGGACAGGAAGTGACGAATGGCGACAGTTATGGCCGCCGGATGTGGTCTCCGCTGCGTGGCCGTTTCCGGAGCGCTGTCACTACACCGGAACAGGCATCGTAGCTCTATCGTAGCTATATGGTATCAAAGTGGTCGATATTTGAAAATACCAGTTTTGGGGGTCCTCCATGAAGATTTCAAAAGTAAAACTTGATGAAATTAGTTTCAAATAAGTATATGTTTTAATCTGGTTATAATAAGTAGTATTTGCAAATAAATATTGTAAGTAGCTAATTCTGTAGCTACTAAGTCGAATCCTAATCCTAAACGCAACTAAAAGTTAAATAAAAAGTCGTAGTAAAATAAGAAGAGTATGCTGTCTCAGGCCCCTTAGGAAACTTAATTTCCTTCATTCGCAGTCGGGTAAAAATAAAAGAATATGACAATAATTTGTTCAAGAAATCTCTTTGATGTGATAAGATTTTTTGTGTTGCGAATGTACAACTTTTCTACTATATTTTCATTAGAATTCTATTGAGATCTACCAGATCTATCCTGATTTTATTGCCCCATAGCACATACTTATCCCCAAAAGGATACGCCGTCTATAGATAATCTGCACAAAAGTAGCCCTACATTACGCTGACTCCGATGTTTGAGCCATGGAGTATTAAAACCAACGGAGAAGACATTATTATTCATTAGAAGAGTTAGTCACAAAAAAAGTTGTAGTTACTTTCTTATACGTGCTCCTAATAAAAAAATGCCCTCTCACTACCTATACTTACCTCTGTATGCTGTATAAATATTTCATCATTGTTGTTGTAGTTGCCATAATATACTTTATATGTATATTATCCTTATATATGTATTGTAATTTATTCATTATTTATTAAAGGTATCCAGATCATGTAGTTACAAGTAGTTACCATGTAAGTAGTTTATGTATATCTCTATTGTGTGTAATATTTATATAGGTATATATTTATTTTATTTTAGTGTGTATTCTTATCCATATTAATATACTTAAATAATATTATTTGCTAAAATTGTGCCATGTACCCATTGATGGGTCGTGGAGTTATTTTTAATTATTAAATTCAACGGTACTTAAATAAACCGCCTCAACATTCTCCGCATCACCAAAGGTTAACTGGTAGAAAATGCCGCAAGGCATTAAGTTCGCCTTTATACAGTTTAATGTGTAAATAAATAATTCAATTAAAATACAAAACATTGAAAATACAAAACCAATGAACATTACATTACAACAATTTATATAAATAGTTTCGTGTAGCCATTGAACTCTACCTGCTTGTATTTCATAAATTCACTTTTTCACATAAGTACATGAATCCTTACCTACTTTGGGCAAATCTAGAGCGGTAGAGTTTTGAACCTTCAAATTATTTTATTGCATTCCCAATTTGCCCAAGTCCAGTGTCTTATTTTGTAAACAAATATGATCCTACTAACTTTTTAAGGTGTTCTGTGATTATTGCATAGTTATTTTCACATTATTATATCGGATTACTTTATTTTCACAATGATGAACAGGTTCGATCAATCAGTTCCTTCAGTGTTACATCACAACATTACCTTGTGACAATAAAGTTATCTAATAATGTGAAAAAACCTATGCAATAATCTCAGAACAGCTTAAAAGTTAGTACGAGGGTAGTTCTTGATTACAAAACAAGACACTTGATTTGGGCTTCGGTATATAGGTATGGAAATATGAACATAAAGTACCCGTTAGGCACTAACAGTAATAGATAATAGAGACCTTGAGTGTATTAGAGTCCGTCAATCAATATGCACTAAAATCCTTAGAAAATCTCACCCTTAAGGGTGTCATCCTGTGCACTTTTCCATGTTTTGGACTGTACGCGCGGTCAGTCGGTTATCTTGTCGTTGGTCTGGGCGGACTACACAATAAATCTTTGAGGGGATTATCCGGGGCGAGCTGACTCGACGAGGGCTTTGTCCCGGGGAGATATGACGTATCTATCGAGATTGTCTATGTAACTTGCGGTATTATAGACTCTGTGTGAAACATGCGGCAGATTGACGAGCATCGGTTTTCTGAGCCCGTCGAAAACAGCACAAACCGCTACCTAGCCGCGATCTGCGATCAGTTGAAACGCATGCCCCGCCTAATTTTGTGCCGTCGTTACCTACTGAACGTAGATCGCAGGCCTCAGATCAGACGGACGTTAAAATGCTCAGAAAATGAGGCGGGGCATGCGTTTCAACTGATCGCAGACGCGGCTGTGTGTGGAGGGCAATAAGCACGAACTCAGTGGAGCTCGCCTCGACTGTCAAAATTGTACGAAAACTAACAGTTGTAAGACCTAACTCTAAAGGTACCATTCCGTAGTCAACCGCAGACATCAACAGCGGACAACGTGACGCCGAGATTCGGCTCGGTCGGGCTGTCGTCTGCCGCCCGGCCCGCAGCGGCAGACAACGTGCTACGTCGGCGTAGCACCTACCAAAGCCCAAATCAAGGGTCTTATTTTGTAAATCGTGTTACCCATTTTTTTGTCTCCACTTTTTGCTGCGATCTGTCTCAAGTGACATTTAGCTGCAGATTTGGTGCTCGAGTATTAGTCCAAGGTCGTCCAGTGACGAACTAGGAATTGGTCAGTGGTCCGGGAGTAGATTATCCTCCGGTATTCTTTTTATATTCGGTTCACTTCACACGACACTAGCAAATAAAATAACAATGACTTTAGGCATAATAGGTACGTACGGTGGAACACAGAGAAAGGTGTACAGGAGAGTTTTTAAAGTTGAGATTTTCTCAAAAACTACTTGACGTATTGCAAAAATTCTTTCACTGTTTGATAGATAAAAGTTAAAACTATGTAACTGTAAAAGAATTATTAAATTCGGTCCAGTAATTTTTGAGATAATCTCAACCTTATTGAGGCCCCCTGTATACTTATCTCTGTCGTCGACTGTACTATTCCTAAATACAAACGTTTCGGTTTCGGTGCTAATCGCCTGCAATCGGCTTACAGCGTGCAATGCACTTTCCACTGCATTACTGCACTATTTCCATTAGTAAGTACCTATCCTTTACGAGTTAACTGCCTATACATACTGAGTCAATACCGATTGGTTGTTTTGTACGACCCAGTCAATAAGTATTGAAGTCCTACATACTTACACAATTCTACGGTCAAATTAAATATCCAAATACGAGTATTTACATAAAGCCAAGTTTAAAGCAAGTGCATAATCAGTCTATTTTTATATCCCCACTGCCTTTGACTTTAAATATCCCTATTGCTCGGGCACAGACCTTCCCTTACATCGAGGGAGCTCGAGCAATAATAAATAACCATAAAATGTTAATTAAACTTTTATGCGTGTTATTGAATTAAGTACCTACATGTGACTGATGAATTATTAAGTGATCGAACAAATAAATAAATTAGAATTTCTTTGTTAATTCTATTTGGCTCTATACTAAAACTTAACTTTCATTTTACTGCTTATTCACGTCGACATAATAGCATCTCATTAAAATTGCATAATATTGAATTTATCTTACCGTTATTCATTTTAATTGCCTACACGATATCCGCTTCTCAGTTGATATAAAACAAGAAGAATCTCCAAGACCTCCATTCAGGTCAAAGGCATGCTAATCCCGTAAATAGAGGGAAAATAAACCCCCTCATTACCGGTGGCCTCACCCCCCATGGCACAAGATGCCTCATGCCCCGGGGGAGGTAATTATCCGTATCTGCGCATGATGTCGGCGTTAGATACAGGGTTAGGTAAGATGGAGTATCATGGAGTATGGGATTATACAGCGAGTTATAAAAAATGGTATTGTAACCAATGATCTCCTATAAACAACTAGATACACAAAGCTCTTACTAAAACAATTTAAAAACGTCCAAATAAGTGTCCATTGTTAACGTCCAAATAATGCCAATAAAGCAAATGATTCCATTCATCCGTTTGGAACTTCTTTGCGCTCGGACATTTTTAGAAGGCAGACTGTGTATCTAGTTGTTTATAGGAGATTAATGATTGTAACCTGAAAAGAGGACCTATGGTTGCTGCTCCTACAACTTTTAGCTTAGTTAGAGTGGTTGAATGAAAATTAAAGGTGTTTAAACATTGGTAACTTTATTTCCTAAAATAAAATACGTAGCTTTAGGCCCAGTTGCAATAAAAGACAATCAGAGAGTTAGTGACTAAAACCGTGAAAATGTTTAGTCAAGTCGCTATTTAGGTAACTTTTATAAGATTATTTTATGAAGCGCGGACCTTGATTTGTCTCTGTACCTACTCTGTAGGTTCGAAAACATAGATAAATATACAGGAGCCTCAATAAGGTTGAGATTTTGTCAAGAACTACTATTGTAACTACTACTGTTGTCGAAGACAAAGAAAGGTGTACAGGAGAGTTTTCAAGGTTAAGATTTTCTCGAAAACTACTTGACCGATTTTCTCATATGTAAAATATCTCTAGTAGTAGGTACTAGTAGGTATAGTTTAGAGTGCACACTATGCAATAAGCAATTTTCAAAAAGATGTCAAATACTTTTTGAGACAATCCTCAACCTTAAAAACTCTTCTGTACACCTTTCTCGTTTAGACCGTACCTTGCACATCTCTGTCGTGTGTACCTACAGCTAACAGCAGATCAAGTGTAACACCGTTCTTATTATCTGCGTCGTAAGATTTAAAATTGTACTGCAAGTGTTACCATTGATCTTCTGTTGTCCGTACTTGTACGAAATCGTGTCGGCGTCGTTTCGTGTATGAAACAGTGGATTGAGAACGATACGGCGACGAAAGTCGCAGGCAATCGCTAGTATCCGCCAACACAACCAGTTACAGGCAGTTTATTCACAACTTCGTACATTTTCGGCACGTGTCGCCAGCCGGGTAATCCTCCGATTTTATTGCGAGACTTTCCAATAAATTATATCGTAACATAACACATGGTGTCGCAGAGTCACCCTAGAACATTTCTAATAATAATAACTGGGAGGAAAATTAGATTTAGGTAGGCACCTTAATACCTACTTTATTGTAATAATTAATATTATTGTTTTTTAGAATTGGTTACAAGTATTTAATATTTATATCTAAGTATACTCGTACTCTTACTGAATATTGTTTTATTTAAAAAACAACTAAATGCGTAGTTGAAAACTCAATCACACAGACTTGGATTTACATAGAAAAATATATGGGCACAGCGGGCGTAGCTCATTAAGATTTTTTTAGAAAAAAAAATACCTACTTGACTGATTGTAAAAAATCTTTTACCGGGTACTTAGTGTACTTACTTAGATAGATAGTTTCGAGGACACACAATGTATGTATGTTAATTGTAAAGATTATTAAAAAATCCATCAAGTACTTTTTGAAAAAGGAACGGTATCGATTCTGTTAACACACATGTCGACTGCAAGAAATCATATTAGTCAATCACCTAGTGTAAGAATAAGTGTGTTAGATAAGTATGTCATCTCACCCACCCGGTGTATACTAAGGTGGTTTGAACTAATTACAGAATACCAAATCAAGGTCAAGCAAGTTCGAAAGTGCAGTGAGTACGGTCACCTGAGCGAGTTGGAGTTTGTATTTTACAGAATAGCACTGTAGAATGCAGACAATTCAACTCCAGGGCAACTTCGCAAATGAACTTATCACTCTCGGCTCAGTAGAGTAGCTGCTGTACGAGTGGCGGGTTTGATCCGACCACAGGCCGCCAACTCCGACAAATTCCCACTTTTCCCGGAGCAATTTTCCCCTCCGCAGAGTCCGGGATTCATGCTTCCGCTAAGCTGAAACCCTACGCACAGAGACGTAATTAGGAAAATCAAAAGGTAACACAAGGTTACCAAGGGGGTGACCGCGACTTCAATCGTTATCGTTTTCATTTTGACACTTGAACGATATACATTGTTGTGTTACGTTGTCGTTTGTTAAAACTTGCAAAATCATAGCAGCAATGTATATTGTCCATGTGTCAAATTGAAAGCGATTACGATAACGAAGGAAGTCGCGGTCACGCTACTGTATTACTATTACACTTTCTTGCATATGTTATAGTCAAAGACAGAAGCTCCTTAGGTTAGCACTCTTAGGTTTGACTAGTCAATCCCCAGCTGTCTAATTGTGGAACTGACAGTCACAGCCAGTCCATTCCCATTTCTGCCCCCTTACCTTGAAGTCTTATAGCAGTATTACTTCCATAATACTTTGTTACTTCGTATAATGACGACCTTAAAGTAAGCTCATTAAGGTCGTCATTGTACGAAGTAACAAAGTATTATGAAAGTAATACTGCTATAAGACTTCAAGGTAAGGGGGCTGTACTCTATTGCTGGCTTTCATTAGTAACATAAACATTCTTGTCACCAAGGAATGGATGATAGAAATGGGAATGAGTTTGCTGTCACCTCTGATCTGAGGCTGTCACTATCAAATCCATAATTAGGGGGCAGGTCTGACAAGTCCAAATGAATTTTGCCAAACAAATTTACGTGTAATCCTAGGAGAGACTTCGACGTTTTCCTGTTCTATGTTACCGTGTTTCGTAACACGGTAACACGTCGCAGGAGACCCTGCTTAATACCTACATACCTAGAATGCTGAAATAGAATGACAGATATATTGTGTAATTTCTTCTTCAGAGGCATAGACAAGACTAAGGAATTGGTCACTCTTTATTTAAGGTGACTCCGGTGTCACTCCGTACAAACGGCCCTGTCCACATATAAGTAGTGCCGTTAAAACCCGGGAATATAGAAAGTTCAGCTCGAAATGTACGACTTCCTATGTTCGAGGCACGGTCGGGCAGAAGTTACAGTGAAATAGATTTCAGTTTCACCTATGCTTTGGAAATACACTTCATTTTAGAGAGAGTTCTCTGTTTACACCATGAAGCGAGGAACGTGGAGTAAGCCATGTTCACAAACCTCACTGCCACTCATTTGTTTTCTGGGTTTGAATTTTAATTAGAAGTCGAACGTAATTTTGGCACTTCACTTGGCTATTCGTATTTGCGTATTTGTCATAATTGCCATGTGTGGTTGGTATTCCAAACAAAATATTTATTATTTATGTCTTATTTGTATGTAGGTACGTCAAGTATTTGACAAATACGACAAACATCCAATAGCGAATACGAATAGCCAAGTGAAGTGCCACCATCAAATACTTGACGTATATACAAATAAGACGAATATTTTGTCAAGCATACCAACCAAACATGGCAATTATGACAAATACGCAAATACGAATAGCCATAAGCGAAGTGCCACCACAAGAACAGATGTGTATTTCTGACGTATGCGAGTGCAAGTGACAACAAGGGCGGAGACCTGTCCCCATACAAAATACTATCTCCAAGCGCGGCGAAATTTTTTCCACCAAGAATATTCATAACAAACAACGTGCTAAGCCACTTTCGTCAACAATTCAAAATGTTTAAGCCACAAAAACTTGTTGATGCCATTTGTCCATTTACCCTAATTATTATCCATTTATCCTTTGCTGAACTGCCGAATTTGAACCTACTGGTAAGTCCAAAATCCTTAAACGTACCACCATTTAACATTAAGTCGTGTTTATCGCCACGCCACGCGCCCTAAAGCCAAGGGACTGAGCCGCGTCGATTTTTACTAGCCGTCAATCTCAGATTTTTGGCGAAAATTAGTACAAAAATTTCGTTCGCGCTGGCTTTGACAGGACAAAAAGGCCAGCCGGCTAGCCCCCCTGAACATTACAGATTTACCAACAATATGAAAATCAAGCTCGCCCGGGCGAGTTCTTTCATTCATGTTTACCACCTACCTAATTTAAGGGAGTGATTGTCTCAAGTAATTCCGTTCGTCCACGTGCGGTCTCGCTACGCACTGAGGGACGAACAAAGTGTAGTAGCGGTGAATAATGTACGACCACGGAATAACGCTATAATGGACGCGGAGCACGGTGCATGAGCGGAGAGGCGAGCGGAGCGGATTTAAATGAGACAGAAATGAGAATTATTGAAACATAGAGCATAAAGGCAAGATGCCGGCTCAAGTGTCGCAAGTTCAATCCTCATGTTTGTCTTATTGTAATAGGTTCATATTCTAGTAACAAGTTTTCAGCTTGGTTGGAGTTATTAAGATTTTAATAATAATAGTAACTATGGCGTGTTTTTTAACTAAACTAAATCTCTAGGCCTAAAAGTGTTTCCTCACCTTTCCCACACAAAAGTTAACCACACAAAGTTAGTCCCAAACAAAAATGGATGGCATTACTTTTAGAACTGTCAAAGTTAGCTTAAGATAGAAAACGCACTACAGCACCCTGTCAATTAGGTACCAATGTAATGCGGCATTTGCTTGTTAATAATTCTTCTGATTTCTACAAGTTTCGATTCTAAGGGCGGCTTGCGAAACGTTCTTAAATATTATTTAGCAGTAGCCTAACTAAACGCATTTAAACCCCTAACTTAACTTAGGTAACATCTTGCTCATCGTTTATCGAACAGTTATCAAAGATAAGAATGGCTCTGTTTAACCTTTAGTATATTTTAAGAAGTAATACAAACACTCAAGTTAAGTACGGACAACGGCAGATCAATGGTAACACTTGAAGTACGATTCTAACTCTTACAACGCTGACAATAAGAACACTTGATGTGCTTTGGGCTTTACAGTGTACACCAAAATTCCGCTTTCGTTTTCAGCCACCCGCTCCCGCTCCGCTCATGTCTATCCCCAAGCCCGGTGAATTCAATCAGTTCGAGCCGCAAGGTGATCCTCGCGCTAAGGGTGCGTGCATAAATAACGCGGTTGCGTTCCGCGTCCGCTCTCATCCCGCGAAATGGGTGTGCGAGTTACAGCCCGACTGAGATAGATGGACGGGAAGGATGTACGTAGGCTTGACTTAACGATATTGACTGCGATTGATGTTTTGTGTTGCAAGTATGGATTTACGAGGAATCGAGGAAAGTCTTAGTATTAAGGCACACAATTGCATAAAATAAATGGTCAGTGAAATGACAGAACGATTATTGTAAGGCTGCTTCTAACTTTTAAGGAGAGTAATGTTTTTCGAATGTAAAACATTACTCCTTGGGAGCGAGATATAAGAACTCGGTGCGCGGCCACAATAGACCTTTGAGGTCGCAGTGACCCTTGGGCTTGTACCAACACCCTGATGTCAAATAATAATAATAGGCTCATCTTAATCACAGTAATCACATAGGATTTTATGCCAATAAAGCATACGTTTTCTTATTGATTTTAGCACAAATAATTATAGTTTTTCATCGAAGGATTTTGCAATAATTATTAAATTACATTTGCCTTTAGCCGGTCTAAATAATTAAGGGTTTATTCTCGTCTTATGTTCAACCTTGCTTGAGCCATCTCCGGCAGGTCATATTCTTCGTCTAACCTACCTATGTACTACGTAAGTATTTGGCATTGTTAAGGCTTCCAACATGTTGTCAGTTACGCCCTTACCGAATCAACTGACGTAATTGGAAATGTTAATGTTTGTCGTATGGATAGCTCCTTACTTTATGTGTGTACCTACCTTACTATTACATCATCATTAATATGTCATCGAGGGGTGAAAGGCAAAAGGCGCATTAGAGCGGTTTATTTTTCCAAATAGGTAAATAAAAATAAATTGATACTTACATCATAAAATCGATCAGCTGATGATCGGTACAAAATGTGAGAAAAGTCAACAAAAAATCGCAAACTTGAAATTATCTTTACGTTACACGAATATTATGATTTTACAATGAATTTTAGTAGATCTGGTAGACTCTGTTAGTAGCATAATGATTGCTAAACGGTGGCTTATTTTTACGTTGCTAAACCACTGCCTAACGTCACGATGCCAACATGATAGTCACGTTTGTCATAAACGTGACTATCACGTTGGTAACGCGGCCCGTCTAAAAGAGCCTTACAGAAATAGAGCTTCACGTGAATTCCGTTTCGCCCTGTTGCCCTGACGAATCACGAAGGCGCCGTCAATCGATCAGGCGCTAAGTGTATTGTTTCCTGCGACCATTTGTCTGGCCTAGCATCCAATTCGGGCGGGTAATACTCGCAGATCTCTTGCTTTACCTGCCAAGAGAAATGTGTCGATTGGCAACAATCATTATGCTCATTGAAGCGATACCTGATAAACGTGATTTAAATTAGTTCACCGGTTACGCATGTAAAAAAATAGCTACCGAATTCCCTCAAAATATTGTGAGGAAATTTGCATACCTAACAACAATGATGAATCATGGATGCTCCCTCGATGGGAAGGTAGTGCGTGTCCCAACAGTGGAAACTTAATATAGGTTAAGGAACTGAGTTGTCTCCACAGGGCCCGACGAAACATTTTTCCTTCATGATGTTGATGAATGATTATACCCGTTTTCTCTTTACAAGAATTCAAGGCCCCATACAGTTAGTTCGCGTCAGCCAATAACCATCTACATCGACAGGGTGTTCTTGAGTGTATGAGCTGACAAGCGGCGCGGGTGTTTTTTATGGCGCTACCTCGATAAAGTCACCCTTTATATTAGCAGCATATGACGTAGGATCCCTGCGAAGGTGGGTTTTGTTTTATTGGATACTTTATTGTTTTATATGGACAGCCTGTAAATTAATATTAGAGGTGCGACAAATAAATATTCGATATTTGACGTGTTTAACAAATTTTACAGATTCTGTACCTAGATTTCGGCCTAATTATTCCGTTGTAGTATGTTGTGTATGTAATAAAATAAGTATAAGGAAATCGAATAAAATAACTTAAGTTAAAAGGATAACACAGGACTTAGGTAGGTACAGACGAAAGCACATCAACCTATACAAAACTATTGCAATCTGATCCGTATTCCCACCACGTAGAGTGCCCGCGTGTAGCAATAAAAATCCTAATAACTCTAATGAAAAGGAGCGAAAGTTATCGGGGAAAGCTGATAAACTGAAATCCTAATCAGTATTGAAATCAAAGAGAATTATAATTGAAGGACATTAAACAACAATCAGTGACGGACGACGAAAGTAATTATTTTCGAAGTTGAGGCAACAAAATGTATTTGGTTACCATTAGCGATCGACACGTTTTACTCTGTCGAACGGTACCTATGGAAACCTATGAGGGTGATGTAATCCCAAAATTGGAATCGTTCATTCTATATTCATACATAAGTAAGTATATTAGGTAATTATTATCTAAAATGATAAGAATATGATATCCTGCCCTCTACCTACCCCTAGCCAAGTGCATTAGTAGCATGTGCTGTGTAGCATATTTTCAAACACCATGTAATATCAGCGTGGATTACTCGCGTATCCATGAGCTGAGAATGTAATCCCTCGCCAAGAGAAACTCGCACGGTCTTGACTTTGGATTTAACTCCGCTGTTAATCGCGGCTTAGCAGTACTTAGCGCACGTTACTCGTAAACACTCAACGACATCGCGAAAATTATTATTAGGTATCGCACATGCCAACTTCAAATGCCTGGAAGATTATAAGAGCAAAGTCGCATTCTAGTTTTTGCATGCAGTTTACTGCAGGCGTTTTTCGTATTAGTAGAGTGGAGTTAAGGTCCCTAAGACGTGCCACGTAATAACAAAGTCCCTGATTCAATCCCGGTAGCGACGAATTTTTTCCTCAATTTAATATTTAGAGTGTACAGGTTGATGATGATCAAACCTGTACAGTGTACATTCGCAGCAAATCTGTAATACATAAGGTACAGGTTTGACCATCATCAACCAGTCATCTACTGGATATATGCCTTTCGTAAGGTGCGCCAGTCACTCAATTCAATTGTCAGCTCTTTGCATCCAGTCCGTCAGCAATTCACTTAGCCCAACCACTTGGCATTTCTCTGGTGGATAGTAAAAGATATTATACTTTATTTATTGCTCAAGGAAGAATATACGCAAATAGATGAATTAAAAGCTTTTAAGTAAGTACACCGGTGGTACTTATAAAAAGCGATAATAAGATAGATGTTTTTCAGTCGTAGGACAAAGGAAGCCGACATACAAAGGCTAGTCTTTGACGATTACCCCTGAGGTGGAAAATAGCTTTAGTTAGTGGCAGAAAAATAAAATGTAGTAACAGTAGGTATGTCTCTCGAGTATTGGTAAATATTCGATTTGCTTGCACTCGCTAGCATCCGAAAGTGAATGCGCGCCGCGAAATGCACTTATTCGCTACACTTGCCTAGTTGAGGCACGTAGAAATGCAGTGCGGCAAGCGTATATTGAATGTTACGTATAAGGTAATTTAATAAGCCAAAACTGTATCTATGTAGAATAATAAATGTTACATTAAAGTAGTCGTTACCAACAGCCTTTAATCATTTTTGCGACATTTTTGTCTTTCAAATTATTGCAATACTACGCCTTGTCGAAAAATCTAAAACTCACTATTTGTCTACCCATCTATTTGTAAATATAGATACAAATAATTGAGCTGGATTTTAGTTTCGATATTTGCTTTAATCTATTTTATTTATTGGGACAGAGTTTAGATAAAGATTTATGATAAAAATACAAAATAGCTGCTAAATTACAAATAAAAAATTTCGTGTATATTTTTTATATTTTCTGGATTTTATATTTTTACTATGTTTGGGTTCTATAGCCAATTCTGTACCGGCCACTAAGTCGAATCCTTTCTAAACGCAACTGTCACTGTTCCTCATTGCTACCGACATCGGGTAAAAGCGAGCGGGACGCCTCGATTAGCGTACACAATCTGGAAGCGTTACAAATAACGGTCACATTTCAAAGTATGTTTGATAATATATCTCAAGTCCTTATGACTGAACTTAGTAAACATACTACTAGAAATGGTTTTTTTGTTTGTTTATGTAAACAAAACAAAAAAAATTATATAAAAATGGAAAAAAATACGAGTATGTTACTCTTAAATACCAGCGAAGTATCAACGCTGACCTGCATAACGCTCAGAGATTTATTTACAGCGCTGAATATTTCTAGTAGTATGTACTCGTATTATACCTCTCATTTCCCGAGTACCACGCGATAGCTCCCATACTGTAACTTAGGGGCAGTACGTACTTAAGACGTATTTACGTATTCTGTGCGAGGTACGACGCTCCTGGCGCGAAATCGAGAAATGCTTACATAGACTAGATGCGGGTTTATTCCATCCATACCTGTGTACAATGTCTACAAAAATAATAAATAATTTACTCAATACATGTATGTAATCGGCTAAACAAGAAATAGGAAGCTAACGAATTCAAATTCATTATTATCGTTCAAGTATCATTGTCTACCTCATCAGATAAGTCTGAGGGGATATAACGGGGATCGGTTGAACTATCTGTAATGCTAAGCCATTCGGATAGTTCAACCGACCTATTGCATATATAGTGTTTAGTTTAGTTTATATTTTCTAGGTTAATATTATAATAGTTATTTTTAATTTTTATTATCTAAAAACATATCTCAATACATTATTTTATTACTAGGTTTATTAACTTTCGATATAAACTTATTTTATGTCAAACAATAACAATAATAAAAATACTTATAATTAAAAAATTGACGCCATTTCGCTACCCTGTGGTGGAGTGCCCAAAAGGCTGGCGACGTTACCTCGTTGTATAGCCAGCGATATACACTGGCCGAGGTAAACGCCAGCCCTTACTCAATATTGAATAGAATTGGTACAAATACAGATTGCAAAGCAATCAAATCAATGTAGTCATAAACCTAGTTGAATCTTCATACTTCGTTTTAATATAATTTAATATACCTTTGGTTATAAAGGAACAACGGCTAAAATCGTGGAATAACTTTTAAGGCGCTATATGGTTGTAAAAAGCAAGAGTGAGACAGAAGATGCCCCGCAGCGGCGCAGTGAAGAGCACGGCAGCGCAGTGCCTCGATATTCGTATTTTTATGAATTATGGATGAATTTAGGCAGCGAAATAAAAATACGCCCACAAAAGCAGATTTTTTTTTAAACAAACTCTCGTATTTATAGTACCTACCTACCCTTCATTTTGATATATTTTTTGTATGAATAACTATTTCGGTTTAGACATAATTTTCATATTAAAAGACATGGAAGGGGTGTTTGCGATTTTTTTCTATTGAGCGAAATTTGTCCAATCGTGTATCGGTATTCATCAGTCTCTAAATAGAAACCCCAAGATTGCTATATATTTTTTTCAGACGTTTAATTTTAGTAGTTAGTACCATAGCCTTCATAGAAAACTGTAAATCCGCGCATACGAAGCCTTAAGTCACGTCTGTGGACAGTTAGATGGCAGGTAGGCATGTGTTCAATGTCGACTATTGTCGACCCAATCCATTTGTCGAGTAATGTTTTGTTTACATCAAAAAGTATACCTATGCGATTTTTTTCGGTTAAAATCGAAGACTTTCGTGTTATCTAGATAATAAACCTATCCGCAACTGTCAGGTGTCACGGTCACTCATATGCTACATCACTTATGATTGAGCGGGACAACTCGCTTAGCGACGATTAAAATTAGCCACACTCTGAAATGGCTCAATTCACTTAGTTTTTTCTGCAAATCTTCACTATTTCACTCCCAAATCAATAGCGTTTATTTTGTGGCAATTTTCGCTCCTCCATAGGCTTTTGTTTCACGTATAAGCCCCTATTTTTCCTAAATGGAATAGGGCTTATCCACAATCTCATTTGCGAGAGCCCCGTCCGCTCTTCGCTGCAAATTATTCAATTTAATGCACAAATCCGCTATTTTTCGCACATTAATGCCTGCTTTTGCGTAATCCTGAATTATTATCATTATTAGGTCGTCAAAGAGGGTTTTTAAGCTTCTGAAATACTAATTTATTGGTAAAAAATTCATACTCATAATGTTATTTACTGAGATAGTAATTTATTTATTTCGCAACCTATAGGTAGTTGGATCTCTAACTTTATGTCGCCTTCCTTCATCATCATCAGTCTATTTATATTGCCCCACTGCTCGGGCACAGACCTTCCTTTACATCGAGGGAGCTCGGGCCATAATTCACCACGCGGGCCCAGTGCGGGTTGGCGGATTTCACATGCCTTAGATTTTTTTTTTCTTCTACGACATGCAGGTTTCATCACGATGTTTTCCTTCACCGTTTTGAGAGCACTCAGTAAATGTACGTAAGTTTTGTCCGTCGAAAAAACCGAGGATAACTCATTGGTACATGGCTGCCCTAGCTGGGAATCGAACCTGGGACCTCCGTATCGCAAGTCCATTAACCCAACCACTGAGCCACCGAGCTCTCCTCGCCTGTCCTGTCTCTGTCGCCTTCCTTATACACAACTAATTGATACTTAAGCTAATGTTTGCTAACGTTGATTACCTGAATTGATAGTCTAACCACACTCGGCTGATTGGAGTAATTCGTGATAGGATCTGCATGCGTAATTATTATTGTCATCTCACCAAAACTTCACTTATTTACACATAATGCTGTTTTTCATAAACCTTGTTACTTCTTCAAATCGTGCTAAAATAGAAAGGGACTGGCGTAACTTTAAATCACCTTTATGAATAACAGCCAATGGGTTTGTCTTAATAAAGGCGGATTATAAGTTACGCAGTAGGTTAAACCACGATTTAAGGATGATATCTTTAAGGTTGTCTAAAAAACTACTTGACCTATTGGAAAAATTATTTCACTGTTCGATGGATAAAAGTGAAAACTATGTAACTGCAAAAGAATTATTAAATTCGGTCCAGTAGTTTTTGAGAAAATCTTAACCTTATTGAGGCCCCCTGTATATCTCTGGTGTCGACTGTACCATTCCGAGAAAATCTCAACGTCAACGTAGGACGTTTTAAGGAGACCAACCACCTGATGGTACCGTCTAAAGTTAAGACGACAGACTGAATACGAATAGAAGACAAAACATCTGATGGTACCTACCGTCTAAGCTTTAGACGAACCACCTGGGCGCGAATTCATAAACGGGATTTAAAGTTACGCCACCGTTTAGATCCCCTGTCCCTTTCTATCTTAACATTTTTTAACGAAGTGTGAAAGGGATAGCAACACGATTTAAGGGCGAGGTTTAACTAGGTTTATGAAGAACAGCACTGATGGTACCGTCTAAACTTTAGACGGTACCATCTGCCCCCTTACCATGAACTCTTATAGCAGAATTACTTCGATATTACTTTGTTACTTCGTACAATGACGACCTTAATAAGCTTGCTTTAAGGTCGTCATTGTACGAAGTAACAAAGTAATATTGAAGTAATCCTGCTAGGGTAAGTCCGGGGGAGATGGCCATACGGGATAGATGGCCCACCGAAATATTTCGGAAACTTATCACCAGATGTCGCCTGTTAGCGCTCAGTTCGCTTCACATTGTGCCTAAGTGCAACGTCACAGGAATATTTTGGCGAAAAAAATACGAGAAATGAGTAAAATCCTTCTAATTTGTTCCGTATACTACTAAACATTTTTAGATAGTTTATGTTTTATGTCGTGGTGATATGATTTTGTGAAAATAAAGGGTTTTTATGTATTTTATGCATAGTTCATGAACGGTGTCGTGTTATAACCTCAAAATTTCATATGAATTGTTTCTATTTGTTTACATTATAGGTATGGCCATCTGTCCCGGTCAATTAGGAGAGATGGCCATGTATAGTAGGTGTATGATGGCCATATGTCCATCTAACCCTGATACACTTTATTTTTGATTGTGTTGTTCTATTATGTACGTATTATGTATGAACTATTGACATCTGATGTACATATTGAAACAAGGAGGTGTGTAGAAGAGAAAAAAAGATTGAAAGACTAAAAAATAAAAAATAAAGTAAGATTGAACCTAGTCAGTCGGAAAAAAAACCCGAGTACGGCGAGGAAGCGAAAGTCAATTAGAGAATATCTGACAGTAGTGAAGAAGATGCCGAACCGGTTTTGTGTGATGTATCAGACGAAGACGGCAATAAAGAAGATGACAAAGTATACAATTAAGTACTGGTCATCTCTCCCCTACTCATATGGCCAACTCACCCGGACGCTATGGGAGAGATGGCCCACTGTGGTTTTTTTTTAAAATTAGTTTTAAGGTTCATCTCGCTACAATTTGTTACTATTGTGATATGTATCCAAAATATGGAAGTCCAAAGTTTATTTTAAAATAAAGATACATACAATAAAGTCTATACTTTTATTTTGACGGCTCTCCAAAAAAACTATGGCCATCTCCCCCGGACTTACCCTATAAGAGTTCATGGTAAGGGGGCAGGAGGTATGTCTTTTCTCAGCCAGGTCTGTTTCTTTTTTAACTCCGGAAGTTCTTTGTACAGAAGATTATGATCATTATTTGGGAATCGCAGCTAATAATCGCTTCGGTCGTGTTAAACAGTATTCCGCGACATTACGTCCCCGACATAAAGTCTGACGCGTCATTACCCTGCGCGCGGTGCTACCAATTGTCATAACTCACTGCATTCTCACAGAAATACAAATCATTCGTATTTGAGTGAGAACGCAGATAGTTTGGGTGGATTTTTAATTAAGTAAATGATATTGGCACCGTAACCGTTATATTCTAACTTTGAAAACGTGCAAATCACAATATTTATTCGAATAAACTAACACGAAGACAGAGATAAGTAAGCCGGGAGGACTCAATAAGGTTGAGATTTTCTCAAGAACTACTGGACCGATTTTAATAATTCTTTTACAGTACATAGTCTTAACTTTTATCTATCTAACAGTGAAAGAATTATTGCAATACGTCAAGTAGTTTTTGAGAAACTCTCAACCTTAAAAACTCTACTGTACACCTTTATCTGTCTTCGACCGTACCTACACCGTCGAAACTACGATGAACGTTAAGCTAACTCGTTTGTTTAACTTTCACTTTTTTTCTAAATGTTAAAACGAATAAGACGTATGCACTTTTACTGATAAAAAATAAAGGGATAGATAACGGGTTCAAATTAACTCAGTCCTAATTTTGACCAGAAATGAATGACACCGCAACGAAAGACCCCGTTCGGTACCTACTACTTACACAAGAACAAAGGCCGCATATCGAGGACGTCTAATTTGAACGTTATAGCTGAACGGGTGGTTCGTCCGTAAACAAAAATAAACACCGCGATAAACTCAGCACTCTTTAATAGTGTAAATAAACAAATACTGTGTACAATTAATGGAAAACTATAATAATCGGTACAATAAACGCGAATCAACGCAAACGCAACGACGCGTCTCTCGCACGCTCCGCAACCGATCGTCGATTGTTTTACGATGCTCGTTCGTCTATTGACGCTTTCTAAATTTAAACGAGCGCGCGGGCAAGCATCGCACGTGTTGAGGGCGCTGCTGTGCGACGCTAGTGCGGGGAATGACAGTAGGGATGTCCCTAGGCGCTATAACGTCCTAGGTGCCACTTGAAGAATGAGGTCGAAAGCGAGTATTTAGTGAGTTCTAAAAACCATGGTAGGGCTTTGGCCTCAGATAATCATGCCTTAACAGCTCCAAACGGGACTTTGTCATGTAAACGAGCGACCTTACGACTTGACGGACTGTTAAGTGAGATCGCACTTAGCTATAAGTGGCTTTGAGGGTCAAGCTTAATTCTAATTATCGTCGGGATTATATCACCGAGCCCAAAGATTTAAATCTTAGTAGCAACAATATCTAATAAGTGCAAGAAAAAGTGTAATGTCGGGTAAAAAAATGCTAAGTTGTAATAAATTAGTAGGAAATTAACGAGAAGTCCCATAACGTTAATTATTACAAAACCCGTCCATTTTTGGCACAAAAATGTCAGTGAGATAGGTAGGTATAGCTAACAGCAGATCAAGTGTAACACTTTGGACTTTGGACCGATCTTATTATCTGCGTCGTAAGATTTAAAATCGTACTGCAAGTGTTACCATTATTGATCTTCTGTTGTCCGTACAGTCGACAGCAGATCAATGGTAACACTTTTTACTTTTGTCAGTTCTTATTATTTGCGTCTTAAGACTTGAAATCGTACTGCAAGTGTTACTACAATTGATCTGCTGTCGACTGTACATAAAAATCCATCAAGGCCATAAATGAGACTAAAAACGAAACGAATCACATAGGTATATCACCTTAAAACATTAGTATAGTAATCAGAGTACCTTAAGTTGGTATCTACAAGGTTTATAGTTAGTGTATTTTTGTTGTACCCCTGGTAGCTAGTAGCGTATCTAAAATCCCTCCTATCACGAACCTTACGCAGTCAGTATCGAGCGAATTTGCTATAGCAACTCATGATAATAAAGCTACAGTCTTTACTCGATAGCGAGTAAACTTATGAGAGCACTTATGAAGGTAGTAGCAACTTACATAAAAATATCAAAGGAGCGAGAAATCACTCCACTTCAAAGCTCTAACGATTCCCTGAAATTATCATAACAGTGCCTTTGTCATGTAAATTATCGATCTCTTTCCCTCCCCTAACTCCAGTAGGAATATAATGACCCTCTTAGCATTCCTCTAATTACAATATTGTCTTCAATCATGCTAATGTAGTCTCGCATATGGTAGTATTTTTTGGGCATTAGTGTTTTTGATTGTACGGGCAACAGCAGATCAATGGTAACACTTGCAGTACGATTTTAAATCTTACGACGCAGATAATAAGAACGGTCAAAAGTCCAAAGTGTTACACTTGATCTACTGTTAGCGTACAAAGAAAAGCAGAGGTCTCAATAAGGTTGAGATTTTCACAAGAACTACTTGACTAATCGTACAAATTATTTTACCAATAGAGTACACACTTGCTGCGATTCCAGATTACGTACGCTAATATTAGTCGCCGCTAAGCTAGGCGTCTCGCTCGCTCTTACGCGATGTAGCATTATGAACGACAGTGACAGTTGCGTTTAAGTTTCGACTTAGTGTCTGCTATTGAATTTACTACATTATGTAATAGTAAAGGATTTTAAAAAACAGTCAAGTACTTTTTGAGAAAATCTCAACCTAATAGGACTTTCCTCTGTGTTAGGTCGTATCTAGGAGCATATCTCACTGAATTTGTATCAAATATAGGAGAATCCATTCTCCACATTTACTGTAGGCACAGACCACTTACCCCATACACATGAAATCGGTACAAATTTGCAAGCGAAAAATTATGTCAAGCGATAGGCGCAATTAGACGAAGCGGAGGGCAGGGGCGCCATATTAAACCCGTTTCGATATCTCAAGGTTATACGCGTGTCGCGAAGCAATTTTGCGCTCATGTGCAGGCAGAAACGGGCGCACTCCTGTTACAGGTCTATGGGGTAAGTGGTCTGTTGAACGTAACAAAATGAGTATGGTGGCGCCCTCTATGTTTTCTGTGTGGTAAACACTTTTTAATAAAGTTCAGTTCGTTGTCAGCAACTAAGCGTTTCATTCCAATATGGTCTGTGACTGTAGGTAAGTGTAAAACAAAGCATGTTTGCCTGCAATGCGATCAATCACAGCGAGCCTTGGCATACTCCTATAATCGATCATCACACGCCATTACCCTAATGACTAATGGAACAAATATGCGATTCAAAAAATAACTCACACAATTTATTTCTGCTCAACAACTTCATATCTCTCTACATGCTAGTACTCATAATCAGACTTTATCAAATCAGCAGCTCGCTCTCCTATCATCATTATGGGAGTGTTGGTGTTGCCACTCACAATTGTAGGCATTACAGAGCCATCGACGACTCTCAAGCCTGATATTCCATGCACCCTCAGTCGTTCGTCTACAACACCATCAGGTCCCATAGCGCAGGTACCAACAGGATGAAGCAATGTGGACACAAGATTCTTCGCGTAACAACGCCAGTAATTATCAGTTCCAAAATTTTCAGATTTACATCCTTTAACTGGTAATTTCGCTATTGTCCCATTTACTTTTCTAAAATGAGTTGTGTTTAATAATCTAGTCAAAAATTTCAGTCCTTCTGTGGCCAGAGATAGGTCATCTTCATTTCTATAGTACCCCATGTCAATAATAGGATTGTCTAGAGGATTATTGCTCTTGATAGAGACCTGTCCTCTTGATAGAGGATTCAACATAGCGACTAGAGTAAAATCGATTTCGTTGTGCAGATTAGCCATTACCATGGAATGACAAAGTGCATCATCATAATGTATAATTTCCTTGCAAAGACGTTTTACAGTGAGACAGCTTTTAGCGCCCATATGTATATTAAATATTTGAAACTGGGGTCTGTTTACTTTGGATCCGTCTGCATTAAAGAAACCTACTTGCGTTGGTGGTGGATAAGCGTCTAGTTTCATTTTAGAAATATTCTCTAATTCCGTCTGCGATACACGTTCTCCAATAAATACAATATTAACAACTTGGTGGTCCTGCAAGTTCTTGCCGACTGGAAGATCAGTAATGACCTCGATGCCTAACTTTTCTAGATCTTCTTTAGGTCCAATTCCAGACAACATCAAAATCTTCGGACTATCTATAGCTCCAGCAGATACAATGACTTCTTTGTTAGCGTACACTTTAACTGTCTGCCCAGATGCCAGTCTTACTTCTACGCCTTTGGCGACTTTTGTGTTGGAATCGACTAATACTTTAGTAACCCTTGAATACTTTGCTACGTACAGATTAGATCTATCTTTCGCAGGTTTTAGATAAGCTTCTGCTGTACTAGAACGTCTCCCATTAGCAAAAGTGTAATGTGGTTCAGATGCACCAAAAATTTCTGGGCCATTGTTCTCTAGCAATCTTTTAACGCCAATTTCTTGAAGTGAATCTAGGAAAACATCGTTTGCTTTAGCAAAATATTTATTGAGCTTCGGTCTGGAAACTAATACTGGTCCTTTTGTTGAGTGCAAGTAAGAGTTTTCAGGATTTCGAAATACACTTGGATCTGTCATGCCCTCTAGCTTTTTGAAGTAATAGAGAGTTGTGTTCCAATCCCAACCCGGGGCCATTTCGTTCCAGTCTTCATAATCTGCTGGCACTCCTCTGAAATATAACTGGAAATTGGTTGAAGAACAGCCCCCGAGCACTTTTCCTCGGGATATGAACAAGGTTCCACCGGGATGCGCTTGACCTACGCCCTCATCCAGATATGCTTGATACTTCCAATCATATTCTGAGTTTGGCAGTTGTAAGTACAGGCTTGGTATCTGAAATGGAAAAAAATGATACTATGAACACTTTAAAAACTTTTACTAACTTCTAGCCCACGAGTCTTACTACATAACTTTTAATTCCTAAGTCTCAACCAATAAATTCTGGCACAATTTCTGATATGTGTACTAACCACGCTAGCCACTGGTGGGTCTCCTCCTGCCTCGATGAGGAGCACCTTCCAGCAGTACACCTCACTCAGGCGAGATGCCACCACTGCACCACCTGACCCGGCTCCTACCACCACAAAATCAAATGTTTCGCTATCTGTGAATAGGAAAATACAAATTAATATTGGGTTAAAGTCAAGCTCAGTGTACATAGTAGCAATTCTAAATTGCTTAAACTAATGTTAGTCGCCGCTAAGCGAAGTGTCCCGCTCGCTCTTACGCGATGTAGCATATATATATAGCATAGCTCTTAGCAGCCGCTACAGAATGAGCTACATTGCTCTGCCTGAACTGCAAGGTCAATTCTCACCTTCAGAGATTAGCCCAAGACCGACAATAGTTGTATCAGAGGAAGATCTGGGTACTCTGATGTAAGATATAGGTACCTACGTATGATGATACAAATTAAAGTTAATGATGTGAAAGCAACTATCAAATTCAATAACGTAAATACTGACTTACCTTTTAATTCATAAGATGGTGGCCAATCTTCCGCCAGGAGAGTAGAAACTAAAGATACGAGTAGCAGTCTAAATGCCCATTGCTCAACAGCGAAATTCAAATATTTCGAATGGCAAGCTGCAATGTCTATTGATGACATTTAAACGGGTACTCGTAGTGATTCACGTGGTGTGAATGTAATATGAATACAACCACAAAAATAGTAGGTAGATAGTCATACAACTCTTATCGGTAGTGTATCCTTAGATACGTTAGTTCTGGTTAAAATCGAGTACATATGACTTAAAATATTTTTGTCTTTCGATTACCGTATTTCTAGACGTCAATTAAAGGAATTAACTTTCCGAACTGTTTTTCAGAGCACTGTAAGTAAGTATTCATTGTGTTATCTGTATATTTCTTTACATAAATTACCATTGACTAAAGTAAAAACTAGGGTTTCCATTCTTCGAAATAACAGAGCGAAAACTGTACATTATTTATTCAAGAAATCTCAATTTTTAAGCCTATAAAGATCATGTTTGTCTGAAAGAAACTCTAGTGACTGTACTATGAAACCTATTGTCAAGATCTCGTGTCTTGCAAGTTTATATGTATTTGTAAGATAGGTGTTCCATCTTTATCAAATCAGCAGCTCGTTCGCCTATCATCATTGTTGGAGCATTTGTGTTTCCGCTCACAATCTTGGGCATTACCGAAGCATCCACTATCCTTAATCCTGATACACCGTACACCTTTAAACGTTCATTCACTACACCTTCTGGTCCCATAGCACACGTTCCAACGGGATGCATTAACGTTGTTACAGCATTTTTAACATAACAATGCCAATAATGATCTGTACCCCATTGTATGCCCTCGCAACCTTTTACATCCAATTTCGCAATAGTTCCTTTCACTTTTCTGAAATAAGATGTTTCAACTAATCGTGTCATGAACTTTGCTCCTTCAGCCATCATAGTGATGTCGTCTTCATTCTTAAAATACCCCAGGTCTATGTTAGGATGCTCAAGAGGGTTTCTACTTTTTAAAGTAACTTGACCTCTAGAAGAAGGATGTAACAAGACTAGTAGCGACATTTCTATTTCATGGTGTAAATTTGCTTTTGCCATGGAATAACAAAAGGAATCATCGAAATTTGACACTGTGCTACAAAATAATTTCATACCTAAGGAAGCAGTAGCTCCAATATTGAAATTAAATACTTGGAAGTGAGGTTTCAAATTCGAGATATGGTGTCGAGAATTGTTAAGTCTGAAGAAAGCACATTGTATTGGTACAGGGTATGCATCTAGTTCTTTAAGTGCAGCAACATTCCGAATTGCGCTTTGTAAGCCAGCTTTACCAGTAAATATAATAGGAACAAACTGATGGTCATGCAAATTCTTGCCGACAGGCAAGTCAATAATGACATCTATGTGGTGTTTGTCTAATTCTTCTTTAGGTCCTATTCCAGACAACATTAGTAGTTTCGGGGTTTCAATAACCCCAGCAGATACAATAACTTCTTTATGCGCATGCACGTGAATCCTTTTCCCAGATGCAAGTATAACTTCTACGCCATACGCTTTGGATGTATAAGGATCGATCAGTATTTTTGTAGCTCTTGTATACTTTGCTACATAAAGATTCGGCCTATTCTTTGCAGGTCTCAAATATGCCTCAGCAGTACTGGATCTTCTGCCGTTAGCAAAAGTGAAATGTGGCGTAGATGCACCATCTATTTCTGGTCCATTGTTCTCTAATACCCTTTTGATGCCCATTTCTTCGAGGGAGTCGAGATAAATATCATTTGCCTCTATGAAGTAAGGGTTCGGTTTAGGTCTAGATATTAAAACAGGGCCTTTAGCAGAGTGGAGGTAAGAATTATGCGGGCTATGGAGTACTGTTGGATCAGTCATGCCTTCTTGCTTCTTGAAGTAGTATAGAGCTGTGTTCCAATCCCATCCTGGAGCTACTCTGTGCCATTCATTGTAATCCTCTGGGACTCCCCTGGAGTATATCTCGTAGTTGGTTGAAGACGTTCCCCCGAGCCCTCGGCCGCGACTCATGAACATAGTTCTGTTGTTATGGGTTTGACCTAATCCTTTCGGAAGTTGTGCACGATAGTCCCAGTCAGATTCCGAGTGATGGAGTAGCGCGAATAGACTTGGTATCTGAAACATGACAAAATCAAATTAAAATATATTCTTTTTTTTAGATCATAGGCCAAATCGCTGCCCTGCGGAAGAGTGCCTAAAAGGCTGGCGACTTTACCTCGTTGTATAACCAGAAAAACTAACTATTAACTATATTAATTGAATCTAATCTAAAACCTTGGCCGAGTGACCAGGCGAAATCCAATTCAGAAAGTCAGATTGCCAAGATGTTGTCCAGATGAGTTCCAGAAGAATAACGTGGAAAAGGTGGAATCACCAATGGAAGGCAAAAAGACTTAACCGCTTAATATCTTCGGCATTAATTGAGATATCGAAAAACTGATTTCACAGATCTTCAGCAGCAATATGTGATTGATGCAATAATAAATTGAGTCAAATTCCCTATTGTTGCCTAGAGGATGCGAGGATTAATGCAGGAACTTGGAACTGACCACGCTGGTCGGCGGAGGGTCCCCGCCAGCCTCAATGAGGAGCACCTTCCAGTGAGGCACTTCGCTCAAGCGGGCCGCCACTACAGCACCTCCGGACCCGGCGCCTACCACCACGAAATCGAAGCTGTGTCCATCTGCAAGCCAACGCCATAGACAAAAACATTTAAGATATTTTTCTAATTCTAGTGAAGACCAGCCCCCTTACCTTGAAGTCTTATAGCAGTATTACTTCCATACTACTTTGTTACTTCGTATAATGACGACCTTAAAGTAAGCTCATTAAGGTCGTCATTGTACGAAGTAACAAAGTATTATAAAGTAATATATATAATACTGCTATAAGACTTCAAGGTAAGGGGGTTGGTACTGTATTGGGTAAAATGACTAATATTGCTTGCTTACGTGATCGTGATGAAGATGTGTCTGAAATTAGTTTTCTAATATTAACACCAGAGGGCCTGGCTGTGACTTTTGTTAACGCTTAATAGAACGAAAAATGTATGAGATTAACATTTGCATTCTTATTAGCAAAAGTCAGTCAATTCAATACATTTTATTATCTGATCTATAGCTGCAGTCGTCTCACTGCACTGATGTCAGACATCGTGCAGGGTGCTCTGCGGTGTCGGAGGCCAAGATCCACTTTGGGCACAGACCACTTACCCAAGAGACATGAAATCAGTACAAATTTGCAAGCGAAAATTTATGTCCACGATGAGCGCATAGAGACGAAGCGGGGGACAGGGATGCCGTATTACAGAGATTCGTCCATGTACACGTTTCGCGAACCAATTTTGCGCTTGGCGCCGTCCTGTTACAGGTCTATGGGGTAAGTGCTCTGTGACTTTGGGTCACTGAACCAGCGGTGTAGTAAGTTATACCTACCCTTTGAACACCCTGATACTACCTAGTTAGGTACCTACCACGTAACTGGTAGGAAGTCGGCCATCCAACTGGTAGGAACGCTTGCACCAGGGCCAAAGCCCGCAGCGCCCATTGCATCCACGATGACGGTATTACTCGAAAATCAATCATAGTTCTTGTTTCACTACATATACAGGAGGCCCCCCGACCAGATGGAGGGATGACCTTCGAAAGTTGACTGGCAGATGGATGCAAAAGACCGAGAGTCGGGTTGAGTGGCGTGCTTTGGGAGAGGCCTACGTCCAGCAGGGGACTGATGCTGATGATGATGACAGGAAGCCTTATGTCACCCAAATTTTCACGTTCTCGGCGAGTGTTGTACTATCATTGACAATACCGTAAGATCTTCAACCACGAGTGTCTCCATCCAACACTTCACATCACAGATTATCACTGCAGCTCTGCTGGTTTACCCAATACAAGTTAATATTGTCTCCAGGTACAGTCAACAGGGGTACAGCACGCGCAGCAATCGGCGCATCGCCGGGGAGCTGTCAAACTAATGTCAAATGAATTGTAATACCGTCAATTTGACAGCTCCGCGGCGTTACGCCGATCGCTAACGCTGGCGCGTGCTACAAGGGCTGAATACTCAAAATAATAGCAATCTAAACCGTATTACTGACGCGTAGAATGCCCATGTGTTACACTTGACATGCTGATGACTATACTCGGAACAAATATTAGAGGCTCTTTTTCACGACCTGAGATGAGTATCACTTCCCATCGATTTTACCGATTACGCCTGTATAAAAAAGACAACTGATCAATATTCGTTCATGATTAATTAAATAGAGTTTCCAAAGTTTATATAGGCTATTAGCCTGCAACTGTTGTAACTCACGATCATTTAGCTTAGGATTTAATGTACACTAAGTGTTAAATGTATTTGATTTATATTACGAAATAAAGATATTTTCAAAACAAAAACAAAAAACAAATTAAATAAAATCTTCAAAATCAAGATATCTGATCTGCTCTGACCTGTAATCGTAACTACATTTAAACATGATCTAGTTAATCGAGCAAGTTAACTTATCAGGGCTAAAATCTAGTGTAGATACCCAACATCGGTATGAAAATTTGGGACAGTTCCTTTAGGATGGGACTACATTGTACGATGTCCGGTTCCGTTTGACAAGCCATAAATATAACAGGACACCATGCAGTCCGAGCCTAAAGACTGTCGGAGTATCTAGTGAAGTGGGTAAAAGAGATAGCTTTGATTGAGCGATAAGACCGCCAATTGTAATACTAAGTACAATTTTTTTGCAATAAAGAATATTTATCCTGTCTTATCTAGTGACGTCACATTTTTTATCGTATTACCCACATGATATTAATATTTCTCATCAAACTATTCATACGCTGATTTCTCTACCCAAAAGTTGACTGGAAGAGATCATTTCAACAAAAAAATTGTGATAACAATATTTTTTTAAGAGTTTGGGCAATACTATTGCAATAATGAATATTTATCGTATTTAAGTATTTATCTACTTACAAGTTGTAACTGACAACATATTTTGTGTCAGTTTCAACTTGTAAGTAGATAAATACTTAAATAGTGTAACTGTGACTGACTACAGTTTATAAAAGTCTCATCGTTGCTTTAATTTTAGATTTTGGGTCACTACATAAGTGACTCTCTCTCTCTCTCTACTGCCCTTTCCCATAAACAATAACCATGTACATGTGTTGATGTTGGGTATATGAAAAAAGAACTGTAAATCCTATTATTTCTTACAACATGGCTACTTTAGTTTCCTGTCGATCAAGGATATTTGTTGCTACTATGGCAAATTTACATGTAATTGCGATAGAATTCCAAGCGATTACATAATCATATCATTAATTACCTCAAGCCTACAAAGTGTATAATTTTATATTTAATTTTATCGTAAATTTGTAATGTAATGCTAGCATAATAGATACAGTGGACTATCAAAATCATTGAAAACTGGTACGTATTTCTGTGGTAGGTATAAGGTGTCCGTATGTTATAAGTACTCGATATAATTTTACGACTATGGTAACGTAGCCATCATCATGTGTAAAAATAAAAATCGTTAAGTACTTTATGGATTTCGTTTTATTAAGAAGATTAAGATTTATTTGAGTACATAAATAACCAACAATGTAGCTAGGTAGGTGTCTATACATAAATAAGTTGATCTAAGAATACGAATGTACCCTACTACTCACAATATTTGAATTAGAAGACCTAGTTTTATATGCTACGACACTACGAATACCAAGACGAAACACACAAAGGAACATTAAAACAGTTTATTCAGAACATCATAAGAAAACGTGCCATAAATAAATATTTTCAGCCTTATTTTGGTTTAAAATCCCAAAGAGCTCACTATAGACCAGCGACCCTGTTTAGATTATCCAGCCAGATCCACATAACAATAGTATCCCTCAAGTCAAATGGTCCCATTTAATCATATCAGCCGCATGCTCCCCTATCATCATCACAGGAGCATTCGTATTCCCACTCACAACTTCAGGCATTATAGAGGCGTCCACAACCCTTAAGCCTGACACTCCATGCACCCTCAATCGTTCATCCACCACCCCATGAGGGCCCATGGCACATGTCCCCACAGGATGCCACAAAGTTGACACAATACTCTTCACATAACATCGCCAATAACTATCGGAACCAAACTCTAAATCGTTGCAACCTCTTACATTCAACTCCGCTACAGTTCCTCCCACTTTTCTATAGTTCGTTGTTTTTACTATACGAGTCATGAATTTCACTGCTTCAGTCATTATATTCACGTCCTCTTCATTTCTATAATATCCCAAGTCAATATTGGGATAATCAAGAGGATTGGTACTGGCTAATGTAATTTGACCTCTGGAATACGGATGCAACATTGTCACAAGAGTAAGATCTATTTCGCGGAAGAGATTAGGTTTTATGAATGAAAAGCAAAAGGAATCATCTAAATTAAGAATCGCTTTAGCAATATATTTCAGTACTAAAGTACTAGCGGCTCCAAATCTGGCGTTAAAAATTTGGATGTCAGGTCTTTCGTCACGCCTTGAATTGTTCAGATTTATATAAGCGCTTGTCAGTGCCAACGGATACGCGTCTATTTCTTTCGCACCCGCTATGTTCAACACAACACTTTGTAATCCTGAACCAGTAAATACCATAGGCGTAATTTGATGGTCATGCAGATTCTTGCCAACAGGTAAATCAGCGATGATATCTATGTGATTTTTCCTTAATTCTTCTTTAGGACCTATTCCAGACAGCATCAGCAGTTTCGGAGATTCAATGGCCCCAGCAGATATTATTACTTCCTTATTAGCATACACATTCAGTTTTTTCCCAGATCTTAAGACAACTTCAACACCATAGGCATGTGACGTATAATGATCGATGAGTATTTTTGTCGCTCTTGTATACTTTGCTACATAAAGATTCGGCCTGTCTTTTGCCGGTCTCAAATACACTTCAGCAGTACTGGATCTTCTGCCGTTAGTAAAGGTGAAATGCAGTTGTGCTCCACCCTCTATTTCGGGTCCATTGATCTCCAACACTCTTTTAACACCAATCTCTTCTAGTGATTCCAGATAATTTTCATTGGCCTCTGTGAGATATGGGTTAGCTGGTCTAGTCACTAACACGGGTCCAGTTGAGGAGTGGAGGTGGGAATTTCGTGGATTTTGAAGGACGGATGGATCAGTCATGCCTTCTGACTTCTTGAAATAATACAGAACTGTTTTCCAATCCCAACCGGGAGCCATTCGGTTCCATACATCATAGTCGCCCTTCTTTCCTCTGGCATATATCTCGTAGTTTATTGAAGAGGACCCTCCGAGACCTCTGCCGCGCGTCATAAATATCGTTCTATTGTTGTGGGCTTCGCCTATGCCTTCGTCGAGCTGTGGCCGGTAATCCCAGTCGAAATCCGTGTGATGATTTAACAGGAACAATCCTGGGATCTGAAAAGATGCATACTTTTAAAAGCCCTGAAATGGCTTCAAGAACACAGGGAATCCTAGTTTGAAGTAGTGCTTCAGAAGAAGGTTATAGGATTTTATCTTAAACATAACTAAATATTCCACTCAGTAATTTAATAATTTGATCTCCTTAACGGTCTCACTCAACACTGTTGCTATTATTAATTGTTGGAATACTGACCACACTTAATGGCGTAGGATCCCCTCCAGCCTCGATGAGGAGTACTTTCCAGTGAGACACTTCACTCAGCCGCGCCGCAGTCACAGCACCTCCTGATCCTGCGCCGACCACGATAAAGTCGAAAGTTTCACCATCTGTTACAAAAATCATAGCTGTTATGTGGGGTGAGAGAATCTCTATTGACTTCTTGGAGTTTTGTGCATTTCCCGGCGCTGTCAGATCAAATGATTGAAGAAGCGCAAGAGGCTTACCGACTGACAGTTCCACTATTGCCGGCTTTCTGATTTCGTAAAGCTGTACTTACTTACTTCTTTGGTAATATGAACCTATGATGGTAATTAGCGATTCTTCAAGTCATTACATTCTAGATAAACTTTGAAGCGTTGTCAGACTTTTACGTCCATAAAATTTCCGCGGGTTAGGTAAATAATAATAATAGTCAATTTATATATTACTACATCATTAAGTACCTACTTTATTTTTTTGTTTCAGGTTCGATTCCTTTGTGAAGTTTTCCTCTTTTTTACCGAATGTTCTCAAGTACTAAAACATACCCTGCAAATCTGCAATCTGCATGCCTGAGAATAATAAAACATTAAAGCAAGTATAATCCACCAATGCGCACTAGGCCCATGTGGTGGATCACAGCCCGACCTCCCTCCCTGTTAGGGAAGGCCTGTGCCCCAACAGTTACATTTAAACATCCTGAGTTGTGGACCCAGCAAATAGTTAGCGGGCTGACTTGTTTGCCTCTGATATCTATATTATATGACGTATTTTAGATGGAACGGTCATACAATGACGGTTTTCGACAGTACTTTATTGAGAGTCAGTCGCAAACTGTTTGTCTGATATCCACAGCCTTGTTGTTACCGTTTAATTCGTAATCCGCCGGCCAACCGGTCGGCAGGATGGCTTGCACCAAGACCAACACTCGTAGGAACCACTGCACCCATGACTGCACTACGCGATATTCCGACATGATAAACCAACAAAGTTGCTACGATTCCATTTAAATACTTACAGGAAATATATTATTTTTTAAAATTGATGCTCTATGTTGCATGTAATAGATACCTACTACCTACCTACGTCATAAATAATTATAATAATAGTAATAACGTACAGCTTGCATCCTAGTGCAATTTTAAAACAATTAATAATTAAAAGTAACTACAAATAAAATATCTACAAATTACCTATAGATACTGTACATTAAAAGTAGGATAAACATAAATAACGTATTTATAAGACATGTCTGCGTGTTTATTCGCTGTTAACTATTTCCGACATAATTATGATGTGCATCCTCAAAAATATTCGAAATACCTTTTTAAAATCTAATTTGCACAACCTATTTAGGTAAAATAGCTAGAGTCTATACCGTACTAACCCTACTTGCAATATAAGATAACTCTAGAGTTAGCGACTTAACCCGAGCAAAATGTATGGTGTTTTCTCCGGTTAAGTATCGGTTATCTCAATATTGTAAGAGACCTCTCTCTGAGTAAGAGACGTATTCTCGGACCGAGAGCGGTAAACATTTCCTTCTGTATTTTTTCTCGAATTGAACAATAATTTAACCCATGGTTTAATAAAGGAAGCCCATATTAGTAAACATGAATTAGAGTTCAATATTTTAAATCGTAAGAAGTGGCTGTATGTTTATATCCCTTTGCCTTTCTTTCCCTTCTGGGATAAATTAAATAAAATTTGTAGTTTCGAATTTTGATTGTTTTTCGATTTCTTTTCATTTTTGTAAATATCTTTCTTTTCTTATAAGTTTGCTGTTAAATTACAATTTGTAGCCATCGAGCTTCCAAATGGATCTTTCTGAGAGAACAGCTAATTTAACGCTAAACGAGTAAGTTATTGAAATTACCCATAACATTTTGTTAACATATATTTTATAACTCGTAAATGATATTTACCCACGTTTGTGTAATGTAATTTTTATAGATGTATTTATTATTAATTTAAAATATGCGACATCTATTTAGGATATGATACGATTTTGAAACAATTGTAATATTTTAGGTTATGTTTACAATGTGTTTCCATGGCTACAGCATTCTCAAACCAAAACATCAAAGCACGTTTTTGTGTGCATTCAACATCCACAAATTAAAATATTCTGAGTAAAAATTATCTTAGTAGTAACTTTTATAATAATTATTGCTTTACATAAGCGATAAAACTATGTTATCGTCGGAAAGCTATTTACTTATTTCATTAATATCACCACATTCTCGCCCCCCCTGTTGGGTACCGTATCTCAGGACACTTGTTGTTTACTCTGGGCAAACAATCAATCAAATAAAATTCATTGTGAAAATAAAGTGATCCGATCTAATAATGTGAAAATAACTATGCAATAATCACAGAACAGCTTAAAATATCAGTAGGGTAGGGTAGTTTTTGTTTACAAAATAAGACACTTGATTTGGGCTTCGATATACATAGTTTTAACTTTTCTCTATGTAACAGTAAAAGAATTATTAAAATCGGTCCAGTAGTTTTTGAGAAAATCTCACCCTTAAAAACTTTCCTGTACTACGCATCTGTCTTAGATTGAAGCTGCACCTATTAAACTCAGCATTTTTAATTCTTTCAAAATGATACCTCATTCTGTTTATTCTTACATTGCAGTGCCAATGGAGATATGCAAAAGAAACGTCAGGACTACATAGACTGGACGGAGTACTTCATGGCAACAGCATTCCTAGCTGCCAAGCGCAGTAAAGACCCGAGCTACCAAGTTGGAGCATGTGTTGTCAATAAGGAGAAGAAAATTGTGGGTATCGGGTAAGTTCTCTTTTTAATCTATGGTTTTGTTTCGAAGCTTGTCACTTAATGACCATGTCAGCCTCATTGGCATTGGGTCTCACTAAAGAGGTCCATCAGGCACCCGCTACGACCAAAGATAGCCGCAAACCTGGACGCAAAGTCCTTTTTATTATCACTTAGCTTTTAAATTGATTTTCTCCGCTGGCCTAAAACCAACTTGGTGCTGATTTCTGAACAAGGAATCAGCAACTGCTGCCATGTCCTGGGAGAAGCTGAAAGATCTTACACATGATCTAGGAGGATGAAGCTCTTTAATCCGAGCCCTTACAGACAGGGAGAGACAGGATTAGAAGAAGATTCTGATGGCTTAGTGAATCAAAGTGGAGCTTGGCTTCCGTAACAAGACATAGTCATTAAAAGAATTTATCATTTCAGATACAATGGTATGCCGATAGGCTGCAATGATGACGAGTTTCCGTGGGCCAAGAATACTCCATCACCTTTAGATAGTAAATTTTTATACGGTAAACTCCAGAATTTATTTTAATGATTAATTCGCTTCTTCCACCACATTATTCTATCTCTTTATGCATGTCACAGCTCTGTCCAGTATTTTAATCACTACATCCTGATCAAATTTTGTTATAGGTATTTTAACCAAAACTAAAATGTCTTTTTTGCAGTATGTCACGCAGAAATGAACGCAATACTAAACAAAAACTCAGCCGATGTGAAAGACTGCACCATCTACGTTGGGTTATTCCCATGCAACGAATGTGCCAAGATCATCATACAATCTGGCATTAGAGAAGTGGTCTATCTCTCAGACAAAGGTGCTCATAAACCTATGTACATCGCTTCAAAAAGAATGTTTGATGCCGCTGGAGTCAAATATTGGTATGTTTTCATTTCAATACAGTAAAATGTTTTTTTATTACATAAAAGTGTCAATGGAAAGAGCACTACAGGCAAATCAAAACGACTTAAATATTTGAGTAGGAATTTATATTTTATCTCTGCTTGCTTCTCATCACGAGAAGACAGGCCAAGATGTTTAGTTTGATAGACACACGATCGTTGCGAGGACACCATATAAATTAGACTGCACCACCTTCAGCGCCAATGTCGCTCGTCACTTCCTGAGCAACAGTGTTGTTCAGGCCTGGAACTCACTTCCAGACGACGTTGTTTCTGCCATCTCAGTTACCGCATTCAAAAACAAATTGGACAGTTATTTTAAAACCATTAACAAGAATAATACCACTAAGTGATAGACTTTACAAACGCTGTTATGTGGACATATCAGCGATGAGCTGTCTGTCCATAATTAAATAATAATAGGATTCAGAAGCAATTTTGAGCTCTAGCTTACTGTGAGCTTGCTCTTAGAAACATGTTGACAGTTGTAAAACTGTCAACATGTTTCTAATCTTGAATGCTTAGCTCAGTCGCAGTTTGTGTATAAACTGAAACTGAACTGTGAATAAATTTACAAGTTCTTTCTGATCGTTATACTCCCATGCTGTTATTCATAAACCTAGTAAAATCTCACTTCCATTAAATCGTGTTGCTATCCCTTTCACACTTCGTTAAAAAAGGTTAAGATAGAAAGGGAAGGGACGGAATAGTCTTCTTAATAATTGCATAAATAGTAATTATTTATTGTACTTTCAGGCAATACAAACCAAAACACGAGACGATCGAGATCAACTTTGCAGTTGATTGGGACAAGATGAGTCCTACTAAATGACTGATTATTAAATTAGGTACCAATAATATTTTTATACAACCCTCGATAAGCCCGACACATCTCTCACGAGAAACCGCATAATATTTAAGTAAATCATGTGATATTTTTACTCGAATAGTCACATTAATTAATAATGTTTTAATACGGCATGAATTGTCCGAACAATGTACTTAATGTGTATGAAATGAAACAGAAATGTAAATAAATTTGTAAAATAAAATTTTATTACTTTATTTACAAGTTGAATGGGGTACAAATACTCCAACCACATGAATTTAATACAAATTCAATGGCTTCTTTGTATACGAGTAGAGGGAACGTAAATCATGTGGAAAGTATAGGACTGATATCACTGAGCCAGATCGTAGCAAAGTATACTTTTATATTCGAATAAACATTTTTTTTACTTTAAAACCTTGTGATAACTATGGTTAGCAATACAAAATGAATTAGTAGACAGGCAAGTATTAAAATAAAATACGGAAACAATATTTTATATACTGTCATATTTCCAAACGAAATCATTAAAATAAGTACCTTGGCGAAAATAATCCGAATCAAATCAAGGTAGGTATATTATATACAAATAGCTACAACATTGTAGAAACTATTGTTATACCATACAGGCGAGGACTACAGTAATACAATCTTGGAAATTACGAATGAACTGTGATGTATTTTAATAGAAAATAAAAATCGTAAAAAAAAAAAAGCTCGCTCTACTCAGTGAAACAGCGCCCGAACATATTACTAGTCTCACGAGGTGTACGTGTGTTCACACGACGTGCAAATATGACAATTTGGAGTATTCCATTATATAATTATTGTCCAAACTTTACACATATCTACAAAAAATCGAAACCAACAAAACCTATTACATTTTGAGTCGAACTTTCACGAATTACAACCTAACGCGCTCTTGTAGCAGTCGATACAAATTCCAAGTCGACAAAGACCGAATTATAAAGGTGCGCACAGACTAGAGGCAGCATCGCGTCGAGCACGCACGACTCGCCCATTGTGCTCAAGTGTGGCACGACTCGGTACGAGCCGTAACTTGCCGGTTTTTGATCGAGCTCAAAGCACTTATATGCCTTTTTTTAAAGTGCCGTGTAAGATTTTTCTAACCTGTCTTTTTTTTAATTACACTTTACTGCACAATAGATCCTACAGAAATGAAATAATCTGTTCCTTTTTCATATAAACCCGTGTAACACAATACCAATTGCGTTTTATACACACCCCACCCACTACGCCATTAAAAAAAGCTAGTTCTCAATTCTCCGAGCTTGGTATTTTGTTCAATGTAGATCGACTCGAGACTTGTTCTCGCATGGCTGCGTGGCGAGGCTGCCTCTAGTTTGTACGCACCTTAACCATATTGTACAATTAGTACAAACTTAAATATAAGAACTATTTACAAAGCACACCTCAGTTCAGTAGTCAAATATTGCGTGAGGTATTAAAAAGTTTGCCACACAATTTTTTACACAAGTTCATATATAAACCAGTCATTACAACTTTACCCTAAAATTATGTTACTATTTGAATATTGTTTGAACACTCGAGGCCATATACCTGAACTTTACAGAGAATATTTTTATTTATTTAATACAGAGAGATTTTAGAATGAATTCTTATGTTATATGCGGGAGCCGAACCTGTGATTTCAACCTTACAAAAGGTCTGGGTGAACTTTTTAGGTAGACAATGGGGCTATTTATATGTTGGCCATTTTCGACTAAACTAAAAAATTTATATCTCCAATTCACTTATGTATGCTCGGTTAATACCTAAAACAGTTGTCAGCACATTTGGAAAACATTCAATAACACAACCTTTTTTCGAAATTATGTAACTCGTAACTTCACTAGTAAAATACCATTTAATGGTAACAGATACTTATACCTTAATTGAAGTGATTGGGGAGAAAAAACAACCACTACTTATATTCTTAAAATGTGATCTTTGAAAACTCAAACTACGAACTACAAGATCAAGTTATATCATCATCATAAGTCTTCGGGCACAGACCTTCCCTTACATTGAGGGAACTCCCATGATCCACCACGCGGGGGCCCACTACACATGCTTTAGATTTTTTGAAAGTTATATATTAGCTTTGAAATACTTTGTTGAAAATAAATTCACCCGAACCTTTCGTAACGTAGAGTAGAGTAACCTTGCTCCCGGTCTAATAATATCGAAAATGATTACACTAATTAAATTTGAAGATATTATTGTACATTGCTGCTGATGCCATTACAACATGGCTCTTACGACAGAATCACAGGACTAGATACATAATATTGTTTATCAATTCGTATAAGACACTATACGATTTACTTATTTAAAATATCCTTCCAAATGGCGGATTAAAGTGAATATTATGTTAATGGTATAATAATTAGGGATTTCAAACAGTCCAGTTAGGGCTATTACGGTTCTCAAAACGATCAAATCATAGCATGTCATATCGTACGTAACAGGGACAGTGCTATCGCGTTGGTGTAGCGGCGTCTCTGTTCGGCGCGCCATGACAGGGTATGATTTCATCGTTTTGAGAACGGTAATAGGGGGGCAGATTGTCACATGATGTCATTTTAGTCAATTCGGACCTGAAGGGTGACCACGACTTCCGTCGTTTTCGTAATCGCTTTCAATTTGACACATGGACGTTATACATTACTGCAATATTTTTTGCAAGTTTTAACAAATGACAACGAAACGCAGCAATGTATATCGTCCAAGTGTCAAAATGAAAACGTTTGAAACGTTCGCCTGAATCGTCCCTATCTTTTTCTAACTGGCTAAAATAACACCTTGCAATTTAGAGTTGGTAATAAAATAACATAGAATAGAATATCAGCTGACGAAACCTATAAACTAATATAAAGCCGAGATTCATAAGACAGTTTTGAGCACGTTCCATAGACGTTTGACAGTTGTAAGATCGAGCTCAAAACTGTCTCTAAATCTCGACCTAAGGAACACGTTCATTCATAAGCGATCACTGTCCTTTGTTAAACACACGGAGTACGGAATAAGGGAGAGCTTCTCATCCATACAATACCATATAAACAGTTATCCATGACCTCCGCAAAGCCAGCGTGGTTTTAGCTCAGTTACCATAGTTACTGTCACGTGGACTGGACTTGGGCCGACAGGGTGGCCTTGAATTCATTCGACAAATTGAAACTGGGGGTTGTACTCATGATTAATATTAAATTGGGAAGGTTTCTTTGTAAATCAAGACTGCAAAATAACTAAGTACGTCACAACAAGTCACACAATGATCATAGATATGACCTTAGGTCAAGTTCCAGTGAAAGAAATCGTTGTAAAAAAATAAAAATACCTTTAAAATTGAAAAACTTCCAAACACAGTAACGATGCACATCAAATTAATAATATTTTTGATAGTTGAATTTATTGTATATATTTCTATTTTTTCCAAATTGTTTAATTTACTTAACCACGATAGGTTAAGTGTGGCCAGCTTTAGACAATTTTAATTTGAGCTCGCTCTCACAATGTCAAAATTGTATGAAGGACAGTTGTAAGAGCGAGCTCAGACTGAGGTCGCACTAAAAATTGGCTCTGAATCTCAGCCGTAGTCTCAACTCTCCACTCACCCGCAGTGCGACATATTATAAAAGGTACCTAACGGTAGCTAGAAACTTATATGATTGATCTGTGACGGTAGCTCCGTTATTCCGTACTCCGTAGTTACACATTTAAAATCAGTCTGAAGAAATATTATCCAGTCACAATTATTTAATGTAAATTTACAAAAGTCTTAATTATTGAAATACGATTTATTCAATAAATAATATTTTATTATGAATCGAAATCTAGCTAACACTTGATAATATTCATTCTAGACCGTGAACTACTAAAATTTTACATTCCATTTATTACGTAGCATTTGCAAACCGAAGCCCAAATCAAGTGTCTTATTTTGTAAACAAAAACTACTTTACCCTACTAACATTTTAAGCTGTTCTGAGATTATTACATAGTTGCTTTCACATTATTATATCGGATTACTTTATCTTCACAATGAAGGACAGGTTCCATCAATCAGTTCCCTCAGTGTTAAATCACAAGAGATAATTAGACTATCATATTTGTTTACAAAATAGGATACTTGATTTGGGCTTCGGTGTATGTATTATCCAATGAGCAATGAATGTTAAAAAAAATATAAAACCTAACACAAATCAATGACAAATCGATCCAAATCTTTGTGACACTCATTCTGATATGACATTACACCGATTCGGTCTGTGAACCAACAAATTCGATTAGCCTAATATTAGTTATTATTATTTTCGTTATAAATTATTTTTATCCACGTTCGAGATATTTATATTGGGACGGGGCTTCATTGAGTTACCCAGGTTGATTCCTAGTAGTTCTATAGAAATTGTATCGCTCACTTCTATAGAAATACTGGGACAATTTTAGTTTCAATAGTTATGGACAAAAAAGTTTTAAAGTTATATGACGTCACAGTCCTATAGAACAAATGGGAATCACTCGTTGCCCATTCTTATGGTGTAGAAAATAAGAACGAATTTAAAGCGTTTACACAAAATTTGCATGAGCCAACGAGCGCTGCAAATCTGAAAAAAAAAATATCTGCCAATTTTAACAATTTTATTAAAAAGCTATGTACAAAATGTTTATTACGATAAATACTATTTTTTAAATGCTTATTTATAACGTGATTCAATTTCGGAAAGTTGTAGTTCGCATAATAGCGAAAAACAGCTTATCGCAATTATGCCATGTATTGTATATCGAAAAATAGTATTTATCCCAATAAAGGTTGTGTACATAGCTTTTTTTAACAAAATTGATTAAATTGGAAGTTTTTTTTTTAATTTGCAGCTCTATTCGCTCATGTAAGGCCCTTAAGACTTCACTTTCGAAATTGAAATTAATCCTATTTCACAGTAAATTACATAACATGTAATACAAAATGATAGGAACATTCAAAACTAAACTGTCTTCCAGAATTCTGTAAGTTAAATTCCCATCCGTTTTCCATTACACCCTGAATCCAGTTTGAATCCTGCAATAACCGGGTTCAAAGTACTAACAATGGACTGCTGGCCATAGACCCAAAAACCATAGGCTTAGTTGTTCACGGCAATCTCCTTGGGTTGTAGAGGCGCCGGTTCGTCCACATGATGCTCTATGGTCTCCGGAGCGGCCAAGGGCGCGGGTGGCGCGGGCGGCTGGAACGCGATCGCATAAGGGAACCGCGCGCGGCATGCAGACACGTATTGTTCTATTTCAGCTTCGCACGGACCGAAGTCGCCGTCTTTGAGACTGTCTAGAACGTCCACGCAACCCTGGAATTGTTTAAAGTGGGGTTTAGGCAGCTGTTTATGATTTTTAAAATTATAGGCTTTCTTTTTTGCCTGACAATGGCAATAGTCCGTTATGGACATTTTTGCCAGTGTCACGTCGTTTTAATTATGATAATAAAAAACCAAGCGGTATCGAATATCATTAGTAGTAGGTCTAGATCAGTAAACCTGAAAGAGTCAGATGTTCTATTCTTATTTGGGTCATAGCGTATCTTCGTAGAACTATACCAATGTCAAATCGGTTATAGTTGACAAACGAGGTAGTTGATCGGTCCAAAAGGTAGCCATACATCTACTATATTCTCACTTCCAATTAAACTACGTTTTGTCACTTTCTCTTCGTTACAAAACGTTCAGTTAGAAAGGAATAGCTTTTAAGTCATGTATAAGACCGAGATTCATAAGACAGTTTTGAGTATAAGTGGAGTTTGAGTTTAAAGATAAAGATAAAATTCATTTATTGCCACATTTGGTACATTTTTATTTTTAGTCTCACAGCTGTCAGTTTTCATAAAACTTTGACAGTCGTAAGAGCGAGCTCACTCTGAGCTCCTGCTCAAAACTGTCTATGAATATCGGCCTAAGGGGCGCCTTCACATTAGAGTAGACGTTTACAGAAACGCTACTGTGGCGCAGAAGAGGAGCGTCTGTAGCGCTTCAGTAATTTTAGTGGTGTTTCGTCTCTTAGTTTCGCGATGTATTCTGACAAAGAAGCATAGCGGGAGAAAATGGGACGGGGCCTGCGTTTCAACTGGCCGCAGGCCGCGTGCAGATAGCGCCTGTGTGGGAAATACTTTACTCTTAACTGACTTCAACAAAAGTGGCATGTCACTTAATTCAATTTAAAAGTTCTTTATTTAACATAAAATGTTACAATAAATATTGACAGCTAATATTGAATATCTAAATTATCAACACTATCAGGTTTTTAACAACTATGTGCGCTACGTTTGCGCTTCTACATGTATCAAAATTAGTAGCTCCACTACGGCGCTTTTATAAGCGTCTGTTTGAAGGAACCACAAGAGTAGCCACGCATACGTTTACCTGTATAGTGAGATCTGTGAAGTCTAGCGACGTGGCTAGCGCGAGTGTCTCCTGCGTGCGCTCCGGCGCGAGCCTGCGCAGCGCGCGCGCGCCCCACAGCGCGGCCGCCTGCGCGCGCGCACCGCGAGACACGAACTGCTCGGCGATCTGCAGCTCACTGCGCCCGCACACCATCTGACGAAGACACGACAGTGGCAACTTTAATAATAATGATGGGTTTTCAAGGTTACATTTAAAAAAGAAAGAAAGCACCGATAGCCCCGGTAACCCCTCATTCTATCAAGTTTGATCAATAACGGCCAATAGACACATTCTTCTGTGTCGGTATATTCGAAAGGAAAGCATTAATGGACTCACTGACTACGACATTACACTCATCGTCACAGACGTTGAACTTATCGACTCTCGACGTCGCACGCATCGGACAGACCTCGTACTTACCTCAGCGACTCAGACATCTTAGCGCGGTTCAAACATAGGCATAACGTTTCAGACGTCCCAAAGCGGCTCAAACGGCGTAATAGAGGTTTAGACGCCGCACTCATCGGCTTAAACCACGCACTCTTCGAGACCTTGCACTCATCGATTCATACGTCATCTCAACGGCTCTGATGTCGTCCGTTATAGAAGCTCCGGCGTCGTCACAGGAGCGTAGATGCTGCAGTAATGAGACTGACTCATCAACTCAGACGTCGCGTCATCCACTCAAACTTCACAAAAGCCGCAATCATCGACTCAGACGTCGCACCTATCGACTCAAGACGCCGCCGCACGCATCGACTTAAGACGCCGCAATCATCGACTCACACGCCGCACCTATCGACTCAGACGCCGCACCCATCGACTCAGACGTCGCACCTATCGACTCAAGACGCCGCACCCATCGACTCAGACGCCGCACCCATCGACTCAGATGTCGCACCCATAGACTCAGACATTGCACCCATTAATTCAGGCGTCGCACCCACCAACTCAAATGTCTCACTCACCAGCTCCGTCTGCTGCGCGATAACGTGCGTGACGTGCGGGTGCAGCGCGCTGGAGTTGTCCGCCAGCCACCGCTGGAACCGCAGCAGGCAGTCGTGCAGGTGGTGGTGCGAACTATCCACGAGCCACGCCCGCTTTATACTCTGCAGCATTAGTAGGGGTTTCTCTGCAACGCACAAATGGATGATTAGACAAGTCAATGAAGTAATGAAGACTTTTGACTATTGGTCACATAATAAATGTTCCCTAATCTCCAAGGCTGTTATTCATAAACGTGATTTAAAGTTACGCCACCGTTTAGCCACCCTGTTCCTTTTTATCTTAACCTTTTTTAACGAAGTGTGAAAGGGATAGCAACATGATTTAAAGGAAGTGAGGTTTAACTAGGTTTATGAATAACAGCCCAAGTTATCAGTTGTAGCTATTCCAGATTGCGTACGCTTAGACGCCGCTAAGCGAGACGTCCCGCTCGCTCTTACGCGATGTGGCATATGAGTGACAGTTGCGTTTAGGATTCGACTTAGTGGCCGCTACAGAATTAGCTACATTGTTGTTGTTTTTCTAAGCTGATAGAGCAGCCTAACTCATAGGTATAAAGGGTGTAGATATGTTAGTTACCTTCGTGCCTCGGAAAGCACGCTAAGCAGTTGGTTCCGGTTGTTGTCGCTTGATAGCAGTCGTTAAGCCACGTCAAAGGCCTACGGGCGGCCTGAATAACTTTGACAAATAGGTTTGGTCACTAAACCAAACGAGTAAAGAAAAGAATGTTAGTTTATGTGGGACCAAAACACGTGTCTGTGGTCCCACGGATGTTTCAGAATGATGGACAGATTGGGGCTACAAACAAAAGAAATGTGAAGATTTTTTTAAAAGTTATTTTCGAAATAATCAGTGGAGCCCTCACTAAGCTACGCTAATTCTATGAGGTTCTCCTTATAGAATTTTTTTTCTCAATTCTTTAATTGCGAAGACAAAATGACGTTGCGGAACTTGTGGACTGCGAAAACTGGATAATAAATTAAATAAAGTCATACCTTTCCTATAATATATTTCGAAGGCCATTAGATGTGTGTCTATTCTATCCGCAGCGAGCGTTCGCAGCGGCAACAGGAACTTGATTGCTTGTTCTAAGGGATCCTCGGCCTGGAAACAACATAATATTCCGTCAAACATAACGTAAGGCAACAAGAGTACAAGTCTCTACAAAAATCATATATTCATATTCACATACTTCATTTCGAACATTACAGAGCACCCAAACATTGAGGCTACCGACTGTACTCCTAGCCTAGTTGATAGTGCGCCTACATTCAATGCAAGGGGGTTCTGGGTTCAATGCCCATACGAAAATGTGCTTGTACAGTCGAAGACAGAGATTATACAGGAGTCTCAATAAGGTTGATATTTTCTCAAGCACTACTGGACCGATTTTAGTAATTCTTTTCAGTTACATAGTTTTTACTTTTATCTATCTAACAGTGAAAGAATTGTTACAAGTCAAGTAGTTTTTCAAAAAATCTCTACCTTAAAAACTCTCCTGTACACCTTTCTTTGTCTTCGACCGTACCTAGGGTATAACCACTATTTCAGAGTCTGGATGCACAGGGAATCTTAATTTGGGATGGCCCAAACTGTCTTATCTTATAAAAGAAATTTAATTTCCCATTGACTAGCAGCGTGAAATTAAAATAAATACAATATCAAAACAGGGAACAATATAAAAATAATTTAAAAAATAAATGTTGAATGCAAATTTTTAAGTAAAACACAGCCCGTTTCAGGAAACACCAAAATGAGCTATTCCTTTTCGTATCAATCACAACTTAACCTAAATTGCATATGAATAATCTTCATATCACGCACTAAGTTAAATAAATCATGACTTCTCTATTATTTGACCGTAACGACTTTTTTTAACAATGCGAAAGGTCGCGTGCTAACCTGACAGCTACAGTCAACAGCACAAGAACTATAACACACTTATTACTATGACAATAAATTATATAATGCCGTGTTTAACTTCAGTCTCAATCAGGTAGTGATTTCAGCATGTCTATTTCGAGCATTGATATACATACGAAAATATTTCTATTGTTCACATGATAGAAATGTCACGCGTATTTTATTAAATATTCTATAGGCTTCTAGGAAGTATTTACTGATTAGATAAATTGCATTGAGCTTGTTTAATGAACATTGGCAATGTTTGGTCTAGAATAATTAATTCCGTTGGTCTATTGTGAAAAATACAATGTCTCTATCAATGAATACGATTTTTTTTTTATTTAGAATAGATTTCAAAATAAATAGTGTTCTTAATAAATGGGCTCTTGACAGCTAAGTCACGTAATAGTTGTTCTAATGACTGTTCATAGTTGTATCAGTATAAAACTAGCGCCTAAATTGTAAGCTACGTACCGTGATAATTCAGCCATGGTAATATTTTTTTTTGTGTAAAAGTCTTGCCAGAGAGAAAGGCAAAGCCAACTAGGGCATACAGCCTGGTCTGATGTTAATAGAATGTCTAAATTCTTATAAATACATACATATATACGAAGATAACCCAACCTAAACCTATGCACAACCCTCCCAACCCCCTAAACGTAATAACTCAACGATCCACGCAATCATCGAGTTATGCAAGGAAACCTTGCTAAGAGCACAAAACTTCACAAACACGACTTCTTTCGAGCACAACAATTAATAGAAACGTTCGCGGACATCACGCGATCATTAGTCAGTAAATACCATGGAAACTATTTAATTAGAATTTTCACAAAAAAGTAGCTAATGTCGCTTCGTGCACTTTTCAATGAATCCCATGGAGTTAATTTTGCACTGTCAATGAGACTCAACGGCTCTACGTGTGTTGTCTATGATGTGTGTACGTTCGTACCCTGGCTAGTTTGTCTGGTATGAGTTCGTCTAGTTGCGGCGCCTCAGGGTCGCCCTGCTCCTGCTGCTGACGTGCTTTGTGATGCTGCTCCCTCTTCACCTGCAAGGCAACATCATTACATCATTAATAAATAGGTACATTATACCAAGCAACGCGAAAAGGTCACGTGGCCGCCCTCGCAAACGATGGCGAGACGAACTTGACGTTTTTAAGAGTGGTCTGATTCTGCGCAGAATAGAGATGAGTTGAAGGGTTCGGGATCTGTCCAGCAGTGAGATATTACAGGCTATTAAGGGCCTGATATGAGCCAACTAGCGCCGTCAATCTTGAAAAAATAATATCTTCCAATTTAATAAATTTTATTAAAAAAGCTATTTACAAAATGTTTATTAGGATGAATACTATTTTCCAATATACAATACATGGCATAATTGCGACAAGCTAAGTTGTAGTTCACAAATGTGCCAAAAACGGCCGTTTTTCGCAATTATGCGAACTACAACTTACCGAAATTGAATCACGTTATAAATAAGCATTTAAAAAATAGTATTTATCGTAATAAACATTTTGTAAATAGCTTTTATAATAAAATTGATTAGCCCCTTAAATAATAATAATAACACTATATCTTCAGTTTTTTATGACAAAATGGGGCAGGCGAAGCATCTGGTTGGGCGAGGGTTTGCTGAATCGCTACCGACCTTTAAAAGCCCGAATTCACGTTTCTCATCACATAAACCATCATAGCTTAATTATTCATTTACGCGGGGTATACCTAAATCGCAGTGAGACGGATACTATAATACGATAATTAGGCATAACGATAGACCTACTAAGATATAGGTCGGCAGCGAGAAAGACTAACCCTTACCTAGACCTTTATATAACACTTTATTATACACAACATAACAAATAAATGCTTAAAAAAAGAGATTTCTTCCATCCTAACCCGCTATGAACAGAATAAAATAGAATACTTAAAATATCTAACAAAATAAATATATGGCAGAACAGATGTAAAAAAAATGAAAAGTAAATAATGAATTAAAAATTAAACAAAATAAAGAGAAAGCATGAATGTGGCAGGCAATAATTAAAAATGAAAGAATGCCATTCAAATAGTTTTTAAAATGAAAATGAAGAATATAATTTCAGTAAAATGGTATATCTACAATATCTAAGGTATTTTCCCTCGTGTGGCATAGCCGTGGGCCCTTATGTAGATAGGATCTCGGGTGTAGGGACGTACGGTCGCGCGCACGCATAGACATTATTTGCTCTCACTCATTGCATCAATCAACTCACATATTCTTGCTAAAGAGAACTGTGAAATAAGTTTTTTGATATCTCAATTAATACCGAAGATATTAAGCAATAAAGTTAAGTGGTGGGGTGATGGAGATATGTGACGTCATATTGACTCTATCTACATCACAGCCACAATACAGCGCGTACTGTTTCTGTCTTTTTCTAACACAACTTTTATAAATACCTGTAATTTTTTCAATTAATTATTACAATTTTGATTTCACAGTTGATTGATAATGAAAAACTATTGGAGCTCCATGGAATAATAGAATTAAACGGTTTTAAAATTATAATGCAAACTCTAACAAAAACAGCCCTACCGCCACAGTCAGTGCTGACAACCGACGACGACGACCTGGTCTTTTCACCCCTAACCTTGGGGGAGAAGCGAGGGCCTTGAGGTACCCTCTCTACCAGTGCATGACAACCAGCGTCGTATATTCTCGTATGCGCGACCGACGTTAGCCCCAATATATGCTAGTTTTTCCCACAGGAAACCCGTAAGCCCCTGCCACCGTCGCGAGGCGCAAAGCTAGTATAAAATGAACCTGAACTTGTGCCGCCAGTGCGCTCTCCTGCTCCGCCTTGCGCTTCGCTTTCCTCTGTTTGTTCCTAAGCTTCTTCAGCTCCGACGGCGCCAAGTTCTCTGTGGACAAAGAGAAACATACGTTAGAATAGAATCTCAATTATTATGTTATTTTAATCTGGCTGTCTTGACTTATTATTACTCTACTGCCGCAAGGACAGTGATGGAACTACATATTTGTGTAATGGTAGCACTTCACTTGGCTATTCGTATTCGCTATTGGATGTTTGTCGTATTTGTCAAATACTTGACGTACATACAAATAAGACGAATATTTTGTCAAGAATACCAACCACACATGGCAATTATGACAAATACGCAAATACGAAATGCCACCATAAGATATATGGTGTATGTACATGACGTATAACATACATAAACATCTAAGTAATAAACTATTAACAGTGGTTATAATGATGTTCCATGAGAATATTTCCGTGAAACCGTTGATTTTATGAAAATCATATTCAAATATTTTAATAGAACTACATATTTATATACTAATGCATTAATAATTGTTCTCAGAGCGTATCTTAACAAATCCGGTTAAATATTTATAAAAGGACTGCATTGTCCGTGTAATGTTATCAAACTATTGGAAATAAATAACTCTTAATCATAATAAATAAAAAAAGTCTTTGATTACATTGACCTATCAAAGGTGTAATTTCGCAAATCGTGTTAGTTGCAACTAAAGTTCAGTATGGCAGCTGTTATCAACGCCGCCGTGCGCGGGCGCAGCTGTGATTACGTGAGCGGTGATAACAGATAACTAGATAAGCGAAGTAGAGCGTGCGGTTCCGCGCATGCGCGAAGGGTCGCAGTCGTGCGCGCGCCTGACACCGGGTGACATAGCTATTTGCATGCGTGTCACATTACGTGCATAGGTTATAGATATTCGATCGCCTTGACCTATTATTTGACATATGATTTATGTATGACACATGGATTAAGAATGCAAAGTATTGAAATAGAAAGTCCTCGTAATTAGATTCGATATAACGAAGACATTGAACTGACATAATCTAAAACCAATAAAAAAATTGAAGTGAACTATATTTCTCTGAAAACGAGTATCAATAAAATAAGCCCAAGTAAGCTAAAGTCTGTAATTTCCATCTAAAATTGTCAGAGTAATCACTGACTAGAGATACATAACATTAAAAGCGAGCATAAAACAAGATAAAGGGTAGAATAAGTAGAGTCTAGTAGGTCGTGCAAATACTTGTTTCTAAATAAGAAAGACTTGTCAATAACATGACAATTTTATTATTCAAAGAACCCCCCAATACTACCTATATGCCCTGAACATTATAATAACCTTCAAAAGTCAATGACTCATCTTTGACACACTAACCAAAATATTAACCGCAACAAACACAATAACACAAGGACACGAGAAATGCTAATTTACAAACTAAATATGGACTCCCAATGAATGATTGTTCAAATGTGGTATGCAATTCATTTGCATACACATGAGTAGTCTATACTCGTTCCAAAACAGATAAGATAAAAGAGCGACAGAAGTTGAAAATGTATTCTTAAACGAAATAGAAATTAGTGAAGAAAACTCTTTGCCCAGCAATGTAACAGTTTGTGGCCATAAAAAATAGAGGTACACTCGACAGAACATTGAAAAAAACACATGGGAACTCTACGCGATGGACGTACAGCCTAGATTCCTATAGTTTTGGGCAGATTGACCTGTCGGCTGTAAGCACCAGTAAATATAGTACCTAATTATCGAACGTTCGATAAAATAAAATCGAGATCGGCAGTTGAGTCGAGATGGACACTTAACTAATGATGAATAATTATGTTTTTAATAAATAAAAGACATTTAACCCGAATTGAATATTAGTTTGTCAGCCGATGAAGAAGATAGGTACCTATTAATGTTTTAATAATATGTTGTGTCCTGTTGGACACAAGATATTATTGTCATGTAGTTTAATGATAAGAAAAATGACAATAAAGACAACATAACTGAGAAAGACATCAGCGAGGAAAGGGCAGAAAAAGAAAATAACAAAAGCTATCCCAAACCCGTTAAATAACTTACGAAATTCGATAATCATAGCTAATTCAAAGACCGCTAATGAAAAGGCAATTGGTGACAATGAGTAGGTAACCGTAGTGACAGTACACATGGTGTCCCCCATCAAGCGAGAGACAATGGGTTTCATTAAGGTCGCTGACCATGCAGCATTATTGAGATAGTTTCGCAAGCTGTTTGCGACATGCCGCGCGGCGCGGGCGCATGCCATACACACCTAGGGTTGCTACACAACAGTTAATACCGTAGAGACAGTTGGGTTATCGAATCTGACTACGTCGCATAAATAGTGTGTAGAAACAGTCTGATCACACCGCCGAGTACTTAAATGACAGTATAAATGCTAAAACAAACTAAACTAAGGAAACAGTAGGTGCTGAGACATGAAGTTTTGGGAATGGTCTAAAAGATCTCCTCTTACACGGTGATGCAATTTTAAACATTTGCCTGAAAATCTTGTGCGACTTTAGTACCGGTCCTTATTGGGAATTTAAAATTGTTGATTATACATTCGTTGTCAAGGGGAATATGAAGAATACGTATTCATCAGCAGTAGACAGCGTCAGAACCTGTAGACAACCGGGTCACATTTGTCGCAGAACCTAGAACCGATGGGATAAGAGACTTATAGATTGGAGACCATAAAAGAGCAGACGTGGTTTGAGACGCCTCCCGGCCAGGATTGACAGATTAGGAGTGCCGTACGTCCAGCAATGGATTATACGGGCTGATGATGACGAGACAACCCTAGCCGGGCGCGGGGGGCGCCCACCGCCCACGCCGTAAGCGCGATCTATGGTCATTACATTACACTGAATCTACGATCGGCTCGTGGCCGGCCGGCAATGTTGCTACAGTTAGCCGCTTGGCAGTCACGACTTGTTGGAAAATTGTAATTGAAATCCAAAAACGTCTAAATTGTGCTACCGAGAACGCCAGAGAGAACGCTATCGTTAGTTTACTAAATTGTGTTGTCTTTTAGAAAACTCAACCATAACCAAGTAATTGCAACCCCAAATATGATCCGCATCGAATGACACTGCCAGAATCATTCACGAATTTGAGCTATGTATGACTAACAGGTTCCAAACCTTAACAATGATGTGGTAGAAGAGTTATCGAGTTCATAACCAATTTTTCCAAGACTGGGTTATTAGTTGACAGTGATTGGTTGATTTGTGTGTATCTAAGTACAGGGAACCCTGTCTTGGATCGTGAATGTGGTGTCCTTATGTTTATTAAAACGCATAGCTGAAGTGCATACTTGTGTAAGATTGAGTAAAATAATCAGAGGCAGCGAATATAGATGAGTAAGTAAAGATAATGATATAACATTACGTTAATAGTACAGATACGCATTAATACTAACAGGATAACGACAAATTGGTCACTACAATAGTTATAAGACCATTATTGACCATTGCGGATGTCGTTACAAACTACCCGGAGCTAGAAACGTTGCAACCAACCATTTACAGAGATAGCCACATGGATTAACTATTGGCAAACGATTGGTACAGTCTACAACACCTCATGTGTATCACATGAGCACTTTACACTACGGTAATACGACATAAATTCGCGTATGTTGATACACCTGACTATACCTGCAGTTTCCATAAAACCCACATCCAATGAAGTTGTTAATTAATCTAGCGGAGATTTGACAACAGAGCCAATCCAGTTAGTAAGGACAGTAAAACCCAAATGGAGTAATTAAGGTGTTTGATTGATGATTCGACTTCAAATAGAAGATTTCAGATGGTGTGTTCTTCTTTATCGATAAATTGCTTCATCATTAACCCGAATCAGTCCACTGCTGCTCGTCTTTCTTAAGGTAATACACCCAATTAGCTCTTCGTATCCATGCCAGCCACCTTGCGTAGATCATCTCTTCATCTCGTCGACCACTACGTTTACCCGTTCATGGTACACTTACCACCACATCAGCTTTATAGATGCAGTCGACTACTTTTGTTCTCTGGGGGATAAACTCGATTCTGTTTTTTTTAAACACTAATCAAGATCTTACCAAAGATTTCATTCGGTTCTTTCCATAATTCGCGAAATCCCTTATTCGGTAGTTTAATCATGACATTAACTTTCAGTACCTATGTCAAAACGCCAATTACTTTAATGCACACCAAATCCAAGCACTTAAATCGAATATGTCTGTCAAAATTTTCGACCGTTATTTAACATTCTTCATCCAAACTTGCACAACCACATAGCATGTCACTCCGTGTAAATCGTGATGACTAAACATAGAGCCGCACCGCTAGACGAAGGCATGGCATGGCCCTAGTTTGCAATACCGATCATTAAACGACAAACCTCGGCAAGCGCTAAGTTTTGCATCCGGCACGCCTTACCGCATTCCCAACTAGCCGGAGACACCGACAGATTGTGCGAATGAAACTGTCTGTCCTGTATCTGACAGGCTTTTAATATTATTTTCATACCGAACTAATTCCATTGCGTTATTAGTTTATGTGAGGTGGGTCCAATTTAATTTGAAATCTGAAAAATTGTCTTCTTTGATCTGCATTCATTTTCTTAGCTTCTGTTATCGGATCCAAGATCTGCTTCAGGACTTTTCCTATGCATGCGCGACGTATAATATCCTCTAAGACTCATTACTGAGTTCAATGGTCCCTGCGACCTCAAATGTCTATTGTGACCAAGGTTTTTAATCTTCAGGAACTGTAATTGGGTATCTATTTCCTTGGTAACATCACATTTATCCTCCCAAGGCTCCAATTACGAATAAGAACATCACCTATACTGCTGCGTATGTGTTAGGTTATCTCTGGGCCAAAAAAACATTCACGGAATACGTATCTGAAACTGAGCGTTTGGTTTTATTTTAAACTGTCCCCCACACGAGTCACCAGGAGTAACGAACGAGATTTGTTAATAAAAGCGACCGCGTATTTGCGTAAGCGCAGCGCATTGTGCCTTAATCCGGCTAGGACACGTCGCACACACAAATTGCTGCTCTAATTCGCCCGGGTTTCGCAAAGCTAATGAAACCGCGGCCGTGGTAGGTAGGTCGGGGAGGTCAATCATTTTTATTGAAAATACGAAATGGACCACCGATTTTGGCAAATTGCTTATTGATCAACGCTCAGATACAAGTTTGGGATGGAGATTGCAATAAGAAAGAGGGTTGCAATGAATATCTTTTGAGAAATGATAAGGCAATAAGTAAAACGTTTCTGAAATATTGATATTTTTTTACTCGACAAAATATTTGCAACGACAGCAGAACTATTCATAATTATTTGAAGAGATTTTTCAAGGAAATGGTGATATCTGTAGTTGGACACAGATATATAGAACGGAGAGGCGCAATATACTAGTTTGTATCACTACGCTTGTTACAAATAATATTTTGTGTTGTCAACCTGTATCAGTCCACTACTGTAACTTACTTACTGTACTGTACGAGAAGTAAGTACCAAGGCGTGCTAGTCACCGATCCTCGGTTCTTTATATCCATACGCTGCCAGCCACCATGCGCAGATCATGACTCCGTCTGATCAGGGGGCGTTGTGCATTATCTGCGTTTGTCCTTTCGTGGTCACTCAAGGCCTAGTCTACCTCATCACTGGTCGTTTCTAGGACAAATGTTACCACGATGAACGAACACTGTATATCTTTACATTTTATTACTTATATACTTACTTTACTGCAGTCCTTTAGTTACAAAGTAGCCCTAAACTGGTCTAGTGTCGCAACTTAGCCGAAACTCGTTGGCATGCAGACATGCGGACAGCATGTCGATCGAGTTTCCGATTTGTTGGCGCGAGTACTTATGTATTCAAATTATTCCAAACTAATTTATCTCTCGGTAGAGTTAGACATTATTAAATTAGCAGTTACGAAATACGTGATTGATATTCCAATCAATTTTCTATTTATCATTGAAAATGCGATGAAATTGAGTAGTTAACTACGACTACTATACTTTATGTATCAATCTTCATCCTTAAAATATATGTCATAGTTAACTACTCAATTTCATCGCATTTTCAATGATTAAATAGACAAATGTTACCAGACTATTGGTATTAGATTAGGTTTATATTGATGTTACTAACTTAGAATAAGTGTTACTAATAATGTATTAGATCAATGTAGTCGTAATAACGGCTTTATATGTATGTGAACAAAGGCAACTTTAGCCCGCGTTTGCAATTAAGGGCAATAATCATAGTAAGTCATGGACAGTTTTTTTGAGTATAAGTGGAGTTTGATTTCGGTATTACAATTGACAGTTTTCATACAATTTTGACAGTTGTAAAGGCCGACCTTACACTGAGTTGGTGCTCAAAAGGGCCTTAGTAAAGTTGTTAAGCTTCAGACGACTCCAGCCTTCGAAGGCTTCTTTGCTCCATTTTGCTTGCCTCATCGATTTGTAAATAACTCTAAAATTGAGCCTGACAAAATCCAAAACCAAGTCTCCGTAATCCTCAATAAACACCCAAGAAGCCTGTCCCGAAACTGTCGAGCCTTATATTACATAACAATGTTGTTAAACACCAACGCAAGCATCTTTATCTCGAAACGGATTACCCTCATTACAAGGAGGCTGTTTATTATTGGAGTATTCAGAATGGAGATGGCAATAAAAGTATGCTTGTAACATTTCGGCTATTCTGCGAGTTATAGGTACAGAAAGATGGGCGCGGATTGCAGTCGGCCATCTACATAGGTGCGATTCCGATCAACGCAGCAGACGGCATTGCATTACAGTATTGATTTGTATGCGACCGATTCAGACTAAGACTGCACTGCTGTCGGGCGGCACTTGCAGTCCTAGTCGGAATCGGTCTCTGGTACCTAGACCTAAAGTCATTGCAATATAGGGCTATACTACTGCCGCTTAGAGAACCCAAGTTGCACTTGATGTGCTGCCAATTAAACGTATTGAAGACTAATATATTCGTGAAGCGACTGAATACGGGTAGTAGTAGTATTGTTATCATGTGGCAAGTGATCAAACATATTGTCAGTATAGGCTTTTCTTATTGTTACTCTGTTGTCTTCTACTCCTTTGTCACTGTTTGGTTAGCCCTATAGACTTCTGCTGTGACAGTGACCATTAGAACATAAATAAAAATGCCACTACCAATCTCTTCCATCCCATTTCAAACTAGTATGCTTACTTTTCTAGACCTGAGACCGCATAAGAACACACGTAGGACCATACAGACGACAAAGCACCCTCCATTGTCACTCTTAAGTCATAACTAGATCAACACGCGTGCAAAACACGCCAATATTAATCATCACGTAGCTCAGTTAACATTAGCACCTGCTGCGAATTCACCCGGCCAACATTCACTTCCTATGAATACAATGCAAAAGAAACAAGCAAATTGGTTCGTAGTTATAAGATTAGCGTTTAGTGACGTTGATAATGATAGTGATTTGTATGGAGTGGACATGTAGTTACATATTATGTAGTACCTAATTCAATTAAGATGGCATGAGATGTTAAATTACACTAAAACAAATTATACTGAGATTTTTTTGCAATTTTTCTCCTCAGCGTTGGCACCTTTTCCTTGCAAAGTGGTGTAAATATAAATTAAAAAATATGTTGACGTGCAAAAATGTACACAACGTGCTTACTTGCAATAAAGAAATTTGAATTTGACTTTATTCAGAGTCTATACTTTTGAGCGCGTATCCATAAACGTGATTTAAAGTCATACCACCGTTTAGGCTATCATTCTAGATTAACGTTTTTAACGAAGTGTGAAAGGGATAACAACACGGTTTAAGGGAAGTGAGGTTTAGGTTTATGAATAATAGCATAAAGTTTAAATTTTAATATCAATTGATTATGAGTAGGTAAGTTAATATGGAAAGTTTGGAAATTCACATAAAATATCGATTATTAGAGTGGATACGGCAAAGTTTCAAACAAGAAGTATTGATAATTAGTTTTTGTAGCTATTGTAACTGAAAACGTTGTTAACTGAAGAGGAACATCTACTTTTCATCGCTGATCAAACCAACAAAAGATAAAAATTAGGTGCATTGTCAATATTGAGTAGAAAATGGCACAGAATATCTTCTGAAGGTTTTACATCACAGATTACATTTCACCGTTTTTTACAACTATTGCAAGCTGTTATAAATAAGAGTGCAATAAACTTTATCTGCTGGGTATTTTTTGTTGATTCCCAAGAATATAACAACAGCTGAAATCGTTTTAGAAATGCAATAAATTATAACTAGAAATTACAATTCTTATGAATTCATTCGGGAGTCGGGGTTTAATTTTAATCGTTGTAAGTGTATGCATAGGTGTGCTGTTTGTCTGTCAAATAAACGATTATTCTATTCTATTCTTATATTGTGCAATATGTTAGTAACCATTCCTCTTGTGAAATAAATTATTATAATTAGATGAACCGAAATTCGAAAACAACACAAGAGTTACTCTTAACCCGTGAGATGTATGGAGAGTTAAGTCGTTAACTCTCGGGTTATCTTTCCTTGCAAGTGGGCCTTAGATATTTTATCAGAATCTGTAGGTTGTGCTACCGGTAATGAGTCATTATATGTTGTAGAATTGGTCCAAAAAAGGCTTTTGATCATTTATAAGACCCAAACTAGGTGTGCGCGAAACAGCAGTCATTGGCTTCGTAAATAACAGATTTATGGCTGTCTCGAATGTGTTTGGAAAATTATCGGTCACCGACATTATACTAAACGACCCATTGTGCTACTTCCAGCTCTATTCACAGCCATTACTGTGTTTATTTTGTCAGATTTGGACGTGTTTTATAGCTCATTCATTCGTAGCTTGATATTTAGTAGCACAGTGATCAAAATTACTCGCTTTCATCATTACTATTATGAATTGCACAGTGCATTGGTTCTTCTGTAATGTTTATTAACTGCAATCGGTTTCATAGCCGAAATCAGATACTTTGATTTTCCTGTGCCGTTGTTGAGATGAGTGATGCTCCATTGAGTATAATATCATTGCCTCGTTCATGAATTCCCTTCGCTAATCGTCTTATGTTTCCGTCTGGTTCTATCAAACCTCTGGCCAAAACATTGACGTGTCATGCATGGGAGATTTTATCTGCTGTGACAATATTTGGATAAAATATTTTAAATAGGGTTCGGTGTCTACCTAAGCGAATGGACAGAGAGTTATCTAATAACCAATAGAAATATCATTTAGTACAGTACCTAATTGCAAGAAAATTCATCTGTAGCGCAATGTAGACCTTGAACTCTGTACCAGAAGTACAACATTCAAACTTAATTCCGACCTTGTCATAACATAAACGTATTCTATCGTCGCTGATAGAATCCTCTAACTCCAGAAGAGTTGTAGCTTCGACGCCGATATTCAGAGACAATTTTGGGCGCGAGCTTAGTTAGAGCTCACTCTTACAACTCTCAAAATTCACAGCATTTGGCAAGGACTCTGCATTTGATATACTAGTATTACAGATACATTCTTATTCACTAGGTAAATCTACGTTAAACACTTATGTAAGTATACAAATTAAGGACGACACAGGTCAAATAATTATAACAGAAATTAGGACAATCAGCAAATCACACATTCATACCCTCACAAAACACCACAATCTCCCGCCAAACATTCCACCACAAACATCAGCGGTGCCGATGCCAGAAGGATTATCTCTATCTATTCTATATTCATATGTTGATCACGCGTTTCTTGAAACAAGAAGTCAAAGTATTTGTCAAAGAATATCGGAAACGGTTTTCCGATGCAAAATGTCAATGTTTCTTTACATTGAATTCAATGAATAACTTCTTATCATTAAAGCCTTTGTTTACATTGTATTGTAACAATAAAAGTTCATCATCTCCACGGCTTGCATTGTTCTATAACAGGTGGTCCGCTTTCACAATGCGCCGGATAAAATGTCATTAATCTCAACTGCATTATTAATGAAACGGCTGCGATCTGGCCAGACAAAGCCTAACAAGCAGGTTGTACAGTCGACACAGACACTTTATGCAAAGGTAGTGCGGGATAATTCTGGTGCTTTTTGGGTAGGGCGATGTGCTGTAGACTGTATGAAATGACTAAGTGCTAAATTATGAGTCAAGGACTTAGATATTTCTGATACGAAGTTAAGTATTTCGAATGCAAGTTTGCAAATTCTAGTTGTTCATTTGTCTTGTTTGTACTTGCTTTTAAATACATGAAAGTCAAGATATAGGAATGATTCGAATACGCTAGGTATTGTAATAGATATGGTTCTATTCAGAAATTAGTTTCATTATTCAGACGATATTGAGATAAAATTGAATTCATATAGTGTACAGATTCATATTCGTAAATAGTAGTTAGAATTTAGATATGAAAACCAGTATTTAATATGACCATGAAAGAAAGAACGCCCATCCGCCGACTCTTCATTCCTTCATACATATGATACATAAAATCGCATTTACATACAATGTCTGTCCAGTATTCTCGATTACTAATATCTACCTATAAATAATGCATCTGGGACACTGATATACATATTATAAATAGTACATTTTAACATCACTATTATCAAAGATATTGGCGTTGTAACGAGCAACTAGTTACGGGCCAACCGATGCTAAGGCAGATATAGACAGATTTGAACACGAACTCAGCGTGAGCAATTACGACTGTCAAAATTGTATGAAAACTGACAGTTGTAAGAACTCAAACTACACTCATACTCAAAAGTACCCGATTAATGCAGTCCCGCTAATCCCGCGGGATCGCGCTCGACTTATGTGCGGGACTGATACATAAAAATTCGTACGGGATCCCGGTATTTTGGGATCCTGTATTCCCTACTCAAAATTGTATATGACTATCGGCCTAAGGGTCACCGTCGCCTGTAGATATCTACTCCAGAAGCAGGTGCCATTGCCACCCTGAGGAGTAGGATGCAATGCGTCGTGTGCCCTTAATTTCTCTAGCTCTCTAACCAAACTAATAAATGCAGCTTAGAAAACTATAAAGCATGGACAAAACGGAAGCAATACGCTCCTAAGCGCATGCATTATAATTATTACAATTCCAGTTTTACAATAAAATACGAGTCCACTGTTTGCCTTGGGAGCAGATCGTTGCAAGATTGTACGTGGCATTGAACTAGCGCGGAAGGCTTGCGACAAATTCATCTCGGGTAAGTGCATCAGTGCAACTGGCGAGGTGAACCGCTTGCGAGTTATCGATGCGACATCCAAGACCATGGTAAGGGCTTTTAACATAAGCCGACACTGGTAACTACACGGTAGCGACATTATCGTCAATCGGAACGGACAGTATGTCATGATGCTGTTGCATAGCAGAATATAAGTGTGCTGCTTAGAGATTTTTTGACACTTTTTATCTTCAGTGTTGGCACCTAAAAAAGGACGTGCTATAATAAAAGCACTACTTGAGATATATTCTTCATGGCTAGTCGTCGATGTTACTGTGTTCTCTGTGGTCGGCAGATCTGATAAGTGTAGTATATATAGCACAGGTCCAAGCACGCTACCCTGCGGAACACCAGACTGGATCCTATAGGGCTCTGAGGTGTTATCCCGCTTGTATGTCGGCGACGACATAGTGTATCGTGTCACAATCGTTAACGATAATTATCGGCGTCGGTTCGTACAATGTGAAGCCGCCTAATGCCGAGCCTGTAAACCTGTGCTATGGAATTACATCGATATACCTAATCGTAGGTATTTGTCTTAACACAATGGATTGGCTTGATAAACTACAGTTAGCAAGTTGATAAATCTTTATACTATCGAATAACATGCATTGCCTGTATTCTGGTAAGGAAGCCAGTGTAATTCTAAATTACATCCTATATTATAAGTCCTCAGGAGTGGTAATGGTACCTGGAAGTCTTTTGGAGTTCTAGGTCATAGAGGACGTTGACCATTTACCAGCAGTTGCCCCGTTCGGCCGGTCTGTCGTCCTTTATCATAAAACATCTAACGTGACTCGTTCCACACTGCATTAGTTGTATAACGAGGAAAGCATATTTTATATTAATCAATGACTTCAAATGGACAATTGTAATTAATATCATCGGACAATTAAGCCATCAACCTCCTAAGATGGTCGAGCAATGTTTCCAAACACGGAATCGTTTCATTTATAATGATAACGCTTATAAATAGGCACACACGACAATAATGTCGTAATGTAGTATAAGTATTATTTACGAGTAAGGTGGATTGTGCAACTGTGAGATCATTAATTTAGACTAACGATATTAACATACTAAATAATGATAGCGAATCTATATTTACAATACTTTGCAAGAAAAAGGAGAATGAAAAAGCAAGCACTGAGGAGAAAAAGTGTCAAAAAACACATTACACAATTAGACACACAGAATCAATACATGCATTCAAATGAAGTAATCATCTACTTTGTAATATAATTTTTTCCTAACCCTTTCTTTAATGAAAGGTTTAATCATTTACATATATACAGATATAATTGTACACCTTGTCAAACATTGATTACACCATATTAGATTGGGTTAGGGACTTTTCCTGTTGGCATTCCTCCAACAAGTCTCTTAGGTCTTCGAGGAACTAGTCAATTGGTATCGTTTATCCACTCAGAGGCAATTTATTTCTAAATAGGATAATGTCAGGAATAAGAAGTTTCCAATTTCATTCCAACGATGGTTTATCAAGTTCTCATTTAATTATCCATTCGTCGGGTAATTATTTGCAGCGGTGTCAATGACATTATTGAGAACTTTATCACTTTTAAACTAATTGACGATCTACTTATTTTGTTCTCCATTTTGTGCAAGCATTACACCAAGGATTGGAGTACTTCCATTAAATACAACATCATGTGTAACACACTGACAGTTTATACTCAACGGAAATATGACCTAGATTGCATTGGTGTGTGTAGGTTGATTTGATGTTGTTACAGAAAACTAAAATAAGCCCCATTTACCGACCCTTGTATGGTAGAACACAGATAAAGGTAAGAGTTATTAGGGTTGAGATTTTCTTAAAATCTGATTTTTGAAAATTCTTAGTAAAATATTTTTTACAATCGCTCAAGTAGTCCTTGAGAAAATCTCAACCTTATTGAGGTTGTTGTTTTACTTATCTCTGGTTATCGTTCGTACATTGGAAAACATACTTTATAGGTATTATTATGAGGGTCAAGAAGTCTTCAGAAGCCGGATTCACATTGCAAACGTCGCGTCGGCTCGGGCAATCGTTACTCTTATTAAACAACTGTGAGAAAGTGTGTTTAGTGCGTTTTCGTGTTGGTAAAGGGATTCCTTATCGATCGGTGACGTAATTTGTGGCGCAAGCGCAGTTTTCGAGATTTACTGTGATTGTCAAAATGTGTTTGACCACTTCTGCGTAATTACGAGTTAGTGCGAAGGTACGAAAGTATATCGAAGGGTAGGTAGAGGTAGAAGGGTAGGCTCTGGCCGTCCATGGCAGAAACCATGGGGAAGGTGGCAGATCGCAATAGCCGCGCGCTGCATCGTCGGGAGGTTCTGGGAGGTGAAGCACACATCTTCCGGGACGAGCCTCGGGCAAGTGCTAAGGGGGCACCGATGCGTTCCGTAGAAGAACCCGTTAACAACAACAAAAAAGGTAGAGGTAGACCGAAGAAGACATGTCGTCTACTGCGATGTTTTAGAAGGGGGTTATGTGTGGGTGGTCTACTACAAACCGATACAAATGATGAGATTGATGGGTGTGGAGGAAGCGAGAGTGGCGTTAAGATCACCGAAGATATAAATCTACTAAATAAACTTGGTATTAAAGAGTTTACGTACGTACTCGAAAGATATTCAAACCACCAGTTAAGTTACCCACATACTATATTAGGAACTTAACGATTTATTTATGCTAAGAACTTACGCCCCTCATAAATGAAAGGAAACTTGGCAAATTATTCATTCAATTAGGTCTCCATGCTTCCAATATTATACAGTCGACATTACCTCAACCTACGCAACCAATTCATTCTGCGCTGTATTACCATTACGGAAAGAGCTGTGTTACCATTGACATGCTGTCGACTATACGAATTCCACAAAGTATGTGCCGAGAAACGAATCTACGAGAGAGTATAACATAGCAAACCGGCGCAAACCCGACTGACCGCCGTGAAATCGACAAACTTAACTAGAACTAGGTTACAATGTGCCTTTGTATAGGGTTGCCATGCCATGAGTTACGTTACTGTGAATAGCATTTAAACACATTCAGGAAAACTGGACAGCAGAAATCGGTAAGCGGGTGATGTTAATGCAAGTATGTTAAAGCCACTTAGGTAAGCCTATAGACGGACTATGCACCATATAGGTATAGAGTTTAACAGAACATTTTAATATCGATGACTGAAAACTTTTACACTACGACTTTTGGAATATAAAATGAAGAATAAATTAATTATGACTGAGAGTTATGTAAATTGATAAACGCAGAAAAAAATACGTTAGGTACAGTCGACGACAGAGATAAGTATACAGGGGGCCTCAATAAGGTTGCGATTTTCTCAAAAACTACTGGACCGATTTTAGTAATTGTTTTACAGTTACATAGTTTTCACTTTTATCTATCAAACAGTGAAATAATTTTTGCAATAGGGCAAGTAGTTTTTGAGACAATCTCAACCTTAAAAACTCTCCTGTACACCTTTCTCTGTGTTCCGCCGTACAAATGCCGAAAGCTCTCTAACTAAACGGTAAAGGAAATGATCTTGAGGAAACTTGTATGTCTGAAAATATCAATCTAAGGAAAGTATAGTACACCAAACCTCATTGAGTCTGTGTGGTGGATCCATCCCTCGATATAAAAGAAGGCCTGTAGTTGTGGAAACATAAAATTGTACAGTCGAAGACAGAGATACGTATACGGGGGGACTCAATAAGGTTGAGATTTACTCAAAAACTACTGGACCGAATTTAATAATTCTTTTACAGTTATTAGTTTTAAGTTTTATCTATCAAACAGTGAAAGAATTTTTGCAATGGGTCAAATAGTTTATGAGAAAATCTCAACCCTAAAAAGTCTCCTGTACACCTTTCTATGTGTTTCACCGTACTTGTGATGTTAAATATCTGAATATTATAATAATATTTAGAATAAATGTCTTATAAGCAACCCTAAATCAGCGGCCGAATGCACTTGCCAGCCAGCACAGCAGTACACCATAACGATAAAGCATTGTACGTATCTGTTCCGCGTCTGTCGGCGTTGCGACGCAAAACGTGCGCCTGCGCAGACTTTAGCCACTATTGGCATAATCACGTACTAACTAATAATGTGTAGTTTTTGTTATGTCCCAATTCACAACATAATAAAAAGCACAGTTGCGAAATATAATTGCATTGTTATTTAAATATTTTTTGGTTAGATACTGCAATAAAACGTTACCTTTCAATGCCAAAAATTATATTATTGCTTTTTTTGTGCCCGTTTTTATTATTAAATAAACCTACATGTATCACTTTAGCCACAACACGATCTAGTCTACGTACAGCTAACAGCAGATCAAGTGTAACACTTTGGACTTTGTACCGTTCTTATTATCTGCGTCGTAAGATTTAAAATCGCACTGCAAGTATTACCATTGATCAGCTGTTGTCCGTACCTACAAATAATACTAAATACAATGCCACTGGTTTTGAAATCTATATTAAAAACTAAACGACTTTAAACTAAAAAACAGAGTTACTCGTACGTATATAAATAATTACACGATTTAAAACGCATATAAGCCATGATTAACATTGAATCAATATTCATTGATGTATTATAATTTTTAAAAGTTCATTCTCCTTGCAAACAAAGACAATAAAACTTGAAATGAAGAGGATACGATCACTATTTAAATGTATTTACATTCTTACCTGATGTCTGATTGACAAATATATTGGAACTTTTTGTAAATCCAGTCCATGACAAAACTCAGAATAAGTTTGAAAACTATAGATGTATCTGATAAGACTCATAGGGCATGGTAACAGGTCCGAATGCAGAACTTGTCTCGTGGGGCCATTAATCTAAAGAGGTCCCCATATTGTATTTAAAGATATTTATTTCTAAAAAAAAAGTTTCACTGACATGGGAACTTATGTCTAATTTAATTTAATGTAGGTAGTGTTAGTGGTGGGATTCTTTATTGTGGGCATTAATATAGGTATTATTGTGGATATGATATTACAAAAGGAAAATCTGAGGGATAAACGTTTTAGTAGGGAACATAACACATGTAAGGTCGTTTAATAGTATCAATATTAACAATGTTATACGGTAATAGACGCAAAACAAAAAGGAGATTTTTTTTATAACTATTCAATGATATCAATAGCCAACTAAATAAAGGAAGCTATCAGTGTACTAATACAACCCTAATTTAGGAATCTTTTGCGCCACAGAAACCTCTTTACATTAACATTCTCCCAACCCAGTTCCCAAAAATTCGCCGACCTAAATGGAATTCCTTCGATCTCCTGAATCCGGTACTGAGTATCCCTAGTGGATATTGCCAAACCCTACCGACGGCTACACTATATACGTTATCGACAATCATATTACTGAGAACTGGATTATATAGTCGTGGAGTAAAATTGGCCACGCATGCTAGAGGTAAGTTTCAACTCCGAAATATGCCGTTGTAAAGGTTCAATCCATTAGCTGTGTCAAATAAACAATAAATAAATTAGTCCATACATATAAGCATAGGCGGAAATTATTACAAAAACATTAACTCGACTGCTTATTTGTCACAAATGTATCAAGGCAGTCTCATGATAGAGACGACTCTAACGATACCACATTCATCGAAATCTATCAAGCCGTTTTGGCTACTGGAGGTCTTAAAGAATACAACAAATATCGTACAGGAGTATAGTTCACCCGGTTTGCGAGTATTATGTATACCTATATGTGTGATATATATTGAACTATCGACTGAGCTATTGCACGACCAATGAAAAGGACCGTTTGGTCATGTGACGGATACAGCAAGTCGGACTGTGTTTTGCTAATATGTGCCATAAATATCAGCAATTGCAGTAGGTAAAGACAGAACTGGAACTAAATGAATCCACTTTCGTAAATATGAAACAAGTACTTATATGCAAAGTCACAAACGCAGGAGTTCTGAACTACAAGTCCATGTTTCTGTCCAAGACATTTTTCTTCAAAAGTAAGATTACTTACCGTGATGGCATTATGGACGGGGAGGTCCCACTGCAATAGTCTTAAGGACGAAATACCTGGCATATCCCATAGCACAGGGAATCCTAGTTTGGGAGCCAGGAACATTATTGTCTTATGTTATTTATTGTGAACAACAATAAACATTTCATTTCAACTTAAGACCGCCAATTGTGTTACTAATCGTTTATGCCTACTTCTTTGTGCACTTTTGGAATAAAGAACATTTATCTAATCTTTTATCTCAAATTCAACTGCATTATATAATTTTCCTTTATTTCACTTTCTGAGCCATAATTTGTAAGCAAAATTATGTAATTAAGCTCACAGACCTTAGACCCGTTTCGTGAGACCGCGAAGGGCGACTGGCTGCGACGAAAAATTACGTCAATTATGTGCACCTGGCCTTATCCGATACCCTAGCTTTAGGTATTCAAGCAGATACTAGATTTGTTATTGCAGTAAGATGAACGGAAACGATATCCTCTATTATTCTTGTTCACTAAATTAGTTTTCGTGCTACACTGACGCTAATCACCTATACTTTCCTATTGCCTCATGAGAGTAAACGGATATCACTCACTTATAATGTTGAAGTCGGCAATTAGACCGACAGTTTCGACCGATATTAACGTTCTTTCTCAAGATGAGCGCGCCACGCCTGCGTCGCCGCCCGGTGAAGTTTCTTCGCGCAAACATTTTTAGGGAAATTTATATGCCAATTCCAAACCCAATTCCATATTAACAGTCATCCTTCCCAAATTAATCATCTAATCATAAAGCACTCGTGCACCGAAACGAATCACGAGTCACGACTATTTTAAAATGGAAAGCATTTTCACGCGAACACAATTTGAACCTCGGACATGTCATGTAGTATCGTATGCATCGAAAATAGCCACGAATCCGATCCGAACGATTTGTCACGAAAAGTGTACAGTATAAATCAGAAAAAAGTATAATGGGGAATCATAACGATTGAGATTTTCTCAAAAACAACGTCATTTGTGAAAAATCTTTCACGAGTAGATAGGTATTTCACTAGGAGATAGTTATTTCACTAGGAGATAGTTCTTTCCCCAGGAGATAGTTCTTTCCCCAGGAGATAGTTCTTTCCCCAGGAGATAGTTCTTTCCCCAGGAGATAGTTCTTTCACCAGGAGATAGTTCTTTCACTAGGAGATAGTTCTTTCCCTAATAGATAGTTTGCTGTACAGCCGTTTTTATTAACCGATAGGAGGAGGGTAATGGTTTCTTCATATACCATAACGGCTTGGTGGATTTTCATGTAAGAGGTATAGTTAGATTCGTCTTGATCACGGGATTGTCATAGGATTCGTTTTTGTTTTTGATACAATCATTTGTTGAGAAAATGACAACCTTATTGAGGTCTCCAGTATAGTTCACTAAGTTAGACTGTAGTAGTACGTAAACAGCACGATTAGCACGACCAAATCCGACGGATCACATCCGTTAAGTCGGCTTGGTACTTGGTAGTCGGGTCTCGTCTTCGCGACATGACGCCCACGGTGTAAACAGCCCTGAGGAAAACCCATCCGTATAAAGCTCGATGACCGATATGATGTACAATCGTAGAAGATACCCATAGCATCTGGAGAGTACAGGGAAAGAATGATCAAAGTATTTAGCCCTTTCTTCTGGCCATTAGTGATAAAGGTCCGAAATTCCTTGTGCAACCTGACCGTATTTAAACTTAAAATATAGATAGGTCGGAGTGGTGTTAAATGAAACTAATCGTGTCAAACTCCGGTCAAATAATGTCCCCTAAATATAGGGAAACTGACAACCATTTTCACTTTGACGTTTTTGTTCCATACCCGTGCTGCCATCTAGTCTCAAATGTAAATTCTAAAAGAAAACGGCTTATTATGATAGCGAAATAAAATTATATTTGTTGATTAATTTAACAACTTACGCTTCAGCCGCGTCGGTTCTCAATCCGAACATACTCTACCTACCTTAGTATTTCTGCCTTTTACTATTTCGAACTTAATTAAACTACTTAGAGTTTATTTCTTCTTATAGGTAAATCCCTAGGATCACAGTCCGATCGTTAGTCTAGTCTCGTCGTCACTACATGACGCCTACAATGTAAACAGTATCGAGAAAAACCCACACGATTCTTGACCGTGACGGACTTTATAAAGCTGGATGAGCGATGACTCCAATAATACACATAGTGTCATTTTTGTTCACGTCAGTTTACTTGTTAATTTGCCAAGACAGGAGAATGTTTCATACTGTGACGTACCTACATGAATCGCAATCAAACAGAAAATATGCATTTATAATTCATGAAAATATATATATTTAGCCTTCATGTAAATTGGTGTAGTTATACCTCATAGTCCTTATCCCAAGGCTGAAAATTTATTATGTAAACAAAAACGACTAGTATTTTAAGATTTTCAACGATTATTGCATAATTCTTCATCATCATCATCAGTCTATTTATATTGCCCCATTGCTCGGGCACAGACCTTCCCTTACATCGAGGGAGCTGCAATTGCAAAATTATTTTCCCATTATTAGATCGGATAACTTTATTTTCACAATGATGATGACCAGATTCATTCAATCAGTTCTTTAGATGTTACACATCATCATCATCATCAGTCTATTTATATCGCCCCACTGCTCGGGCATAGACCTTCCCTTACATCGAGGGAGCTCGGGCCATAATCCACCACGCGGGCCCAGTGCGGGTTGGCGGATTTCACATGCCTTAGATTTTTTTTTTCTACGACATGCAGGTTTCATCACGATGTTTTCCTTCACCGTTTTTGAGAGCACTCGGTAAATGTACGTAAGTTTTTCCGTCGAAAAAACCGAGGATAACTCATTGGTACATGGCTGCCCTAGCTGGGAATCGAACCTGAGACCTCCATATTGCAAGTCCATTGACCCAACCACTGAGCCACCGAGCTTCTTACACAACAACAGGTAATTCAACAAATCTTCATTTTTTTATTTTGTTCGTGTTGTTTAGTGACCAAACCTATTTGTCAAAGTTATTCAGGCCGCTCGTAGGCCGTTGACGTGGCCTAACGACTGCTGTCAAGCGACAACAACCGGGACCAACTGCTTAACGTGCTTTCCGAGGTACGAAGGGGCTCAGATGAAAGTGTCACCCATCCAGGTCCTGACTGAGTTAAGCAAGGTTGGGCACCTTGCTTAACTAAAACAGTTAACCAACGTGTACTCGCAACTGGCCTACGAGCCCATCTCCTATCACGACACTTGCTGTGGGATGAGATATTAAATAAAAATGATAAAAAGATTTCATTGTTATTTTATTGTTAAAAAAATACGTATCCTATATAAAATATCCTCAAAACATATTCTTGTTACTTAAAACGACTAGATAAATCCACACATAATTTTGTACAAATAATAATGTAAATCCTTTTTACTGCCGGAAAAAATCGGGTAAACTTCAATCAAACTTCCCTTACATAGCGAGGCGGCAGAATTGTACCGAATGATTAACGATACTTAAGTACCTATATTATTACTTCAAATATAAATAAAGAGACAATAATGACATAGCACCCTATGTCAGCTATAGTAACAGATGCGTAGTCGCATACCCGTATGCGTAGGCGCAGTGCAAGCGTGCTACGCATCGCGACTGCCTCATCACTCGAACGGGCAATTATTGGCGTAGGTGTGACGTAGGATAAAGAAAACGTTGACCTTTCCGCCGCGTCAGAGGAAGACAACCATTCATCACCTCCGGATTTGGTGATGGAGGGTCAAGGTGGAGAGTATAATACAATTATTGTTTTTATTTATGATTGTGATTTGAGATTGACCTCGGTGAAGAATTTTGATGATTCAATGCATCGGAATTTGAGTTGATGATTTAAGTAGTTAATAATTTAGTGCTTTCCGTTACTTGTTATAAAGTGGAAAATATAAAGTTAATTATCATTTCGGACCCTATCACCTTACACAATTACCTAAAGAGACCAAGGACCTACTAGCAATATTTATGACGCCAGTTCAGTTATCTATTATGATAACTAGATTTTACGAGTATAGTTAGGTACTCATTATTATGTGCCTTCGTGGTGTTACAGATTTTTGAAATGAAATTATTTCGTACAATAAAGAGTCGATCTATTTATCACTAGAAAGCTCAAATCAGAACACGAGTACGACTGGAACATATCATTGCTGTGACGATAACGAGTTTAGACTAAGTTGAAGGAAGTTGTTGGATATTTAGTGTACCCTTACATGATCATTTTACAGCCTGTCATTGTCGTGTTGCTATTGTCAGAATAGTTTCGTATGTTTCCGTTTCCGGCCATGTCAGTGCCGCCCATAGACCTCGGGCCTCGTGTCATGGACTGTCTATCAACTGGGATTTGCGAGCGGCACCTCCCCTCAGATTTAAATATCCCATCCTGTTTCGGACCGCACCCAACGTTTGTTAACTTGTTTGATTATTTTCTGATTGTGCTACGAGGCCCTCAAATGACCACTGGGTAATTAAACCTAGGCCTAGGTAAGTCTATTAATGAGTTGATTAGTAAACTTTACCAAATTATCAAAATTAAGTTGCAAATATGAAAGAAGATAATGTTGGTGGGCACATCAACATTCTTGCTTCTTTCCTAGAGGTATAAAATCCTCATTGAAAAGGAAGCAGTTTGCAGCAAAATTCACCATATATTTATTACTGTCGGCTCCGCTACCACTGACTCACTGACAGTTTGAATATGTCAGCAAAAACAAAATTCAAGTTCACCAGGCATTAACCACGTCATGGAAGGAACACGAAAGGTCGAATCAAAAAGCTCAGCACCTAAGCGTTTCCACAAATCACCCACAAACCGTGACGTAATGAATATCAAACGGTGACGACACAAGGCACCTATATGACGGTTACATTAACGAATCACCGGCTAACCGCAATGACATCATTATGTGTAAGCTTATTACCGAAACTTTACAAGAAAAACTGTAATAGTTTTTGGTATAATAACGGGGACACTATCACTTCATCACCCATAATATAGGTGTCACAGATATACCTGTCACAGATATACTGATAGAAAATACCTAGAAGGTATCTTAGACAGTGGAACATCTACTGCTTCAGCTACCGAAGAAATACGGACCACTATTGAAAACAAAAGAAACTGCGCTTTACTTACAGTGACTTTAAGACATATAAAACTGACTCCTACTGTCATGGAATGTATGCCAAACCTAAAAATAATAATAAGATGTAACGAACGCAACGAACAAAGTATTTCCACGAATTAATTATATTCTCACCAACGATCCGTGACGTTTCAAATATTAAACAGTGACGACATCAAACACCAATGTTGGTTAAATTAGCGAATCATCAGCTAACCACAGTGATGTCATTTATCTAAGCTTAACGTAGAAACGTCACAATAACTCAATTATGACAGGGGTGTGACAGAGAATTTAAACAAGTAGCATGACGGTTGAGTCATAGAGTAGACTATCAATATTGTTGAAAAAAAATATGCCATCATTGGTGAGTAAGTGACGACTAAGCCGCAACTAAGTGTAAATACTACAAGCCTAATTGTCACCTCGGAAGTACCACACGATGCAGTTAACAATTTGATTATAAGAGTAGCAGGTGTTTTAGATATAATTGTCGCAGCGGTATTAAGGTCAACCAAAAACTCGAAAGATAATGATTTAAAGGCAATAGTTAAAATCTTTGGATCTGGCATGAAATGCAACGTTTGAACTAATTTAATTTGACTGAAATCTATGTTCAAAGCACAACCACCTAGCTAGGAGAAAAAAAGACTTGAGAAGCTCCGTAAACGATGACGAGACGAACTGGACATTTTTAAGAGAGGGTGGTCTGTGGTATAGATGAGTGGAAGGTTTGGGGGAGATTAAATAATAACTTGAATATCCTAATTAGACAATTAAAAGCTCTATCAGAACATTACAAAAAGCGCCTAATTGCATAGGATAAAGATACGGATATAGGCATTAAGTGTATCAGAAAGACTAGGAGATACACAGACAGACGCGGGCCCAGTGGGGCCAGCGACCCGGACACGGAACGTTCGCAAGGAACTTAGCCGGATAAGGACATTCGCGCATGCGCAAAAAATCGCCACAGCAAAAAAAGAACAATACTAAAGCTAACACTACGTGAGTAAGTTGCGTAATCTAATCCACATTTTCACATATCTGTAATGTAATAAATCAGGTTACTTAACACGCGCTTATTACTGAAAAGTTTATTTGAATGCATGGTAATTGTTATTTTTTGAAAAGATAAGCTGCCGAGAGATTTCTTGCCACTTTTTATCCTCAGCAGCGTTGGCACCTACTCCTTGCAAAGAGGTGTAAAGTTAAGTTTAAAAAATATATATTGACGTGCATACGTACCTAAATACAATGAATTTACTTGCAATAAAGACATATGGTTCTAATAATTCAATTCTAACGTTTAACAGATTGGGAAATAAATATTTGTCTAATGTGATGACAAATCAGAACCTAAGAAGTCGACGTAAAACGGTAGAAGCTCACCTAACTATAAATAGACATAACCCAGGAACTAAGCTAACTGTATTAGATAAACAAGATTAAAATATGCAACTCATTGAATCATATCACTGTCATCACTGATCACCCATCATCAGAGTCATGCATGGCCCATATATGGGCCCTCACATTAACCTAATAACTTCCAATGAACGATGATCAAACGATCCGGATGGCTTGACATGACAAATTGCATTGCCCTTAAACAGATACACTTGTTGTTTGTAACGACAATGACACAACGAATAGGATAAGGATTTTATCATAATTAATGTCATTGCTCATAAAAAATCCCGTAACAATGTTGAGTTTAATGTGAGTACACATATTTGGTCAATTCAAGTTCGTAACGAAGTGTGTGCATATGCAGAAAAAAATCGAATAAAGAATCTTACTATATAAGGCAGATGAACAGAGAACGCTTTGTAAATCTATACAAGAGATAAATGAGCATAAATTGTCAAGACGGAATTAGCAGCTCATCAATATTAAATGAACTAAGACATAAATACAGTTCGAGGAAACAATAATGGCATTTATGTAGAGAATAGACCATTAGACACGAGCCGCGGCTCCCATAATACTTTAAACATGAACTAAGTAGAACATCTGTGGGAAACAAATAAATCTATCATTGGCAAGGACAAAAAAAAGAAAAATGGTTTTTCCGACTGAGCTCATCTGCATACACTAGACGTTGTAATAAATAATGGGTGTCCGCCTTGGAAGGATTCTTTATAAAATGTAAGTAGACACATATAACCATCAACTTGGCAAATAGTTTATAATCACGAACACTACAAAACATGTCCAAGGAAAATAAATGGAAAGCGACAACTCATTACTTATAATAAGAAGTTATAATACTCAAATAAATAACTACTCAAGAATCAAGAAGTCATCACGTGAAAGTATGAAAAATACTCACGAACCAGCAGACATGAGAATTATAAGATTGTATATTAACTTAAATGTAACAGATTATACTAAAGGATATTGTAAAGGATCCAATGTCACACCAAGGACCATGAATCACCCATAGCGCCGGCAGCGCCTTATTAGGGGTTATTCATAGCATCGCCCACCACTCTACTCGACTCGACAATTTGTCGATTCGATGTGCGTGTTCACGTTAACTCGTGAGATAAACCCCAGTCAAAGGTCATCGTAATTTTAACAAGGAAGAACTGAAGACGCGATGCGACCAGTTTCGCTTGTCATAATCTTTTATCTGCGGAACCTAATTCATTAGGACCATGGACTGATATAACAACATACTTGAACACAACTTAATTCTAGCAAAGGTTATGTTTCTTACACAATGCTTCCTGGGAATATTCTGGAACGTAAATTGATAAATACAAAAGCCTTGATGAAAACAAAAACTGTTGCGTCCATTGTTATTAATTCATATCAAATATTGTCTTCAAGTCATCCCTTAGTATCTTCTGTGCATTTACACCAGTTTGCAAGGAAAAGATGGATTTACTCTATGGAGTAAAAGTGCAAAACAACTCTCAGCAGCACTCTTTTCAAATGGTATATGTTCCTAAGAGGTTCTGCGCTGTTAGGGGTTCAATTCCAAGTCGGGAAGGTGTTTGAACCTAGCCTAACCACATTTTCCCGAGTCTATGTGTAATTTGTTATCTGTGTATGTCTCTGGACCCACAGGGAATCCTAGTATGAGTCATCATAAGTATATATTTCAATATCTCCAATTAATATCGACACAAGTTATTCTAATGCGATATATCTGAAAGGCGAATGTTTTACCGTCAATGTTTAGTATGAAATCACACCTTTCACAAGCCCACATATTATCATAGGCATTACTAATTTCAGCCGTCGTATAGTAACTATCTCCTCGTATTTACTTAAACATGCCATTGTCTTGTCCGTGTGGATTAGCGTTGGATTTCACAAAGGGCAAGTTCAGACGCGACATAAATATTCACGAGACGTGTTTACCCGGTGACAAGCGTGTCGTTGACTCCTGGGCAGTTGTGTGGTAGCTGTCCAAAAGTCAGAATCTAATCATCACGTAGGTAGATAAGTAGACGTGAAAGACGAGGCACAATCAAATTAGGATGAGCGAAATTGAGCGAATTTTGTTTTCTCGCGCACTACAAGAAAAGCATTGTATGGCAATTTGTGATTTTCAATGCTCTTCTATTTATAATAGAGATTTTCGTAATTTGAAAACCGCTGACTGATAATAAAAACCAAGGTTTATAAATTATACTCATATTAAAGAACCGTAGCAAGATATCTCTTGTACGTGACTTCATCATATTACGGATTTTTTATTTCACTTTACAGAGTAAATATTTATAACATCACTTTTAACACTGATATTGAAAGAGAGAGAATTCATAATTATTTCATAAGTGATGATATCATAGAACTAGATAACATAGTTGAAATCAACACTTGCCGGCTAAACCACGACATTAATGTACAAAGGAGTTATTACACGCAATTACAACACTTAATAAATTAAACACTTGCTATTAAAGATTGCTATGAACGATAAGTACACATTTAGTCAAGCTCATAAAAAATAACGCAACAGTCACTAGTTAACTAAAGGCAGTTAGTTTGCTCTATATTTTTTTTTTATAGATGATTTCCAAGGAACAACAAAATGAATTATATCCTTTGTCGCCACTTCAAACATAAAACTAAGGTAAAGGCTTATAATAGGAGCTATTATTGCCTAGCGAATAGACAGAAAATGTATGGGACTGGCATTAGCTAATGAAAAAGCAAATGTCAATCCCATAGATTATTGTTACTAATCTTCGAGAGTTAACGAAAGTTGTCACTTACCCAGGGCGATATAGGCAGATATAGATATCGAACAAGAGAAGCTTCCACCGCAATTCAGCTAAGTCATTTATGGCTGTCAAATATAAATCAAAATTGTACATTATATTTGTATTATTCTGTAATATTTTTCCGTAATTGTTGTTTTATGTACAATAAAGTGTATTTGAATTTGAAATCACCAAACAAAGAACCTACTCGATTTTCAAAAACCGTAGAAGCATCAAATTAAAACCCACAAAATAACAGTAACAGTCATCGAAATCGCGTATCTATCAATGAAATCAAAACTTCCTGAGTACTAAGCTTTAAGGCAACAATCACGTGTCAAAACAGATATTTAATTATAGTTTAATTAACTATTAGTTACAAGTGGCCTTGTCACGACCATAAATTGTCTATTAAAGGCTTGGTAGTCAATCAGGCGAGCCCACACTACGGTGCATTTAGAAAAATCGTTTAAAGCTAACGTTTCATTGCCAGCGCATAACACATCAGTCATGTTAGAAAACGGCTTATTAACTTTATTAATGTTACTAGTGATGGAGACTATTTATTTTCCATCAATTTAAGTCACGGCGTAATCAGGCCCTTATTGAAAGTCTTAGGAGTGTTAAGAAATCCATTTAAATAAATCTCGTAATGCTGTTCAAACAGAACGGAACTTTGAGTCCTTTGAATTAGGTAATTAAGAGTAAAAATATGAAATCTAGGGAATGACTAATGGATGTGTTAAAATAAATTAGATTTAATATTTAGCACAGATTCTTGTTTGTTGTTAGTATTTAATGTTTAAAGGATATATTGACAAAAATAAGAGATATATATGGATTGATATCGATAAAGGACAAGGAAAGACCAGTTACATTACATTCTATGAACACAGAAATAACCATAGATCCGGTATCTACAGTAATATACAACGTATAATAAGATAATAAACAGGATATCGAATGAAAATTAATAAGGTTCTTAGGCGTAATTAAATCGATACATTAGCATTATTCCATAAAACTGCAGTTTTATATCGCGATAACTTCTAGTTCGTGACAGAAACCACAACTATTATTGGTCGATATAACTAATAAGAATATTAAAAAGTAATAATAAATACGGAAACTACATAGCATATAAAATACCTTGCAAATTGCACTATTGTAGATAACTGAACAATAGGATATTCACAGAGAAAAATTTGGCCAACATTCAATCATTCAGTATGAGGGTCATTATAAATTCCCTAAAGTAGTAGCATCTTAATGCAAAACTTTACGTTTTATCGTTTTATAGAGTTTACTTAGAATTACTGCATTTAACAATTGCGGACTGGCAAGAGATTAGGGCCTATATAATGATTCTACGTGGAAATAAAAGATATCTCGAGAATTCTCCTTTATTCCTACAGAAAACTGTATTTTTGTCACATTTTATATACAAAAACTGAAATAGATAATCTAGGAACTAACGCCAACGCCTTTCTTGTAATGCAAGAAGGGTCTTACTCACATCTTTCAACTATACGATAGTAGTACGTATCGAGTATCTGTTATTCACGAGAAACAATCATATTCTATGAATAAAGACATTAGTAGTGCTTTACGATTCGAAACGCAGTCCAAAAACAATAACTCAGATGATACACCAATCATAAAACCGATGTTTCTCTGAAATGACTACAATACTCGTGACTGTGGCCCTTTGACAAAAAAATAACTTTTGGCAAATAAACCACAGTTCCTCTAATAACTGAGTCATTCATTCATGAAGAACTTTAAATATAGGTAGTAGTACATAACGTCTAGATATTGAACATATATAGTAAACTCGAGCATTTATTAATAAATGCTGTAACTAATTATTCACCATATTAAAGTACGATTTTTTTTTATTAAAATTTTATTATTATTATTTGAATGGCTTCTACTCTTATTCAAGAGATAATTTTGCCAATGTCAAGTTATTTAGAGTATTCATGTAAATAGAGAATTAAACGAATAAAAATCAATCCACCATTCCAAAAGGATGGCGTTCCGTCGTAAAAAAAAATCTCAGAAAGAAATAAACTCGATTTCATTCTAAGAATACAACTCCTTTACCTACTTTCATGCAATAAAAAAAACTCTCTCTCGGACATCATTCAGTATTCGAGCCGCACCCCATCAGGTATTCAATCTTGGAAAATCTCTTGGCAAGTTTCAACTGCCGCGTTTATAAACGCATGTCCGGGTTCTGTTATTCGTCACTTCACATCACATCTTATTACTATTACAATCACTTGACGATTACAATAATGTTAGCCTTCCAATAAAACCCCAGGTTATAAATGAGGAATGGAATGCATAATAAATACATACATACATCAACTCACGCCTGTATCGAGTATAAGGGTAGACAGATACGATGGCTAAGCCCTCCTGGTACACCAAGTTCACTTTTATCACATCTTTCCACATTTTCTTTCTTTTCTCGTGTGGTTTAGTGACCAAACCTATTTGTCAAAGTTATTCAGGCCGCCCGTAGGCCTTTGACGTGGCCTTGGCCTGCTGTCAAGGACGACAACCGGGACCAACTGCTTGCTTTCCGAGGCACGAACGCTCAGATGAAAGTGTCACTTCTTTCCACATTTATCAGTCTCTTCATGCACGCTCCTCGGTTTGTGGTATACCTACCACACATGATCCTTTATTAAATATTCAAAATTTGGTCGAAGTGTGTCCTCCTGGGTCAACCTCTACCGATCATTCCCACCAGCAAAAGCTCTACATATTTCGTGACTTTTCTTCCACATTTTCCGAATCCTTAGAAAGCTGGGATAGGTAGAACTTTACTTTACGGGATTTCTAAAGTGTTGTTTTTTTCCTCAAAGACATTAACAGTCGACAGCACATCGACCAACCCAAAAAACCATTGCAAACTACGCCGTATTACGGTTGTGTAAAGCGCGACCGGGTGATGCATCCGAACTCAAGAACATACCCGTATCCTGGATTGCATAAAATGTCGGCATTTGTTCAAATGGGCAGTTTGATATTTCCATATCTCGCGGGGTCCATAACCATAATCTAACAACGTGTAGGTTAAGTACATTTCTCAATATTATCAGTTGATCTGCGCGAGCGCCGTCGATTGCCTATCTGTGGAATGTGCTATAAATACAGAGCAAGGGCCAGGCCAGGTGGCTAGCTAGACGCAGCCGCGCGCGCCGGTCACGATCCCGTCTAGCTTGATAACACTACAATGCGCTTACAGTGCACTCCTGCGCATGTACTGTCAGCAAAACAGATTTTAAAAACGTGTAGTTCGGTCGTAGCCGCCAATACAAACCTAAAAAATGAGCGAGGACGCCTAGCTTCACAAAAACTAGATTTAGCGTGCACACTCTGGAATCAATAACTATGTTATTTTCTAAGACCAGCCCCCTTAGCCAAGTGGCATTTACTTTCGTTAACGAAAGTAAATGGCACTTGGCTAGGAGCGGCTGTAATCAAGACGAATGCAATAAAGGAAGAGAAATACTGAAATACATCAAAAACACGACCTTCATCAATCCGGCAGTCCAGTAATACAATCAAAGCTGTCCAACAGTTCTTAAATTCCGTTTACTTACTATTTGTTTGTGTTTACTAATTTATGTGAAACTTCGACGATTAGATTTAAATAATGAATACAGTAGAATTTTGAAAGCGCTCGCTAATATTAGTCGTTTCTAAGCGAGACGTCCCGCTCGCTCTTTTGCGATGTAGCATATGAACAACAGTGACAGTTGCGTTTAGGTTTCGAATTAGCTACAGTATCAAATCTACTGAATTTGCTGTCGGTAGTGATTAATTAGACATTCTCGTTGTACACAACGAACGCCACGGAATGCGTATTCAGTCAGTTAAGTAAATTAAAAGTACGCGAAGTGCGTACAGTCTGCATACGTAACTTGAAGAATTCAGTTCGATGCTATCTGAATAACATTCAGTATTTATTTATTCAACATTGACAGTAAAAAAAACCGCAAACGGCTTATTGGAGACAAATAAATGTAGATAGATGTGTGGAAATATTAAGAGATCAGAGAAGGGTGTGGTTTGAAAGAAATAGTAGGAAGCGCATAATTGAAAAACTGATGGATTTTGATGTTTCGTTAGGCTGTGGAATCAAGCTAATAGCTTTCGTCCGACTGTTAAAAAAATCGTACATTGTATGACCTCTCCATCTTATGGTGACACTTCACTTGGCTATTCGTATTCGCTATTGGATGTTTGTCGTATTTGTCAAATACTCGACGTACAACTAACAGCAGATCCAGTGTAACACTTTAGACTTTGGACCGTTCTTGTTATCTGCGTTGTAAGATTTAAAATCGTACTGCAAGTGTTACCATTGATCTGCTGTTGTCCGTACATACAAAAAAGACGAATATTTTGTCAAGCATAAGAACCACTCGTGGCAATTATGACAATACGCAAATACGAATATCCAAGTGAAGTGCCAACATTAAATATATGAGAGGCAAACAATCTGCCTGCAAACTGTTTGCTTATTGGGTCCACAACCTAACGAATTATCAAAATCATCATCTTTTCAATCCTGCTTACTAAGATAAGTCTAAGATTGGTCAAGAATTGCCATGTCGTCCTTCGATGAGAAGAGGAAAGTTAAGAAGAAGTAGATTTGTCTTGATAAAGAGTAGATTTGTACTGACATAGAATATATTTTATGTCGAAAAAGAAGCCAGATTTTTTATTTATTTTCTATTATAATTCACTTGTATTTGGGAGTGTTTCATAGACTAGGTACTATTGAAGGTCCGTGCAGGTCATTAGGAATTATGCAAATTCTATTAAAGAAACAACAATAATTGTAAATTGCGACATCCGCGTGCATTGTCAGTTAATTATTCCTGTACTGAACATCATGCTTCAATATTCAATCACAAAATTGCTCCTTGCATACATTAGTGGTGGAGTAACCAGCTAAAAGGATTTTATCAGACAAAATGGTTACATCGTTGTTGTTTCATTTCCAATTTTGTCTTCGTAAGTATTTTGCTACAGCGACGCCCTGCAGCTTATATCAGGGGATGAGACTTCGCTGGTCTGCCCACTAAAACTCTCATATGGCTATTGTCTTCGCCATGAAGCTCATTGCAATACGCGGACTTGTGAGGACACCGTTCTTATCGTTTGTTTTGAGTAAATATACATAATGTATATGAAATCGTATTCGAAACCAGGACCTATTGCAAGGAATGTAGAGAACAACACCGACCACCACAGGAGGTCATCGTTGTCGTTATCGTTTACGATAATAATCCCAATAATAATATAAGTCCTGAATTTTAATTAAAAACATGATACGCACAATTAAACATTGCCTTACAAAAGCTAGCCAAAATGGAATCGTAAAAAGTCCGGACTACGAGCCCCTCAGTGCGGCCAATTAATCCCCTTTATTTAACCGAATTGATGGTCTTACTATTTTAGTTCGCTATGTTGTATGCAAATGAATAGACGTGATCATTTCGCGTACTGTGATTGTCCTGGAGTAAAAAATGCAAACTATTGTGTTTTTAATTGACTTTTTGTTCTAATTGATGTCTTCTAGAGTTGATTGCTATATGAGCGTATTTATACTAAGTGTTACTGATGTGATAATAGAATTAAAGACTTATTTTATTGTCGCATTGTTATTGTATTAATGTGACAATTATCCAATCAATTAAAATAAGAAATTAAATGTTACCTTAGACACAACATTTTGATTAAAAAAATAAAACAATCACTCTATTCGTCTAATAATAGAAAAAATATCTATGAATAAAACTGATATCTAAAATTTTGGAATGCAAATTTTGCTATTGTTCTAGCATTCCCAAAACAGTTATCGAATTTCTAATTGAACAGCGATACTAGATGTTAGGTAACAGTAACAAAACTCATTATAACATGTCTTATGTAACATTCAATTAAACTCGTAGGTACATAATAACAACATGCGATGTTTTTGTTACATCAAAAACGTGTTATCTGAGATAAGGGACTTGAAAAACTACTTCGGATCAAATATAGGAACACGCACAGAGGGAGTATATAACAAAAAAACTTGCTATATCGAGTGTATTACGAGTAAATACATAAAACTATAGCTATCATCATCATCATCATCATCAGTCTATTTATATCGCCCCACTGCTCGGGCATAGACCTTCCCTTACATCGAGGGAGCTCGGGCCATAATCCACCACGCGGGCCCAGTGCGGGTTGGCGGATTTCACATGCCTTAGATTTTTTTTTTTCTACGACATGCAGGTTTCATCACGATGTTTTCCTTCACCGTTTTTGAGAGCACTCGGTAAATGTACGTAAGTTTTTCCGTCGAAAAAACCGAGGATAACTCATTGGTACATGGCTGCCCTAGCTGGGAATCGAACCTGAGACCTCCATATTGCAAGTCCATTGACCCAACCACTGAGCCACCGAGCTTCTTCTTCTTCTTTAAACTATAGCTAAGGCCACAGCAAGTGTCTTAGTATATTAATACCTAACGAATATCATTAAACAACGATGCAAGGCAAAGAAGGGTCATAAGTTTCATGTCTAATGTCTGTTTATGTGTCTGTCTGCTTTATCGTAGCTCCAGAACGGATGTACCGATATGAAAGCGTTTATCTTCATTTGATAGGAGTGGTGGCGACAAGGTAGACACAAACGATGGAGAGTCTGGCGATGACCAGAAAGATAGCCTCAAGACGTTATATGTATCAGATTTATTAAATTATTTTACTGTACTGAATGTATCGATGACTGGCGTAGCAGACGTGGCCCGCAAAGCAGTTACATTAAAGTGGAACTGGACCACCTTTCCCGCATGCAGCCGGACCGATGGGCCCGATCTGTCACAGAAAGGGTTCCATTGGACGGTCGCCGGCGTCGGGGAAGACCTCGGCGAAGGTGGAGAGACGATATCAGGGATGGGTGACAATTTATAGGTTAAATTTTTTTTACTGAAATTATTACATAATTATTTTCACATTAAATCGGATCACTTTTTTTCATAATTTTGAACACATCTGCTTTTTTATGATCGACTTCTATTGAAATTCTAAAAGTCATGCAAGAACGGTGATGTAAATATGGGTTGTTCCATGGGTAAGGCGTTTCTTTCTTCATGAGAAAATACTTGTTCCCAGTCAAAATTTAGTTAAAATCAGGAATACGATTGATTATTTAATTCAATATATTTCAGAAAAACCGTCAATATACCGAAGTCACAATAGTACGGACAACAGCAGATCAATGGTAACACTTGCAGTACGATTTTAAATCTTACGGCGCAGATTATAAGAACGGTCCAAAGTCCAAAGTGTTACCCTTGATCTGCTGTTAGCTGTACATTTTTCTAAGCCAAACAAAAAAACAAATGTTGGTTTAAGAAATAACTATGTCATTAAAGCAATTATTTCAACTATGGAGCACCAAGTGTTCCGGCGATCAACAAAACTCCACGCCTTCATAACGAAATGGTCTGCAACATCCGTCCGTAAGAATGTCTAGCGTCCATTGTTAGTAATTATATTCGTATTAACAGTGTCTATTACTCGTTAATTAATCCAGATAACTTGCTAACACGATATTTAAATTGATACGGTTACAAAAAATAATTGGAACGTAAATAATAGCTTTTCGCTGATAGATCTTCACATTGCTCTAAATTATTCCAAACTCTGATTGACCAATGCTGAAGAGATATTATTGTACAAGTTTTATTTTTACTCGACTGCGCAAGAAGGAGTATTGTGTTTTTCGAGTGTATGTACGCACTTTGGCACGCCCTGCAGCCTAAACGGCTTGATGGATTTTAACATATGAGGTGTAGGTGTCGTTATATTCGTCTTGATTGTAGAAGTGACATAGGATATAAAAATTTAATCAAAGCGGCTTACATTTTTGGCTGTCTTTTTTTTCTTTTAAATTAATTTCTGCATGTTTATTCGATTAGTAGAACACTGATCAGTTATAACACCCTTCCTTCACCTTACCCTCCTTTCCGTTACACCTGTATAATAACAACGGTACAGTCGAAGACAGAGATAAGTATACAGGGGGCCTCAATAAGGTTGAGATTTTCTCAAAAACTACTGGACCGAATTTAATAATTCTTATACAGTTACATAGTTTTAACTTTTATCTATCAAACAGTGAAAGAATTGTTCCAATAGGTCCAGTAGTTTTTGAGAAAATCTCAACCTTAAATACTCTCCTGTACACCTTTCTCTGTGTTCCATCGTACCCATACCATTTCATAAGTTTTAATTTTGTGTACACTTGCTCTGCCTGCTCCAGATCTCATCTCTCTCTCACACTGGTTTGCTGGTAGAGAACTTTAATCTAGAGTGTACATCTTATTCCATGTCGTTTATTGTAATCAACTTTTGTGTACATTAAAGAATTAAAGAATGGTTATTTACCTAATATTTACGTTACGTTATGATGGATAACAGAAGCACACAGTTAATTAATAACCGCAATTAATTAGACTTCTAATTAGTTCGCTGTTTTCGCGCAAGTGACAGTTGACCATTATTTTATTTTCACACTACGCACTAAAACGTAATTAGCGGTTAAAAAGTGACAATTTGGGAGACGACACAAAAACTTTCGTCGCGCTTATGAATGTGAAAGTTGACGAATTGTAGTTCTGATGCTATTTTCATGAAACAAACCTAGGTTTTTAGCACTAGTCTCCAAATGAAATGGAAAGTTAACGTGTTTTGCCACTTTCAAACATCTATAGATGAGAAATTGGAAATTGGTTCGAGTTAAAACGAAAAAAAATTAAATGTCGATTGCCCCAGTACGCTTTGATTTCGAGTCGTGAATCTATAACATTAATAGTAATTGAAGTAAGTTACTTTTACTTTATTATTTCTTACTGGAAACTAGTGATGGCAAATGTAGTTGATTCGGGTTTGAAGACCAACTTTATAAATTCAATATTTGACGATTTGTGCAAACATTTTCACATAATAAAAAACCACTCGAGTCATATGTCCTACTTACAACTTAAGACTAGAATTGAATCCAAAACTTTCTTCCCAGAATGTACGAAATATCTCAAGTTACCTCTGTATAAAGGAATATTAAACTTTTTCTAGAGTCATGCATGTATAATAAAATTGTGATAGTAGGTACCTTTAGTCTTAGGATAACTAAACCAAGACCGCATAAAATACGCAATCATCAATACGATTTTTTTATTTTCCATTCTTATTTAAGTATATACATTTCGGTAAATTAAATTAAATGTGTAATTTATTATAGTTATATTCATATGAATGTGTTGCCATAGTTGTCGAAATTTGCTGTATTTATTATTATGTTGTTACTATTTGTGAAAACCTGTAATTGGCTTTGTGTTACTATTGTATTTTATGTATTCTGTTATAGTTGTGCTGTTGGTTTTCCTATGAAAATAAAATAAAATAAAAATAAAATAAAAAATTGCCCAGGTACATAGCGAGCCTGTCCGACTAACTACAAAATTGTTTAATATTACATTTTTCTTGTTTGTTTTTTCCACGACCGCTATCATAGCGATTTCAGTTCGCGTTGCGAATTGGTAGTCCAAGACACGGGCTCATATAGTGAGGTCTATCCACACTTATACAGCCTACTACGCTCTATTGTATTTTTAATCCGTGTAATACCTCTATGACTATATTATCTGTTGATACATAACGTAACTCTCAAACCAAAGGGCGTTAATGAACTCAAGACCATGACAGTAAGACCCATACGCTTATTCTTAGAACATCACTACGAAAATAAAGTGCACCTTTATAATATAAATTACAAGGCTCGTGGCGTCACGACTTGACGTATCGAAACACAAGTTTCTCCCGACAATAATCGGAAGAAAGCTAATGCCAAACCGCATGATTGTCGAGGATGTGCCAGAATGCGGTGTTTCCACATCTATTTTGCAAAGGAACTACGATTAAAAGTTCATAGACTCTGTTGCGAGACTATTTTATTCAAATACAGACAAGTATATCGCCGACGACACTGACATTTCAACCACTAATGGCGTAGAGCCTACGATCTGCAGACAATATGTTCAGTAAAAAGTCCAAACCTATCCTGAAATATAAACTGGTAACTCATGAAATGAAATTGAAATGAAATACTTTATTAATAACAACCGGTTACAGGTCAAGGCATCTCATTATTTAAATTAATTGATCTAGGAATGATAAAATATAATGTCGTACATGATGTAAATTAAATTAAAAATTAAATTAATCATGCCACTATTGGTAGTGCTAAAAATCCGAGTAGCTATAAAAAACTATTAGCTAATAACCATGTCTTGAGGTTACCTTTAAACGCGTGTATGGAAGGTGCATCTGCTGTTTTATTATAGACTAACCTAATTGAACCGATAACTGACTGATGATGTCAAAAAACTTTGTGGTTGGGAACCCTATTACCTAACCCGAATTCATATTTATAGAAATAGAGAATGTGTTTCGCTCCCAATTTACTTTACCTAAAGGACTATCTTACTCATCCATCATCTATTAACATACCAAATCGGAAGATATCTTCATCCTGTCGTGCGGTATTTTTGCGAACGCGATAGATCAAACATGGTAGGACTCTTGCTGGCGTAAACTCTTGATATGTCATTCCCGGTATGTCAACAATAATATTGCCATACCCTTTAATTGCAGAATTTTAAACGGTCAATCATCTCATAGTATTTATTTACAACAACACATCTACAATGAATGACGTAGGTACATATTATTATGTAACAAGCTATGTATCACGTTGACAACCTTTTTCCTTCTACAAGTCACATGCCACATGGCCTAGCCATCCACATTACTATCCATTAGAGCCTACCTCAACTGACGTAGGTATAAATAAGTAAATACGAAACACCATTGTGGAAAGAACACAGTTTTTCTTTGATAAGAAGTTTGCTAAGTCAGCGTTTAATGTTATTGGAAAGGGTTCCGTTGATATAAAAGCCATTTTCTCTGTACTTCTTAATAAAGAGAACAGTGTTTTGTGTAAATTATAACGGGAGTTCTTAAATCAACACAATACTGTTTCCCATATCAGGAAGATTGTATTTAACTTGGTTGTAGAATAATATTGGAATCCCTAAATGTTGAATTTCACAACATTAACAGTGCAACCACAGCTTTTCAGAGTTTTGCCCAGACCGTACGTCATTCGGGCAGTACCTATAGTTCATATTACTGCGAAATTATCAGTTTAACAAAAGAATTCATTGGCTGATACCTCTACTAAGGTCTCTGCTTACATAGTTTCCATAAGTACGGATCCCTAAAAATCACTTAAACGCATATAAACAACTTTTAATTAGAACGCGCTGTCGGACCGTGCGAAAATCAGCTTACGTCCACATCTTTCTATGCAATCTCGCCATTGTATGCGGAATTCTAATAACCGTGCCGATTGCAGGCGCATCTGTATGTATCTTATTTACATTTTGTATAAAAACTTAATGCATTTTGTTATCTGTTGGTGCCTCATGAAAATCTATTAAAAAGGCTCCATTCTCATTAGAGGCTTTGAGCAATTAAAAAAGGGTTTTATAAAATTGAGCTTGTACTTCTTTAATTAAATTACATTACGTTGGTAGGTCAATGACACAAAAGGAATAATTATTTCAGCGTTCATTTTGACGCAGACTGTTGTCCAAAAGCCTCCTGAAGGTAGGTATCATAAACAGTGGGAGACTGTTCCATCCTGGGTGAAGGTACATGTTAGGCACTTCATATCGTATGCACTTTGCCTTTATTAAATAAAAATATATTCGTTCGGTCATTCAACGAAACACTATCACAGTAATTGGCTTCATGAACTCTATTTACGTAAACTTGCGTACTTGGATGAACCTTTGTCAATAATCATTTATTAAACTATCAAACGACATCAGATCTATCTCGCTAAATGAATATCGCATCATTCTTCTCTATCATCATCAGTCTATTTATATTGCCCCACTGCTCGGGCACAGACCTTCCCTTACATCGAGGGAGCGGGGGCCCATGATCCACCACGCGGGCCCAGTGCGGGTTGGCGGATTTCACATGCCTTAGATTTTTTTTTCTACGGCACGCAGGTTTCATCACGATGTTTTCCTTCACCGTTTTTGAGAGCACTCGGTAGATGTACGTAAGTTTTTCCGTCGAAAAAAACCGAGGATAACTCATTGGTACATGGCTGCCCTAGCTGGGAATCGAACCTGGGACCTCCATATTGCAAGTCCATTGACCCAACCACTGAGCCACCGAGCTCTGATTCTTCTCTAATGGCTCTTGAAACCTTTCAAATTCTATTAACTTTTTTTAGGCCCTCGTATTTCGTCCAACGGCATCAAAGGCCTTCGCAACAAAAAAATAAGACTATAACGCATAACTGAGCAATGTATAAATAAATAAAGAGCATCAATCACTCATGTCGTAAAATAAAATAATATCGAATGTGTATCCAGATACGTATCTTCTGTCTGTCAAACTGGATCGCGATCGACTCTTGCGCAAGTAATTTAAGAAAAGTAACGCCACATTAGGACCTGTAACGATTGACATTGGTGGTGTATATTTTATTATTTTGTCATAGATTGCACAAACATTTACTATCTAGAAGTTCCATTCTGAATTAAAATAATTCAATACTCAATATATTTATTGCATTCCATAAGTAATAATACAGATGTTCACATACTTAACATTAAAATGTTACAATGTTATTTATGGACCTTGTTTAGGCACAGCAATATAAGAGAGAGACGACATTTTTTGTTCAAATATAATGTAATTTGCAGTAGGTAACTAAGAAGTAGTAGGTAGCGATTGTTTATTATATATTCTCATTTAGAAATTCCTTATATTAGCTTTGACGACTTACAGCTAGAACCCCGAGAGAGATCCTTTATTTTTGGGCGACTTTTAGGCAGATGTGAGTTCACTCTTACAGCTGTCAAAATTGTACGAAATTAAGACAGTCGTGAGAACGAGCTCAGACTCAGCTGGTGCTCAACATTGTATATTAATCTTGAACTTAGCTATTACCTTGCTAAGGTAAAGACAAGAACCAATAGCCAAGCTTATCTATATCTTATCCTGACGTTATTCTTCTTTATTTACAACAAGAATTCAATAATCTAAGATATTTAAAAGGCCTCTTGGTGTTTTAGTCTCAACGAGAACAAGCCAGGAAGCGTCTCAATCTCAAAGGATATTCCCATAGATTGTGTAAACGGCAACCAAACGGTGTTGCAAATGTAATACCATTTTCTACCATCAATAAATCATAAAGGCTACAGGATGTTACAAAAGATTGTAGTAACACGAACGAAGCACGCGATAGAGGATGCTTTGATTTGTCAATATGCCATCTCCCAGATTACTACTAAATTAATCTAATCACATAAATACTTTGTAGATCTATCACACTAAATGTAAATTAGGAAACTCGAACCAGCCCTTATTGCCGTTCTAAGAACTTTGAAATGACACCATGATATGAGGCATGTCGAACAGAGACGGCTCTAAATCAACATGATAGTAAGGACAACAGCAGATCAATGGGTAACACTTGCAGTACGATTTTAAATCTTACGATGCAGATAATAAGAACGGTCCAAAGTGTTACACTTGATCTAATATTAGCCTATCAGAATCAGAACTCATTTCATCGTTTTGAGAACGGTAATAACCCCACAGAATGGCTACCTACTCATACCATTGTGACGTGAAATAATAAAATAAAGAAACGTTCGGTGGTTAATTTATTCGCAAAATAATAGCATACGATTAAAATAAAACCCAACAGAAGTCCCAGACACGCAAGCAGGTGTGCGAGCGAAGTGATGCGCGACCTTGCAAGGTCGTTGCGTCGGATGCAATCTGAACACGGCTATTTGTTTATTTTGCGACATAGCCGCACGTTAATATGTACATACAACAAGCCTACACAAGATGTAGTGTAGGTACTTATTTACCCCCGACGCAAACATAGTGTGGCATGTCTGACTGTGGCATCGTAGCTCCCAAAGATTCATAGCCACAGGAGTTTGATTTAGTTATTTTTGTCAGAAAGAGCTAATTCTATCAAGAGGTTATTAGCCTACTTATCTATATTGCGTTCTTAGCTATTATTTAAGAAACCATGTTCAGCGATTTTAAAAACATCAGCTCTTTTCTAGTTGACGATGGAATGTCAGCAACTTTCATGCACAGATCTGATCGATTCGATTGGTGTCTTGTATCAATGGTATTGCAAAAACATGGTAACCTTGACCCATTGCTGCAGTATCTCATGGAGTCAGCAGGATACCTAACTCATCACCAAGTTACACCAGAGGTATCATGTTTGGGCTCCTTGGATTGGTCTCATCTCAATGCATCTAGCACTCGTTAACACGATACCTCTGAGTTTTGGTGACATTGCGAGCTGCAATGTCACCAAAATTCGGGACCACAAATCCAAGTGGTTAGTTAAGCACGGTTCCTTGGTGATATACAAAAAGAATCTGCTCTTTTTTGGAAGTTAGTTAATAATGTTTTATTGCCCATTTACAAGGGAATGTGCGTTAGTTTCCGATACAGATTTTACTATTGTTAATATAATTGCCTATTTTCAATAGAGCCCATGTTTATCATGTTTTTATATCACATTTTGTAAATAGGCGGAGAAACTCGGTCAAACAGATAGACAAAAAGTGATACCGTTAGACTGCTTTTGGATGCCGGAAATAAGCTTTTGTTATAACAAAAACGGTACCTGATCAATCACAATAGTGTGTGTAATAGTATGATATTGGTTAATAGAAATTTAGAAGCCGTTACAGCTCAGTGGCTTGAGTGTGGGACTCCGGCACAAGTGGCGCAGATACGATGAGCTTTAGACTAATATGGCAGACCGCTCGTAGCGTAACTTGGAATGTATAATAAGAAAAATAGTAGGTAATGTAAAATATAGGCAGAGCTTTTATTTAAAATGGCAAGACTGGTCCTTTAATTAATGTTCCGTTACCAAACACAGATGTCTTAGTTTTCAGGAATACACATTTACTCACAATGTAAAGGGTAAACAAATGGACGAATAAAAATACTTTGGTAGGTTTGATTTAATGAGAAAAGAGGGGGCAGACAAGCAAACGAGCCACATGGCGGTAAGCGGTCATCGTCGCCTAGAGACATATCCTTATATGTTCTAGAATTAGCAACTAGAACCCAAATGACGTAGATATTACTATTTATTATATTTACATACTATGCATTTCTACCTCTTTCTGATATATTTTTTATAATATCCTCTGCAGTTGGTTGTCTGGAAGAAATCGCTTTTAGCGATAAGACCGCCAAAATTGTACATGCTTCTCAATTATGTAATTAATACTGTATTATGGTGCAATAAAGTGTATTTATCTTATCTTATGACCCCTTTTGGACCGCCTGTCTCGTGTCTCTCCCATAACCGACTTGACATTGGCAGAATTCTACGAAGAGACGCCAGAACCCAAAGAATAACAATACATAATAATAAGTTAAGTTCTACTTTAAACCTTCTACAGTTTTACCAAACCCCTTTCCGAGTTATTTAAGCAAACAAAGCCACCAACGTACACTGTTTCAATCAAACAATAACCGAATAAGATAAAGTCGTGAACAAACATTCGGTGTAACATTTAGGTACTTTATTAGACTGAACAATGCAGACAGTGGTATTGGCACACAAGGAAGTTTGGTGCCACACCCTACACTAGTACCTGTACCTTACACTATGGGAATACGGCCTATATTGCAAAATATGTATATGTGTGTTGACTGTACTCCTAAAGATATTTTTAGACAATACGAAATGATATTTATAGAAATTGTATAGTGCACGATTTATTGACGGCTCAGTGTCGTGGTGGTACAACGAGTTCCGATTTTGTGATCCAGGTTTGATATCCAGGTCTACCAATTATTTTCTGAGAAAATATGAAATGAATTTAAAAGTCTCATGGCACCAAAAAGATAACGAGTGCATTCTTCCTAGCCATCCTCTACCAGCTTCTTGGTGTAGACCTCCTTCAACAGCTTCTATTCGGATCTGTTTTGGGCAGTGAGAGTCCAGTTGCTGCCAGCCATCTTCTTTATGTCATCTTTCCATCTCATCTGTGGTCTGCCGAATGGTTTTTTCTGTTCCCAGGGTCTCCAATCAACAACAACGAGTGCATTAAACCGAATTGAAGACACAAAAAAGATGATGTAATTTAACTCGGTTAACTCATGTTAAGTGTCTAAGAGCCTTCCATGAGCCAACTAGCGCCCGCCAATCTTATAAAGTAATATCTTCCAATTTAATCAATTTTATTAAAAAAGCTATTTACAAAATGTTTATTACGATAAATACTATTTTTTCAAATGCTTATTTATAACGTGATTCAATTTCGGTAAGTTGTAGTTCGCATAATTGCGAAAAAAGGCCGTTTTTGGCACACTTGTGAACTACAACTTAGCTTGTCGCAATCATGCCATGTATTGTATATTAAAAAGTAGTATTCATCCTAATAAACATTTTGTAAATAGCTTTTTAATCAAATTGATTAAATTGGAAGATATTATTTTTTCAAGATTGGCGGCGCTAGTTGGCTCATGGAAGGCCCTTAAGTGTCATCTACTAAAAGGAATCGATAATTCGATGCTTTGTAACGAACTATTTGCTACTGAATTTCACTAGTTCGGTCCGACATCCGAAGTACTGATACCACATGACTCTTGCGCCATTTACACAACTCAAATCCAAGTCGTCGTCAAAATTAAAACACCACATGATTAAGACACCATAAGTTAAATAGTACATTTACTGTACCCAAACTATTCGAGGAAGGTCAACACAAACGAAAGACCATAGATATAATTGCTATTAACCATCGAGTCGGTGGCGCCCACAAGACAAAAGCAGTGCTTTCGTAACCTTGCGCACGCGCAGCCCGCGCCTGCGCAATGATTCACGATCGTTTGTTTCGACTTAGCGTTTACCGACCGCCAGAAACCGCTAACCTATGTCAGGAACTGAGTTTTAGCTGTCTCTACTTCCACAAGGAAACAATAGGTTGAGATCTTAGTAGGATCAGAATGACTATTAGGTGAACATTACGGTCTTTTTACCCGACTGCACAATGAGGGTTATGTTTTTCGAGTGTATGTAAGTATGTATGCATTTATGTGTGTCTAATTCTTTGGCACGCCCTGCAACCTAAACAGCCTGATGGATTTTAACATATGAGGTGTCGTTATATTCGTCTTGATTGTAGAAGTGACATGGCTATAAAAATTAAATCAAAGCGGCTTAATTTTTTGGCAGCCTGTTTTTTTAATGAATTAGGTACTTTATATAAAATATGTAGGTACTACTGTATTTATTAATAATTAAATATCTATAGAGATATTTAAAAAGTTCGTGTTATGACATAGCGAGATCCTGGGTCCATGGTTCTGATGAAATTTTCAAGTGACAGTAGGTATTCAGATTCACCATAAATATTGACACGTACTAAAAAACTGAGAAGATCAGTCCTTAACTCTTCTATTTTAAAACACAAATAGAACAACCCAAATAACCCAATACCAAGTAAGCAATGTATAACTTGTGAATACAGTTTCTGTTCTCAGTCCGAAAATGCAATATCCCAAAGCTACTAAGTAATGAATTGATGACTCATTAATACTTCTCGGATATAACACAGTGACTAGTGGAAATACAGCTGGTCTAGTACAGAGGTGGCAATGACATTGTAATCTACGAATGACATGTTTCTATTAATAGTGTTTATAGCAATAATTTGCATTGACTTGTTTGTGGGAATACGGCGTTGAAATAAAGTAATGGCACATAAAATATCATCAATTTAAAATTGCTTTTTTGGCTATAATAAGTTGCATCGTGATCAAGACAAATCCAACGATAGCCCAATACATCGAAATCCATCCAGTCATTCAAGCTACAGAAGACCACAAAGCAACCGACATACATACATAAACATACCCTTGTCATTTCGGCAGTCGGGTAAAACATATGCTGGTCGTTATTAACTTCAACTGCAAACATACAGCCGTCATTTGATCAAGTAATTTAGATAGAACTCCGCACACCGCCCGAATAATTAGGTACATTTTGAAATGAAATACTTTAAGGTACTCAGCGCGGGGCATGCCAAGATTTCTAATATCCGCTCACTGGGTCAACGACAGTCGTTGAACCTTCAAATGTTGAAAAAATATCAGTCACGTATGCACTTCTAGCCTATTTCTCAGGCATTTACGTCATTTTCAAGTTTAGCCTTTTAAGGTCCGCACATTGGCCAAGAACATCGTATTGCAGAGCTATTTTGTAAGAACAGTTAAGTTTATAATGTGATGTCAGAAACAAAGAAAATCTAACAAAGAACAGAACGACAGGAAAGTGTATTTAATAAGTAAATTTATTTAAATTACTTCCGTTACAAACAAAGACGCTACGTTCGGTAATGAGAGCTTTCACAAAAAGTTAACAAGGAGTGGGCAATAAGTAGTATAAGGAAACTTCAACTGACAGGCCGTAACCCAGAAGTTATGGACACTGAAATTGAAACAAATAACACTAGTCAAACGGTAGTCACCATTACCAGAGAATACTAAAACATACTGATTCCATTACCATGGCTACGTTAGAAAACTGTTTTTCGTCACGAGTCGCCGTCGTAATTACAGTTGTAACTCAGTGTCGTTGTCGACGGCAACAACATATCATCATGTCACATGGTGACAGGACAGACAGTTAACAGCGAACGTAACCAATGTCATGGTGATGTATCAAGAATTGACATTGAACATAGTTTTGACGATGTAGAACTACCATTACAAGAATATAAAGCTAACTTTTCCTACAATATTCAATTAAATATAAATAACGCGAATTGCAAGGCTGATTTAACGATTACAGATAACATTGAAAACAATGTCTACAAATTTTACGACTTCCCCACCATAAAGATTGTCATCAAACTGTAAAAGCTAATGAAGCTATTTGTAGTTATAATTACAGCTAATTTATTTGAAACCCCTACATAAACATCTCAATAAACTGACCGTAACATCCTGCCCACTTAGCAGCGATGGAGATGACTTCGCAAAGATCAAGATCATTACCAGCCCGGTCACAACACAAGATACTATCTATTTCAAAATTACCGTGCAAAGCGTCGCGAGCGCAGATTACGTAGGTACGTCTCGTTCCTCGCGTCTTATTTAAACCGAGTTTACTTTGATTGATTAGGTTGTATATTCAATAACGTATATTCAACAGTAGCATCAGATGGCAGAAGACAGGTTCACAAAAGTAGGTAATACACATGATCTGGTGAGGGACGCGAGACAATGATGAGGTATCCCGATTTTGACAGTCCTTTCGTATACAGTGTTTCATCTCCATGTTTGTCTTTGGGAACTACCGTGAAGAGGAGAAAAAATCGTAATTCTGACCTTCATACGAACGACAATACCGTATATTTCGTTCCTTGCCCGTAGTCCACCACTGTGATGTTCAATCAGATATTTGCAAATGTCTTTAAAAATCATCGTAAATTATACTGTAGAATGAATTCGGACGGAAAGATATAAACGAATCTTCCTACTATAACATTCTGATGTAAACTCCACCTAACGAGAAGGCTGACCGGTGCGCGGGCGCATCCGACGAAACGGTCAAGTTCACGGCGCCCGCGCACTAGAAACTAGCGCATCATTCGAATATACATTGCATTATGAAACCGACGATTTCGAGCATGACTATGAAAACGTCGAATAATTACGGCAGTTGCCAAATTCTTTGCAAAAATTTGAGTTAATAATATAATTGCAAGAAATACTTTAAAATGTGAAATATTGAAACAGAAGAACGTGAAGCAAGATAGTCAGCTTTCAATTATAATAAAATCGATAATGCCTATCATAAAGAGTAGAAATGTTTATAATTGTCTCATAATTTAGTATTAATGTACTTGCCTTACTTCGCAAAGATATTGCATGTAACAGAAGTCGCACAACCAACGTAGTTAACGAAGCTTGTATTTGATTACCGATTTTCAACATCTCAATATGTAGAGATACCTATACCAAAGGTCAACTCAAGATATATATCGCATCTCCATCGATAACTATACATTATAATTCGTCTGCTGCCCCCAATGGGCGCTCTAGGCGCTAAGTCGGTCACGATCCAACGCGGTCAATAGATGCTGGGGTCAGCGAAGCGTGCATCGAGATGCCCCAGGTCAGACTCCGTGAACTTGACCCTACAATGTTTGTATTGGGTTAACGACTTATGAATTATCGGGTTTTGGAAACAAGCTATCAGGTCAATGGAGCCATTACGGAACTTAGGGATGATAGCGTAGGTCAGACTATTAAATGTCGCGAACTTGAACGTAGAAATCTTAAGATATAGGGAATGAAATAACAACGCTAAGTTGTTGATCGAGACAAAAGCCGCATTTGTGATAAGTGGAAGTCATTGGTGGAGTACACATGTGTGGGTATAGTAAGTTAAAGATTAGTAAAGAAAAATAAACAATACCGATATAGATAATCATCACATAATATTACAGACCAGAGACGGTTAGTTCCTATACACATGCGGGAAATGTCTAGCTCTACAATTCGATCTCAATATTGTGGCGATAAGGGTACTGGTATTCATTCATGGTCGTGATAACCTACATCAAAGGCAAGGAATACGCCTAGAGTGAAGAGGACCAACACATGGCTGAAAGACTATTAAAAAAATGTGACAGAGAAACGCATATTTCTTCCAGTAAGAAGAACTACTACCAAAATTCAGTAGAAATTGTCTGTCCATTTACCAGGTTAAACTTGATCGCATTGTGAAAAGGTCATATTTCTAGTATAAGTAATGAAGCTGTACGTAAGTTAAGTAATGAAGCTGCGATTAGCGAAGCGTGCATGAGATGTGGTCGGATGTCTCGGGCGGGTCAGATGAACACCGTGAACTTGAATGCTGCTTGAATCGCTGTAATGCCTTAGCCTATTTGTGACCTTTGACTTATTCGCCTTGAATAAGTTGCCTGTTACGGTTTAATCTCTTGAAATCATTTGTGGGCTTACTTTTTCCCATAATCTACTTGATCTATACTCCTTGCTATATTATATTGCACTAGGAAAGTTTTGGGTTTGGTTTATACAATCCTCTTCATTAATTTTCCTTCTCCTTTCAAATTTAAATCGAGTAGAGTTAAGTTAGTTGATGTAACGTACAGTGCTAAATATGTAGCATACAACCCGGGTTCACGAACTTGACCCCTACAATTATTGACTTTATAGATTTTTGACCTCTTCAATTTATTCTTATTGTCATACAACATGGCATAATCAAACAGTTTATTCATTTTATACGTTTGACCGCATATTAAAATGTTTATATTCATAAAATGTGACATATAAGGAGAATTCTTCTTAGAAGTAAGGTAAATAAATCGAAAACAATCAAAAAATGTCATAACAGAAGAGTGATAAAATATTTAAAAATTGTGGGCGTTAATTTATACAGAGCGGCAATAAAAGCTACTGGACCAAATATGACAGCGACAGACGATTCACGCATCCATAAATGGTTTGCCGAAACAAATATCAACGTCTTTGAGATGAAAACAAAGGCGATATTACGATTGAATTCCTGTCCTATTGTTACTTGTATCTAGTCAAGCGTGCCATGCAATATGCGACACTGACCTCGTATGTCATTCTAAGTCTTACAACTATTGGATCATATGTGCGCCAGATCACAATCTATGACCGTGAATGATTTCTCTTAATGTATTTTTGATTCTTTTTAATTTAATCACACGTTTGTAGTTATTACCATTCCGTATGTTAAATTTCCGTGCGGTGACCGATTAAAATAGTATGACCATTATACAATAACAATTGACCTTTATACTTATTGCTTGCTATTGTCAAATTAAATACCTGTCTACCTATAGGATTTTCCTATAACAACAACATGAGAACTGTTAAATTGGCCACGCGATCACGACATACTAAACTTGACATACTAGTAACACGGTACAAACATACTCGATTGAGACGAGTCACGATTAACAGAAAAAAGCTGAGATAACAAAAAATCTAATCACACTATACAATACATGTGATTTAAATGTATTTCCCCTGTTTTTAGTGAACAAAAAATCAACCACACCAAACATGTAATTTTAAAATATTGGCTAGATATAATTTATTATAATCTGACATGAAGATATTGACTTAAAATTGTTTTATTTTTCCTAATTTTACAGTAATGTGACTTCTCAAGGTTGTTGCAAACATTATAAATACAGCCGATGCTAAAATTGTTAAGGATACAAATATAAAAAGATTTGTAAAAAATATAATTTCTGGCAACCTCGAAGAATGAAATGCTACACGACCACCTCACATCGACAAATTAAGTCACCTAACAATAGTTAACTACAATTAGAAACAGTAACCGATATTTAAGACGATAACGATGCAAATAGAATTGATATCAGAACATTGGCACGTCACGGAAAACCGGTGTGCGCCGACGATTGCATAAATGTAACAGCACAAGAAATCCTGTGCGATACAGATTGCATAGCGTATAACATACTATTAGCCGCGTAACACAACAAACCGGGAAAATGTATAGTTAGCGCAGTTCGCCATGTGATTAGGGTGTTGAAACCCGAAGTACTGGCTCGTGAACTGGCTGGTGAAAAAAGTAGAAATGTGCGATTACTAGAAGTTATCGAATCATACGGTCATGAGAGCATAGCAATAGTGGTAATGTTCAATGAGTATTTGGTTAAGCCCGTAGATGCAGACGAAAACAGAGAGAAGGAATGACAGAGACATGGAATGTCATTAAGGTTCAGATTTTCTCGAGAACTACTTTGAATCAGTCGATTACGATTTGAAAAATCTCAGCAGTATACTTATCTTTATGTTACTGTACAAAGTTCACGCCGATCAGGAATCGAGCCCAAAACCCTTTACAATTACACAGAAGCAAGACCAGAAGGTTACCAGAAACAAGCAAGAGATTATAAAGAAAGTTAAAATTTTTCAAAAATAATTAAATTTCCCTACACCATTAAGAGTAACTTTATCAAGACTCCAGAAAGCACTGCCCGAGGATACTTTGTAATAAGTGAAACCGTAGTGATCTCGGCTCGCCACTGACACTAAACGGTGACGGATGTCTCCGGTATTAACTTTAAGTGGTGCTTAGTTATGATACCCGTCTTCAATTTACATTGTCGGTGTTTACATAGCCTAGGTGAAAATTTTCACATAGTTATGATTCTCTACGAAGAAGCACAGACATTATTTTTAATAGTTTTCATTCATTCTCATGCATAGCAGTTATGTTGTCAGTCCTATATTCTAGGTTCATCGGGTTATTTTCATCTACACAATTTAATGCCTTTGTTCATTTTATTTACCTGAATCTTTACATAGACTGATTGGACATGTGACTGCAATTCATAATAATACGAGTAGGTATCTCCATAACTCCACCAAGAATAGTCGTGAATTATTGTGATGTTAATAAAATAGGTGACTGACTTAACTAAACCACGTCACATATTTTAGTCGATTCGTCGTCATTATCTAATACGATAGTGCGTTCAATGTCCTTCTTTCCAGGCCTTACTTTTTCTTTGTTTATTAATTTACCAATTCTGTACAGACTGGTCATTATATTCACATTTTTTATTTGTAAATAGTCTAGATTTGTTAATCGCTTGGGGTGGATAGATCATTCATGTGGTAACCTGTGAAGATTATTCACATTTACTTGTTATCAAATGTTAGTTAATGCAGATCGAATCTGTCACTTCATCTCCAACAAGTTTATTAAGATTTCTTCCATGGATAATTAAGGTGCTTTTCATACGGCCTCTGTGGGAAGGCGGGGGGGAAAGTGGAAAGTGTGCTTATCATCTTATTGTCAGTGTCGAGGCCGCCGCATTGTTCGCTTCCAGTCGGGGCTTCCCGTGGGAAAACGGTGAGCGATGATCTTGGTTGCGATGGATGTAACTCGGACTTAAACAATAACGAAGACGGTTTTGCGCTAAAGTTGGTGCTGGTTTTAGGAAAAAATTGGGATGGCAGATTGTCTAGCTCTCGATTTCGGTTTGATTTAGAACAAAGACAAAGTAGAGAAGGATTTGCTTAACCGACTGCAAACACATAATCGTGTCGGTGAAGGATTGTCGCCGACTGGCGTAGTATTGTTTTGGAGGTCTAGATCAACTTCGAGTCGCTGCGGACCAAGTAGATAACTAAGTTTAAAGCACAAGCCAAAATCGGCGTAAGTTTTCATTAGAATTCGCACCAATTTTGCTTATATTGCAGATGACTTTTTCTTCTTCTTCAAGTGTAGTGTCCCAATTTTAAAGTTTTCTGACGAGTTATGAATTAAATTGCATTGTGTCACAATACGTCACTTCTGCTTCTTTCTACCGTATCTTGGACTTCCTTCATATATTATTGACCATAAATTTAATATCGTTTTCTTAACATTAAAGGATTGTTTGTACAATATTCGACAATTTAAGTCGTTAACAGAGCTCATCTAGTATGGTTACATCCATCGAAGCTGGGCATTTCACTGCACCTTACATCTTCTCATGTTTATCTACTCTACGATTAATAACAAAGATAAAAAGATAATTTTCATTATGCACAACAATAGAACTAACATTGTATAATCGAAAGCGAACTTTATATGTCTGTTTAATTATATATCTGTTCTAATTAGTGGAATGGATTTCAATTTATTGTAGCAAAGCGGAAATACTTCCGATTTAACACTGTCATATAAGTAGGTAATGATTGTGAAGTCAATCATATAACTATTGTCAACGATACGGCCTATTCCAAGGGCAAGCTTAAGTCGTGAGGCGCCAGTCACCGTGCTTCCGGTGTGCCTACCTTACGCCACTCAATTATTGAGTACATGGCAATATTAAATAATTGCTATGTATGGAACTGCCCACTTTTATGTCCCAAATAGAATGGCAAATCAAAACTTGAATAGGAATATTCAGACATAATCATATCACAAGTATTACAGTCAGTATTACAAGTAAAATATTGTGTATATTTTCACACGTCATCATCTTCTTATTAAATATAGCGGCATTTAAAAAGATTCTGCCATTTAGCAGAAATAGTAGGAAAAAACTTTTATTAGCACATTTCGTCTTAAGTGTTTTACTTTGTATGAACATTTCAATTATTCTTAGCATAACGATTTTCTTTGTCTGGCAACTTCGTGATATTCTGGCAACTTGTTATAGTATATATATTTTGTTTACAGCCTGTGATAGCTTTTATATCTTCTATTTTGTACATTTTTGGATTTTAGTTTTGTTATTACATTCGGGACCACTCAATTTAATTAAAGATAATATGTAAAATCTCAAATTTTTGGCATGCACACACACAATATGACAATGCTATTATATATTTGTAATGCTGTGAGATTTTTATGTAATAAATAAATAAATAAATAGATATTACTTGATATCTTAGGTAATATACTTCTATTCTAAGATCATAAAATATGATGGCAATTTTAATCGTAAATACCTATATTCATTATACGACGCCATAAAGATCTTATTGTTCAAATTGTTTTTATATTGTTATGCTAATACAGCAGGAGCCTGGTCCGACCATATCTATCCTTTAACGAGTTGTTTATTATTCGTCCACCATTAATCACAATACCGGCCATATTGCTTTTTACCGAATCGGTAACATGGTCCATCGCGATTTTTTGTCAGGACATTTGGCGCCAACAGAGTCCCACTTATAGAAATTCCACTTTGTTACTGTCGCGTACAGTCCGAATCAGGTTGCCTAAACTTTTGCGGTAAGTTTAAAATTCTCTACAAGGGAATATTTGTTCTTCTTCTGTTGCATGAAAGTTAGTTTTCGTTTGATACATTTCTGTTTGTTGTTCAAAAGCTTGGCGGGAATTCCGTATGTCTTCGGAGCCGGTGTCGCCGCATGCGCACGAATCTCGTGGAATGCGGAGATGACCGCGCTTTTCGGCATATTTTACCTTTCTGATTAGCATAAGACCGCGACACCGCGCCGCCAGCAAAGATGTTTGACGTTTCGCAATGGAAATAGTCGCGTAATCGTTGAATTCAAAGTCAATGTCATCATCGGATGATGTTATTGGCAGCTAAATTACTGACAACAGTAAACAAGACACGTGACCGTGCTTGGGTTAAATCCGGTGAACCAGGTCAACGGATCACATGCTCGTAATCACGATCGACACAAACGTGACTTCGAATCTTCACAAACCGCTGATGTACGGTTCTTATCGGTTTGCGGTCACACAACGGTTCCGATTTTTCCGTGATTTTGTCCCGGACTTATGGAAAACGTTTCTGTTTCTGACCACCTACTTACAATAAATAAGTAGATATGATATTTTTGCGATACGATCCGGGATAATCTGGTTAAGGCAGCTGAGCTGTATTCCCGTTGTCCTTACGTGTAAAGCGATAGCGGTCGCCGTCTGGGGCTATAGATGGGGACAAATCTAAGGAAATTCCTTAAGTTTAGGCTTGCTTTATCCTGCCTTCTTCCTAACTTAATAATCACTGTTGAGTCTTACTCTGAGTAATTCACTCAGACATTCTTAATAAGCTGTCCTAGTTTCCTTTTGTAGGATCGTCCTAAGCAAGCACTTTTCTAGGTGGTCAAAATCTGGGATTCTTAGATTTAAGTTCTGCATTCACCAAGACGAGTGTCCACATATTACTCCGGCGTGCATCTGGCAATCAATAAAGCCCAGTTTCCAAACGGCATAGACAAGACAACGGATGTTCTTGCACTATAAAACGTTCCCTTTCCCTTTTGGTCAGTTCACTTGCATTTTCCAAGTCCAGTCCACTTTCTAGATCTGAGTTACGTCCGCGGGAACCTGGCCTGTATCCGTTGCATAAGTTGTCTATGCTGTTCTGTTAGCCCTTTTTTTACGCGTCGATTAAATGACAAAAATGTGAGAAAGTTTTAAGTGAAAATAGTTGAAAATTAGTCTCTGAATTATATTTCGATCATAAGAAGTCTTAGAAATAGTTATTTCGATTTGATAATTTTCTGTTTGAAATGTAGCCAGGTTAGGTTTATAAGCAATATAATAAATGTAGAGGAATATTTTATTACCGATATCCAAAAGGAGGAGGCCCAAATTTCTCGAATTAGTAAATTTTCGGTCAATGCTACGTTAACGTATCGTCAAGACCATAACAATACTTTACGGTGGATTGTTTTCACCAAACTATGGTGCTAATTTATGAATTGTAACACATGTAACGGAGCACACCCACGCTAACATGTTTTGAACAAGAATACCTACCAAACTTTTTACTGTTTCGATTTTAAAATCTTTTTAGTGCGCGTAATACTGGCAGCATTTTTGGACGCCATAAAGTTAGGCGCCAAAAAAAAAGAAATTGAAAAATAATACTGGCATGGTGGCGCGCCGCAGTTTACTTGACATGACGGCACTGCGGTACAAATATTAAATTACCATTGTAAAAACCAACTCAATGCTAAACCATAGTTTTCAACGAGCTCGAGTTCCATCCAATGATCCATGAGGCCTTATCTAATTTGCTCTCACTAAATGCTTCGATAGGATCAATAGTCCGAGCTCCCTTGATGTAAGGTAAGGTCTGTGCCCGAGCAGTAACATACCGGACATAAAATACACAGATGGTGATGAAATGCATAACGACAACGCATCACTCCCATACACCGCTTATGTATGTTAGATTCCAAACATCAACATGGACAACATTAATTAGAAAGGTTAAATAAGTGGCCATAAAGAAAAAATAGGTCGTAATTTTGGGTCTAAACGAATGCAGGCCAAAAAGCGACTAGATCCGCAAAACAAACTGTTGGAGACTTAAATAAAACGAAATACACGTTTAATAGTATCTTCATGGGGTCTGACCGTCGCCCCAGGATCCGCGTACATCCCACAACATTTGCATTTTATATCTTGTCTCGTCTGGGCTGTTTCGGAAGGCGGGCTTCGAAATCCGCAATCTCGCCGGTGCGACGACCTTGGTCTTTTGTGTGCCGTTATGAATAATACGCAAGGGCGCCACGGAAAGGTGAGAAGTGACTACTCGGGATACTTTAGTCGATCACGATACTGAAGAAACAGATTTACTGCTGTAAAATGATTCGGTTGCTTACAACTGTATCGCAATATTTCAATTTCGTTTTATGCTCCCACTTCACTTGGCTATTCGTATTCGCTATTGGATGTTTGTCGTATTTGACAAATACTTGACGTACATAAAAATAAGACGAATATTTTGTCAAGAATACCAACCACTCATGGCAATTATGACAAATACACAAATACGAATAGCCAAGTGAAGTGCCACCATTACAGTTTCAATGCTGGTAGTTTGTCGAAATGAACTGGCATCTAATTTAGATTCGGAGTAGGAGGACCCAAAACAGCGGCGAAATTATAAATAAAATCTACAATTATACAGTCGAAAGGACGATTTTGAACTCTGGACCGTTTTTATTATCAGCGTAGCAAGAGTTGAAATCGTAATCTAAGTGTTACCATTATCTGGTGTCCAGTCTACCTTTTAAGCAACGCCGGGCGAGGTCAGTACATGGATGGGTGACCGCTAGTGACAGTTTCATCTGAGCCCCTATGTGCCTCGGAAAGCACGTTATGCAGTTGGTCGCGGGTGCTGTCGCTCGGCCACGTCAGAGGCCTACGGGCGATCTAATTAACTCTGACAAATAGGTTTGGTCACTAAACCACACGAGAAAAGAAAGATGGTTATTTTGGGGATTATACTGTGGGAGAGATGGTTATTTTGATATCGATTTAGCTATCTAATTCATCAATGTTAGATGTCGTTAGATTGGTCTTGGGGTCGACATATTATGTTCAAAAAGCAGAAAATTTTGTTTATTGAAATAATTAGAGTTATTAATCAAACTGATACTATCCTAAGATCCATTACGATCAAATCCTTGGCCGCATCATCGCTAAATTATGCTAGATAAAATACAATAGCACTGGCCATTAGTACACAAAGGCCTCTAGGGCAGATCATTATTGATACCGTATCTGAGTAGTGACATCAGCACTATACTTTGATATTTAGGATCTATTCATCATGCTTTGACATAAATGTCGCATCCCAACCGGTTTACAAACACTATAATGAACAGCGATCGAAATTATTAACAACAATATCGTTGGTATATCAACAATCTATAAGTTTGTAAGTATTACGTAATGTTACAAACATCTCGTTGGTACAGACAGATTCGTATTTTAAGTTAGGTCTACTAGGATCTTTCACGATTCTATTCTAATAGGATCAGAATCAGATCTCTTTATTGCAAGTTAAAACATCGTGTCTATTTTCGGACATCAACATATTTTTACATTAAATATTTAATTTACAATTTCACCACTTTCAACGATTTATATTTTTAGCCAACTGCCGAAAGGAGAAGGGTAATGTTTATCGAGTCTATAATGTACGAGGTGTCGTTAAATTTGTCTTGATCACGGAATTGGCATAATAAGATACATTTTATGCTAAAAAGCAGTCAGATATCTCATTTTTGCAATTTGACTAAAAAATAACCACTGTAATTAAAAGCTTGTAAAGACTAAAGGTTCATCACATTCTTCTCATGTATTGATGAGTAATTCGTTTTACACTTATTCCTCCATCTGACTGTACCACTAGAAGTAAAATAAAAACAAATTTTATGACTTTGAATGTTTTGCTGTTTACCAAAAAATAACACTTATAGAAAAACAACTTACAAGAATCTGATAGAGTAGGTTGTTAATTACGGTCGTAAAATTACTAAAAGAAATCAATTTTAATAGCTAATGTCCTATAACATCTACCTACACACAGTTTTTCTAACAAAAAAATATATACATAAATTATGTAAACTTAAGTCTGTTGGAGTTGCATCTGTCAAATAAATTATATAGGTATCGTTGATCAAAATTTTTGAGAAACTAATAGGCTGTATGGCTAGGCTTACCCTGGCCATACAGAGAGGTAATGCAGCCAGCGTCCTCGGCACGATGCCCTGTGGAGGGGAGCTGCACGACGACATGTACCTTTTATAATATTTTATTTACCCAATTGATTATTTTAATTTTAATTATTGTAAATTTTATGAATAAATATCAGCAGAAACTAATCCAAAAATAAATTCTAACTCGACCACTATTTGGCATACAAGGTATCCTTTGTCAGTTTGATCAAGACAAAACTAGCCATAGATACCTCATACGAGCAACAGCCAATCAATGGTAACAATTGCAATACGATTTCAACTCTTACGACGCAGATAATAAGAACGGTCCAAAGTGTTACACTTGGTACTTTGGGCTGTACATCAAGCCCTTTAGATTACAGGGGGCCACAAAGGAACCGACATTCATGCATAGACTTTTTTTTATTGAATTACAAAAAGTAACTGATAACAGTTACTAAACTTATGTATGTATTATTTCATTAACATCTTGCATCAAACTTAATAATCATACATTACCAAGAATTTGCTTAAACCTGTATGCGACTCGTTAAAAAGCAAACATGCACTTTTCGTAATATGTGCATATCATTTTGCATAATAATAAATCCGAAAGGTCTCGGGAACTCGTCCACATAAGGGCCACCACACAGCGAGCGATAATTACTTGAGTAATCGTGCCACAGTATCGACGCATGCAGTAGGACAAGCCGGAATTTACTCCATTGTTTTTGTCAGTTCTTAGAAGTATGGTATTGACTGATATAAGAAATATACACCTCTGAAACTCTTCAGATTTATGATCTTTTTCATTATAGAGATTCACATTAGATTTTTAGCAAATTTTATTTTAAAACAGAATAATTAAGCAAATGAGTTACAAATTAAGAGTTGTGCACTAGTTAATTTTCTTGTGTGATGTTGGCTATTTAAGAATAAGATATTTAATAAGAAACTACCAAGAGCAATTGACGAAGTCTGGCGCAGCAATATCTAAAAATACTTTACTTTAGCTTCACTTGTGCCTACTGAATGCATTCGACTTACTGTTAATTCCTACACTGCTACTCAAAACGAGAGCTGCCGAGGGTGCTAACATATCAAGATGTGCTAAAAGACCTGCCAAAACTAATTAGAGCGAGGTCCCGAATTGCACAACAGCATGAGAAATGTAAAAACGGTACAATTGAATTAAATGTATCATAGTGCGAACACCGAGCGCCTTCAATTTGAATGTGAAGATTGTATTAATTGAATAATTGAATTCAATTATAAAGGCACGCCAAAGTCAGGAACATAAATCTGCCACTGATGTAGCCAGCAAGGCATCAACTTCTTATCTTATCGTAGATGCCATTTCTGCGACACTTCGACTCATTGGGATCTTTTGTGCGCTCTCCTTTCCTTTACACTCCTTCCTTCTCTCTAAAATGCAATGCCTTAAGGTCTGCTGTACAACTTATCAAAAGAAGTAGGTTCTCTTCTAGTTTCAGATAGGCCAGCCTCAAGACTCATTAGATTTCTAGCCAGTGACTAATATTTGCACAATAGGTGTTTTATGTACTCATGTTTGTAACCACATTATCTACAGATGGGATACTGCAATCCCATCTTGTGTATAAGTTCGCTTGAAGCGTATAATGTCCCGTAAGCACCTGAACCTGGTTCCTATTGAGTTTCTAGACTTTCCTAAACATACAAGTGTGTCGGCGTCCTCTTTAGCAATTTCACGAAAGAATACTAATAATATTAAAAATGTTACTAGACAGAACCGGACATGAGTTTGGCCCAAATCTGACCACTCTCCCTTAAGCAGAAGATACACCAATAGATCGCGAAAGTTATCACACAGAATTGAGAATCGCGGTTCGAAGGTTAAGGTCAAAATGAATCACTGTATGGCCGACATACACATATAATATAAGTTTGTCTAGCACTTTAGTAGAGTTAGACATGTGTGTCATTTTTAAATAAGATAATAAATAATAATCATTATAATCCACCCGTATTAGTTCACTTCTGGACGTAGTAGGCTTCTTGTTGAAGACGCTTACCTGACGCATCTTCATGGTTCTGAGGAGTTCCACAATAAAAGAATAAAGTACTGCTGTCGAATTACTATAAATCCGAAGATACACCACAGACTAGATAGGTATATTGTTAAAAAAATCGAGACCAAATTTACATCTTTTGAACCAGTTTTCAAAATTCGTTATATCGTCCGAGCGGTGCCAAGCGTTTAAATGTCGGAATGCCAGGAATCCCACACACTTCAATATTATAATTCAGTATTTAAAGGGGAGCTAAAGGTGTCACCCATTTACAAATTGTAATCGCAACGCACGTTTGGCATTGATAATTAAAACTTAAGTTATCTAAGGGCTAGCGTACAACGTCACGGCGCGGCGGAAGCAATGTGCCGTGTCTGTGGACGGCGCCGCACGCCGGTACGACGCGTCCGCCGGTAACTTGCGGCGTCCTACAACGTGCACCGGTGCAGTGGCCGGTGCCGCTGTACGTCGTAACACGCGGCGCCATGCGAGGGCACGGCACCGCGCCGTAGCGTTGTACGTCGGCCCTAACCGTTGAGGTTTCAGCCACGGTCGGTAACTTTAACGTTTTTTAACGAACGTGAAAGTGACAAAACATGGTTTAAGGGCTATGAGGTTAAACTATGTACCAATCATCAAACGATCAGATTTCAATATGTGTTTCGAAATATATTTTGCTACGTCATCGGCAGCTTCAACGTCCTTAAGATATGCATATGTCCGTATTTAAATGAACAGAGCATCATTGCTGACGTCGCGGAATATTTTCACAGTTATTGTGATACTAATGATGATAAACAATCACGCGAACCAATAACGATGAGATGAGAATATAAAAGACTCGATTTAGTCGTCGTGTTTGGAAATATTATTAAGTTAAATAAATGGTGATCGTCTAATTCGGTAATAGGCAAGTCTATTCTTAGAACCATTTAATATAGTTTTCGAGATATAAGTTGTTTCTACTTAGATGCTATATTAGAATATCTCATTTGTAGTAAAACATATGAAATAAATAACATTAGTTAAACGAATACTTAGTGGTTTAGTAAGTATTAGATGGAAAAATTGTATTTAAAGTGTTACCATTTGGTGTAGTGTCGAACGTACGACTTTGATATTTCCCAATTATTTCAACATCGTTCTCAATATAATACCAACATAAAACATTAAATTAGTACATAAACCTCAAATGCAAGCGCAAACACATTACAGTTACGAAAATTCCAAAGCTCAACCGGAAACAATAACATATTATCCAACATCGAAAAAAAATAAAGATCTGTTGCCGAGACAAGCGTTATATCGAGTCTAAATATAGATTAAAATCGGCGCGTGAAGATAAAATGCGTTGCACCCAAAAAAATCTTTGTATTCTGTTACATAACTTAAATGGACACTTGACTAGTATTGCCAGATGTCCCGCTTCTGGCGAAATGTCATATTTTTCAGCACCCTTAGCGAGATGAACCGTCTAAGTAGCCAATTCAGATGTAGTGTCGAGAGTTTTATACATTTGTCATAAAAGAAAAGGAAATGTCACTAGTGGCCCAAATCAAGCTCAAATAAGGACTAATTCATTATTACTTAACGTTAAATAATTTTGTTAAACCTAGTTGATTATTTCATTGCAACTTGAAGCAATATTTGCTGAACAAAAATGTTAATACCCACTTGTTAGATTATTTGATAAGAAGTACGATTAGAGTAAAAAAAAATTAATAGTCCAAAACTTTTTTATTCTCAATCCCGTTTTTTTACATTTTAGTCACGATATTTGGACAAACTAATCTGGCAACACCGACGCCGCCCGGCGCATGCAACGGCGCGGGCGCCTGATAGGATGTCACGGCCTCACCACGAAATGCTTTTAGCGATTACATTGTTTGTTAATTTAACGATTCGCTCGAATTAACATCGTTGAGCCAATAAGCAGACAAAAACTAATTCAATTTGTAGACTTTTTCTTAAACTATTTAATCTTGATTAAGGTGGTTCTTAGGTGGCACCACTTCTACCCATTGAAGTATTTTGTGCTTTGCTTTTCTATTTGCAGCTTATAAGTTCAGAGTGGAAAAAAGTTATGTGTATTTAAAGAATTACGAATGTACCTAATACTCCAATCACGTTAATGCACAACAAATGTATAAATAATTACATTAACTAAAATGCATTGGCACACATTGCCCAAATATTTGGCATTATCCTTTTACGAAGCGCATCCCTGTGGCGTTACTCTCCTCTTATAGCGATCCAGTTTGAGTTCTAAACTGACAATTTGCTACTATAACGTCAAACGTCATTGTAGCAAATTGTCAGTTTAGAACCTAAACTGGATGGCTATAAGAGGTGAGAGTAACCCTGCTGTTCACCTACTTTGACCGAAAAGATCAACAAATGTGTTAAAGATACAACAGGAACCCAAAACAAAGCGTTACAATTGAAATATTGTAAAATATCCCTGATAGCAACAAAACTAGTATTGAGATAATTTCCAAGCAAAAGAACCTCAACCACCTTAACCAACAGATCGTTTCATTCCACTAAAGTTTAATAGTTTACACAATGTTCCATTGCACTGCTGCCGCATTCCGCGGTGACTTGTTTCATGAGAATTTGATTACATTCCATCAACTATGAAATAAACACTAGTCAAGGGTTGCCATTTTTATCGAAATTTAAAAGACGAACTCCTTTGACCCAAATTGTCATTTTTGCGTCTGTGTGCGAGTTCTCCTTTTTTAAATGTCGCACGTACACACAGAGAAAGGTAAACAAGAGTTGATAACTTATTAAGGTTAAGATTTTCTCCAAAAAAAAACTTTTACTCATTTTTTAAACAATTACACAACGTGTACTCTAAACTATCTATTACTAACAAAAACAATCCGTTAAGTTACTTCCAGATTGAAAAATGAAAACGGAGTGCTGGTCTTCCACAAAAAAGGACAGTTGTCCTCCTACATAAAGTAAGTATGTACCTATACTTAAACATAACAGTATTTGTTGTATTTTTATTGGTAATTGAAGGCGACGACTGAGTATAGTACTTAAAATAAATAAGATTATCTGAAGAAGTATTATTGTTCTTCAGATAATCTCAACCTTATTGAGGCAATCTGTACCTTTACTCTGTTTGGAACACACTACTTGTAAACCAACACTTTATAAGCTCAAAAATTATATTCAGTCGTCGCCTTCAATTACCAATAAAAATACAACACACTTTAAATTAAAGCATTGTTATATTTAAGTACCTATGTACTCCGTTTTTATGGAAGACCAGCTCTATTTTTTTCATTTTTCAATCTGGCAGCCCTAGTCAAGATCAGCCTACTTTTCATGTTCTCAGTCAAAATCTGGACAACTAATCGGTTTACGACGTTAAGGTATTTTTAAAATTACATATATTTACGCGCTGTTATGCGGTCGATAGATAAGGAAAATATTTAGTACAATCTTAGACGAGGAAAATATCATTAAATATGTAAGTACCTATTTAAGCCACAATCTCTGGTGGATGAGGTTTACCATGGTACATACATGGTAGCATGAAGCAATAAATTGATTTGATTTACCTATTACAAGCTTTTTGCTTAGGAGTGGTGGAGGAAATTTAGTAATGTGACCACAAATAAATAAATGGGTGGTTTGATTTATGTATTTGTATATTAACTACCTTTTCGAAAATTATTATTATATTCTGACTTCGCACACTTACCGGAAGAAATCTCTTTCAGCGATAATATCACCAAATTGCACAACCTACGTGCTAATCAATAATGTAATTTATACTATATTAGTGGTGCAATGAAATGTACCTATTTGCTTTGATAACGTGCAAGCCACAATCAGGGACATTTTTGAGTATAATTATGCGGGCTCTTACAACTGTCAAAAGTCCCTGAAATCTGAGAGTTGTAAAAGCAATCTCACATTAACATCGCGCTCAAAATTGCATCTGAATCTTGGTATAACTCCATGCAAAGTCAATGCACAAATGAAGTATTCACTGTCGTTCTACAAAATCATTGTAAAGACGACCACCATCACTGCAACAGGAAAACTCACGACTCGTAGTAGGGGCGACCAAAGTTATGAAGTGGTCAAACGGTCAAAGCCGAGCGCCTGAGTGGCGCGGAATGTGGTACGGTCGCGTCGTACACACGACAGCACATAAAGCGTAACACCCTGGTCTTTATCTAAGAGCCATACGGCATATTGCAATGGTTTTTAGGTTGATGACAGTACTGACTTGGAGGCGCGGGCGCAGGATTCCAAGAAAAAAAACACCAAATTGCTCCCACCTCCTCCCAACTGTTAGGTGCTTCCCGTTATAGACGTAGATTGAATTCCTTCACGTATACAAAGGGTATCGAATGCTTTGAACGAAGAATGCAATATCAATTTGAATGCTTTTATGGATGAAAGTTGATTATAGGATAATTACAATTTTAAAAGCAAATAAAGACTATATGCGCAGCGTAAGAAATGAGGCGAGAACGAAAGATATTACATGTTTTTATTATTAATCATGATCCTAAGGTCATTCAGTAATGAGTATGATACTATTAGAAGAGGAGCAAAACTCATAGATAAATATATCTCTAGCATGTAAGAAAAGAGAGACCTAGAATCTGGAACTAGGAAGAGAGGAAAGCGACAGTGCAGAGCAGGGTTTTCTAGGTCCAGGGTGTAAAAAGACATCAGAGATCCTTGACCCCGGCTAGATTTAAAGAACCATCAAAAGTAATCTTAGTGGAAAAGGCCACACGCGTCTCAATTTGAAACTATAATATTTACTAGTCACTACTTAGTTTTTTTCAGATATTGCATATCATAAAGCAATCAATAACTGTTCTTTAGCCAAAACTAAAATGAGCATATCAATTACAAGTTGCAATCATGGTAGTTTAATTAAATACATATTTTAGAAAGCACTATTACCCAAGTAATACTCGTATTTATATTACGTTTCCATCCGGCAACGCTGTCCTCGGGAAGAAGACTAGCAATGTTTTCACAATACTAATTTCCTCTTAGAAACTCTCCGAGTAAGGTAAAAGCCTACCTACCTACTAGGAGCAGTCCACCACAACATTAAAGAGGCGGGGATCGAACCTAAGACACTTGTAACAATTCACAATAGTTTTTTTTTCTCATGGTACACAATTTGATGTAGATTAAACAACTAGTTTGAACGTGATTAAGTAACAAACATTTAAACACTCAAACATCCAAACTTTCGTAATATTAGAAGGATATTTTTAGTTTTAATACAATAACACCTAGGCGTAGCTTTAGAAATTCCACAATAACAAGTCGAAGATATGTTTTTGAAGGAACGTTAGAAAGGCCGAAGTACTGATTGGAAGAATAAAAATATCCTTTCGAAAAAAGAGAGGGAACAATGCAAACGAAGACTCAAACTAAATAGTAAACATTATTTATAGTAATGAAGCTGGGTACCTATCTATACATTCTAGCAAGATCAGGATAACATAAATAAAGAACGATAACATAAATATAGATTATAAAAGGGATGAAAATAACAAAAATTCAGGGAAAAAAATACAGATCCGGGAACAGGCAAAAAAAGACAGAAAAAATGGAGGAGCAAACGTTATGTTAATGAAGCTGGGCTGGTATAATCGGGACAACATAAATAAAGACTTTGTAGATAATAAATCTGATGAAAATAACAAAATTATCCTTTCAAAAACAGATCCGGGAACAGACGAAGCGAAGACACAAACAAAATAGTTTGAGGAGCAAACATTATGGTAATGAAGCTGGGATCCCGTTCTGGCGGCGGTCAGCCGACCGACCTTCCGAGGACGACCAGTGTCGATGACTCGTCTCAGATACACACTTACGCAATACAGTGTTGTTGACAACTGTCGTGTAATATTGCCGGCTATAATGTTTATGAGATAATGGAATTCCAATTTAGGAGACCGAATACCTAATAATTTTTGAGTAGGATAAATGGTTGGATATAATGAACAATCCAGAAATAGATAGCGACCAAAGGAACTGTTTTAATCAGTGCATTATCTTTATACCGCAAAGGCTTATGAGTTTTTAAAAGGTGCTCCCGAAATATGAAATCGGCATTAATTAACAGACTACCAAAACGGAGGAGACGATCTCAAATAGTTGAGTTCGTATTGTTATTTTTGTTTGCATTTTTTCTCGTGCTTGAAATTTTCTTTCACTCATTTGTTTGGGGTTTGGACTACATCGAATCGGTCCGATAACTTTTGCAACTTCGATTAGGCCTGTGATTTTACAAAGTCTTATGGTTTGCTAAAATTCCATTTCCAATGTTTTATCGTCACCTACGGCATATCACTGCACTTAATAATGAATAAGTGCCATCATAAACGTACCGTAACTGGCCTGGCATTTAAGACCACATCCGTCTCAAACTCACGGCATTAGGGATCTCCCGTCAATTTTGTTTCGATAGCCGTCATTAGGCGTTCGATAGATTCTTTCAAACACGTGTAATAATAATCGTTTTTGGAAGGCCGAATCCGAAAACCGAAAGCAGGGTTAGGAATCCTATCTGCGGATTCAACCTGCTTTTAATTTTACTGGTAGTTAAAGGTAACAAACCCAGGCTCTCTTCAGGTTGCGAGTAGATGTCAACCTAACTACTAAATTTATTTCATTATAGAACAATATTAATAGTATTTAATAAAGTATTATATTCATACAAGTATAATATATTATATTAGTATATAATAGATATAATTAGTCATACATGTAGTTTAAGTATCGTAAATTATGTTACCTATCTAACGTAGATATTACTATTTATTATATTTACTTACTATGCACTTCTACCTCTTTCTGATATATTTTTATAATATCCTCTGCAGTTGGTTGTCTGGAAGAAATCGCTTTTAGCGATTAGACCGCCAAAATTGTATGTTTCTCAATAATGTAATTAATACTGTATTATGGTGCAATAAAGTGTATTTATCTTTATCTTAACAATAGTAATCATAATATACTTCTTAACTTATGAGAAATAAACTTGTTACAAGAACAGCATTGCCGAAATTTCGGTTCAACAAATCAATTCGTGAAGTCGTAGTGGCAGTGATTTAATGATTTTTTTGTAAACGACTAAACTAATCTTTTTTCAGATAAACGACCAATTCTACGCTAATAAAGCGTCAAAATTAACACAGAAGCAATGAATGAAAATCATGATTTGATCAAAGTTTTACTCACAGAGATACTCGCGTAAATAATTTTGGCAGAAATATTTTTTTACAGAATATCTTTTGAATCGATGTTACTGAAAGTTTTGTGACGCCCTTCTATTAATTACGCAATTGTACTTTATTAAAAAAAAATTGCGATAAAACACAAATACTGTAGATAGATTTACTTTGCAATAAACTATTTTATTTATTTGAAGTGAAAACAATTCGTAGTGATAGTGCGCGAACACGTGAACAAAGTGATTGCCTTTAATGTCTAAGTAATGTCGTTACACTAACTCTTAGATGTAAGTGTAAATTTTTGGAAATTTAGGTCAAAATCAAATTACTTTTAGGCTAGATCGTAATGTGAATAAAGTGTCATATCATGGCACTTTATTTAATAAAATAAATAAAAAACTTTCTTGTACAAAAGGCGGATACGGAGAAAACTAAGGCAGATGTAACAAAATATGAGTTTCGGAATCAGAATCATATCTATTTGATGCAAATAACATTGTGTATATTTTTGCACATCAACACCACTTTGCAAAGGAAAAGGTGTTTTTAAACTACAGGGTGACTTTGAATTCATTCGACAAAATTAAATGGATGGTGGTTGGCTTGTGACATACATTAATTCTGCACAGCGTTTAAGTAAATTAAACAAATTGTGGAGAAATAAAAAAATACAATAAATTCAACTATCAAAAAATTTGATGTGCATCGTTACTGTGTTTTTTTTTTACATTTTAAGGTATTTAATTTTTTGCAAAGATTTATTTCATTGGAATTTGATGGTCATTGTGTGACTTGTGATGTACTTAGTTCAATTTATTTATTTATTCGTACTTTCGATTTACTAATAAACCTTACCAATTTAATATTTATCATGAGTACAACTCCCAGTTTGAATTTGTCGAATGAATTCGAAAACACCCTGTATATATTTAACATATTACATACATACTACAAACGAGATAAAATCTAAATCCTACATGTCTAGCTCACAATTAAATGCTACAAATCCATATACAGGTAAACTCTACGCACGTCACATCAACCGTACACGAATCCCTGCACTAGTGTGTCCGCCGGCTGCGTCTGTGTGCGTAGGCGGGTCGCACGCGCTACTCAGACTATTTACACCGGCTGCCCCTACCACCGCGACCACTCATGCGCCGAACGACAACCCGACCACACGTGTCCCCCCACCGACACCGGTGACCCTCAGGACCTCGCAAAGCGTGACAGTATGTGCCAGTGACTGAATGTGGATACACCAGTGAAGTGACTCGTAACGTGCTATGTGCGATTGAGGTGATTGGAGTTTCAAGAAAGTGATTTGTCGCTATAAAAGCCGCAGCCGTTTACTGTTAAATGTAAGCTTGTGATTTTATTGTTTACAAAGTGATTTTATTTACTATGCAAGTTAAGTCGTAATTTAGCCCTGATTATGTTAGCTGAAACATTTCATTCAACGGAAACGAATGATTGATTATAATCTATAGAATTCTATTACCAGGATATTTCGCGGCGAATGTCATTGTAATTCTAATTCAAACTGAATCATATCACGTAGTCTCGATTCAAAATCGTATGACAATTATGGCCGGGTCCCCGACCCAGATCTCACGGGTTAGACATAGGCTGCGCCGGCGCAAGGCAACAATGACTCCAGAAACAATGCAACCTGCGCGACAGAAACACTAAAGTCTCACAGAGCTCAGCCTTCGACATAAGGCTCAATGACGAAGTATGGAAACAGCTGTGTGAAAACGCTTTAAAGAATTGTCTAATACAACAATAATATATGAATATGAATGAACCAAGTAGGAAAGATTGCAGTTGATTAGAAATATAAAAAACTGGCTTTCAAGCTGCTAATTGGGAACTATACCTCAGCCCAAATCAAGTGTCTTATTTTGTAAACAAATGTTGTGATGAAACAGTGAAAGAACTGATTGATCGAACCTGTTCATCATTGTGAACATAAAGTGATCCGATCTAAAATGTGAAAATAACTATGCACTAATGACAAAACAGCTTAAAATTTTAGTAAAGAAGGGTAGTTTTCGTTTACAAAATAAGACACTTGAATTGGGCAGCGGTTTACATATTTTATGCTTTGATAATATCTGAATCTAGGTCTCAACCTTGCCTGTGTGCCAAAATCTATTTCAAATAAAAACACATAAATTAGGAATCTAAACACATTGCATGTAGGAAAATACATCGTATTAACAACGGAAAAAATCAAGATCGTGATAATATCACCAAAAACTTCCTAAATAATAAAAGTATAGTAACGACTCGAGCAAATATTATTCATAACATGCAAAACACCCACGAGGATAAAAATGTTCGCCTACACGCGATTACTTCAGATATTAAATAATTTGTAATGCTTCCCGAGGAGCGTAGGACTTTGTGAATGAGTTAGAATTAGCTGGCTTATTCGTATAACCAGCTCTCATTCATACTAAACGTTTTACAGTTGTTGTGACATGATTTAGTCAGTGGCGCCTCTGCTTGTCGTGCAAAGAGAAACAAGCATCGTATATATTTTACAGTAAAAGTTGGCTAAATACGACCTTATTTCAGTCCAAACCTGCAATTAACATTGTGTTAACAATACTTCTCCGAAAACTCAATCTATACCAAGTATCGAAGCGTGAACTTATAGTTCGGGAGCTTTTTCATCTCACAACATAACATGCAACGATGTTAGCTTTAGTGTACAAATGTACTGTACAGAATTACACCTACTTAAATAAAAATCTGTATTTCGATTCAATTTGCATACATCAATTGATCTGCAATTAATCAACCAGAATTAAGCCGTTTAGATCGTACAAGAAACTAATTTATACAGACGTTAGTGATAAACATAATTCTTCTTTGGAGCACACAGCGTAATCATATGCATGGAGATGCTTAGGAAACACAATTCTCGGTTTAATTGAATTGCTTAACACTGTGGGGTCTTAGTCATCAAACACAAAAGGTGCGGTTTACATGACCCGGGGTAATGGAGAATGGTATGGGGGAATACCATCGAGATGAATGCCATTGATATGACAAGGCAATGATATCATTAGTAGAAACAGATTATTAATCAATCTCTATTTTACATAAAACAGGATAACTTTCTGCCATAATAGTGATGGAATCGCATCGACCGAGACGTGAATAAAATTAATAATAAACAAATTATAGCATGACAATTAATTATAGTATTCAGATCACTAAAAACTATCAATTTTATCTGTCAATTTTGTAAAAAACCAAAGACTTAATAATGTGTCACCACTTTTATGAATAAAAAAGGTGTGTTTAATGAATTATTATATGACCTTTACTTAATTAAATTCTTGAGCTTTTAGATCACCTGCTTTTTCTGAAGCACTAATGGCTTGGTAACCTGTTTGGTTCCTATAGAATCTATTGTTGAGTCGATATCTCAAATACATTGCAGACTAGACCATGTCACCTTAGCGTAAGGTACTCATGTGTTACATTTGATGAGCTGTGGACTGTACATCGTATACAGGGTTATATATCTTGAATACCAAAGCTGTCAATACCGGTAGAATTCTATTCAACATATTATTTAGCTGGAACTATTGAATTATTTACTAATTATTGTTTATTAATCAATAGGATAAATTCCAATCGCATAACGTATCGATATCCTAGAACAGTTGACGTCAAAGTCATTACCATTTTCCAAATAAAATACCATAGCTGTGACATCTTAAAACATTACGTCATCAAAGTAAACAATATTCCGAAGACAAACGTAGTGAATTCCCAGGATATTTACATAACGGGATACGAGACGTTACTACTCGTACGTGAAATATTCATTGAAACGATTCGCGTCGTCTACGTTACGTGACTTAATATGTTAATCGAGTCTGACTAAAACTTGTCGGTAATTGTAGCTGTTATGTCACGTCCATGTATTGACCGAGTGACTTCTAATTACATTTTTTCTTCGCTATTTAAATTAAAATGTCACGATTGGTAAATCACTTTAGTTAACTTGCATTAACTGACCGTTTAGTTTAATCAAGGATGCTACTAGAGAATATATTAACCGTCAATCAATGTCAAAATCCGTACTTTCCGTATTTTGCCACCAGAAAAAGCCAGTAGCCAAGAGACTTGATGATCAGTTATATCATGTTTGACAGTGATTGGCTACTTCCGATTAGACGAATCAGCGGACGAAAGCGTTCGAAAGTCGTGCGTGCTTCATGTGAAGTGATATAACATAAACTTCACCATAACGTGTGTAATAAACGTTATTATACCTTCCGATATGGACATTTGTTATAAAGTTTTATGGTGGAAAAGATTTAAATGTCACGCGATTATTATCTGGCCTAAATATTCCAGGTCATAAAAGAAATAAACCGACTAAAACTATTGTCTCCTATTAAACTTTTTTTATATAATAATTGTCGAGAGCATTGGGTAGTATGCTCATCCGCCCAAACGTGAAACTGTCATCGTTAATTAGCCATTTTATTAAATGGCGATTTAGGGGTCCTCTATATCTGCAATCATATTTTTGTCTTATCTACGCACTAAAAATACGTTGTAGGTATAGTAGAGAAGTAACTACCTTTAATTCAGATCATAAATCGTGTGAGAAAAAACAACAAATATCAATTAAAAATACGGATGTAGAAAATTTAACGCTAAAAGTTCTTTTATATTTTATATCCGTGAGTACGAAACGAGTTGACTGCGTTAAAAATGATATCAGCCAGTTGCTACGATGTTAGATAAACATCTCGAATAAAAAAATAACAAGTTTAAAATTGCCTCAATAATAAAAGCAATTTAAATCTTGTGTTAGCTATTAGAAAAAAAAAACATTCCAATTACAAGCAATATCTGCTATCTCCGTATATTAAAGATGAATATAATAATTTTAGGATAGGCCTTATCAAAAATTGCTTAATAAATGCTAGCCTGTCATGCATGAGGGATATGCGTGGCTAACGTGCATTCTATTAGAATGATACAAACCTGATAGAATATACAAATAAATGCCACCATCCAGGAATTTTATTTAAATTTTAATAACAGTCTAACTTTTAAATAATATTGAGTGCGAACTTACTGTGAGCTCGCTCTTAGAATGTCTTGGCCATAGATGCTATGATTATGTATGTTCTTGTGTAAAAATTGTAGTTACTAGTTAGAAAGTATGTGCTATTTTTAGCGGTGCAACCGACCAAACTTGTCTGTCAGCTAATTAAGAAAGTTCACGGTTGTCACTTTAACCCAGATTAAGCTGACATAATATTCAATTACGCATAACGATAATTCTTGCACAAATGTAGCGATTCCAAAGTGTCGCATGGTAATTCTAATCGTCACTAAGCGAGGCATGTGACAGTTACGTTTAGGATAAGGTTTGGCGACTACTATAGAATCACACACGCCTATAGACAGACTCGAAAATTTAATAATTTTCATTACACATCTATCATTAAAAAATTCAATAATAATTATGCTAGTGTATGACAGCAGAATTGAAATTTTAAATAGAAGCATTTACAGATCACTAAAGCCATACAAACTATACCGGAGCCCAAATCAATAATGTGAATTTGATCTAATAATGTGAAAATAACTATACAATAATCACAGAAAAGCTTAAAATGTTAGTAGTTTTTGTTTACAAAATAAGACACTTGATTTGGGCTTCGGTAATTCGGTATACATAGGTACTAAATTAGTTTTGCTAAAATGGGATGAAGTATTTCTTTAACAATTAATATCTATGATGTTAATGTCTAAAAACAAATACCAGATTTATTTTAAGCATTGATGCTGAAAGTAAATCGATTGACTCATATTCACTATTGCGAAATACTAATATGTAGTTCTACTCGTAAAATCATACAACGTTTTAGGAACCTTGTATGACCAGTTGTGTGACAAATCGAAAACATATGTTCACGTTATCCCCAGAACACAATGCCAATGTCATGAAAACAATCAATCACAATAAAACACAACAACCATTCAAGTGACGAGAATTCAATATCCCACAAAATTATATTACAGATCATGACGTCATTTCTGCTTCGCTCTAATTCACTTCAACACCATAGCAGAAAAACAATACGCTTCTATGTTGACACTGTATTGAAATAAAATCCAGATAGATATTAAAATGATTAATATAAAATTGGTATGCATATTTATCGATTTCTTTCAAAATCGCGCAGGAAAATATTGAGGAAAATTGTTTTTGTACAAGGTAAAACGGAAAGGATATAGTGGTATCGATAATTTAACTTTTGAACAATGAAATTTTTAAAATTAATACCTAGTACATTTTTAAAAATCATATAATTTTCCTCTCGGTGGTTAAACAATGACATTTTCATACACTTTTCATCTCGCATATTTGTAACTGCAATGACGTACCGTAGGTTCGTTCTGCCTCGTTTTTTTATAAAGGAAAAAGGTAGGTACTTTCTGAGCAGGTGTGGTACAAAATAAATTAGATAATGTCTCATTCAAATCGATGAGTACTTGAAAAACTATGAAATTTCAAAAATAATTAGCGATAATCGAAAAATCGTTGAAAAACAGTTGTTAAATTATTGATACTTAACCCCTTTCCGTTATACCTACCCTTTAAATTTCACCCTGTGGTATTAAAGAACTATGAATAAATAATGTAAGCATATACAAAAAGCAGAAATCAATTTAAAGAATTAAAAAACCCTACTGCCAAAATTTTTAACCGCTTTGATTAAATTTTTATATCCTATGTCACTTCTACAATCAAGACGAATCTAACAACACCTCATATGTTAAAATCCATCAAGCTTAGGCTGCAGGGCGTGCCAAATAATTAGACATAGGTACATACTTACACTCGAAAAACAAACCCTCTTTCTTGCGCAGTCGGGCAAAAAGCAGATCAAGCAATGCCAATAAATGCGACTGATTAACACGCGATAATAATGTAAATCGATGTTTACGTCAGAACGCGCGTCCGTCAATAAAAAGCGTATCCGGCTCGACTACTCGAAAAGTCGTTTAAAGTGCAGCAAAAAACGGAACAGGAGTACCTACATAATTACATATTAAACGAATGCTGGACACATGAAAATATCATCATCAGTATATTTGCATATACCCACAGCTCAGGCACAGAACGTATATCAGGCCCAGTGCGCACACATGACTTAGAATTTATTCTTCTTTGGTACGCAGGTTTCCTCAGAATATATTCCTTCACTGTTTTGCGAGCATTCGAAGCATGAAAGTATAACTACACAATGTAGCTTTCTGTAGCGGCCACTAAGTCGAATCCTAAACCTAAACGCAACTGTCACTGTCCCTCATATGCTATATCACCCACGAGTGAGCGAGAGGCCTCTCTTAGCGATAATTACAATGCCGATGAGTGGACTTGCGATACGGATGTCCTGAGTACAAGACCCAGACACAAGTGGATTATATTAGGATCATAAAGAACCCTAATATAAACCCTGGCCAACCTGTAAGGGATGAACGCCTAACTAGAGCTCTACTATCAGCTCAATTACCGTAGAAGGCCAGAACTACCTCTAGAGTCTCATTTCGCGAAAACTTAACTAAATCGCCACGAGAGCAAGGTCTGTGTAAACCCATGTGTGGAGAAAACAATGTACGAAAATAATTTGTTACGAGGTGTAGCAACTATTGTCGCGCGTGTGTCAGATCAAACAATAGACGTTCTCAGCGGTAAGCTGCGCCCGCGCACATCGCGACGCCAGGTCTAATCGCCGTGACGAATCCGTCATAATCACCGTCCCATGTCACAAAGGCAGCGATTTATAGATAGTTCTGAGCGCAAACTTAGAACTCGCTGTTAAAAATGTCAAATTTCATAAACGTTTGACAGTTGTAAGACAGAGCTCATCCATCGCTAAGCTCAAAAGTGTCTATGAATAGTTAGAAAAGAGTCACAGCAGTTCCTGATACGAATCCCGGTCGTGACTATTAGAATTTATCCAATAATCACCTTGAAATTATGATTTCTTTACGCTATAATTGAGATAGTTAAACGATTTGAAAGGCGATTGGGCGAAAAGTTACAAAATTCGCTATAAAAATATGCAGCTTTCCTCGGCGCGAAGGACTAGCAATCTAAGGTTGGCTATTACTCGCCACGCTCCGAAAACCACCAAAAGGTAATGCCAGAACAGCGGTAAAATTTTGAAACTCATTGCTCAAGAGACGCTCATATTAAACAATATACAAGTAACTAATAGCGATTATCTGACTTAAATCAGTTAATTGGTGTTTACTTCATCGCTGGCGAGAGCACCATACGTGAACAGCGGCCTCAAGCCGATTGGAACGAAAATTATTGCGACGCAAGATTAAAACTAAGTATACTTACCTTAATGCTGGTGCCACTCGCAAAAGATAAACTCTTACCTGCAACAAACAAATAAAACAGGTTAATTGATGCAAAAAGTAAAACTATAAACGAGCATTACAATTTAAAATAAAACAGAAACAATTTGTAAAGTTCAAAAAGTTAACAAGCACCACGTTCTGAAGTCAATTTAGAGATGTCATGTGAAAACGACGAAAAATTCGAGATGCGGTAATCGCAATTACTGGAATGACATGAGAACGAAAAACCGGGCATTACATGGAGCATTACGTGGTGGCTGGGACCACTGCGAAATTACGAAACAAAGAAACTTGAAAGTCCGCTTACAAAGGAAAGAAAGTGCGAGGCGAATGATAAAAACTTATCACGTATCAGATGCACTACAAAAGGCGCATCAGATCGAGAACAATATAAAAAATTCAAATGTTCCCATTCAAATGTTAAGCTACTATTTATGGAAAAGATCTACAATTCCATCTCGGAGACGGCTCTTAGATAAATAGACGTAACATGACATTTTTGGTTATTTGGAACGACGTTGAAGAATCGGCTGCGAACGCGGAAGTCTGATGCTTAATTGGTGTGAAGGCTGTTTAGCCTCAAGGGTGGGATCGGATATTGTATTCATAAACGTGTTTGAGTAATAAGAAAACCTTTATGCCTCAAAATGGCAAAATTCAATTTATCGGAATGGTATATTTAGAAAAGGTTACACAATCCACGGTTAACCTTGAAAGTTACAAACTACAAAGCTAGTATTAATAAATCATAAACATGCCAACAATAGAGCATATGACACAGCACATAAGAGGTAGTTTGAAATATTTCACGACGAAATGGCCCCGGCCGGCGCGTGCGCACTCCACGACCGCAACCAGTCACGACTCGAAGAATCAGATCGATTTTTTTACAAGACGACCTTAGCATACCAGTACGCGTTAACAATAAGGCTGTTGACATCGAACCGTTTGAAAACGGACAAGTTAATAAAATAGAAAGCAAGCTGGACACTAAAACAGTTACAACTACAGCTGCGAACCACTTCAATGCACTATAAAAGATCAGATTTAACATAATGAATGTAAAAGCGAACAGCAAATCCAATGACTCAAAGCAATGCAATAAGGTTAGGCGCAGAAATGGCGCAATTGACGGTTAAGCCCGGGATATTTGTGCAAAGTAGCAACTGCAACATATTTCTAAATGTTTGAGATAATCTAAATTAGCCTTAACAAGAGCTTTGAAGACAAGTATTCCCACATTAAGATTCCAAGGTTAAACCTTTGGTCATAAGAATCTAGTTAGTAGCGAACATAAATGGTGATTATGCTAGAAATCTGTGTTAGATGACATAACATACCGATAGATGACACGATGCAAACGATTTGAAACTGGTTATAAGATGGGCTCGCCTTGACCGCGAACCACTTGCGAAGTATAATCAGCGAGCCCTGACACTATTTGCATTTCTTACATTCAATAGCAGAGAATAGAATTGTCATTATAATGGCCATGGCTTGTGTATTTAAAACTATAAAATATTCTAGCTAGACTAATCGATCAGACCCTCCCACTATCAAAAGTCCAATCATTTGGAAAGTAGAAGTATAATCTCAAAATGATCGTTATAAACATTATGAACTCTATAATCATGTTATGAATACTACTTTGATTAACAAGCCTAATTGCGTTTCTGCATTAGCTATTTATAAAGTTTCGAAAGCCGTCGATTAAGTGAAAAGGAAACAATGGGTCGATGTTGTTGAATTGGATGCAAACAAAAGATCGAATGCAGAGGTTGTCGAGTCGACGGTGGTTTAGAATAAAGGCATCGGTAATGAGGCCGTAGATCAATCAGAGACGGCACGCGCCTGCGCTGCGTCTGCGCATACGTAGGGTTGTAGCATTTAAATAACATTTGTAATTTTTACACGTAAGAAAACGAATGATATTCAAATGTGATAGAAGTTATATGTAGAGATGTTTCATAGCATACATTTGTAATATTATTTATAGTACATTACGACTGCATCTTATTATGAAAAATTTTAATAGTTAGGGACAGTCTTATTAACTACTAACTCCTAGAAATACGGCTTAGTTTGCAATGATTTTGTGTAGCTCGTCGGGCTGCCTATTCTTTGTGCAGCCCAAAGCACATCAAGTGTAACACTTTGGACCGTTCTTATTATCTGCATCGTAAGTGTTGAAATCCTACTACAAGTAATTACCATTGATTTGCTGTCGTTCGCACTATAAACGACTGCCAACCCTAATAGCTGCACTAATGATGCGCGCGCGCCATTATATTTATATCTGAGCTCTAGTCTGAATCTTTCGATTAATCGTGATAAATAGTCCTACTGCCTAACGATTTTGAGTTGACTTTATTGTGGATAATGGTATAATTCCCGCTTGGGGCCTCCAATGCCACAGTTAGCAAGCCGGTGTCGCAACGTGTTACAAATATGGCGACAAGTTGGACATAACTAACACGTGCTCTGGTCTCTTTTATCGATCGATCGCATTTAATTCTTGTCTCAGTTGCGCAATTACAGTTTGTAGAGTTGGGCGTACTTAAGTACTTAGATTGTGCTCAAGTATAATTACTATAATTTTTGAAGTATTTAAATACAATGGAGGACATTTTTGATCATGGACAGGATTTTATAAACCTACAAATACTTTAATGTCCCTATACAACCGATGTGATTTAAAACAGCTTCGATTTCGTAGAATTTACAACCGTTACGAATGTTCATTCGTATTTCGAATTTTAAAACATTCTTATTAATTTACATAATCCTAATTTAGATATCGCTTATAGCAATCGTATCATTATCATCTGTGCATAGATAACACAAAAATTAATGGGTTTTTTTTCGTAGGGGTAGACAAAGACGATAAATCAGTCATATTGACTGAATTATAAATGCAACGCAAAGCCTAGAATGTACAATATTAAAATCATATTTGACGTAATAAAATAAATACAACAAGGTCACATTTTAAAACATTATTAAATAAATAAAAATTACAGAATAATCAATTAATTCAACCTTCCGGATTACGTGCAAAATTATATTTAGTTGGGTCTACTTGAAAATGAAAGTTGTGATTATCCTTGGTATATTTTAATGTTCGGTTTAACCTACCCAAGCTACCTTTGTTCGATATAGTATATGTATGTTATTATATCTTGTTATTAAAGAAGACGGAGGTATGTCACTCCATGTAACTAACTTATTATCGTAAATCGCGTTAAAATCAGATCGATTTTTACTAATCAAAAGTTATTGTAAATTAAGAGCAATAAATCTCTTAAAATTAGGAATCTGATAGTAAAACATGATGTCACGTCTTATTAAATAAATAAAATGAATTTATTTTTGTTATATTCGCATTTTCTTGAAAATTAGGTTCTAGTTAACTTGCAACATAATTACATAAATGCACTATGTAACACAGAGAAAAGTACACAGGATTAAAGATGAAATTTTCTCAAAAAAATACTCTGATTAATAAAATTCTTTCACAATTACATAGTCTGTACTCTAATCATTTAGACAATCGGTCAAGTAGTTCTTGAGAAAATCTCAACCTTAGGCCCCCCATTATACTCTCTATTTTCGATTAAACACATGTGCCGGACGTAAAGGTGCGGTCACACTTACCGTCAAACAGACAGTTATGTTGCCATACGCAATAAACGGTAGGCACCCAGTTGGTGGTTAAATAAATGGCCGTGCGGTAAGTTTTCCGTCGTTCCGCAAACTCAAGGAGATCAATGTATGCAATTACCATATCTATGTCTGCAGTTTATTTCGCTGTAGGCTTGTCTATGTATAATTATGAGAATTGTCGGTTACTGTTGAATATTTGATGAATAAAATGAATTGTTATAAAAACAAAAATACTGGCATTAAATGTACCCATTGATCAAGACGAATCTAACGACTCCTCATGAGGTTTTGACTAAAAGATTGCCTGTTAGCCAGAAACGTGATTTAAAGTTAATCCTGCATTGTAGCCTTCGGTCCCTTTTACACGGTTTAAGGGAAATGAGTCGCGTAATTTACGGTGCAATTGTTTTTTTTTATACAAAAGTCCTGTTTGTGCCACGCGACAAAAAATTAGTTATTTATTTTTATAGTACAGCTAACAGCAGATCAAGTGTAACACCTTGGACTTTGGAACGTTCTTATTATCTGCATCGTAAGATTTAAAATCGTACTACAAGTGTTACCAATGATCTGGTGTTGTCCGTACGTAGATTACGCGACTCACAACTCCAAAAATTAAGCTCGGTTAGCCCCAGCCTAAAGGTCGAAAAAATATCTGCAGTATAAGATATTCACACGAACACATTACGGCACATTCATCGATTTGAAATAATTTTATTTATAAAATTCTATTTTTAATTTATATGCATCTTTTATGGCATTACGATAGTTACCATTCTCAATGAAATTTTTGTATGCTCTAGACGGGCAAGATTCGGAGAAACACGGGTTACAGTGAGATCTTGGTAATGTATACCAAGATCTCACTGTAACCCGTTTCTACAAATAAATATATTTGAATTAAATTTGAAAATAGAAGATCTTATCTTCCTTTCAGAAACACATGAAACAAATTACTTTTCTTAGCTATTGAATCTCATTCAAAATTCTTTAGAAAGTGAAACTGAACGCATCCTTGTTAGAGTCAATGCGAAGTCACAAACTCGCCTAGCCCGAACAAAGGCCGATGGAAAGTGAACCGAGCTGTTGAATACAAATCGTCAACAATGCACATGGTGCGAGTTTCCCAACGCTGTCACGGCGAAACTAAAGAAAGCTGTGTACAATTCTATTACAATCTCAAAAGAGACATAAACATAAGTAATACTCATTGGAGTCAACAGTTATGGCGGAACGATAAAGCAATGACAAAATTAACAATACGCATTAATTTATGATGACATAAGCAATTATTTTAAAATACCAAAAACCCGACTGCCAAAATTTTTAGCCATCAATTTTTAGCCAGCGTTAGCTATCAACGCAACGCCACGGAGCTGTCAAACTGACGTTATTACAAGGCGTTTGACATTAGTTTGACAGCTCCGCGGCGTTGCGTCGATCCCTAAAACAATTGAATAATTACCAAAACAAAAACAAATAAAAAAAACATTAAAACTAAGTCCTAGAACCTCCTTTCCAGATAAAAACAATTGCACTCGTTTTATAATCTGTGGCGAGGGCGCGCCATTCACAGCGACAAGGCTGGCCAGCATTGTCGGCCAGAGTGACACTCGAAAACCAACCTGTGGCGTACGGTCTAACACAGAGAAAAGTATACAGGATGCAGGAGAGTCATTAAGGTTGAGATTTTATCAACAACTAGGTACTTGAATCATTCGATTGTAAAAATGTAAAAAGAATTAAAAAATAATCGAGTAGTTTTTGACAAAGTTTAGTCCGGAAGGTAAGGAATGATAAACAACAGTCCTGATTTTCCAGCTATAACATGGTTCGATTTTCTGTATTGATTAGGTATATTTTAAAGTGATTTAAAAAATGGCGATGAGGTTCGCCACCCATCACACCAATGGCTCCCGTAATGACGAAAATCGCACGGATTTTGGCGCAATACATTCGTCAGATGGAATTACGTAGTCTCTGCCTACTCCTGTGGGAGTTTATGAATGATTTTGACAAAATCTCAACCTTAATGATACAAATACTTTTCTGTGTTTCGATTGTACCACTGGCATGTCATTGGCGTGCCACCGGCTAGGTTGGTTAATCGCTCCACGTTCTGTGGCGACCGCAAAAAATCGAGCACCTTGCCCCAAGGCCGCGAGCCAGTCAGACTCTATCACTCACTTCATGTCAAATTTTAAACAATCCGTCTTACTTTTGGAGTAATTATTGATAAAATCTAGTAGTACGGACAACAGCAGATCAATAACACTTGTAGTACGATTTCAACTCTTACGACGCAGATAATAAGAACGGTTACATTTGTTATGCTTTCATGAGTACTTACTACTTATAACAAACAAAATATTTAGTACGGAAGGTGCTTGTACACACGAAGACAGAGATAAGTATACAGGGGGCATCAATGAGGTTGAGATTGTCTCTAAAACTACTGGACCGAATTTAATATTATTTTACAGTTACATAGTTTTAACTTTTATCTATTTAACAATGACTGAATTTTTGCAATAGGTCAAGTAGTTTTTGAGATAATCTCAAGTTTAAAACTCCGCTGTACACCTTTCTCTGTGTTAAACCGTACCAAAGGTACACTTTTTCCAAATCTGGGTGTAATTTTGCGATCGTACATAAGTTATCTCGAAAAACCTATATCTCTAAACTTCTTAACTGTACCTTTTTTTCAAAAGCTAATTATGCGGTTTTGTTTTTAATTTACAATCAGTTTTGATTACAAATATCGAGCAGGATTCATAGTCTGTGACGATGACACTTTTTTTGGTAGATGACATCTCCTAAACAGCATTGAAGCGTCGATGTAAACATTCGAAAATAGAAACATGCCTTGTAATCGCTAACTAATCAGTCGCAAGCACAAAACAGGGTTAAATAAACAAACAATCGCGACTTTACCGAAGGTTAACTAGTACTCAAACGAAAGGATTGAAGACGACCCCAGAACTGAATTAAATGTCAAATTGTTTTCAATATTTGAACTGAACTTTAGCGCTCACCTGTACACACATTGCTAAATAACGCACAATACAATTAAACGTATTGATATGTTGTTAGCTAAGCGGTTAACGGTTTGTTTGTCCACAAACGGTTATGTAACCGTTAGCCAACTGAGTCTTCGAATGCTGGCTGTCCAAACGTTTGAACGCAATTAATGCGCCGTAATAATATTTATGACTCATTTGCGCTAATCAGAACAATGATAGTTGAAATTTTGGATGGTAGGATATTTCGGAAGCCTAATTTTTAGAAGAACTTTAATAAATTGTGACATCGATTTTATTTTGCTATTTATAAAACCGCTTCTAGAGTCCTATTGTTTTACTGAAGTTAGGAAAGAGATAAACTACTTTTAAGCAAGTCGAATTTAGTCTTAAAGTAAAAACCGTAAACCATAATCGCTTCCAATAATGTAATAATCTTAACGAAATAAAAAATAAAATGCCAAGCTAACCTATTGTGGAAATAATATCGTTCAGATCGGCGGCCGTACACTCACAATCGGAACCAATTAAAAGTTAGGTCGTGGTTTTGCAAGGCGTTTGGCGTGCGCCCGCGCAGCCGCAGTTTACCTACAGTTGTTGTGATACACTTTCCGCGCATAGTTCGGTTTGCCGGCTTATCTGAGCGATCGGGTGGGTGGCCGCGCCTTTCACAGGCACGCCTAGCCGGACACCGCGGTCTTTGCATTCACCGCCCTAACGTCTACTCTAGTTCCACTATTATTCCTTTCGATATCGTTATTATTCCGATCGCCTCAGGGCGCTTTCGCGACGCAATTAACCAGGCCAACGTACTGTCTTTTGCAACTCAATACTCAACTCGTTTGAAACAATTTCACGGCGGACAGGTACTTAAACACATCCCACACAAACATAGACAACAAAAGCAGACGTCATTGTTGAGATTTCAATAAACGCGATCTAAGAGCCGCGATAATCGCGCAACGTCATTTCGTGACTCCCCAACGAGAGGATTACATTACCGAGCTCGTGCCGATCGAAATTGAAAAAATTATCCGATCATTGTTTCGAAAACTGCCGCAGATTTCTATAACGCTAACGATCGCCAAGTTAATGAACATTTCTCTGGGTTTACAATCGAGGTTAGACAGAGCCGTAATGGGCCATAAATATGGAACAATGAGGCGAATGAGGCCCCGGAGATAAACTTTAAAACAGAATAAGACGATTCAGTTGAGCATGACAGTTCGATTTTTTTCGTATTTAGGCTTCGCGGCCTTCCTGTCGCGCGTTCATTATTCGCCATTCAATTTCCAATTAAACGGTTGATTCTCAATGCCGGCGGGTCGGAGGTGCCGCCGCCGCCGCCGCGCGACCGACTTGATAAAAGGCGGGTGGTGGCGCGCGCCACGCCAGTGCCTAAAACACAGCCAGACGTTTTTGTCTCCGCAGTCCTTTCACTTCGCCCGCTCATGAACGCCACCGGAGCGTACTAGACTAACAAAGAAAACCAAACTTAGATAAGTTCATTGATTGATGTTAGTGCATAAGTGTGATATAAGTAGTGCAATTTAACTAAGAAATGGTGTTTTTCAAACTTTCAGATGGTGAGAGGGGCGGCGTTAGCGCTGCTGCTAGCGCTGGCATGGGCATGCGAGGCGCGCGCCAGCGTGCTCGTGCCCACGTACGTGCTGCCGCCTGACTCGTTTGTGCGCGACCAGCGCAGCCTCGGGCCCCCGCCCGACTCAGACACCGCAGAGACCCAACGCACGATCAAACGACTCATCGGCGGGCACATGAAAATCAAACCCGACAAGGAGTACGGCTCCTCGAAGAATGCTCTGTTCTTCGACGGAAAAACCGGAAGCGGAAAGTTTGCCGGCGTGATCGCGCCGGACCAGTCGGGCGGCACCGTGGGCTGGAACCAGGGCATATGGGACGACGGCATGCTCATGTCCAGCGCCGGCGAGGGCAAGGACGCCGCGAAAACCAAGGAGGTCGACGAGGACGCAAAGACACTATCCGATCAGGTGGCCGAGGGCAAATATGGTCTCATACAGAACGAAATTTTCTCCAAAGCACCCAAAAGACCTGGAATCATAAGTTACGAACCTAACTCCGAGACGAGAGCGAAGGATAATATCCAGAGCCTCGGAGGTCTAAAGAAAGATGAGATATGGCTGGCGGAGGATCATTTATTGGTGCTGACAGGAGGATCGTTCCCCGAAAGAACGAAAGAGAACGAACGAGGGCCGTGGCCACCGATCGATGATTACGAGGCGCCCCGAAGGCAAGTAAAGCTACCTCAGAAACCCAAAGTGCCTCCGCCCTTTCCGGTCCGACTCTCCGACGACGGGCCGCTCGTCTTCCTTACGCCGAACGGCAGTGTCCCTGCGCCCCTTTTCCCACCCTTCTTTGAAGGAACGGGCGAAGGCTCTCTACCTCCTCCGCCATTCCCCTTCGCGCCGGGAGCGTCCTACGCCCCGAGTGACAATCCGGGAAACACTTCTTCCGGGGGAGCGCCGTTGCCAATTCCTCCGTTCCCATTCCTACCCGGGAATGCGAGCGAAGGAGCATTCCCATTCCCTGCATCCATGAACGGCTCTTTTCCAGAAGGCTTTCCTCCGGGCGCAGCGTTTCTACCACCACCGAGCAACCAGTCAGACCTGTACGACGAAGACGACCCTTCGATCTACTATCCGCCGCCTTACAATTTTTCTTACCGCGCTGACTACAATAACAGCGTGCCAGCAGGACCACTAGTGCCTGGAATAATCCTGCCGCCGCCGCCGGATTTCTTCGCTCCCCTCGAGGAGAAAACGACGACAGAAGGAGTGAGAACGACTACAAGACCAATTTCGACGTACGCAAGGCCAAAGCCGACGACAAAGACATCACCGACGCCTGTGTACCGCAAGTACAAGACGAGACCGACGACAACCGAATCGACTAGGACCACAGAGGAACTGAGCACGGTAACAGCGCCGCCACCAGTCGAGATTGTAACCACACACAAACTGAGAAAGCCACAGCGTATTGTACAAATTCCGCAAAGGAATCCTGTGCGCGTGCAAAATCTACCAGAGGAGATCATTACGAGACCGAAAACAGAGAAGCCTGTATACAAAACAAGACAAAAACTTACATCGAAGCCTCTATCCGTCTCTGTGTTCTACGATTATCCGGAACCTATTTATGATAAAGTACCTAAAACTACCGAGAAACCATATATTGTTTACAGCGTACCAGATAAAACACCTAATGTGATTGCTAATGATATAGTGACGTCGACACCAGTGCCTCTGAGAGCTTATTATTCGAACACGCAAAATGACGAGGTTCCAACCACGAAGTTACAGCCAGTGTATCATAATAGGAACCCGAGTGACGCTGTGGCTTCTTTCTATTTCTATGATGAGCAGCCGAAAACTTCACCGTCCCCTGCGAGTTTCTTCGATGGCAGGAATTATTATAAAACTGTACCGAATCAGGCACCTTTACCTCCACAACAAAATGTGAACCCACAATCTGGCTTCGCGCCAACAGTGGATGTGTCTTACGGAGCGATAGACCAAGCTGATGCGCTATTCCTGTGGCCACAGAAACAAGGACCCCATACGTTAACTCAAGAGTACTTCAGTATACAAAAGCCGAGGCCACAAAACGTCTTTGTGCAACAAGTTAAACAACGTCCAGATCCTTTCTATCAGCAAATAGCTGATATTCAACAAACGATTGATTTGTTTACTACAAAAAGACCAAAAGTACATTCACATCGTCAACATTCACACAAACCAAAGGCGATAACATCGAGACCAGTGTACCAATTTAGCTACCAGTCAAATCCTAGAAGACCTGAGCAACTGACTTTCCGAGCACCAAAGCTGGACCCCGAGCCGTTCAGACCCATGGTTAGTTACAGCAAGCCTTTCAATCTTGAGAATGAATTTAATGCGATAACTCCATCAGTTTCAACAGCCTATCAACAATACTTGATCGAAAACGTGCAAGTGACAACTGAAACTCCCACTTCAACCAGATATTATCCTAAAACAAAGACGAGAGATGACGATTACGATGACGCTCCAAGAAAAGAAGTCAGACCATCGAAGAACAGAAACCATATACCGATCCAGAACTCTAAACCAGTCGTACATCATGTGACGCATCAAAGTACTACCCCAAACCCAATCAGTCATGGATACTACACGAAACAAGACGAAAGATTCCTAGATGACATCACTAAGAACTCATTCGACATTTTTGGACAGAAATTAGAGGACAATTCGCACGATGTGAACGGCTTAGCGGTGACACCTCCGCTGGGTACTGTTAGAACCCCGATAGACAACAGCATAAACTTACAATACGCTTACGAAATTGCTTCACAGCAGAATCCGAATCCTCCATCGCTGGACAAAGACACGTTAGTAAACGACCGTCAACCACGACCGCCAATAAATCCTGATGCTGAACAAATCCGGGACCAGAACGCTGAATTAGTGCAGCCTGAGAAACCGCCGTCGCTGGTAGACGATACATTGGTGAACGATAGATACCCGCGACCGCCGGTGAACCCTGACAGTGAGTTCATCCCGATACCAAACCCCGACTACCGGAGGGCCCAGCAATACAGAGACCAGCCTCAAGTGCAAAGGCCACAGTACGCTGGTGAGCAATACGATCTGACCAGGCCTTCTCTAGCTGGAGATATAGCAGTGAATTACAGAAGACCGCTTCCACCCGTCAACCCTGATGCAGAGTGGATAGCGCCAGCGAACACAGCCGGAGAAGGACGGCCTGGGTCTTTCGTATCGTACAGATTACCTGGGGAGGGCGCTCACGTGTACTTCCTAACGCCCCAGGCTGCGCAAGCGGCGCGGGAGAGGTACAGAACGCCCGGCTACGGACGGTGAAACCAAAGCTCTAGTCGAAACAGTTAGCGTTTACCGACGCGTGTAAATAAGCGCAAATGTGATTTAAGTGTCCTAAGTAGTGTTAGAACAGACTAGCGGTACGCACCGCATTGCCATAATATTTAAAAACGGTTGTTTTAGTGTTTGTTTATGAGCGACATTGTTGTGAAAACGGACGCTATTTCTATTTATTGAAGTTGTTAGGAGACTGGTGCATGAATAGTGATAATTAATTTATTTATGTCAGTATTCTCAATGAACTATTAGGAATGTTGTGATATGATGTAATGTATAGAAGCGTTGGATGTAATATGGAATGTATGACGATGACGTCACTTTAATACATTTTGATCGAGACCGGTTTAGGAGTAGTTCTGAACCTAAAATCGGATACGATCAAAATAACAAAATGTTTGTTATAATAAAATTGTTATTTAAAACAAAATAACGACAAAATAATTGTGATTTTGTACTCTATTTCTAAAACAAAAAATGTAAAAATATTAAAAATGTTTTAAAAATTATCTTGCTTTTTATTTATTTTATAACATTATTTGGTTGATTAATTATAGTAAATAATTTATTTAAATCCTCAATTTTTTTTCATTATAAAGTTAGTTTATGCAATTATTTTCGACCTCATGGAAGGATGAGCAGAGGACGACCTTAATGAGTGAAGACTTAAAAAATCGATCTGAGGAAGTTGATGAAAAGTGGAAGAAGCGAAAGTGGTGTGCGAGAATCGCAGCAGAAGTCCATTCTCTCTGCCTACCCTTAAGAGCCTTCCATGAGCCAACTAGCGTTGCCAATCTTAAAAAAATAATATCTCCAAATATAATCAATTTTATTAAAAAAGCAATTTACAGAATGTTTATTACGATAAATACTATTTTTAAAATGCTTATTTATAACGTGATGTAGTTCGCATAATTGCGAAAAAACGGCCGTTTTTACACAATTGTGAACTACAACTTAGCTTGTCGCAATTATGCCATGTATTGTATATTCAAAAATAGTATTCATCATAATAAACATTTTGTAAATAGCTTTTTTAATAAAATTGGAAGATATTATTTTTTCAAGATTGGCGGCGCTAGTTGGCTCATGGAAGGCCCTTAAGGGAAGCAGGTGACTTTATATAATAAATTATTCCATATAAACATATAGAAACCGGTTAGCGATAGAAAAAAAAACAGAACTAGTTCAGAAAAACAACTGGCTTAGTTAAATTAATTGCAATCCTAAGTTTTTAAGGATTGAGGACAATTAGACGCAAAGATAGAAAGCGTTACTTGCAAATTAAAGTCTAATTAATTGATAGTGACTCAGTCACGTGAGATCTTTAACACAAATCAAGGAGGCCGAGATTCATACAGTTTTAAGTGCAAGCTTAACGTTAGCTCGCTCTTACTAACGTCAAATTCCACAGACTGAGTGTGTTTTACTTAAACAATAAAATGGAGCAGATGTAAAAATACATAAACGATACTTTATTTCAATGAGGACGCGAATTTTTCAAATTTTTAGCAAATTTTTTGGGTTATTAAAAATCAATGTTTTCTGTAACAAATATACACATCAAACTAGATTCTGCCTCAGTACTCTCTTAGCATCGTAATCGTGACGTAATTGTCGCTTGCAGCCTTGTAATATCGTTTTCATTACAAGCACAATCGTCATTATTTTTTATGGTGGTCAGCGCCGTCTACGGTCAGTTTTGGAACTAAAAATACGAAAAGTTTGTAATTATGGAACAAACAAACGCTCATAGATGGCGCTAACCTAACCATCAACGTCCCATATGAGTTGTATATCTTCTTTTATTACCCCCCCCCCCCCCCCTCCCCCCACCCCCACCCCCACACGATCATATTTGTTTACAAAATCACGACCGGGATTCGAACCCGGGACCTCGCCATTCCGTGGGCGAACTGGGTACGAAATCACGGTGGCTGTTGTAATAGAGCGTGCCACGGAATGGCGAGGTCCCGGGTTCGAATCCCCGTCGTGATGCAAATTTTTCTCCATTAATCATTTAGACTTTCGTTTCGCATAGCGCATAGGCAAGAAAATATTGCTTTTCTTTCTTTCTTTTATATTTTTCTTTATAAATAACCTACCTGTATCTGGCTCCGCTGTTTGCGGCGCGTCTCTCAGCGGGTGCGCGTACAGACGTAGGTACACCTGTATGGCGACGCGTGCGCAGCGGAAGTAGAACGGGTGTGCCCGAAGGACGTCCTCCAAACGAAGCAGCCCGACGTACGAGCGAAGTGTCATCTTCCGCATACAGTACGAATGGAAGTCGAATTGATCTTCCATTATTTCTGAGAAATGCTGCAATAAATAGAAAATTTATTGTGTTAGTATGAGATTTAATGTAAAATGAAATAAAATCTACGACCGGCTAAAAAATCTTAGTACCTAAAATTGTGTTTTCAATATTTTTAACATAATTAGTTTTAAAAATGCAGCTCGTGGAGTCCACACGTGACCAAAATGCTGGCCTGTATTTTGCCCAAAGAACCAGCCTAGCGATCCAGAGAGGAAATGCTGCCAGCATTTTGGGCACGTTGCCGGACAACGGGGATCGGTTGAACCATCTGTAATGCAAGCCATTCAGATTGTTCAACCGACCTATTGCTTTTTAGTTAATTTTTTTTAGGTTAATATATATTTCCTATATAATAATCCTGCTATAAGAGTTCATGGCAAGGGCGCTGTATTGATAGTATAAGCTCACCCTATCGACTTCGTGCGCCTTTTTGAGCGCCTCTCCCCACTGGTGCAGCCGCTGGTTCGCGGCCGCAGCCTCCGTCTGGAACCACATGCACTGCATCTCGTTCAGGTTCTCGGTCGCAGCAACACCTGACAAGAGAATCATCATGATACACAGGGATATAGGTATCTATAGCGAAGCCCAAATTATGTGTCTTATTTTGTAAACAAATATGCTCGTCTAATTACCTGTTGTGATGTAACACTGAAGGAACTGATTGAATGAACCTGTTCATAATTGTGAAAATAAAGTGATCCGATCTAATAATGTGAAAATAACTGCAATAATCACAGAACAGCTTAAAATGTTAGTACCCCACTAACAATGTAAGGTTAGTTTTTGTTTACAAACTAAGACACTTGATTTGGGCTCCAGTGGCTTTTTAGAAAAATGTCAAGCTTTTGTGTGTACAATAGATGGCGTTAGGTATGCTTATGTCAAATACCAAAAAAATGTCGTGTATTTTTTTAAATTTATCACGGCTTGGCCCAATGCCATCGGCCAAAAAGTTTTTGAATTGACATTAAAAATACGTTTAGTATATTTTATAACTTATTGTGTACTACTCCGGTCAAATAATGACCCCTAAATATAGGGAAATTGAGAAATATTTCACTTCCAAGTTTTTGTGTCATCCTTGTGCTGCCATCTAGTTTTAAAGAACGGTTTTACAAGAAAAAGGCTCATTCAATTATCATTCAGTTCAGCTACACAGTCCGTTATAAGCAAATAGCGACAAATTAAAACTTGTTCACATATCGGTCCGCCATGACTTGGGCCTCCTACAGCCACTGGTCTGGCGTGCTAGGCAGGCAATAGTGACCCCTAAGACTCACCCTCCCTAGTAAACTTGGCGCACATTTCCTCTGCGCGCGCGACGTGCCCCGCGCGCAGCATGTACCGCGCGCACTTGCTGTTCACGTAGCGGTCCGCCGTGTCCATGGCTTGGGCCTCCTCTAGCCACTGGTACGCGGACACAGGGTCGCCGGCGTGCTGGTGATACGAGATTTTTTTTTAATTAATTTATTCCCAGAGGGAAACGCAAAGCCAACTAGGGGCATACAGCTTGGTCTGATGTTAATAGAATGTCTGAATTCTTATAAATACATACATATATACGAAGATAACCTAACCTAAACCTACCTTCCCAAACCCATAAACGAAATAACTCGACGATCCACGCAATCATCATATGCAAGGAATCCTTGCTAAGAGCACAAAACTTCACAAACACGACTTCTGTCGAGCACTCCAATTAATAGAAACGTTCGCGGACATCTTCTGATTAACTTAACGTAATCATTAATCACCAAAAACCACGGATACTATTTAATTAGAATTTTCACAAAAAAGTAGCTTATGGCGTTTTTCAAGGAATTTAATGGACTCGACCGACAGTCGTCATTTGACAATGGCTTGTTACATAATATTCATAAGATGTAGTCTTTTCTTTGCCGTCTGGATGTCAATTGGTTAATGTACCTAATAATTGTTTTGTCAAAAAGTCAAAAGTCAAATAATTATGTTACACTGTGAGTAATTGGGACTTTTGAAAATGATCGCGAATGACAGTATGTTGCCTCTCTCTCATGTTTTCTCCTCAGCGTTGGCACCTTTTGCCTTGCAAAGTGGTGTAAATATAAATTCAAAAATACGTTGACGTGCAAAAATGTACACAACATGCTTACTTGCAATAATGAAATTTGACATTGACTTTGGATTTTGGGATAATTTATGGAAGATCTGCAGTTTCGAGCTAGAGTCAAGAGTCCCACTACAAGCTCGGGAGTGAACGTAGCTACTGTACTGATTCATCCAACGTGACGACGCTACGGCGACTCCTCTGAAGGAAATTATTAATAATAATTTACTGAAGCAAGAAGTTACATGTTATTAAGTCATATGATTATGACGAATTAGGATAGTATAAGTAAATGCCGCGGCAACAGAATTAGGCGCGTATTCATAAACGTAATTTAAAGTTACGCCACCGTTTAGGTCTCCTGTCCCTTTCTATCTTAACCTTTTTTAACGACGTGTGAAAGGGATAGCAACACGATTTCAGGCATTTTCAGGCAAGTGAACTTTAACTAGGTTTATGAATAACAGAACTAAAGTCAGTATCAAACTTCACACTAACCTTATATATCCTCCCCTTAACAATAAACAGTTCTATAAGCGTAGGGGTGTGCTCGATTGCCGCATCGATATAATGCAGCGCTCTATCCGTATCCTTCTTATAGTCGAAGTGTTGTGCCGCATAGTAGTACGCCCATAGTAACGCACTGGCCGGCTGCTTCGTCTCTTCAGGGTCGGAGCTAAACGCACCAGACTTAGTCAAGTTATCCACGTATTGAACTATTAACGCTTCTATCGTATCCGCTTTACTTTGGTCCGTGTATAATGTTCTGGAATAGTAAAAGGTTTATGTTAATATCCGAGTAATTTAAACTCATTCATCATTCTAGACGTACGATGAATTTGTGACTTTTAATTTCGTTGCAGATCTACAATTTCGAGTTAAAGCTTAGTCTGGGCTCGCTCTTACAACTCTTCATAGCATCTCTTACCTCAGTTCCACAAAAAGTATATAACTCTCACCACATCTCACACAAGAGTTTACAAAACAGCTTCTCTCATATGAGGTCCACAAAAGAACATCTCTCACATGAGATCCATAACAGAGCGTCTCTCATTTGAGGTTGACAACTAACGTGGCTCTCAACTGAAGACTACAAAAAGCGTCTCCCTCATTTGAGTCCAACGAAGAGGCTCTCACAAGAGGACTACAAAGGGCGTATCTCTCAAGTGAAATCCACATCTATCTGATATGCCCTTGTATCTCTCACTTGAGGTCCAAAAAGAGCATATTTCACAATTGAGCTCCATAAAGAGTCTCTCATACGAGGTCCATAAAAGAGCATAACTCTCATATGAGCTGAGGTCCATAATTAGCGTATCTCTCACCTGAGGTCCACAAACAGCGGCGGGATGCCTTTATGCAGCCCGTGCCGTAAGTACTGGTCAACGAGCCGCGCAAACACGGGCTGCGCCTGCGCATCCGTCAGTTGCAGCCGACGCGGCGCTATTGCTTTGGGGTATTCTTTCCTGGAACATAATAATACGGGATTAATTACATAATGCACTTTAAATATTCAGGCAGTTATCTACTTATGGTAAAATCAATAAAAAATATATAAATATAAATTAGACCCTGAATATTACAGAAAATAGACAGAGATAAGTATACAAGGGCTCATAATTCATTTATTCATTGCCTTATGTGGTAACATAGATATTAAGGTTTGTTATAGTGTTCACATAAACCCTGAAAGGCTCACAATAAGGTTGAGATTTTCTCAAGAACTACGTGACCGATTGCAAAAATTATTTTACGAGTAGATAGTTTAGAGTACACGCTATGTAATTGTAAAGAATTTTCAAAAATCAGTCAAGTACTTTTTGAGAAAATCTCAACCTTAAAAAATTATACTGTACACCTTACTTTATCTACTTCTTTGACCGTACAAATAAAATCGTAGGGATAGTTGATAAACTACCTCGTGCTTGTCCTAGGTTCAAAGGAAAGCGTACAGGAGCTTTATAAGATTGAGATTATCTCAAAAACTACTTGACCTATTGCAAGAATTCTTTCATTGATAGCTAGATAAAAGTTAACCTATGTAACTGTAAAAGAATTACTAAATTCGGTCCAGTAGTTTTTGAGAAAATCTCAACCTTATTGAGACCCTCTGTATACTTTTTTCTGTCTTTGTGTGTACATGTATTTCTAGATTGGCCATAAGTGTGATGCATTTTTTTCTTTTTTTATTCGTCATAACAAAATCCACAGCACTTAAATAAATTACATTTCAGTTTAAGTCATAACATACTGCCAATGACGGATTTACAATATTAAAAATGAACACATAATTAGGGAAGTTAAGTGTGTGTTGGTTTGATATGGAGGGTTGGTGAGGGTGTGTATGTGTGTGTGAGAGAGTGAGAGGGTTTAGGAAAAAGAAATATACTCACTTATATACATCGAAAAAGGCCACTTTTTCATCAGGATCACTTAGCTGCTTAGCTTCTATTAGTTTCTGATAATACATCACATTCTCAGGGTTTCTCTTCAATAAGTCTTCATACACAGCCTCCGCTTCTTTGAACCTGAAATAGCAGAATGACAAATACAGTTTTGTATGTATTTTTGTATTTGGTTGATGATTTTCGTCTTATCGTCTTATTGAGTATAACGTCGCTTACAAAAGAGCTATTCAAAGCAAATCTAATCAACAAATAAAGTCTTTATTTTATCTCGCAATGAAGAATAACATTTGATTACAACTAGAAAAAAATTTTTTTTTTTTTTTTAGTTTATTTAATATATAAATTTTACATTTTTTTTTATAATATTATCACCCTAGCTTAAGTCACACAGTGATTTATGCGCCTGGGTGAGGTCGCTCTACATGTCACGATACATCGACAATGAAGTGCTTCTTCAGCTCATTTTTATATCTATTACTGTTTAGGTACTTATTCATTAGTGTTAGCGGAAGCTCATTGACGATGTTAGGCAAAAGATATTCCCACGTTCTCTTACCATATACATTACAGCATCTTGGTACATTGTATGTAGGTAAATATGGTAACTTTCTTTGATTTAATTTTCTACTACTTTTTTTGATTAGGTTTTTGTTTTCATCCTCATCACACAATATTGAAAATTTAACTTTGTTATATATATTTTGTATATTACAAAATTCGAATAAATTAATTTTTTCTATGCTATGTTTCTGTCTAATGTTTTTAGGTACAATGTTTTTAAGAATACTGATTTGTAGTTTATTTATATATTCTATGTATGTTTTGTACGTTCTGCCATAACTACCTATTCCGTAGCTAATTACAGAGTCTGCCATAGATAGATACAATAATCTGAGTGTTTTATACGGAAGCTTGTATTTTAGTATTACTATCTTACTCAGAAATGATCTTAGTTTATTACATATATGTTCTATATGCGCACTCCAGTTAAACCTATGATCAATGACCAGACCTATGTATGTGTGTTGTTCTACGAATTCTAGCTTATTACAACTGCAATTAGAGTTATTTGAGTGCAGGCATTGGTGGTTGTGAGCAATAATCGTTGGTATAGTTTGTGATTTTAGGTGTGGTGAATGTATATGCATAGCCTTTGTTTTCTGGGCGTTAATTACTAGTTGATTGTCATGCGCCCACTTACAGAGAAGGTCGAAATTTAACTGCATCGAACTTGTTGCTGCATATAAGTCTTTGTTAGCTACTATGAGGCAGGTATCATCAGCAGATGATATTAGGTAGGCAGATGACATTCCTGCGAGTCTGATGTCTGAATTAGGTAAAAATACCTGTGGTACAGATCACCAGGCTATCTCCTAGGTAGAGGACTAAGTTAAGTTATTTATACACTCCCTTTATAAACATGCTTTGTGATTTTATCCGTATTACCAAGATTAAACATTATTCATTCCCTGAATTATCTACCCAAAGGTTCTCTGGAAGAGAATGCTTTAAGCGCCAATTATGATACTAACTGTATTAGCATATATATTTTGTGTAATTCCTTTTTTTTTGCAATAAAGAATATTAAACCGTAGAATATGTTCATATACATCAAAGCAGATCAAGTTTCATACTTTGGACTTGGATCATCCTTATTATCCGCGTCATATGGGTTGAAATCGTACTGCAAGTGTTACCATTGATCTGCTTTTGTCCGTACTCACTAACTAAAGGTTTAACATTGTGTTGTGTAGTTTTTTTGTTTTAGAACCCACAAGGCATAACTATTTTTTGGTCAATACTTTGTGTTGCCATAAAACAAATAAGATAAGACGATAAAAACACTGATAAAGACCACTAACCTCTTCAACTTCAAGTAATATTCACCGGAAGTTTCTTTCACAGACAGTTTATCAAGAATCTGAGTCTGGAACTTGTGTAGATGTAGCAGAGCCCTGTCGTACTGCCCCGACTCGGCCAAAACCATGTTCTGGTATAGCAGGAGTTCCGAATGCTCATAATCATATGGTCCCTTCATCTGGTTCGTACGGAATGCGTCCAGAATACTGTTAGCCATTTCGTAATCGCCTAGGAGATGGTAACTCATGGCGAAGCCGATCCATGATGCTCTTTGGGTTGGTCGGAGCATGAAGAGCTGGTAACGGGTATCCTGGAAGGGATTTGTTTCTGTATAAATTGTACTGGGTTTGAAGTATTTAATGATGTCTGCCTAAAGGGGCTTGTAGGCCAGTTGCGAGTCGAAAACGATCGTACAAGTTAAGCAACGTTGGACGAGATCAGGACCTGGATGGGTGACCGCTAGTGACACTTTCATCTGAGCCCCTTCGTGCCTCGGAAAGCAGTTGATCCCGGTTGTTGTCCGGCCAGCAGCCATTAGGCCATGTCACATGCCTACGGGCGGTTTGAATAACTTTGACAAATAGGTTTAGTCACTAAACCACACAAGAAAAGAAAAAAAAGATGTCGGCCTCATAGAGAAACAGCTAAGTAGAATATTTGACCAATGCCTTTAGTTAGCATTGGAAAATAGTCATAATGGGCATTTGAAATTAGTTGTAAAATAAAATAGAATCAGTTATTGCACTCATATTGTTTACAGATGTTAAAAAATATATACCTACATAGATATTAAAGTGTCAACATGAAATAGTTACAAGTATTTATAAATGCCAGCAGAGTTACAAAGACTCATCAAGCAAGACTTCTCGCCATTATAAAAGACCATTCTTTTAAATATCCTGGATTATCCAAAATCGAATTCTTGGTAAGTTATGTGAGTTTTTTTCTGCAAAAATATTAGTTACTCTATCATACACCCCAAGGTGTTCTAGGAAAAATAGGACCTCCTACAATCAGGTAGCTCCCAAGCCTATTTACACTCTCAAATATTAAAAACAATTTGAAACAATTTAAAACTTACTTTATACCCCTCCAAATCCCGCATCTGAATCTGTAGCAGAGACAGATCCCGGAGAATCTGAATGTTCTCCTTCTCCCACTTGAGAGCATTGCGGTAGCATTTGATGGCTTCATCGTACTTCTTGTCTGAACGCTGCAGCAGGCCGTACACGTGCCAACACACAGGAGACTTCAAGTCATTGCGGAGTCCACGACGGACATACTCGTATGCCTCGTCTTTACGGCCCAGACAGTTGAGAGTCAGCCCCTTCATGGCTAACGTTTCTGGAAGGAAGGGAAAATATACATTAGAGTTAGACACAAAACATTGTAGTTATCTTGTCACTAAATCTCTTCCAGACAATTTTGAGCAGAAAATTTAATATAATACAGTTTGGAGTGCAGAATCACTTTAAATCAAGTATGATTATGATTCTGTATGTTATGATTTAGTCAGCTATTTTTATTATACTCATTTAACAACTCCAATCTGCTGCTAATAATTATAAAGTGTAATAATTTGTCTTATCTTCAATAGGAGATTTATTGCACAAATACATTAATAAATAAATAATCAGTTTCAAGGGTTGCCTGAGACTGACTTGTAGGCCTCGTAATATAAGTGATTTGTAGTACATATTTAAAATCAATTAAGAAGTTGCAGAGTAGATAGTGCTCTTGGAAACATAATATCCCACTGTCTTTTCAACGGAATATAGGAAAAAACACTTCTTATCCCACCTAATGTTTGATTACAACAGTCCAACAACAAAACACTTGAGTACTCTAAACGCTAATTAAATTATATCACTGAATAAAACAAAAGTTTCAAATTCTTACCTCCATGCTCCGAAAATTTTGGATTGGTCAAGATTTGCTTAGCGAATTTCAACCCATTTTTGTATTGCTTGTGTTCGTAGCAACGCTGAAAACGAATGAATTATTAACATAACAGAAAACTTCATTTTCACTAACCTACCCAAAAGTCCAAAGGATGCTAGATCTATTCAAATGTTGAAAGACATAAAGGCGTAGGATAAACGTAGGATTTTGACGATAACATTCAGCCCAAGCGAATATTTCGGATAGCTGCATAAAAGTAATCAACAAGTACTGATATTCGCAAGTGATACATAATTTTTAGCAACAAAAATCGTGATAATGAACAAGAATGACAAACTGTGGAAAATCAAAATATATGTTTACTATAGTACTTACCAAAATTCTTTTGAAAAGGGCATTTTCTTTGGGCGGCAAAGGATTACTGGGTGGCATTTTGTTACAAGAAACTGAAGTATCTTTTTATTATTTCACTATAAAACTGAAATATTGCTAAAAACCTCGTGGTTCGAAACCAATGAAGTCGATGAAGGATTTTCTGTCTATGGTTCATAGAGGAAAAATAGATCACGTGACCTATTGGTAGAAAATATTTCTATAGTTTGGTAGGAATGGTGATACCAGCGCGCGCAATATTTTTTTACTATTTCGATATAAGGGTCGAACTGCACGGCGCGGGCGCGGCGCGGCCAATCGTCGTTCTAGTTTTTTTTTGATATCCTTTCAATTCAAAGACAATTTAAAAAAAGTCAGTCAATCAAAATAAAAACGAAAAAGTAAAAACGGAAATATTTATTTTTCAATTTCATAAATAAAATTAATTGTATTGTACTATACTATAATTTCAGCAGTGTTATTAACAACATGGGTATTGAAAACATGCGTCGATGGCCGATGTACATCGTGTTCGCTGTTTGCATTTTACTCACCCTTTCACTATTCAATAGTTGGACCATGGAGACAGAATTGCGAAACAAAGTGTCCGACATCAGTACACAGCTCCAGGAATGCTCGAGACAGCTCCAAGAGTGCTCCAAGCAACAGACTTCCTGCATGGAAGAGTCGCTAACACTGCTGGAACAAAAACAATCGTATATATCAAAAGTTGGTGAGTTAGATAAACAAAGGTCTAGACTTAACGAAGATATCGCAGAATACAAGAACAAAGTAGCCAGAGCTGAGACGCAGGGCAACCGTACGTTAGTCGACGTAGAACTGTGTAAAACAGAGCTGCAATCGCTAAAGAATCTGCAACTTAGCAAGTCTGCTACTTTGGAAACATTAAGATTGGAAAAAGACACTTTAACATCTCAACTGACTGAGAGAAAACAGAAAATTGAAGAGTTGGAGAAGGAAATTGAGAGATTAAAGTCAGCGTTAACAACCAAAAGTGCACCAAAACCATCAGCACCTTCAAAAATAACTCCTGCGGCTGAACCGCCTAAACTAAGCCCAGCGTTGAACGTCCAGAATGCCATTAATGAGCCGGTACTCGAGAACAATGCTCAAGAGGAACTAGAGGATGCTAATTTATTGAACGATGTCAATGACTTTGATCCGCAATTACAATAAAAATAGATAAATGCCTTGCCAGTTGTGTGATAGTCTAAACTTTAGTGTGAAGAACCAGTTATTGACATTTTATGAGAAAAGGTGACAATTGGGAAAGGTCCTATTTCCCAAACAACCATATTGTTATTCATGAATATCATCACAAAATATTCTCCATTAGATATTTAATGATATTGTTATACTCAATTGACTTTGAATAAACACACCAACATTGCACTTTTGACTTAGCAATGAGTAATATTAATTATTATGTTGCAGCTCCACAATACTTCAGATTATTATAATGAAGGGTTCAATAATTAAGTTGACTGAATCAATTACCTGTAATGAATAATGATAGTGCAGCTTTGCAAGACTTTTACAGCATTTTGATGCATAAAATTTTATTAAGTATTTACTAATGTTAAGTTATGCCATGAAGGTGCCACAGACCATACTCTAAGGCCAATCCAATAGTCATATGCAATTTTGAGTAAGAATGGAGTTTGAGTTTGGTCTTACAACTGTCAGTTTTCATACAACTTTGACAGTTGCAAGTTTGAGCTCATGCTCTAAAGTCGACACTGTCGTATGACTATCAAATTAACCTATAGTTGTCTCATCGTCGGCGCCGGCGAGTAAGCGTGTGAACAAATGAGACGCAGCGATACTAGCTGCGTCTCATTTGTTCACATGGAATGTACTATCTGTTGTATGTCTCTTGCGCGAGAAAATGGCCAATAGCTACTCGCCGGCGACGGGACAACTGCCTTAACCTTGTAGGTATTAAAATAAAGAGTTTCAAAGAGAACTTCTTACATTTGAAATAATTTTTCTTGTTATTCATTCATTTGTGTGTTAGATAGAAAATTAAACTTAATTAAAAAAATTATAAGATAAGTACTGCTAAAATTTATTTGTTTACCTTTAATTAATTACTTACATGGGCTGCATGCTATATTTAGATCTGATTTGTATGAGATATATCTTGTATTCTTATTTGCTCAATGCTCATCTTTACTTGTCTTGTTAATAAATATTATAAGAGTTTTATACAGTATAGTACATGTTGTCCAAAGAAGCTGTTGAAATAATCTCAAATAATTTAATGTTCTATTCTTTACGATATTACATAAAATACTAATTTTGTTTGTATTACTTTTACTAGCATGTTGTAAAATAATTGGGGAAGTTATACTAAAGTTTTTTAAAGCCCCCCATTTCTTCCAATGTTATTTGGTATAAAAATATATATTAGTTAGTTGCTGCTAAAAACTACTTATTTGATGATAAAGACAAATGAGAATTGCATAAGTGTGATGTGTAGAAATTGTAAGAATTAAGTTTTCTGTGATGTTAAGTAAAGATGAGCCTTATGAATTGTATTTGATATTAGTAAAATAATTTTGTTACGGCTGTTGGTAGAAGGCGAAAGTGTTCAACCTTGCAATTTTAGTAATAATAAAATTACCTATTATTTTATAAAAACTTTTGAATTTTCACACCAAAAAAAAAGTAATGTAATTCTAAACAAATTTTATTCGTCTTATACATTTTTAGCATAATCAAACAAAAATATTCCCATTAGCATTACTTCAAAAGTAATGTTATAACGACATAAAACTTAAAATTAGCTATATCTAATATCAGTAAACTTGAAATCTCATTGAAAATCCATTAGTCAAACTCTGAAAGCAGATCTTATTACATATTGTAATCCATAAATTAATCATGCTTTTAGAGACTTTGTACAAAACAATATATTTTAGACAATTTCAGTAGAATCAACTGAAGGAAACGTTAGTTAAAACCAGTATGAGGTAATGTTTTGTAAATGATGCATCTAAAAGCCAATTCAAAGAATATATAAAATGTAGACAAATAGTATTTCTGATATTTGTAGCAGATTCAGAGTATACCAAACTACATAATTTTATAGTTACGTTATTCAAGTCGTTAACCTATGCCTACATTTTATAAAATAAGAACTATCATTTGAAACTAATCTACAACTTATGAAGAAACTAAACCTAAACAAAATTAAAACTAAAATAAGTCGGTGGTTCTAACAAACTTGACAAGATAGTGGAATATTAGGAGATCTACAGGGTGATTGGAAATTCGATACATTCCTTGAAAGGGGTGATACTAGAGGTGGTTTGCAACAAATTAGGCCCTGTTAACGAGGTGTCGAAAAAAAAATTCAAACCTCGTGATTTATGACCTTTTATTTTTCAGATAATGGGAATTTTAGGCATGTATGCATTAACGTAATCTCTACTTTATCAGCTTTCAGAAAAGTATTATTTCAATGCTCTTTTTGAAAATATTTTTTTTTGTGAACAAGTCAGAAAATTCCTAAATCAAATTAAAACTACCATAACTCAGAAACCACTCATTTTCGACCCCTCGTTAATGGGGTCTAATTTGTTGCAAACCACCTCTAGTATCACCCCTGTGAATTTCCAATCACCCTGTATAGAATGAAATAACCAACTACAGGTAAGTCAGCATAATTCATGAAGAACTTAATCTGATAAGTTGAAATCAAAATGTAAACCTATTAGAATTCATGAGTCAAACTAGAAGCTAGACATTAGTACGGAAGACAATAAACTATTGCTAACAATTTCATAATACACAAGAGGTACAATTAGTCACAATAAAACATGGTCTCATCATAAAAATAAAATATCCTATAACATAGAAAAATACAATATCTTAAATCATCTTTATCACATTGTTCTATCAAATTTTTGTTCAAGTACATAGTATAGGAGTAATAGGCGAAACTAAAGCACTAAGCATTTTTAACATCCTCCCTAGCAGCTTCTTCAAATGCAGATAAAAGATTCCGTCTGCATTTGCTCTCATCGGTGTAACGTAAAACCCAAATTATATACTCTCCGACATTCAGAGGATCTTCCGAATAACTGATTTGTAATTTGCACTTCCGTTCCCATTTCATGGTATCCGCACTGCGGTTGTTTCTTGACCTAGCGAATTCAACGTAACCGTTGCATTCGACTGCAAGTTTTGGAAGTTGTGCATTCAATGCGTCATGTGATCTGTTTGCATCAGTCTCACTGGTAGAAGGTAGGCAGTCACCTTGACCGACTTCACGGTTAGGGGGTGTGGCCAGCACACATTTACGTTTTACTCGTCGTCCTAGCAACCCGTCGCCTTTGTTAGTAATCTCTGGTGTGTCCTCAATGAAAGCTCGTTTGGATACATTTTGATGTGATGCTTCAACATTTTTCACAACATCAACGCATTCATCAGTATTTATGTTCATTCTTTTCCTTTCAGTACCTTTATAAGATTCTTTTTCATCAGGATTACATCCTTCTGCCCATTCCGGGCTATTGCAGTTTGACCTTAACCTTCTTTTTAGAGGTCTCCCAGACTTTACAATTTCAGGGGAATAGAGTGGAGTGGCCAAAATTGTATCACTGTGTCTGAAATGTTTAGATTTCTTATTAGAAACTTCTAAAATTCTACTTAGAATTATATTTCTACAAAGCAATTCACAATGGATGAGTTTTAGGAAAGAAAACAAGACAGCCAATGAGTTCTTATTTATTTTACCAAGCAAAGTTAGTTACATAATTTTTAAACACAAACCTTGGTGACTTTTCTTGTCTAGTCTGTATCCGTTCAATACTCTCGACAGTTGTAAAATAATGTCTTGTACATTGCATGTCATATTTTAAGAATGTTGTGACCTTTTTCCTTGTTTTTATTGTCCGACCAAACCATTCTAACATGGCGTCGTCAGAGCAGTACAAAGAAAGGTTTTGCCGTTCATTATCTATCATATGCTTGAACCATTGTATGAATGTTCTCGCTTGCTGATGGTTTGAGAATTTGTTGCTTGTGTTATTGTTATCTTCTTGCAGTGATTTCATTAGGGCTCTTGTGTTACGTTTGCGTGGTGACGAAGATGGGTTAGACATGATTTTCTGGATTTCTGAAAATAAGGATACAATAATTACTATTTGATGGTATCGTGTAAATTTTGTTGTACAAGAAAAGTTGGTTTGTGGAGCAATATTAACAATTTACAGTACTTAAACAAAATCATTCCGTTCTTACATGGGTTGTGATAACTATAAAGTGGATAATGATGATGATAGTGACTCCTCATCTGGAGCATTCGATGCAAACGCAATCTTGAGTGTTCGTTATAGGGTCTTAAGCAATCTTTATGTATACTTTCGAATACCTATTGATTGTTATGGCTCTTATGTTTAGCATGATTCAAAATAGAATTAATGAAACTTACACTTTTCAGCTAGAATTTCAACGACTCTTTGGGAGCTCTTGGCCTCGTGCGCCAAGCCTAATCGTTGGGCTTGGAGGCGACGCTTACTCTCCTCAATATAAGCAGTCACCGACAAGTTTATCTCCAATAGTTCCTTGTGCAACGACGTTATGTTTTGACTTCTTGTGTAAAATTTCTCTAAAACAAACATTGCATTTACTTTTCATGTAAACAAAACAACTGAAATGACAAATAAATACTTCGATTTTCGAATCATAACCTACCAATACACTTTGCTGCCTCAATCGCTAAGTGCTCCCGGGTCAAATCGTCGGATATTGTCGAATTCATCTTACATAAACATTCGTAGAATATCTCACAAGATTCACGGCGAAATATAAAGTTTTTGTAAAATCAAAAAACACAGGATACAAGCGTCCCCCGATTTTTTTTAAATGCTACCATAGATAATGCAATGCTTCCAGTGCTTCCTACACATTTTCTCATAAAATACATTTCACACGAAGCGTTTCTTTCACACTCAATTCTAGGATGGAAAAAACCGCCCGTCTGGAACAACACTTTCAATAATAAAAAATAAAATTATCTATGGTCGCTACATATGTGACCAGTAATCTGAGAATCATATTAAATTCAGCGGAAAAATTCATGATAACTTGAGGACTTTAACTTAATTTAACCTAACCAATACGTTTGTAACATTTCGAAAATACACCCATACACAAGGAGTTTTTCACCACAATTTATGTTTAAACAAAAACTGAGAGGAAAACATTGTGACGAAATCACAAAGTTAAGACAGATCTCTGGCTAGACGAGGGAGAGTTTTGGTACTTAGACTTACCTAGTTTGTATATACTCAAACCGATCAATAATCGGCATTTGATATTTGAGTGCTATTATTATGTTCCTACAGCTGTTTGTCAGGATTACGCAACCGCGAAGTCCTAACATCAGCGTTGCGCAGTATGTTTGCTTTAAACGGTAAATAAAAGTCGTATATATATATATATCATTTATGTCAAAAAAGAAGATATTACAAATTCGATTGAATTTCGCGGTAAAACCCTTATGTCCGCCAAAAAGCAGCTTTTTAGACTGGTATCCCAAACAATATTAGTGACGTCACGACCATAGACAAGTTTTAATTACGCGAATGAGCATTGGAGAGTGAACGGCCGCGCTTCTTTGGGAGTGGTAATGTGCCGAACCAATCTTCTGCGTTCTTGTGATCATTGACTTCGGCCATTGGTCTAGCGTTTGTCAGCCAATCATCGGGAAACCAGTGAGGATCCAATGTAAGTTCACAATACAATTTTCAGCGAATATTGTTTTACGATGGCTGAGCCGGTGCGATATTGGAAACTCAATAGAACTTTCTCGTTTTCTGTAAAATTTCTAGTCATGTCTGACGAAATTACTTGAAAAGCAGCCATTTTGATTACGTTGGCTTCGGCCTCGTACTTGTGACGTATTTTCCTTTATCGCGCAAGGTACAGTAGTTTTCTGTCAATTAACTTCTAGCAATTAGCTAAAGTTTCTTAATTTGTACAGTCGCTTCCACTAAGTTTGCCCTGGGGCACTTAGTTCGTATCACTTCTTTGTAACAGTAATTTGCCTTGTATGTAAGTACGTGTGAGTTCTATACGTACATTCGACACTACACACTCGTTTCAATGTAGGCTGTATTACCGCCTCTTTATAGACTTTCATTTGATGTTATGTCGACTGTATCTACTACGCCTTTGTACTACAACGTACAAATAAATTGATACACTGGTATTTATTTATGTTTGCTGATTGTTAACTGGATATGCTGGGATATTACATTGGGCATATACCTCTACCTACGTGATCTTCACTTCACCTTGTATCCCAAAGAGTTAGGTAGTAGGTATCCAGTACAGACATTCATGGTTTTTTGAGTAAACTCTAAACCCTCTCTTTTCCTTTCAACTCAGATTTTTGATTATTTGAGGATCCTCAAAAATATTTATTAAACACGAAATATTCAAAGTATTCGCAATCTTAATTTTTTGCATGAAGATACTATATTAATTTATACTGCAAAATATATTGTTTTGTTGTTGCTCATATTTTGAATGCACTCAGGATCATAATTGATATCACGATGAAGAACTTAAGTGTACTTAATGCCCGTCATTGAGTTAATGTGGAGTATCTAAGCTCTAGACTGACGGACTGCATTTTAACTGCACTAAAAACATTACAGAGCCAACCATGGAGCACGCACAGATTCAGGGCTCCGAAGGCACGCAGGTGGTGACCATCAACGGTCAGCAGCTGCAAGTGCTGCAGATGAACAACCCGTCACACATGATCCAGGGTCCGAGCGGACAGCAGATTGTCGTGCACGCTATACCTAGCGCTGCCCCGTCTATTCAGGTTAGCTTTTTAAAATAACTATTTGATTTGACTCAATTTTGTTTGTTTCTGTTGAAGATAAATATGAAATTAGTTTTTTCAATATCTCAAGTAACAGCAGAGATATTTATGGCTAAAGGCAGGTGTTATGTTTTCTCCTTTTTTATTATTTTAGTATATACTTAGTAAAATGGACCTCTTTGGTCCCAATGACCCAATGAGGCTGACACCCTAGACAAAAAAATTGGTCATAGTCTACCTATCAATAGCAGCATTTCTTTCCAACTCCTGTTTTCTAAATGTCTGTAAAACTAAACATGGACTAATTACCCGACTGCGCTAGAAGGAGGGTTATGTTTTTCGAGTGTATGTAGGTATGTATGTCTAATTCTTTGGCATACCCTACAGCCTAAACAGCTTGATGGATTTTAACATATGAGGTGTCGTTAGATTCGTCTTGATTGTATAAGTGACATAGGTCATAAAAATTTAATCAAAGCGGCTAAAATTATCGGCAGTCAGTTTTTTTTGTATAAATTTTTTTTTTCTGTTCTTTTCACTTGAACATATTCTCGATAAATCAATTTCAAAATACATTCGTTCTGAAAAGCAACATCTATGTCCATTTACTTCACATTAATTTAATTTGTACTTTATCTTTCATGCTATCAGATCGGATCACCACAAATCCAGGTAGTAGTAAGAGTTCAGCCCTTGTAGCATGCGCCAGCGAGCGTTAGCGATCGGCGTAACGCCGCCGAGCTGTCAAACTGACATTATTACAAGGCGTTTGACAGCTCCGCGACGTTGCGTCGATCGCTAACGCTACGCATGCCAGCACCCCAGAATCATTTTATAAAAATGACATAAGTAGTTATTTTACATGCATATTTACGAGTACTTCTTGTATTTAAATGGGCAGTAGTCATTAAGGCTAGTATGTTCTTTAATTAAATTTTTATCTTCTAGGTCGCGACACCTAATGGCCAACAAATACAGCAGGTGCAAGTTTTGCCTCTATCCAGTCTTCAAGGTAAGTTTATAAGAAATCACAATAACGCTAAACTTAAAAGTCCGATGTTTTTAAAATAACTCTTTTTGGCCATGGCAATGAATAAGAGGAGGGTCTACTATCTGAGTATTTAAATTGTGATATCAGCAAAATAGGCATGACTAAACTTAGCCCTCATTCCACCATTCGCAAAAAAGAATATTACGGTTGTACGGTAGTACGGTTTTTTGTCAACTGGTTAAAATAGACGTTTGATTGAACAGCTGGCACTTTATTGAACCACGCCATCCATCCAACCAAACATCTAAATGTCAATTAGCTGAGTGGCTGAACACAACGTTCAACACTGTTGAACTATTTTTTCACTGCAAAACAACTGGTAACGTTCAAAAAATATCAGCTGTTTACGCCATCTTGTAAACAAAACGAAACTAGCGCCGCCGTGTCGGAGAATCGTACTAAGTCAACACTACAGCGGCTTTTGAGTCAGCTGTGATGTTGAACGTTTTATGCGCCATAATGATTCAACCACACAACTAGAGGTGAACTACAACTTAGCTTGTCGCAATTATGCCATGTATTGTATATTGAAAAATAGTATTTATCGTAATAAACATTTTGTAAATAGCTTTTTTAATCAAATTTATTATATTGGAAGATATTATATTTTTAAGATTGGCGGCGCTAGTTGGCTCTATAATAAAGGCTCTTAATAGGTATATACAAAATATGCAGTAGGTATACATTTATGGTCTGTGTCGTGCTTTAAAGCGTATATTTCACTTTAAAGTAGGACTTGTAAGCTAACAGAATACCATAGTCTGTTGTTGTTAGAGGAGGATCTTAAGTGTGTTAGCCTGATTTGGGTGAATGAAACTCCTGAATTCTAGGAGGTGGCAACAGTCTCCAGCCGATGCAGTTAGTGCAGACAGCGGATGGCCAAACGTTTATCTACCAGCCGGCCGCGAGCGCGCCGCAGCAGACCATCGACCAGCATCAGATCATTCACCAGCCTGGTCAGAACATATCTGGTAACAATTACCCTACTGCTAAGCTGGTAGTGATTTTACTATCTTTACTATTTATTTTATTTTATTTGGGAAAACAAACAGTTATACAATGTGTATACTTAGCATAAGCTTACGTACTAACATAACAAAGGTACTTATTGTATTTTGATTACATTTTGAGATGTAGGATTTACAAAGTGAAGCTTAAACTATTAATAGATAGAGTCACAAACTTTGTAAACCTCTGTTTTAAACTTAACTTTAGTTAGTGTAAAGAAATCGATGTCATATAATGATATAAGTGATCATTGTAAGATTTCATCAGTCTATGTAGGGGGGCACGGTCACCACACTAGATGTAATTAGCAATCTTACTAAAGGCCAAATTATTTTGTAAACAAAAACTACCCTATCCTACTAACATTTTAACTTAACTAGGTATATGAATAACAGCATGTATGTGTAAATTAATTAGCAATCCTACTGTTGAAACAGCAAAAGGGCAGATTCGGGCATTTCTAAATAATCTTTTCGGATTATTCCCGAAACCCGCCAAATTCAAATCGAGCTACCTCGTGAGAGATTTCAGGAAAACAGATTCCGGAAATTCTCACAATTGGGTAGCCAGAACTTCTGGACTAATATAGAACAATTATTATTATGACTACATTTGAATTTGTATAGATTTCAGCTAGTTAGATAATTATGTTTGCACACCTGCATGCAGGTTGAATACTATGACCAACTTTATCATAAGACCATTTTATAATATGACTGTATTCTCGCAAATAAAAATTTTGAGTTTGAGTTTACTAAGTTTTTTGTAATATTTCCAGTAATCAACCTCAACGGGAACCTGGTCCAAGTGGCTGGAGTTAGCAACGCAGTGCAACAACAGCAGATAGTCAACCAACCAAATATTGTCATGGTAAGCTGCTCATGTTGGCCATTTAATTTATTTATGACAAATTATATTCCAGATTGCGAACAATCGCCTTTAAGCGAGTCGTCCCTCTTGCTCTGACTGCATCATTACTTTGATTAAATGACAATGTCAGATGCTGCCCCACCATCAACCGTTAGTTGTACAAGATAACGAATATATGTAAAAATATCTCCGTTTTTTATTAAAATTATTGGTTTATAATAAAGTTTTGTTCAAGTTGCGAGTCGAAAGAAACAGCATAATAGTAAGAAATCGAAGCGAATTATTCAATGTTTTTGTTATTCTTCTATAGGAGTTGCGAGAGTAGTGGAAAATGATACTGATTATGAGTATGCAATATGAAACCTGTAAAATAAGTCCCCAACAAAATGATGGGTACAGCTTCAATGGTCATGTAGTTTTGTAGGTGGGGCAAAGCTCCATTGAAACGTGGCAATGTCATTTTTATAGCATATGTCACTCCTACAATCAAGACAATACACACACTCGAAAAACATAACTCTCCTTCTTGCGCAGTCGGGTAAAAAGACGTCAATGTATTTGCAGATGGTAAACGGCAACAACGCGACGGCTGGCGCGACGGCAAGCGAGACCGGGGGGTGCTCCGCCGGCGGCTCGGACGAGGAGCCCCTGTTGTACGTGAACGCGCGCCAGTACAAGCGCATTCTGAAGCGACGCGCAGCCCGGGCCAAGCTGCACGACCAGGGGAAGATTCCTAAGGAAAGGCCGGTGAGTAATTAATATTTGACCAGGATAAGGTACCCAAGGAGAGACAGGTTAATTAAGAGTAATTCGTCGCTTATTTACACTTTTCTATGCCGCAAGATAATCAATAAATCTAATCAAACGAATGAATGTTTCCAGAAATATCTGCACGAGTCGCGTCACAGGCACGCTATGAACAGGATACGCGGTGACGGCGGCAGATTCCATTCCGGGAGCAGAAAGTGAGTTTATTCTTCATTGAGGTCATTTGTACAGTCAAAAACAGAAGTATACAAGGGGTCTCAATAAGGTTGAGATTTTCTCAAGAACTACGTCAAGTTCACACACAATTATACCACCGAATCGAAATAGAAAATGGCCGCTGCCTCACCTCGGGCGTTCAGTATTCTTTGTATGGAACTCCATACTGCAACGCACACTAAATCGCCTCTGTAACGACATCGCCTCGCATTATTTTGAACAACTAGTTGAGCGAGGGGAAAGTCGAGGCGGTGCCGGGTGGTTACGTATGCGGCAACGCTAAACAACCAGAATCAATAATGATTTTGGAATTGCGGATTGATTTTTTACTTATTGTTTAATTTTCTATTTACATGAATACTCTAAGTAACTTGACATTGGCGAAATTATCTCTTTAATAAGAGTAGAAGCCATTCAAATAAGAATAGAACATTCAAAATCGTGATTTTTACTCGGACCCTGCATAAAAACAGTTTTTTTTACAATGAAACTCCTAATAAGCAGGATATAATAATATTTTATATATTTCTAGAAGTATGGAAAGCAACGAACATGTACCAGAGGATCAGAAACACGGACTGGAAGATGTCAAGCCTGATACAGTTTCCATCACGATTATTCAGGTAATGCCACTTCTCAAGTGATATATGCGCGACTCGCATTATCCTTTGGGACTAAGTATTAGAATCCACAGGTCTCATGCATTAAGAGCCTTCCATGAGCCAACTAGCGCCGCCAATCTTTAAAAAATAATATCTTAAATTTAATAAATTTTATTAAAAAAGCTATTTACAAAATGTTTATTAGGATGAATACTATTTTTTAATATACAATACATAGCATAATTGTGACAAGCCAAGTTGTAGTTCACAAATGTGCCAAAAACGGCCGTTTTTCGCAATTATACGAACTACAACTTACCGACATTGAATCACGTTATGAATAGGCATTTCAAAAAATAGTATTTATCGTAATAAACATTTTGTAAATAGCTTTTTTAATAAAATTGATTATATTGGAAGATAAAGATTGATGGCGCTAGTTGGCTCATGGAAGGTGGTGACGGCTTTTATTATTATTATTAACACATTTTCTTCTTCTATTTATTTATTTATTTCAAATTTTGTCCAACATAACGGGTTGCCCCAAGGCGTAGGACAGTCATACTTACATTATATACAGGTGATTGGAAATTCGATACATTCCTTGAAAGGGGTAATACTAGAGGTGGTTTGCAACAAATTAGGCCCTATTAACGAGGGGTTGAAAATAACGTGATATTAAACACAAAATAACCTCTGTAGATAAAAATTATTAAAAAAAATTGCAACCGTAGTTTCTCGCCATTTTCATTGAAGTATTAATTTATTATCATTATAATTTCAGGACGAGGAATCGGCTGAGAGGCAACAGAGCCAATGGAAGAGGTTAGCGCCGCATCAACAGTCTCTGCAATCGACATAGCAAATAAAATCGGAGTACTTACAGTGATATAACGTGTTATAAGGACGCTCTGGTGCGACATACGTGAATGAGTTTTATACGTAAACAATGACACGGACCTCATTTGCGCAACATTTATTTCGAAACAAGTTTACCCTAAACTTTCGCTGATGGAAAAGCTCAATGTGTTTGTTACTCAACACTACTTTCATATTAATTAGATAAAACGGGAATTACCGTGTTAAACATCTATTATTGATGTCTCGATATTTCGACAGCATTGCAGCCATCATGGTCACGAGTAGACTGAAGTCGGTGAGTGTTGAACGTCAGAGAGGTGACACAAAACGATCTACCCTCTTTCGTGTTCGCTGACTGCGTTGAGAAAAGTACTTATCTATTTCTAAAACACACGCAAATATCACACAACCACCCTTGTCAATTTTTGTTGCGAAACTTTGTGGGAAGCATTGCAACATGTCTCTGCAACAATGTTTCATCATGTTGACAAGTTGCGCAGCTGTTTAAAAAGGTTAAGAAGCATCGTGAAACGTTTAACAGTGTTTCTAAACAAATGTTGCCTAATGAATACTAGATATGGAAGGAATTTTTGAAATGTATGTGGATTTGCGGCCTTCTGTAGCCTAAACTTAAATCTTGATATACGAGGTGTCGTTAGATTCGTCTCTACGACTTATATAGGGACATTCTATGCCAAAAACCAATAGTTTTCTTGTTATAGGTAATTTACTTAATCATGTCGCGTACTTCGAAATCTATTTTCCGGTATTTCAACTATAGTCCGTCAACTTCGTACTTGCCTCTCCCACGGCGTGACAGGGGTTGGCGGGGACGAAGTAACTCTATACAAAGCCCCGCCCGCCCGCAAACTACTAGACCGTATTCCCTCGTCATGCCTGTACCCCTAGCGCGCGGCAAGCACGACATTGACGGACTATGAAACCACAGATTTTATGCCCAATGGCTCTTAACCATACACATGACTTAAAGTTAGGCGGTGGTTTAAGCCACGATTTAAGGTTTTTGGCTGGCATACAAAATCGGTGGGTTAGCAACTGTCAAAATAAACCACCGTTTAGCAATCTTTGTGGCTATGAGCCGAGGAGTGGACAGTGTTTCGTATCTTAGCAGGCTGAACTTTTATACTGTTAGCCATATACCTAGTTTAACTTCGCTTCCCTTAAACCACGTTTTATCAGTTTCAAACTTCGTGAAGTTGGGAAGGGATCGATGGTTTAAACTGTGGAATAACGTTAAGTCACGTTTATGTTTTATGCGAACCAGTTGATTGATGCAATAAAAAAATTGAGTCAAATACCCTATTATTACCCGACTGCCCCAGAAGGAGGGTAATGTTTTTCGGGTGTATGTATGTCCATTCCTTCCTGCCATCCTGTAGCCTAAACGGCTTGATGGATGGATTGTCTTGATTACGGGAGTGTCATAGGGTATAAAAATTAATCAAAAGGAGATAGTGTTTTTGCAATCGGGTTTATTGTTTTTGGATTTAATTGTTTTATCTGTCCTGACAACCGAAATGTTTAGTTTTAACATAGCTACTAAGTTTGTTGTTGCGCTTTAAGTTGTATGTTATAATTTATTTACTTTAAGATTTGTTTCTAACGCTATGTGCAAAAATGTTTAACTTTTCTATTTATTTCTCGTTTCTATTATATTTGATGGTTAACTAGCAATAATGTCGCTGAGGAATTCAATTCTGAGGTGTATCAAAGAATATACTGTAAATCGTGCTTGTTCTATAAGTTGTTCAGTTACCGATACTGAACACCGTCCCTTCGGCTTACATTATGTACTTATACGATTTCAGTTTCAGTGTTATTCACATGGGTGTGTGTGTTGTGACATTTTATTGATAGTTTTCCCGAAGCAAGATGATTTTGCAGTAGGTACCTACTATTGAATCATAGAATTAAACTTAAAAAAAATAGATTTTCTTTCTTTCTAATAAAGCACGAGGAAATGTCGGCCGGTCGCAATATCAAGGTGTTACTATTGAATTATAAATATAGTACAATTTATTATATATAAACGGATATCACTCACTTATATTGTTGAAGTCGGCACTTGAACAATATAAGTGAGTGATATCCGTTTATATATAACAATTTGTGTTAGTATTGGTTCGCGATCGCTTTCGAGTCAGGTTTTTCACAATTGATCCTTCAATTTCTTTATATAACAAAAAATATATACATAAATAAATCAAAAAAATCTCCTCGCTGCGGGAAAATAGCCACTAATATTTCAGTGTATTTAGAGCACAACAGCTCAGTATTGTAATAATTCAAAAATCTGGATGTATACTTGTATATTCTTTGATATTGCCTATCGAAATTATTTCTATCCACATTGCAATAAAAACCAAAGTTATTCTTTGGATTTGTGTATAAATTATTGACTGTATTTATGTAAATATTACCTATTAAGGGTCGTCAAATTTAGGACCATACCTTGTTAGAAATTACTTATGTAGACCGAATTCATAGTCTTTTTTTATATTATTGATAAATGAAGTACAAAATAGAATTGCACACAAATTGTAATTACGGTTATTTTATTTGATTAAAACTGCAATTGTAAAAAAACATTTTTTTATTAAAAGATTCACAAACATGATTTCTAAAAGAATCGTCAGGTAGATTTGTACTTACACTAACTTACGTAGAAATTGGCATCAAATGCTATTTGAGTTTTTATATTCGGTTACATAGCTAACAAGAAACAATACTACAACAGATAAAACTATATAAAAACAACAATAAATAACATTGTAAGAAAGTTAACCAAATTCGGGATCATAAAATTATCCATAAAGAATTATGTTCTAAATCGTAGTATCTACTTAAAAATATTTTATTATTAAAATATGCCATAATCGTTAATTATTTTACACAATATCAAATTTCTTCTATCTTATTGAATTAATCTTACAAAAACTCGTCATTTCTACTAATATCCTTTATAGGCAGTTTGTTCTCCCGAGTTACCATCAATTGAGCTGAACAAATTATCGTATGATTCTCACAGACCACTTACCCAATAGAGATGAAATCGGTACAAATGACAATGCCAGATTCTGCCCCACCATCAACCGCAAGATGTACAAGATAACGAATAAATGTAAAAATATCTCCGTTTTTTTATTAAAATTATTGGTTTAAAATAAAGGTTTGTACAAGTTGCGATTCGGAAAAACAGCTTAGTTAAGAATTCAGAAATTAGTAAGAAATCGAAGCGATTTATTCATTGTTTTCGTTATTCTTCTATAAGAGTTGCGAGAGTAGTCACGTGTCGCGAAGCAATCTTGCGCTTATGTGCGGGCAGACACGGGCTCTTCTGTTACATGTCTATGGGATAAGTGGCCTGTGGATTCTAATTACTTTCTACGAGTATGCAAAGTTCTTATAACGACTACTTGTACTAATAGATAACCCTGCGTTAAAGTGCTTGCCCCAAATTGCACAAAATATAACCACTTTGTTAAATAGGAGTTAACGATTCGCGAAAAAAATGTACGTTGTACACATTTGGTGCGAATTTAGCACACGCAAAATATTGTTTAAGTAATTAAGAAGCTACAGATCTTTGAATTTATGAACAATCTTGTAAGTTTTTCTCAAGAAGTAATGAATTAATCATCTAGATTAGTAATCTTTATAGAATTTGGTTCTACAGTAACTTTTAGGGACCAAGAACCCGGCTACGGGCAGTCTACGTATCCGGCTTACGGGCAGTTTCACGCATTCGCTGTATTTCGCTCTTGATGGCAGATATGAGAGGTATTGCAGGGTCCTCTGGCGCCAGCCTACCTTCAGCCAGGATGATGGCAGGATTGACTGTCGGTACCGCGGGCATTCGGGCACCTAGGGACTGCAAATATTGATGGCATGTCAATTTGAGGTCTGAAAGTAGAATTTTATATTGTAGTTTAGTTGCATGACGAATTAGCTATAGGGCTAACAGATAAATCAACTGGAATTCTATCGTTGATAAAAAAAAATGACCGAAATGGTCCACCATCGTATCAGTTCACTGCTGGACGAAGACCTTTCAACGCAACACGATTCTCGGCACTTTGCATCCAGTTCTTTCCAGCCACCTCGAATAAGGTCATCTCTCCATCTGGTACGTCCCGTAGTGGCCTCTATTTGAGAACCCGTATACCCCATAGGTTCTAGATGTGACCAGTCCATTGCCACTTCAGCTTTCTGATACTATGGGCAATGTCAGCTTCTTTCTCGTTCTCCGGTGGATAACTCGTGTTATATTCTATCCACCAGAGAAATCGCTGAGCGATTTTGAACTATGTTCTTTCTTTTCTTCTTCAAAGACCTCGCATAATTAAACGCTCCTTACGTGTGGTGGCGTGAGTCCCCAGGCCCTGGCTGGAGGAGCAGCCCGGCGCTCCGCTGCTGTTCGAGCAAGCGATGTGCGAGGTCTCTCTGGGTCCACACTGCCGCTACCGACTCTTCTGTGAATATGGATATTGGAAGTAAGTACCGTATGTCACTCAACTAAAGTCTAACGTAATATGATTGCGGCATTCAAAGCGTCTATGCCATAGACGCTTTGAATGCCGCAATAGACTCTATGGAAACTTCAAGATCAGAAAATATGCGCCTTGACAATGTGACACAATTCTTCCAAAGGTTAAGAATGAAGAGCTATCAGGACAACTATGTTCGCTTGGTGCTTTAACTAAGACAAGGTTACGGATAGTAACTATTTCTTCAACGTTCTTACCCAGGACCTGCCGACCTTCCTCTTACTGTATCCAGGGCTGTGTACGGAGAACCAGGCAATCGAACATTATCGTTCCGCGCTTGGGTCACTCGTTCGTCATCTATAACAACGACAATGCATACAAAGCAAATGTAAAGGACCCAATATTCTACCTTGAGGAACCCCTATTGAGAAATTGTCACATATTTTTATCTTGTGCTTGCATTTTTGTACTAAATGATGCTTAGAAATGGCAGTTAACTTGCCCAATATTCAATTAGAAAGTAACAACCAAACAACCCTTGCATTTTCTAACAATAAGTTGTGATATACACAGTCAAAAGCCTCTCTGAAATTAAAGATCTCTTAGGTCCATTGACATACCCCGTATATTCTTATGTATTTTCCCCATTTCCTCAGTATCAACAGTGTACGTGTCATGGGAATTGGGACTCGAACCTGCGCTCCCGAACAAAGTGTACGCGTCGTCCATGAGTTCATTGAACCGCTGTCGCATGCGAGAGGCTCCAGGTTTGGACGCTGAAGTAGTTGATTTTGCTGGGCTGGATGGTTTTGAAGCTGGGAACAAAGAGTTCGTAGAAATTTTGAGAACCCTTTTTACTAGGAAAAACAAACAAATATAAAATAATCTAGCTATAACACCGCAATAGGTCGCTTTTTCAATATCTGTGATATGAGGTTTAAACTAGGTTTATGAATAACAGTATCAGCGTAATTAGTGTTGTATGCTTGATGATTACACACAACGCATTACAATTTAATCAACAAACAAGGAAATGGTATCTAATGGCTGGCATTACCATGATTTGACCAATCACTTACCATCTTTAATCCGCTGGCAATGCAAGTCCCATACCAAAGGTCCTATAACTCCAGGATCCTTATCAATGCTTCCAAGTCGCACCAGCTGTGAAGCCATCTGTCTCCGCGGCACTACTTCTTTGTTCTTCTCACCGGTCTTCGGACGAGGGTCCTTCGGGCTCGACACGGGAGAGTCAATGTCGAGGTGACGAACAGAAACTGGCTCAAGGATTCGTGATAAAGGTTCTACTATGTTGCCTCTGGAAAAATGTTTAGGAACATTGTGCCACTAATTGTGCTTATTTCTAAATCTTGTTAGATTGTTGTAAATAATATGAGGACAAGTAAGGAAGGGACTCGTAGTCATTATTAAAAGATATTTTAGTTGAAATGGACTTAACAAGCAGCTAAGGCCACAGCGAAGTTTCAATACCCTTCCCAACAAATTAAGATTACTCATGCACACATATTCCTTTATTTTGCCTTTGAAGAACTAAAATGCTGTATCACTTCTGACCATTTCGATTACTATTTCAATTATAGTTGACCATATTATTGAAAATCAAAATCATCATCAACGTATTAATGTACAAAAATCTTACCTTGGGAAAGAGTTCACTGAAGGCATAGAGAGGTATGAGGTAGGTGTTTGAGGCGCAGAAGCCTGTGCACTGTCTGAACTATCCAACCCTGCTGCTTCTAGGAGGCTGTCCGTTGTACCCACTGAGTAATATAATAATTAATACAATGGTAACAAAAGTCATACAAATAAGAAATTAGATTTGATAGGTAACAGCATCAAGAAGGTACGGGATTGCAGTATAATTGAAGTAGTAGTTAACGATAACAACTGTACACCAAGTGAGATTGACCAGCAAATTCAGATACACACACAAACACCGCCGGCGGTGCCCATCGAGCACAGTGCACGACGGAACGCCAACGTCCTTATTTCTCTGAGGCCAACGGTGACGCGGGCGTGTCGCGTTCACTTTCATAAAGACCGTGGAAATCGGTCGAAACAGTCAGTCTAATTGCCGGCTTAAACAATATAAGTGATTATGTATAAGGATTTACGAAATTGCAGTTAAAATGTTCCTTACCTCGTTTCTTCTGTGGCATTCTTAAAGCATGAGGCTTCTTCTGTCGGCGGCGTAATGCCGCGGCTACTTCTGACACACTCGATGATGACGTAGAAGACCTGATGAAAACAAAGGTTATCACTAATAATGAACATTTTGAAACTTTTGTAAATAAAAGTGCTTACCCAGACGCACTACCAGCTCTATAGACCGGTAACAAAGTACTGCTAGGTCTTGTTCTACTTGGAGACACAACGCTGATTAACTAGAAAGAAAAAAAGATAATTAACGAAAATCTGCTTTGCATTGAAGAGGGTTAAAGACAAGAGAATACAAACCCTGCCATCTTTTTCTTCATGAACCTGTTTCAATTGATTTCGTTCTGCTTCTCTCAGCATTTCGTTTCTGTAAGCGCGTAGAGACGCCGCTGACTTCATGGACTTCTTCCTGTGATGCAATATTAATAAGTATCACATTATTAGGGATATTTGTCGAAAGGAGCGTGTTTTCATTGTCAGCATCAGTTTCCCGAAACGTACACAATATTAAATGTATGTGTTCCCTGTCTTCAATATGCATGCTGCCTTCGATCTAATTGCATCTTTACCAAGACTATTGACTTCAAATACGGATTATAATATATATCTATGTCTATCCTATATAGTTATACTTCTACTATCTCATCCATAACCAAAAATAGTTGAACCTCCTCCAATGTATCGCTAATCTAACCAGTGTAAATAACACTCATACTCCAAATATGATGGTCTTATCTCTGTTCTAATATACCTGTGAGCAAGACACAGCAACACCAGCAGTGCTAGTATCAGGAGAATCGCAATGGATGCCCCTATGGCCAGCGCCCATAGCTCAGTCCCATGCACTCCTCCGGCGGTTGTCGCCTCTCCTTCAAGACCTTCGGCCGCTTTCAGGTACGCTGCTGGCAATATTTGTTACACAGTTTCATTTTAAAACAGAAGTGTTCCTAAATAAGACATAAGTTGGATATAGGTAATGTTAATGGTTTTGGCTGTAAGTACTTATTTTTGATCATTGACTCTTCTGCCAATTTCAAATGCTCTTCCTCCGTTTATCATATAGCTACATCGCCATAGTATGTCTTACATATTCTCTTTTCCCGCTTGATTGTGACGTATTTGCGTAAATGCATCATCATGGTCACGTCATTTCTCTTCATTCTCATTCACCACCACCTAGTAATCATAATAAAATCAATGCTTATTAATGTCCTCATACTCACGCTCAGCCTTAGTAGTGACAACAGCACCCAATTCGCGGGCCACCTCAGCATCTCTGACCAATCTCATATCTCTTGCTGCTACTGCCGCTGGTACGGCTCGACCTCCGACTAAGACCACATATACTATCTGAACGCTGCCTGTTTCTGCGGTCTGAAATAAAAGGATGATTTCTCGAGGGGTCTTAATATGTTTAGTGTGGTTGTGGTTTGTTTATAGTTATTTATTATAGTTAATGTAAGGTTCTATACATGGATAATTACCTCACTAATGTTCTGAATATGTACTTGTACTGGTGGCTGCTGTTCAGGTTTTAAAATTTCTCGTTTAAAAATCAAAGTGTCGTTACTAGCATCCTCTTCTAACGGTTCAATCATTTCGTCTTTACTCTCTTCAAACTTTTCAAGATCAGACACTTCTCGTTTATGTACTATAACAGTTGGAGTCACTAATATCCAAGATTCTACTTGACTTAATTTTGTTACTGTTGAATTGGAGTTTATGGAAGTAGCATTTAAATTAACTATAGGAAAGGATAAGTTATGAGAATATAGTTTTGGCATTCTTGTTGAATTTGAAGACACTATGGTTGGAATAATAGACTCCATAGGAGTTACAATAGAGCTATGTATATCAAGATATCTTAAAGGTGTATTTGAACTAATTTGGTTATAATTATTGTCCTTCTTGACAATGAAGGAGTGGACCTCATGTTTCTTTCTTGTAGTTGGAGCATCTAAAGATTTGATTATGCCAAGATGACGCTCTTGCTGCCTGAAAATATTCACAACGATTACAAAACCACTTCAATTTAAGTTAGGGTACTTAAATATGGAATGTTTATTACCTAAGAAAAGCCTTCTGGTAAAGTCTAGCAAGTCTTAGTTGCAAGCTGTCGGGAGTGGATCCCTGAATGACAGTAAGTAGCCAATATCGGCGATCATCAGGAATTTCAGGCTCCAAACTGCCAGGCACACCTACATCACCACAGTTCATTACACATTCTCCTGTTGTTTTGTCTGTTACTGCCTGCGGAGCAAAGATTTTATCTCATTCAGAAAATGGCCAAAACCAGAATTTGTTAAGATTGCTGCTAGTTTTGGATCATTGGCTGAAGAGCTGAAAAAAACGACGAATTAGGTACGTCCGTTGAAGTTGTGATAATTGATCTGGCTAATTATCCCTGCGTGATCAATTTGTCCAAATATGACCACTAACTGGACGGAATAGAAGGAAAAAGTAAAGAAGTATCTGCCCCGACATCAGTCATGTAAGTGGCGGAATTCCTTGCTGACGTCTTCGGGTCACTAAGTCATTGGTGAACTAAGAAGAGTAAAGTAAAATGTCATTCTACCTGTGGTGGATAGGAATCCAAATAAACAGTAGCTAAAACAGTTGTAGTCCGGACGACAGGTGTCGACGGTTCTACAGGTGCTGGCATTGGAGGATCCGGAGGTGGAGGTGGGCCATCTCCTGACCCGGTCCAGAAGAAGTCTTCTAAGCGAGGAGTGCGTTCGTGCTGGTCCGGTGATACTAGCAGATACACTGGTGAGAGATTGGAAAATTAAGATGGTGGTAAAGTCATCCATCATAGATGGTGTGAATTGCTTACAAATTCCAACTTAGTAATACGCCGATCCGCCGATGTAAGGGAAGGTCTGTGCCCGAGCAGTAGGGGACATAAAATAGACTGATGATGAATACGCCGATCCTACATCCAGATATCTAGCGTTTTGTGCTTAGAGTTTTACTTTTCGCGTTCACTCCACTTGAAATTCTCTGTGTGCAAAGATCCCAAGCTGCCTCATAAATTACAGCGAACGCGAATCGTAGAATTCTGACCACAGAATACTAGAAGACCGCTCGCTTTGGGATCGGTGCCTGTGGGTATGGATAAAGGTGTAATGTCATCGAAATATCGTACCCTCAGTCAATATTAACACATTCCCATTTTACTAACCGCAAAGCCTAGATGTTTACCAAAAATAGAAATATGGAATGCATTTTTCTGAATTCTTGGCAACGTTGCAATAAAACTTTATTTTTGCAACGTCGCGTCGCATGAAATACGCTGAGCATTGAACAAACGTACATATTCGAAAGGGAACAGTTTTTGAGGATTCGTGGGTCGATGACAGGTCGACAAACATTTCAGGGTTCGGTAGCATCGCGTGATCTCCCAAATAAACCGGATTCACAGTTTATTAGCCCTTCCCTGGAGGCTTCAGTAACTTTTGCCTTACTTGTTTGGTATAAAATATACTAAGCTTTTTTCTTTGTCATCGCGTTACGTGAGCTTTTTCGACGTTACCTTTGCATTAATTAAAAGTTACTCAGATGAAAGCCTGTAACACATTCTGCGAACTCTATCTGAGAACCTTCTAAGCTTAAGCTTGATTAATCAATCGTCATCGGCCTGCATCTGTTAGTTGTTAGATTTTGGTTCTACATGTGAATTCAATCTTACTCTTATCGTAGCTTAACACCATGAAAATTAATATTTAACAACTTTGTTGTCAAAGTTCCTTGGCACCAAAGAACGTAGAATAGGGGGACAAACAGGAATGATCCATGCTTTTGATAGATACTTAGTAATTGGTGAATATTTGTATTCTTTATTTAAATAACGAAACCTTAAAACAAATAAAAGAAAACGAAACAAACTAATAATTATATCTAATTATTTATTTGTAATTGGTAGGGGGATATTTGTCATTGATTTATATATTATAAGCAAACCTACCCATGTCAAGGTCTCGGCCTGCCGAAATCGCTATCCGCCTGACGATTCCACCACAATACCAATCGGTATGTACTTTTGCACCGCCCCGTACCATGCGCCCGGCATTGTACCGAAAACGCATTTCCTACAGGTTTAAAGGTATTTTGTATAGATTTATTTTAGCGTATTTCCGTATAAGCGTGTTTGAATTGAAATATTTTTATATAGAGAACAGAATATTGATATTGAAAGAATAATGGGTACGGACTAAGGAGTAGAGATACGAGCGAACTCAAAGAAAAGTATATTTCCTTCATTAACTTAGCTGAATTTGGAGGAGTCATTTTAACAGAGGCGCCATTATTCAGGTACTAGTAAATCATGAGAATAATTAAAAGGGGAATACGTTTGTTGTTAAAGACTAGGTTGTCAAAGAATCTGTAAGTACATGAGCGGGAATGTGGTGATTTACGACCGTAACAACTCAAACAAGGACTCCCTAGGTAAATAATAGCTATGCCTGCATACGTATGTCACAATCAAATCGGAGATTCGAATTTTTCTTCATCTACGGACATATTTGATTGTACTTTCTCTAATGATTTAATAGAAGGTCTATGACAAAAGTAGTGATAACAAACCTTAACCATAACCTACCAAAGTGGGGATATAATCTGGAACAGAAGGCAGAACTAGCTAGCTAGATAAGAGGTCGTCGAACAGGGAAATTTCAGGAAAAGCATGGGAAATGGGAAATATGACGGCTCGTGCAAGGCACCGCAATTTTTATTGGTTGTGTCACGACACGATTTGCATACAGTTACCATTTTGTTACCGCACGGATTTTAAGCGTTATCGATGCCTTATTTTATTATCATTAACTGCAGTTGACTTTACGATTACAAGAGTTTAATTCCCTTGAATGAGGCAAATATACTTCGAAGGGATAAAACGAATAATTCACTTGCAATAAAAGATAGTCAAGTCAGCAACGTGAAAATGTTAGGAGTTTTATTTAATAGGTTTTAATCCAGGAGTCTCGGTTATCATTTAATGCAAATGAGTCTTACTTACTCTTTTTTTAAATTGCAGAAGTATCTACCTACATTGCTATCTACTGTTTGGACTTATTGCTAACCTGAATACCTAGTAACCCTAACATTATTGCTCCAAATTCCCAAAAGGGTAAACCACAATTTCCAATGCAATACTGGTCGGTTCTTCGTTTCGAACGAATGATTTGATTCCGAGATTTCGGTTCACGGCATGTCTGGGACTCCTGACAGTCCTCCGTAATAAGCGATTTCATCCATCGCATGGAGGAATGAATTAAATGCCAGATAACCCGGTTTCCAGCTGTATCCAGCTAGCCTTTGTTTCTTGAATCTATTATTAATGTAATAAATTAATTTATTGATAATATTGACTAAACCAAGTGTTCCATAGAGTACCTAAGGTGTAATAAATGAGTATTATTATTCCTTACAGGAGAGGAGGCTACAGAAGGTTTAATTCTCCAATAAAAAATCAGGACTTTCTCAACAGACCGTGCAGTTGAGAACTAGTTTGACCCGTTTTCCACGCTATCATGTAGGTTTATAGGCTGCTACAGCACAGCACGCATCCTGTCCGTAACCAGGTTTTTGCTGTCGCCGCACAAAAAGGCATATAATAGCGACGTAATGGCGGTTTCACGCGGGCGTGTGCGCCTGCGCATCCTTTGTGTCGCATTGTGTGGAACGGATGTGGATTGTGGACGTAGCAAGCAGCGGACCGTGTTGATGGCTCTGCGATTGATTATGATAATTGATGTGATGATGTACTAGTTCGCGGTGTAGAGATTGTCAGACTATTTGATGCACGAGTCTATCTAGGTATGTTTCGACGCGGTGACTAACGGTAATGTTTCCCGAACGGGACGTCTCCTCATATAGGTATAATCAAATCTTAGGAAATGAAGCTGCCGTAGTCTCGAAACCAAAACCCTATATTTTTTTTACAGGGAACACATTAGGTTACTGGAATTATGCATGTCTGTTACACAATAATTGACGCGCAACTTTTTATTAATATACATATACCTAACTTATTAGCTGGAAAGACGATAGTTATTAATATCTGCCAATAGCAAATATTGTTTGAATTAACTTTAGAGTCATAACATGCCATTGATACCGACCCGAAGGCCCAATTATTGATTTCACGTACTCATGCACATTACCTACCTACCTAGGTAGGTACTTTATTACGTTACGTAATTACGTACTTAAAACCTCCGTATGATGACAAGTACGTAAACTAAAGTAAGCAAGTACTTACTAATTATTTTTAGACCTACGTAAGCGAGTTCTTTTTCTCATTGAGATCGATAAATATTATTATTGTAAAAGGATACTATTACAAATGATAAGTAGATATTTAATGCATGTTAAAGTTTATTACTTACTAATACACAAGTTTGACTTACTTCTATCTTCATTTTCGAAGTCTTCCCCAAAAGCACGACAAATAATACAACACAGTAAAGTAAACAAATTAATTATTCCAGACATACTAAACGTTCCCATTATTATAAGTTGGAGAGAAGCACCAATATTTTAGTCTATTCTATAATATGTTACAGTCACTGTCCGAAAACTTGATGTAAACTCATCCATTTTAATTTAAAAATGTTTTCATAGAAATGCACCGTGGCGTGTAATTAAATTCAAGTGCTCGAATTTCGAAGAGTTTTATTCATTGTTCAACCAACCAACTACTAAAATCACCGAAATACTACTGTGCGTTTTGAATTGTTATCGCGTTGCTAAGCAACTAAATTGAAAAGCGCGCGCAACTGTCCCAGAGACAAATAGACTGATAGCTCTTTATAATGCCCACAACTATCCAATTCGTTATTACCAACAAATTAATTTTTGCCGGAAAGTGTCCCGATAAAATACTTAACATTTTGTCTATGGTTGACATTACATAAAAGTGTTACTAGACTAAAGATAAATTTACTATTTTGGTAATTTTTGTGCGTTTTGTAATGAAGAAAAAATGATGTGCCCGATTTCTGAAGGAAAATGACAAAAGGTATTTTTTATTACCCGACTGCGCAAGAAGGAGGGTTATGGTTTTCGAGTGTATGTATGTATGTCTAATTCTTTGGAACGCCCTGCAGCCTAAACGGTTTGATGAATTTTAACATATGAGGACGTGTCGTTAGATTCGTCTTGATTGTGGGAGTGACATTATGATGCAGTCGTTTTTATTTTCAGTAATTTCGGCTAGTTTTGTATAGTTGTTGTTGTAGTATTAACTTTTGCTTAATCTAAAACAGTGTAGTGAGATTTAACGATCAATTCAAACAAGGTGGAAATCAAAACAATTTAAGTATAATTCATAATTCATTTATTCATTGCCTTATGTGGTACAATAGGTGTTAAGGTTCCTTATAGTGCTCACATAAACCCTGTGCAACATTACATTTTATAATAATACAACGGAATACAAAATTAAAAATGTCTTAATTGATCAATTATTTAGAAAAATACTGAAGAATAACACAGAAAAAGTCCAGAGATAATTAGCTTATTTACATACTCTCGGATACAAGAACCGTTTAAAGTAAAATAAAATTATGAGATCAATCAAATCGATTCGGACGGTTGTTCACGCCTATTTTGATACATCATACATACCCTACCCTAGTGTAATTTTTATTATTATAACTTATTGATTAATATCCCTAAATTAACAATGAATAGTTAAGGTACAATCAATTAAGTAGTCGGTTATGTCAGAATAATAGTACATACACAAATAAAAAGAATAGAGGATTTCATTTTCTATTTACATGAATACTCTAAATAACTTGACATTGGTGAAGTTATCTCTTTAATAAGAGTAGAAGCCATTCAAATAAAAATAGAATAGAATACACAAATAAATTGATTGATTTCCTAACCAACAACAGTACTCTTTTTTTTAATAGTCGGGTAAATAAATTACAATGGTAGAATTTTTGCATTATTTGACAACACAGCTATTTCGCTTTTGCTCCAATGCCATTCGCTGCTCCATTCGTGTCAGTGAGTTCGTCGCTTGCTTCCGTCCGACGGACTCTGCGCGACGTAAACGGGTGTGTGCGAAAGTATGAAGTGAAATCGTACATAAAAGTGTGTGAAATGATTAGTGATAGTTTTTAATGTGTTTAGAATCCAAAATGAGTGCGAACGGATAACTTAGTTACCTTTTGCCGGTCCATGAAACACTGTACAGCTGTACACGTAACATTTTGTATGAACGGTTTCAAAATGGCTGTGTTTTGAAGGACCCTTTGTCCGCTTTCGTGTGCTTCTTTCAGCATGATAGTGGGATCGTACTGTCAGAAATTTTACTTCGAGAGGTGAGGAAGGTCCTTGATAAGTTTTAGTGTTGAGCTGGTGTCGAGGACTAGTGGAAAAGTACTGGTTCCCGCCGTTGGCGGTTGGTTGCTTTCTACGCAAGCAAAAGCAAGCGTTCTCTTACTACGTGTGAGTTTGTAATAACTTTTTATTTTCTCGTTATTACTGGGTGGTGGCGCGCACTGTGTGCTGATATAATTTTAGCTTGGTGTTGATTTCCTCCCGTTGCTCCCGAGAGCTGTCATGCAGCGAAGTAAACATATGACACGGTTTATTTATAGAGTCGTTTTAGAACTCTTATTGGAATCTTATTTTGCAATCAGTTACGTACGCGTTCGTTGGAATTTCACTTACATATTTTGATAACGTTAAAGTATGTTAATACCTAAGTGCCTAGTTGCTATTTCCATAATGTCAGCCGCTGGTCTCCTTTCCATTTAAGTCAGTCACTACACTTTTTCTAATACGATTACTAAACTCATCATCATACCCTGTTAGCCATAAACGTGATTTACTTTATTCCACGGTTTAAACTATCGGTCCCTTTCTAACTTAACATTTAAAAAAAATGAGAAAGTGACAAAACATGGTTTAGGGGTAGTGAGGTTAAACAAGGTTTATGGCTAACAATATTCAAGTTTATTTCCTTGTGTACATACTCTTGAATAACTAAAAACACCTATGAAATAGGTATAAAATAAAATACATAATAATAACCTTGTTTTTCTTATCATTACATTATTCATGATGTTGATTATGGTTTGGTTATGGATGTTTTTTACTGTGAATTGTTTCATTTTATGTTGTGGCGACATTTCAAAACATTTACCTAATTAGGTAGGCATTAATCCATACAAATACTAAGCACCTGTTTATACAGTTGTTAAAATGGAAATGGCTTGTTTTTGGACTAGTTTTAATACCATAGTCTGCAATATTTAATAATACATTGAAAACAAACTGCTGGCCAACTGATAGTCACCTATTATAATCTAATATAAGTCATATACAGTTCTGAGTATGAGTGGAGTTTGGGTCCCTCTTACAACTGTCTATTCTATTTTTATTTGAATAGCTTCTACTCTGATTAAACAGATAATTTCGCCAATGTCAAGTTATTTAGAGTATTCATGTAAATAGAAAATTAAACATCATCATCATCAGTCTGTTTATATTGCCTCACTGCTCGGGAACAGACCTTCCCTTACATTGTGGGAGCTCGGGCCATGATCCACCACGCAGGACTTGGACTTGCGATATGGAGGTCCCAGGTTCGATACCAGCCAGGGCAGCCATGTACCAATGAGTTATCCTCGGTTTTTGACGGAAAAACTTACGTACATTTACCGAGTGCTCTCAAAACGATGAAGGAAAACATCGTGTGAGACCTGCATGCCCTGTGAAATCCACCAGAAAACTAAACAAATAGTAAAAAATTAATCTGCTATCCCAAAATAATGGTGGATCCTTACTGTCAGTTTTCATACAATCTGCAGTTGGCAGTCATAAGTGCAACCTCATGCAGAGCTCAAACTGTCTATGACTAGCGGCCTAAGAAAAGAATTCCGGTGTTGCCACAATATATGTCTACTCTTTGCACCAGGTACAGACTACAGTGTATCAATAAATACACATGCAGCTTAGATAGAAAAGATTGCACTTGCTGTGCTGCTGACTGTACGACCCATAGTGGAGGTCACATACCTTCTCTAATTTTTTACTCACCCCGGCAACATTATAAATAATGTGACTATAAGATTGAAAGTTACTGTAATTTGACTCTTTAAGATGTTGAAGCATGCTCGAGGACTAAAAACCCAGTTTGAATACTCCTACACACACAATGACCATTAGAATTGAGTAATAAATTAATCACAGTGATCAATGCATCATTTTTGTAAAAGGTCGGGTTAGAGATTCGAACCCACGGCCGTTCGCCAATCGTGAAATGTCGCGGACACCGTTATGTACAGTCTAACTCAGATATACACCGTCTCAATAAAGTTAAGATTGGTACAAAAACTACTGTAGGCTAGTAAGTTTTTGATAAAATTTCAAGCTGAAGTAGTATATTTCGACTGTACAGTCGCCAGTAATACTACCTAATATTATAAGCACACTTAATAATGCTAGAGGTTATTTCCAATTAAGTAAATAAGTTATTTACCTTTTCAAATAACCAAATATTTTAATAACTAGAGTACATATTATTACAAAAGTACTGCCCTAAAAATATAAAATGTGGTTGATGTTTAGTTGAGACGGGTTCTCAAATAAACATACCATAGGACAGCCCCCGACCAGATAGAGGTATGACAGAGACTGGATGCAAAAAGCTGAAGGTTGAGAGGCATGCTTTGGGAGAGGCTTATGTCCAGCAAAATGATATAAGATGATGATTTAATTGTAAGGTAAGACATGGCAGTGCAAATCTGTCATTCTTATTAGATTGATATAAGGTTGAAAATACATCTTTCTATATCTAAGCCCACAGCAAGCAAGTGGTTTATTTTGTAAACAAATATGATCAATCAAATCTATAATTACCTGTTGTGTTGTAACACCGAGTGACCTGATTCAATGAAACTGTTCGTCATTGTAAAAATAAAGTGATCCAATCCTATAATGTGAAAATAATTATGCAATAATCACTTTAAAGCTTAAAATGGTAGTCATCTTTGTTTACAAAGACACTGGTGGTGGGCTCTACTCTAGTAGACTATACCTTTTGCAATAAAATTGAAACGCCTAACGGCACAGCAACACTGTCATCTATTGTGTTCCCTGTCGGTTGCGCGCACGCACTCTGTCGCAAGGTGAAGCAATCCCAACTGAAATTGGCGGTTTTTGCTCGGCGACATCGCTGATTTCAGTTTTTAGATGGTTTTCTATCTATTGTAATATCAACGAACCACAAAAACATTATTTCGTTCTTACCTAAGTCTCGGTGTCTAAGCTGGATGTACTTTTTACAAATTGTGTAACTAATTGCAAGAGAATAAACAGCTAGCTAAAGGTACGGTTGAACACAGAAAATTGTGTACAGGAGAGTTATTAAGGTTGAGATTATCGCATAAAATACTTGACTGATTTGTGAAAATAGTGTACTCTAGTAAAATATTTATTAAAAATTTTTGCTCATTTTTTTACAATCATTCAAGAAGTTGTGGATAAAAATGACTTTACTTACAAAATAGTGTCTAGAAACCAACTAATCATATCATCAAATACTGTTGACAAGTACAAAACCTTGATAGAACACATAAGAAACAAGGGACTGATAGGATACACTTTCACTCGCAAAGATCAGAGATGTATGAGAATTGTGATCAAACACCTTCACTTTAGTACTCCTAAAGAGGAAATTATAGCTGCAATAGAAAAAACCGGAAACTCTGTTCAAGGGGAAATAGTGACAGCCCGGAAACCAGGCACGAAGGAACCTTTAAATACATTCTTTGTTAATGTTGCTCCTAATGAAAACAATAAATTTGTGAAGGATATAAAAGTCATTTATTACCAAAAAGTCCTTATAGAAGACCCAAAAAGGAAAAACACAGTGGTACAGTGCAAAAGATGCCAGCAATATGGACACAGTAAAAATAACTGCATGAGACCACACAGGTGCGTAAAGTGCGCTGGTCCACATGAAACTACCATGTGTACGATTGATAAAAACACCCCAGCAATATGTGCACTCTGCTCAGGAAGTCACCCTGCTAGCTATAAAGGATGTGATGTATATAAGGAAATTCTAGCAAGAAAACACACTGAAAACAAATACAGACCTCGCCCAAAAGCAAACATTAACGAAGACCAAAGCTCTGTACTGAAGAATAAAAAAGAAATGCCAAGAATTGCTGCAACTGTACCTGATAAATCTGCTAAGGATACAGCTACCCAACGCAAAAGTCGACATCTGACCGTAATGGAAAATCCACAACTGTACAGTGAAATTATAAAAAATGGAAAAAAACCTCATAAATCAACCATGAATGAAAAAGTTGACCTTACAGAGACACAGAATGTAGGAAATATCATCGATCTTATAGAGTCACAAAGAAAACAAACGAGAAATAACGATGACAACCAGTGGCGGCTCGTGAAAGATTTTATTGGGAGTTCACTTACTGCGGGTTTCCTGCGACGTGTTACCGCGCGAAACATGTTTCGGTAACCGATTTTACAAAGGAAAATTGTTACGCCACGCCCCTAAATCGGATCTTTCCGTGTATCGTAACACGGTAACACGTCGCAGGAGACCTTGCTTTAGCTGCCAAAGTTGTCGTGCTTACAAACTTCAACAAAACAAAACAAAATATAACCATTTTGATCAACGCGGTCATTGAACTCTCTACGCGATTTACTATAAGCTTAAAATCGAGCGCTTTACGAATATTTTGGCGGCAAATTGTCGCCAATTGCACTTCATTTAACACGTGAAGCAGAGATCGTGAATGTTTTAACATTTAAAGAAAAATGCGCTAAATGTTCAATAAGTATGCAAGTAAGTACCTGTTTCTGTCCAAGCACTTTCTATTATTCCATTTTTATATTTCACAACACAAACACTACTAAGACTTACACAATAATCGAATAGTCTCTATTAATTACTCAATGTGTAAACAAGAAAATTCAACAAAACCAAACGTTGGCGGAAAAACAACAGGTTTGTTTATTCATATTTGATTCAAACTGATCTGAACAGCGTAACGAACTCGTGCGCATGCGCGCGCCGTCGTACCACTTCACGCGTTCTCTCTCTACGTCCCACGGCCTGTATGGTGGCATCTCGCTCGCTCGCGGTGCCCTGCACGAATTTAGCTTATTTTCTTCTGATTTTCTCATACGTACAAATCCTTTTTTTAAGATCACGAACCGCGCTGTTTCAGAATGAGCGCAGTTGTCTCTTTCGCACTCATTGAATTCACTATTTAACTTTGTAAACAACTTCGTTTCGTCGGTGCGGATCGTTGGGGCGGCACTCGCTATCAAATGCAGTTTTCTATAGAAATTTACTTGATGTTAAGTATGAATTAATTAAATAAATAAAATGATGTTTAATTCCAGAAGAATTCAACATGCGTACAAAGTAGTTGTATGTCTTCTAATCAAAATATTAAATAAATACTATTGCTACTACTCTAATATGATACGAAAGTTTAATTGATATTATAATTTTTTGGGTGGGAGTTCACTGCACCAGCGCTCCTTAGGACGAACCGCCTCTGATGACAACATACAGTCACAGAGAACACAAATTGGAGAAATAAACACCCAATACACTTCACAAGAACACAGACCAAGTCTAGAAGCGCTTATAATAACACAGACGGAAAGAATTGACCAACTAATCACACAGCTAAGCACGTTGATGAACCTTATTGTCACACTCATGAGTAAGCTCTCATAATGCTCTCCCTACGAATTGCCACCTGGAATATAAATGGCATAGCGCCAAATAAACAAGAACTGGATGTATTGTTAAAAGTCAACAAAATAGATATTGCTTTGATAACTGAAACTCACCTTAATGATCGAAAAAGTTTCAAGATGGACAACTTTAATGTATATTGCACAAATCACCCTGATACTACCTGTCATGGTGGCTCTGCAGTAATCATAAAAAATAACATAAAACATCACCTTCACAGCGAATTTCAGGAAGATTGGATGCAAGCCATCACCGTAACTATTAACGAGAAACTAGGCCCCATAAATGTAAGCGCTGTCTACTGCCCACCGAAGCACAATCCAAAACAGCACATGTTCGACCATTACTTTCAGGGCCTTGGAAATCGATTCATAAGTGGTGGAGACTGGAACTGCAAGCACACATACTGGGGATCAAGATTAACAACTACAAAGGGACGAGAACTAAAAAAGAGTGTTGATAAATACAAACTCACAGTATTAGGAACAGATCAACCAACCTACTGGCCAACTGATGTTAAAAAAATTCCTGATCTTGTGGATTTCTTCATAATCAAAGGTCTGTCTGACATGTACTTTGAAGTGGAATCTTCATTTGACTCGGTATCGGACCACACACCAATCATTGCAACATTTAGCATGTCAGTAATAAGTAGATCGCTAACAAATAAAACTCTATACAATCACAAAACAGACTGGGATTCTTTTGCCAGATACCTGGAGAATGAGATAGATCTAAAGGTGAAATTGAAGACAGAAGAGGATATAGACGAGGCTACATTCTATATCACAAACCTCATACAAGTCGCTGCATGGCGGGCTACACCGACTTTTAACTACCCTGCTTTCAAAACTAATGTTCCACTAGAAATACGCAATAAGTTGTCAGAAAAGCGGAAGCTACGAAGACAATTACACTTAAGTAGATCCAGTATAGATAGGACAAAATATAACAGGGCCTCGCGAGAACTGAAGGATCTTATAAAGGAAAATCAGAACGAATCGTTCCAACACAAATTGTCAACTCTCTCCATCCATAAAAAGGATAACTACTCACTGTGGAAAATAACAAAACAGTTCAAAAGACCACACAATCACATTCCGCCTATAAGAAAAAACCCCGATGAGCCATGGGCTAAAAGTGGAACTGAGAAAGCGGAACTATTTGCTGAGCATTTAAGTGAAGTGTTTACTCCGAATGAGTCGACTATGACGGAATTTGAGGACATTGTAGACATGATGCTCTGCAGTGATCAGCAACTATCGCCACCTTTGACACCCGTCACTCCTAGGGAATTAGTACAAACAATATGCAAGCTAGAGAACAAGAAAGCACCCGGCTTTGACCTAATAACAGGAGAAGTTTTAAAACACCTGCCTAAAAAATGTATTGTATTTTTAACAATATTATTTAATGCTATCCTTAGAGTACACCACTACCCAAACTTATGGAAGGTCTCACAAATATGCATGATTGCAAAACCGGGAAAACCACCAACTGAACCTAGCTCATATAGGCCAATAAGCTTGCTCCCTATTATATCAAAGGTGTTTGAAAAAGTCTTCTTGACTAGACTAAAACCAGTTTTGGAAGAGAACAAGGTCATCCCAGATCACCAGTTCGGATTTCGTGAAAAACATGCAACAGTAGAGCAAGTGCACCGCGTAGCTCACACTATCAGACAATCCCTCGAGCGAAAAGAGTACTGTTCTGCCGTATTTATAGACATACAACAAGCATTCGATAGAGTCTGGCATAAAGGTCTTCTCTACAAACTTAAAACCCTCCTACCGAATTCGTTCTACATGATCCTAAAATCCTACCTACAACACAGAAGATTTCAAGTAAAATACGAAGAGGATTTCTCAAAGCTACATTATATCAAGGCCTCAGTACCACAAGGATCAGTGCTAGGTCCAGTACTATACTCCATATATACGGCTGACCTGCCTGAGACACCTGATGTTGTTACAGCAACATACGCAGACGACACTGCATGTCTTGCAAGTGACATAGATCCAAAAGAGGCATCCATCAAATTACAAACCCAACTGGATAAAATAGATGCATGGTTGCGAAAATGGAGAATCAAGGCTAGCGTAACCAAGTCTATGCAAGTAACCTTCACACTCCGTAAAGGAGATTGCGCGCCTGTTTGCATGGAAGGTAAAACCTTACCAACCAACAACACAGTTAAATACTTGGGCCTACACCTAGATAGAAGATTAACTTGGGCAAATCATATTAAAGCCAAAAGAACTGAAGCAAACCTATTGTTGAAAAGTCTGTCCTGGCTTCTGGGTCGCCAATCCCGACTTTCGCTTAGTAACAAACTGCTTGTTTACAAAGCAATCATAAAACCGATCTGGACCTACGGCATAGAACTCTGGGGATCTGCTAGCAACTCTAATTTAGAGATACTTCAGAGATTTCAAAACATTGCACTAAGGACAGTCTCTAGCGCACACTGGTTCGTGAGAAACTCGGAAATACATGAGTACCTTGAGATGCCAACCATTAAGGAGGAAGTCAACAACTACAGCAAGAAATACAAAGAAAGACTAAATAAACACAACAACAAACTAGCTAAAGACCTGCTAAAAGATCAAGAGAACGTGAAACGCTTGAAAAGATGGCATATACTTGCACTAGACCAAAGAGACTAAGTCCTCTCGACCATAGTAGACGGTGTTATTCAATGGAATTGCACCCAAAATAAAATTCCACCCCAGAACACATCTGATTATGGCTGAAGAGCCGATGGCAGATAAATTGGAGAAAAAAAAAAAAAAAAAAAAAAAAAAATTCAAGTAGTATACTGTGTAGGTACTTTTCTCTCTTTCTCGACTGTACCTAATATTAAGTCTAAAATGACTTGATTAGGTTTGGTATTCCATATTATTAGGTAAATGTGTTTTCAAATGGATTTACTGTACTAGATGGCAAACACAAACTAGATACATGATTCGGGTTCGAATCCCGATTGTCGGTTTCCATACTTTCCATAATATTTACATAACTAGTACCTACTTAGGTTTTAGTTTACTCCGATCGAAATTTCTCTCTTTTCATAATCAAGCCAATACTTGCAAAGGAAGTCTTGGTTAGTTTTAGACATGTCTGAAAAACTTCGCCACGCTATATGGAGAGAGCCTAAGGCATATTTTGTACGGGTCTCCGCTCTTGTCACTTTCACTCTCATACGTCAGAAAGAGACATCATGTTCGACTTCTATTAAAGATTCAAACAATGGAAAAACAAATTAGTGAAAAGCAAGACCGGTGTCTGCGATGTAAATATGGCGTACTCCATAGAAGTTTTTTGCTTCATGGCTAAACACTCAACCGACAACCTCATGACCACATCAAAGTCCACCCAAGTTAATAAATACTGTAAGCATGGCCGACTTTAGCATTTTTCTTTGTGTGGTGCAATTTATTAGCTAACGCTGCACATTTGTACAGAATTTATTATTCTGCAACATATTTTTTTGCAAGGCAGCGAGAGTTTTATTTAGAAAACTGCAATGTTACTAAAATATTATGTTTTTGGCTCACGTACAAGTAACGCGCGACGTTGTAATGTCATTTTTGCTGAAATAATGTTGTGGGGTGTCTATTATTAAAAACTTAGTAGGTCTGCTGCATAATCTGGTGAAAAAAAATCTAACATGTTTATTACCGAAAACACAACAAATAATGAGTACTGACGGGCTAGAATAAATTGAATAGGTAATTAGAAAACTTATCCTACTCTATCACAGTGTATGGAGTTTTCACAAAATCACGGGTCACCCAGGAGCTAATAGTACCTAAATAGAAAATGTTTTGTCACGACCAGGACACGAGCCCGGGACGTCGCTATTCCGTGGCACGCGTTTCCAACAAAGTCACAGGTATTTGAATTACCTCCATAATCGAGACTAACTAGTGCGTGACGTAAAATTTTATCCGTACTGAAAATATTATTGTAATCAATCGCACATACCACTATTCTATATTGTGATTAAACTCTAAACATTATTAGATAGCTACAGTGCGCGAGGCGTAAGCTCAGGTTTGCATTTGTGTGAGTGCACACAGATAGTGTAGAGTGATATTCGGCCTGAGGCGCGACGCGTTCAATGCAAACGCAACAAAATACACCCTGCCGCGCACGCACCGCACTTCACCTCTTGTACCGCTATCACTCACACAAATGTAAACCTGAGCTTACGCCTCGCGCACTGTACCTACCTAAACCTATAGTATACCTAGTACCTACCTAGTTGCCATAAAGATACAAATCGTAGTCACGCATTTGTGTCAACTAACTTTTAACAGAGGTGGTACGGGGCCCCTATACTTAACGACAAGTAATGTTCACTGATAATGATAAACTAACTGTAAGTTGAACTAAGTAACTGTAGGTTATCTTAAAAACCGAAGAGAGAAAAAGCATTTTTTTCGGTACAAGATTTATTAAAATTAATGCCATCAATAGGTCTTTATTTGGCTTACATGTCTTTGAATATCACAGTAAAATAGCGTATGAAGATTGACATTTGTGATTCTAAAATCATGATGCAAATAATCGAACCGCGCAGTGCGCGATAGTCTTGGGCCGAGATTTGACCGACATTCAGAAATAATTTTGAGCACGAGCTTAGGCCATAGACAGTTTTGAGTATGAGTGGAGTTTGAGTTCGGTCTTACAAGTGTCAGTTTTCACAGTCGTAAGTGCGATTTCACGCTGAGTTCGTGCTCAAAAATATCTATGACGCATCGCGGCTTTAGGTTTCCATGGTGACTTAGAACTTGTGGGCTAGTTTGCCGTCCTGCATACGTGCGTGTGTGGCACCGGCGCGTTACCGCTGTAGCTCCTTGTGCTTTGTACGAAAAAATTACAGTCGTCCGTGTGCAGTATTACTACCGCACCTCTCCGGCACTGCAGCAGGCCGCCACAAAACATCTAAATTGAAAAGCCCCTAAAACTATCTTACTAGAAAACGCAAGACTCATCTCGCATACACCAGCCTGCCAGTCGACTGCCCCTTCCAATTTAACTCCCCAACTAACATGTCCGGTCCAGTCGGGTCACCCACGCACTTTGCGTTACTATTCCACCAAAATTAGGAGACCTCTGCCATTTATGACCTTTCCCTGTTGAAATCAGATAGAGGGAAGCCGTGCAGCTCTAATGTTGCTGGCTAGAAAGTTCATGCGTATCTCTATAATTATAAGACTCAACTAGTGACTGTCTGTACGTCAGTCTGTCTGGATGTCTGTATTGTAGCGTGATGTGATGATGCAATGTTGTTTAATGCCATGACCAATTATTACTACATATTCGCGCTAGGTAAAAACCTATAGTTTGATGATTTTGTATATTATAGGTTCTATAAAAAATTATAGAACCTATAATATACAAAATCATTAAACTATACCAAAAAGGCGAGTGTTCTAACATTTTTTTTGTAAAATTCTTCCCTAAGGGAAAGGCAAAGCCAACTAGGTATATATATATATACAGCCTAGTCTGATGTTAATAGAATGTCTGAATTCTTATAAATACATTCATATATACGAAGATAACCTAAACCTACGCACAACCCTCCCAAACCACTAAACGAATTAACGATCCACGCAATCGTCGAGTTATGCAAGGACTCCTTGCTAAGCACAAAACTTCACAAACGCGTCTTCTTTCTACCACTCCAATTAATAGAAACGTTCGCGGACATCTCCTGATTAACTTAATGTGATCATTAATCACTAAATACCATGGAAACTATTTAATTAGAATTTTCACAAAAAAGTAGATAATGGCGTTTCGCGCGCTTTTCAAGGAATCGTGTTCTAAAAATTTGTTAAATACGATGATGATAAAATTAACGTCCACATTTTTCCTTTTTAATTTATAGGCAAAACATCTCAGTCCACATACAGCCCCATTCCAAGGAGGTTTTATTCACAGGTGAAACCGCGCGGGAATCGCTACTACAATATACATAAACCATTTCGGTACCAGCCAGCATTGTTCTCTAAACCACAATAGGATTATAGGATACCGCATTTTCACTTCCGCTATAGGTAAGTGTGCACTTACCCGGATTTGGTGCAGATATTCGTTTATAAATGTCACCTATGACTTTATTTAAATGCGGGACCGTTTTCGAGGCTTATTCTATTCACTATTGTGGTCTTTATTGTATTGTTACAGAGTAAAAATAGCGAAAACTTATTCAGTATTCTAGCACACAAAATTCATAGCAATTTGACAGTTGTAAGAGCAATGTGTTTTAGATCCAATTCCAGCAATACGAGTTGATGCCACCTACTTACCATTTTTAAATTCGATCATTCACTATTTTGTACATTTTGAAAAGTTTTAGTATTCTAGCACAGTCGAGTCGGTAGGTCATTACGTATTTAAGTTCATAAGCTCACGCCTCCATTCTGCCACGATAGCACACATAGCGATCCTGGCATACAATAGCACACATATCCTTGCATATAATAGCACACATAGCGATCCTGGCATACAATAGCATACAATATCCTGTCAAACAATAGCAAACATCCTAGCATACAATGACACACCCAATTAATCAATTTAGCGGATTTAAGTTAATATTGTTAAATCACAAAATGCTTGAAGTTTTGCGATTAATGTGGCATTTGAGTGACATTAGTATCTCCTGGCTTAATTGGGGATTAGGCTTTAATCAATAAAAAAGTGTCTAAAACAATGACATGATTAAATAACAGATTTGTAGCCATTCCAGAGTGTGGCACGCTAAATTTAATCGTTGTTAAGCGAGTCGTCCCACTCATCTCAAACAATGTAACATTATGTGACAGTTACATTTGCGTTTAGGTTTAGTTTTGATGGCCGTGATAGAATCACACCTTCTAATTATAATCTCGTTTGAATTAACTACATTACATCATTGTCTTATTCGTGCCGTGTATGAAAATGCTGATTCACTTTACTAAATTTACTTACATTTTTCCACAAACTTGCATGTCATTTCACGTTTTTGCGTATTACTTTTGCGTGTCACCAAAACATTTTAGGTATTAGGTAGGTATAACAAAAAGTTCCATTTGTCTTGTGTAACAAAACATCTAGTGCCAACATTAAACATTTCTGTGATACATAGATAATTAGGTAGGTACATAAATTATTGACTTCCACACGCAGAGATTCCTTGCACACCACTCTCGCTGCCTCCACATTCATCTTTCGAAGCGAACTTGTAGAAGTGTAGCTCTCTACACACTCAACTTTAGGTTAGATTCTTCGTGAGAGATTCTCTTATATATCCTGCCTTCTAAGGCCGGTTATGATATGCGATTCCGAATTGTCGAGAGAGTGAAGGCCGGTTATGATATGCGATTCCGAATTGTCGAGAGAGTGAAGGCCGCTTATGATATGCGATTCCGAATTATCGAGGAAGTGAAGGCCGGTTATGATATGCGATTCCGAATTGTCGAGAGAGTGAAGGCCGCTTATGATATGCGATTCCGAATTGTCGAGAGAGTGAAGGCCGCTTATGATATGCGATTCCGAATTATCGAGGAAGTGAAGGCCGGTTATGATATGCGATTCCGAATTGTTGAGAGAGTGAAGGCCGCTTATGATATGCGATTCCGAATTGTCGAGAGAGTGAAGGCCGCTTAGGGGCCATCCATAAAGTACGTCACACGTAAAGGGGGTGGGAGGGGGTCGACAAAGTGTGACATGGTGTGACAAGGGGTGGGAGGGGTCCTAAGTTTCGTGACATCACATTTCAAAATATAATATATCTAGAGACTGAAGATGATTGAGTTTCTGTCTTCTTCTTTTTCTTTATATTCAATGGTTTATTGCTTTGTTATTGTTTCAAATATTTGATATAATGTTGATTTCATAAAAAAAGTACTTAATTTAAATGGAAATAAAACTAATTTCGGAACTGCTGTTTTAATTTAATAATTTTTCGATGTGAAATTGCAAAACATGTGACGTCACACTAGGGAGGGGGGGATCTCAGAAATGTGACCACCTGTGACAAGGACGGGGGGGGGGGGGGGATCTCAGAAATGTGACCACCTGTGACAAGGACGGGGGGGGGGGGGGGGGGGGGGCTCAAAAATCATGAAATTCGTGTGACGTACTTTATGGATGGCCCCTATGATATGCGATTCCGAATTGTCGACACATAACCTACCTTAGAAATGTATTCATTTAACGACTCGATTACCGGGCCTATACGAATAGAATGGCCTTAAGCCGATATAATTCACCCTACCCTAGAAACTTGTAAGAGTTCGTCTCAGATTTTATTATAATAAGCGGATTTCAGGGATACTTCGCTGTCGGTCCGGCCCGAGTTGGGTTACAGTAAGTCTAGACTGTTTTGCTTGGCTTAGGTTTCTTATAACTGAACTGGACCTACCTACCTCGATGATATTAGACCACCCGTTCCGAGTTTATGATCTCCTAGTAATTTAACGGTGCAAGATTCTATTCTCCGTGCAAAAGGTGTAATATGTATAGCGAGTGTATTCGTAAGTCAATAAGGTAGTGATTATTATTAACCAGTATACATGGTTTGATGAGGAGGCGGAGACCTTTGCCTAGCAGTGGGACGATTTATAGGTTATTAAAAAAATACATGGTTTAACGGAAAGGGGTTTTCGTATATCGTGAATTTATTTTTTCCCTTTTCATAAAGCTGATCGAAATTCTTTTTTATTCGAAAAGTCTACTTGTTTTACTTATTTAGATTGTGTAAGAGTAACCGTGATAATTTCATTTAGTTTCATATTTAGCGGCCACTACAGAATCACTCCTACAAAATCCCTGTCAATCTTAGACGTAAGGACTATAATGATTTAGGCATTCTTTATTTTCCGTGTACAGTAGGTACGTGGCTAGAAGTACTTTCCGTGTCGAGTCGCCCTCACGGACCCAGTTCACGGAGCAGAGATGGCTCACAGTAATGGCGGCTCTTAGCAAATGAAAACTCGATTTTTACGACGCTTTCTGCCAAATTACTTCGCAGTAAAAGACGGAAATATTAAAATTAGACGACTTTTTCGTCGTTCATTTTAAACGAAGCGTGGGGCTCGCTTTCTATTCTATAGTTAAATGACATTGCCACATTTCAATGCTTTGCCCCACCTACAAAACTACGTGACCATTTAAGCTGTACCTATCATTTTGTTGGGGACTTATTACAGGTTTCATATTGCATAATCATAATCAGTATCATTTTCTACTACTCTCGCAACTCCTATAGAAGAATAACAAAAACAATGAATAATTCGCTTCGATTTCTATTTTCTGAATTCTCAATTATGCTGTTTTTTTCGACTCGCTTGATGTACAAAACTTTATTTTAAACCAATAATTTTAATAAAAAAACGGAGATATTTTTACATTTATTCGTTCTTGTACATCATGCGGTTGATGGTGGGGCAGAATCTGGCATTGTCATTTGTGGCGTCATTGTCACGGCAAGGCCATAGAGCTATCATCATCATCATCAGTCTATTTATATGTCCCCACTGCTCGGGCACAGACCTTCCCTTACATCGAGGGAGCTCGGGCCATAATCCACCACGCGGGCCCAGTGCGGGTTGGCGGATTTTACATGCCTTAGATTTTTTTTTCTACGACATGCAGGTTTCATCACGATGTTTTCCTTCACCGTTTTTTTTTGAGAGCACTCGGTAAATGTACGTAAGTTTTTCCATCGAAAAAACCGAGGATAACTCATTGGTACATGGCTGCCCTAGCTGGGAATCGAACCTGGGACCTCCATATTGCAAGTCCATTGACCCAACCACTGAGCCACCGAGCTCTTCATAGAGCTATACATTTTATAAATTAACGCGATCGATACAGCTATTCATCCATTTATTTATACGTATTTTGTTTGTCATACAACTTAATACTCAATACTCAATTATTTATAGCATTCCATAAGTTGTAATACAGATGTTCATATAATTTACATTAAAAATGTTACAATGCTCTTTATGGGCCTTGTCTAGGCACAGCAATACAAGAGAGAAGACGACAGTTTTTGATACTTACAAACAAAACTATTTACATGAGTTTCTGATATAGTTCGCAGTGATAATTTCCGTTTCAGAATCATATTATTTATTTATTACAAGTAAATACCGAAAATCGGATTTGCAGTCGAGATTTTTATTTTTTGAAATATTTTCTTATACTAAGTTTGAGTTCTACAGGCACACAATATAGGTAGGTTCATATCCTCGGTAATTGTACTGACATATTGTTTTGTTGCACAGGGAATGCATGTCATGTACCCTGAGCCGCCGGTGCACTATCGCAGCAGTCAGCCCCAGAGCACGCAGCCCGAGTACCAGTCGGCCGTGTCGCCGGCGCGCCTCCAGCCAGCCAAGAAACGTCGCGTGCTAAGCCCCAGCGCAACACCGGCACAACACCTCACGCCGCAACACACGATAGACAACACAACATACAAGGTACGCTTAGTTGTGGAACATATCGCAGCAGTCAGCCCACTTACCCCTTAGACCTGTAACAGGCCCGTGTCTGCCCGCACATGAGCGACACGGCACCGCTGTCAGCTTCGTCGCATCATCGTTGACAGAATTTTTCGCTTGCAAATTTGTACCGATTTCATGTCTATTGGGTAAATGGTCTGTGTGAGTCAGCCCCAGAGCACGCCTGTGTTACATGCGTTATATAAGCAAAGGGTGCTGAAATAACTCATTGGCCCAAGTGTCTCCTAACCGAAGTGGCATGTCAAAGGCCCGGTTTCCACCAAAGAGGAGTGGAGATGTGTTTGAATAACCAATCCGATTTCGTTCCTTCTCCTAAGCGGAGCGCAGATGTCAAAATAACGAAATCTGATTGGTTATTCAAACTCCTCTCCTCTCCGCTTTGGAGGAAACTGGGCCTTATTCTTATTAAACTACCTGCGATGTCGCTAATTAGTAAATATACAATTTAGTTGGAATATAGTTACGAAATTTTAGGTAGAATTCTTAAAATGGTGCTACGAAACTGTTTGCATGGTCGACTTCTCTGATTTGTCGGCTCTCTACAAAATATCTACTTTAAAGGTTTTAGATAGGAAGTATCGAAACTTTTTTCAATGCCTTAGCTTTCTTAGAAAAGTGGCAATCACAGAACGTGAACATAATGCAAAGGAAAGCAAGTAAACTTCGCTGTTTGTCGAACGAATTGATTCCAATGGAAAGTTCCACAGTACAAAATGTGCACAGTATTTTATTGTATACAACTTAGGAAAGGTTACTTGTGCCATTGAATAAAATAAAGTAATATTCTTTTTACATTTGTCCGCGTAACCTCTATAAAAATTGATAAAAGCAGTCCTTATCGACCGGTCGGTTACCTTCATACATAACCATGCAAAATTAATTTGTCCGTTCACTAGACGTTCCTGACTTTAATTTATGCTAATTAAATTACCGTCTCTCTTTATTCTTTATTATATCTCTTTATTTTGTTTAAAATCTGATCGATACATCGACTGTGGGGTTTCAGAAAAGGTATGGCATTGATTGTATACTCATACACAAAAGTCACAAAACGCAACGTTTGTCTGTTCGATTAAAACTATTGAAACTTGAGGATCGCTCGAATTTTTTTGATGCAGCTGAAAATAATTCGACTATTAATGATTGTGCTTCATATTGGGACCAGTGACGACCGATAATGGTGACATCGTAAATAAAACGGCTATACAAACCTCCATGATGAAGATATACCAGACAGTATAACCATTTATTAAATAACATGTCTTATCAAATGTAATGCTGATAGTAGACAATTCAAGTGATAGGCTTGTCACAGCGCATTACTGTTGTTTTAGAGTTGACGTCACATCGCGTTTGACTGTGCCTGATGAATATTTAACCATGTCAACACTGTCACAACGTATAAGGGTGCGGTTCGATGGCTAACCGACCGTAGGTTTCCACTTAAATTGTTGTTAACTATAATATACTAAGGTATATCTAAATGGATGGAGCTTGGGCTAGGCACCAGTGAATCCAAATCCAATAAGCAATCCTGGGACCCTGTGAATAACACTACATCCATGGGGTTTAGTGAGTAGTAACCTCATGTACTCGGTCTCCCCAAGAGCTGACTGTAGTGTCAGAAAAAGAAAATAAACCTGTCATGGCCGCTCAATCTACGTATTCGGAAACCACATGCTGGAATCGCTACAATTTTCAAAGAAGGCATGTAATGTAAGGTCAATGTAGCGGAGAAGGCATTTGTAGGTACATTGGTGACACTAAATTCTGGTAATGAAAGAAATATCCACTTTTCTAAGAGAACAACTTTCGTGCGTCATTCACAAAGAAACCGAGATTTCGATTTATAATTTGATTAAAAGCAGCGATGATTTCCCAAGAGCCAAAAATATCGTACTGTCGACAGCGTATCACGTGTACAACAGTGCTACTCTACGCTACGCTAATACAGCCTAGATTGTACTGTTGACTGTTCGAGACGGGCTTTTCAAAACAAACTGTGGTGTTGACGTTAAAAATGAATATTTGTCTTGCAATGTATTGGGCGTGCGTCGGCTGTATCGATTCGACCTTCGTTACCAAGAGGGATTCCGATACAGGGCAGGGACAAACAAGCCTAGCTCTAATGAAGGCGACAAAACCATGTACAGGTTTTACGTAGATGTAAAAAGGCGTTGCATAATCTATTCGATACAACAATCGCAACTAAAATCGTTTCTCTATCGAATGTATGCATGTCACAAAATTGTTACAAAACCGACTGCTTTTTAGCATAAAATGTATCTTTCAGTCCCGCGTTCAAGACGAATCTAATCTAATCAAGGTGAATGCACACATATTGAACTGTTTCTTACGTGATTGGCGTGAAACATTCTCAATGCCGTCCGCTGATTGGCTAGCTTGAAAAATGTCGCAATAAATCGCGGTGTTGTCTGTGATTGTGAATTTACCTAACGATATCTCATACATCAAAATCCTTCAATCAGTTTAGGCTACAGGAGGGCACAAAATAACCGTCATACTCGAAAAACAGTACCCTCCTCCGGCAGTCGGGTAAGACATCCTTTGCCGAGTTATCGCAAACAATGCACTAAAGCATCTGTCACGAGATGGTCTCTCTACCGTTACTAACATCTGGGGCACTTTTGAAAGTATCGCGCTGTGTTGGCGCCTCGCTTTGCGACGCAACCGAAATTGGATTGCAGTCCTTTATTGTGCATTTTTTTTTAATTGCAGATATCGGTTTACGTTGTAAACCAGGTGTGCTAATTGGAGTGGAATCGACTCGAAACTTTTAAGTTTTTGGAACTCAATTCTATACTTTCGTTTCTGTTCACGCTCGAATATAAATAAGTTAAAACCTGTCGCCCCTTATAAGTTGTTATAGCGCACTTTGGAAACTGATCAATACTGGTAATTAAATTAATTCTGAAGAAAATAAGAATCTGGGGAAGTTCGTGACTCTTAAGTTTAAATAAAAATAAAGTTTCAAGCTCCTATAACTTCCTTTAATTTACAAACCAATTGTGATTTTTCGCTTCTTCTGAACTTTTTGGTTCTTATTTTTCAAAACTTTTAATTGTCAATATCATTCGTCATCAGCCTCTCCAACAGCCTTCTAATGTTCAAAATACTGTCTATCTTCTATCAAGCAATCAGCACGTGCCGTTCTCAATTTGACAGTTATCTACCGTTCATCGTCGTGATTTGTGTACTTTATCGCTTACATTACATCAATGGCTATTAAAAACGCGACTCCTATTGGCTGACCCGGCCTTCGTTAGCCAATGAGAGCCACGCTGCTCCCCCCGTACCCCTCGCAAATTTTCTGCGTTACGTTAGTGTGAAGAAATATCTCTACACTTTATTGGTCTAATTGCTTCATGGCTAACACTTTATAAAATCTCGTTAAAACGCCCGGTAGCTACACTTTTCCAGTAATTGGGTTTCCTCAAAGTAATTTTCGAAGAGTCTCCGTCCCGAGCTTTTATTTAGTAAATAGCCTCAAAATCCCTGATGGAATCTGGAGCTCAATCGATTAAATTGGACCTTGTTACATTATGAAATTCGCGAGTAATTTTGCCTAATAACATTTCAATGGAGTTGGCAGCTGAACGTGATAATTTACAAGAGCTTAAATTTTAATCGTTTCATTGAATTACATTTTTACCACCGACTGTTCGTCGTTTGGACGTGCAACTAGTAAATTTATGCTGGACGGTAATTAATTTTGATCGAATGCTCTGAATTTTTTTGGAAAACTTCCAATTCAGTGTTTGGTTCATGTATGGCCGAGCTGAAAGCGATAAAGTTATGCCGGAATCCGTAAAATCATTACTGATATACTGACCTAAAACCCTTGGAATTGTGATACAGAGAGAAGTAAAACGGTCAAAGATATTAAATTCCCCAGAAAAATATTGCCATACCTACTGAAAAAAATGGGAGTAGGTTCCGGACTAGATATTCGTAGATGGACCAGGCATCGGGGTCAGGATATTTAGACAGGTGTCGCAAACCCAATGATCTGAACACGTTTCACCCCAATTGACCGTACATTTTTTGTTTGGCCTATGGACCCAGTGCATGGCAAAGGCCTGTCCCAATTCCCTCCACCCATACATCTAGATCTTGCATCTCCTCTGGCCAACGGCGGTAGAGCTTGTCTAGGTAGACCATTGTTTGCGGGGACGGTCGCAGTTCTCATACGTCTTCGTCTTCTGGGGAACCTATTCGCGATTTTGTGCGCATCAGACTGTCTTCACCTAACTCCCTGGTCCACGTGTCTGGATACTGTCATACGGCGGTCTTTTCGCCCGTTCATTTTTGTAACACAGTGCGATTTTCCAGATTCGGTCCGTTTTATTTACCCCCAACATACTACGATGGTTGCTTCGTTGCTTAAGCTTAAACTTTTGGGACTCCTTTAATTTCTGCGTACCGTGGGTTGGATTAGTGACAAAATATGCTACGTAAAAAACAATTTCTAAGAGAAAGTTTGATGCCTAAACGAAGTCCAACCATGGCTTCACTTATCGGATCCGAACAATGCTTGAAATTTACAAATGTTTGCGCAAGCAGCCCGCACGTGGATTGAGGGGAACTGGCCTCGTGACGCTGAAACGTGACCAGGGAGGCGGGGCTTACGTTAGTTAGCCACGTTGGGCCCAAACTGGGATGGTGCACAGAACAGTGAATTGAAGTTACAATACACTTGCCATGCAGTATAACCCGCTACACTGCCGCTCTCATATGACATCTCTAATCTCTGTTAAATACTCCGTGGGTTGGTTCGATCGGTGTTGTCGGAGATATGTTATTGAGTCAGTTGTGGAGGCACAAGAACGTTAGCAAGCAATTTGTACTATTGTCTCCGCGATAACAATGGGCTTTGCGACAACGTCGTTAGCTAGGCCAAACCGGGGCATTTCAAAATCTACGTCTTTAACGAGGCTCAAGGGCTTTCAAATGCAATGCATGCAATATCTTTATACTGAAATCCTAGACTCACAAATGCTTACCAAATCGAAATATAAAGTTGTCTCTGCAAGTTCTGTTAATCGCGTGCTAAATCAACGGCCTCATCATAAGTTACCATCAGATGAGATTGATATCAACCGAGGGTTTAGTTTAACACATAATGTAATCAAAAAATGTAATACAGAAAGCATTGCTAAAGACAACATGTCTTATAAAGATAGGAATTCGTTTATAATGTTTGTTAGTTGTACCTAACATTACAACGTACATTAAGTAAAGTATATAGGTAGGTACTTATGCCAAAAATATTCTTGCCGTGTTTGAGTATCGTTTGTTTACAACATCGCCACAGTATTGCGTAAGTTAAATGTGCTCGAGGAAACTTCATTATGGCGATATTCTGAGAAGTAGACTGGGGTACTGTACCGTCAATAATGTTTATATTACTGGTTTATCCTAGCGTGTTTCCTCGAGCTACATGTCTTAAACGTGGCGTGGGTCATCCCCTGATCAGATGGAGGGATGATCTTCACAAAGTGGCTGGCGGAGACGGAATGCAAAAGGCCGAGATGCGGGTTGATTGGCGTGCCTAGAGGACAGGCCTACGTCAAGCAGTGGACTGCCGCGGACTGATGATTATGAGATGATGTCCCAGAAATTATTATTGCCATACATGTTGGTTGATGTCTAATCGATATTGACAAATTATGATCAAAATTTCGCAAGTAATAAAGAAAAAAACTTTGTTGTATAATTTAGAAGTTTCAGTGCTTGAAAAAACTTTCTTTTTACCAGTGTTCAGAACTCTGTAACTTTTTAATTATACAACTTGTCCTTCCTAGTTTAGTCGGTGTGACTGCCTTCTGTGCAAGGGTTCAGGGTTCGATTCTCAGTCGAGACTTGTAAGACCTATGACCGCTTTTTCCGGGTCTGGGTATAATTTGTGACCGGAACCAGGAAATCGTGCTATGGACCATGAGTGTTTTACTGTTCAACTTTTCTTTTAGACTAGGTTTTTATCGTAAAAATTCCCCTTTGAATGCCAATATCGCTCAGGTTTCAACGTCCATTTGATTGCGATAACAAGTTATGTGGAGCGACGACTCTTCGTCCACGACATTGTGTTCGATTCTATTTCATCATCGAAAACAGCATAATACTCAAATTGGGCACCAAATTATTTTCACGGCGAAAAATTCGTGAATAACAATTTAATCGCCTCACACACGCTTCTTTCAAACTGAGCTCTGCTGTGTAGTAATTTAGTGGTGTTTTCGCTTATCTCGCGTGTGACGCAAGAGTGTTTGTTTACCCAGAGCAAAGTGGCTACGTGCATTTCGCGAGCTGGCACCACTGGCACGACGTTGCCAAGTCGTGCTCAGTGTTGCTAACTGTATTCTGAAATTTTGCAAGCGAACTCAAAAATTCTAGCAATCTTTTCCATCCATGATACCCGTTAACGGTGAAGGACAACGTGAGGAAACCTATGATGCCTGAGAAGAAAATCTAAGACATGTATTTTCCACCAATTCGCACTGGTCCCGAGTATTGGATGGCGGATCCTCTCTCGGTGTAAGGAATGTTTGTGCTCCAACAGTGGGGGCTTTTAAATAAGCCGATGATGATTCCCGTTAAACCAAAAAAAAAGGATTTTCTTGCTTTGTAGTTTTAACTAATAGCTAGCTGATTGTGTTGCAATCTATAATTTTGGGGTTGCATTAACCGCAATCAAACATTCCGTCAGACCATACTTTACTACAGGTTTCCAACCATGACTGTTTTGTGAACCTTTCTTTTTATAACTGAAGAATAAATTTTCTTGCAATATAATCTCTTTCCATTAGACGAAGGCTTTTCCAGTTTCCACCTCATCCTAATCCCGGGGAAATCCGTCAATTTGGCAACACTGGTGCTTGGGCCGAATTTGGCAGCGCGCATGACGGCTGGGCTGGGGCCCACGTTGACATGACCAATTTTTACTCGCGGCGAAAACAAAATCTCGTTCGAGACTGGACTGGTTGGTAGTGGCCACTTACTTTATTTTTAAGCTTTCTTAGTGGCGTCTGTTTGACGACCGTCGGCGCACGAAATGTTTTTTTTTATATATAAAGAAATTTAACTGCTAATTTTCTCCTTTTAGCTTATACATCATATCAATGGTCACATGATGTACCTGCGATTTCGATGTTATTATAGTCTGCGCAATAAGGTTCGAAATCGCAGGTACATCATGTGACCATTGATATGATGTATTCATATCAATGGTCACATGATCCCTAGCTTGAGCATCAGTTTCTTTCAACGGTGACCGAGTTTCTTTCAACACTATTCTTACCTTCACAAAACTAAGTATAACTAAAGTAATAGTAAATATCAAGATATTCGATGGAATGATTTGTCGATAAATTAATGTGTCGGTGAATAATTCCATCGATTAAAAGAGTTTCGATGAAATGGGTCTTCGATATATAGAAACTTAGGTTAATAGATTCATCGATCAACTGAGGTATCGAGTAAAAATTTTTCGATGAAACGAACCATCGGTGAAACAAAATTCGCTGAATGAACGCTTCGCACAATCGAACGATCGAGTAACCGTCATCGACGAAACAACATTCGATAAAAAGTGTTTCGATATCATGTAGGAGACCCCATGATGTACCTGCGATTTAAAACCTTATTGCGCAGACTATAATAACATCAGTGCATTGTCCAAAATGTTACACTAGCTAGACTGTACTAAGAGTAGTCCGCCATTGAAGTTCGAAACTATGATGCTTGTGAGGCACAGTTCGACATCCTAGCCAATTTTTGCTAATTGTGGCTTGATCTGTATTTGAAACCTTTTCAAATGTTTTTTGTTAGTAAGAAATTGTATTGAAATGTTCAAAAAACGTGCTTTGAAAATATTTCATAGTGATCTTTTTGTGTGCAGAAGTTCAAATCAGTATTATAGTTGGTCCAATTGGAATCTTATGGCGGCACTTCACTTAGCTATTCGTATTCGCTATTGGATGTTTGTCGTATTTGTCAAATACTTGACGTACATACAAATAAGACTAATATTTTGTCAAGAATACCAACCACACATGGCAATTATGACAAATACGAATAACCAAGTGAAGTGCCACCATTATAATAAGCGTCATTCGCCACGTCAACCATCATCATCAACGAATAAAATTTCTGGTCGCTAATCTCGTAAGAAAGTGTTTGACGTAAATCATTTGTCGGATTAAATCCAGCGCCAAAAGCGGCTGTAATGAATCTGACATTCAGGACGACGATTCAAGTTTGAAAGTCGTTATTATATTTACATTTACGACGTTGCCACTTGGTTCGGTTTCGGAAACGTGCCAGTGTTGCGGATCGTTGCACCGAAAAATGCTTTTGCGCTTAATTTGCGGCGAAAAAACCGAAGGACAGTACTTTTGCCCCCGGATGTCTGTGATCAAGTCTGACGTTTTGCGACAATGCTAGTTAGTTGGCTCTCGTTTCCTGCTTGGCTCGGCTTGATGGAAAATCAAGGTGCTTGCTACAAAGTATGTTATAAAAATCCGGACTTGTATTCTGTAAGCATGTCTAGTGTCTGAATCATGTTGCTATGATGACGTTGACATTGAATTTTCAAGAGTTTTCTTCTCATTGCGACTAAGACTGTAGTTGTCATTTGCCAGTGTCGCAGTGGAAGAAACTGGACAGTATTAAGCGATCCATGCTCGATCCCAAGGTCAAACATATGCTAATGAAACACTCTAGGGATTTTCCGACATACATTTACTGATAAACGATGGCGGAAAACATCGTCTGAGATATGTTAGACCTACTAAAGAGTAGTCCAAGCCAATACGTATTCAAAACGATCGCACAAGTTAAGCAAGTAGTATCTGGATGTGTGACGACTACATTTTCATCTGAACCCCTCCGTCCCTTGATAAACACTTATCGTGGTAGTTGGTCCCGGTTGCTGTATTTTGACAGAAGTCGTGAGTGAGGCCATGTCAATCTCTGACACAGTTTGGTCACTAAACAACACAACAAGAAGTATAAATGCTAGTCCTCAAAAAGGGACTGCCGCCTGTCTTGCATGAGGGATGTGCTTGTCACAAAGTGGAACCAAATCCTGACTAGCCAGCTATCCTCAGCGATAACTACGAGTCCTCATTATCTTTCGTAATGCTTCTTTCCCACAAAGATCTCTCTAAAAACCTTTGTTTTATGTGGGCAATTGATTAAATCTGTGCAGGACGCCGGAGTACGTGTTATGCCTTGACATCGTTCGCAAGTCGGGTTTGAAGGCTCGTGCAGTTTATTCGGAATCCTGCATCGGGTTTGTGCAATGGATATTGCGTGATGTGGTCTTCGAATAGGGTACTTACCCGGTCGAATAAAAAATAAATTATTGCATCTATCCATTGATCTCCTATAAACAACTAGGTACACAAAGGTCTTACTAAAACAATTTTAAAAACGTCCAAATAAGGGTCCATTGTTAACGTCCAAATAATGTCCAATAAAGCAAATGAGTGTCCATTCATCCGTTTGGAATTTCTTTGCACTCGGACATTTTTAGAAGGCAGACTGTGTATCTAGTTATTTATAGGAGATCAATGCATCTATCACACAAATCAATCAGCTAATCGATACAACATGTCTGAATAGAAAAAAAATCACAAAAATTTAAAAGTCGGAGATTTAATTGCAGAACACCTTGATTTCGATATATTTCCGTTACATCCTATATTGTGTAAATATACAATTAATGTAGGACTTTATAGGTACTTGTCGATACCTGCATGTCGTATGTGCAATGTATATTTCGTGATGTGGAGTTCGAATTGGCACTGAGCGGTCCACACGGGTCAGTGGCCTGTGCCCGCCCCCGCTCGCCCCTCGCCCCCGCGGTTACGTAAGCGCTGTTGCCACACCGGCCACAACATTGCCAAAGTCGCTCCTCAGCAATCATTCGCGCCATGATAATCTTGCCTTATCAAAAAGTCATCTATCCCATTCTGTGGCCTTATCGAACCGGTATATCTACAATCTACAATACTTTCATGCATAATTTAGAGCAGTCATAGATTTAGTTGCTTACCCATTTCATTTGTACAGTTGAAAGCAACAAGTGTAACACTTTAGATCTTCATCATCATCATTCTGTATGCCCGTATCAGTCTGCTTGACATAGCCTCTCCCAAGGCGCGCCACTCAACCCGATTTCTCATCCAGTCTCTGCCACCTTGCGCAAGTCATCTTGTCGTGTCCCACACTTTAAGACCTCTCTCCTATGGTTGCCTGGAAGAGATCGCTTTTCGCGGTAATGTCTTCTAGATAATTATGACACAGTGGAAGCTTCTATCAACTTTCCATATACCTAAATCACCGTGATGCTAACGCGATCGAAATGTAAACGTGTTTGCAAAAACTTACACTAGGCCGAGTTTCACAGATGATTTTGTCTGATAGTCGTAGACAGTTGTGAGCAGGAGCTTAGCGTGAGCTCGGTCTTACGACCGTTAAAATTGTATGAAATCTGACAGTTGTGAGACCGGCTCAAACTAAGCTTGCACTTATATTAACTGTGTATGAATATTGGCATTTCAGCACATGCTTATTTCATATAATTTAAACAGCTGTAATGTGCTTCGGCACTACATATACTAAAATTGGAATGATACAGAGAAGATTAGCATGGCCCCTGCGCAAGGATGACCCGCAAAATCGTGAATCGTTTCTCATTTTTTAAATTTATACCCATCCTCACGCAATAGAAACTACTACTGATTACTAAGTTTTGCTTGCAATTCTTGACAATTAAGTACTTAAGTTTACTAAATTCGTTTTGATAACTCCTAGTGTTATCTATTAAAAAAATCCCTATATTTTAATCATTGCGTAGACATGCAAGCCTTGCGTAGTATTCCAGTCCGAAAAAGAAGGTTACGAAGCCTAAGTTTTAAGACATTTAATTACTATATTTTCATTCATTCAATATCTGTTTTATAAAGGCGTATTAGTCTATAAAAAACTTTTAACTTTAAGTTTGTGCGTTCATTGTTAAATCACATGTACATTTATTTCTTTTATTTAAACAAAGACCTTTTAAAAACAAACAGCCAGCTGTAAGATCGATCTCAGCCGGCCAATGTCCTCTGTAGTAAAATATTTCGTGCCAAAACTGTCCAAAAACCAGCTCGCTGTATGTCACGCCGATTAGTCAGTGTCGCAAACTTTCACCTCCATACGTTATTGTATCTCCGGGTCACAAAACGTAAACTTTCACGGTTGTTACACATACAGCCTTTGTGTATAAACTATAAAGCAATCGGGTAATGAGAACCATCAATTTGGATTTACACGGACGGAGAGATGCCGCCTCTTATGTTGTTATTGCAACGCGATACGAGTTTTACATACTTACATTAGTCTCTTGATAATGACCGTCGGGCATCGGTCGAAACTGTCGGTCTAATTGCCGGCTTCAACAATATAAGTGAGTGATATCCATTTTTATTAAAAAAAAATACAAATCTCTGTACTGACTGGTTGAGTCTGAATCTGAGTCTACACTGCTCAGAGTTGAGTATAGTTGGCTTTGTATACTCAATGTCCTATTTCATCACAAAAATAATCCGATTCTGGAATTTTCCTTGCGAATGTTATCCTTTGCCGTTTTAATAACAATTGATAAATGTAAGTATTTCCAAAAAAAATCGATGACATTTTTATTTACAACATGACCCCCTACAACAACTTTAATGTATGTGCTACGGGATCCCTTTTTTTCGCATAATTTTTTTGTCCTAATTTAATTTAGCATAATGAGTTAGGCATAATGTTTTTTGTCATAATCATATTTTGTCATAATTGTTTTTGGGCATACAATCTAACTAAGCATAATTCTAGTTTGGGCTAATCGTTTTTGCCCTAATTTTGATTTCCATATTGTTTTATGGCATATTGTTTATTCGTCTAATAGATATTATACATAAATAATGTTTGTTTGTGTATTTCTTCTTTTTTGTTGGTATTGGTGTTGTATGTATGGTGTATTAGGTAATAGTAGGTTACGGTGCGGCGGGGGTGGCCCTTGGGCCACCCGTAAGCCGCCAACATGATTATTTTATATACAATCAAAAAGTAGGTATTAGGTAGGTATATCAGATATAACTTAGGTACCATAGTGTAATAGTAGGTTACGGTGCGGCGGGGGTGGCCCTTGGGCCACCCGTAAGCCGCCAACATGTTTATTTTATATACCTACAATCAAAAAGTAGGTATTATAGTGTAATAGTTGGTTACGGTGCGGCGGGGGTGGCCCTTGGTTTAATTTTTGTTTTTAAAACTTCAGGAGTATATTTTTCGGCGAGTAATTAATATGATTATTACAATTATGTTTCAATATCATTATGACAAAGTTTATTTAGGCTTTATAATATTATTCTTAACAATCTTTATGCTGTTTGTAGTTATGCTTAATAATATTATGCCTATAAAGTTATGCCTAATGACTATTATGCGTAGTTATTACTAGGACAATTTAAAGTATGCCATGTTATATTATGACATAAAAATTTATGCACAAAAATAGGGAACCATGTGCTACATTATCGATGTACAGTCAATAAACACTTTAGACTTTATACCGTTCTTATTGTTTGCGCATAAGGATCAAGATCCTACTGCTAGTGTTAACCACGACGCGATGTCGTGTATACGAGACAAGTACACGTTAGGGCTCTTTCTCAAGGCATGACACCGACCCGGCTCCGTTTCATCCATGAAGCAAAGAACGACCTATGGAGTAAGCCATATTTACATCGCAATCCCCGCTCTTGTTCGACAAATTTTCGCGTGACCGCCACTCTCTTTGATTTTTAAACAGAAATCGAACATATATAACAGTGTCTTTCTGAGGTATGAGAGCGAAAGTGACAACAAGGGCGGAGACCTGTCCCCATACAAAATACTAACTATAATATAAGCCGGCGCCAGACATCTTTGCAGTGTTTTACTTAACGTTTTGAAGCTATGTACGGACAACAGGAGATCAATGGTAACGCTTGCAGTACGATTTCAACTCTTACGCCGCAGATAATAAGAACGGTCTTAAGCCCAAAGTTACACTTATTATGTCCTTTGATTTGTTCATAATCTATAACTACGACGTCATAAAAAGCCCTCAATGATCATAGAATATGTGCATATTTTCCAAGTTTTGCGTACATGTCTAGCACCGGGGTTAGGCTCTCTCCATTAGAGCTCGGCGTTTCTCCTCCATGGTTTCATCGATGTCAATCGATCGCTACATTCACGAGTTGGCCCGAAGTGTGTCGCGACCGAGCCTACCTCGATACCTGGCATGACTCGCGTTACTGCTCTTGTTGCTAACTAGCGGTTAGGGCTGCGTTTACAACAGAGTCGAGCGATGAGCTATTACAAAGCTAAGATACGAAGCTATGCGTTTATTTCCATCAGAGGGGTAGTGACAATGACAGTAGCCGGAAATATGCCCCTGTTGATCCTTACCAAAATATGAGTTACATTATGGGAGAGAAAGAAAAAAGAGGGGCAGCGATCTTTAGATGATCCGACCCGTAATATGAGTCTTTATGGCTGGTAACGATTGAGTAAATTGTTTTGTAAATAGTTTTCAAACTAAGAATAACTTCATTAGGCACCTACCTTGCTTTGTAATTAAATACGTTCTAATAATTTTCTCGTTTTGTCACCAAATTACGAATAAGGCATGTATGACCTAAGCTACCACTTGCGCATCCTTAGCATTAACACGGATCTCTCGCTTCAACGAGTATGTGCAGTTGCCGGCAACTAAGTTGATCCAAAATGGCGGCTGTTCGTGATGGTAGACTCGGCAGCATTAATGGTAACACTTAGATTACGATTTCAACTCTTACGACGCAGAGAATAGAAACGTTCCAGCGTTCTAAATGTTACTGTATAATTGTAGATTTTGTTTACAATTTCGCTGACATTTCGAGAGCAAAGCTAGATAATACTAAATGCTATGCTATGAAAATCAAACGATCATATTGGTGGTTTACAGTTTACAATCGTTTATTGGTAAAAATAACACATTTACAAGTCAATTGTATAGTCAAGGTTACATCAAGTACAATTTAGACCGCTGAAAAACTCTTCGACAGCGTAATACGCCATGCCTATCAACATGTCTTTCAGTTTTTTTTAGAAATGTAGTATGACTGGGAGCGTTTTTTATTTCTTCAGGGATTGCGTTTTAGACAAAAGTCTATGTATTTTTAGAGTCTTGTGTGACTTTGCTAGCTTGGAGAATGGGACATGCAGCTTGTCACGTTGACTGTTGTAGTTGTGGCGTTCAGCGTTTGTTGTGAGTATTTGTAGGTTGTTTCGTACGTACTTTGCTATCTCGAGGACACTCAGTGACGGAACGGTGAGGGTTTTGTGTTTTTTCAACAGCTCCCTCGCTGGGTGGTCCCCACTCTAGCCATAGTCACATCCCTCGTTATGCAGCTTAGCTTACCTCTGGTGGCAAAGCCTAACCCACGATCGCTATCTTTATAATTAAACTAACTGCAGTCGAGCCACTTGGGAAAACGCTAGTTGTGATGGTTGCCAATGAATTAATGTCATTCTAATCTAAAGACACGTCCAACAATAAACGTAATTATGTCTAATCGTCAAGTCTGTGACCATTAGCTTTAACTATAAAATTAGATGTCATTATAGTCTCATTCTCATTACTTTAGTTCCCACGTATAAAGTCTAGATGGTTTGTATTATATTAAATATCTGACTTTTTAAATACAGTACAGTCGAAAACAGTGGAATCTATAACGGGCCTCAATAAGGTTGAGATTTTCCCAATAACTGCTTGACCAAATGTAAAATATCTTTTATCAATAGATAGTTTAGAGTACACACTAATGAGGGGTTTTCAAAGTGACATTTCAAAGGGAAAAAAACTAGCTTTTCAAGTTGATAATAGATGGCGTGGCAGGAAGTCACTAAAATACACAAGGACCATGAAATAAATATTGTTAATATCAGCTGAATAATATTTTTTTTGGTTTGAGTAATTTTAAACAATACAATTTAATAATTTTAATAGGTACGGTGGAACACAGAGAAAGGTACAGGAGAGTTTTTAAGGTTGAGATTTTCTCAAAAACTACTTGACCTATTGCAAAAATTCTTTCACTGTTTTATAGATAAAAGTTAAAACTATGTAATTGTAAAAGAATTATTAAATTAGGTCCAGTAGTTTTTGAGAAAATCTCAACCTTGTATAACTTATCTCTGTCTTCGACTGTACCTACCACACAAAAAATACACATTAAATTAATAAACAAGGTTAGCCCGTGCATGTGCATTGATGCTCTTTAATTTTGAGGTGCGAAGTCGAGAAATCCGTGCCATCTACCCGAGCTATCGGTACTATTTTTGTTTCTTAAATGTCAGGTCACTTTGAAAACCCTTCCTTGGAATGAATTTTCATAAAATCGGTACTTATTATCTGTGCACCTTTCTCGTGACCGACCACACCAGGGTCACATAATTATGTAAAAGGTTATTCTTAAAAGTTGTTGTAGTTAAATTGCTTTAGCAGGGGGCTGCTTGTTTGTAAACTCACATTTCCAAGTTGGCTTACTGACAAAACGTAGTCTAAGAATAGTTGAATCACAGAATGCAAACTGAACCAACGAACTAAGTAGCATTTAGGTGAAATTAGGTAAGTAATTTAAATCACTTGGAAGATGCAAAACAATTAGAACTGGCAATAGTGAAAATGTATAATGTTAAATGGTTTCACATACTAATGCGAAATAAGCCGGATATAGTCTCTAATATTTGATTTTAGCATTGCTGGTGAATAAGTAAATTAAGTGTGTTACTGTCGTGGTCGTAAATCCTTAACGCAACTGTGTCACTCTTACAACGCTTAGAGATGAATAAAAAGCGTGCACTCTTTGGAATCGCCACAATTATACAACTTAGAAACGGCATCGCATTGCTACATCAAACTCTACAAAGTAGCAGTAACCTTAAATGAAACTCAAGTAACGTTTCTCGTGGGTAGCAACAGAGACAATAACTATACACTAGCATCGCCCACGGTTACCGCTTATGGCTCTACAAACCCGCCGTGAGAGCTCCGCTAATGACGTCTGACTTCAGATTATACTCTTCCTAAGCCGTACTTTGTTTTATTACTGTACCGGGTTTGTGTCGAGAATTAACGCACTATCTCTCGGAGATTGTTATGACGAATGAACATTGTTTTGGTATACCCGGCTCCGATGTCTGAACGAAGATTAAATTATCCCCTCTTTTGTGCCAGTCTCTCAATAGTAGAAGATGGCTGGCAGAGATACTGGATGCAAACCGCCGAGAATCCGAGAAATGGTGTGCTTTGGGAGAGGCCTACGTCCAGCAGTGGACTGATACGGGCTGATGATGATGATCCACTAGTCTTAATAGTAGTCATATTATATAGTTTTCTCTATAAAATGTGACCGAAATACAGAAACATTACCGGTCCTGTAGCTATTCATAGAGTATTAAAATTGGACCCTTGATGACGGTTCGACATGCTATTCGGCCGTTTCGGAATATTAGCTAGCAGTTTAGCACAGATATTAGCTACTACCAGACGTGTTTATCTAACTATCGTCACGCTATACCCCTTGCGGTGGCAGAGAGGATGGAACGCCATACGTCGAGGTCCACACCTTACTTGCTTCAACCTCATTAGTCTTCCCTTGCTCGCTTTTAGGGATGTTGGATATTAAATTCTTTGAGCACACTTCCTATCCGGTCCATGAATTGTTGAAAAACGGGATCGTGACAGTTGCTTTTTATTTGATAATTTTATTGTACTCGTGGTTGTTTTGTGTTTAATATCAAGTTAAATTAATCAGGAAATGATAACGAATGTTGGGAGTTTTCGATAAGTTTGCATATGTGCAGTTTCGAGCTAGACAGAGTTCCACTACAAGCTCGGGAGTGACGAAGACTGCAATAAAAATATATTATTACTCTTTAACTTGACATTGGCAAATGACAAAAACTTTCGAAGTCATTAATAAAACAAAACTAAAATCCGGTCCATCTAGGTCATTCGCTGGCATCTTCTGCAAATCATTATCGCGTCATACCTCCTTCGTCAATCTCTCTTCGCTAATTCGTTCAATATGCCCAAACCACCATTCTGGTGCGTTGTTTAAATCGCTGTAATGTCCATATACGTTTTGTGCATAACTCTCTTTAACAATAACCTGTTTTTTATGCATATCTTATAACTGGGATGAAAACATAGTCACGACATATCGCCGCTGCGGCTAGATGGAGGCCAATGACGATAGCTGCGCCCGCGCACGTTGTTTAAACAATTATTCACGCTAGTCCAACATACAGTCAACGCACCGAACAGTACAAAGTCATTGCATTCTAGGTCATATTAACGTGGCGTAAATTGCTCGCGTTACAGTCGATGTGCTGTCGACGGTACACCCACATGTTGGATACCAGATCTGATCGCCGACATTCCAGGATGTTTTGCTGCTGGAAATATATCGTGAGATAATACGTAAACATCCTTCCCAAATATAGCTGTAAATTAAGATTTTAGTGTCGAGATTAAAGGTTATTGATTAGGTCATATTTCATGTTGTTGTCATGTAAGATAAACTAACAGATATTTTAGGTTTAGTAAGGCTGTTAAATTGTTCCACCTAGATTTTAGAATCTAGAAGGTAAACTTTGATGCATATTAATACGTATCTTGGTGGTGTAGGAAAGTATTTGTGCAATAACAATAATAAATAACTCTTTACAAAAAAGGGTTTTATTATTTTCATGGCAGCTGGACCATATTTTATTTTATCTGTCTTCGAATTTAGACCGATATTCATAAACAGTTGTGGAGTATAAGTGGAGCTTGAATTGTTTTACAGCTGTCAGTTTTCATACAAGTTTGACAGTCGCAAGTGCGAGCTCACGCTGAGTTCGTGCTCAAAACTGTCTATCAGCCTTGGTAAATCGTAGAAACTCATACAATGCAAAAGTACACTTTCTTACTGACGAGTAGGTAATTGTGTGATCGATTATCCACGATCCATTGATTGCTGTGTAGGTTGTAAAGCTATCAATACTTTGATGAGGTGGAGGTTAAACGTCGTGGTCGATGGAAAATCGACGGTTTCTCTTGTTTTTACAACATACAACTTTGTTAAGAAGCGACCAGAAAACGTGTAATAAAACTCCACACTAATAACCTATACTATTCCCTGTGCTTATGGGTCCAGAGACATACATAGAAATTATCACAAATTACAAAACCGGTTACTCTATACGGCGATTCTCGATGTTTTTAAGAACTTAAATTGATGGTCAAGATGTTAAACATGTTTAAGGCAGTTGTCCCAAGCCCAACGCGCCGCCGAGTAAACTATAAGCTATTTTTTCGTGCAAGAAACGTACAATAGATAGTACATTCCGTGTAAACAAGAGAGACGCAGCGATACTCGCTCGGCGACACTCGCCCAGCGATGAACTATAAATATTATGTCGTACGGATAACAGCACATCAATGGTAAATCCATGCATTTTTCCACAATGCATGGATTTAACAGAAATGATAACAGTAGAGTAGATATACTATCGATAAAGTTGATGATTCTATCTAAATCTCCTTTATCAATCTCTTCCTGTTGTGTCATTTCAATATTGGACATACATGATATTGTTTATGTTGTCCGTGGAATATTTTGGAACTTTTCACTTGTTTTTGTTATAATTATATAACTTTGCATGCGTATTCGTCGATCACGTACAGTCGATATGGTTGATATTTTCTGCAGGACTATTTGACCGATTGTAATCATTATATTACTAGTAAATAGTTTCGACTAGATACACTATGCGGTTGTAAAAGAATTATAAAAATCAGTAGTGTACTTTTTGAAAAACGACTCTCTTGTATATACTCTGCGTGTAAGGGTCAGCGCAGACCGACGGAGTGGCGGCAAAGCGACTAATTTAGTAACAATTTGAATTCAACTTTATTTACTTCATTATGATATATTGAGATCCTCCGAGCGCCACCTAGCGCCGCCGTCACGCGCAGCTCTCACTTCGCTATACTGATTACAGTCGTATGTTGCAGTAGGTAAAGTTGACAGTTTCTTGCCTTTTTTTCTCCTCAGCGTTGGCACCTTTTCCTTGCAAAGTGGTGTAAATGTAAATTCAAAAAAGTGTTGACGTGCAAAAATGTACACAACGTGCTTACTTGCAATTAAGAAATTTGACTTTGAGTTCAAACTGTTACTAAATTAGTCGCTTCGCCCCCACTCCGTCGGTCTGCGCTAACCTGTAGACCATATCACTGTCTATTAAACCTGTGACTATAGCTACTATACTATACGAAGTCATACAACTATCGTTATTGTAGCGAAGTATGTCTGCTGTCACATATGTACTGGACCGTTTGTCGTACATTTGTATGCTGTGGATACGACAGCCCATGTTATCTGTTGTGTAAATGCGAACCGTAATGTCAATATGTATATGCCGTATGGCAACATTTACCACATTGATACCTACTGCAGTTGACAGAGAAAGCTGGTTTTGCGATGGGGTTTTGAATGAAATTGTAGTTAGGAGTCCTTTCATAGCTATATTAGTTTTTGACTGGAATGAAATCTCGGAATGAAGGAAGTCTCGGATTTAATTAAAAATGTCAGTTTAGTTATTTCAAGCGGGACAAATTTAATTTTCTGGGTTAATTTTGAATTTATGGAGGTATAGCCGAACACAGAGATAAGTATACAGGGGGCCTCAATAAGGTTGAGATTTTCCCTTTTAACTTTGAATTTATTACTTTAATAAATTTAATTTGTGCTATATTAGTCTGGTCTGGCGCTTAAAGTTTAAACTTACGTTATAATTTTGAAACCCTTACCCCCCTAGGAGGAGGAGGAGCCCCCCTCTAGGCCTCCAGCGCCCACAAGTGGGCGTTATTGCCCACTTTGAGAAAGACGGGTCTAAATAGTCACTCCCATTGCATTGCAACTCCTGCAATTGCAGTTCCTTGTTGTTGTTCTACATTATTTCGTTGGGATCAGGTACCCATTGAAAAGGTGTCTCACACGGTATGAGGGTAACATAATAAGTCCCATGGAATTATCAAGACATGTCTAAACAAGAAATGACATCTCAAACACATTTTTCCCCACTTGAGCCAACAGCGGGTTAACGGAACGGTAACTGCCATTACTCCTGTCAGGTACACAACGTCAGAATAAATCTATGTACATGTACCGACGAGCCAATTTCTATCTTTATTGTAGCAGTCGGGTGACGCACGTCGCGATTAGGGTTGTCAGGTGACTGCTAATAAAAAAAATTAGATACGACACTTCAAAGTAATCTTCTGAAAGTTTTTTGCCGCTTTTTCTCCTCATCGTTGGCGCCTTGTCCTTGCAAAGTGGTGTAAATGTAAATTCAAAAAATGTACACAACGTGCTTACTTGAAACAGAGAGATATGATTTGAATTTAACATTAAACACTTCATCTCACTGTTTTTTTTTAATATTGAACACTTGACGACTTTTTTTTTTCACGAACAGGATTCGAATTTGGAACCCTTGACCACGTCATTCCGTGTCACAATCACAAAGTCGCCAGGATTTCAAATACTGCCAGTAAATATACAAGTACTCAATATACAAGTTTGCCTGAACATTGTTTCCTTTATATTTCGGTCGGAATTTAAATAAATATAGAATGGTAGTCAATTCAAAGGATTGAATAATCTTAGCTATTTGAATATGAAACTCGTATATCAGCCTTTCGATTGGATCTTCGCCAGTAAATTAACGACAGTTTCTGAATTCATATTTTTAAAATCGGATTGGTCTAGAAATTATTTGATTTGTGGTCGCCGCGCTGCTGCAGTCCCATGCCCAATTAGATAGAGATTCATATTTGTCATATTCATATCATTCATCATCATTTTCTTTTAAATGTGTAAATTTAACACTGCTTTGCCAGGAAAAGATGCCAGTGATGAGGAGCTTAAATGGAAAAAGCAGCACATCTTTTAAAAAGTTAAACACAATTTTTTTTGATAATTAATCAACGTGCTAACCCTAGCGACTTGGCGAATATCGCTGCATTGAGGGAGTGCAATGCTCCCTAGAACACGAATGTTTGCCTATTTGTTTCGTGTGCAGATAACAATTGTATGTCCGACACAACTGTCGATTGCACCTAACGAGTGACGGACACTGACGGCTGTCGGTCTATTCAACCGGGCACGTAAGCTTTTCTCACCGTTCATACGCTATTGTTCGGCGGATTTGATTAGGCGATGGATTTCACCTTTTTATTGACGTTTTTCTTTTACACTAGCGTTTTGTCGTGTTTGTGCATGTAAGCTGTTATAACGACTCTGGTTTGTTTTCTAATCAGCACTAAAGATTGGAATTCCGTCAGCTTTTTTTTTTACTTGACTAAAGTTGCAAAAGAGATTTATTTTTACCCGACTGCGCCAGAAGGTAATGCTTTTCGGGTGTATGTATGTATGTATGTCCATTCCTTCCTGCCATCCTGTAGCCTAAACGGCTTGATGGATTTTGGTGTATGAGGTATCGTTAGATTCGTCTTGATTACGGGAATGTCAAAAATTAATCAAAAGAGGATAGTTGTATATTATTGCAATCGGTTTAAAAAAAAAATTAAGTTCTGTCAGAATTAAAATAAAAGTTTAAACTAGAATCGCTACCTCAGAGAAATAAGGGCATCATTATTTCTCTGAGATCGCTACCAGTGCTTGATTGAACACACTACATTCCGTCAAATCTAACAAAGATTGAAAAATAATGTTTTTAATAATTCGGTAAAACCGTTACTATTTTTAATTAACCGTTATTTTTTATCCGACTGCCGAAAGGAGGAGGTTAATGTATTTCACGTGACATTACGTGATAAGTAGTCAATATCGTAATTGGTATATAATTGACTTTGTTTTTACTCGATTCGGGTCAAAAACCTATTAGTAGATAATTTATTAGGTACTCCTTTGTATTCGTTGTGTGGCACAAAACATGCGCACGCGCAACCAATTATAATGCTCATTAGAGGCGATATTACGTATTGAATCGATAACGTCCCTCGATAGAGCAGCCGACATCGATCACTGACTTCTTCCTCCATACAACTATGTACTGAATAACCAACTCTAGGACGCTAGATAAAGGGTTTGGAATTAAACGAAAATTAGTGGTTGAAAATCGATTTTCTTTGGCAGGCAATTCGATTTAATCAATCTTGGACGTTATCTATACGCTTTGATGCAGTTTTCGTTAGATAAGTACAGCTGGAAGAACAGACAGATGGGAGGATGTAGGGCATAATAAACAACTGTTGGTACAGCTTTAAGAAAGGTTTTAGGAGAATTGTTAAACGCAATTTTTATTCTCAGTTGGCTTGAGATATTTTGGAAAGCTACCCAGAGTACGTAATTGCACCCAGGCCGTTTAGTAATTGACGGTGATATGCGAAATAATTATCGTGAAAAATTCTAGTAGGTACTCTGTCGTACAATTTGCCGCGAGAAACAATGAACACTTTGAGCGAGTTTTTCTCTCTCCATCGTAATTGCTTCGTTACTGGTGACCGATAGAGCGGAAACGTTAATTTTTAATCAACTTTGTTGGATTTTAATTAATTTCAAAGAAAGATTACATAATGGAGGTGTTGTTGACATACTGAAAATTGATTTTTTTCTTGGAAGAGGACCTTTGCCCAGAAGTAGAACGATTTATAAGTTAAAAAAAAAAAGATTTTATTATTCTTCTGCGATATCCAACATACTGCCACATCTGTGTAAAATACTTTGAAATCAAATAAAGCAAAGTTTTACATTATAAGCCTATTGGACATGGCGATGTTACAAATTGCAATAGAAAAGGAACTTACCAACCTTTAGTCAGACCGACACCGACTTTCCTAACATCGATTTCGAAAGCGGTAGAGCTAGTAAAGTCGATGCTTATCGAAGTATTACGTCCGAACCAATAGTTGCGCTGACCGCTTTTCCGAGGTCATCGGCCAGCCCCAAGGCGCCCCCAGACCCGAATTACTACGGTTATAGGTGTGATTTGGGATTTAAAGGGCTTTGAACGTGGCGCAAGCATGTCCAGTAAAATCACCAGTAGCTTTACCATGAATAACACTAGAAACTACCAAAAGACGCTCAAATTTGATACGATTCATGATTCGTCTTTACGATGCTTCGCTTCAGACAAACGACGAATCGATAGCGTATGCCAATAATCGAACATGATATTGGTGATCACAACCTAGACTCATGAATATAGTAACGTAAAATCAACAATTGTATGGGAATGGCAATGACCAATAGTTTCATGTACAGTCGACAGCAGATCAATGGTAACACTTTTTACTTTTGACAGTTCTTATTATTCGCGTCGTAAGACTTGAAATCGTACTGCAAGTGTTACCATTGATCTGCTGTCGACTGTACGAGCAGCATTTTGAGCGATCGATTGTTTCGATTTTCTTTATATTGATCGAAGCGACGAATCGTACCCTAATACCCTTTGCCCCCTCTGAGGTTCATGATTGGAGGAATTTTAGTTCCGTTAGGGGTGCAACAAAAATGCCTCCAGATTCGAACCTTGTAGTTAACGTTATTACTTGACATGATTGATGCATCCCATACTAAAATAAAATTGCCATAAAACGTTTCTTCGAGAGTAATTTCGTAGTTATAACAGGAAGAGGCCCAAATTGGGTCCTTTTGAATCTTAAAAGACCCTAATTGGCCAGTCCAAATAAAGTGCATGGACTATACAAGAATGTAACTTCGAATAGCCCTTGTCAATGATATCACACTTGTACGTCATTCGGCCCTTCGGACGTATTTGGAACTACTGTAATGGTTTATTTGTCCTACCATTTATACGATTTTAATCGACTCCAAAAAAGGAGGACAGTCTCAATTTGTTGTATGCACAGAGCACCCCCACTAGAGTCCGCATATGAGGGCCCCCGCTGCTGCCAAGCATAGTAGTTAGTACTACTATAATAGCGCCACGCCTCAAAACATCGTTTCATTCGCTTATTGAACGTCCTCATGAGTTTGTGAGTGAAAATGAGGTAAAAAACTATCTAAATATGTCTTACTGTGCGGTAAAATTATGTGGAAAGTCTTGTAGAACATCGAATCTTCAAAAGGATGGTATTTCCTTTCATCGGTCAGTTGAATTTCCATATAAAAAGATTAAAATAATAAAATAAATTTTGCTGCATAATGTGTACCATTTCAGGTGAGCACGTTGATGTCTTTTTTACGAATCTCTTTCTTTCATGTGTTAATTCATATTTAGACATCCCGCTTTCTCCCCGGCACGTGTAAGTTAGTGCTTTTAGTCACCCGTTCGGGAATTGTCGATGTTGTTAGCATATTCAAAGGAGATTGATCAAACCAGGCCCACCCTTTATAGAAGTATACTGTTATTAATTTAATATTCATATTTTTCTACCTCCTGTTAGATCGAAATATTATTCGGAATACATTTAATTTATATATCAATGTTCTTGGAGTTCAGTCAACTTCAGTAACGTTGCCTATGATTTCCCAACCAACGTTGGATACAACATTTTTCAAAATTCAAATTCATTTATTTACACTAAACTGATACATAGATACTACACTTAGGTAATGTACGCAAAGTCTATATAAAACAATACTACTTTTAAATATACTTAGATAAATAACTTAGATAATATAGTATTTATGTCTAAGGTATGTTGCTTGAGCATAACTATAAACTTTGATAATTTTATGTCCTTCAAATTAAGATTAACATGTAACTATTACACTTTTACAGAACTTTATTGAAGATGAACAGTATTCAAAACATGCCGTAGTACCGCCAAGAACAAACCCAGCATCTTCTGAACATTTCACGCTGCCAGAACCACAAAAATTCCCCGAGATAATACAACCGGATACCAGTATTGATTTATTAAATTTGCCAACTCATTGGAATACTCCACGTAAAATGCGACTTAGGAAAAACAAAGCTTCGGTGCATTCATTTGTGCAATTGAATTTAATAAAAACAAGTGGTACTTACAGAAAAGTACGTTGATTCGAAGGAACATATTCAACTTTTTTATTTTGATTTCATCAAATGTTAAGGTAAATTCAACTTTGCATTGACTAGCCTTGTGTTTAAGAGCAATAAACGCGGTAGAAAAATATGGGATTAATATTGTCTCAATAACAGGACAGCAAGGGTGGGCCTTAAAGGTATGGGCTCCTTTGAGATTTACCTGTTTTAAGCTTATTTATTTTTATGTCCCCACTGATTGGGCACAGACTTTCCCTCTCATCGAGGGAGCTCGCACCATGGTCCACCACGCGGGCCCAGTGCCGATTGGCGGATTACACATGCCTTAGATATTTTTTTTCTACGGCATGAAGGTTTCATCACGATGTTTTCCTTCACCGTTTTGAGAACATTCGGTAAATGTACGTAAGTTTTTCGGTCGAAAAAAACCGAGTATAACTCATTAGAACATGGCTGCCCTGGCTGGGAATCGAACCGGGACCTCCGTATTGCAAGTCCAGTGACTCAACCACTGCGCCACCGAGCTCTCTCTATCTATAAGCTATAAAAGTATCAGTATTATTTAATTTAATAAAACTAATTTATTTCTTTACAATTTGCGCTGTTTTATTTATTAATGTTTAGTATCACATAGTAGTAGACATTTGATGTCACATCAAATTCCGCAATATGACTCATCCTAACAATTTTCTAAATTCAAGTACAAAATCGCTTATCGACAGAAAATGTCGATAATCGATACATCCTATATTATCATCCCAACACTACGCTGCACTCTGTCTGCACTTACGACGTGGGACGACCTTGAATTGGCCAATCAGGATGTGGCTTGTCCCGCCCCGCACCTCGTTCCTGTGGCGATTTCGTTTTCAAACAAAAATTTGTTAATGCGGACTCTAGTGGGGGTGCTCTGTGGTTGTATGTCACACTATTAATGGCAACGAAATACGAATTTGGTTCTTATGCCGTAGTTTATAAGATCGGTACAATACACCGTCAAGTGCTTTTAACTGTGCCACAGTAATGGTGTACGCTATAAGAATTGAAATTATACTTAGTGTTAAATGGTTGACGTAGTTTTCTATAGGTACCTACAGTCAGAAGCATAATCATAATGAAAGTCAAATACATCTGAAATTAGTTCTTCGATATTCCAATGAATACAAGAGATATTGATGGTCAAAATTGTGCTTCATAATCATTCATTGTGTTCGTTTTGCCAAATAAGGGGTTATTTGGCAAAACGAACTTAGTTATTGAGTTTCTATGGAATTAGTAAACCGTGAACAGGGATGTCTTACTATCAGATTCTCGATATTCCAATTCCTGTAATTATTTTGATTTTCAACTGATATATGCTTTTATATTCTACAGAACCTTCGTCCTTCAATTTATGTGTAATTTGGAAAATGGATGAAAGCAACTTAATTTTCAATACTTGTCAACATCCTTTGTACTTTATTAGATACGTTTTCCACGAAATTCAATTTAATAAGCCCGTTTTAAATTGTAATTAACGTGTTTTTCTCTCTTTGCAGGTAAACATACCTCTCAATTTTCCACGAACGGAATCCGCCAGCTAGGAGTCGAGGTTGGTAAACAAAAACAAATCAAAGCTACCCAGCTTTCGAGGAAATTAAAGTCAATTGTTGTTCTAATAAACAACAATTTGGGGAATAAGCTCGGGGGGGGGGGGGGGGGGGGCTTTGGTAATTGACTGAATTGATAGCGGAGATTGCAACTATCTCAGACTAGAGGGATAGGTACTATATTGTGGACTTGCAATGTGGAGGTCCCAGGTTCGATTCCCGGCCAGGTCAGCCATGTACCAATGAATTATCCTCGGCTTTTTCTACGGAAAAACTTACGTACATTTTACCTACCGAAGGAAAACATCGTGATGAAACCTGCATGCCGTAGAAAAAAAATCTAAGGCATGTGTAATCCGCACTGGGCTCGCGTGGATCATGGCCCGAGCGCCCTCGATGTAAGGGAATGTCTGTGCCCGAGCAGTGAGGACATATAAATAGACTGATGATGATAGTTATAGCTCAAAATACGTAGTCAATTCAAGTTGAATTTACTCGCATAATAAAACGAATCAGACTAACGATAAGTGTCTTTCACATAGCAACTGACGAACAAATCAGACAATGTAGGTAGTGACAGCGGCAGTGGTTGTAATGTTTGAAACTGTACGAAAGATGACAGACGAAACGAAGCAATGAAGCAGCAACCAATGTGTCAGTCTTTAGCGCGAGTATGCACTTACAACTGTCAAAATGCTATGAAATGTAAGAGCGAGCTTGTCAACTCACACACATACTTGTCTCTGAATCTCGACCTTATTGCAATGTAACCTATAGATGAAATACAAAATATCCACTTTCTTAAATGTTATTTTGATTTACCTTTAACCGAGGGCACTCAATAGTATTGGAAAGTTGTTAAAATTTAAACGTATGCAATGTCACCCTTCCGTGACATAAACGTTGAGGAATTTCAAGTTTCTCCACGTTAACCCAAATCCGCAAATATGGCCATACGACATTTCTTTAATTCGTGTCCAAAAAAACCTTCCTTTTTTTCAAGTCCTCATAAATATTCGTAATCGACTCAATATGTTTTATGTTGTGGTTAAACTTATTTTATAAATCATTACTTAAAGATATGTTCATACGATCAGCAAGCTGGCGTGGCAATGGGCTGGTCACATCTGTCGTAGAACCGATCACTTAGTTTAACCTTGAATAGCCGAGGATATCCTAGTGTAGGAGACAGTGTTCCAAACTTAAAATCTAACGAAATATATTCAATATTTAATTCATTTCATTCACCACTGGCCACCGCCGAAGTTCTCTCAAACGGCAAATCGTTACAATGTAAAATAAATTAAACAGTAAACACATTCACTTCTCATTAAGCTATACATTGTCTCTCTACACAATGTTTTCCCCAATTCCAGTGGAAAATATCACCGTTCGCCGTCAACTAATTAACAACGTACACAAAAGCGTGATAATATGCACGTTTCAAAGTTTTTAACGACGCGTTTCACAACGAACTCTTTGTATCTGCACATACATCGTGGGAGCGGAGACCATGTGTTTAAGATGTGGGATGATATGACAGGTTTTTTTTTCTTCTTAAAATATAAATGCAAAAAGTAGATGTCGAGGATTACTTTCGAATCTCTATTTTTACCCGTCTGCCGAAAGGATAAGACTGGAGAGTTATGTTTTTCAAGTGTATGAATGTCACTTCCTTTGAGAACTCCTGTAGCCATAACTGTGTAATGGATTTTAATGTATGGATATGGGGCATCGTTAGATTCGTTTTGATCACAGGATTGATTCTATCAAAAAAATCCACTCGGAGTTTTTGGTAATAATTATAAACCGCAATAATATACCTCTGTTTCTAGAACAGATGGGTTTTGTTTGGTATAATTCCTATGGTTTTTTTTACCTACTTTCCTATTCGTCCTTGTATTCAGGCTTTTCAGGTGGCGTTTTGACTCCCATTTCGTGAAACATCATGAAACGGAATTTTCCATGATAAACTGTTATATAAAACAATTTTCTACACATGTCCACGACTATAAATACCTAATCATGATGTATTGATCATTAATATTAAATCCTCGATGTGTATATTACTTTTGTTTACTAATAAGGATAAAGTCAAGAATTGGCTACTACATCATACTTAAACATAAATAACGCTTTCTTATAAAAATTTCTTTGAAAATCGTCTCTAACTAAAATGTTATTAATATAACGTCAATGGAACATATCTACTTAAATATTAAATTATTTGCTTTGTTATATCGCGCAGCCAACTCGTTATTGCCTGAAGTTTGAAAACTATAGTTATAAAACTTGTTTGTCTCTCTGTACAGTACTCGTATCTGCATTTAAAAAAAAAATTCTATTTTTGAACTTTGAATTTAATAATCCATAAGCTTTGTTGCTTTTTCATTTCTACTAGCTCTTTGTCTAGTAATGAAGCGTTTTTATCCTTTCAACTTAATGCAGTCTTAATTCAGATGAAGATTAAAGCTTACTTTTTCGTATTCATTCATAGCAATTTACGACAATTGTATTTGTAATCAAATAAGATCCATTTTTCTTTGCATGTTTCTTGATTAGCTCAGATTTTTGCCGTCGTATCTACAGCACATAATATAACGCTATATACATAACTAACTCTTATACTATTGTCCAAACAGTCATAGGAATTTGAATCGTGTTTCACGGTTACCATACTGAAGTCTTTCACATATCCAATTTTAAGCCGACATATTTATACAAGCCTGAGTGATAATTGGTGTCTTTGGAGTTGGTACAAGTAAGATATACCATTCCTATTGACTGTGTGATACCTAATTGGTTTGTCGTGCTTCAATGACGAGCAATATAAGAATCTTTGCACAAACACTTCGGAAATTACGCAGAACTTTTCCACGTTTCTACGACAACGGCCGAATATAACCAAACAACATGTTCCATAGTCATCCTTTCACTAAAATTCGCGCTCGTTCCCAAGGCGGGTGGGGTGTGGGCGTGACGTCACACCCACTCGACCCTCGGGGTGGCTCAGACCCCTAAAAATAGACGCTTGAGCCCGGGCGGTGCTCAATGGAGCTCTGATGTTGGGGAATGAAGCGAGCGATTATAGCCTAGCTAGGATATACGGTACACGGAGCAGGGTGACTTGTGTTTTTTATGCAGATTCGATGTATTTGCAAGATGACAGACGATATATTAAGAATTCAAACTAGAAATTATTATATATAAACGGTCAACTTATATTGTTGAAGTCGGCAATTAGACCGACAGTTTCGACCGATTTCGACTGTCTTTTGCCGACTTCAACAATATAAGTGAGTGATATCCGTTTATATACCTATAATAATTTGTAGTAATGGCTCACTATAGTTTTAATTCTAAAATTCAAACTAGCCACTAACTTTTATTAACGCTACTAGAATTGAAAGGGAAACTTATGCAATTGATATTTGATAACGAAAAAACAAATGTCAGTTCTATACTTTTTCTTTTGTTCTAGACATTTTCTGTCTACTAGCGTTAAAGAAAGAAGAAGCCACTTGGCTAGGGGAGCTGAACTAGCATAATTGATAATGTTCGAAATTAGATTACGTAAACATCCAAGGTTGGAACATAATATTTGTATTGCGTAACGGTCGTAATCAGGGACTAAACATGTACTGCTCAATTGTCATTGGTCAATTTCGATGAATACAATACACTCCGCATACCCGACAATGGTTTTTATGGTTTGATTCAAAAGAGTTGAAGTAGTAATGCAAGTGTTACCATTGATAGTTGTCGTGACATCAGCTAAAATAAAACCGTTGACATACTGTATTACCGTAGCATAAGGTGTACACTTGATGCGCTGTCGACTGTTCATAATGTTGGGTAGATTCCTCAAGCATTCTCACAATTCTCGTCACGATTTCGAGCGCGATCCGTGACTGCCTGAATAAAAATAGTCCCGGTTCTCTCAATGGGCAGTCTGACTTTGCAATGAGTTGAAGGGGTCTGAGGGTGGGAATGCAGCCCGTATAGCGAACCCCTTTTGACACTGATACGGGACTAACTGCCTACGCTTTTGTTTGACGGGGAAGAGGGCCCGTGGCTCCTGGTTGAATTCATTTCGTGTTTGGATTTCACATTGACCTTGTGATGTATTATTTTGTAACTATAACATTTGCGGTTGCACCTTTTCATCCTTGCATAAAACCTTCTTGGAGTGCAACCTGTGTTTTTGCAGAAATCTGAACCGTAATCGTATCGAAATCATGGCAGTTCGCAGGTTTTTGAATTTACAGTTTTGTGTAGACCCATAACCTTCAGAACGGCAAAGCTATGTTCATCTCTCCTGGATTTACAATCGTCTGTAGGATTTCGGTCCATGCACCTTGTCGGTTAGACCTACGCCCAACAGTGGGCTGGTACAAGCCGATAATGACGTTTAGAAAGATATAGGTACTTATGTCCAAAGTACATAGGAAAAACACCGCACTTGGTTCGTTATTTTTTATTAGATCGCGAACATAATGTTTCCTACGGAAAATAAAAACCTTCTACTCCACCATATTTCTTACCCGTGGGATTTACGTCTCACTATTCGTCTTATTTTACGTAGAATGGTGAATAATGTACTTCCCGTGTCCCGAAGGCACATATATTTTTCCATTGTGATGTCTTAGTATAAAATACAAGTATATATTTTACGCCGTAAAAATGTTTTGGATTGAACTTGACAGATTATCATTAAGACCTACCTAATTATAGGATAGATATTACCTATCGATACAATATATCTATTCAATACAGATAAATTCTATAACCAATTATATTATCTTTGCTAAAATACGGTGACGAAAAACATCGGCATCCTTGGGAATTAATCCATATATGGAGGCAGCTTATACTTACATCATTATATGGATTACTGAGTGCGTGTGAAATAGAATAGATCCCATTAACTCTGGAATCCCTACAACTATAACATGTTAGAATCAGAATTATATGATTTATTTCCAATACATTGTGTGTATTTTTGCATATCAATATATTTTTCAAATCAACATACCTATGTCGTAGTAGCGAAACGCAGGCGGCGGTAAGCCGTTTTGCTGCTGACATGGATAGATGCGAGATACGATGAGTTTGGAAGAGGTATGTCAGGATCAGGCAGATGGAATTCCGTCGTCACTGCTTATATGAGAGACGGGAGTTTATGTATGTAGTAATATAGGAATTTAAGTTGTTTTTTCAATAAGGCATTGAGGCAAAGGTGAAACGTTGTGCGACCTCGTCTAGACCGTTGGGTAACGCTGCGTGCTTCCGTTTCATTGCACGCTCACCTTAGCATTGTGCGTTGGAAACCGGCCAACGATTGTGCGCCTCTATGTTGAAAAGTAACAGGATTGAGTTCAGTTACTTTAGTACACTAGAATTCAGTTAGGGAGGCCCAGGTTCGAAGTTCGAACTTTAGGCAGTTGTACTACGGACTACAGATGTACACTGTACAGTAGGGCTTTTAGGGTTGAGATTTTCTCAAAAGTACTCAACTGATTTGAAAATTCGTTACAATTACATAGTGTGTACTCTAAACTACCTATTAGTAAAATAATTTTTAGAATCGGCCCAGTAGTTCTTGAGAAATTTACAACCTGATGAAGGCCCCATGTATATTTGTCTCTGTTTACGACTATACAGTCTGAACGCTGAGCTTCATGTAGACAGTTTTGAGTGCCAGTCGAGTTTGAGTTCGGCCTTACAAATGTTTTTGCAGTGTTAAGAGCGAGCTCACGTTAAACTTGTGCTCACGACTGTCTATGAATCACAACTTGGAGAGTACCTACCTGCCGATGACTAAGTAATTGCAGAAAAATGACAAAAATCGGTCTAATACTTTTTGAGAAAATCTCAATCTTACTTGATACTCTTTTTGTTATATTTTTCTTTGTGTTACTAACTGAGAGTGATTAGGTACTTTCTGTACCTACCTAATATATAATGAGGACTTGGTAAACAAAGTGGAGAAAGAGACAACTCGCGATATTAAATACTTGGTTGCATGGTGTGTCGCCGGTTCCGCATGAAGTGTAAAGTTCTAATAATAGTAATAGTTGTGTAATACCTAGTTATTAAGCAATTGTGTTATCATTGTTTTAAAAGATGTGCCGCCAAAAAGTTTTTTTGCCACTTTTTCTCCTCAGCGTTGGCACCTTTTCATTGCAAAGTGGCGTAAATGTAAATTTAAAAAAGTATGTTGAAATGCAAAAATGTACACAACGTGCTTACTTGCAATAATGAAATTTGACTTTGAAGGACTTTGGTACAGACAATTTTAAAATTCTTTTACAATTCGGTAAGCCAAGAAAAATTCAACTCTGCTATTTCCAAAACCATCTCGAGATTTTACATTCAAATCCAAATATTTGTAAGTAACACTGTTTATGTTTATTTTATTGAATCCGCGTTATATTATTACGACCATAAGGCAGACAATGCTAGCACAGAATTACGTAAACATCCTATAGGGATCATTTTGAATGCAGGGCAAAGATTATGCCAGGATTGTTATCAAGTGTTGTTCGCATTCAATTGTTAAACAGATTAGATAACCTATTGATACCTAAGATAGGCACATTACTATTGTTGCCAAAATTCGAGATCAGTTAGGTCATTTACAAATAACTCTTATTTAGGTTATGTTGTTGACTTCGTGTTCTCGTTGCCATTAGGTATATTTGAGCTATTTTCGTATTGTTTCAATTGATCTGTCTTCAGGTTCTTTAAAGTATACATTCTAGCTTAGCAACGTTTAAAATGAACGTGTGCATGCACTATGAAAACGCCACGCCATCGATTAGTTATCAAAATATTGGTGCAGCATTAGTTTCGGATAAATAAAGGAAAGGTGCCAACGATGAAGAGAAAAATGGGAGAAAATTTCAGCATCATATTTTTGTAAAAAAAAAGCTATTTTTTTACTTACTAGGTGCTTACTACATAATATAACAATCGTATTTTATTAAAAACCTAATGTTGGACAATAGCTTATTCTTCATACATATTAGGTACTTTTTATAACGTTATTGTTGCCAAAATTTTGGACGAGTCATAACATTATACAACGCTTTTATGATACACGAGTTAGCATAGGTACCTGCTTTATATGACTTTACTGAGTTCATAAGATATGTAATTATATGACAACTTAATTTGTATTCCACGGGTAGAGACTCAAAGAGACGACGTATCTTAATTAAGCTGCTAAAATAAACCCCTTCATATTACTTCTACTTACGTCACTTTCCTTGAAGGTGACAACAGTATAGTCGGCAGCAAATCAATGCAATTTAACCTCTATTACCGTCGCGTAAAGTGCATATATTCACATATAGTCGACTGTACGTCGAGCCCACTGACTCGAGGTTTTAGCAGGCACGTGTAACTTTGTAAGGCTGAAACCAGACTTGCTGAACCTAAGGCTTTTAAATTATGTCACCCCACGTTCTACTACGAGTAGTAAAATACATAATATAAATGCGAATGTTTGAATGTTTACAACTCAATAAAGTATTTTTTGACGTGACAACGTCTTATAAATTGGTTTGCCGGGTGACACTTCAAGAAACTGCGTTACGCTCCGCTCACGTTATGCGCTCACAATGAGAGCGAGTGAGAGGCACGCGTCCCTTCCACTTTCCCTTCGTCGTTGTCACGTAAAACTTTCGCCCGTATACCGACTTTACAGGCAACCAATTTTTATTGCCTGATCGATGATGCTGCAGATAATCTGAAATTAGTTTTTTGATATTCCCCACCAGAGATATTGGTGGTTAAAGTTATGCGTTATCCTTTTTAGCACTTTGCTATACTTTTTTAGATCTTAGTTATGGAGTTTATATGTTAAGAGTAAGACGTGACGTCACCATACTATTTAATTTCTGATTTTCATGAGTCTGGAACTATTTTATAAACTTAGTTCAATTTTGCTTCCAAATGTGTAAAATTAACGAAAATATTGAAGTTTTCAGTACTTACATATTAGATGGAGGCCGGCAATAACACTTACACAGGCTTTTCTACCCCCGACAAAATATAATCTACAAAGGAAGTTCGAAAACCGCGGACAGAGTCGCGGAGCGGAAAGCTACTAACTCGTAAAACAGTGCAGAAACAATAAAATGTTTGTTATCTCAGAATGTGCTCAGTCAGGCACAGAAAGTTAATTATCACAATAAACAATTTAGTTCTAATTTTGGACGGTTTCATGGCGAAGTTGGAGATTTACGATAATTCAAGGAAACGTTAATATATTCGATAAGAAAATTATCATTTTGTATGACGAATACTAGTTAAATTCCTCTAGTTTAAACATTATTGAAATCGCGGCATTGTTCGCCTAAATGTAAATTCATAAAAAGGGATAGCCCCTAGTCTTGTTGGTGAAATTCGTAAGAAGGCCTCTGCCAAGAAAAAAGGTTCGGTACGTCTGATATAAAAATATTACGGGTGTGTGTGCGTGCTCAATGAGGCGGCGGCGCGGTGGTGGGCGTGGTATCGACATAGACTTGATAGCTTTAAAACAGTATTCGCAGTTGTGCCTGGTAATCAATGATCCTTGTCACATACGAAAATGTGTCTATGATTTCTATGATCTTCCCGATGCACCGCTAGGAAATTAGATCCAGATTTACCTTGATTTAGATATTATCATGATTTCAAAGAAAACGATCAAACAATAAAATTCGGTTCCAAATTCAACCACCAAAAAATTTGTAGGTACCTTACACTGCTATTACCGATTTTGTGCAATAATTTTCATTATTATTTCATACGTGGAGAAATCAAAAATAAAGTAATATTGATGTCAAAGTGAGATAATTGTTGTGACAAAAAAATAAGTCTCATTCTGGAGACTTCCATTCCATTTTGAGTCTGCTAAAGTTTGTGATACCAAAATGTTTCAGTACTGTGACTACTGTTTGTAACGTTTATTGCGTCTCGGTGGCGTGGTATCGACGCGGCCGGGCTGCGGGGGTGGGGCAGGTGGCAGCCGGGGCCAAAGGGGGGCGCGACCGACCTTGGCCGTGACTCCCAGGCCCCAGCCAGCCAGGGAGACGGGAGCGACACGCACCCAACCCAGCTTAAAGCACAAATTGATTTTCACATCTCTAGAGAGGAGCTCACGACAATTATTTGAATTCAATTCGCTACAGGATAATATTTACGATTTCTATTTTCGTATTGTATTGAATATAAACAATTAAACTTGTTGGGGCCGGTGCTTAAAGCCATGGTTTAAGGACTTCAGCTGGATGTAGCCGGTCTAAATCGATGGTTCAGCAACTATCAAATTAAGCCACCGTTTAGCAGTTTTTATTGGTACAGTCGAAGACAGATATAAGTACACAGGGGCCTCAATATGGTTGAGTTTTCTTAAAAACTTCTGAACCGAATTTTATATTTCTTTTACAGTTACATAGTTTTAACTTTTATCTATCAAACAGTGAAAGAATTTTTGCTATAGGTCAAGTAGTTTATGAGAAAATCTCAATTTAAAAACTCTCCTGTACACTTATCTCTGTGTTCCACCGTAGCCGTAAAGAGTAATCAAATTATTTTTATAGCAATAGCATAAGCTTCGATGAAGGATTGCTTTGATGAAATATTAAATAAAACTCTAGTGCAAAAGTCAAACTAATCATTTGATATTTTTTTCCGGTACTCGTTATGTTATTTTAGATTGTGAGACTTGCATTGTATTTTTTAGAACAGTAATTTTACTAATTGAAGTAGGTAGTGGCATTGCGCGTCGACTTGGCCATGACTCCTGAGCATTACGGAACCACTCACGCTGTTAGTCTAAATTACATGGCTAATGAAAGTGTTTTCCGAGAGTACTTTGTTGATGATACTTAAAATAAACGAGACTTCTGTTGCGTATTACATGTTAACTATCGTGTCGTATATCGCACCAAGTGGAATATCTAGTAGTCATATCATTTGCACAATAGCACTTGAGGTCAAATTATTGTCCATAGACATACGGGTTCATAAACTCTTGCTTATTTCCTTCTACAGACTACTAAAGTAACTAAAGCAGGTGACCGACTTCTTTGCTATTGTCAGGGCTCGTATTGCTTCCTGCTGGAGCAGACTGCGTAGCTCTGACAATAGCATACTGATGATGGTGAAAGACGACCTCTCCAGCCCAATATTTAGCCATTGGCTGTTTGTTGTGCACCGGAGCGAGAACCGAAAGTAGGTTAAGACTGACTTGAGGACCTCTAAGGAGGTCTAAATGTAAGCTTTATGAATTAAAGAACTATTATCTGAACCTAACGTTATCTGCGGGATCAAGTTAGCTGGACTGCACTTGACTCTTCTATTATAATTTGGCAATAGGAGATTATGTATCAAGTTAATAAATTATTCACTTCTCGTGTCGCAATGAATCAGTTGGACAGTTTGACTTTTGCTAACAAGTATCCGTTGATTTTGTTAGCAATTCGAATCACAATTCTGATGCTTGGTTTCACCATACGCTGCAACGCTTAACTCAAAGAGTTGCGTAAACTGATTGATCCTTTCTACCCACGTAGGTATCACTTTCTGCTCATGTGGGTAGAATTCTACATATATCTACATAACTTTTTAATTATAGATTGTTGTTCTTATATTAAGCCAATCAGAATTTAAGAATGTGCCTAGATTATACCAAAATTGCCTTATGGATGGATGATGAATGCAATTCGGGAGATACTTAATTGAACTTGGGTTTCTACAATATTTGCACATATTTAAACTTTGGTTGCGATCACATGTTGCTATGTTATATATCGACATGTGCTATACCATCCAAGCTTTCCTTCATTACTTTCATTTAGATTTCATTCAAATAAACATCTGTGCTGTGATTCAATCGTTATCTCATCTCTATTCCTTTCATCTCCGAGCCTCCCTTTACGGATATGGCGCGAGAATGTTCTCTTTTATTAGATCACAACATAATACGTTTTACACTTGGTTGGCGCGTGCTCTCGGATCATTTTTCACCCGTAACCACACTGCGTAGGTGTATCAGTTTGTACCAGCCCCGACCTATTGGTTGTTTAGTCTATATTGATGATCACATAGCTCATGCATGTGATTGCTATTATATCTCGGGGCAGGAATCTTATTGTGACATAGGATACTTGCGTTCGCTTAGTATGGCACGTTGTGTATAGGTATACCTACTACCTAGTTATTTGCGTAACTAGGTATTTGTATGTTATAGATTACTGCGTCAATTCTTTGTTTTCTATTATTTATAGTCATGGTATTCTATTATATTTCAGGCTTTTGCACTTTGTCTGCTTTAGCTCTTTTCACATCATCGGTTTCTCTTGTAGCTCCACAGGTTTCAGTTGTCTTTCTGTAGAATATTCGTGTGTTAAAAACACATGAATATTCTTTTTATTTTTCGAGAGTATTGTTGATCACATGATAATTTATGTATTGTTGATATTGATATTACCAAGCACTTTTATGTTTGTTTCTTTTCTTACTAGTTCTGGGGCGCTGTCGTAGAAGACGTCTAATTGATTTGAAAAGCCTTCCTTTTGCTATAAGAAAGGCCCTTTTGAACAACTGCGACGTCTACTCATGCAATAACGGCTTTTTAATTACTTGGAACTGAATTGCGATTAATAGCTACTTCCTTTCATAAACAACCACCGTTTTGTTCAAACTATAGGTAGAGTTATTCCATTGAAGCGAGATAAGAGCTTCTCATTCAAGAATCGCTCTGTTTATTTACTGTTTAGCTCTTCAACGAATGGATTGAGATAACGTTAAGACTGCATCTATCTATACATTGTTGGCTTTTTATATCACTCAACTAATAAATCTATTTTTCGTTCGACGGATATTATTGGTACGAGTTTTCAAAGGCGCAATGTTGCTTACTCACATTTCTTGACCCAAATTTTTTGTAATTGAAACATTTTAAATTGTTAATGTCGTAATAAAAATGTACATTAGCTAGAGGCCGTTTTGAAATATGTTATCGAGTTCAATGTAAATAAGAAAAACGTTTGAGACATATGATTATATTCACGTGAATTCGTGGCTGATGTTTGTTTTTGTAGCATTCCTGCCATGTTTATTTCCGATGAACACACTCTAATTCTGCAACAGAGATACCTATCCAAAAAAATAGACCAGCTATTTCGCACTCTCGTTTAAATCTAGATGCTATCTTCTATTTTATTGTTATTGTCCATTCGAAACCAAGAACTAGGTGCTACTGAAAACCATTTTACATTTAGCCTAAGTACCTGCTTAGCGCTCACTTCCTTTTTCCGTTGCATTGCATTGTTCCCTGAGGCCTTATCGAGATTGCAGTAGTGCACAAGATGTGTAACCACAATTTGGCCTTCAAGGGATGCAATTTATATAATTATAGTCTGTATAACTAATTTCGTCATTGAAGCATCATTAGCCGGTATCCGTTCAGCTCTCAGTTCCGTTCTGATCTCACTCATCCCGGTCTTCCGTTCTTCTCTTCCAGTCACGTCAAGTTCATATTCACAATCGTATATTTGGTAAAAATAATAATTTACATGTCATTTCAATTAAATCATCTCTAATCAAGTTCTATTCATTTGTGGTATAGATCTCCAATCGCAATCTTGTCCAGCCCAAAACAATGATTTTACAGAATATTGTAGTCATCATTAATTGTCCTGCCTTTTACTTACAGTAGATGTAAGATGAAGATCATGAACGCTATGAAAATCCTATCTCTCCCATCGCGGTGTAGTCCCAACGAACTGTCCTCATCCTAATTCTTTACCTCTTTCGCTATCGCCACGCCAGTTACATTATCATTATCATCAGCTTACATGCCCTCACTTTTAGGCCAGGGATTTCGATTGAAGCCCTTAATTACATCGCTTGGTTCGAAACGCCAGTAGTTTATCATGAGAAAGGTTTCCTCACGATGATTTCCTACATTTATATCTTCGATATTTCCAAGTTATTTCATAACACCCCCCCACCTTCTCACTAAACTCTTTGATCAAGCCATCTAGCAGCACACAAAACACGCGAGGTGGCTGAACCAAAATAGCTGCAGCCCCGTCTATGTTGGAGGCCGCCGAGAATATATTCCGGCACTATTAATAGCTGGATGGCGTGCTTCGCCGGCTCTTCACTCTTCGCATAGCTACTATACAACTAAACCTTTTGTATGAGAATAAACTCTTATATGTTTTTGTAAAATTCTACGTCGCCTGGACAGTTCGTTTCAAACTCCAGAAGAACTATTAGGGTTGTGAAATTATGCACCTGTCCAATTATGAGTGTAGGTAATATGTATATTAACTATATCGTAATAAAAAACAGAAGCCCTCGAAAGGACTGTTTACATGAAACTAAGATATAGCCCTGAAAAGGACTTTATTAACTGTATATCCGGATTCTTCAAGGATTATTAAATGGCTTCCAAAGAAAGGTTTTAGTATTTGAACCATCATCATCAGTCTATTTATATTGCCCCACTGCTCGGGCACAGACCTTCCCTTACATCGAGGGAGCTCGGGCCATAATCCACCACGCGGGCCCAGTGCGGGTTGGCGGATTTCACATGCCTTAGATTTTTTTACGACATGCAGGTTTCATCACGATGTTTTCCTTCACCGTTTTGAGAGCACTCGGTAAATGTACGTAAGTTATTCCGTCGAAAAATAACTCATTGGTACATGGCTGCCCTAGCTGGGAATCGAACCTGGGACCTCCATATTGCAAGTCCATTGACCCAACCACTGAGCCACCGAGCGTATTTGAACCGTCGAGCGTAAAATGGAGGTGAGAGTTAAAAAAAGGTGGTTATTCTGACAATGGAATGTGCGCCATTTTGAACTGGGTTTACTTTTCTGCCAATATCCATCTTATTCCTTACCAACGGATTCGAGTTAGGTATCATTTGGATAGGATTGGCTATAGGTTCCTGCTCGGATGTTTGGGCGGATATAGTTATACTAACATAGTTGTTTTTATCGCACGAAGGTATTGGTCACGTCATTATGTTCATTGCACGTGCGCTAATTCATACATTAATTTGCTGATACGACAGAGAATGCTACTTATCGTTAAGAAACAAAATCTAAGCTTTTACATTCGTGAAGTTTCAGTAGGTATATCAAGTGAAAGGTAATGGATGATGAATTGTGGGCTATTACAGCCCACAATGGAGAATGCTTGGGGCGCCAGTCGGGTCGCGGATGTATGGCAGTTCCCGGGGCTCGGCAACAATGGCACGAGGTGGAACACCCCAGGAAGTTTAGTCGGTATTCCGCCCCTTCAGGGCGGCGAGCCCGACATAATCAACACGCGTGGGCGTGGTAGTACACGGAAACGTGATATTCAAGTGTTACTGTATTTTTTATGCCATTCTTATTGACTACGGCGTCTAATAAATTTGAAATTCTACTGAAAATATTACCAATTGTGTGCCGTGGGTAATATAATAAGTATAAAACAAAATTATACGAATTCCAAGAAAGAGCTTTCGATTCGGGGTTCTTTGAAATTCATTCTCGAATTTTGAATAGACACGAAGTAATTACTTCAAAATTTTGGGATATTACATCCTCAACCCCTCAATTTTCACAATATTAACGAATTTATCATATGGACACTCAGCGCATTATTTCTCACATTTTACCCTCAAGCTAAGGAAATGACCCGCCAGCTGCGAAACATATGTTATTTGCATTGGCGCAGTTCGCCACGTCATCGTCTGGAAAGAACCATGTGCCAAAACTTACCCTTTAATGTCCCCTTTGCTCCTCCCTTCCCTTACTTAAAAACCGTGCCTCGGAAAGCACTTTAAGCAGTTGGTCTCGGTTGTTGTCGCTTGACAGCAGTCGTTAGGCCACGTCAAAGGCCTACGGGCGGCCTGAATAACTTTGACAAACAGGTTTGGTCACTAAACCACACGAGAAAAGAAAAGAAGACTTTAGACAGTTTTGAGTGAGAGCTGAGTTTGAGCTCGGTCTTAGACCGATGAAGTTTTGAACACGAGCTCAGCTTAGCTCGCACGCACGACTGTCAAAATTGTATGAAATCTGACAGTTGTAAGGACGAACTCAAACTCTATTCATACTCAAAACTGTATGACTATCGGCCTTGCAAATGTCAGATTTCTTAAAAGTTTGAGAGCGAGCTTACGCTAAACTCGTGCTCAACTGTCTATGAAACACAGCCCAAGTTAAATCATACCCATAATATTAAAATAAATAGGTACTATCTTTTATATATAGGTACATATGTTTGAACGTAGGTTAATCTTATTGCCATTATCAACTTACGTGACTTATCTATCAATATACAAGCCCAGATATACATAGGCATGCAGTTCAATATCGGGGAATTTAATGCGACTAATACGACTTACATTACATATGTGTGTGCATAGGTACAGTCCAATGCACATCAAGTGGATCGTTCTTATCATCTGCGTCGTAAAAGTTGAAATCGTACTGCACCATTGATCTGCTATTCATACGTGATAGAAACATAGATAAAGTACACATGTCTAGCTCTATTCAGCCACGTTTACTACATCTGAGTATGGGAAGTTGGTTTTATTGCGCCCATTAGAGACAGGAAATCGAAGTTCCTGTCAATAGCTAGAAATTGCACGTGGGCGGGCCAGCATTGTCGGCAAATCAGCAATATTGGAATTACATTACAGTCTGCAGCACAGAGTTAACAGTAACAGTAGCAGGCGCTTTACGTGAAGGTAATATGGTGAAGATTACATAGGTTGTATATGTTGTGTGGTCGCCTGTATGCAATTCTTAGAATTATAATAATAACAGTTCACTTGAAATCAACACCTTTATACTATTGCAAGGTAAGGTAGGATTTAATGCAAATGAAAGTTACAGGAGAATCAATTAAACTAAATTTAACCAATGTAAAGGTTCAAATTTTCTCAATACTTTATTGGTACAGTGGAACACAGAGAAAGGTGTACAGGAGAGTTTTTAACGTTGAGATTATCTCAAAAACTAATTGACCTATTGCAAGAATTCTTTCACTGTTTGATAGATAAAAGTTAATAAGGTAAGTGTACATATAGCCGTCAATGTACGTATGCCCGTCAAGTCAACTTAAATTACCTATATCTCACGAAAATGGTAGTTTATTTCGTTTTCTCTGCAATTATATGAAAATAAATACTGTTTTGCTGCTAATTAACTGGCAAAAATACAGTAAAACATCAAATAACATAATATAATATCACTTTATAGTTTGTGTTCACGTTTTTGTAAAAAAGTTACGAAGTTCGATTACTAAACTGCTGTTTTTACTGACCACGGTTTTTTTTCAACGCTGGCTCATGTATTTACTTATTTGTAAGTGTTGATGTTTAAAATGAAACTTTATTAATATTAATATCATTCTGTAATTTGATTTGATGCCTATTTGTTTTAATTAATTAAATAATAACATTTTAAATTCGTTGACGGCTATTGGTTCAACTAAACAGCAAAATGTACCAGTACCCGTCATCTATATGATATATAGATAACTATAGAGATATTGCTTATTTTCCACACCAGTACCCGTAAAATAATATTTTTTAACTTCCCAAAACACAAAACATCCCCAAATGCACAAAAAACGTCCCAAATATTACGATGTGTTTTCTTATGGTTTAGGACGTTTTTATGCATTTTTATTATTATTCCTTTATTTCTTATTTAATATATTTATACATTTCAATATCAAAAACAAATAGAAAAATATATAAATATAAAAAATAGCCACCCACCGGCAGCGGGATGCATGCGCATCCAAGCTGCCGGAGGTCCCAGAGTGAGGAACCTCCTCACAATGCGTGCCGTGTCTAGCAGCACTGCCTTCTGCATCCGGATCTTATTATTATTCATTTGATAGGCAGCACAATGCTGGTGTGTCTATATCACAGTGTTGGTAAGTTCAGTCTATGTTGTCTAATTTTCATGATTCACTACACATATTGCTTATTTATATAATGTTTGATGTTAACCACATGTCGAGGCGTTTTTTAAAAGAGTTCACTGATGGTGCAGATACTACATCATCAGACAGTTTGTTCCATGCGTTGACAACTCTGTTACTTAAGAAGTGATGAGCGATTTTGGTATTGGCGATTTTGGTAGTGCGGCAGATTTTCATATGGTGTCCTCGCAATGGACGTGTATGTCTTTAGTTTCAAAGAAAAAGAAAGAAGCCTTTCTTTGCACGCTCTCAAGTAGGTCGATGTCCTTTATGAAATGTGGGTTCCATATTTGAAACCCATGTTCCAGAAGAGGCCTAATGTATGTTTTGAGGATTTTGACAAGAACCTCGGATGTAATATATTGAAAGGATCTCCTTATAACATACAGAAATGAATTAGCCTTCTTGACAATGCCATTAATGTGCTCTCCCCATTTTAGATTCTTTGTAACCACAACTCCAAGGTCCTTTTGGGATTCCACAGTGTTTATATCAATGTCATCAATGGTGTATACCACGCCAGGATTTCTACTACCTAGATGCAATACAGCGATTTCGATATATTCAGCTTGACTAGCCAGTGCTTCGTCCATTCCTGGAGCTTGTTTAGATCGCTAATAAAGAAAATAAAATTGCTCTGTAGTTGTCCAGACACTAAGAGTGGGTTGCCAAAGAATTTACCATCGTCAGCAAAAAATGCAGATTGTGAGTCTATCAGCGCAATGAGGTCCGTGATGAAAATTCCAAAAAGTGTGGGGGCTAAAACAGATCCTTGGGGAACTCCACTCAGGACGTCCCTCTTCTGGGACAAGGAGGAACCGATCCTGATCTGGAACGTTCTTCCCAACAGGTAACTCTTTACCCAGTCTAAAAGCCGACCTCGAATGCCCAAATGCTCCAATTTTATAAGCAGGCGCTGATGCGGGACTTTGTCGAAGGCGCGCTCAAAATCGAAATAAATAACATCAACCGGGTTGCCACGGTCCACGTCCATACATGACAATAAGTTCGTTATTGTGGATCTCTTCTCGACAAAGCCATGCTGCTGGACAGATATAACATTTTCTCTGTTGTGGAAATTCTTCAGTTGGTTGTATATTAGTCTCTCCATCACCTTCACTCTCCATCCCACAATACTTGTCAAGCTGATTGGCCTAAACTTGGCAGGGTCTGTTTTATCACCGGATTTGTACACAGGTGTAACTACAGCATGTTTCCAGTCAAGTGGGACATGTCCGACCTCAAAAGACACCCTTACAAGCTCATTGAGAATAGGTACAAGTGTTTTGCTGCTGTTTTTTAGAATAATACCAAAAAGTTGTCTACCCAAAGGTTGTCTGGAAGAGATCGCTTTGAGCGATAAGACCGCCAATTGTAATATTAACGATATTAGCCTATTTCTTTTGTGTAATTCTTTTCTTTTTTGCAATAAAGAATATTTATCTTATCTTATCTTAATGCTGGGAATGTTGTCAAGTCCAGGAGCAGAGCCTGTATCGAGTCCTTTTAGAACTTTCTCAACATCCTTGGGTGTAAAGTCTATGTTACAGATCGAGTGCTCCACACGGGCTAATGTAGTCACTTGTTGGCATATGGTCACATCAGGTTCACGACAATAGGCTTTCTGAAACTCCTGCGCGAAGGTTTCCGCTATGTCGGTGGGGTCTGTAACTAGGTCGCCATTATGGTTCCTCATTGCAGGTGGCATGCTCACTTTGGATGACATGCACCTTCGCAGAATAGAAGGAATAGAAGGGTTTTTGTCCGTTATCCAGTAGTTTTGCTTCATACAGTCTCCTGCTCTTTCTGCTTTCTGCCATACAATGATTGTTGGCGGTTCTATAGCGCTGGTAGTCCTCGTCATCCTTTGTGCCAATATAAACATCCTAAAGTATTCTCTTCTCAGATACAAGGTTCAATATATTGTCATTGATCCAGGGTTTATTACCTTTCTTCTTCTTCACTTTTTTAAGCGGAGCGTGTCTGTCCGTGTTTGTATCCACTATGGTTTTTTGCTATCTCCAAAAACGCTCCACGTCAGTAGTAGGTTCCAAGATTTCGAGGTCCTTCTCCAGTTCCTCCATGTAGTTTTTAAAATTCAATGTAATGGTAATATCTTTTAAGTTTTGGGCTGACTGTGGACTCTTTGTATCATAAATTGGATGCTGAACTCTAGTACGCAATGATCACTCTTTCCTATAGGTGGTTTATAACATATTCCAGTGATTAAGTTTTCATCGTTTGTCATGATCAGATCGAGCAAGGATGGAGTGTTGTCTGTGCGGAAACGTGTCGGCTGGGAGACCAATTGTTGAAGATTACTGTTGAGAAACATGTTCTTAAACAGTTCCTCGGGTCCCGTGAGGTCCTGTTCGATATCTTGAGGCCATAGGATGTCGGAGTAGTTGAAGTCACCAGCGATAACTATCACATTGTTATCTGAAGCAGCAGCCAAGTTAGCCAAAAATAGCCAAAAGAGTCACGTGGTTTCTATATATATGTTTCTGTCCCTGCTGTTTAGCCAGGTCTCCGTGACAATTATAATGGATGGCCTGTTGGTGTTTACATATAAAAGAAATAGGTCGAATTTTAATGGCAGCGACCATAAGTTGGTGTACAGGAAGGTAAGGTCAGTGTAGTGGTTGTTGGGGTCAATTAGTTTTATTGATTGATTATCTTTGGCACACCCCTGACATACTTAATAGTGAGGTCTAACTCACCACTCTCGGTACGTAGCTGGAGACATTGCCTTAGCTCCTTAAGCTCGTCCCGCTGCATCTGTGTCTTGTACCTTGTCATCATACACTCTTACCTCCTTGGCTCTAATCTTGTTTTTGAGGACCTTCACTGCATCATGCCGAGACTTGAGGATCACTTTCATGGGGCGCGGTTTACTGTTGCCTCGTTTACCAAGTTGCAACACTTTCACCAGTTTGTCAGAAGACATCTGTTCACCCGTAATCTCCACCAGGATCCTTCTGACAGTGGCCTCATCAGTGGGCCCTTGAGTAGCTGTGTTACCCGTATCCATTTTAGGGAGACCAACAAGGATCACGTTATTTGCTCTGCGTTTACGCTCTGCCATCTCCTCCAATATATTGTTAGTGTCTAAGAAAGCGGCCGGAGTAGCAGTAGAAACTGCACGAGTCACTGGTGCAGAAAGCTAATAAATATAAATAAATAAAATAAATTTATTTGACATCATTAAAATTGTTTACATTTTTCTGTTTTCGGAGTCTCCTTTTAGGCTTTTATGCCTGTGCCAGGAGGCTCCGCTCTTCATTAGCCATAACAATCATGTGCACAGTAGGTAATAAATATATATGTATATATAATAATATAAGTTAGTGACAAACAATATATATATATAAGTTAGGGAAAGTTAAAGAAACTAAAATTTGACACTAACTCAAAAATATAAATCAGTGACCAACTTTTAGTTTCTCTTTTTTAACCGACTTCCAATATAAAATATTCCATATTAAAGTGAGCGTGCGAGTACGCGTGTGTGTGTATGTGTTATTGTGTGAGGGTGTGTGCGAGGATGCGTTAGTGTGTATGAGAGAGAGGGTGACAGGGTGTGTAAGGGTGTGTGTAAGTGTCAGGGTTTGTTAGGTAGGGTGTGCATGAAGAGATTCTGTGAGATGTATGTTTTTGTATTATAGGTATATTATTATTTATTTTGTGTATAGTAGTAGTAGCTCCGTATCCTCATAATTTAGTAGTTGCTGTTTCTTTATTTCGTCCAATTCCTCATGTACACAATCATATGCTTTGATCAGTTTGGGCACTTGAAATAAGGCCTCGCGGCAAGGCGAGCGCAGAAAGATGACGGTGCGTTTGGATTTCAACCCCATGACACGAGCCTCGCTGCTTGTTAGGTTGCTGCAACTAAGACATGCGTTCCGTTTACAACCATCGCACTGTATCAAATTTTCATCGCTTTGATCATTCTCGCACTGGAAACACTTCATTTTGGAAACAAGTTTGCCACAAAAAGTCGTTAATTTTTCGTAAAAAGAGTCAATTGGATTTTACACTATGTAATGTCGGAGTTTTTGCGAGATAACACTTGTCCACTATTACACATGCACAATTTCACTAAATAACGTGTTTTTGGCGTAATTTAGACACATAAACTAATTATTTAATTAATTTAATACAAGACACAAATTCTAACACTGTTCACTTTTTGAGGGTAGAGAGAAAAAAAAAATATTTGGGATTTTTAAAACATCTTTGGGTGCATTAGTAATTATAGGCATAATGACCTGAATTATATATACTGGCTGGAACAGCAACAATGAATATTTTGACTATTTTGGTTTAATAGTGATTTGAGAAATGTCGGAATGTCGAAAACATAAAGCTTGTCCAATCAGGTGTTCCATTTACACTATAACACTTTGATCAATCATATATATACGTCATACATTACCTACACAAAACTATATACATATATGACGGCTATTGGGACATGGGTATGTCGGATATCTGTACAAGGACATGCCGGATACCGGGCAAAGGGGTATTATTTCATATAAGTATAAAAATATCTTATTTAATCTTAAAATTAAAGAAACATTATTTAATTACGTAAAATTTAAATAAATTGTTTATATCTTTGCACCATTTCATTCCCTGTGGGTCTTATACTACGGCCGTGGCTACAAAATCAAAAGTGAAAAGTTCAAAAAGTGACGGATATTGGGACAGTTCCCTTACTATGTTCTGCAAAATAATTATTAAATTCGGTCCAGTAGTACTTACAATGAATAGATATAATTTTGATTATATTTATAGCTAACAATACCTAAGAATAAAAACTAAAAAGTGCTAAAATTCTCCGTCTAATGTAAGTATATCAAGGTGACTATATAGTCTAAACTCGGCCAGTACGGGTCAACTCGGAAACTTCTTCTTTTTCGAGTAGCGGTATGCGTGTGCGCACGATTTGCGGCCAACAACGCAGAACGCACTTCTGACGAGTATTTGTTGTCACGTCGATGAGTTACGGGACGTAAGCTACTTGTTATTTAAACACAGAATGGGCAGCTGGTTGCATATAAATAAATAAATGAAATTACCATCATATATTGTAACAAAGTATCCCGATATATTTTATTGCTGGCTTTTTAATTATTGCTCACCAGGCTACCTATTCTATAAGATATTGAATGTTATGTTTTCATATATAATGGTAACGTTGACAACCAGCTCTCAGTTTGTCCATCGTCCGCCGCCGGCCGGATACTCTTGTAAGCCATTATCAGCGGTATATCGTAGCCTTGCTTGCTCGCCGACTGGACTGCGCCGGCGCAGGAGCAGAACCGGTTGCACTAAGCGAGGCTGCCGGCCACACTCGCCAGACCACAGTGTCACTTGTACACTCGACAGGATGTTGCGAACCTACACAAAACCATTGGCTCTTTACGCCTTATTACCAACGCTTAAGGGGCTGCCAGCTGTCAAACTCGAGCGCGAGACAGAAGATGTCCCGTAGCGGCGGAGTGAAGAGCACGGCACAATGACTGCATATTCGTATTTTTATTAATTCTGGGTGAATTTTGGCAGGGAAGTAAAAAGACGCCAATAAAAATCTCATTTTTTTTTAAACAAGCTCTCCTATTTATACATTTTGATATATATTTTGTATGAATGACTATTTTGGTTTAGACTTAATTTTAATTTTTGAAGATGATGTTTGCGATTTTTTTCTATCGAGCGAAGTTTGTCCATTCGTGTATCGGTATTCACCAGTCCCTAAATGGACACACCAAGATTGCATAGCAATTTGCTATATATTTTTTTCAGATATTTTATTTTAGTAGTTAGTGCCGTAGCCTCCATGGTAAAACTGTAAATCCGCGCATACGAAGCCTTAAGACCAACATTACAGCCTCAAATTTGATAGATAAAATTACCTTTGTACAGTCGAAAACAGAATTGTGTACAGGTCTCAATAAGGTTTAGATACTTAAGACGATTGTAAAAATATCTTTAACTAGTAGAATGCTTAGAGCGCAGACTATAATTTAAAAGAATTTAAAAAATCGGTCTATTGCTTTTTTAGATATTGTCAACCTTAATGACTTTCCTATGCATTTATCTTTGTGTTAACACGTACTTCGAAATGTAGCTAAATCGCGTTTGTCAATACGAAACCCCTTAGCCCACGTAACAACCACATTTATTAATACAAACCAATGTTTATACACGCACTTGTATCTTATGTATGTGCGCGCGCAGGAGGCGCCGCGTCTTACACACGGGATTCGTCCGTTTTTGAATGTTAACGAACATTTTTCGAATGTGCGTGGGAAGGGAGACGGGTTTGGGAATAATTTTTGAAGGGGCTCGAAACCTTGGGTTGAGTGCACTTGTTTGAGTTATTGGAGGGGTGAGACTGGCTCCCACCGACTCCGGACATGTCGTTTTGTTTGCATAAGCAGATGCGGAATATCCTGTAGTCTTATCACGAAACACTGTCGTCATCGAATCGAAAGCGAGCTTTTGAGAATTTTAAATTAGAATATCAATGGTTAGCTCAGAGCCTTTCATCATCAGTCTATTTTTATGCCCCAACTAGGACACAGACATTCCCTTACATCGAGGGAGCTTGGGGACATCAACCACGCGGCTCCAGTGCGGCTTGGTGGATTACATATTATGGCTTAGATTTTTTTTATCTTACATAAGCAACACTGAACAAAATACAGACGGATTAACTGAAAAAGCTGGCTTGTCGCATTCAGGGGATATCTTCTAGTCAACCGTTTTAGTCCCAATAACGCCGGCAGGTGACGCTGATTACTGACATTCTCATCCAAATTGTATAGCTCGAAGATACCTATATCCTTTTCGATTCGTTCACTTCTTTCTGCTCTTGCTATTCTTGCAGCTACTCTATTCCTGCAATTTCAACGTTCAAAAAAAATCTTCAAAAAAACCTCTACAGTTAAAGTAATAATAATCATCATCATCAGTCTATTTATATTGCCCACTGCTCTAGCACAGACCTTTCCTTACATCGAGGGAGCTGGGGCCATAATCCACCACGCGGGTCCAATCCGAATTGGCGGATTTCACATGCCTTAAAATTATTTTTTTCTACAGCAATCAAGCAAGAAACCTGCATTTCATCACGATGTTTTCCTTCACCGCTTTGAGAGCACTCGGTAAATTTACCTAAGTTTTTCCGACGAAAAAACCTAGGATAACTCATTGGTACATGGCTGCCCTGGCTGGGAATCGAACCTGGTACCTCCGTATTGCAAGTCCATTGACCCAACCACTGAGCCACCGAGCTCTTAAAGTAACCCTCTGTTAAATTAGAAACTCATTATTATGTGTTAATTAAATAGTCCCCTGGTGTTCCAGGAAAATGCTGTCGATTCAGTTTACAGGCAGAATGTTTTAATTAGGTATTATAACTTATTTATTACTGGTAACAAGCAAATTGGCAATGTTGAAATTAATTAATTTCATATGTATGAACACACAATTTGTAATGAATTGCAGTTGACAATCAATTTTCATTAATTATAGAGCGACTGTACACTGTATTGCGGTTACAATTCATTTGAGTTTCCACATCCGACAATACAATCCTACATGTCAGACAGTATCAGACAACAGCAGATCAATGGGAACACGAGTACGACTTTAAATCTTACGACGCAGATAATAAGAACTGTCTAAAGTCCAAAGCGTTACACTTGATCTGCTGTTAGCTGTACTAATAGTCATTTATTCGGCCTTTAGTACACTATGGAACACTTGGTTACGTCACTTTTTACAGAACTAAATGATCTTTACATGCTTATTAATCACTAGCTGTACCCCGCAACTTCGTTTGCGTGGAGGAGGAGGATGGAGGAGATCAGGAGGAAGATCTTCCTCTCTGGATCCTTGTTTCCACATCACATACCGCCATGGCTTATAGCCTATGAGCTGTCCGGATATTTCAGCTATCTCCTAGTGAAACTCCCATTAAAATCCCTTCAGTAGTTATGGCGTGATACTTGCACAAAGTCACAGACAAACAGATAAAAATTCTAAAAATTATTGTTTTGGCATCAGTATTGATCGTGAAACACATTACAATTATTATTTTACATAAAATATCCAATGTACAGACACCACTTTTTTACATTCTTATTATATGTATAGATAACATACGGATGGGTGATGTGAGAGCAAAGAATAGCACAGAACCACTGTTTATAAATCTAGTACAAGAGTTTAAGCTTGCAAATGTCATGATTGAAAGTTTCACTGAGTACCTATACTGGCTCTTTTTCTTTTCTCGTGTGGTTTTGGGACCAAACCTATATGTCAGAGTTATTCAAGCCGCCCGTAGGCCTCTGACGTGGCTTAACGACTGCCGTCAAGCGACAGCAACCGGGACCAACTGCTTAAAGTGCTGGCTATACTGGCTTATTCCACTTTTAGCAGCTGTAAAGAGGCCTCAAATAAGCAGAAAAATATTTACTCCCCACATACCACGATAGCAATTTAGCAATGTCATAGTGGACAAGTCTATACATAAATGCGGTAGTCACTTTGCTGATCAGTAACCGCCACTCATTGGCGACCTTCGTGCCAACCTGTAGTGTCCACTGTAGCACGCACGCGCGGGGTGATAGGCGTATTGCCAACTAGAATATTGTCGGCAACTTACAAGCATGTCTTAGGCCCGTATTAAGGGTCTTCCATGAGCCAACTAGCGCCGCCAATCTTTGAAAAATAATATCTTCCAATTTAATAAATTTTATTAAAAAAGCTATGTACATACTCTTTATTAGCATAAACACAATTTTTAATATACAATACATGGCATAATTGCGACAAGCAAAGTTGTAACTACAACTTACCGACATCGTATCACGTTATAAATAAGCATTTAAAAATAGTATTTATCGTAATTAAAATTCAATTCAAGAGCGAATTCAGCTGATACACTCTCAAGACGTGATCACCATCTCAAGTATGTCATTTATTTTATTAATATATGGCCTGACATGAGCGAACTAGCACCGCCAATCTTAAAAAAATAGCATTTAAAAAATAGTATATTTATCCTAATAAAGATTGTGTACAGCTTTTTTTAATAAAAATGATTAAATTGGAAGATATTCTTTTTTAAAGATTGGCGGCGCTAATTGGCTCATGTCAGGCCCTTAAGAGTCGAAATCACACTTCTACCGTTAATATCGTCGAAAGTGAATTACTAGATCATGATAGGTATGACAAACACAATGAATAAGCCACATCAGACCCAAATTAATAATAGACTAACATGACACAATTCCCTGGAATTGAAACAAGGGATCTATTCAATATGAATCAGTATAGTTTGCAACAACATAATGTCTGCAATCTAGCTATGTCTGTTCTCGGGCTATTTTTGATAGGTCGTCTGGCAACTGACACACGTGCAAGGTGGAAATATGATACTAAAATGTCATTTATAGTCGCCATTTTGGTCCCCCAATCAACTTGGAGCCGATTACTAATGGAGTGGCGACATTAAACTGGAGTTAGAAAACCTGGAAGGCCAAACTCAACGATACGCAAAGAGTTGGGAAGCAGTGCAATCGAATAAGGTATCTATAGATGCAAAAGACAAAATTTAGGGAAAACATTATATCCAAAATTGAACCTTTAATCATTAAAGGCTGATAATGATGACCATCAAGTTGGCAAGCAGAAACTTGTCAAAATTCCACTTCCATTTCGTCTAATAACTAATTTTCTATCATTCCTCTCTTCAAGATGAGATAACAGTCTAGATCCCCAGGAAAATACCCTCATAGAACATGGAATCCTAGTGTAGGTGCTAATACATTTCAGCACGATCTGTTATACTAGTTTATAAACATTTACCTTATCGTATATGTACTTATTTCATAAGTCTATATATAAGAAGCTTGTGCATTTAGATAGGACTTGTAACTTTTTCTACCAGTTTCAATAAATTCAACAATGTACACGTAGGTTGTGGAGTGTTTGTGTATCGCACTTGATGCGCTGTCGTTAGTTCTTTTATCTTCGAGACGCATGAATACGTTTAGATATGGTAATTATGGTACTACAGATAACAAACTGCCCATAAAATCGTTATTGCTTTCATGAAAACACTAACTTGGGATCCCACCGTCGCTCACGTAGGAGGTATTAGTGTAATCTGCCTTCGTCACATCTCGCATAAACTAGGACTGCTTAGGGTATATTATTTTCCTAATCTTATAATAGGAAAATCTATATAAGCAACTGTTTAGCTTTGATCATATGTATCGGAGAGAAATGTGTGTTGGAAAGCCTCCTAAGTACCGGTTCTGGAGCGACATAATGCAGAAGGTCCTTCAAAAGGTTTAGTTGCTCGACTAGGCGGAGAAAGACAGATCTTACGATTCAGTTCTCTGGTACTGAAGGCCAAGATACATTTTAGCTGAGCCAGTAGTGCTAATTACCGGCCTCTGTCTCTATCTCGGTGACGCTTGAATGATCAACACCTTCGCTATTTTAGAATTGACATGATCTTTGTTGACATTAAACTACATTTAAGTTGACTGACTTATTGAGTATTTGTTTAAGGTATATGGAAAGTGATTAATAAAGACTTCAAAGGCCGACAGACAAGCCGACTCGTATATTTGCTATAAATGTAACTAGTAAACACCAAACAATGTACCTAAGTAGGCTAGGCTTTGTTTTATAAGAGGCGCGTTGGTGCGATGACACATTGATATGATAAGGAACATGCTAGATAAGACACCATGGCAATCCTACAAGAGTGTCATTGCTCGCATTGAGTTAGAGTTAAATAGAGAAGACATCACAAACTAAAACTGCGTTCAATTTTATTTGAGGGAGAAGTGTTTACTTCAGTCATATATATAGCATTATGAGGGAATGTTGATGGAAAAGTCGACAGAGGTAGACCGAGGAGGAGGTAGGTCAACTGAATGGACGATATTTGAGAATAAGGTATTTCTACAAACCGACGAACCTGAATAAAATGATTGTGGAGACAACGAGACTGGTGTGCCAGGATTCCAGTAGACGAGAGCCTATCGTCATCGTCTGCGCCTAGATCCCTATGGGAAACAAGAATTTATATATATTCATTAACATATCATGTGCATACTTCAATATAATAATGGAAAATTCAGTACCTTCGTTACCTAGTTTTTTTTAAAAACATCTCATTTCCATATACTTGTTTTCCATGTTTTAACCGTATCTGTTTAATATACGAGTAATATACCGTATCTTGTTCATAAACTGGATTAAATAGTGTCAGCCATATCGAATGTTATACCTACAAAATTCACACTAACATTACAACTATGCAACTGTAGTCCAGCCATACATTCTGTGGCAAATTAAATAGTACCTTATTTTCAAGAAGACGTAAAAGGGTAATGAAAATTAAATTTTATTATTCACTGAGTAATAAACAGAACATAAAATCTATTCAAAATGTCCACCTACCTACCAGCTCGGTAAAAGTCATGTATATGGTAAAATGCGGTAAATATACACAAGCTCATAATGTCTCGCAGTAAAATGTTATTTTGGGGCAACTAACACGCATTTCGACCGGCCGTCCTTGTCGTTTAAAACCATGACTTCAGTGACCCGAGCCTATAAGGGAAAATTTCGCTAGATATTTTCTAAAACGTTGGCAGTAATTGTAAGAGAAAGCTCACGAGCATATGCTTTCGACTGTACCTTTGTATTTTCGTCTAAAACATCTACTGCTATCGAAGTTTCTGAAATTAAGTGAAGCAGAAAGTCGTTTAGATCTCGAGGGAAAATTGATAGCAAACGTTACCTTTTTCATTTTACTTAGGTAGAGTTTAAGGATAGAAAAAAGTTAAAAATATATTGTATAGCTACTCCCATATTAGACTGAAGCACTCGGCCAGTAAATAATACATTTCCTAGCCCGAGTGATTTACTCTTGACTCTTATCTCTAAGATCCCAAGGTTGTATATTTCAGGAAACATCGAAAATCATTCCAAACATTTTAGTTTCGAATAACAATTCAGTGGTCTAGTAAAATTGTCTTTGAAACTACACAATCATTGTTTGCGATCGACAACTTTTGTGACTGTTTTTGTTGAGTCACATTTAGCATAATCCCGCATTGTGTCGGGTCAAAAGTCTCAAAGTGTGGCGTGATGACGTTTGAAGTCTGACTTGATCGATGGCCGCTCGTGGCGTGGCCTTGCTGGCCCGAACGTGATATGATAAGTTCAAGGGCACTCGTATGACGCACATTTTGCTGATGGCCCTTAGTGGCTATTTGCCACGAGATTATCATTGCAGATTTTTTGTTGTGGTAATTACCTGGGTAAAAAAAAAATAGTTCTGCTTTAATGTACACAGAGTTGAAGTTCTTCATTATCAATCTGTATTACTCCACTGCTGATCGTAAGCCTCTCCCAGGGTGCCACACTCAATTTTATGGTCTGTCAGTTGGCTGGCAAATCTTCCCATCCCGGTACGATTGCCGTTCTTGGTATCCACTCCAGAACCTCTACCCCATCGGTTGTCAGTCCTACGACAGAAATGATTGCCTTCTACTACTAACTTCAGTTACTGATCCTATTGAGCTATGTCGACTACTTATGATCTCTGATGGATAAACTCCATTTCTGATTCTATTTACCAGACAAACGCAAACCGCTTAGCTATGGAAAGAGTTATCTCTTTCCACAGAGCGAATTGCAACTTGTCTCACTGTCATTGTCCACGTTTGTTCCACGTGGAGATGTTACAAGTAGCTAAATAGCTAATGATGATTAGAATATTCGGAAATTTACTGTTGTTTAGTCTTTTAACCTCGCCGCAAAAGATATAAGTGTAAGGTGTATCTTTATATCTGGGCGTGGCATTGTAGCTCCCAAATGCGTAAATGGATTTTGATTTAGATGTTTTGTTTGAAAGGTGATTTAATCGATAGTGTTTTAGCTTTGCAATGATTCTGGAAGAACCTAAACTGGATCGCTATAAGAGGTGAGAGTAACCCTGCTGTTCAGACGTTTGAATAACATCAGCTCTTTTCTTGTTGATGAAGGAATGTGTGCAAATTCCACAATTCTGATCGATTTGTTTGGTGTCCTGTTACTACAATGATACTGCAAGAACTTGATAACCTTAACCTGATGCTGCAGCATCACGTGGAAGGAACCCGATACCCAACTTGTCACCAAAGTTCTGTGATTGGAGCTTTATTGTATTGGTCCCAATGAATGAGAGACGAGATGTTTTAAATTCATGATGGATAGGTCAAGTTCCCTCGAGTATAATGAAAATCACGGGACACTGATAGACAAACGGACATTGAACTCATAGTACAGATCGCAGATTGGCAAAGTAACTGTGCTCTAAATAGATGCCGCATTGACAGCTATCAGATACATTGTATGAGAATGGACTTTAGCCAATAGCATTGTGAGGTCTGATATCCTAAAGTAGGTGTCGAGCGATTGGAGCCGTTATATTAACGAGCAGTTCTATATCGTGAATGTGCTCTCAAAGAATGCTTTCGTCGAAGGATAATTCGGCGAACCGATGCTTGAGAAACATATATTATGACTCATTTGATGAAACGTGTGCTGTATTGTGTACTAAAGAGTTTTATCTATCTTAATAGAAGTAGACAGAGGAGGACATGCGTCGATCAAATTGGCGATATGGTTTCAAAAAGGGTCGTGTCATCTACAAACCGACGAGCATGAAGAGTTTTATGAATTTTGAGGAAGCTAATGTTTCCCAGGATCGCAGCAGATGGAAGTCTATCGTCCCTGTCTATACGGGAAACAGGCATGTATCTAAGTTTCATCATCAGAAACCTGTATCAGTCCACTGCTTTACTTAAGCCTCTCCCAAAGCACGCCATTCAACCCGATTCTCGACCTTTTGCATCCAGTCTCTGAGTTTAAATATCTATGTTTAAACTAACGTTATAACTGGTTCGATGGGGTTAATCCAGAGGAAGTGGTGGGACCTATTAATTGTGTATATTTCCGCAAAGTAACATATATCTCAATTATTCCCATTGCAAGGTTAATTGATTAATTAGTTTTTTCTCCGGTTGACTTGAGGTTGTCACGTGTCTAGCAGCTAGTGTAAGGCGTGTATTTGATCAATTACACCCGAAGGTCGTTATTGTACTAAAAGGCTTGTCACATTGATATGATCACTAAAAACTGTTTCGTTCCTAGACTTCATGCACAACAAATCAAGGGCACTCTATGTGACGGTAATACAACTGAAATTGTAATGTGTTTGGTTTGGTTTATTTGTTGTCGGCTATACTTTATTACGCTGGTCAATGGTAGCGATTCTGATTTGTGTTTACTATTGTAAACTAAAGACATGTCATAGCATTTTTTATTTTGCTAAGGTTAGGAAAGATAATAGCAGTTGCTTTTGAACATGTCATTAAGCATATTTTGCCTATCTTTGTTAATAAGTTTGATTGACATAAATTGGGAATATTGAATTTTCCCATTGATTACGTATTTCTAATTAAATCTGGTTTCGATAAAATATTGATAATTAGATTATTACTTACGAGTATTTATTACACATATCTAATGGAAATTTACATATTACAGCGAGTATGTCTTTCGTATTTATTTGGTCATTATTATCGTAACTTTTTATCAAGTGAAAGTATTATTGGAATTTTGTAATGGACGTCCGGATTAAACTTATAAATTAGATTAGCGCCATATAAAGTTAAGAATAGCAATACTTGTTTTTATAAAAATGACATTATCAATGTTTTAACGGACAGGTAGAAAAGGAGCGTGGGTTACCAACCAGATGATTCGACGACTCTAGGTTGCTGACTTGGTGATGTGACGATTATGAGTGTGGAGGGACGATTATGTCTCGACAAATGTCTCGCCGTGGCAAGATATTTTGGAGTATGAAGCGCGCTTTAGATCTCGGCTTTAATTTGCCCATGCATTCTAAGTATCACCTCAACTAGCCTTCTACGGCCCCCTTGAAAGCCCCCTACGTCCAACAGTTGGCGTTATCACCCACATTGATAACCTATGATATATATCGCCCCGGCACGGGATAAACGTCATTCAGTAATTCTATGTATGAATCTCCACACTGCAACGCACACTAATCGCCTACGTAACAGCATCGCCTCGCATTATTTTGAGACCTAGATAACAGCGAAGGGTGAGGCGAGGCGGTGTCGGGTGGGTATGTGTGCGGCAACGCTTAGACTGTAGCTCTAGCAAAAAGTCTGAACCTAGGAAGAAGCCAACAGGAAACCGCTGGCGCCTCACGACTCAGTCGCAGAGCAGGAAATAACGGGAGCGCACACTTGGCCGATTCACTTTATGTCATACCTACACGGGAAAAAGGCTTCTTAGATCGAGCGAGACTTTAGTAAAGTTTCCCAGGTATGTATACTTGTAGAACTATTAATTTTGTTACGTAATAATTAGATAAAAACGGGAATTACCTTGTTAAACATTCATTTATTGATGTCTCGATATTTCCACAGCATTGCAGCCATCATGGTCACGAGTAGACTCCCAACTTTAAAAGTGAAAATATGTTACAAGTGGAATAGGGCCTAGTTTTCAAAAAGAACGATTATAATTGTTTATTTTATTACTTCTATCGAATCTAATAATAAACAAAATATATATGGATGTGTGCCAGCCATCGGACGGTCGCCGGCGTCGGGCCAGACCTCGGCGTAGGTGGAGAGACGATATCGTTAGATACAGGCATGGGTGGCTGGAAGAGGCTCAGGACATGGATGGATGGAAGAGGAGGGGGGAGAGCTTTGCCCAGCAGTGGGACAATTTATAGGTTTACAAAAAAAAATATGGATGTGTATCGTTTCGTGGCCACGGGAATAACTGACGATGCCAACTGCAATCGTTTTTTAGGGTTCCGTACCGTACCTCAAAAGAAATATATAGGAACACTTTGTTGTCCGTCTGTCTGTCCGGTCGTCTGGCTGTCTATTTTCAATAATTCGCTTGTTGCTGCTGTAGTGAGTGTATATTTATAGTGATTCTTTTTAGAATGAATTAAGTTTACATAATTCAGATAATACTCACGAGTTACATTCAATTACTAGTGAGTACGTAATTCTCTTAAGTGGTCTTGTTAAGAATGAACGCGTATATACTATGGTGACCTGGTGTAACGAGCTATCCATTAGTTTAATGGGAATTATAACCCGCATACAACTTTGCCATTGCACTTGGTAACAATCTAATGGTGGCACTTCACTTGGCTTTGCGTATTTGTTATAATTGCCATGTGTGGTTGGTATTCTTGACAAAATATTCGTCTTATTTGTGTCTAGGTCAAGTATTTGACAAATACGACAAACATCCAATAGCGAATACGAATAGCCAAGTGAAGTGGGAGCATAATAAGTCACACTCTCGTGTCCTTGTGATCATTAAAATTGTTTATAGACGCGTATATTTTATCTAGGTTCTAGATAAAATTAATTACATTATGTATAATTGAATTACTTCATTTGACTTTAGGTTTATTTGGTTGATTGATTGTTGATTCAGGCATGTATTGAGAGTTCATCATCACATATTCCTAATTTTTAAAATGTAGGTGTGATATTTCATATTAAACCCCCTTTTCGCTTTTTCCAGGTAATGAAGACCCTCCAACGAGTATTTTGAAACGAACCTGGGAATTTTATGAAAGGTAAATTACCGTCTTACTTTGCGAAATAACAGCCTGCTTTTGTGATAATCGCAGTTCCACCGCTGAGCACACTTTTAGCTAATTCAAACTAAAAACTGTTTAGCAATGTAAACTAACTAAAGTTCAGAACCGCGCTATAGTTACAGTCACACGGGAAATTTAGCTTATTATTTTAGAAACACTTCACCAAAACATACCGGCTATAAAACTTTCTCATTTGGGAATTTCACTCTGTCCCCCAAATAATCTAAGTTTCAAATTGAAATTATATTAGATAATCTAGTTGCCACACTTTAAACCGGTGCAACGAAAATATATAACATTGACAAGACTGCAGCGAAAAAGGAGAAGCTGCTTATATTCCGTTGCCTTTTCAGCCACTTCCTTTATTATCCTAAATTGTCTGGAACTCTTAAGATCATCATGAGCCCGTATCACTTCACTGCTGGCCCGTATCACGCCTCTCCCAAGGCGCGACTCAAGCTGAATCGCGGCTTTTTGCATCCAAACCGTGCCAGCCACCTAGCATTTCATTTGTTACGGGTACCTATTCGTTGCCTCGTTGTACTCCATCGGTTAACAGAGATGACCAGACAACTGTCTTTTCAGCTTGAGGATCCTATGAGCTATGTCAACTACTTCTGCTTTTTGGCGGATAAATCCATTTCTTATTGTCCAAAGAAACGCCAAACATAATATAGTTCGCTGAGAGATTTTGAACAAAAGTTCTAAAAGAGCTTCTAAAGATAGAGATCCCAAACAAAAAATCTAAAGCCGTGTCACAGAATAAGGTTAAATGTAGTCCATTAGTGTTCCGAGAAAGGAGCTGATATTGTTATCACAAGCCGTACGTGCCCTGTGCGCGAACCCTAATGGCGTTGGTCTTAAAATATCTGGTGTGCGGTGTTTTTACCTTTTAAAAGTAAATTACCTGCTTTCGACACACATTTGCTTTTATGGGGCTGCGTATTGGACTTCTGAGGAAATAGGCATTTTCTCAGGTCAATTTAATCATCAGTTGGTTTCTATTTCTACTCAGTGCTGGGCGTCAATTTTGTGTCTTTTCTATAGGTCTTGAATCAATTTCATCTAGTCCTTTCATTCACATAGTGTTGTTGATACTGGTGATTCCATTTACATAAAATCTATTCATGAACTTATGCCAGACATTATGTTTTTTCCCGGCCATGATTCGGAACCGTCAAATCAGCTAGATTTTGCACTGTGATGACGTCCTAATGATTTATTTACCCAAGTCAGCTTGTCAGACAAGCTTTTATTTATCACGATCCTTTCCTTTCCTATCTACATAATTTATTGTGTGTATATGTCGTGGTCATATCGTTAAATTGAACATTTCATGAAATAGTCGACCATTTCATGAAATGGTGGCATTTCACGAAATCGTTAAATGTCTATTGGTCATTTCATGAAATAGCTTGGCCAGATCAATGAATAGAAAACGTTTTACGATATGTCCAACAAACGCATGGCTATTTCATGATATGACCAAACACAATTGACCATATCGTAGAAAAATGGCAAAAACTACCGCTAGAGGCGCTGAGAGTGCGCTTTCTCATTGTTTATGTTTGTGTGCGTATGTAAATAATGCGGATTCATGTTGAAAAGTGAATAAAAATGTGCAAATTATATAAGAAAGTGTGTTGGAAACTTGAATAAGTGTTACTATACGAAACGGTGTGAATTTTATGACAGTCACGCAAAAACCAACCTCAATTTACAAAAAAATATCTTGGGAATACATTTCACAGGTTAGTACCTATTTAAATGACAATATTTAGTTTATATCCTTTTAAAATCTCATCTAAGTATCTAAAATGTACTTATTTACTTTTAATAATTGAATCCTAGAAATTTAACATACATAATTTTCATTTTTAGGATATACAACAAATAAAGGAAAGTAGGGTGACCAGGCAACGAAAGTCAACGGACTATAATTTACTGGATTACAAAATATTACATCATGGAAAAACTGGAATTACAAGTTTTTAATATACAAGAAGAAATGCATTGATGATCCTACTATTCGTATAATTACGATGGAGAAATATTTTGAAATACTAACGGAATACCGTATGTGAAACGAAACATTTTAACGTTCTATAATATTATAATACAATTTTGTACTTATTTTATTAGGTAATAAATATAATAATAATAATAAAAAACATTTAATAAAAGCATCTTTATTGTCCTTTTAATGTGTTCAATATGAATATTTCGTATATTTAATTCCAGTGGACAATTGGTTTGAAATGCTTGTAAGAATTTTGTAACATATATATTTTTTTAATTTGGTACTGACTAGAACAATAAATAAGTTCGTAATAAGTATATTTTGAATTATTATTACTTACATCCTTAATGGGCACCCTACATTAATGATCTGACCAAACGTCGTTGGACAAATCGACGAACGTTGACGTTTATACGATATGCCCAGCGCAACATGACGATTTCATGAAATGCCACCATTTCATGAAATGACTGACGTTTTCATGAAATGCTCAATTTAACGATCTGACCACGACATATACATTCTCTTTTACTTATAATTTACATACTTTCGACTTTGACATTGAAAAAATTATCGGTATGTAGATTTCCGTCTTTTGCTAACGGTTTTATGACGTCACGTTGTATTTAATCAAGTGTTATCGTTGTGGTGTTATCATATCACTTTACGTAAAAATCAATCGTTTACTTTATTCAAACAGTGAACTACTGATATCACATTCACTGCATATGTGAGTGACTTGGTTTCAACAAGTCTGTGTTCTATATTTATTTGTTTATCTTCTACTGGACTTGGGCCTCATCTTATCTCTGGTCTGGACCCTTCGCTGCCATCATTGTTTATGTGATGTTCTTTAAATTCTGCCAAGATGCTTTCATGATCTCAGTGCCTCAAGTAATCTTTTGGTTTCCATCGATTTGACCTACTGTTACCAGCCCCCTTACCATGGAGTCTTATAGCAGGATTACTTCAATAATACTTTTTTCGTACCATGACGACTTTATTAAGCTTATTTTAAGGTCGTCACGAAATAACAAAGTCAAACAGGCTTACCCCCTGAACTTCATAAAATATGGTCGCCTTAAGTTTGAGGTAGATTTTAATTAAATAGCAACTAAACTTGCCGAGAATAAGTGCGAGTTTTTAGTCGCTCTCGAGTGCACGCTTGTTTTCACGTATGTTATTTCTCAGGTCGCCTTTCTTTCTCACATCCTTCGCCCATTGTATTGTTTGTATTGTGTGGACTAATGAAACACCTACTGGTATATAACAATGGACTATTTTGCTCTAAGCTAGGCTCGGTCTTAATTGTGCGTTCAAATTATAGTTCGGTATTGTTGAATCTCAGTGGGATTTGGGAGTTGCTATTTTTGGTTGTGTTACTTTAGAATTTGTTATAACAATAGTCTTAGTATGAATTTATATTCCCAGATCGTAAAAATAAAACAAATGCTACGTTAGTATAACGTAATTGCATGCCATTCGGTTCTTATGGTTATAACTGGAATTGTCTTGTTATTTCCTTGTATAATATGATAAAGCCTCGACGTATGTATTGCAATATGAGAAGTAATTACTAACTGTATTAATTACTAGTAGTTGCTAGGAGTACCAATATTAATAATATTGACTCTGTTACCATTTTCTCATAATTAGTCAGCAAATTCTACCAGATTTATGAGTATTTTATGTCTCATATAGTTTTTAGAGATCATAGATATAGTCTGTCTAAAACAGTGGTTCCCAACCAGTGGTCCGCGTACCATAAGTGGAGGTAAAATATGGTCCGCAAAAAATTTTTTGATGCTGTATATAATGTCACTTTTCAATTTTACGATTAGGTACTTACACACGAAGACAGAAAGGTATACAGGGGTCAAAACTACTAGATCGTATTTAATAACTCTTTTACAGTTACATAGTTTTAACTTTTATCTTTCTAACAGTGAAAAAAAATCATGCAATAGATCAAGTAATTTTTGAGATATTCTCAACCCTAAAAATTTATCCTTTACACTTTTCTACTTAAAACGTTGCTATTAAAGCTTATTTTTTAACCTCGTGGTCCATGTTAATTATAACGAAGTTATAGTAGTCACTGGTCAAAAAAAGTTTGGGAACCACTGATCTAAAAGCATAGCAAAATTATTTATAACACAAAATTGCAAAAGTTGCCGCCACATAAATACTGTGCTATAAATTAGTCAGCGATTTTAAACAAATATTACATTTTAATATGAACATCGCTGACTGAAATTATGACTATCCCCTGTGTAATTTTTTTACATAAAAACACAAAAACGTTACTGAGCTTGGAAATCCCACATATTAAATTTTTCGTCAATCGACCTCTTGCCAAATGCTCTATAACTTAACATTTTTAAATTGACTTTTTATACTTTTTATCCTACTGTCGAAAGGATAATAGTAATGTTAGTCGTATATATGTATTTATCGGATCCTTTGTGGCCTCCTAAACGACTTGACTAGTGGGTCTATACTAGTCTTCAGAGACCCATCCGTGGGTCTGCTTGGTGGGTCCCTGAAGACAAAGGGGATGGATTCTGATGTAGGAGATAATTAGATTTATCTTGATCACGTTATTGAGCTAGGATACATTTTATGCCAAAACAGTATTTATGGCTTTGTAACATAACAGTGGGACGATTTATAATAATTTATATTAAAAAAGTCGCTCATTTTAATGAGTTAGTGCTCATTAATGAAACACTATATCCATTGTACTTATGTACAATGTGTAAACCACATTTGCAATGATTAATCGGCGGTGTAGTGTTGTTTCAAACGATACGCAATTTAATTCACAAGAGAGCACTTCACCACTAGCCATCGGATAAATTGGTCCCAGTCCGTATAATATAAATGGTAGCAAATCTGGCAAATGGGTTTAAAATTGTTGGCTCCGATGGGATCTGAGAAATTATATGTTCGTGAATTTGAATACATTTCGGACTGATAATGTTTTATGACAGATCAGATGTGGTACTTTGAATTTGGATAGAGAGATGATAGATTAAGAGTTATCGACCAGATGAGATGACCTGCGCAAGGTGGCTGACAGAGACTGGATGCAAAAGGCTGATAGACGGGTTGAGTGGCCTATTCTCACTACTACACAATCCATTTCCACCGGAACCATTGTAAAATCCAATCTACAAAAAAACACATTTGTTCTGTAAACTCACACGATTACCACTGTTATCCTTTTAACCCTAAAAAGCTCATTGTTCCTATTTCTCACACGAAACACGCCTAATGTATGTATTGTGAAACATGTTGGCCAATGCTCTATGCGCCGGAGGTCTCTAATTAATCTGAATTGTTTGACTCGTGACATGCTATGCGTGGGCATACTTTAACAGTACGGAAAACGCCTCCAGGGGGCATAGCCAAGTGGTGAAGAAAAATATATGGGGATTGACATTTGCTAACGAAAAAGCATATGCATATACGTATAAATAGCAATGTCCTACGCGGTTAGCTATAAACGTGATTTAAGGCGGAGCGTTGGGCAGTTTTTCGGTGAAGGCTACGGCACTAACTACTGAAATTAAAGGCCTGAAAAAATATATAGCAATCTTGGGGTGTCTATTTAGAGACTGATGAATACCGATACACGATTGGACAAACTTCGCCCGATAGAAAAAAATCGCAAACATACCCCTTCCATGTCTTTCAAAATGAAAATTATATCAAACCGAAATAGTTATTCATACAAAATATATATCAGAAAGTAGGGTACTGTAAATACAAGAGCTTGTTTAAAAACAATTAAATTTTTGTTGGCGTATTTTTATTTCCCTGCCAAAATTCATCCAAAATTCATTAAAAATACGAATATCGAGGCACTGTGCCGTGCTCTTCACTCCGCCGCTCCGGGGCATCTTGAGTCTCACTCTTGCTTTTGACAACCATATTGCGCCTTAAAGTTATAACACGGTGTAAGGAAAGTGGGGTTATATTAGTTTTCTATATGGCTAGAAGTATTTATGTATGAATTTTATGTTTGACTAAATATCTCCCATTTGTACCCTTGTGTAAAGAAACCACAGATAGCAAAGGGTGGTCTGGTATCTAAACAGTGGCAGCTGCCCCGAGCGATAGCTGTTGCCCCTATTACCCTACTGATAACACCACTTGAACTGTGACCAGAAATAGTTTTAGGGGTGTGGAATAGGGCAGCATATATTGTATACAGAATTTGAGGCAAACTGTTTCCCGCAATTCTAGATTAACAGAAGTTTAAATCTGGAGAATTAAAAGTAAGTAAAAAGTAATGTAAATATTAAAAAGAGAAAAATGTCACGACTTCGATTCGAACCAAGGAGCCACGGTAGCTCAGTTGGAAAAGAACGTGCCACTGAATGGCGAAGTTCCTGGTTCGAATCCGACGAGGTGATTTATGTTACTTTCACTGGAATTTGAGCTAATGGTCAATATGTGACTTGTGACGTACTTGGTTCAATTTGTTATGCAGTTTTGATTTACAAAAAAAACATTACCAATTTAATATTTATCATGAGTACAACCCCCAGTTTTAATTTGTCGAATGAATTCACCCTGTATAAATAAGACCGTAATTTTATATAAATTAAATTTCAATTACATAGTAATTCAGGGTATACTAACATTTACAATTACTGTACTAACATAACTTACGAGTATATTGTTCATTCATAGTCCGTGAGATAACAGTTTGTTTTAGTTTCTAGCCGTAATACGTTTTGTTATAACAATTACAAGACTGTTTCTCGGCGAGAGGTGGGCTGGCGAAAACAGTATAAACAGTTCTAGATATTCGAAACAGATACGAGCAACAGCTGAATTGGAAATAGATCGATGGAAACGATAACAATGTAGCCGTATTATGTGCTTGTTTTTTTGGGCCATCTTTTAAAATGGAGATTGTTGGTTTTTAATATTTTATAGCCTCTGTTTTGATAGACGTGACCTGTATATTAACTAAACAAAAGCATTGTTTTCATTTAAAAAGCTCAATCAATGTCTGTCTTTTGGATGTCTGTATGTTTATAACTCGAGAGCTTTAAGAGACGATAATAGGGATTTTTCAATTCCGATAACGCTCTAGCGGTGTCAAGTAATTAGTCTGTCCTTGTGATGATGAACGTTTATCGATTAAATAATTTCCGCCATTTTTTTGGTTGTGGTTTTCCAGTTTAAAGAATGATACAGCCTTTTTGTCATCAGCGTAACCAAGGAGGTTTTATTCGCGAGTTGAACGTTATGAAGTCGTTATTATCTAAAATCACTATCATTATGCAAATTACGTTTGGAAACTTCAAAATTCCATATACTTGTAAACATTACGTAATTGGAACAGCGGATTTATTGCATTGGCTCGAATATATCTGCATTGTACTCTTACATACCATGTGGCTTGCTGGTTACATGAGCGTATTGCAAAATACATGTATATCAATTTGTACGCCGCCCAATATAAACTGGATTGATTGTAGGTCGTTCCGTTATATTTATTAGTTTAGTTCAGAATTTGAACGTAACTACTGTATGTATAAGAGTAGTTTTATATTCGAACTATGGTGGTTAAAGGTCAAATTGAAAATTTGGTTTTAAAAAAATACTTTGGCAACCTACAGGACTTCCTATGCTATACCAGTATCAAAGCAGATGGAAATCCATTATCTCTGCCTTCAATTACAAGATATAGGCGTGACTTTATTTAAGTAAGTAGGTGTATAGGGACAAACATAACGAGTTCCGAATGAGCTACGAATGGGATAATTTGTAAATGGGACAAGTGGCGAATGAGTGGCGTATTTGCGAATGGTACTTAAATAGGGTCTGTCCACAGACCACTTACCTAATAGACATGAAATCGGTACAAATTTGCAAGTGAAAAATTCTGTCAAAGATGAGCGCATAGATACGAAGCGGGGGAGACAGGGTTGCCCTTTAAGCATTTTATTTAAGTAATTAGGTGTATAGGGACAAACATAACGAGATCCGAATCAGCTACGAATGGTATAATTTGTAGACGAAGTAGAGACGAAACGGGGGACAGGGGTGCCGTATTAAAGATATGCGTCCATGTCGATAATATCTCTAGGTTACACGTGTCGCGAAGCAATTTTGCGCTCATGTGCGGGCAGACACGGGCCTGTTACAGGTCTATTGGGGTAAGTGGTCTGTGGGTCTGTGATATTCTACACAACAATATTCCGTGTGTACAGATTTCCTCGCGGTGTTTTCGGTCGAATAGTTTATCGTTCGTTTCGTGTTTCAACTGAAATAGGATAATGGATTTGTTTACTGGCCTTAAGCATAAGCAAGGTACTTAGTCTTAATACAGGTCTGAAAGTAATAAATTACCCTGCCAAATAATAATGATAAATGGATCCGTAAGCAAAATTAGAAGCTGTCTTATTTTACAAAATATTCCTCCGAGAAAAACAATTTCGCTGCCAAGTTTCATAACTTTTTAAAGCCCTTTGTCCAAAGTTATTCGCCTTCGCATTTTGTACGTTTTCGCCTGTGATATTGCGTTGTTTTCTTACCACGTTTCTAATGACTTTAACTTCGACCCTATATTATTCTTTAAATTATTTTTTGGGCAGACTTTTAATGTTTTCTGTTTACGCCTTGCGTTTTTGCGTTGTTTACTTTTTAACTCCCGACGCAAGAACTAGGGGTGTTATAAGTTGAACGTGTGTATGGTTGTGTCTGTGGCATTGTAGCTCCTATCCACAGACCACTTACCCCATAGACCTGTAACAGGAGGGCGCCCGTGTCTGCCCGCACATGAGTGCATAATTGCTTCGCGACACGTGTAACCTAGAGATAATCATAATAATAATCATTTATTTGAAACAATTCATGTACACTCTGTACTTAAATAACTATGCTGGTCACTGGTTCTCAAACTAGGTCTAACCTGTATCTTGAGAACCAGTAATTCCCTGTTATACATCTAATAGGCGTACACGTGTGTGAGTGTGTGTGTGTGAGAGAGAGAGGGTGTGTGTGGTAGGGAAGATATTATCGACAGGGACGCATCTCTTTAATACGGCGCCCCTGTCCCCGGCTTCGTCTCTATGCGCTCATCTTTGTGTGGGAAAGACTTTATTTGCAATAAAGAGATGAGTTTGATACTAAAACTACCTACAATCTCCACTATAGTAGCATCACGTCGAAAACATCGATATTGTAAGCTTAACCGTCGATAGTTTGCAAACTGCCTGCATTATCTATCGGGACATCCGTCAATTTGCGATAACGGGCCCTGTGGCACACACAGGGATCAATTAATCCGACTAAAGACCCATCTCGTTAATACACGGCCTATCTAGTTACTACATTCGGTGCGGACGCGTTGTTGTCATAGAGAATTAACTGCCTTGTCTGGAAGAGATGTCGCATTTTATAGAACTTGTGATTGTATTATAGCATTTGTATTGAAATTGATTTTAGAAGAAGAAAAAACAACTTTGTAACCGTTTAAATATGTATGTAGAAGAAGTAAAAAAAATGTGAAATTAACTAGGTATGTGATTTATCAAGAAAACAGTTTTTTAAGGGCCTTCCATGAGCCAACTAGCGCCGACAATCTTAAAAAAATAATATCTTACAAATTATTATTTTTTATTAAAAAACCTATGTACACAATCTTTATTAGGATGAACACTATTTTTTAATATACAATACATTGTATACCCGACATTGAATCACGTTATAAATAAGCATTTAATAATAATATTTATCGTAATAAACATTATGTACATAGCTTTTTTAATAAAATTGATTAAATTGGAAAATATTATTTTTCAAAGATTGGCGCTAGTTGGCTCATGGAAGGCCCTTAATGATACTTTATAAAATTCCGAATAAAAATCGTTTCAAAGAAACTTGTCTCCTAACAAAAAAATAGATTATTTGACGATAATTTCCAATTGGCATCGATCTTAGGCATGTCATAGACAGTTTTGAGTGCAAGCTGAGTTTGAGTTCAATCTTACAAAGTAACTGTCAGATTTCATACAATCGAGCTCGTGGTACAGTCTTTAAATATCGGTCTTATTTCCTACTCCATATAATTGAATTCAGAATTACATTACATAAACTTTGTTTCTAAATGCCCAAGACACTATTCTTAAGCTAGGTAGTGAAATACGTTGTAGTAGTGAATGCCCTATTTGTAATTCCATTATCTGTGTATCCAGTAGCTGTGTGCCCGGTAATGGGAGCAGGCAAACAAGAATGTTTATTTGCGGCCTAAACGTTCGCACACGTAATTGCTACTACTATAGTATAAGGAGACACGTTGTAAGGTTATTTTGTCCCTAATCTGTAGTTCTTTCAGTATTAACATCATAAGTTGGTTGTATGAAGACACAAACCACTTACCCCATAGACCTGTAACAGGAGGGCCCGTGTCTGCCCATGCCATGAGCATGGGCCGCACATGAGCATGGGCCGCACATGAGCGCAAAATTGCTTCGCGACACATGTAACTTTAGAGATATATTATCGACATGGACGCATCTCTTTAATACGGCACCCCTGTCTCCCGCTTCGTCTCTATGCGCTCATCGTTGACAGAATTTTTCGCTTACTTTGAACCGATTTCATGTCTATTGGGTTAGTGGTCTGTTAATTCTAGTGTCTGGAAGTGGTCTGGAGACTGTTGACTGAGGGTCGCACCTGGGACTTCAGGATCATAAAGTCAAGTGCCGTATAACGTAACCACTGTACCGCCGAGTTCTTACTATTTACGTACTGCTTTAAGAATGTGTTCATTTATGTTAACGCCCCGAGTGAGCTGTTGTGTTAAATATTTATAGATGGAAAAAATATAATATTCTAGGAAATATGTAATTTGGAAATGGGTCTAATGTGAATAATTTAATACTTTATCGTTATTTACGATCCATGTTAGAAACAGATAAGGTGCTAGAAACGTTACTGGAAAAGTTTTAGTATTTTATCAATTTGAGTAAGGTCTAGTAAGGTTTAAATAAAGAACTAGCTTTGCGTATAATTATAACATAATTTCTACGATAAGACTAATATTTGTGCTACGAAATTCAATTGTTAACTTAACTCTTATGTACAGCTAACAGCAGATCAAGTATAACACTTTAGACTTTGGACCGTTCTTATTATCTACGTCGTAAGATTTAACGATCGTACTGCAAGTGTTACTATTGATCTGCTGTTGTCCGTACCAGCACTTTGTCGAGCGTTTTCTTTGTCAAACTTTTGTTAACATTTCTTTCATCAACAGTCTACGCTTTGTTGAAAACAACCAAGTGCTCTATTAATGTTCCAAATGGTTACAAAATAATGAATACTCCTGTGTGTATGTAAAAATAACAATTTTAACCGAAAATCTTTAGTTTTATCTCCATTCTCACAATAACAATAGCAGTTTTATCGGTTTCGGTGCAGGAAACAGAAATTGTATGCTCGGCGATGCGTCACCGACATTTAATTACATGCCTAAGCTATTCTGCGTGTGCGCATATGTGCGGCTTAAATTGTGTTTGATTGCGTCAATAGTCCCGTTGTCAGGGGAAAATTCCAGGTTCGATTCCAGGAAGAATTCGCTTTATATTAACTAAATTATTAAACTCCAGTTGGACTATATCAGTATATACTTATTCTGATGCCCTCCTGTGTCTGGACTTCCATCTGCTGTGATCCTGGCATACAACTCTCGTTTCCTCTATACATTCATTAATATCTTCATGCAGGCTCGTCGGTTTATTGTAGCCCGCATTTGACTCTTTTTAGAACATCACTAATCTGGTCGACGTATGTTCTCCTTGGTCTACCTCTGTCGACTCTTCCACCAACGTTATCTCTTCTTTGCTCTTATCGTCAGTTTTTGATAATTTCCATTGAAAATGCATAGGTACTTACAATTAATTCCCTTCATCCTTTGCTGCCTATTGATCCACTTTTGATAATTTGCATTGAATAGGCGTAGGTACGGTCTAACACAAAGCAAAGAGTACAGCGGGGTTACTCTCACCTCTTATAGCGATCCAGTTTAGGTTCCTAAACTGACAATTTGCTTTGCGTTTGACGTCATTGTAGCAAATAGCGATTCGGTTCAGTTTAGGAACCTAAACTGGATCGCTATAAGAGGTGAGAGTAACCCCGCAGGACAGTTTATAAGGTTTAGATTATCCCAAAAACTACTTGACCTATTGCACGAATTATTTCACTGTTAGATAGATAAAAGTAAAAACTATGTAACTATAAAAGAATAATTAATTTCCGTCCAGTAGTTTTTGAGAAAATCTCAACCTTATTGAGGCCCCCTGTATATATAAGTCTGTCTTCATTTGTGCTTACAATTATTTATCTTCGTCATTTGCTGCCTATTGATCCATATTCCCGGGATTACGGCAGCCGTCCCGAGAACGGTTCCCGGGCTTCCCTCCGTAACTCAATTGGCGGGCAATCTCGCGCCGGCGCCGCCTGTAATTGCATGCAGAGCGATGGCTTCTGATGGCACGCTCGGCTCGAGATTGATCAGTCTAACTGGGGGGTTGTAATCATGCTGAAACATCATGAAAATGTGCGCCATGCATGCCTATGATGGGCATTACACATCAATATTTAACCAAAACCCGCGTTTTCACGCCAGTATGTAGCAATTTCAACGTTTTTTTGGGATTCACTTAAGTGTGGATTTAGAATCTCAAAAAATGCTGAATTTTCAACAATATTGGCATAAAACTCGGGTTTTGACAATTCTGAATGCATCGTGTCGTGATCCGTATTACGATGAATATTGATGTATAGCGTTCGCCTATGTACTTTCCTATTGCCGTCGTTCGGTAGCAGTCGTTAGGCCATGTCAGAGCTCTAATGCTCTACGGACGACCTTAAATCTGCATAGGTTTGGTCACTAAACCACACGATATCGTTATCTTTTTACCAATAAATTATATCTAAGTATCATAACATACTTGGAGAACATTTCCTTGGTTTAAAATATTACCTAAAAATACAAAATATGTAGTGCTATTTTAAGTATCTCTTGCAATTTCATAAATTGTTGGTCCGACTATAAATAAATAACTTTCCAAGGAACCTTCCCAGGTGTTCCAGCTCTTTATCACTTTCCCCAAGAGCTTGGATTTTTAGTTACATCTTTTATGTAGTCGTTACATTTTCTTGTGGATTTCTTTCACGTCTTCACGTGCAATAAACTGTATCTATCTTATCTGTGGATCTATCGTCAAAATGGCTGCTGTCATTAGCAATTAGCATTGTCTATGTTATCCATTATCTAAACTTTCTTTGCAAGAGAAATATCGCATTCTAAATCTCCAACTAGGCGTGTACCTTGCATTGGAGCTGGATTTTTAAAAGTTAAATGTACAATTTCGTAAAGAATAGGTTATCCGTGCACCGTATGATTAATGTAGTATAATAGTATTACTTACTCAAATCTAGGCTCTCCCCATAAAACCGGATTCACATTTTTGTGGTGTGGTGTGTCGTGGCGTAGACTCGTGGCGAGTTATGTATGACGTCGTCATCTGACGCAAATTCAAACAGCATTCGCTATTCCTAGATTCACATATCTTGTATGTTGGGGCTTCACAACGTCATAAAGCGCCACGACACACCCCACCCTAAATATGTGAATCTAGCTTAAATCTATATTCAGAGACAATTTCGAGTTAATGCGAGTTCGCTCTTTTAAATGTCAAAAGTCTACGAAAGACAGTGAGAACGAACCCCCACTAATGTCGCGGTTAAACTTGTTTCTGAAGCTCAGTCTTAGGATGTTGGCAAAATAATTTGGGTTGAATAAAGGATTCATCAATCGTATGACATGGCCTGACGATTTGTGCCAAACGACATAAAGCAACCATCAGGAAAATATCATTGGCGGTCACCTATTCAGGTACAGAACTCTCCTAACGTTGCTTAACTTCTACGATCATTTTCAACGCGTACTAGCAACTGCTTTACGAGCCCCTCCAAGTTCCGTTATTTTTCTTTCTCTGATGTAGAAAGAAGTGCCGCTTGTGTTGTAAGTTGTAGGATATTTGCTTTAACTGTGCTAATCATAGTTATCTCTGGACCATACGCGGGTGCGTATTCCGTAGATCCATTTGCAGGGCAAACGTTATTAAGTAGCAATCTCTAGGCTATTCGTGTAATACTCATCCCATCCGATTTCATTACGTTTTAATATTCACTGGCGGGGAAAATCTCGCCGAGAGAGAGTGCGGTGTAGCGAGCATTAAATTTGTGTGATATACGCAGATGTACGGGGTCTTGAATAAGAATCGGGCCTTTGTTAATATGTGCTGAATAATTCGTGTTGTTTTGTTATGATGAGTTCCTTTGTTATTTGAGTATTCAGGATTTAAAATACTTTCGTCGTCATCCTATTTTTAAGTCAACTATTGGGGACCTTCACAGACCTTCCCCTCGGGTCATGGTCGATTAAAATACTTAATTTAATTTACATTATGGTTTTTAACCATTAAAATAGCACGTAAGAAACTGAGGTTTATTTCAAGTCAAATCAAAATGATGATTTAGATTCAGAATTATTTAGTTAAAACTGCTATGCAATAATCATGGAACCAGCCATTTAGAATATAATCATTTATTGCACTCATGTTGTTATACACCTGTATTGGATTATATGGATATACGCCGTCAATTATCCTTGCGAGGTCTACTCATAAATTACTTATTGATTCTAATAGAATGTGATACAGTGTATTGTTGCTTTTTTAAGGCTAGCTTTTATTTTTATTTCTGTCTGATCCGCAAGGAATAAAACTCACTCCGAGGTCTCTTATATACTCGATACTCTCCCTTAGCCATTAGGTACATAAAACCCGCTTTGGAATGATTGTTATCAAATTAATATGCATAAACAGTAAGATAGTGGAATTGAATGCGTTTGGATGAGTCAAACCACGCACTGCAGATGCGAGTCTGTTTAACTTTAGTGCTAGATATGTGGGCCGTTTCGAAAGTGCGCACGCGTCTGCCAAAGTTTTGACGGTTCTCCCATACTGCCGCGATGGTTAGCGAGACGCTTTTGAGACGTTTGACATGCAAAAGGCACATTTATTGTCTTCATAGTTAGTTGACCGTGTCCAGTATTTTTGATATTTATCCGAAACATTATGCTCATTGTAACGTAATTAACTTAAATTGGCTATCGCTATTGTTGTAGTAATATAGCATATTTAAAAGTCCTAGATACATTGAATCAACGCCTTATCAGCAGCCGTGATCAGTAAAATAATATATTATTTACCCGTAGTCATTCTTGCTTTTTTTCACGAACTAAAACTAAACTAAACAGTTAGTCTATAATCGTTTTAGTTTAGATATAGTAGTTTAGTTTAGATTAGATTTTAACATTTACTATTAAAATTAAACAGTTAGTCAATAATCGTTTTAGTTCGTGAAAAAGAGCAAAAATGACTACGGGTAAATAATATATTATTTTACTGAGTTAGTCAATAATCGTTTTATTATATTATAGCAAGGATTTTTAGGGTTCCGCTTTCCCAAGAGGATAAAGGAGCCCTTATAGGATCACTTCGTTGTGTGTCTGTCTGTTTCACTGTATTTTACCTGTCCTAGATATTGCTATATTGTGATATTGCCCGATATTATAACTGGGACAATTATCTTAATGTAATTGAAAATTGGGCGAGTGACGAATCTTCTTTTCCGCCCAAAACTTAGTTGCTGTGTGCGATGTGGCATATTGCCGCGGCTCTGTCGTGTCTCACCACCACCGTTGTATGAGGGTATCCTGATGCGTGCTGTCGGCTGCCAAACTGTCCCAACATTGTCCATTCCAACTGCACGTCTTGCGGTCGCTGGCGGCGACAGCACTTTCACAATGCCTTCCAATTCGGTTCACATGTGACTGGGGGCTGGTACTTTTGAACTATACCGTACAGTTCACTTCCCTTCACTCGCATTAAAATACACTGAGGCCAATAGTCATAGACAGTTTAGTATGAGTGGAGTTTGAGTTCGGTCTTACAAGTGTCACTGTCAGTTTTCATACAATTTTGACAGTCTTAAGTGCGAGCTGTTTTTGACTATCGACCCAAAAATCATAGTCAATTTGAGCACGAGCTTTGCGTGAGCTCACTCTTATAACCGCTATGAGATAATGAAGCAAAGAAAGGCCTATGCAGTAAGCCTATTTACATCGCAAGGCCCGATCTTGCATGTCAATTTTTCACTTGTCCTTTTAGTCTAGTGGTTCTTAAAAATTATCCACACTTTTTTTTTCTTTCTGGGGAACAACATACCGGAATCATTCCCCCAAAATTCTAAAAAGAAACTCCTCCATTGATCTTGAGAAAACAAAATTATTCCTCTACCAAATAAAAATATTTTTCCTTTTTATACGAAACAGCAGTTGTCTTGTTCAAAGTGTTTTCCGTGTCCGCCATGTTGAAGGTTTAACCAATAAATTGATTGATACAACAGGAGTATGGTATTGGTTGTGTGTTTTATCACTGTTAGCAAGTTATGCCTCTAATGGAACAATAGCATGACAGCGCAGAATTGATTTCAATTTAAACATTCAGCCCAAGGTCTTCAGTATTCCGTGTCTCAATTTCAATCATAAGAGTCATTCGTAGTCGCGCTTTTATTAACACTTAAGGTGCCTTTCCACCAGAGATGTGTATGCTACGTTGCTATGGATGCGTTTGATATCCACCAATCATATTCATTGGTCCCCATAGCATAGCTCTGGCTGAATGAATATGATTGGTGGCTATCAAACGCATCCATAGCAAGTAGCATAGGACATCTCTGGTGAAAAGGCACCCTAAAGGTACCATTTGGCAGCCGACCGCAGCCAGCAACAGCAGACGACGACGTGTAGATGCGACATGCGGTCGGCTGCAGAATGGTCAGTCAATACTCAATTATTTATCGCATTTCAAAGTTATAATACAGATGTTCATATGTAACATTAAAAATGTTACAATGCTCTTTATGGACCTTGTCTAGGCACAGCAAAACAAGAGGGAGACGACACTTTTTGATTAAATAGAATGTGTAAAACGTAGCAACTAAGTACTAAGATGTACTTCTATTTCGCTGGTACTATTATTATTTTTTCTCATTTAGAAATGTAGGTTTAGCATGTAGGTGTTGTTTCAGCAGTCGTATGAATGTATTTTCATTTGTTACGTTTTTTATTTCATCTACGAGATGATTATATATTTTTATTGACATGTTCAATGTACCTGATAAATGGAGTTTCAGCCGAGAGATTATATATAACTGGTACTAGTTTTGTTTTGCAGTTTGATCTGAGTGAGTATTTGGTTAGGATATCTACACGTCACCTTTATAAAACTGATTGTAAGTTGATTAGTATCTTTGTATATTTTTTGTGTAGACGTTATGCTCGTGTAGTGTTAGGGCTAGTCCTCTCTTATGCCGTGCTCTGTAGTCACAGGCTATCAGTCCCCGAGGTCGCAGCAAACGGCTGTATGATAATGGGCGGCTTTCTCACAGTCGCTGATAAAAAAACTTGTTAGTACTGGTGTTATTGTGGCTTCGGAATACAGAACGAATCAGCAGTCGTGCTGCCGCGCTCAAGCGAAGCCAGTTTTTGTGAGGAGAACTGTGACAACTAGAGGCAAGACAACGGAACTAAGATTTCGTGGAAAAGGTTGGAATTTAGAAAATCTAAAGAAATGCTAGTAAGTTGTAGAACTTCGACTTTCATTTAAAATTCTTTTTATATTACTTAAACTTACAAATCAAAATACCTACCTAAATATTTTCCGGAATCGAAGATTTATTAATTTCGAAGCGCTCTAATTAAATAATATTAGCAACATAACTTTGAATTCAAAGAATGACAATAAAGACGCAGATATTGGCCGTATGTTTTTTTAATTAACCTAAATCTGACAGGTCTAAAACGTTGCTTGCAATAAAAGATAATGGTGATAATAGAGTAATACAGATAATAATAGAGGTAGTGACTAAATGTATGGAGTTTTCACGGGTTTAGGTTTTCACTTTTATTGCAAGTGGGACTTTAAAATTTAGCTGAAAATTGGAAAACACACGACATAATCTCTACATTATACATTACATAAATTGCGTTAGGTAAAGGTAGTGGGTACTGGTTCTAAACCGAAGCCCAAAGTGTCTTATTTTGTAAACAAAAACTACCCTACCCTACCTAAAATGTTATTTTAAGCTTTTCTGTGATTATTGCATAGTTATTTTCACATTATTAGATCGGATCACTTTATTTTCACAATGATGAACAGGTTCGATCAATCAGTCCCTTCAGTGTTACATCACAACAGGTATTTAGACGATCATATTTGTTTACAAAATAAGACACTTGATTTGTGCTGCGGGTTTGTTCTGTATTCTGCGCTTGCGGTGGCGCTGCCACACCGATACATGTCAATTGCAAAACAAACGTGTACCCGCTGCATCCGCGACGGGAAACAGTTATGTGGTATTGTCTATGTGGAATATGTAGGTGGCGCAGTTGACATGTGAATAGCATTTAGCACGCAATGCTGTTAAAGATACGAGGAGTCACGTGCGTGGCGTAGAAAGAAATACTTTTGTAGGAACAGTAGAATCTGCGACATTATAACTCAGGTTATAAATGAAGTTTTATCATCAACTAACTTTATATAATGAAAATGGAGTAATATTTCTACTTTACCTATTTCTGCATCGTCTACCTACTACCAATTAAACATTATTGTATTTGTATTCTGGTGTCGCCAATTTGGTTGGCGTATTTCTTCCTCTGTCTAGGTCTTCTTCTGGCACTGCTGGGCAAAGTCTCCCCTTTCCTCTGAGAACTGTCCTCCTCGATGATTGGTCATCCAACCACGTATCTGGGTTATCGTCTCTCCGCCTTCACCTGATGAATCTGTCCCGGTGATCATCCAATGGTACCTACCCATTTTGTGACAATATAATTTTGGCTACGAGACTATTGGAGAAACGGACATTGGACATTTTACGAAAATCACATTATAAAAAAGGAACATTTTGAGAAAGGTTTATTATGAGATGTGGATATTTTGCGCATGATATTTTAAAGAAGCCATTCTGTGACTGAGGTACGTGCTTCCATCATCAATCTATTTTAATGTCATCACTGCTCGGGCGCAGAACTTCCCAACATCAAGGGAGCTCGGGCCACGATCCACCACGCCAATGCCTGCTTACCAATGAGGTATTATTTTCAATGAAAGATATGAATCTGAAATAGACAAGTCTGCGTCTTGTGCCCATAACGGTCAGGTCTTACCGCAAATAAAGCAATATGACTGTATTTGGCGACGCGAGTGGTTTATGTGCCCGCCTCGGGCTGCCCCATAAACGAGCGGCCATTTTGAGAGCTGTCTTTATGTGGCTACAGTGATGTATGGTGTCTTGGGGCTAGTCTAGGTCTGTGCTACATGTAGTGCACATGCTGAGACGGGTTGTGTTTTAGACTGAGATGCAGAAACAAGCATTGTGTGTGAGCTCGCTCTTACAACTGTCAAAGTCTGTGTAAAGGCCGATAAGCTGAGTCTCGCCCTTAGTACGAATATGTATGACATTAGTTACTCACATTGTTTTATTATTGCCTCTGTCTACGATGCCACTGATTTATTTTTCAACTGATTTCAATTATCTTTTCACATTTGCACATTAATTGATATTTATAGGGTTCCGTACCTCAAAAGGAAAAAAAAGGAAATATAGGATCACTTCGTTACAATCTAGACTTCGTTGTTCATCTGTCAGTCTGTTTATTTGAATGATCATTCATCTTTGATTCTTCATTTTCGATGCTTGTCAACTGCTCTTATTGCTAATTCTGGCCCCTCAGTACACCGCCCTGTTGAAATTCATGCGAATTCCACGATTTATCGGCTGGTCCCCAACTACAAATGGTATTTCGATCAACAACATGGCGTTACTGTGAATTGATTCGCCGTTTAATATTCAATTAGCGCTGATAAATTAACACGTCGTCGTCCGTGCGACCACACGCGCGCACACTGATTTGCGTGCCTGCCTATGTGCACGCACGTTGTTTATTTTTTAACTAAACTCACATTAAACTCAAATATGTGACTAAGTAATATATTCAATCAGTAATAAGTACCTAGTACGTATCGATTAACTGAACGGTAGGTACATGAACAAAAGTGGTTGACTGACATTGCGTCTGTGGTAGTATAACCAATGGGGTAGAATTTTATAAAATTCAAAGTGGTAGCATATGATGTCGAAGATAATTTTTTCCTCATTCGCAACTGGTTACGAAATACCGGTTACGTAGGCGGCGGAAGGGGTGCTTTCGGCTGTAATTCAAAATAATGGAATTGAAATTTGAAATAGCGTGATATGCATGCGTGAATGTATGATGTAATTTTCGTAAGTGTATTCTTACAAATGTTTTGAATATTCAATCAAAGGTCGTTTTATTTAGCATTTTATCGATTCCAAAAAAAATTAGGTAAATCTACCTATAGTAGTTTTTTTGTTTTGTTTTTATTTTTGAGATAAAACACTGCGTTACAAATCTTTATCACGTGTTTTCCTCTCGTCGTAAGCTTTGTGTGACGCTGTATGACCTTATACGACCTCGACCTGACCTTGAGTTATTTCGCAAGCGATAAATGAAATGTTACGACTCAGTTACAACACATTACGCAATTGTTAGGACGGGATCATTCGAGGTACAAAGTCAAAACGGTTATTTTACACATACTTGTGACTTATAATTTCAAAAAAAGCAAAAACGACAATCATTGGTGTACTCGACAGCACATTAAGTGTGGCAACATCTGGGCACTTTACGCGACCGTAATAGGGCATACATTGCACGGCTTTGCGCTGGTTAATGTTTTGTCAACTGTGCCTAGAAAGTGTACCATACCTACATTGAATTTGTCATCAACTCCAAGATTTGTAACCATGGGGTCATTTGTTGGCCTCCCTCTGGTCGGGAGGCGTCTCATACTACGTTTACCCGTTCGTATTGCAGCCTCCACTCCTCTTACCGATCGATTTATTCATGACCAGCCCACTGCCACTTCTGCTGCTCCTATGAGCATCAACCACCGTCGATGTTGTTTGGCAGATACTCGTGTCTAGAATTAAAATACCTATCTGTACTGTAACTTCTTAAGTACTTACGCAATGTATTTTTTTTCTGTTGGAATGCAATATTTTCTCATTGTAAGAAGTCCGTATTTATAATAAGATAAGTCCATCGCAATAAAGATGACGTCTATTATGGTATTTATTTATAATGGTTATTATGATTCTCGTATAAACTACTGTCGCACTTATTTAGTAAACAAGTCATTGTATAATATGTCGTTGATTTAGTTACGTAATGACGATCGTAAAAGCTCGCTTCTACCAGTGTTCGATGAGCTCCTAAGGAGTGACGTCACGCCGGGCTTCCCTCGCGCTGATTCATCGTCGTCGCGGGGGCGATTGAGATTGCAGACGGAATTAGTCGGTATGTGTTTTTTAAACTATTTTCAGCATCATCGCTGTTGGCAATAAACGCGACTTAAAAGTTATTCCAAGGTTTAAGTTACGATCTTTGACTAACGTTTTTAACGAAGTGTAAAACTTGGTTTATTGTATGAAATCTGTGGATCGTAATGGATTTCAATTTGACACATAAACGCTATACACTATTGCAATATTTTTTGCATGTTTTAATAAACGACAACGAAACACAGAAGTGTAAGATCGTCCAAGTGCTGTTGACTGTACCAATGAGTTTACCTCGGGTCCTTAGAAAGAAAATTCATATAAATACATTCATCGAATGAACGGTGAAGAAAATGTGTAAAATGTATCATGCAAGAGCTGATGTGATATGATGTTATATACAATGTGTCTCTTTGTATTTATTGTACCCTTTTCATCCAGTTATGAAGCGGTATTGGATAATGACGTCATAGCAAGGTGTTTCCTCGCTGTGAGTCATAGTACGAGGACGGTAGTAGGCGGAAGGATTTTGTTTTTTAACATGTCTTTTTTGGACGCTACTATTGTGTCCTGGTGCCAAATGACGTCACGTTGCAGTATTAGGATTTGGTTATATATTTTTTGGTTGTGGACTGAACTTAGATCCACTACTGTTATTGTCAACATTATTATGGTTCAGTCTCAAAATGTCCAATTCGCATAATGTCAATATAAGAGTAACATCAACACGTCCGATTAATTTTACATTTTAGTAATTCAACTTTTTGGGATTCGATTTTAACAACATTTGATTTGCAGAATGGCCTAATCGCAATACGTTCTATTCGCATAATGGCTTATGCTTATATTCGATAGTTTCGATACGCACAAAGCACAATAAGTAAAAACTGACTTTTAAATCTTACTTAACCTATATACGGGAATCATTATTAATATCTACTTATCTGATATAAAATCCAAACAAATTCGTATAATTACGAAATGAATATGGAAACATTTCATTTAACTATCCCCATAACATAAGCGACATGCGTGTACTGACCATAGATTTTATAGCCGTCCCATCACCTAGCGTGGCAAGTACCTGCAATATAATACATTAATGTATTAATGTGTACCTGCGTGCCACAAAGGCCACTTTTACACGGTCCATTATCGAAATGCGACAAACAATGACACGAGTGGGCGTCCTCCGTCACCTTGGCTGTCACGCAAGTGAAACGAACGTCACAACACGTACTGTCGACAGCACGCCAACATACACGAAATCATTGCAATATAGACCCTAGCACCGAGGCGTAGAGTGGAGTGTCTGCGGTACAAGCTTGGACAGTGCCAGTTTTAGGCAGGGCCTCGGCCAAAATAAACAAACCGAAGCTTTCAAATTACTTACGTCGAAGGGCAACGCCGATACTATTGACAGTCCTATTCTGAGGCATTGGATATACATGTTCCAGGGCCTCAGAGTTGAATCTAAGTCACGTGTTAGTAAGTAAATACTTTATGTAACCACTAATATAGTTTCAAGCACCTACTAACGGTTATGATCTTTGCAATAAATCGTTTGGAATTGAATTTGAAATTATTTAATCAATGAAATATATCACTTTTTCTTCACCTTATTCTTCCACTGATAATATTCAAAATGTTTATTTTCCAATATTTTAGTTACTTTTGGTTATCTATTAGTTCCCTTGTCAATAACATTATCATCAATACCTGAATGTATTTACTACATAACAGTAAAATGCATATTCCTATATGTACTTAAACAAATAAATTACATGAATAAAATAAAGGACGCAGTCTTATAAAGGCCCTATACTAGACCCGTCTCTGCCTCGCACACAATAACCTAACAGGAGCAAGCCTGTCAGTGACAGCAGGCACTCTGCTCTGCGTATCCTATACCCTTACCTGTCCCTGTTTGCGACAGCTTTTATGTAGTAAACTGTAGTTCTATGTTTTTGTTCAGTTATTCCGCCACTGAGGCGACCTCGTTCGGATTTCTCGTGATATTTTCATGGCAATAGTTGCGCAACAAGAACATAAAAGTTTTATGATGATTTTATAAATTAAGTAAATTAATCACATGGGTTGCCTTTTATGGTGCACAAGATACTGTGGTGTCATAGATACGAGTTAAGTGTTGTAATGGACTTACTTAGATGTGTTGTAAAGATTTCCACAGAATCATGGATTTTTTTCTTCAAATGCATACATACATGCCTAAACTCACCCCTGTCTACCATAGCTGGAGGCAGGGTAGGCAGAGACGACGGATTTGCATCTGCTGCAATCATGATAAATCTCTTCCAAACTTATCGAATCTCGCATTCATCCATTTACATTCATTGCAGCAAAACGGCTTACCACGCCGCTCGCTTTTCACCCCATGACCCATGTGGCCATGGCATGATGGGTGACGAACTTCATCGCTGCCATCTTTTGAGAGATCTTCTGATGTACTTGGTCTCATAGTGGTCCTACTAGTACAAAATGGAACCTTAATTAAATTATCTATACCGGGCCAGAAAATCAACACTCACTGAGGACCTAAGATAAGATGAGATAAGATAAATATTCTTTATTGCAAAAAAGTAAGAAAGAAATAGGCTAATACAGTTAGTATTACAATTGGCGGTCTTACCTAAGGCATAAAATACAAAATATCTGAGAGTAAGCACGCTCTTATAACCGTCAAAATGCTATGAATTTTGGCAGTTGTAAGACCGAGCTCAAACAAAGCACGCACTCAAAACTGTCTATGAATCTTGGCCAAAAAGCCCAAACTTGTAACTCTTTTCATTTCAATTTTGCTTACTATATTTTCCTTGAAGGAAGTTGTGTCTACTGCGCCATTCCACGAAACCTGAATAACGTAGGTCGGGGGCTTATTTCCGTCGGCAATTGCGCTATCTCGAGTGAGCATTTGTCGTCGGCAGCTCCTCCGCATCCGGCCCTCGCCTCCGTCTCGTCGTGGGCGTGACGACGGGACGAGTAAATAAGTCCCCATTCGGTTTCGTTAGCGATGTCTACAACGCAATATGTGGTACGGCATTACGAATGGTTTGAGAATAGAACCTTTTAGATACGATTTTTATTTACCTGTGGTTTGGTGATTATTTTATATTACATGTTGCTCGTAGATATACTACAACTTGAATTTTAGAATTGCGCTATTTGACATATGTCGCAACGCCGGAATATTTCTCAAACACACTTATTTTTAAAACAAAGGATATTTTTTAAATGGTGAAACCTTTTTGGCACTGGGAAGGACTTGAACCTGCGACCTTGTCATTCCGCGACACGCTCGCGATCTATCTAAAGGATTTTTCCTATCTGCGTAGGTATCGGCAGTATTCCATGGATGCCCGTCATGTGTAATCCATCAATCCGCATTATGCTCGCGTGGTGAATTGCTCGAATAGGCAACGTACGTTATGAGTCCGTACTGTCCGAAATAGAAAGAAATGGAATCTTGTATACAAAAACCTTCCTTGTGCGAATCTATTTAATTACCCATCGTTTCCCTTCTTACCTGTTTTAAGTTATAAGCGAACGAACGTCCAGCCAGACAGATGTAGAGGTGTATAGAGACTAAACAAACGCTAAGTATAAAAACCTGATCCGAAATGTAGAACGCGTGTAGGGTCGACTCCCTGTGGGTAGAGTCTGTTTCTAAGACAACTCGCTCGAACGAGGTGGATGACTCGCTACATCCTTGACATGCTTGCACTGTGCACCGGCTAGAAACGTAAGGGGAAACACCTTGCAATATGAACTGTATTGCCGGAGCATAAGGTGACGTTTTGCGATTGGGTCGACTATACCTGGTTCTATAATTGTGGCTGTATAATGAAACGTGACTCGTATGCATAAGATCCAAGATCTTTTGGATACATTTTCATTTGGTTTTCCCTGTTATCCTGCATTGTAGATGTAACAAAATGTTCATACATGTCTTAAACCTATCATTATCTTCATTGAACTTTAGAAGAATCTTGGTAGAGGGCTACGTCCAGCAATGGACTGGTAGACGCTGATTATGATGGTCATCCTGATGTTGTCAGTCCATATCTAGCTTTAAAGTAAGCACTGTTAAGTGCTGACTTGATTTTACAAAATCAAATATACGACTAAGCTTGTGTTGGCGTGGAAAACATAGCGGTTCAATTATTAGTCTGTTCTAGGGCGGACTAATTATTTATAGTGAGCTGAGATTTAATAGTCTGATGGTTATTAGATAGAGGAACCATTGCATTTCGTGTTAGCCTCATCGTGACTGTTATATCTGCCCTCTCTGCGTGTAGCCCGAGTTGCTTAGGTCACGTTCCACTTATATGGAACAGGTCTGTACATGCTTTTAGATGTTCCTTGTCTTGTCATGTACCATGTCTTGTCTTGCTTTACAGGCGATTGCACTTGTAAATTATCTCAAAATGTAAATAAATCGATACAAAATTAAGTTTTAAACCATAATTCCACATGCGACTACTAAATACAGATAATTTCTTACTTAAATAAGATATACATTATTCGAAACGAAACTCTAATTATTAATTGGTGAAAAATTGCACCATCCATCTCCCATAGACAAAAATGCAGGAAAATTTCGCCTATAGCATTCGCTGTTGGGAAAAAGCGAGTAGGTGTAGGTCCCTGATCCGAAAAAAATTCTCCATTTAGTAATTAAGCCCAGAGAAATTTGATATTTTTGGTTTACTTTTCGCCCCGTGAATTTTCACCCCTTCTAGCTCGATACTGCGTCATTACTAGCTGTCCATAGTGATAATCGCAATGGGCAGATTCCATGACGCTACAGCAAAACCGAAAGTCATTGTTGTGCAGCGGTGCATTCAGTCGCTGCATACGTGGTTTTCAGGACAAGCGATTTGCTTCGCGGGGTCTATACAATATCTATACTTCAACCATGTTCAGGTGCCTAAGTATATTGTCAGCGTCTTGTCCAGAATTTGTGGCCTTCAAGTCTTCTTTTTCTCGTATGGTTTAGCTAATCAGGCCACCTATGACATAGCTTAACGGCTGCTGGGCTAATGCAACCGTGACCGACTGCTTAACTGAGGGCTTAGATGAAAAAGTCACGTCTTCTTCTTGGGGGTTGCCTCTCCAACTAGTGAAGGTTGGCAATCGGCTCTTCATATTTGTGCCTATCTTTCGCGAGGCGGAACAGCTCTGCGGCGCTCGCGATTCCAGTCCATTCCCGGATGTTACGCAGCCACGACTTTTTCCTGCGACCGATTCTTCTCTTTCACGAAAAAGTCACTAGCCATGACCTATTAATCAGATTGCCCCGATTGTTGTCATTAGCCAGCATTTGTGAGGACATGTCAGAGAGCGGTCCACACTCTGACAATATGTTTGGCCACTAACCCCCACGACAAGTAGTTACACCCCGTAGAAGCGACTTAGATTATAACCCAAAGGTTAGTAGGCCTTTAATGAAGACTTCATAGACATTGGCGTAGGACAGGTGTTCCATTCGACCTATCGGTGCTGATTTATAATGCATCGTGGCCGATCGATGCTTGTCGTGGTTGGACGGGAAAATGGACGGAAAATTGTTGCGAAACGAGCCATTATGACTGGGGAAAGGTTAAATGTCGAATTTTCTAGACTTTTCTTGCATGTGCATGTGGGGCGAACATCTATTTTCATTGCTGTGGTTAGTAAGTAACTTTACAATTCCAATATTCTTTATTGCCAAAAAGTATTTATATTGTCGGTATTGCCATTGTACTAAGCATTAGGCAAACCAGTATCGCAGTAGTCACATGAAGGAACACTGTGGTGTCAACAAATACACAATGACTACAGAAACTTTAACTTACTCTCCCTAAGTTGAAAAGGCCTTTGGTTGGTCATCTCTGCCGCCCGCCGAAACGATGGTCGATGGAGTAAGTGCATTCTATTGTGGAAACCCTGGACGTTTAGGAGAAGCGTGGACAGACCACTAGGTGGTGCGACGATATTGGAAAAGTTGCCGGCCCGGGTGTGGACGCGAAAGCCCTGTGATCGTGGCATATGGAGGATGCATAGAGAGACCCAGGAATATGATGGAGTTAGCTAATGACGGAGAATATATATTTAGCTGGCCCCGAACTAAATATCTCTTAGTTATAACCATCGAGAAGCAAAAAAACATGTATTCATGGCTTCCATACCTAGTTATAACTAGTTAGTGGATTGATAGGTATCTAACGCTACATTTTCTGACTCGTGAACCTTTTCAAATCTAGATATTATTGTAGTTATACTTCCAATAGGTCATGCCTGTCGTGGCCACGAGCTGATTTCAATTTCTAAAGCCTCATTTAACGTTTGAATGTTATCGATTTCTGATACCTGCCTGCACTATTCAATATATTTCAATTGAATGCAAAAGAACAGGTATTTCTAGTTTTAGACCAATACGTCCATTTGCAGTAAATGTTAAACATTGTTTGGCGGTCAAGCGTCCGAGGAATCGGGCACGAGGTGACGTCGTTTTGTTCGTAAATAAATAACGTTCATTGATAAAGACATCGATAAAAGAATATTTGCAGAGACGATGTCTAATATCCATAAATGTCCATTTAAAGAATACTTCAATGCATTGATATTTTATGTGAATTTCAAACTGAATTACAATCATGTGTTGTAAGGCTTTTATGATATTGAAAAAGAGTTTCAATTTCTCAAGTCAAGTGTCTTATTTTAGAAACAAATGCGATTGTCTAATTACCTGTTGTGGTGTAACACTTAAGGAAATTGATTGAACGTGAAAATAATTATTCAATAATCACAGCAAAGCTGAAAATAATAGTAGCTTTAAAAGGATTAACGAATTTACCATGTTTTACCATGTATTGCGTGAAGATATTAATAAATGGGGACGAAACGAAGGTGGTGGTACCAGGATCGCAGCAGATAGAACAGCTAGTATCTTGTCTGCTTACTACAGAAGAAAGGTGTGTGTTTGTTTATGTATGTAATCAACAAGAGCTGTAATTCATAGTTAAAAATACTGTTTTAAAAATAGCGTTGCTTTGGGACAAATGATAGCGCTGAACAATTGACCAGGTAAATTAATTAATTACAGTTAAGTCAACAACTCAAGCTCACAGCCCTTTGTCGTCCGAAGCGTAATTACTGATTACAGCGCACAGTGATAATTATAGGGCTGTAATTATTGCAAACACGCGGCTTGTTGCCATTTGCCATACCACATGCACGGGACATTTGGTCGAAAGTGATGATAATGATAATAAATAGGCAGTGTCTGTCACGGTTACTACTTTTTGATATTTTGGGAATGAAATTGGCCAGGAACATGTATACAGAAGGTCGTAATTATTTTACTAGTAGGTAGATAGTTTACACTGATATTTTAGAACCTTCTTAAACTATAAGTATACTTTTCTTTGTGTTTAGACGGTATAACCGAATGCGCTAATCTTTATACGAGTAACATGTCTGAATATAGTAACTTCGCCCACCCGCTACCTTACTTACTCTCCTGTAAAACTTCGCTAAAATTGGTTGAGATTGTATTGAAATAACATTCTCCCACCTCACATCTCAATAACTGTCTAGCTAGCAGATCTTTTGGGCATCATTTTTTCCGCGAAATTTCAGTTGCAAACCGGCATCCACTTACGCCAATCTCGGAAACCATTGCACCAACGTCACAGTATAATAAATATACCGCAATCTAGATCTAGCTTTCCTAAACTTCCGCCGATTCTCTACGCTCGTGGGCGTTTTGTTCGCTTGAGATTCCTGTTCGGCTTTGCCTCGCATGCGCATAGAACGTTAGTGTCGGTATCATGCGCAAGAGTCGTTCGACAATGTCGATCATCGATATGTGAAATCATGATAGTTTGCTTTCGTGGAGTAGGAGGGCCACCAATAAACTCTGTTGTGATCAATATTAATACGACGTTTAACAGAAGTTGCCTCTTAGAAACGCTTGTTTGATGTGATATCCTCTTGCATCTCTGTGGAGGATAGACGCTGTTAATTTCTTGATCTCAAGTTGTCAGACGATGCTTGATTTCACTCCGTATGAAACTATAGTGAGAGACAACCTCTTCTTTGTGTGAGATTCAATCTGTATTTGAAGCGAATTCTTTCTATCATTCCCAGCCCTTTTCCATGATGCGCATTCCTTCTATATTCGTGTTCCTTTAAGGGAACTCCTCTGTATATTTCCCAATGTCTAATTCTGTACACTTTGATATGGCGATTCGGAATACATAGATTGCTTTTGAATATTTATTTCAGCGGTGATTTTTATTATAAAGATAACTAATTATTATATTATGGCCCACAATCCATATCCAAACGATTGTCGGCGACCATACCTCGAAGTTTATCTCTATCTGTTGCCCTTCTGTTTAGTATGCCAGCGTTCTTTAGTCCGGTCCAATCGTCCAGATTATCCAACCGAGTCATTATTACAAAGTAGTTTATAGGCGATCCTTTTCTGTTCGTCGCATCTGTTGTCTCGCCATAAGTTACAAGCTTCGTCCATTTATTACGGTCCAGCGGCCAGCAAGCGATGGCTAACCGATACTATAGTTGTAGTTTATTAAGCCAGCTCCGCGCTTGATTAATGATGATCGTTACTGCTTTTAACTATAAGTTTGTGTTACTTTATGCGGTTAACACTTCGGTTGTAACTTGGTTATGATTAACTACAGTTTTAATGTTTACACTGAGTCTTCTATTTATATTAATTGCTGTCTTTAAAATCGAAGCGAGCATTAAATTTTTTTGTAGTGTGGTTTAGTGACCGAACCTATTGTCAGAGTTATTCAGGCCGCGCGTAGGCTTCTGACGTAGCCTAACGACTGTTGTCGAATGACAACAACCGGGACCAACTGCTTAACGTGCGCCCCGAGGCACGGAGGGGCTCAGATGAAAATGTCACTAGCGGTCGTCCTTCCAGGTTCCTTTGCCAACATTGTTTAACTTGTACGACCGTTTTCAACGTGTACTCGCAACTGGACCACTGGAGTCTCGCATTAGATTCGATTACTATCCGTCGTACTGAGGCCAAAAAGTACAATATTCTTTGCCATTAGACGGCAGAAAAAGTTTAGGAAGCGGATGGACTGCGCCGAGGTACAACCTATTTCAAAGAGACCTCGTCGAGAGTCTTGAATTGAGAGAAATTTCTGAAATTAGACCGAGTCGGTACCAAGGTACAAACTTTCGCCTCGTGGTGTTAGGTCGGTCGGTGAGACTTGTATTGCGCTGCGGTGCCATTTGACTTTCACGATATCTTTGCCCTACCAGTACGGACAACAGCAGATCAAAGGTAACGCTTGCAGCACGATTTCAACTCTTATGACCCAGGTAATAAGGTCGTTCTAAAGTCCAAAGTGTTACACTTGATCTGCTTTGATGTACCTGAGTTGCTCGAGTAAGATAGAGATTCATAGATAGTTTTGAGCATGAGCTTAGCGTGAGCTCGCTCTTACTGCCAAACGTCTGTGGGATTTGACGTTTGTAAGAGCGAGTTTGTTAGCTTGTATTGTGTATTGAGCGCACTCAATACTATGAAGAAAACTTTAAAGCGTAACTACAAGATTCGTGCTTGGTTGGATTTTTGTTGCTAGGGGTAGCGGTTAGAAACGGAACTAATATCGTACAATTTATGAACCTTGTAGCTAACGTTATTACGTACTCGATGGCGAGTGAACTTACGACTGCAACTCATATTTTAAGGTACAGACTGTACATCTTTACCGTTATCATGGTCGAACGTTCGACTTAGTAATCGTAACAAAACTATAGTGTAACAGGAGTAATACTTACGCATGTACCCTTGAGCCGATTAAGTATAAGAAATTACTACTAGAAGTCCATTTGTTAATGACTACTAATTATTTATTATAATGAGCACATCGCCGATGTCGTGTGATTTTTGTGGTCTAATCAATAAGTATAGGCGTTTTGTGGCAGAATATTGTGTTAGTTCTACTAACAGCTAACTAATATACTTCGCGCGGTAGCTTGTCACCTAACCTAATGCACATTGCTTTTATTCGTAATGTTTGTTTTGATAACATAAAATTAATGTTGAATAGGTCTAAAGATTCTTTTTTTCATCTATGCTCTCTTAAAATTGTTATCTAGAATATCATGTGATTTCTTTAAAAGAATAAGTAGTCTAGTTTCTTAATAAGCAAATCCACAGAAGACATTGGTAGCGATTAGCAATACTGGTGTGTGTTAATTTTAAGCTAACCTTGGCAGTTCTATAAAAATAGTGCCGTCCTTTTTATGACGTTGGTGTAGAAGAAAGTAAGGCAGCATTGTTAGTGTTACAGTGTAAAACTTAGTATCTGCTACGGCACAGGTTATCGTAGTGTATGATTTAGAGCTCCCATATAACGGTATACTTTGAAAATACACAATGTTTGATGTAATTTGTTCATTGTTTGCAGAACAAGTGGTGGTCAGGCGTCGGGCCGGGCTGCTGCGCCGCGCCCGCCGTGCCGAGTCGCGCGTGCGATGCGGAGCGGTCCCCGCCGCCCGCGCCTGCGCCCGCGCCCGCCCCACCGCTCGCACCCGCCCCCACTGCGCCCGTGCTGTGCGCCAGGCCCTGCTGCAGAGACGCAACGTCAGTACACACACTTTACAAATACTATTGGTGCAACTGAAACATGGCATATTAATCTCTCAGGGCGATAGTCGTAGACAGTTCTGAGCACGAATTCAGCGTGAGCTCGCACTTGCAACCGTCATAATTGTATGAAAACTGACGTAAGACCGAACTCGAAACTTCACTCATACTCAAAACTGTCTATAACAATGGGCTTAAGTCGTGTCTAGAGTCTCGTTGAAGTCCCGAGGAGTGTGTTGATAAGATGTAAAAATCTTTATTAAAACCGTGATTACGTATAAGAAAAAAATATCTTCCTTTGAAACTGGTTACATAGATACGTAGATAATTTTTTTCTACATTCATAACTGATTACGACACGCTGGTTACGTAGGCTTACGTTCCCTATTCGATTAGTTCTACAATTTTCAGTGCATTGACTATGTTTATTTCAATCTAAGACCTACATTATCTAGATTCTAAATTCTTAAAAGACAAGAATACCAGTCTCATTTATTTCTTGTTTGTTTAGGTCTTATGTTATTTCCCCTCAAATACTCGTTCGCTTATGCCTTGTGGCACACCCTACTAATGCACGCGACAACGACATAGATACTACCACTACGTATTACCTAGTAAAAAATCCATTTCGCTGAATTTCACGTCAAGAACATATAAAAATAGCATTAAATGCCAGTTGGTGTCAGTCACCAATTTCATATTCGCTGAAAACTTTCTGTTCATTAAAACAACGACAAATTGTATCATGGAAATGCATCTGGAATGTTCTTCGCTTTTTGGCAGAGATTCTTTGAGAGTTGCTTTTATAAAATTATTAGCAAACTTTCGAAAAGTCTGTATAAGGGTTAACTCACACTGGCGACTCGGCGCGGCGTGACGCTCAAGTTTAATAATGCAAATAAAATAAAAATATGTAGTCTCGTCTCTACATCAAGTGTAACTCAGTTATACAGCTAGTTAATAATCGCCCATCGATTCTATACAAAATGGAACGTAATTTTTCATCGTTTCTGTAACAGAATATGAATTTCCATACAATTTGATAATGAAAACACGCTGCATGATGAATTTCCTATATGAATCTCAACAGAATTTAGAGCAGAGACCAATGCGACAATAATAATAAGAGGTAATTCAATGCATTTAGGAATTTGGCCACATCATAGCCATTCTGGATTTCGTGACATTAGTAAAAGAATGGCAATATTTCTGCACATGTAATGTAAATTAAAACACAAAGTCGCTGTCATTATTTTTTTACCCGACTATCAAAAGGCGGATTACTGTTTTTTGAGTATTATATGTATGTATATCGGTTCCTTTGTGGCCTCTTGTGGATTAAACGTCTTGGTGGATTTAGTTTCATACAGACGTCATATGTCGTCTTTATCACGGGACTCATAATGATACATTTTATGCTACGAAAGCATTTTTTTGTATTGGGAATAATTTACTTTTTTAACGGCGCGCCCCGTCTCCTGTGTGAAATGCCCCCCTAAAGCGAAGGAGAGCGTACTTTTGTTTGGCAAATACCCGGGCGAAGAGCCCCCGGGGCACTGGAAGTGGCCGTATTTTATTTATTGTCCTAACTGTACCGGGAACAGCCAGGACTACGGAAGCGGCTTTGTTTTATTTGGAAGTTACAATGGCTAGTTGTGAACAATACTTAGGCAAAAGTTATTGCGCTTCTGTTGGATATAAATAAGAGTAGGTAATGTTTATTGTTAAGTTAACAAGAGCGTAATGAACAAAAAAAATACCCATTGGGATGGGATACTGTAATTTTTTACAATAATAGTTTTAGTATTTGTTTGTTGTTTGTTTGGGAATCCGTGCGTACGCACGACTGGGCGCGTTCTCGCTTCTGAGGCCAGGCCCTCAGATCAGTAAATAAGAGCCAAGACCCAATTTGAATAAGTCAGTTCTGTCGTGTCGAGTCTTACTTGTCAAATGGCTCATATTATGGGATGTTAAGACCCGGGTTAGAATTTGTTCGACAGAAAATACCTCGACAGGACAGCGGATCTGAATTAAAATGTAGCATCATTGTCATAGGCAGACGACAAAAGCAAAGAATTCCATCGCATCAATCAACAATCTTATTAAAACAAGCAGACAGTCACAATCGCAGTGCGTTCCCACTCGGTACGTATAAACAGTGCGCCGGCGCAGCTTGTTCATTCAATGGCCTGACGTATAATAAATACCGGGCTTACCGGGAATTCGGGAGACCCCTAGCTACCTGCCCACCAGTGCTGACAACTCGGCGCTAGATCTAGCGTGTTTTGAAATAGTAGCACGTTTTTAAAAGACTGCCAAAAAGTAGAAGGGTAAATGCGACAAGTTTGTATCTTTTGTTTTGAATCTGCATGTGCATAGCAATAATTTTTTCTCGATTGAAGTAAATTTACTGGATAGCATTGAAAATTCCTGTTTCATATTTCCTTTTTTTTTTCCTGTTTTTTTAATTTAGGTACTGAATAATTTAACAAGTTATTTATCCTGGCGTTAGCGGGCCCGGTAATGTCTAACCCAACAGTTTCATTTGATTTTTTACCTCGATAAGCTTAGTAAAGCATTTTAATATATTCGATCATAGAACTGACATAAAACACGCTATATTTTTAAAACTTTGTCGCTTAGCGCTTTGTAGCGCGCTTCTGCGAACCAAGTTACCAACTCTGTCTGACGCGACCCCTAGCTACCTGCGTGCGCGCCCCTCCGTTACAACCCTAGCTGTAGTGTAGCCCGGCGTTCAGTTTGTCTGTTATGTTAGTTCAGTCCTCAACCCTCGAACGATGCGCGTACGCAGCGTAGCGTCACGTTATTTTAAAACGGAGTGCAACGTACTATATTTAAAAATCATCAATAATTTCGACTGGTTATGACATAATCATAGTTTCGTAGTTAAGTGTTATTCAGTGTAATATAGTGTAGTGCGATGGTGAAACATGGATCTGTCAATACCTAGGCTTAAGTACGAGTTGGAAGATGATTATGAAGACGACGAGTTCGATGATATATTCGACGAGTAAGTTCCACCGCAAAATATATATATCTAATATAAAATACATAATCTACTCACAGACCCTTGTAGAGTTATATTTTTCTTAGTGCCACTTCTACGTTCAAACAGTGTACAGCCCCCTTACCATGAACTCTTATAGCAGGATTACTTCAATAATATTTTGTTATTTAGTTATATTTAAAGTAAGCTTGTTAAGGACGTCATGGTACGAAATAATAAAGTATTATTTAAGTAATCCTGCTATAAGATTTCATGGTAAGGGGGCAGGAGAGTATTTAAGGTTGAGCTTTTCTCAAAAAGTTCGTGACAAATTTTTGAATAGGTATTATCTAGTACTAAAATATTTTTTTACAACCTCTCACGTAATTAAGACAGTTAATAAAGGTCTGTAACCTACGCGATCATCCTTCTTATAAACCTAAAGCCTTTTATATTAAATTATCCATAATGTTCAATAATATTACAAATATAATGTATAAAATATAAACTGACTTGTACTTTGTCAAATTCGTGCAAAGCAACCTAGTTAGCAAAACATTTACTCGTAAATGTTATTATGCTTTGAATGCTCTCCTTTTCCTGGAAAGTCATTTAATTAGGTACCTTATTTTATTATGAAGCTCATAAACTACATTTTAAAGTGTAATTATTTACTCTTATTAAGTAAAGTACCTACCACTATTTTTACATAACTTAAGGCCGATTTTTCGATCGCCTGAGAAAGAGCCAGTTAATATTGTTACCCCAAGGGATCCAAATTCATTCAGTTGATGAGCGTTGACTCGCATATATTTGTTGAGTCGCTACCTACAGATAGAGTCGACTACTTCATCTAGCCGAAATTAGTAGGCTCGAAAATAAAGCAGCCCTAACAACACGCTCGCTCTTACGCGTAGCATATGAACAACAACGACAATTGCGTTTAGGATTCGACTTAGTGGACGCTACAGAATTAGCTATAATGTTTTAGATGCATTGGGTACCGATATTCGTAAGAACTGTTGAATTCGTTTTTAATATTTGGGTAAGAAACACGAAATACGGAGCATTTACAAAAACTAGAAAGATTGTATACAGTAATAATAGGGTAGGAAGAAGCAGGTGCGTCCCCGGCGGCGGCACTCGGCAGGCAAGCGAATGATTTTTTTGTGAGGGGAACATTTCGCTTGCAAGTGCCGGGATTCCTTTTTTGTGCTCCCAGCTCCGAGAGCTCTGTTGTGAACGATGGAAATGTTTTAAATGTTATTGCGAAGGGTAGTTTTGAAAGCGTTTTCGCTTTAGTTGTCTAGCTATGTTTTTTGGATTGCTTAAAAAAATACTACACTAGTTTCTAGATGTGATGTAGGATATTAGGCTCGAAATATTATGATAAGGTTCATTGAAGTTCATTCGGTAATACGTAATTTATTTGTAGTTTTGGGACACGTTTTTTATCGACCTCGAGTCGTTTCAGTATTCTTTGTACGAAACTCCATACTGCAACGCACACTAATCGCTTACACAACGGCATCACCTCGTATTACTTTGACAACCAGTTGACAGAGAGGGGCGAGGCGAGGCGGTGCCTGGTGGGTACTGGGTACGTGTGCGACAACACTAATGAGGCCCCTTGTAAACTTTTCTTTGTTTTCGACTGCATATTTAATTACGTAGCAGCAAAAGTAACGTGTTTTATATGTTTCCAGTGTCGGAGATAGCAGCGAGCGTCGTGCTGTGGTCAGCGGCGCTTACGTCGCGGGCGGCGGGGTCGCGAGCGGCGGCGCGGGCGCAGCGGGCGCACGCCACAAGACGGCGCTGGGCGCGCAGGCCCCTACGACGACGGCGCACAGCAAGCAGCTGGCGGCGGGCGGGGCAAACCTCCCGCCCCAGCCGCAAGGTAACCACAAACGTAATGTCAACCAATTGTTGTTACCTCCTCATAATTCGTAACCGTAACGCACACTTCACACTCACCACACATACATTGCGTGCTACACGAGAGATATAAGGACAGCTATTCTATGTTAGGGTTACGCCTCCATAATCGTTGCCTCAGTGCTGAGGATCGTGACCCTCAACAGCATGTGCCGTCTTAGAATGTATGTTATCTAGTAATTAATTTCCCGAAGAATTGCAAATTGTAGTCACATAAATGACTTTCAAGCATTGTAAAATCGAAAAACAACCATTCGAGCAATAGTTCTTCCAGGAACCGTTCATTCGAACGAACGTTCGTCAACTAAATGATCATTCGGGCAATAGATTATTATCGAAGAATTATTCTTTCGAACGTTCATCGTACAAACTACTTTCGAAAAACAATTACAGAGTGGCACCCACCCGGTCTTAGTAGGTTAGTGTTAGAGTGGAATAAAAAATCGCATTTTTTACTTGCCTAGCGACAGTGCCCTCAAATTTCTTATTAATCGCTGATCTTGTTTATATAACCAAGGACTGTATAGGAAGGAATGCTGCATAAGTTTGCCTGTGCATTAATTGTGTATTTAAATTAAAGGATAAATGAATTGATAGTTTATAGAATTAAAATGAGGTACACATTTAATTTAATTGTGTAGTTACTTTATTTTCTTTATAATTTACTTGTAATTAATAATCATCCATAAATAACTATGAACTACACCCGTTATGGATATACCTCTCAGTTACATACGAGTACATTCAATAACAATCATAATATAGGTAGGTACACTAAACTATACCACTACACAAGAAGGCTTTGCACCAACGGATTTAATATGCGTTTTTAAGAGAGTGCTTTTAGGTGCATCGCCTAGACATTAGATATGAAAGACAAAATACTTAAAAGTAGTCACTTCTATAAACATTTCTTTAGAGTATAACTTTTAATGCTGAACTTGTAACTACGCTAAATCATAATATGAAGTATTTATACAGGGTGTAACGGAATATAACTATGTAAACCGGAAACTGACAACTTTTGTTTTACGACTTTTAGATGTTCGTGAATTTTGTACCGAACAGCTGATCAATTTGTATGAAACATTATTTTATTTTTGCGTTTTATTCGAAAAGTCGTAAAACATAAGTTGTTCAATTACCGATCGATTTTGAACACCTTCCCTTCGGCTTACCCTATATACTATATACTCTTGCCGTTATACCTTGTATTACGTCATCTTGTAATTAAATTATTTAAAGTTCTGTTATTTTAAAATCACGGAAAATATTTCAGTTTATTTTGTTACCGCGATTCACATGAGTCCGATTACGGAAATTGCATTTTATATTGATTGGGTAGTTTATTTGTACATAGCGGTTCAGCATTAAAAGAAGAATTTAGTATGGAAGTGAAACAAACACAAAATAATTCAACCAATCTGACTGGGAGGTAACAACGTCATTCGGTGTTGTCTCGGCCGACCCTGTAGTTTGATTGAATATATCTTGCACTATCCTATGACTGATGCACTTAGATTTTACTCTGGATGAGTCAAAAGTAACAATTGATGTATCTAATATCTCATAGACAATCTTAAATACAACTTAGCGTCTGCTCGCTCTTACAACTGTCAATCTGGAAATAATTTAGAATAGAATAGAAAATATGTTTATTGCCATACACCAATTACATAAGCTTACAAAAAAATCAATCAAGTAGTAAGTTATAATCCAATATAGTTAAGCTAAGTGGTGTGGCAAAAGGTGCATGTTTCAGCTGAGCTGACACTGAGGTGTGCAGCGCTGTTTTTCGACATGCACCTCTTCCCTGCCATGTATACCTGATATTCGGTATGATAACGAGAGATTTAAACCAGATGCGTCTCATAATTAGGGCGCTAACGGGACACCAATCAAGAAACGACCTGTTGCACAGGATGAGACTAGCGGAGTCTCCAACCTGCAAAGTCAAAGTCAAATTTCTTTATTGCAAGTAAGCACGTTGTGTACATTTTTGCACGTCAACATCTTTTTGAATTTACATTGTGTAAATGTTTGCAAGGAAAAGGTGCCAAAAAAACTCTTATTAGCACATCTTTTAAAATAATGGTGCTGTAGAGCCTGTGGTGACAAACCTGAGTCCATGAAACACCTACTGTGTGAATGTGACCAGGATGCGAATGAGTCTTCTGGGGTCGGCCTATCCGGAACCAGAAGATTACAGTCTCCTCCCCATGAGCTGAACAGCGCCTATTGAGTTATATCCTTATGGAGGAGGAAGGGTTTGCAGAAGGGGGAGAGCACAAAAGATCCCAATGGGTCGAAGTACCACCACATTGGCACCCAATCAGGATAAGACAACTGTCAATCGTCTGTGGCATTTGACGTTTGTAAGAGCGAGCTGATAATTGTCTTTGATTATCGGCCTAAGTTCCAATATCTGACCCTTCGAGATAGAATTTAGTAAAAGCTATTTGCGACTACCTATTGTATCTTAATACAAAAGCTATTTGCGACTACCTATTGTATCTTAATATTACAGTGTGTAACTTAATGGATTTAGTATATTAGTATTCGGTATCGGGAATTGTACAACTTTAGTTGATACATTTATTCCTCTCCACAATGATGTATAAGGTTCATAATTTAACTTATAGAAATAACAGAAGATTGGTACATATGAATGGGAAATATCTAGTTAAGTTACACCCTGTATTTATTATTCAATGTACTTTGTTTTAATTTAATTACTATCATTTGGTGCTGATTTTATCTAAATAACTTAAAGATTTGTTTACGATTACTTTCTGTTACTTTTGACTTCATTTATTTCTGTGCTTGCTTTAAATATTGCTTATTTTCCTGAGGGCCGACCGCGACTTTTATCGTTATAAGTTTGTGAAATGTACGCGATGCATTACTGCAATATTTACGCAACTTGTAATAAACGAGATAGAAACGCAGTAATACATATCGTCCATGTCAATTGAAACGATAACTAAAACGGTAAAAATTGTGGTTCAATCCTCTGCTTAGTTTTAAGTATCCTTTACAAAATCTGTTAGTTTTACTTCCTTTTATAGTGGTCTTTGAATGCCGTGTTAGCAAAATGTTCGCTTGGACCCATCCATATGTCGTAGGCAGATGTAATTATGAAATGCGGTAGAAAAGTATACCTACCTATACATTATATAAGTCATTAAAGTTGTGATTTTCTCAAAAAAATACTGGACTTATATTTACAATTCTTTTAGTGGTATGCACTCTAAACTATCAACTAGTAAAATATTTTTAGTAGTTCTAGAGAAATCACTTACTTCTTTTTAGTAGCTTTTTTGTTAACCATGATTGTCCCAGCAGTGCTGCAGCAGTGGGACAATCATGTCTAACAAAATTCTCGAAAAAATTTCAAGATTATTCGGACCGCTGGTATACTTTTAACTGTTTTCGACTTACCTTCCAAAAAAATGCCCCACTTGTTTCCGAATCGTGTGCTAATGTGTGTGTTCCGAATGTGTGTACATGCGGGTGTTGCGACACGACGCGACGCGACCCAACCCGACACGATGCGACCTGACACGACGCGACTCGACACAGGCTCCGGCTGCGGGGGCGATGGAGACTACCAGCTGGTGCAGCACGAGGTGCTCTACTCCTCGTCCAATAGGTGAGTGATATCACATCACAGCCCATTGGCATAGCGTGCCGCCTGGGTTTAACATACATACGTACTGTCTAAAGCCCAGGCCTCACAGAAAGCGGACCGGGAGCGTTCCGGTCCGGGAGCGGTGGGGGGATTATGTAATGTATGAGTTTGTATAAAGGGTATCTACCTCCATACAAACTCGTACATTATAAACAAGTCCCGCACCACTCCGGACTGTAACGCTCTTCCGGGTAGCTTTCTGTGAGGCCAAGCCTTCACCGGCGGCGTAGCTATATGATTTTGTTACAATTTGTTTAAATTACTATTTACATGAATAGTCTATATAAGTTGACATTGACGAAATATATATTTAATAAGAGTCAAGCAATTATATAAAAATAACTAGTATCTAGTAATAAAATCATTTGTACAATTGGTCAAGTAGTTTTTGACAAAAAGTCAACCTTATTGTTTTCGACTGTTCGAATTTTATTAATGGCGGAACAGTTCTGGTTATCTTACAATTCGTATCTGTGGGGAAATACATAATTACGCCTTTACCATAAAATACATGTCATAAACACTTGCACTGTGTCCTCAGGTACGAGGTGCTGGAGTTCCTCGGGCGAGGCACCTTCGGACAGGTGGTGAAGTGCTGGAAGAAGGGCACCAACGAGATAGTCGCCATCAAGATCCTTAAGAACCACCCCAGCTATGCTCGCCAAGGGCAGATTGAGGTTCGTATCCATTTATATTGTTCACGCCGAATTAATTCCATCCGGAATGGGAATTTATTAATATCCAATTCACATAATCTGGTATATAAAATTTCAAACTATCAGATTTCATATAATTTTGACAGACAGTAAGTGCGGACTGATGACGAGTTCGTGCCCAAAATTGTTTACGAATATCGGCCTTACCACTAAATATCTATGGAATTTGTAAGAGTGAGCTCATATTTTGATGGAATGTGTCCGGTACGCGACTAAAAGAGAGCATGTTATTAATAGTTTAGATTTATGCAAATTAGATGTAGGTATATTCCACGGCATTTTAGCTGAGCCAACTTCAGGTCCAGCTAAAATGCTGTTCTCGATCTTTTATAAAATTTAAGTAGATAGGTTAATTTAGAATAGGTACGATGGGATTGGCATCGTCACTTTATGTGTGCAAATATCCCTAAACAATTATGGATTAAAAAAAAGAGTGATCTTATCCTAAGGGCCTTTTCAATTTAGACGTTTTGTGTTGGACCGCATCCGCACGTGCGTTATTGTGCCGCTTGTCATATCCCACAGCAGAACTGCTGCAGGACGGTAGCAGGACGACATCAACCATCGTATAAGCCCTAAGCTTTCGTTCAAAACTGTCTATGCATCTATCTACCTATATACGAAGGTTTCCGCGAAGCTCTTAGCTTGGCCATCCATTATCTGTCTGGCACCGGTCCAGTCGTCAACGTGTTTATGTTTACCCGGAGCGGCCGCCCTCTCCTCTGATGTAGCAAACACTTTGAAGATACCAACTTGCAGTAATTGGCTCTGGTATTATGACACGTGCCTGACCTACATTTTGAAGTAAATTTATTTGGAAGTTTGTTTATTTATTTAATTGAACCGATTGGGATTATCTCTTACTTAAGTGTAAAGGATGGCGATCGGGGTTGTCAAATATTTTCTTTTGAATTAGAGCTTTCATGTATCTTTAAATATAATAGTTGCTCGTATATTAATTCAAGGAAATGGTATAGTCGACATCAGATCAATGGTAACACTTGCAGTACGATATCAACTCTTATGATCCAGACAATAAGAACGGTCCAAAGTGAAAAAAGTTGATGTGCTGTCGACTGTACCTATGTAATTTTAATACAAGTTAAGTACATTTTGTAATAAAATTCATGTTTTAAGTATATTAAGTTCTGAAGTGGCATAACCAAATTTGGAATAAAAGTCATGAACCGAAAACCCCCGTTCAAAATGTCTAAAATAGCATATTGTTTAAAAAATGTTTCATCATCATCATCAGCCCGTATCAGTCAATTGCTGGACGTAGGCCTCTCCCAAAGCACGCCACTCAACCCTACTCTCGGCCCTCTGCATCCAGTCCCTGCCAGCCATCTTGCGAAGGTCATCCCATAAAAATGTTTAACAATGACTTTATGTCCTCAACTGCATCAGAAATTATTATTACGGCAAACCGCATACGTATTTCCAATTCTATCAAACGCAAAGGCTGTTATTCATAAACTTGATTTAAAGTTACGCCACCGTTTAGGCCTTACCTTAACCTTTTTTAACGAAGTGTGAAAGGCATAGCAACATGATTTAAGGGAAGTGAGGTTTAACTAGCTTTATGAATAACAGCAAAAGAGTTTGTCCCTGACTGTTATTAATAATTATACTGTATTTACAGTTTTTTATGCGATAGTGTCGTATGCAGTTCCGCACATGCAACTCTTTAATTTGCAACGATGCGAGAACATTACGAGCTACTCTGCGACGCATCCGTCCGTAACAGTTTTAGCTCGAGATCTAAATTTAGACAACACATGGGTCCGTTTACATAGTCTTCAGTCGAATTACGCATACATTACAGGACAGGACATTATACAAGGTGCCCTTAAATGTACTCATGATAAATATGAAATTCGTAAGGTTTTTTAGCAAATCAAAACTGCAAAAAAATTGAACTAAGTACGTCACAAGTCACACAATGACCTTAGAAATGACCACTAGGTCAAATTCCAGTGAAAGAAGTCGTTGCCATAAATTTAAAAAAAAAATCTCCAAAGCACAGTAATGATGCACATCAAATTAATCATCATAATTATTTCTGACCTGATTACTAATATAATGTCTTGTCCTCATCATTAATCGGACACAATCGAACATACCAGAAAATAATAAAAAATCAAAAAAAAATATCTCCAAAGCACAGTAACGATGCGCATCAAATTAATCATCATAATTATTTCTGACCTGATTACTAATATAATGTCCTGTCCTCATCATTAATCGGACACAATCGAACAGACCAGAAAATAATGCATTGGCTATTCGGAAGCTCGGTTCACTCTGTCATTTGGTCGTCCCCTCTCTCTCGCACTCGCTCGCATCCTTCCCCCCGTACGTCTCTCGTAACCCAAGGCGCGGTACAGCGCTTGCGGTTAGATTTTATAGATCGTATCGAGTTCGATTCGATGACAATCTTGTTGTATGCTAACCCTACTTCTTCTCGTGTGGTTTAGTGACCAAACTTATTGTTGGAGTTATTCAGACCGCCCGTAGGTCTCTGATGTAGTCTAACGACTGCTGCCAAGCGACAGCAACCGGTACCAACTGCTTAACGTGTTTTCCGAGGCACGGAGAGGCTCATATGAAAAATACGATCAACCATCCAGGACCTGATCTCGCCCAACAATGCTTAAATGGTACGGTCGAAGACAGAGAAAGGTGTACAGTAGAGTTTTTAAGGTTGAGATTTTCTCAAAAACTACTTGACCTATGGCAATAATTCTTTCACTGTTAGATAGATCAAAGAAACTATGTACTGTAAAAGAATGATTAAATTCGGTCCAGTAGTTCTTGAGAAAATCTCAACCTTATATATATAGAGCGCCTCACACCCTATATACTTATTTATGCCTTCGCGTGTAAGATCCTTTTCAACGTTACCTTTACAACTTTTCAACAACTTTACAACTGAATTACGAACCCTACTGAAGCACCAATAGTCAAATACTGAATAAAGTATCTAGGTCGAAAAAAGCTTTCCATCAAATGCAATTTGTAAAATGTCGTAGTCAGTGGAAAAAGTAATTTATTCTCCGCTCATTTCTTGAGTCTTGATGTCGTCTATATTTACATTACAGTTAATTAAATTCAGCAAAAAAGACAGGCGGCGTCTTTTGTCGGCACGGAATTAATTTGAGTTGAAGTTAAAAGGATTCATTAATTTAATTTAGGCTCATTCATACGAATTCGTTTATAGCGTAACTTTTGCTATTGAAGTTATACGCACTATTTCGTTTGTCAGCAAATCAAAATGTTTGAAATAATCCAGGATATCGGTGACGAATCCAATATTCATACGATTATTTCTATATTTTTAGAATAATTCATAAACATTCATGTTCTTGGGGTTTCTCTTGTATTTTTACAGTGTTCTAAAACCGACACTGGTTGGTGACACACATCCAACACAAAAGTTATAAAAAAATAATTCATTCAATAAAAAGTTAATTTTGGTTTCAAATTAATCTTTTACCATAGAACCACTCATCCACTGCTTCCACGATTCCTACAGTGATTTTTTTTGCGTGAAGTTTTTGATTCATGTTTATAAGGCCGAGATTCATAGGCAATTTTGATTGGAAGCTTAGCTCGCTTCTTCGCTCTTTCTTAGTAACGTCAAATTCCATAGACGTGTGACAGTTGAAGACCACAACGCTATCTCTCGCGACGCTCGCCGCCGCTGTCGCGTCCGTCACCCGTCTTTTCTTTATGTTAAAAAAAGTCGCGTCTGCGCCTCGCCAGGTCTGCTTCCTGCGTCCGCGTCTTACATATTATATGTGTGGCTTGCCGTTAACCCAACATTTCATATTACATTTCCAGGTGTCTATCTTGTCGCGTCTCTCGCAAGAGTCGGCGGACGAGTTCAACTTCGTCCGCGCGTACGAGTGTTTCCAGCACCGCTCGCACACGTGCCTCGTGTTCGAGATGCTGGAGCAGAACCTGTACGACTTCCTCAAGCAGAACAAGTTCTCGCCGCTGCCGCTCAAGTACATCAGGCCGATACTGCAGCAGGTGCTCACGGCGCTGCTTAAGCTAAAGGTAAGAACAGCCCGCAGCGGCAGATTAAGTACCTTTCCAGGTGTACAGGTGCAGTTTACAGGTGTACTAGTGTAGTTTCCGGATGGAGATGTGTAGTTTCCAGGTCCAGATGTAATTCCCAAGTGTACAGATGCCGGTGTACTGCAACTGTACCTACACCTGGTAAAAACCGTTACAAGTTGTCTTTTTTCTTTTCTCGTTTGGTTTGGTCACTAAACCACACCAAAAAAAGAAAAAAATATAATTTTTAGCGAGTAGGTGTAGTTTGTACTCGTTTCCTCTGCATGTCTCTGGCTTGGACCCATAGCACAGGAAATGCTAGGTTGGGTCATGAGTGTCTAATAGTGTATTGTTGTACGTTGCAGCAACTGGGCCTGATCCACGCGGACCTGAAGCCCGAGAACATCATGCTGGTGGAGCCGGCGCGCCAGCCGTACCGCGTCAAGGTCATCGACTTCGGCAGCGCGTCGCACGTCAGCAAGGCCGTGTGCAACACGTACCTGCAGAGCAGATACTACAGGTGACGACGGCAGATATATTCTCATTTATTTAGTTTATTAATGCACTAGACAGTTCGTCATTTGCCAATGTCATCCTAAAGAATATTCATAATATGTCACAGTCTTCTCTCTACCTGCAGAGAAGACGCCGTAGCGTCGTCCGTCACTCCGGCCGAAGCAGCTCAGCAACCACGTTCACTCCCGAACTCTATAGTAGTCTTGACTCAACTGTCATTGTGAGGGTCACACAGAACTGAACACCTGTCTGCAAATAGAGTAATGTTTGTGATTTTTGCGTTGGTGCTCCTTATAAAATAAATAAAATAAAATAAAACTGCAGATCTTGCATAAATTATCTGAAAAATCCAACACACTGACATTCGCGAACATTTTCTGATTAATATAACGGGGTTTAAACACAAAACAAATATTATAGACATTAAAATCAAAATTATCAAATAATTTTGTCAACCGTCACTTTCCCGCAACTTTTAAAAGTCAGAATTTCTCTGGCCCAACGATCCGAAGGCGATGGTGGCTTCCGCAACGAATAGACGCCAGTCGTTTTGATCTCTCACACCAATAGGCCGCATTTGTCGGCCTGCTGTCGGTGCGTTTGGATCACTAAGAGTTCATAATAATAATCCATTTATTAATTACTTTATGATAGAGGGATTCTGATGTATGAGGTATAGTTAGATAAGACTGCTCTATTGAAGTGTTTGTTGTGGCCAGAGCCCCGGAGATAATCCTCGGGTTGGCGTTCTGCGAGGCGATCGACATGTGGTCCCTGGGCTGCGTCGTGGCCGAGCTGTTCCTGGGCTGGCCGCTGTACCCAGGCTCGTCTGAGTACGACCAGATCCGGTACATCTCACAGACGCAGGGGCTGCCCACGGAACACATGCTCAACAGGTAACTACATCATCATCATCAGTCAATTTTTATGTCCCCACTGCTCGGGCACATACCTTCCCTTACATCGAGGGAGCTCGGACCATAACCCACCACGCGGGCCCAGTGTGGATTGGCGGCTTACACATGCCTTAGAATTTTTTTCTACGGCATGTAGGTTTCAGCGCAATGTTTTCCTTCACCGTTTTGAGAGCATTCGATTAATGTATGTAAGTTTTTCCTTTGAAAAAAAACCCAAGCTAACTCATTGGTACAGCTAACAGCAGATCAAGTGTAACACTTTGGACTTTGGACCGTACTTATTATCTGCGTCGTAAGATTTAAAATCGTACTGCAAGTGTTTCCGTTGATCTGCTGTTGTACATGGCTGCCCTGGCGGATCGAACCTGCGACCTCCGAATCGTAAGTCCAGTGACCCAACCCTTGCGCCACCGAGCTTTCTTTTTTATTTACAGCTAGCTTACTTTATTTTCAAGTTATTATATACAATAAATAAACTATAACGAGACATTACGAGCAGAGTTCTGTTCGAACCAATCGTGACGACACATTTTCTTACAAAAGACTGATGTTCCATCTACGCCCTCAGCGCCTCTAAGACGGCGAAGTTCTTCTACCGCGATGTGGACAGCACGTACCCGTTCTGGCGGCTGAAGACGCCCGAGGAGCACGAGCTCGAGACTGGCATCAAGAGCAAGGAGGCGCGCAAGTACATCTTCAATTGCCTAGACGACATTGGACAAGTGAGTCACATATATTACTGTCATCATATCAACGATAGTGGAAATCTCAATTAGTATGTGAGTCAAATTGTCAAAAAAAAATCTTATACAGTTGGATAGTTTAATTGGATCAGTTGCAGAATATCCAAAGTCTGAAAACTGTCTTAAGTCCCAAAATGTCCAACTCCTAAAATGTCCAAATGCTCAAAATGCCCAAATACCAAAATTTACTATTATTCTTGTTTAACTAGCTTCTGCCCGCGACTTCGTCTGCGCAAGATTTTTTTAAATTATAGCCTATGTGTTATTCTAATTTATGAGCTATATTATTGTTAAATTTCATTCATTAGTTTTTGCGTGAAACAGCAATAAACAAACCTACATCCGTACAAACTTTAGCGTTTATATATTAGTGGGAGTGAGATGGGATAATAACTCCCTAGTTATTAAATGTAATTTTTATTATTTTAAAAGAAATGTAAATTTAAAAAAAAAACGACGTACATTAATATGCGAATTGTATTACTGGCAATAAAGATATATGCTTTTAATCATACATCAATTGGAATATTTGAGTTTTGAAATGGAACCGGTTCGTTGCATTTCCTGAAAAGTACCAGCAATAGTATAGCGTCACTCGAAGCTTCAAAATCGTGTTAAACTAGATGGTGCTTCATAACGAGGTGATAACATCATAACTCTGCTAGAATATTGTATACTAATGGAAATTATTTCATGTGATTATATTTATGCTGAAGATGAAAGTGAAAATGTATATTGATTATCATAAACTTAATATTACAAAGCACTCTTTTTGAGTATAAGTACTCGTGATAGGAGGCCCCTAGAAGATATTCCAGAAATGATTATGAAAATAATTTAATCTAGTTTATCACGTAACGGGTTAAATGTGCGAACTTAATCTGTAGTACCATCCTGTATCACCACATTTACAGTAAATAAAGTACTTTGACTTTAGCGCGATTTTGAAGTTTAAAAGTATCTTTAAAATTATACCGTAATAACAAGATTTGTAAAACTTGCTAGCACCATCTCGATGAGGCGTTGCACCATAAACCCTTACCCTTCGGATGTCGGACTGTGTTTTTTCTTCCTCCAATCTACGCAATGCTATGGCTCTTGGTTGCGACCTCACAGCTCCTGTGGAGACAGGTGATACTCAGCATAGGTGGCGGTGGAGTGTTGTTTTTAGACCGATATACAGAGACAGTTGTAGCGATTCCAGATTGTGTACGCTAATATCTAATGTCGCAGCTAAGCGAGGCGTCCCGCTCATTTTTACTATATGAACGACAGTGACATTTGCGTTTAGGTTTAGAATTCGACTTAGCGGCCGCTACAGATATAGGCGCGTATTCATAAACGTGATTTAAAGTTGCGCCACCGTTTAAAGTTAAGATAAAGATTTATTTATTGCCACCTTTCACATATTATAATATACTTAAATGTAAATTTAAACCTATAAAAAAATTAGGTTCCCGCGCAGCGCGGCGAGACTAGCTGTCAGGTTTAGGCCTCTTGTCCCTTTCTATCTTAACCTTTTTTAACGAAGTGTGAAAGGGATAGCAACACGATTTAATGGCAGTGAGATTTAACTAGCTTTATGAATAACAGCATTAGATTGTAGCTAATCCTTAGCGACGACTAATATTACGCAATCTGGAATCGCTATAAGTTTTAAGCGCTAGTTTAGCGTGTGCACGCTCTTAGGTCGAGATTCATAGACAGTTTTGAGAGCAAGCTTAGCGTGCGCTCGCTCTTAAACAAATGTCTATGAAATTTGACATTTTGTAAGATCGATCTCAATCTAAGCTTGCTTTCTAAACTATCTATCAATCTCGGCCTTACAAACGTCAAGTTCTATAGACGTTTGACAGTTGTAAGAGCGAGCTCACTCTAGGCTCGTACTCAACAGTGTCTATGAAACTCGACCTCAAGAGTTTTGGTGTAAATAAAATAGGTTTTGCAGACGCTTACGGTCCTGATTACGAACGGTTTGAACAAAACGTTCTCAGAATCCTCCATTAAAACGCTTGCCATCGCTTTCTATGTCATGGTTTTAGAAAGAGATGTCATGAGACATAATGGGGTTTGAGTATGTTTTGTGAAACCGAAGTTCTTGATTTAAGTTTTTGTTGTTTAATAAATGTAATGCTTTTTCAGGTAAACGTACCGACAGATCTTGAAGGCGGCCAACTGTTGGCCGAGAAAGCGGACAGACGGGAGTTCATTGACTTATTGAAGAGAATGCTAACTATGGACCAGGTACATAATACAATTGAATACATTCTATTTAATATGCAAAGGTTACTTGAATTGGTTTTCGTTGATTTGCACATGAGAGTAGTAACGAATGAAGCTTCAAGTTTGTCGTTGATGAAATAATTATTCTATATTATATATAAGGTAGATTTATTCGATAATAAGTCAAAAATATAAACAAATAACAGTAAAACTACTAAATAACAATAAAATAACAAATGAAACATAAAATTTGATTGCCGAAGATTTACGGATATTTCCGATATATCTTCGTCAATCAAATAACCCGCCCCATGTGGTACCCGGTGCTAAAGTAGAATATTATATTCAAAAGATATAACTAGAACCTAGAAACTCAGCAGAGGTCACATCAATAGGAGTCTATTGCCGTTCTCAAAACGTTGAAATGGTAACTTTTTGAACAGAGACGGCAACGCTTACTATTGTCACTGTAACGCACGTCATTTCATGATATGTTAATCGTTTTGAGAGCCCACTGATCCCTCAATATTGATACATAATCAGAGTCCCCTATCGTCCTCGCACCGATATATTACATTACATTGTACGTTATGTTTACTCCAGGAACGCCGAATCACCCCCGGCGAGGCGTTGAACCACGCATTCGTGACCCTCGCTCACTTAGTGGACTACGCGCACTGCAACAACGTGAAGGCGTCCGTCCAGATGATGGAGGTGTGCCGAAGGTCCGGCGGCGTGGCCAGCGCCGAGTACGGGGTCGGCGGGGTGGTGGCTCCGGCCGCCGCGCCCGCCGCGCACCACCTCGCGCTCACCATCAACCAGCAGCGGCTGCGCGCGGCGCCCTATGACAACCTGGTACGTGGCCTGTGGTGGAATGATGGTGGGGCAAGGAGTGAGCACGGCGTCGAGGGGGTGGTGGCGCCTTATGACAACCTGGTGAGTGCAAGGACTGGTGTGGTAGATGATGGAAGTGTCATAATAATAAATCCATTTATTGCCACATTAATTTTTTATATCATAGTAACTTAAAAACTAGAGTACAGGCCCTACCTAACAGAGACAATAGGAGTGTCCCGCCCCCGCGCCGGCTTGCGGCCGGTTATTAACAACAAGAGTGGCAATGGGTGAGGGACTCAGTGTCTGCTGGCGATGACTTCACTAATGAAGTCGATCACTAGCACTAGTTTTCAGCCCCCACCGTCTTACCTAAGAATATAACATGTTATCGAAGGTACTTAATAATATAGGTATACAAATGGATGATAGTTTTCGAATATTTTCCTTTACTTGTGCTATAAGACCTAGCTTCTTGCCAAAAATCATGATTCTAGGTCAACGGGAAGTACCTATAGGTTTTGGTTTTTGCATTTTCATACAAATATGCGATAAAATGCGACTTAAACGGCCATATTTTTTGATTGCGTTGACGTATAAGTTTGATTTTTTCACGGTTGCAGACCTGAGTATTTGATATTAATTTCAACTACATCCGTCCACGCGTTTCTGAGATATAGGTCTTGACAGACAGACAGACTGACGGGCAACAAAGTGATCCTATAAGGGTTCCTTTTTCCTTTTGAGGCACGGAACCCTAAAAACGATGACCTATGTGTTGTATTTCAGTACCAGTTGTACCAGGGCGGTCGCGTGGCGGTGGGCGGCGCGCGGCAGTACGCGACGCGCGCCGCAGAGCCGTTCCCGCACCAGTTCGTGTCGTCCATACTGTGCCAGCCGGCGTACCAGGTGAATGACACTTTTATTACTAGCATTATAGGTCTAGCTAGAGACTTACACACAATATGACCACAAAACGAATCGTATTATATATCGATACTATTTATAATTATAACTAGTTATTTGAAATTATATTGATAATTGTCATTTTTTGCCTTGTAATATATTATTATAATAATAATAATAATAATTATAATAATAATAATAATAAGTTATCATGTGCAATTATGGACGAAGTTATCAAGACGAACAACTACCGGAAGTATATCCTGAAGGACGGTACGGTCGACATATGTCGAGCATGCCACCGTCCCGGAGAGTCACTCAGGCATATAGTTTCCGGTTGTTCTCATCTTGCTAACGGCGAGTATTTGCACAGACATAATCAAGTAGCCAGGATAGTCCACCAGCAACTTGCCCTTAAATACGGTCTTGTCAGTACTGAGGTGCCGTACTATCAGTACGCACCAGCGCCAGTTCTCGAAAATGGCCGTGCCACGCTCTACTGGGATCGGTCTATCATCACGGACAGGACTATTGTCGCCAATAGACCTGACATCGTGCTGATAGACCGATCGTCGCGTCGGGCAATTCTGGTTGACGTCACCATCCCCCATGATGAGAATCTCGTGAAGGCCGAAAAGGAAAAGCTAAGTAAATACTTAGACTTGGCTCACGAGATTACCGCCATGTGGGATGTGGACTCAACCATAATTGTTCCGATAGTCGTAACCGTGAACGGTTTAATAGCGAAGAGTCTCGACCAACACCTTAAGAGACTCTCGCTAGACAGTTGGGTCAAGAGCCGGATGCAGAAGGCAGTGCTGCTGGACACGGCACGCATTGTGAGGAGGTTCCTCACTCTGGGATCCTAACCTCCGGCAGCTTGGATGCGCATGCATCCCGCTGCCGGTGGGTGGCTATTTTTTATATTTATATATTTTTCTATTGTTTTTTATATTGAAATGTATAAATATATTAAATAAGAGTTGAAATAAATACAGAGAATAATAATAATATATTTAAATATTTTTATATTGAAATGTATAAATATATTAAATAAGAGTTGAAATAAATACAGAGAATAATAATAATAATAATAATAATAATAATAATAATTTATGCACCTGACGGGGTCTGTCATTGAGTGCAGTCAGATGCGCTCAGAGACGGGTCCCGCTAGGTGCATCACATATCCCTTCAAATTAAAGTTCTCTAAGGGGCCTCTACGCGTTGGACCTATGTCTCCGTGCAAGCCTTTCAAAGGACCGGGTTTTCTTAGACCCGTGAAACCTAGAGAGATACATAATAATAATAATTTCTTTATTTACAGGTATAACCCATTACAAATTTACTATTCATATACCTAACTATAATAAAATAAAATAAATAAGATAACCTAAGAAACTTATACGATAAAGAAATAGCTTGAAAACAAGCTATTTCTTATTCCAGTCGTGATGCACAGAAATCCAATGTATGAGGATGGGACTGTCCATGCACCCGCACAGCGTACGGAGAATCTCGTTATCGGACGCGCGCAGACGACTCCAGAAGGACGCGACGCGAGAACGGATGATCGCGAAAAAATCAGGGACTCCGGCCTCGGCGAACATGCTTGATGCGCTGCAGTATCTTGGCAACTTCATCAGAATACGGAACGCATCATTGTACTGTACTCTGATGGTGCTCATCGCGCGCCTCGTGAATCTGGTCCAGAGTTGGCATGTGTATAGACATAAACAGTATGCCCTGAACAATGTCACCTTTACATCAGCACTACAGCGCGCGAACCTGCGAGAGAGCATGTTACACCGCACGGCCAGAGCCCTGCGCTCCCGTTCTATGTCCTCGTCGTCCCGGAGATTCTCCGTAAGCATGTGTCCCAGGTACCTGAACACTTCCACCCTTTCCACTTCTGCTCCATTCAAAAACACTGGAGGGACATTCGTCGGACCCCTTCCAGCCCTAAAAACCATCACTTTTGTTTTCGGTACATTATATTTTAAACCGTGGCTGCAAGCATATTGCTCACATATTGCCAATAATTTCCTCAAACCTCTGATCGAGGGGCTCAGGAGCACCATGTCATCGGCATAACTAAAATTGTTAAGGCATGTCGTGCCAATATGGCAGCCCACTTTGGTGCTTCTGAGCTCCACGATCAGGTCATTCACATAAAGACTGAAGAGGTCCGGCGATGTCAGTCCACCTTGGCGTACTCCACATTCTAACCTATAAACGTTAGATGTTGTGTCGCCCCATCTCACACAGTTAGTCTGGTTTTCTTACCAGAATCTCAACAGATCCACGACTTTCCCCGACACGTTAGATTCTGTGAGTTTCTCCCATAGCAACTCCAAGTTGACTAGGTCGAAGGCTCGGCTCAGGTCGAGGAAACAGGCATACACAGATGTCCTCCTACCTACGTAATAGTTCACCGTGCTTTTAAGACTGAATATCGCTGAATCTGTTGAGAGACCGGGACGAAAACCAAACTGAGCATCATCCACACGAATATTGCGCTTCAGTTCTGGGTGTATTAACCTTTCCAGTATTTTGCCTATTATCGTTCCTAATGAAATCGGTCGGTAGTTTTTGAGACTGGAAAGGTCACCTGTCCTGTTTTTTGGTACTGGAACTACCACTGTCTTCATCAATCTTTCAGGTAAGTACCCGAAGTTAATGCATACATTGTATAATTCCGCCAATACGCGAAATATCTCGTCCCCCGCGTATAGTATATGTTCCACACTCAGTCCATCAAAACCTGGAGATTTACCCCGCTTTATCCGTCTAACAATATTTTGGACTTCGTCAGGTGTAAATTGTACATATTTATCGTCTACTGAGTGTGAACGGAGCGACAGCGCGGCCGGACCTGTGGAGGCGCGGGCCGAGAGAGGCTCAACACTGAAATGGTGCGAAAATAAGTCGGCAATATCCTTCGCGTCATGTACACCTTCTACACTGACAGGAATGCTTACTTTAGGGTTAAATTTTTTCGTGTTTTTCCAAAACTTAGTAAAGTTCCTGTCGGCGCGATGCGTTGCTAAGATGTTCATTCGTATAGTTTCCTCATTATTTTGGCACCATTTCAGCTTGTTCTTAAAAGCCCTACGACTGTCGGTCATATTGGTAAATATTTCGCCAGCCCCGGGCCTGCCGCTGTCAGACCAACATCGGTAATGCAACTTGGCCCTTTCGTGGCTCTCCCTGACGTGATAGTTCCAGCCCAGAATCTTTTTGACAGACTTCCGTGCACCACGCCTGGTTCCTAAACTACATTTGGCTGCGATCTGCAACGACGTCACAATCTTATTGTAGAAACTATCTATTAAATACAGATGTTTCTTGCACGAAAATCGCACACAATCCTCACAATTGCTATCAAACTTAGTATATTTTAGCCTATTATCACAGCGCATAGCGTAATTGTTAATTTGTTCAAGGCCCCTTACACCCCATCGTATTTTACTAAGAGGATCCGTGGCATTATCTACCGTAACTTTATTACTCACTGCACTCATTTCACACGTCACGGACAATGGTAGGTGATCCGACCAGTACACTCCATAGTCAACCTGCACTGATGTGATTGTGTCTCGAGCGGCTTGTGTCGTAATGCAGTGATCTAGCCATCGCTTTGAGCCATGAGCATCGCTCACGAACGTGTGAGTATCCTCGGAAAGCAATTCAATGTCAGCGCAGATCAGAGAATGATCCGCACAGAACGATAGCAGCTCTAATCCGAAACGTGCATTGGGGTGAGCGTTATAATCGCCCAGTACATAAACTGCTTCAGCCTCACTATCGTCCGCGACAGCAGCCACACTGGCAAGACAGTCCGTAAAATCCGTCAAGTTTTCCTCTTTGTCGATTGGTAAGTAGACGCTAAAGACGAGAATGTGACTCCCATTCAAACCAATTTGAATGGCAGCCACCCTATCTCCAGCACATTCGACAACAGATACTTTCGGGAATTTCGATTTTCGCCACAGAATCGCCAAACCTCCGTATGGACGACCCCTCAGTACCCCGGATGAAGTATCCACCGATGATTTGGCGTGACATTCAAATTCATCGCTGATTTCATGGACGAAACCCAAATCATGAGGGAGAAGCCACGTCTCTTGCAAAGCCACAATGTCTGCATATTTGCATATTGCTCTAATTTGATCCGCGGATCTTTTAAGGGATTTGCAGTTGAAAGTGACCATTACAACTTGACATTTTGGTGTGTTATCCATTAATTGTTGTTTGACTAGCGTTATGTGCGCGTATGAATCGCTCTCGGTACGGGCGGTACACTAAACCCACAGGCCAGAAACCGGTGTCTAGGAATGTCTCCATTTGGCTACTTCGTATCGTAACTTTGAAAGAATTGAACGATGTTTCATGGTTTGCCTTTAGTAATTCGACGTCCATACATTCCTGTCCTCTTTCGCGTACATGTTCTCGTATATCATCCACCGTTACCGTTTTCTTAGTGCGAGAAACATAGATCTGGCACTGCGATTCAGCCACCTGTATACGGCTGCTTGATTCTAGTGTGCCGCGCATATTCGGTATTTTAGACTTACGTTTTTTGTGGCTTACAATCGTGTATGAAAGCGAATCATCAACAATATTAGTAGGAACTTGCATACTCATTGTGGTCGGCTTCGAAACATTATTCGGTCTAGCACTCGTCGAGTTTGTCATGCTAATCTCACCCGTCGCCACATGGTGCATACGGGCGGTTTTCGCTCGACCCTTGCGCCTAGTCTGGTCACTTTTTGTTATAATATCACGGTACGTCGGCGTGTGCGCCGAGACGGAGTCAGCCGAGTGTGCCGCGATGTCAGTCATAAGCGGAAGCGTTTCGCTAGTTGTCGATCTCTTCGGAGTAGGCGTCATATTAATTGCAGTCTTGCTGGTCTGTGCGTCAAATGCGCTACGTAAATCAGTCATTTCAGTATTCATTTTCAATTGAAAACTCGTTAATTCAGACCGAATTTCAGTCATGTCTTTTAATAGACGTGTGACATCTATATAGTCAAATGTAACCGGAGGTAATCGGTTGAGATCTTTAGCGACAAAAGTCGGCTGTGCGTTAGGGTCAATTTCTTTGAATAGAGATATTACGTCACCAACATTTTTCTTCTTCTTATCATCGCCTTTTCTACTCACATTCCTTGATCCTCCGCCACACGCAGCATATAGCACCTTTTTACCTTCGACTATCTCAGCGTCTGTAAAGTTACTGGCACATATCTGCGTTATACTTAGTTCATCTAGGACGTCGATTTTGTTTTGAATGAACGTTAAAAATTCATTAATTATTACATTCGCCATCACTAGTAACTTGGACCATCCGGCTTAGATAATATGAGTCACACATAATAAACGCATAATCAACGATCGACCAGTACGGCGACGAGCGCGAGACTGAATTGCCATAAGTATATTGTTTGGAAGAAAAAAAACTATCTTGACCATTGTTCTGTTCACCAAGTTTCATTAGTCGGTTTGTAATCATGAGAAATAAATGATAAATAAATGAATGACAAATGTCTTGAAAATATGGCTTTTCGACCTTGTATAGTATGTACAGTCGACAGCAGATCAATGGTAACACTTTTTACTTTTCTCAGTTCTTATTATTTGTGTTGTAAGACTTGAAATCGTACTGCAAGTGTTACCATTGATCTACTGTTGACTGTACAATGAAAATAAATTAAAAGGCGTGAAAATATTTTTTACAATCCTTTTTACCCACTTTCCGGACCTTTTTTTAATCGAGCCTGATTAAAAAAAACTCTGGAAAGTGTGTCTGCCTTTCAACGTTGTTACAACAACCCAAATATGCAAATTTTCCTAAAATATATAATCCATCCCCCAGGTGCAGCAGCTGGCCGCCGCCGCCGCCGCCGCGGCCGCGCACCACCAGCACGGCGTGGGCGTGGCCGACGTGGGCGTGGGCGAGTGGCGCGCGCCGCTCCTCGTGGAGCCCGCGCCGCTGCCCGAGCCCGCCGTGTGGGACGCCTTCCACACGCACCACACGCAGCACCATCACACGCACAAGAGGTACGATACGCACCACCAGCACAGCGTGGGCGTGGAAGACAAAATAATATTCCTCTATGCCATCAAAGAGAGCTCGGTGGCTCAGTGGTTGGGTCAATGGACTTGCAATACGGAGGTCCCGGGTTCGATTCCCAGCCAGGGCAGCCATGTACCAATGAGTTAAACTAGGTTTTATCGACGGATAAACTTACGTACATTCACCGAGTGCTCTCAAAACGGTGAAGGAAAACATCGTGATGAAACCTGCATGCCTTAGTAGAAGAATAAATCTAAGGTATGTGAAATCCGCCAATCTGCACTGGGCCCGCGTGGTGGATCATGGCCCGAGCTCTCTCGATGTAAGGAAAGGTCTGTGCCCGAGCAGTGGGGACATATAAATAGACTGATGATACCATCAAATGTGTATTAATTCCATAATCTATCATACACTATTATTATAAAGAGCAAAGATTTGTATTTTTGTATCGAATAAATTAGCAAACTTTTATACGGATTTCAAAAATTCCTTCACCCTTAGAGTGCTATAGTAACATGAGCTATATTTATCACCCGTGCGAAGCCACGGGGCGCTATCTTAAATATACAGCCTTGAATTCATTCGACAAAATTAAATAGATGGTTAGGCTTGTGACATACATTAATTTTATTCTGCACAGCGTTTAGGTAAATTAAACAATTTGGGGGGAACAAATCATATTTGCGCACCTAGAGTGCCTACCCACTCACCCTCATGCGTGCGGGGTGCAGGCGACGGCAGCTCTGGGTTTCTCTGCGGTGTAATTAGATGCTGCGATTGTCTTTAAATGTGCTTACACCACATAGTTCACAACACACAAGCAGTTTTATTATTCGATAGGCCGCCGAACCGATTATTAATATTTGTATAAATACAAATAAAATAAATAAATTTATACCGACCGAGACCGCCGAATAGCCGAGAAAAGTGTTCCGAAAAATAGTAATGTCAGTGAGTTTATGGCCTCGACGTCCGCCGTGAAGGTGCATGAGAACGGAGGTGGCATGCACCTAGATGCGCCTGAACAAATCATTTACAATAAACTTTTAATTTTTTGCAACAATTTCTATCAATGGAATTTAACCTAATGGTCATTTCTAAGGCCATTATGTGACTAGTGTCGTACTTAATTTTAAAAAAAAATGCAAATGCGTAATTATGAAAGTTCGCAAAACTTCGTTTCCCGAGTATATTTACTGTGTGTATACTTTCTGAATTATAAATTAATATCGTTTGGTGTTATGTTACCAGATCCACGAAGCAGCAGGCGGGCGTCGGCGGCGTGCCGCACTACCCGCCGCATCACCAGACGCACCAATACAGGTACGGTCGAAGAGAATGAAAGTTAAAACTATGTAACTGTAAAAGAAATATTAAAATCGGTTAAGTAGTTCTTGAGAAAGGACCCCCTGTACACGTATCTCTGTCTTCATAACGATACAATACGTATACCGCAGCCCAAATCAAGTGTATTATTTTGTAAACAAAAACTACCCTACTTTACTAACATTTTAAGCTGTTCTGTGATTATTGCATAGTTATTTTCACATTATTAGATCGTATCACTTTATTTTCACAACGATGAACAGGTTCGACCAATCAGTTCCTTCAGTGTTACATCACAACAGGTAGTTAGACGATCATATTTGTTTACAAAATAAGACACTTGATTTGGGCTGCGGTATACATAATTATATCCTGATAGGTGCTACACACTTCCCCATTGGGATCTTTTCTGCGCTCCCCTTTCCTTTATAACAAAAAAAACAACTTACATTGATGTTTTATATTCTGCAAAAGTCATTGGCAATTTCTTATTGACAATGAATCGCCTGTAATTTTAGGTACATGTCGAATACATAACCAAGTGTTGTGTAAATTCTGTTCAGTTAGAAATAAAATATATGAATACCGTATTCCGTTAATGTTGTCAGATCTGACGCCAAGCAGTTCAGAAGTTGTGATACTAATAATAAGGACCTTATTTGTCTGACAATAACATGATTTGTTAATATTCCCAGTATGGCCAGTAGCGGTGGCAAGAAGGAGCCGACGCAGCTGTCGCCCGTCAAGAAGCGCGTCAAGGAGGGCACGCCGCCCTCGCGACACAGGCACCATCACCACGAACACACGTGAGTCAATAACAATAGATTTATTTTATTAAGTTTATTATAGTGCTATCTGTTTGTGTATCATGTTCATACTATGTGACTGTTATTGACATTTTCATTATTGTTATCCTGTAAATTAATTTAATAATATGTAACTATAACTAAGACAATTTAAGAAATGTATAGTGAATTAGTTTAAGACTGTAATGCTAGACATTTAAATGATATAATAAATAAATAAATAAATTAATGAACTCGACATTGCACAAAAGCTGACGGAGAACTGACTTAGTGTCCGTTCACATAGACCGGCTCGGAGAGCATCCGAGGGCGCTCTTCTTTACACACAGACCGGCGCGGATTATTCGCTCGGAACCGGCCGGAGCCGACCAAGCCATTTCACATAGACCGGCTGGAAGAACACTGTTATAGCAGAAGAGGCTCAGAGCGCGAAACATCAGAGGCTGCCGGTCGGCTCCTCTCATTGCTTTACACTAAGCGCGCTAGGACGGCTTTTTATCGTGTAACAAAAGAAGTTAAATGTAAAAATAAACCTTATTTCAATGAATCAAAACCCTTATCATAAAACCGATCAAAATCTGCTCTCCTCTCCGAGCTGGTCTGTATGATCGAACGAACACTTAGGTGGCATGGACACATGATGCGTAGATATGGAATTTACGCCGTAAAGAAGCCACTAAACATACCAACTATGCCTAGGGGTAGAGGCGGACCACTTGCCACGTGGTGGTCCAGTATTGAAATAGATGAGGGCTCGGGAACTCCCACGGTCGACAACTCAGGACAGATTGTCCGGGCGCAGAAGTACCAGCAGGCCCGACCCCAGATAAACTGGGAAGGGGGCACGGCAAAGAAGAATGAACTCGACAGTTCATCATATGCCGATGTCATGTTACAGGGTAGTCATAAGATATCATTAGGTCTTCTCTCTTCATCCAGAGGAATCGCCGTAGCGTTGTCACACTGGACGAAGTGGCCGGACAGTCACGTTCACTTCCGAGCTCGTAGTGGAAATGACTCTAGCTCGAAACCACAGATCATGAATTAATTATCCGAAAAATCCCACATACTGACATTCGCGAACTCAACTGCCGGGAACTAGAAAAGCTACAATAACATCTTTTATTATCAGCACCAGCCGTCCAACGAACGCGAACACGTCGTGGGAGCCCTGCGGCGCCGCCATGGTGTCCGGTGTGCACGCGCCCGCGCCCGCGCCCCAGCCCGCGCCCGCGCCCGCCCCGGCCCCTGCGCCCGCGCACACCATCACCATACGCGACACCCCCTCCCCCGCAGTGTCCGTCATCACCATATCGGACTCGGACGACGATGGAGACGCGCCGAGACGGAACAGACATAATACGCACGCGCCGAGAGGTAAGAACAATACCATAGTAAAGACACAAGCGTATCTTCTTCTCGTGTGGTTAACACGTTCGCAGTCCAGTGCCACATATATGGAGCACGACGAACTTGCTTCACAAACCCGTGCCCCACATTTTCTGAAGGCAAGTAAATACTATGTCCTTGGTGGATGCTGCTGTCCATTCACGTCCTATTGTCTTCAGAAGAGTGCTCCACCCAGTGTTGAAGCAGTGTTGCCTGCAAGGCAAGTTATATTTGGAAGTATGAAAACGTAAGAATACTGATACGTAATAACTAGACAACAAAATAATGTAATTTCATTTGTACGTCAGGTGGCAGTGGCGAATGCGTGGCGACAACATCGTCTCACCACGGCAGCGGCGGGCACGTCTCGGCCGGCACGGGCGGCGTGATCTGCAGCGCGCGCTCGCCACGCGACGAGCGGCACGTCAAGCGCGAGCCGCACCAGCCGTGCCACCACCAGCAGACGGTGAGTGCCTCATTCAGGATTCAGATCGTGAAGAAAATAGTGATTTTTTTTTATTAGAGGCGCCACTAACAATATATGCCCCGATTTTAAAAAGTTGTAGATCCGGGGCTGGCATTTCCTTCCGTAGATTAAATAATCGTCTATTATATCCCAGACTTGTGATTTTTTACTATAAAAGTAATTACAATCCCAATTGTGTGTCCCTCAGTCCCACCATCAGCCACACCCGCACTCGGTCCCCCAGCAAGCCGTGCCGCAGTGCGCACCTCGGGCTCCACCCGCCGCGCCCGCGCCCGCCCCGGCCGCGCCCGCGCACGCTACGCCGCAGAGCCAGAAGAAGCGGCTGCTTGCGCTCGCGCAGCAAGAGGCACAGGCCAAACAGGAGCCGGCCATTGACCACACGCAACACCACTATGTGAGTACAATACTGTTAGAATAAGGGAATTAAAAATAAATGTTTATTTCAAAATAAATGTTTGTTTATTTTGAAATGACATTGCCACATTTCAATGGAGCTTTGCCCCACATTTGGTCACCTACGTGACCATTGAAGCTCATAAATCATTTTGTTGGGGACTTATTACAGGTTTCATATTGCATAATCATAATCAGTAGGAGTTGCGAAAATGATAACAAAGACAATGAATGATTCGATTCTTACTATTTTCTTAATTCTTAATTAAGCTGTTTTTTCGACTCGCATGTTGTGCAAAACTTTATTTTAATATATAATCGTTATCTTGTTTGTTCATCATGCGGTTGATGGTGGGGCAGAATCTGGCATTGTCATTTATTACTCGGCGAAGGTGGATAGATGATCTCATTAGATACAGGGATGGATGAGGCTCGGAATAGAGATAAGTGGAAGATACCTTTGCCCAGCAGTAGTACAGCTAACAGCAGATCAAGTGTAACACTGGAGTTTAATTTACAAGTGGAGAGTATTTACTAGTCTTCATCCTATTATAACTGTTGTTGTCCTGTTCCAGAGCGGTTCCACCGTGCGCCAGCCGAACGAGTACCAGTGCAACCAGTACGGCCCGCCGCAACACAACAAGAGGGACAGCGTGAGTTGACGCAACATTGTATATCTAATCATACATATCCTTATTTACTTTGATTGATTTTTCAAATTCTTTATATTACAAACCAAGACAATTAAAACCGAGGCTTACAATCTAGGAACACATTACGTTTTACAGGCTAAAGCTTTTGGCATACAGCCATTTAAATCATAGCAGAAGGTAGCATACTAAAATGTAAATAAATATGTTAATGTGTAATGCAATCTTAGTTCGACGCGCATTTTGTGGCAATGAGTTTAATATTTACTTTAAAACGAGCCTTTTGATTCTTTATTTACTAAGGCGAAAAAGTAATCAATAAAATTACCAAATCGGACAGAGATTGCATTGAAGATTAAATCTGAATTCTTAGTAACACGACTTGCAATAAAAGATAACCCTAAAGTTAGCGACTTAACCCGAGCAAAATGTATGGAGTTTTCACGGGCATCTTAACCGGGGGTTATCTCTATATTGCAAGCGGCCTTCAATGTATTTCTGTCCTATAACTGTGACCATGTATGTGTGCGCAGAGCGGCGGCTGTCGCGAATACGTCGGGGGCGGCGTGTCTGCCGTGTCCGTGCCCGTGGGCCCGCCCGCCGCGCACAAGCACGCGCCGCACCAGTGGCACCACCACCCACACGCACACTACAAGTGAGCAACCACACACACACACAATCCAAACATATTCCAATTATACAGGTGTCCCGTAAGTAGTACGACAAACGAAAATGGGAGATAGAGGGTGGCCACCTATGAAAAAAAATTGACCTTAATAAAAGTGTCACCCTTTTGGAGATATTGAGATTTTTTAGTTGTTTTTTCGCAAAAACTCCCATTTGGAATCTGTTTTTTTTGCTCTGTGTACAAATAAGATGATTTCATCCAGCCCTCCGAGCATTATAGACGTAACTGTTTAGATTTATGCCGACCTAAGAGAGATATATTTAAAAGAAAATATAGTGACATGTTATAAGGATTATTTTGATAGGCATAGGCACTTACGAATTTAATTTATTATTAGTGCGCAAGAAATGGCAGATTTTTGTGATTCCATTATATTTAAAAAAACTCCTCATTTGTAACCAAAAAACTGATAAATGATTCATTCATTCGTATACCTTGAGACCTTCGGCTCATGACCCCAGTGTCTCAATCACTAATCCACGCCGCCGAGCATTACTTGTATGTTATCTAATACTGTTTAATGTTGTTTATCAGGACCAGCAGTGGCGGCGTGCTGTCGCCAGCGGGCGGCGTGTCGCCCGGCTACCTGCCGCCGCCGCTGTACGTGCCCACGTACCACTACCACACGTGAGTTGGACCCATCAATATTTCAGTATCTTCACATTCACGTTATTTATGTAAAAAAAAGTACACTATTAATTATATCGTAAACAAAATTTGGAAAAACAACACTTTACATTTTCATGTTATGGTTTAAAATGCGCGGAAATATTGACAATAGGTATTTCATTCTCGATACTTTCTTTACAGCAATTGTACTAATCAAAATTAGGTATAAAATATGTATAAAAAGTGTATTCTCCACAATGTTTCGTTTGTTAATCTATAACCACAGAAAACACCAAATTTGAATCAAAATTACAAAATCTTATATTTATTCATCTCCATGATAATACGAAAAATATGTACTATATATTTTGATATCCTAGTCGAAACTGAGTTCAAAACTTTATAAATATTTACAAAATTGTTCCATATTCATTGACGGCTTTTTATGACGTCGTATTCTGTAGAAAAGCTTCAACGTTAAGTAAAACTTTGCGCAAAGATGCTCAAATGTCTAGCGCCGGCGTAAAACCATCAGTAAAATTTCACATACATAATAACTAACATAGTATTCCTCTATGCGCTTCCAGTGGCGGTGTCGGCGGCGTAGGCACCGTGGCTGCGCCCCCTCCCGCGCACCACGCGAGCGGCGCGCGCCTGCCCGGCTACCTGCAGCCGTACTCGCCCACCTACCTGGTACCGCCGCACCACCAGCAGCACCTCTGGTACACCGACTGAGACATGTGCGCCATGGCGGCGACACGCACCATACTCATCTGAGGACAGCCGTCAGATTGAGCAAGAGGCAGAATATATCCGGTAGCATTATTGGTCATGTTTTGTGTATCAGCAGTTCCTCTGAGACAGATACTTGGGACATAACGGTATCATACTCATCTGAGGTCAGCCGTCAGATTGAGCAAGAGATTTGCAGAATTTAACCGTTAGCATCATTGGTCAAGCTTTGTGCATCAGCAGTTCCTAAGCGCCAGCACGCATCATTGTATGAACGTGTCAGCAACATTCATCATCATCATCATCTGAAGCCGTCAGATTGAGCTAAAGATTGGCAGAATGTAACCGGTAGCATTATTGTTGGTAAAACTTTGTGCATCAGCAGTTCCTCTGAGACAGACAACTAACCACCATGACGTATCATCATTGTCTGAACATGATCGCAACACGCATCATCCTCACTTGAACATGTCGACAACATTATCATCTGAACCGGCCAGTGAGAGACTTAGAAAATTTACCATCCCTAGCATTATTGATCAAACTTTGTACATCAGCAGTTGCTCTGATATCAGATATATCATGGGTTCACTCCATTCAGCGTAAACGCACGAGGAGTTCGAAGATTCACATTATTCCGATCTGAAGGCAATCTGATCAAGTATTGTGGTATTTGCGAGACATACGCAAAATATCTGAACCACCGTGATTGGATTAGCCAGCATCTATGATACGCCATCAATGTCTGACCCATTCATACCCCCTATGATGATTATCTTATCTATGTCTGAGGGGACGACCTCATCTGAAATGGTAAAAATATGGAAAGACCTTCGACCGAGTCTTTAGAAGAAAGATGTTACCAGATTTTTGACGTAATATATCTGGCCTGATCAAATTAACAGCTGTACTTCTGGATCTATAAACGATAACTTCAAAACTGCTTAGGAACTCATCGAATAGTGTGCAAGTTTAGGAACTGCAGATTACTAAAACGAAGATAGTAACATCGCTTCCTATGACCATTACAATAGATCTGAAATTCTCTCCAATAACAAGTCCATCTATATTCTGGCTGCGTGTCCATTCGTGGCAAGTCTCCAGTGGTGAATAGACTTTATAGACTGTTGTCTATTTGTATTGTGACTCGATACTCGGCGACCCTTACGTGCTGATAATATTCGCAATATAGGTTCGATAAGGTCGTCAGAGATATTTATATAATTCGATCGACATTTCCACACTACAATTTTTAATTCAAAACTATGATTAGTGTGTATTTCGCGTTCTGTGCATTATACAGTTCCTTGTTAGGGACGGAGGATTGTCGCCGCATACATATTGTTATCGCAAAGCTTTTAACCTAATCGTTATTTGGTAATCGATTATAGTTTGCGCATAATAAGAGGAAGTTATATTCAATTTCTATTTCTTACTATGCGGGAATTAGATGCTTTTTCATTTACCAATATCGATTGCGATAATAATTGTGACGTCATAAACGGCTATTTATGTACTGATTGTATTAACTCTTATGTACAAATGTATGATTTTCGTTTTCGGAGAGATATTTTTAAATTAATTTCACACGCGCTACCGAGTGTAGTCACTTGTATCTCGATGTTTATTAACTACTTAATATGTGTTTAATCGTTTACTCTTAGGGAGGCGGAGCTGCAACCCTACACAAGTTGTTATCGTAGCGTACGTCGAAAGCTTATCGATATTGGTATTGTAAATTAGGAACAAAATAAAAAATCTAATGGGATTTGCAGTATTTAAATGTTTTCTTTTTTAATTTACAGTAACTATTGATTGCCAATATCGATTATGTTTCAGTATGTGTTGCGATAGCAATTTGTTGACAGGTGACCTCTTCAACGGCCTCCCAATAGGCTCAGTAATTTATTTCGTGAGTCCGCAATGTAAGAGCGGACTGTTACTACATGTATCATAGGTTATGCATTATTATTTTTTATTATTATTAAAATTAAAACCACTTAGCGTAGGAATTAGTGAGTTGCGTTCACTTGTATATTATGGATTGTAAATTTCTTTTTTTTAATTATGATTTTTGCCGCAAAAGCGAAGCGAGTAGGTTGCATTTACTAATGTTTTATCGTAGTTTAGTGTTTGTACCAAATCTGTGGGAATTGTAATGAGTACGGCGTCATCGTCGAATGAACTGACGCGATATACTATTGTGGAACATATTACTGTATTGAATAAACGTAACGTTAGGAGAGTTAATTTTGTAGGTATTTTAGTTGTTATTTCGCGGTGATTTTGTCAATTACAGTTTGATTTTAACTTGTATGTAGTGTTACGGTTTGCTTTACGTATGAGATTTATTAATGTGGACAGGAGACCTAGGTCTAGTCTTATTGTTTATCGAAGTTGTTGGACTAGGAAAAACAAAAAGATTCTGGCGCTTTTTGCTTTAAAATTTAAACTAAATTGAGTATTAATTTAACCCAGTTTAGTTTTCGAAAGGTCTTTATTCCAGTCAAAGAAATATGCATGTAATTTAAACACGATCTCAGGTCGATGTTTTTTTTACATACATGTGCTTTTATAGAACCAGATAATATTTCCTAAAAGCGAAGTTTGTTTGATAGCTTCGATATCTTAAGATTCAGATCAAAGTCTCCCGTCCGATTCGTTTTACGTTGTTCCATATCATATAGAGTAGTCGTGTACGAGTAATTATACAAACATTTATCGCTGTGGTTATTATTACTACTATATTAACGGGAGTTTTATATCGTGTAGATAGATAGGTGTGTAGCGGTGACGGACTATGTATAAACGTAGATTCAACTTATATTAAACGAAATATAATAATAGAAATATCTAAGAATTTTATAAACATTTAGTACACACTAATGGTTATAAGTGTATATTCACTTTTAGATAGAACAAAAATTTGTTAAAACTAATCTTTATTAATTACTATTATTATTATATTAAAAAAACAAATTAATGCAATTATTTTACGACTGCTAAACTATTTAGTTTATTCGTGTAGGTCTTACATTAAAAATGCTATAGATGCAAGGTGCGGTGGAAATGGCGCCACTAAAATTGCACTTTAAACATCGGGTACTTAGTGCATTTTCATTCTCAATCGTTGCTCTTCTGGACTCGCGGCATTTATCCAGCTAGCCAGAGATTCTATTAGGCTTTTATCATGATTGTAATAAGATCCACTTTGTGCCAAGCTCAACCCTCATGACAGGTGACAGAGCCTGTCGCTTCTAAATTGACTGGTTAAAGTTTTTCGATCGATATTCATAGACAGTTGAGTGGTAGCTAAGTTTGAGTTTGATCCTACAACTGTCAGATTTCATACAACACAGTCGAAGCGAGCTCTCGTTGAGTATTACTCACGCTTCGTCTTTGACTACAGTGCGACAAGGATATTTTCACACGTGACAATGACAGGGGGCGCTGTTCGCAACGAATAGTCAACTGTCATGTAGTACGTTTTACAAGATGGCGCTTTAGTTCCGATTTTAGCCACGTGCCATAATACTCTTGTCGCTCTACGAGTGATATTGCACTATCCGATTATTTTAGCGCAATTTCGGACCTTACATCTATAGTATTTTCAATCTAAAGTGTAGGTTTTTAGTGTCGCTAATCCTTTGCTGCACGCGTTGGGTAACCGGGCGTTTCAGCTTAACGTTACTTCCCTGTGCCGGTCGGCGGGCCCCTACCATTGATACTTTATGTACTAAGTTTACTAGAAAAGACGTGAAAATAGACAAAAATCGTTCTTTCATTCTTTCGCGCATAATTTTTGATGACGAACTAAATTACACACTTAAATTAACTATTAGATCAATATACTTATACTATAATGCTATTTCGACATTCAGAGTTCTGGTAGTGTAAAAACAGATTCTTTTTATGTATGAACATTTTCAAATATAGAAATGTGTGGTATTTCAATCTCATATTTTATTTTAAATCAAATAGTTATGGGAAAAATGTATACACTTACATTATATTTTGGTTTTATAGTATAACTTTGTGTTCAATCTAAAAGTTATGATTTAAAGAAATCTATATGAAAGAGAACAAACTGACGTTTCTTCTAGGACTTAGTACATAAAAATCAATATTACTTACCCTTTTCAGTTATCCCTTATTTCATGCGTTTGCGCACATCGTTGTAAGTCTCACTTACGTGTTATTTGCTGTGAAGCGTTACGCCAGAGTACCGCCGGTCGCCGCGGCCTAAACTTGTAAATACGTAATCAATTTAAGTCATATCGTACAACTTTCGTAGTCATTTTAAAACATAGTATTCGATATACGTGTTAATTTTATGTGAATTGGCCGATCGAGCGAGCCGTTACCTTAAGGTGTTTTAGTTTTAAAAATAGTTTTTTGAAAATGTATTACTAGCTCAATATCAGAAAACACGTTGACAATTTCGATTCACTTCAACATTGAGGCGAGGTCCCTGTTTCGTTAAACATCAGTGTCGCCGAAATATTGGGACCTATTTCCAATGTTATCTTGTTAATATGTTTGCAAACCGCGTAAGTTTAAAACGTCTTAATTAGCGCACGCGTCCCGCTCACTCTTATGTGATATATGAGTGACAGTTGTTAAACGCAACGTTTTTAGACTTGGCGACCACTACATGGATAACATTGTATAAGTTAGAAGATCTCAGTTAATTGTTGAGATTTTTTTACAATCACTAAGAGTTTCGCCTTAGTTCCCAAAGGTCTCTTCTGATATTGAACGTGTAATAACGATTTGGTGTATGTAGGTATTGATTTTTCATCATTCTATTCCATCGTAGTTTGCCTGGCTTTTGATTTCGGTGCTTTTTGCCCAACAATGAAAATTCATTCTTTATTCAACTAGTCTCAGGTAACGACTCACTCGATCCCGCGCTGGCGTACTCACGGGCTTATATTTTTGCTTATTTAGTTGTATTTATAATTTAAGAGTTTATTATGATTTATATTCGAAATGTCCATTTATAATCGCATCTTTTAAACTTTCATACATTCTTGTAGTACTTTTAATTCGATGTGAACATAATATAATTGTTTTCTTGTAATAATGACCATTTTTATGACAAGACTATGTAATCTTAATTTTACTATTAGTAGATTAGCTTTGCTGCCTGACAATAATCTTTTTAGTTCTTTATATGCCTCAGCGATGGCGCGGCGGTAGTTTTGAATGCATTGTTTTTAATTTTTAATTCTTTTCTGCATAGCCTTTCGGTTTCGAGCATTGTATGAAACACGTGAACGTTTTTTTTGGTATCTTACGATATCTATATTTTTATTCAATAAAAGTAACTGTACTTTGCTTTCTAATTGATAGTCATCGACATTAGTGATGATGGTAATTATCTTATGACGTAGTTAATCTAATTGACGATTTGCTAATTTAAATTGCAACAATGCTAATACAAAATCTATTCATTTATCATTTTCTTTCCAAATATTTTTCTGTTTTAAGACTACAGATAGTATGTATGTCTAAATAATGTTGAGTTGTTCCATGCAATGCTTTTACATGGGCTTGATAAGATAACACGGGACGTGTATCGTATCCTATTACATGGTGCAATTTTATCTTATATAGAAATTGATAGTTAGGTATTTTCAGTCATAGGTAAACATAATTGTATATAATCGAAATTATTTTATAACTATCTGTTTTTAACTTTTCACAAATCCGTTGTCTTCTCAAGTCCATGTCGACGGAACGAAGAGCGAGATTTGCTAAGGGCTTAGATATAAAGTGGAGGTAATACTTACAGTAATAAATTGAAGGTGAATTATTTCTTAGACGCATAATGGTAGCGATTCTGGCGTGTTTAAATTAACTTTGACAGTTCTAAAAGTTGTGGCAACCTTTGGTGTTATAAAGGGAGGCAACATTTTTAGATGTAGGTTAATTTTTAAAGAACGCAAACTAGAATTACCATCATTATTATTATGTGTATACCTTTAATAAGGGTATATCATACCTTTGCTCATAACTTGAGAGATAAATAATTTTATCGCTTCCTTTCAATCAGGTATCCAAAGTGTCTCCTCCAAATTATTTTCAAGCTCTTTGGAGATTGTCCTCGTGCGAGGCTTTTAGTCATTGATCTCTGTCCGTACAGACGACAGCACAGCAATACACAAAGCTATTGCAATCCATGCCGTATTACCGACGCGTAGAATACCCTTGCTGTGCTGTCGGCTGTACACTCGTGGCACACAACTCGCCTCGACTCGGTCACGTAGTGATTTAGTAGTAAGCACTTTCTCGGAGTTTTGGGGTTTACTTTTAAGTTTATTAATTGATGGAATGTTAACATTTACTGATTAATTTACTATTATTTCATTAGTTTTTATATAAACTGTCCGCTTAGTTGGAATTTGCCTTATTATTATGTAGTGATTGTATGTGGGGCATCATACCTCGTGTCGATATGCATTCGGGTCTTAGAGCCTGGCCAGATGAGGCGGCTTACGCGCGATTCGAATCGTGCATAGCCAATCACGAATCACGTTATTGTCGCTACATGATTGGCTGAAATGTAATCTCCGCGAGTCAACTCGCGCGTAAAACGCCTCATCTGGACGAGGTCTTAATTATACATATTGATTTAATTTGTCCGTCGGCGAGATTCTGTGATTTTACTCAAATATTTTTAGAGAAATCTTGTAAATTTTGGGTTGTTGCAATAAAATTTTACTCGTGTATAAAATTGCATTTTTGCGAAGCATCTGGATGATATCGTGCCCCGTACATGTGTGTATATTTTAGTTTAGAGCCGTCGATGGTTTCACCCCAGCACGACGATGTAGTGACGATTGTTTAAATTATTTAAAATTCCCCACATGTTTATAGATTTTGACGATAAGTTTATTCTACGAATGTGAACGACCGATTTAATGTACAAATACTCCTTAGGTGTAGTATTGCATCTGCAAGTATGAATATAGTGCATCCATTTGTGTTTCCTTTCTATATTCTATGTTTCGCCGTGATCCACTATCCTAGAGGTTCGTTTCTGCTGTGATTTTGTATCTTATTATGTTGTATTCATAATGTTTGCATCGGTGAAACTATTATAGACGTTTGATTTTAACTATTTCATGTAATATTTAACTGTAAGTACTATGGCGGTACGCTGAGCTAACTATATGGGTATTTTATGTTTTAATTTAGCTCGTAGCGGCTTGCGTTACAAGCACGATTAACAATGTTTTAAATTCGATACGTGGGTAATCATGGGATAGCACTGATGTTGCTTAAGGTATTCTTTAATATCAGATAGTTATTATTTGAGAGCGAGTTGTAAATAAACATTCAGATATCCCTTTTTATTTTGCTTTTATTTTTGTTTATCCCTTTTCATTCCTTTTGGTTATTTATTATTTTATGTTGGGGGCTTGCTCCGGCATTGCCTAGGCGCCCGTCGTCGTAACGCATCGCAACTAGGTATACTCCGAGTACCAACGCAGTGACGTCACATTATTGCGTCGAGCGAGATTCTCTCTCTTTCATTTAGGCATAGCTTTTAATACTAAACTCCTGCGCACCATTTGACAACCAAATTAAAATACAAAGAAAGTCAACCAACATGATTACATTTTCATGCTATATGAGGAACCTCAGAATACCCGTGATCGCAATTTTCACATTGACGGGAAATAGTTAAATTGTGTGCAGTATTAAAAGTTACAATCGTAACAAAGAGGAGATTTGATGAATCGGCCTTATTATGTTCGTAAGCTATTAAAATTCTATCACAATTTGATATTCGTGAGGATTCGTGGCCTAATCACGTCACTGCGTGGTTTTCTAGTGATGTTCCCGTGGTAACAGGGTCCAGACCTCGATGTCACTATGTGGGTATGAATATTACTTTTATCTCCTATATAGGATCAAGTTGTTTAAAAAAAGATAATGATAATACCATTAATTTAAAGTAAAACGGGTACTGATTTATACATTCATTTGTGCCGATTCCGGAATGTGGTACACTAAATTTAATCGTCGCTAAGCGACACGATTAATCCCGCTTACTCTTTACTATAGGACGAGTGACAATGACAATTGCGCTTAGGTTTTGGATTACATTTGGCTACCACGTTAGAATCACATCATTTATAATAGAAAATTCCAATTGTACTTGGCCATTCTTTGATTATCAGGTTTCATTATGAAAGCCTATAGTTTTTCGTATTAAGCATTCCTCCAGTTACATCGCCTTTACATCCTGCTTAGAACATCCTATTGAATATGTCGATGACGACTTTCCTTCCTATATTGTACATCGTAGGGACCCTTAACCCCGGGACGTCGCCCGTAGTCAATAGTGAGGCGCGCTTAGCGACGCCCAAACTGCTGTCTCGACAATAACCCAGTGTCAGACAATAATGATTCCTCTGGTTTGCCGGTTAGACGTTATATTTAGTTGGCAGAATGTATGTCCATAGGTTCCATTTTACGTAAGAATATAATTATATATATTGTGCAGTAGTGACTGATATTCTAGTCAAACCCTCGTACCTACAGTGTTTTAATTATTATATAATATAAAAGCAAATTAGCATTGTTATCACATTATTAATTTTCTCCTCAATCAATCGTTCCAAGCAAGCTTGTGTTAGAAGCAGCCACCGCAATAGCCCAGAAGTGGGGTTCGAACCCCCGTGTCTCGCGCCCCAGTCTCATGCCCTAGCAATTTGAACTGCTGTGACTTTATGTGATTGTACCTAAATAATATGATTTTATAACAGAGCATCATAAAACCACTAACCCAATGAGATTTGAGCCTTGTCAATCGGTTTAAAAGTCGCATTTGCCCGATGAGGTTGATAGCCACTACAGTTTTGCGCACGAACTCGGCATGAGCTCGCACTTACTACACTGTCAAATTTGTATGAAAACTGACAGTTATAAAGACCTCAAACTCCAGTCACACTCAAATCTGTCGAGATTATCGGCTTGAGACTGTGGCGCACGCAGGCGTCGCATCTTCGATTACTTCTGTGGTGATCTGCCCCACCTCTAGATTATTTCTGTGGTGGTCTGCTGAGCTTCCCTAAGGTCTAAGAAGGTCTGCTCCTAATACAAGATTTTAGCTTCTAGTTTTTAATATGAAGTGGTTTAGGAAAAACATGAGAAAATTTCAAATTATCGTCGAAGCCAAGGAGCTATAAAGGTGATTTCACGCTGTACAAGTGTAGATTCGTGTTGCACGTCTAACGACGTAATGAATTAGACATGGACTGCGACCTTACCTTGCGACGTGTGCGGCGCGGAAAGACGTGCGACGAGACGTGCGACGTTGCATAGGATTTAATACAAAAAAAAAACGTTAGCGTGTTTCGCGGATTCAAGTTAGCATATCCTGATTTTAGGAATAGATAAATTTGTTTTTAAATTGAATAATCGATGTTTCACTGTAGCCTTCAGGGACTGATTAAAATCTCAGTCGATAGTAATAAATAGTCGTGTAGGTAATCGTATAGGAGATGTATAACTAAACGTATCTACCTGACGCCAGGATTTCCAAAGATCGATATCTAGAGAAACAAGGGAACGATGCTAAGTAGTTGTGTTGATTCCAGAGTGCCGCATGCTAAAAATCTCCCTTCACGTTTCACGTCGCGATTACTCTTATGTGACCGTGACAGATGCGTTATGTTTAGGACTAGATTTGGCGGCCACGACAGAATCATACCTAGTGTAATGCTCAAAATGAAAACGCTAATCATAAATTAGAAGGCATATTTCAATCGCTTCTTATTAGCAAAATTGCAGAAGATATAATAATAAATAAATATTTATTAATATTTTAAAGAAAACTGAGTCGATTGAATGTCTACTTAGTAACTTGATTGAAAACGTCATTGTTTAATTCGAAATTAATAAAATTAACTGTTGAATGTAACGCTTCGGGATTCGTGCATGCATTCGTAACTTTTTAAAATCTAATTTTAATTAAATATTGAGAAAGAATGGAAGAGAAATGAAATTCAAAATATTTAAATGTTTCGATGTGCACCGTTTGTTAGTGAATTTTAATGATTCTGTACTATTGAGAACTTTGTGACACGCATTTAAAATAATTCGTGACTTTTTAGAGGATGGTATTTGCAGAAAATACTAGGATAACTTCTTTTGGTAGGAAATGTTTAGATAATGATTATTAGGAATTGTATCAATCTTTGCTATTAGGTATAGATGGTTGGTGTTAATTTAGTATTTTCTGCAAATGTACCTCGTACGCCTGATCATACCCTAGAGGCAAGTTCCCGATATACGGTGGAGGGATCAAGTCGCTATTACCGTAATACCTTAAGATTTAATAATATTCTTGATAAATTACAAGTCTGATGTCACACGATCGTTTGTTATAGTGTCTATAATATTTAGTAGGCTGCTAATCCTAGGCTTTATGCGACAACGCTATTTTTAGCATATAACAAGCTGAAATCAGAAATTGTTTCATCAATGCCACTCTTTCGTACAAAAAATCTTTTCATCTTTTACTATTGAATTCAGTTCCTTGCACATTAGTACAAAATGAAGACACAAACTTTCTTAAAGTTAATTACAAAACACAGTTTCAAAAAATAAAATAAATGTTTTTCGCGATCATAGATTAACCCTCTGTATACCACATCTAAACATTTGGTAATTGTTCGGCTTTTATTTAATACCACCACACAACAGTAATTACGTTCAATATAGTGATGAAAAGATTTGTACGAATTCGCCTTAATTAATGTCGAAATAAAACTTTAGCGACAAGAATTCGATTTACGAAACCTTTCTAAATAAGTATTAGCACATGATTTCCGAAGAAACTGTCAAGATTTCGCTCGGATGTACTGAAAATAGCATTGTAATTTGTAGTTGTAACTTTTGTATGTTCAACGTTCAATATATTTACCTATAGGTATGTGTGATAATAATAATAAGCTTCTCAAATAGATCGAGTACAATGAATCTAATGATAACTCATAGGCCAATGTTTATAACATTATTTTTACACTGTCTATTAAATATTGATGTGATTTTGTCTGTAGTTTTAACGTTTAGATCTTTAATATTATGCAGTCCAGTATGTCCGTTTCATTTGCTTATCGCTAAGGATTGATGACTTTCAGCAAATTCTTTCAGTGATCGGATACTTTAAATTCGACCTATAATTTATATGTTCAGAACTGTATTCTGACTTGTGTTCTGGGTCAGACAGTATTATCAATCGTAAGAAATATCCATGAATATCCTCATAAAATTTATAATGGCTTAGCGATTTATGAAATAGGGTACCTACCTGTCTTGGCACAGAGAACCGAATGTGATAATGAGTAAGAATATTAATAGGCGCAGAAATTATTTACGACAACATTACAAAATCGTCCCAAGAGTTTTTGCAAACTAAAGTCTTTCGCACACAGGCGCGATCTGCACGCGGCCTGCGGCCAGTTGGAAAGCTTGCCCCGCCCCATTTTCTTCCGTCATTAACGTCCAGTAATTAGCAGAATGCGGCCTAGGCCTCAGATCTGGAGGATACTGGAGCAGGCCGCGTGCAGATCGCGCCTGTGTAGGAAAGACTTAATAGGGGTGTAATTTCTTGATATTTTTCTATATCCTCCTTGTAAAGAGACATTAGTACTGCAGTTTGATTTGAAGCTTTCTACCTTATTTCAAATTCATGTTCTACGATAATAAGGATGAGTTCAACTAGGAGCCTAGGTTGTAAGTTGGTTCGATCTCTGTACTCATTGTCACACGGTCCCAAACAAAATATTTTGCCGTCCAAGTTTCGTATATTGGTGCAAGGCAGCTGGACTGTTCTATTTACTTAATTAACTCTACGTATTTCTTATTTAATGTAATATTACGTACATACTTCGACACCAAACTGACTTATTGGATATAGATGTCTATGAAATATTTTACTTATATATTTATCTAGAGCTTATAGGGGAATAGGGCGGTAGTCGTTTTAAGCTAAAACAGTGGTTTGGATGTTGAGATTTGTTACATTTTAATTTAACGGTGGTAAAACTCCATTCAGAGTCTGTCTGGTTAGGTAAGTTTTTATCATAAACTATTGGACCGAATTCAATAATTCTTTTACAGTCACATAGTTTTAACTTTTGTCTATCTAACAATAAAAGAATTCTTGCAATAGGTCAAATAGTTTTTGAGATAATCTCAAGATTAAAAACTCTCCTGTACACATTTCTCTGTATTAGACCGTACCTATTTATGCTGATAAATAGCAGTGTTCCAATGTGAAGCCTGTATTATCATTTCTACTGTGTGTGACTTAGGTACCTATCAGATGCCAGCTTGTTTTTCGTCCGTTAACAACAAATAATTAGCAACGAAATCTCAGCATCCCAATCACTGTTACCAAAAGAATATCAGGGATGTGTATAGAGTAGTCAAGCTTTTTAATTTAGAAAGATAACAATATCAAAGTTTTATAAAAGCTATCGATGTAGGTGTATCTGCATAGAGGATAGATATATGTATGTCTACAATTTTATCTGTGGATGCAACGTGGCGACTTCAGAGAGCCAATTCGGTTAGGTAACTTAAGTGTGACCTAAATTGAATCGAAATTAAATGGCAATAGGAATTAGTAGAATTGAGCTTGGACGGAGATGAGAGAGTAACATTGACTATTATTATAATATATAACCCTACACAATCAAGTCTTAATGTAACCGCATTTTATATAAATAATCTTATCTAATATTGAGCCAGGTTTGTTATATGTTATTTAGCACAGATAAATGTATTTTAATTAACATTTGCAGTTATTTCTCCCAGTTTCTGTCCAAGCTCAGTAGTCGCCAGTTGCTATCCGTTTTCATAACGTTTTGATATTAGATGATGCCATTTACTAGTGTATGCAATTGTTTCTAATAAAATGTGATTTCAATGTCCAAATAACTAAAGATTCTCGTCTTCTATATATTACATTTCATCATAATGTTATCCTACTAGCGTCCAGTATCGGTGTCGGTGTAGTTAGGACTACACCTATTTTATTCTAGCTCATAGATTCGTAGAATTACGACCAAGTTAGAGTGTAATTTAAATATATCCTAAAACACAAATATTATAATGTTATTGATTATGCTACGGTTAGTACTGATTATGGCGAGGTAAGGGGGACATTTAAAGTACAAATTTATCATACAATCCCCCGCAATCTAGATTGCTTTAAAGCTCTTTCCTTATATACTTAGCGTTATATAAAAAAAAGACGTTGTAATGGTTTCTAAAATGTTTCAAAAAACGTTAAATGTTGTAGTAGTTAAAAAAATTGGATTCGATAATTTTGTCATTGTTTCATAATTCGGATTGTAACGACCTAACCCCACATTAGTATTGTTTAAAAGTCTAAAAATAATCACTCGTGTAGTTATTTACTAGAGTCGTAGTTATAGCTGAATATCGGTGACAGGATCACAATTTTCGAATTAAATCGTAATTTTATAACAATTGATGTGCCTAAGTGTAAAACTCTATTATTGTAAATGTATATACTTAACTAATTATTATATAGTTGTTTGTATTGCGAGTTTCAAGTTAGGAGGCGTGGTCTGACTGAAGCCACGCTGTTCGAAATTATATTGTATTTTTTATTAACTTCGGAATAGCTATCTCACAATTTGAAAATTGCATTTTGACAATAATTTATCTGTTGCAAAGTTTTAATGATTTTTCATAATTGCACAATTGTTTACAACACTAGAATTTTCTAAAAAAAAACTTATTTAAAGTAATATTATAAAATTAATGTTGTTTAAAATTGTTAAAAGTCCGTTTCGCTAGGTCCTTGGCTAATGTGAATGTTGTCAATATTCTAATTGTGATTACCTCAAGCATCTTTCGTCACGTTTCAAAATAGCATTGTACTGACTAGCGAGTAATTTTATATTCAATAAATTTAATATTTTTACTTTTCACATAAGATTATTGTGGACACGATTAGATCGATCTGAGGTGTACAATCAGGAACACCGTCGCTTGAGTAGTTTCAAAAAATTGTCCTTTGCATTGCAGCGTCGTCAACGTCACAATAACATACCCTATCTTTTGACTGTCGCTCTCATTTTCTCTAATCAACGGGATAATGAGGTAGGAAAGTAAATTATGAATCGATTGAATTAAGATCGTAAGAAAATGAAGCCAAAACTATAACTTTTTTGACTTGCGTGTAAGGCCGACATATTTGAGCACGAGCTTATTGTGAGCTCGTTCTCATCATAGACTTTTGACAGTTATAAGAGCGAGCTCACTCTAAGCTACCTTTCAAAATTATCTCTGAATCTCAGCCTAAGAGTTAGTGCATGTTTTCAATAGATTCGTATTTTTTTCTGGAACGCTATTGGTTCCCGACTCGAAGCCGGTCGCTGCAGACAACATTGAACCTTAAGATAGCCAAGCGGCAGTGTCCTTAATTGTACTTCGACTAGAAGTTTAGATTGTAAACTTTTATAGCACGCCAAAGCGACCTTTTGCATTTAACCAGGTATAGTCGGTGACAAAACAAGTTGTATTTATAGTAATTGTATGGTAGCGGGCTGTGGGTGTACTGTATCTCTGTGTATCATCCATTAATTATCGCCGTGTACACGATGGGTAATCAGGTAGTTGTGTAGCATTGATTGTGATATCAGTAAACATTTTCATACGAGCATCCATATCTTTGTTTTATTTCACACCTGTCATTTTTAGTCGATATTCGTAGACCGTGAGCAGGTGCCGAAGAAGGAGCAGGGGACGAGTAGGTACCTTAAAAATAAATTAATATTGTCTCGTCTCCTGCCGGGGGACCAATGGGCACCTATATGGGGGCCGAATCTACAACTTTTAATCCGGGGGACGAATATTAGGGGTCCAATGGGTTCTGACCCAAAAAAGATGTCATAAGGAAGTCCCCGTTTTTGGTCTTTGTTCCTCAAAGTTTAGGCATTTATAGTCTATCTATTCCGATCTCTGTTTATTAGGTGTACTTAGTTATTGTAAATAGGAAAGGATTGTATTATCTGTGGTATGACAGATTTTACACCAGATTTTTATAATAATATTATGTCCTTAAACCAACCACAATGAATATCTAATAATATCACTTATCTACTAATAAAACCTTGGAAAAGTCTGACAGTCAACCCCTTCATCGCGGCAGTAAGATTCACGCCGCAATGTACAGCGATTAGAAGTGGGGGCGCTGACTTCCCAGTCGCTACCTGGGAATTTTATTTTATACTATTCCCAATTGCCACCTGGGGGCGATCGATGTGGCAACTGGGAATTACTCTCAATTCGCTATGCGGCCGTGGAAGCCCGCGCGCAGGTCGGTGTGCCTTGCGACCAGCGAATGCTCTTCGCAGCCACTCCACTCCGTCGGTCTGAGCTGACCCTAACAGTGGATAGTTACGTCAAACAAAACTATTACCGTCTAATTACATAGGACACTTGATGCGTCTTCGATTGTACCTACCCGACTTTGAAGTGAAAAGGCAGGACATACAGGAAATAAAGCGCTTTTTCGACTCTGTTTTCAAACCTAATGTTCTTTGTAGACCTTCAATATTAAGATATGAGAAAGTACTGGAAATCACTCACAGCTTGCTGCCTCCTGGTTAATCTCGAAGAAGTCCAATGGAGTTGATTAAATGAGGATCAGTTTTCGTAAATTAGTAAGTATTTGGGTCTTCAGTTCACAAGAAAAAGAAACATTCATCGTTCATCATTATGAATATTAATGTGTCGATCGCTGTATGTTTCACGAGTTTTTTCATTTCATTCATGTATTTTAGCCTATTCGTAAATGACAATGCCAGATTCTGCCCCACCATCAACCGCATGATGTTACATCGTACGATTGTACAAGATAACGAATAAATGTAAAAATATCTCCGTTTTTTATTAAAATTATTGGTTTAAAATAAAGTTTTGTACATCAAGCGAGTCGAAAAAACAGCTTAATTAAGAATTCAGAATATAGTAAATCGAAGCGAATTATTCATTGTTTTTGTTATTCTTCTATAGGATTTGCGAGAGTAGTAGAAAATTATACTGATTATGATTATGCAATATGAAGTCCCCAACAAAATGATAGGTACAGCTTAAATGGTCACGTTGTTTTGTAGGTGGGACAAAGCTCCATTGAAATGTGGCAATGTCATTTTGAAGTTCTAGTTCTAGGGGTATATTAGGAATAATGAATAAAAACACTAAAATATCAGTATGAAGTAAGCTTGTTTACTAAACTTTAAGTTTTATACATTAAACTCATATGCTATAAAACATGAATAAGACAGTGTTGGCCGAATATTTACAATAACAACAGTTTAAAGAACTCTTTGACTGTTTTAGAACAATAAGGTAAACTTATAATTTTTCGAAATTATCAGTTTGGCACGTTACAGTTTTATTTTGCTTGCAGCCTCTATTACACAGTAAGTAACTAATTATATTATATTTATATGACTTTTTAACTGGAAATATTTCTAGGCTTAAGTTGATAAATTGGTAAATTAACAGAATTTAATGCAAATGTGTGTACAACATAATATAAAACTCGTAAGTAGGTACTCAATTTAACTACCGCATCAAAATGTTATATTAATCTAGGGTCCCGGAAAACACTTATTTTTAGTAAATATATGTTTACCGATAGCCTAGAAAAGAAAGAAAAATACCTAGAATAGTAGGTACTTCATTGACTTGGCAGTTTAAATAGTACGAGTAATTACTAAAAAGTTATGTTATAAACATTGATCTCCTATAAACAACTAGATACACAGTCTGCCTTCTAAAAATGTCCGAGCGAAAAAAAGGTCCAAACAGATGAATGGACTTTATAGGACATTATTTGGACGTTTTTTAAATTGTTTTAGTAAGACCTTTGTGTATCTAGTTGTTTATAAGAGATCAATGGTTATAAAGGAATTTATATAGCAGAGAGTAGGTAATTGATGAACACTACTACCTGTTATGTACAGGCGATAGCACACGAAACGGTTCCATTAGGCATACAAAACGTGATATATAACGTGTTGCTGACTGTACTATTTGCGAACAAATATTACCAGTTAAAAGTATTCATACATACATATGTATTATATTTATTTATGATACATATTAATATTTTTGCGTATCCCTTACTATATACTGACACGTACCACTTATGTATGTGTTTGTGCGTCGAAAGCTGACCTCACACATACAGATGTTTAATTGTGACTTTTCTATAATTGTATTTACGGGGACGGATAACTGATTCCCCATACTTTATTGGAATTAAATTAATAACCGAGAACTGTTTGATTTGCGTTTTTTTTTGAAAATTTTCTGTAAGAATTTGGTTCTTAATTCACAAATTCTAACATCATCAATTGATCAATCAATGATATATCAATCAGGTTCTAACATAAGTTGATATGACAACTTATTTTGGTAAGAAACATACAGTTACTCAGTCAAACAATACCGTTCATCCTTCATAAATTTTCAACTCCCGATCCATTAATATTTAAATCAGACTTTTATATTTTAGACTCGTAGCGAAAAGCGCCACTTAGGAAGTCGACATTCAAAATCAATGGTTCAGCAACTGTTAAATTAAGTCACAGTTTAGCAGTTTTATTGCTACAAGCCTCAGATGTTGCAAAGGCCAGCCAACGTCGCACTAAGCATACATCCTCTCTTCGATACATAGTAATCGATTAATTACACTTATGTGCATGTTATGTACAGTGCTGCGGAGATCGTGGAGACTCTACTTAGTGACCTGGGAGACGTATAAAAACCGTTAAGGAAGTAATAAAGACTTAATGAAACTCTATAAAAATCGGAAAATACGAAAATATATTCTTGGAAGAAATTATAGTTTTCCTGTTATATAAGAAAAAGGGATGTCGAAGATTCTTTTAAGAATTATTTTATTGCGTTCACTTTGAAGCCTGATCAATATTCGTAATATAAAGATATCTAATTTACACAAGGTAGGTAAGTGTTTATAATTAATTGTATTTGTTTTTATATATGTCATAATTGTTTTTATAAACAGCTTTATCAATTCGTAAGCTCTTTGTGAGAGAAATAAAGGATTATTCTTAAAAATAATTTACATAATAAAATATTAAGTAATATGTGAAAAACTTATTGCATTGAAAAATTCCAAACCCTGTGCAACTTAGTGTAGTTTAGTTGCACAATCGTCTCGATTTTATTTTTATGTGGAAAGCTAGAAGTTTTATTCTACATTTCCAATAACTTTTAATAGTTAATATCGATCAGGTTCCAATTTTGCGAAAACATTTATGACGTCACTGCCTACAACGGCTTTACACTAACCCCGAGTCACCCCTGCACTTTCTGTAGCTCGCCAGAACATAATCCGAACTTAAACGACATGCAACATTTACAAAACCCTACAGAAAGACACGTTACCTATGCACACTAATACAGAATAGATAAATACAAAAGGGAAATCATGAATTTGCAAACTCACGCCTATCTGCCGTCGCAGCAGACGAAAGTCCATCGTATCTCCCTATTATGGATTTCCATCTGCTGTGAATTTGGCACACCACATTTCAATCAGTTGTCTAACTTTTCGAAAATCCTGCAGATATATTCTGCACTAGACTTGGTCGGTAAAATATTTGGCCCTCTATTTATTGATCTAAAGAGTTACTTTTAGTTTATGATAATACCAAAAATGAGTACCACGTGCGATCGGTAAATAGAGATGGGTAAATTTACGGTATTTTACCGACCACGGTTAGGTGTTCTGACAGAAATTAGTTGATAATTTCGAATGAAATGTCCGCGATTGAACAAATTCCACTAATTCCCCTTATTGTACCTATTTAATTCTGTAACACTATTCACATTAACAAAATAATAATCATTTGATGTATTAAATTATTTCTCATCAGCTGATACCAAACTCGCCAGGGATACTATTTTTTACCGTAACGTTACATTAGGACCAATGTAATAGAATCCACTCAGTAACGATACTATTTTAAACAATAATATTAAATATGACAATTGCGTATAGTAAAATTATGTTCTGAGATCATATTTAATACATCACAGGTGTTAAGAGAAAAATAAATTAAAATTATTCGCGAAGTGCGCTCAACGCTTGATAAATGAAAGTTCAAATGTTATTACAATGGCTCTTATAGTTTAAAAAGATTTTTGGCATTGAAAAACTGATTCAAATCACGCTAAATAGCGTTTACTAATACGGATGGCCTACACCATGGTTTAACTTGTAAACAGCGTTTATTTGTAAGAGCCTTTGAGTTCACTTCAATTTATAGTAATTTTCAGACAAAGTCATGTGATTAGAGTAATTGGCACATAACATCCGAATATATTATATCAAAACAACAAAATTATAATCAAAAATTTTGAGTGTGGTCTCACAGACAAAGGACATCAATTTGAAACAGAAATGGTTGGAGATATGTTGGAAGAAGTTGAAGAATACTTCTTTTCTTCGATAAATACTTGTAAAGTTTACATGATTATTACAATATAAATATAAAACATGTATCGTGTAAAAATTAGCTCTAAAACTTGTGATCGATGCGTTTGTAAGAAAGACCACAATTCATATAAATCAAGAACAAAGTCAAAATCTTTATAAACAAAATCATAAAGTATACGAAACACCTATTGTGTAGTCATTATTATTAAAAGAAAGAAGAAAAAACGCCGTGTCAAGGCGTTGTAAAAATAGGTTTCTCTTAATTTTTGTCAAATTTTCATACACTTAAATTCATTAGAAATTTCATTGGGAGTCAGATATGTCGAGAACGAACAATACAACCGCAGTTGCATGAAAAACCGAATACACAAAGTATTTAAAAAAACGTAACCAACACAAGTTGGGGAATAAAAAAATATATGAATGACACATGCAATGAAAACGTGGTGAAAATGTCTTTTGAGTGGACGCTGCGGCCCTTCGACCTAAACCGACGAGAATTTAATTTGTACTTTTCATAAAGAGCCGCAGCTAGAGACCAAATTACTGTTAAAGCGAGGAAAAGGCTAGATATATAAATTTTTTTTCGCAAAGTACTATGAAATCAAAACATATTCTGAGCCAACCATTGTCGGTAAATAAAAGTCTGTGCCCTGACCCTCTCTATTTATGGATCACAAGAGTCATTTTAGTTCGTGAAAAAGAGCAAAAATGACCATTTGCGATGGATAAATAGAGAGGTAACCACATATGTTACCGTTTAAGATGCATTCACGACCACAAACAACACAGCGATTTATCGTTGCAATTTTCACGCTAGCCAATCAGATGACAGATCCACGTCCTTTGATTGGCTGGCGTGAAAATCTTAGAGATACATTGCTGTTGTCTGTGATTATAAATTCTTAGAATTGGTTGGCACCAATATACCAATATGTTGGGATAACAATTTATATAGAGCAGCGCCTCTCTGTCCATCTTAGGTACAGTTTACTCCATTCACATTGAAACAACTAATTTTAGAAATTCAATATTAAAGAAAACAATAATTAGTCATTAATATAATCATAAAGATATAATCCATTAAAATACAACAACAAAACAAATATACTAATTTGCGATAGAAGTAAGATTCTATAAAACACAAATACTCAAGTATTACGTTGTAAATTGTACTTATTCATCTCATCGAGGTATTAAAAATTGGCAAATAAAATTATTATGTTACAAGAGAGGTAACAAAATGATCTTTTGAGTATTTGTATTTAGCTTAAACTACATTGCTGTTATTATCAAAGTATTAATTGCCTTATTATGTGCCAGTCTTGATCGGTAAAAAAAACGCCTCTCTATTTATCAATGGCTAAGTCTTGGGTGAGGAAAAATGCGTAAAACTACTACAAAACCGCAATTTTATCGACACAATTTTAGAATTAAACCAATCAGAGCAATCGCGAGCACTAAAATGTTACATCATTGCTAATCTTTATAAATCAAAATCCAGTGGTAGTAATTTTAGTTCGTGAAGAAGAAATACCTCTTGTGGTTGATAAATAGAGGTGGGCAAACAATTATTTTACTATTTTTTACCGACCACGGTTGGCTCAGAATAAGGCTGTGTATGTGTAAATGCAGGAGATACTGTGTTTATACATTTCCTACACACATATAGGAAAGATATAAGCAGGCATCTTTCTCACTTATTGTATGTAACAGTGAATTACATCGAAACTGCTGGGACTTCAAAGAAATTTGATTTCTGCTACAAAGTCTCAACACTTTCGAGGCTCACGCTGTTTGTTTGTTGTATTGTGACTTCTGTACACGTGAAAAGGCAAAGACAATGAAAGGAATAGAGCCCTACTAAATCTGAACCAAATAACCTAACTCTAAAACTAATATAACTTAATTTACTTGTCAAAAGAGATCATAATAACCTTATAATTAATTGTCACGTAATTAAAAAACCGCCTGCGATTGTGGAAATTTCAAAAGTAAAACTAAACTACGCACTGTTTTTTTTGAATTGTTAAGTCGTTGAGCAAAAATTTGAATTTGTGATGTTTTCAGTGACAGCATAATATATTAATCATTATGTAATACACTAAATATAATGTCTCAAGCTATCTTACAAATTACTTAACATTATTATATTGTTCTCCATAACGCGAGCGTTATAGACGTTCAAAAATAAATTAAGAGATATAAAAAAATTAATTTGCACAAATGCCCTTTCAAAATTGAACACACTATCAAATATTATTTTGTAGTTTAAGGGGGCATCCTCCACATTCATTTTACTTATATAAAATTCTTTCATGCGTAACTTTTAATACTGAATTCGTACTCAAACTACCAAATGAAAGTATAAAGTTTATTCTCCGGATCCAAAGTTCTGTCAATCTAGGATCACGGAAAAAAATATATATTATACAAAAAAGAAATAAAATATATTTAGCACGAACCCAGATTATCAAATTTTCTATTCCGGTCAATAATGTTATACTTAGATTTGATGGTAGAATTGAAGTTACGCCCAATAGAATTTTATATGGAAGTAGAATTCGGGTGATCCCCGTCAACAAACATGATTGAGGGTAGTTTCATAATTGTTGTAGCTGCCAAAATAACTTGCGGCATTGGTCGCCTGCTGGTGCCTGCCTAGTGAATGTTCAATCCTGCGGGTTCGGTTTGCCCCTGGCCTAGCTGGGGCGTTTGAAGTGCCCCGGGGCCAGCCGGGCCACCTTCGGGGGGCGAATGTGGGCCCCGTGGCCGCACTCGTGCTTGTGATGCGCAGGCGACTTCTTCCCACTGGCAGATAACCGCTTGCGGGGCTTCAGGAAATCTGGAAAGAGGGAAAAAGAGACAATTAGTAAAGTTTATTGGAGTTTCATAAGAAAAGTTTGTTTTGACAACGGTGGAAACATAGAAAAGTATACAGGGGCATCAATAAAGTTGAGGTTTTCTCAAGAACTACTTGACCGATTGTCAAAATTATTTTACTAGCAACAGTTTCCTAGTATACATTACATTTTACTAGTACATATACAAATATATATGAGAAAATCTCAACCTTAATAACTCTTCTGAACACCTTCATAAAAACTTGTATTAGATATGACATTTGGTAACGAAAAATAATGTCATCAATCCTATACATTTTCTGTCTATTCTACTAGCGTTGACGAAACTCAAAAACAATTGGCAGGCCCTCTTAATCATTCAAGACTTTGTAAAGTTAACAAAACGAAGTAAGTAACAATCAATGAAATGTAACTCGAGAGAAAGTGAATTTACGATTCTTGTTAACATTGCAACGCAGTCGGTCGCGATGCATAAAATTACTCGTAAAAACTATATCGAAGGCGTGGCCGCGGCAGTTTCACCATTTTACGATTCCCAAACTGAAAGGTTCGTTAGGACGCCCGGATGCCTGCGCCTTAAAACTCTAAAATTACAACAGTTGACACTTTAACGACTCTATGCATAAGGATAGCCGTAAAATAGCTGTAGCGCACTTAATACGGCGGAATCTTTTCTTTAGCGTGGCCCGTCATAGGCGGCGACACCCTTTGTGTCCATTCGTAATTTTTTTGAAATATCGCGTCAATAACTATAAAAGTTTTACGAGCGTTTTACTACTGTTTAATCTGTATTATAATGGGGCATAGCTGTGAGTTACTGGTGAGAGGGGTAAGGCTCAGTAAGTCTGTTGATGATATTACTAAAATTCTCATAGGAAGTTATTAGTAAATTCGAGACAAAATAACTTTTCAATGTCTGTACAAGAGGTCTCAATACGGACAAGTGCGTGAACTGACAGTCAACCACCACTGGTAGGGAAGTCGAACTACAACAAGAAGAATACGATAAAAGAGGCGTAGGCGTAAGATAAATTAGGCTAGGCGTTACCTAGACATACAAGTACAGTTTGTTTAAAATTCGTTCTAGATGTCCCACTACATTCAATCGTAATCTCAGCCCAATTATTATCCAAGTCATTATTGTAACGTAAGCAATGAAAAACAGGACTATATGAACTGAAAAAGTAAATGATTCTCATTAGAATGATGAAAATCTAGCAGCGGACAGAATTTTAAGTTGTTCGCCGAGCATGGCTTATTGCATAAAACAAATTATGAATGATGCTCATCCCACTAATATATAAACGCGAAAGTTTGTATGTATAAGTGGATGTTTGTTGCTCTTTAACGCAAAAACTAATGAATGGATTTTAATGAAATTTTAAAATAATATAGCTCATAAATCAGAATAACACATAGGCTATAATTTATAAAGATCCTGCGCAGACGAAGTCGAGGGCAGAAGCTAGTATCAACCGTCTCATAGTGCGGAATACTAACCTCTCAACATATTTCTGTCATGGTACAATTTTTTGTACATATTTGTATCTCAATATCCATTAGAAGGAAAACTAAGGACGTATAACGTGGACCAAAAAAACAACTAAAACCAAAAAAAGGACAATAAATTAGGGATCTCATGATCACGAGCCGTGTTCGAGATATTAATGACAACATAAATTAACTTTATGATCAATTTTATGTTAATTATGCGTATCTTAACGATGTCAATCGGAAGACAACAGCATATAATGAAAAGGGTTTGATTGGTGTAATAACGCAGATGATTACAATCGATATGTTTTAAGATTTGAACCAATCAAACAGAAGCTAAATGCACAAGAAGGAATACAAATCGAATTATTAGTAGGTACGAGTATGCTTATAAAAAACGACATAGTAACACGCGATGCGACCAAGGTCAGACACGATGGGTTTAAGCGGACGACCATTTCGGTATAGTATATGTACTGACATGCCGATACAAATAGGTAACTAAATGTCTGAAATGATAAGGCAGAATAATCAGGCTCGCAAATAGTAGATACTTTTAAGATTTGAAATGAAATCTACGATTAGAGCACACGATAATTCAAAAGTCTAAGCAATTGAGGATAGTGGTGATTACGAAGAATCACCACTATCCTCAATTAATAACACATTATAAGTTATAACTAAGTTGTAGATGATAGAGTTACAGAAAAGGTATATGATGTATTGAACTAATTATGATGAGGGAGAATACCTCTTGTAAGCAAAAACTGGATAATTGATGCAACTGGCATAAGTATGAAGACTTTTAAGAGCAAGTAGTAGAAAGATAAGAGTTAAATGTAAAACTATTAGATACAGCATATTGTGAAAAATCTATTCATGGTTCTGCTTCTGTCGTGGCGTGACTAACGTTTTCAAGGAAACAACTATTGCGTTAACTTTCACGGTGAACACAATGAAGGTGACATAAAACAAAAGACTTGCGCATGGAGCATCGAAAACATCCTTAATGGTACCTAATAATAAGTTTCGTTCGAATCAACGCAAAAAACCGCGTCGGTTGTGCAGCCGGGAACTATGTCAGTGACGTCACGAGACCTGGCCAAGGTCGACGGGTGGACCACGCCGAATCAGGCATGTTTCCCGCCAAATCCCAGCCAACTGACCACGTGCGAGATGGCGGTTGCGGAGAAAATGGAAATTTACAAACCACAATTAAAATTAGAGCATCAAATGAGGAATGACGATGAATTTTCACCAGATTATGTAACAGAAAACGTGGTTGACGAAATAATTAGTGAAAATTAGACCCAAATTCCTTGGATTTAAACTGAGGTATCTCTCAAAAGAGTATATCCGCAAATAGCATTGGTCTAGATCAAGAACAAGTGCAAAGGAAAATATTTTCACGTGATTGCGCAACTGTTCCCGCCAAACGTTCAATGAAGCGTTTCCCGCCATTTTATTCAGAGTACAACATGACCGATTTTTGTAGGACATTAGCATAGTGCCGTATGTTTTGGCATTGAGTCGTATATGAATCGGACGGGTTAGAGCTCGCGTAAACATGCGGGCGTACGCGTAAACAAAATGGCCTTGGTCGCGCCGTACTATGCGTGCGCGCATGGCTGTTGTGCAAACAACTCGTATAGTTAACGCAGCCATTATCAATCTTTTATCATCCTTAAGCTAATGCCGTGGCGTAACATGAGCTGTTTCAGATAACGTTTTTAAAATAATGAAAGAAATAAGTACATGTTTAGCATGTAATGAATCTGAGTTTGGTAATTTATGTGTGTCAGTCTGTCAGTAGTGTAGTATCCAATCCATAGTGATTCAATATAATGGATTTTGCTTAGTGACGGATCACAATGCAGCAATCGATTAATGAGCATGTTTGTGCATGTAGTTTTTAAAGTCTTGGCATGACGACAGAGTTCGCGAGCTCAGATTTAACTGTCGGCCGAGGTGCCGCGGTTATTTCTGTCGACCTAAATATCTGCGCGGGCGTCTCTCCGCTTCTCTTTCTGTAATTTACTTGTTTACCGACTACACCGTGCACTCAGAAGCGCTCTATAACACAATACGTATATTATAACCAGTATTTAAAACCGTCATCCTCGTATTTGAACAATTCCGTGTATGCTACAGGTTGCGTGTGTGCTTGAATTAAATCATTTACATATTTTAAAGGCCAAAACAGGTAGCTTGAGCAATTTGTGAAGCTTCGATCAGAAATTACCATCGTAAATTGATATTGCCGCTATAATGAGACCTATTATTTGTAAGGTGCTAAGTGAGTTAGCAACAGCTAGCGAGGCAATGTGCAGTAATGCAGTCGCCGAGCGTCCAAGGCTGGGCCGGAGTCTGACAGAGCATCCGTTTCTCTCCAATACACGCCTAGAATCTCTGATGGTCGCGAACAAAAAATGTGTAAAGGAACGTTAAAGGATCGAGAAGATCCTAGCGTCAAATTAGATTTTTTTCTAAGTCACGCTTCCTCGATTATGGCGTAAAGGTTTGTCGAGGCGATGTTTTCGGGGGTGTTTGTCACCACACAACGTTTGATCCTCGCCGCTGCGCAGGAGTGCCAGGAAACAACGTCGCGTTACATGAATAGATAATCGTGGTGCGTGTCGTCACAGGAATGATAAACTGTTTACGTTTTTAGTACGCCGTAGGCGCAGGTTCATTATCCGAGATGTAACAAAGTTTTGGAGGAACGAGAACTACTTTCGAATGGTTTTGTGCCAAACAGGCACAAAGGATTCGTGGAGTAATCAGAGCAAAGGCTGCAGTCCTACTGCTCGTGGGAATACATGGATATACAGTGTCACGATCCCGAATTCCAAGTAATCATTACTCCCTCATAAACCAAATGGACCTCAAAAGAAAGGAACTCCTCCTTTTGTTCGGAAGCAAAATTACAGGGACGATACACGTTAGTGGTTACTCTCCATGTTACTTGCGGCTAACCGAATGATGAGTGAGGTAAAAAAAAGAGTCATGCAGTTGTGCGTTCATTAAAGTAACTGTAAACTTATAATGTGAGTCAGCCGAAACGATAGACGATGCCCACGCGACGCTCGACGAGTCTAAATATATGTGCGGAGATTACTTTGCTCATAATGTTTAAAATAATGTCACAATAAGGTTAGTTTTTGAGACAGATACGCTAAATATAAAGATAGTGTCTATGACGTATGCGAAGACAGACAAGTTTGAACTTGATCCTGTCCCGACCCGACGCGTCTATACGTGTGTATAATATCGTAAGAGCGCGGATTTGAGGCGTGGGCGCAACGCAGGACCGCACCAAACAGGTTGCCGAGCCTGCCCTAGCGCACGCCGCGTGCTTCTTTTATTTTATTCGCTTGACATAGGGCTGTGGTAATGGAATAACATCTTGAAAAAAACCTATGAAGATTAGAATTGAATTTGTTAAGGTTTAGAGATATTGTGAACAGCAAAAGATTGCATTGGTTTGGGGCTGTAAAACTTGTATTCTACAGCTGCAATAAGGCAGGAAGCGCATTGTTGAAGCTAGCAATAGTTAGAATGTTAAGCCGGTCCGCCTGCATTGTGATACGAACGAGTTCCGAAATATCTAGGCCAAGTGAAAGGTGATACGATGTCAAAATGAACGGCTTGTTGCGGACACGCTAGGTTAGTTTATAGGTAATCTGGTTCCATTGATCAAAGCAAGCTTAGCCTTATAAATAAACGCGACGAAGATAAATCCAAACTTGTTGACAGTATACTATCTACGTCAGAAGTTTAATGTTTCAGATTTGTGGCTACAAGTTATCTAACCTTAGCCAGCCCTAGAAAACTACTAATCCTATTCCTACAATTTAGTGAGTGGCTTTGCAACAATCTTCCCCCGCGGGGACCTACAGAACCTTCGCACAAGGGAGGATGGGAAGCTCTGTGACCTCGGTCTGAGTTACAACTGGACGTCGAAGATAAAAAAGGCAACAAAAACCAAATCCCTCTCGTATATACTCGTATCTGTGTATATGCGAGTTGTTTGGGCTCAACTCGGCTACTGGTTTTGAGACATGGCAGCCTAAACAAATAAGTGACATGCACCCAGGTAGCGGCCATTGTGTCCGCTCTTAACATTTGTTAAATATTATCTGATATCGTTTAAGCGGTATATCTTTTTTTGTAACACTCGGTTTTGACTTGCCAACTAATAATGCTAGAATAATAAACATTGTCCTGATTTCCATCAAATGCAGTTACAAATGGTTTTCAATATATGAAAGCAAACAAAGCAAGTGTCAAAACAGGAAATTGCGTAGTTAGTCATTGCGGTCTGGTGAGTCAGTGGACGTTTACAGGTTAATTTATTGGTTAAGTTAACCCAATTTGTTTGGTACAACAATTGTATGAACTGTGATTTGTGACGTTGGCACTTTCATTTTCTATTTAGGTATATATATTGTATTGATCAATATCAATCTCTAATTATGTAAATTAAAATAGAACCTACCTCTATCAGAAAAGGTGATTTCTACGAGATGCACTTTACTTTTTTAACCTTGTTAGTTTCATGAGCGGAATTTGTAATCTCGGTAGCTCTGTAGGAATAGATGGTGCCACGGAATGACGAGGTGGAGGGGTTCAACCGTGCCCGTATTATTACAAAAAAATTAAAACAATTTCAGCAGAATCCAGCTAGGTTATTGAAATCTGCACAAAATATTATGAATTCATGAGCAAGTTAAATCCATGGCTATCATCTTTATTACAGTAATGAAGAGTTGAAGAATGAATAGTAAACTACTAAAATCCTTTGTTCCGTCCAGCGTAAACGATCCAAAATTACTAGGTACAAACATTGAAGCAGTTAGACAGGCAATTCAAATTAGTCTAGACTTAGACCAATGTTAGTTTACATGCAATTATTTAGATTTTAATCTAACAGGATGCCGCAAATTAGGTGATTCAACACAGCATTCGGCGTTTGTTCATCGAATTAGGGTGTCAATTTTGACTCCAAAATGTCAGTTTGTGTCGTTTCTGGTACCATATGTTTAACTTTCCAATTAGTATTGTTTAATTTAGCAATTATTAGTAGACTATATTTGTTAAAATCTACAGCAAAATCAGTTGGGAGTCGTGTGAAACTGTTGGCGTTAACAGTGAAATGTCAATGTCAATATTACCCGTTCGTCCGTGTACCTAGAAAACGTTTCGCGTGCGCCTGACAACATAAATGTCAAATGATTGACGGTCTGAGCGATAGAGTCCATATCTATCGGGATTTGATGTCAAATGTTTATTTTAGAAACCAAATATCAGTCAAGTTTAGACAACATTAGTACGTCGTCTAAATATAACATGCGATAGGTTTAATAATATTTTTATATTTTAAAGTTATTTAATTTTCATGTTGATGGGAGTATTGAAAATCCCAAATATATTGTGCCATAATGGTTTGATACTTGTAAAAAACTTCTGATACGTATTGAGCAGGACTTCTTAACGATACCTTTATTCATTGATGTGAATGAATATGCCGAACATGACTATATCTATATTATATATTTCAGTAAGAACCGGAAAAATAGGCTGATGATCAGCCTACCAACCAATATTTCACCGTTTTAAGAGAAAACACCAAGGTTTCATTGGCACTTTGAAGACCTGGGTTTCGAACCCGGAACCAAAGTCCAGTGTCCTAAACCACAGCGTCACCGAGCTCTCCAAGGGAGATATTATAGATTGAATATCGTTTTCACAGGGATGTGATTCTATTAAACGGGTTTCGTGCTAAAATATAGTCTTTTAAATTTATATTTCGTTTGCCATTTTCACACAGACATCTTTTATTTATAATTATTTATATATTGTTAATAGTTTTAGTCATAATATGTCTAAACTGAAACAGTTCTACACAGCATATTAGATGGTGTTGTGAGCCTGAGCTGAGCAGATACATTAGAAACCGTCAGTGGGCGTGCGCGTAATTGTGAAAGTGAGTGAAAATGCAGGCATTGTTGCGTGACCAACCGCCAACAGTCAGTAGCGTGCCGTAATGCTACTCCTACGTGCATTAGACGCTGTTTATGATCAACTTCAGGGTAAATGAAGGGGAAATACAATCGCAGAGATGTGATGTGCAGTCATAAATGCAATATATAGCTAGCAGAAGTATGTGCGTTCTATACAGACTCGAGTTCAAAACACAATGCCTTTACTAAAACAAAACCGACTATTTTTGGCATAAAATCTATGTCAGTCTTGTGATCAAGACGAATCAGACATGTAAGTTTTATAATGATGATTTCCTTCACCGTTTCGAGAGCACATTTGTCACATTATCAGGGTTTTGGCGTTTTCATCATTTGATATTGATTTATACTGTAATATACATGTCATTGACCAGATTTATCTAAATAAATCCGAGGCAGGCACGAGTCATGCAGATATGCGCCGGAGTGCACGGCCGAAGGTCAACGCACGACACGATGTTCATTTTGAAGTTATTCATGTGACCTCAAGCGTATTATTGCTGACACTAAGAAGTATAGATGTGCAGCGGATAAACCGAGACATCGCGTTTTCTAAATTATATGAAAAGAAAAGTTCTGGCAGACATCAAGTCAACGCAACGCCGACAAAAGTGTCGGAAACAGAAGGCTACAATTTTGCAACCTGGGCAAGAAGTTTTGAATAAGTACAGGTTTTTTCGAATACAAAAATGTCATAAAGGTGATAATAATAATAATAATAATAAAGCTTTATTGAATTCTATACAAAATTGTCTTAAATAATATTAATATCATAAAAAAAATGTAACAAAATTAAGAATTAAGTAACTGATTATCAATAATAATAATAAATATAACGAATTGTCGCATGCATAATGTATTTTATTTATTTTGTATAGACCCCCTTAGGGTAAAAGCCTCCTCCAAGGAGTGCCATTTGTCTCTATCCGAGGTTTTAGATAGCCAATTTTTCCCCGCCGTTGCAACTATTTCATCTGCCCATCTGGCACATGGCCGGCCTCTCGCTCTAGTCCCTCGTGGTCCAGTCCATTTTGTTATTCTTATGGTCCATTTTCTTTGTAGCGAGAAAGTGAGAGCGTCAGTTATTTTGGTTTTCTTGCGAATGAGAACATTTCTCACCCTGTCTTTTAATTTTAGCCCTAGTAGGCTTCTCTCCATTCTTCTCTGAGTAGTCTGGATTTTGTTTCTGACTTTGAGATCGAAAGTCCATGTTTGACAGCCGTAGGTGAGACATGGTAGTATATCTGAATCCATAGTTATCTTTTTTAGCGCTATCGGAAGCTGTGATTTAAATATTTCCTTATGGGCCCAGTACTTCCCCCAGGCGATCGCTATTCTTCTGTCCATTTCTTCTAGATTTCTTGCCCTGCTAAAAGAGATCTGTTTACCCAGGTAGACGTATTTTTCCACGAACTCTAGAGGGATGTTATTTACCGAGATGGTTGTTACATGGTGGTTAGTCATAACTTTCGTTTTGTCAAGGTTCATTTCTAACCCAACTTTAATACTGGCTTCGTGTAAGTCGTTTATCATATTATTAAGTTGTTGTGGGTTTTCCGAGAACAGAATGATGTCGTCGGCGAATCTGAGGTGGCTTAGAAAGTTTTTTTTTTTTTTTTTCATAAAGGTGATACAATGGTGATATAAAAGCACGAATCTTTGCCAGATCTACATCTTGTTGAAATATAGACAAAGAGTCCCCGAATAATATAATTCCGCATTATATCACGGGAAATCGCCGATAACGTTGTGAACCTAGTTACAAATGCAATTCAATTATACTGTATCGCGTGGAAGCGATGAAAAAAGGTTTCAATAAAAACCTATAGAATGAATCCTGGTAAATCCTAGTGGGGGAGAGAGGGAGCGCAGGCGCAGGCCATTCACCCCCGGAGAACGTTGACTTGTCTGGTCTAGGAGCAGGTGTTGTTAGGTAATACGTTACGGGGACTGGATGCTCTGCTTGATCGCTGGGAGCTCGGTAGCCTCGCTATTAGCAGCGTTAAGTTGCTATTATTTGTTGCTTTGCTTGTGTTTTGTTAGGTATGTGTTGGTATCTGCGCGTATCGAGTGAGGGTTACGAGTTACGAGTATAGGGTCTGTACCAGTCTTTTTATTTGTTCATAACTATAACTATCACTATGTGCGGTTTCACTTGTTCCCTACTATTGTTCACTACTTGCTTGTACATGTGTTTGAAGACACGCAAAGTTTTTACCTGTGGCTTTTTCTAGAAGTCATGCTTGTTTACTGGGAACTTTGGGACCTTCAGGAATGATTCGGGTTTTTGTGTTCTTCTTTTGGTTATGTAAGTAGAAAGATTGCATATTCTGCATAACCACAGAAAACCCCGACAACGTTGCGACGACTGTGTCGCGATGATGGTAGTAAAAATATAGATTCTTTGCTAATTAAAGAATATTTTAAAAATTTCCAACAAGAGGCTTGCTCGGTTTTGCTTTGTCTAGTATATATCATAGAAATATCATTAATCAACGAAACATTACAAATAAAAGATATATTTGTTATTGTCAACTTGTTTGTCTCATATAAACTTATCTGTAGTGCCTATGTAATTAGTTTTACGTAATGCATTACGGGTTAATTGGAGTAGTAATTGGTGTAGCCTACTTGTTGGTTCTGAGCTTCTGATATCAAATCGAATACTTTTCATATAAGCAATATCGCTTTAAAGTAAAAGAATCGAAGAGTGTATTTGGTATTTTCTCAAGAAATTCCTGTGACTGGAATTCCGTAGTTACTCGTATCACGAGAATTAATTCCATTGTGTAGTTAAGGCTGTTGATTCAGGACTCAGGATCTTAGTACGTTCTTTATGATAATGAGTTCATAACGCACGTATTTTTTCTTCTCATGAGCTACCGTGGAGGCTGCGGCATCATCATAAACAGCCGTAATGAATGTTTAATACAGCACCCCGCGGGGCGGCGAGCTCAAAGGATGCGCCCGCGCAACCGCGTGCGATCAAAGCACCGCCACTATCGGCCACTTGAACTATGCACGATACAACCGTGGACTACCGACATACACCTACAGATATCCGAAACATGTGGTCTTGATAAGTGAAACTCGATACCACTTTTGGTTTTAATGAACTTGCACTTTTTGCGATTGATTTTCCGTTATCAAGCGTAATACGCACTGGGCGAGGATAATACGACCTAGATTGCAATGTTTCTTTGTTTCTGTTGGTTGACTTGCCATGTTCATCGTCATTTATTTTCCAATTCTACAATGGCTTTTACATGAGTGAGTACCGCGTGCAACTCCCTCGGCCTTTAAAGACCATGTCGTCGAAAGGCCAAGACTCAAGAACTGTTATAAATAATAAATAATGGCTTTTACATCGAGATAGCAGGAGTGATAATCTACCAAGAATGCCCAGTGTTGATTGGCGAATTGACAATTTACATTGTTGTAAAAAAGATGATTATTACGAGACAAGCGCATTATGGCTAATTCTCATTATGGCAACCGACTCGCTAATGGACTACTTCTCATTATGGCTACTTCTCATTAGGGCTATTTCTCACTTGGGCTACTTCTCATTAGGGCCACTTCTCATTAGGACTACTTCTTTCTTGTTACTACTATTTCACTATAGTCTATAATGTGTTTAGTACAGATTAGATGCTGAAACTAATAGTCGGACAGAGACAGTCAATTTCTAAAGGCAGACTGACTCCACGAATTACGAAAGCATTTAACCTCGCTTTCTCAGGTAATCTCTAAGAGAGAGCTAAGCAACATGCGCTGGCGATCCTCTGTTTATGTCAACCATAAACGTAAATCAGACTGGTCGTGACCGGCGCACGCGCATGTGCCCGCTACCGAGCCACGCGGCTCGAGTTGCAGAAACTGAGACGATTGCAAAGAAAGAGGTGCAATTACAGATTTAGAACGGCTCTCTCGTTTGGTGGATCATGACGAACAAATTATATTAAAGGCTTAAAGACGTTAAAATCAGTGGAAAGGCAGTGTTTGTAATGTATGAAACTCTATGAAAGATGACTGAACGCCGCGCGGTTGCCGCTCCCTTGCTTTGCCGTTGACGCTCCGTGTCATCTTCCATTGAGTTTCATACATTACAACAACTGCCACTGCCGTTGCGCTGCCATTTCCTTTACGCTGCTTTTTTATGTATTTCATACTCGTAATATACATAATAGGTACCCTTATTTCTCGTAGGGGTAGGGGTTCCATCTACTGTGATGCTGGAAAACCACCAATGACATATTTGTGCCTTTTTTTAAACGCCAATTTGTTCAACAAATGGTATCAACCATTTGTTGAATCTTACTCAAAGTTATATCTTCCTTTTTTTACATAGTTTAATATTTCGTAATGTTCCATTGAAAATGCTTGAGCAAAAGCTACGTTTAAGTTCAGACATCTGTAATTACAAGAATCTCGGACTATAAAATTGGTAGCGTATCAAGATCCGACACGCAAACCGTTCCCATGGTCGTTAATATTCAAATTTGGGAAACGGGAGCCGAAACTACAATAAAAACTATAATAAATCGGGAACAAAGATATCGATAATACCTGCAATAAAGCCGTAACGGACAGAACGGTAGCTAAATACTATAAAGAACAAAAAAGTCTATTGTGTCCCACACATTGTTCTGAGATGTCTCCTATTGTTCATCAACTAGATGTCGAGAAGATATGGACCACTATTTGAATAGGAAAATCTTAAACATCGGTTTTGGTACAGTAAACACGATTGAGCGCATTGTGCAGGTTGACCTGAGGTCAGCCTGAGACGTATGACCTCTGCACTGTCTTCTAGAGGGGTATTGTGTGTGATAAAATGATAAAGGATAGAAAGGATGGGATTACCGCGAGGGGTGATGCTGCTAAGTATTACACGAACAATGAACATAAAGACGGGTGTGTGTTTACCCATGAATATGTGGAGTATAATAGGACAATAGCCGGTGCCTGGCCGGTGCTATGCTAATAACGACAACAGGTTATTTTCTCAAGATAAAGTCTACATGTATAACGAATTCGCGCTTCAACTCAAATCGTGCATGCTTAGGGGTTAAAATTGCTCTATGTAATGCTAATCCCGTTTTTAAATAGTCTATTTAGATGTTTCTTCTAACTGTAATGTTGGCGCATTGTTAAGTAAATTAACGAAATTAATATTCCTAGCCGTTCTCAGAGTCCATTCTTTAATATCGCAAGTCAAGGTGGAGTTTGTTAGACAATCGGACAATAAACAATGGTGTAGGCCGTATTCAAAATGGTAATCGGTACTTTTTATGACAACTATTATATTATAATACGTCAATAAATCAATATATATTATTAATTCAATTTACGTCTCAATGACAGAGGACCTTAACCTTATAAGACTCAATTAGTCAATGCGACCGAAACAGAAAATTTATATCTACTGGTACATAATGTATGGTGTTACAGCAACGTACATTGTAACTACTTAGTTACTTTAAAAGAGAAACAGGTTATCGTTAAATAGAAAAAAAACTTGCAAATAATATTTAGCAGCATATCTTAAACTGAAGAAATTGCAAAACTTATTGTGTTTAAGTAGATACCTAAGTACTAGTAAGTATCTAAGTATAGAAGGGCACACTGCATGTAAATAAGTCAAGTATATCAGTACCATCTAAGAAACTGTAACTGCTACTTTATATAAGTATTATAAGATTCTGATTATAGATTAGGGCAGGTTTTTTAAAGAAAACCCTGGTAAAGGTATTCTCCCACCCGGTCACCTTATTGGCGACATTTGGCAGATGCGACTACTTATTTGGGCAATTATTATCGGTGTAGTGGCTTAGAAGTCCGGCACTGTCGCCAGTTGCGCCCGCGCACCCATCTGGCCTGGATTAGCTCAGGTTCCGAGCTCACGTTACTATAGCTACTCTTGACCGAACGCGAGACCTACACTTATGATACTTTCATTGGTCTTGGTCTATAATACTTTAGGATTATTATTATGATTATTGACAGTAAATTAGAGTGGCGGTTTATACAGAACGTTCCTCCATAAGTTTGTTTAATTAAACCCAAACTTGCTGATTAGGCAATTCCGAAAGTTGTTTTTTTATTAAATATTTTTCACACACTAAAAATGCTTCTAAGATCTAGATTACATACGTGTATGTATAATATAGGAAACAGGGATTAACTTATGTCTTTCTAACTCTTTATCGCTTTATTTCATAATTTTGTGGTTTTTGTCCAGTTTGACGAATAGTAGGTATTCCCGATTTCACCGCCTATTATAAACTTTTATTTAGTGGAATTTTAAGTTGGGTTAAAAAAATCTTTAACTAAGTACCTACACTACATACAGTTTTCCTTATAAGATGAATGTATTTATAATAAACTTTCATCGCAGTTTTTCATCAATAAAGTTTTGCTAGACGCTGGTTTGGTCTCGCTAGACCGACACGACTTATCCTCACTATTACATTAACTCGTTTCCATCTTAGTTTCTAATAGGTATAGAAAGTAGGTAGGCTTTTCCCGTACCGTGAGCTCTTGACAGTGTCATTGAAAGGCGAAGTGGCGAATATTGCGCCTTATCTCGAGTGCTTGCGAAAGCTTCAAACTATAAAGCCTTAAATAGGACAGTTGCTAAGTGTTTGCATATGTTAGAAATGTTTTGGAGAGGTGCTTCATTTGGTACACACTTTGAAACATGACTGATATGTATGTATACGTCCCTCAGACGAGAATATGGAGACAAAATTCACGATCTGGATACGAATCACGATGGCTCTGTTGGAATAGAGCGTGCCACGGAGGCCGAGGTCCCGGGTTCGAATCCCGGTCGTGATGAAAATTTTTCTCCATTTATCATTTATGTATGTATAATTAAGAAATACAAAGCTTGGAACCGTGTTTACTTTTAATTTCAGGTTCCTACTGGTATTAACTTCTTTGACAACCATATAGGTACCTAAACATTATCCTCTTTCTTTTGGCAATCGGGTAAAATTAATATGCTCAATCTATTGGCTTAAAGCTATGTATAATATATCCGAATCTGACACATGAGATTTTTTAAAGATGGGCGAGTGACGATACTATTTTTGAATATTACAATAAAAATAGGTCAACATATCAGGTAATAAAAACTCTAATCTTGATATAATCGTGTGCCAGGATGCTTTCGGACCACCCAAGCGGTCAGAATGATCTATTTCCAACCCGTTCGTAAAAAAACGTCCCAACAACGTAATTTGTTTGGAACTCGACCTTTCTTACGTCACGATGTGCTAATTAGGCATAATAGTTTCATTTATAACGTTTCGTGAAGTGTTTTGGATGTAATATAGGTTATAAATAAACCATCGTTTGAAACAGTCAATAGCATGTTATGTAAACTATTATTTGAATGATTTCTAGAATTTTAATTTAGTAAAAGTTCCACGGTTTTCGAGGTAGGTATTGCCTAATAATTTGGAATGGCTGGTAGATTTTTTACTATGTTTTTGTTTAATTTTCATGTATTTTATTACTCTAAATAACTTGACATTGGCGATGTCGCCATATTAAAAAAAAATATATATATATTTTATTTTGTTTTGAAATAGCTATAGTTACTTAGTTTTTTGCTTCATCTAAAGCAGTGTATTTTTTTTCTCAAATATGTCAAGAAAACCACACTTTTTTTTAAATAGTATAATAATAATACTTTGATAGGGCTAAGAACTTCCCAGTCGCCCTAATACGTATTAGAATAACCTTTTTTATGCCACAAACTTTTTTTTAAATAAATATCATTTTTACGACATTATTATTCTGGGTTCATACGATACGTTAATTTTATTGATTTTTTACGAGTTCGCCGCTCGTTGGACTGTCGAATTCTTTTTAAAACGTGTGAAAATAAACCAATGGAGGGCTGTGACACTTGCATTGAAAGACCATAGACTGACCGGTCGAGGTCGGCTCGTAAAAGCGATTGGTCAGGCATTAGCGGATCAAGGTATAATTATGCTAAAAAGTTGAATATGGGTCACCGCGGTCTTGGGAAAGGAAATGAGCGTAGGATTTTGGACGGTTACTTTTTATTTTATTAGTTCAACTTTTATGTTGCTATGAAATTAATAACTCGACTAAACTTGACTATAAAAAGCTATCTGTAAAATTTTAATGATACCCTACATAGTAAGTTGGTACTACTGCATAAAGGGTTGCCTAAATTTTTTAATGCAGCAGTCAATTCGCGTGAACGTGCAGTAGTGGCTAACTTGTGTCGCGATAGTAATTTTTGTAACGCCATTGTAAATAGTATTTATCGTAATAAACATTTTGTACATAGCTTTTTTAATAAAAATTGATTATATTGGAAAATATTATTTAATAAGATTGGCGGCGCTAGTTGGCTCATGGAAAGCCCTTAATGACGATCAAAATTAGTACATATACCTGACTTAGATGACGACCCACCCGAAAAAAAAATCATCCTAGGGTGAAATATATTTAAAATTTTAGGTGTCGAATCATCTGCATGTGCTGTCGCTATCTAGTTAATATTGATGTGGTCAAACATAGGTAGGTACTGATTATTTTCACAGTCTGGAATATTGTTGTACAGCACTTCAACCTTGTATAGGTTGAAGTACCTAGGTTGTGGTAGTGTGTAGTACAGAACAGAGGCACTTGATGTGTTGTCGACTGTACTCCCAATGGAGTGCAGGCTGTAAGTATGCCTCACGTGCATCGGCCGGTGCATCCCTACGTGCGCAGCAGAACAAACAGCGCTAACGGATCTAAGTTTATTCAAGACTTATTCATTATTTAGGACGATAACAACTTTTATCCTACAAAAAAGGTTTAGTTTAATATAATAATAATAAAATTAGAGTTGAACTCATTGAAAACGATTAGGGTATTGGGATTGAGGGTAGTTTTAAGAACTACATTGGTAAATCCCTCCCTCCTTATGGGTGTATTAAGTATCTCAAAAAACTTAGTTGAAATTGCCGTAATATCGGCGTGAAAATGCGGATTTTTCATGGTGGCACTTCACTTGGCTATTCGTATTTGCGTATTTGTCATAATTGCCATGTGTGGTTGGTATTCTTGACAAAATATTTGTATGTACGTCAAGTATTTGGCAAATACGACAAACATCCAATAGCGGATACGAATAGCCATGTGAAGTGTCAGCATCATAATTCATGAATGCACACATCGAATCGCGATCCGCATCACATAAAACATTGATGTGTAGCGTCCGTCTAGGATCAATATGCCAAAAAAAAGAACAAGATCACGGAAGTTGATTAAATCAATAAAAAAGAGTCAACAGATGTGACATTATTAAAACCAATGTTCCAAAACAAATAAATTTTCCTAACACAAAGTATAATTTACGTAATCAAATGCACAGCGATGTCAGAGTTGACATGCAGATATTAATCAAATTATCACAGCGCCGCCGTGGGAACGAATGCAACAGATTGCATACAATTCATTGCGTCGAACTGAACGGACCAGTTTCGCGAACCCTGATATGGACCTGCGATGGGCATCTATGCAAATTTACTGGACACAATCAAAGTCACTATGCCCTAACTAAAATGAATTTTATGTCGGAATAAAAATTTAAATAGGTGTGAGAATTAGAGATATACATACATGTAACATACCAATATGAACAAAATATCGATATGAAAATTTGACGAACCATTACGAGGACTTATATTTTATATTGTTGTAAATTGTAATAATCTTTTTGGCAAATAAATGTATTTGTATATTTAAGATTCAAGTAAGTAGGTAAGAGTTCTTTCGGTTACTAGGAGATGTTTTTTTCTCACAATGATAGTATTTTCTGTATTTTTTAAATTCTAATTCGAAAAAATGGGTGTCTGAATTTTTTCATTTTGCTATAGAAAATATTAACTCTTTTATTTAGTACATTCAAAAAAAATTACATGTCACTTTCATCCATATTAATATTAGTACTATAGTAACATTTATGTAAATCTAAAATTTTATGTAGATAAAAGAAATGTCTGTAAAGGGAACAATTTGAAACAATCACAACACACAATCACGATCAACGCCAAATAATAAATCCTTTGATTTATTTACAAAGGCAACAAAAACAAAGGGCAAGCATTTTCACACGTTAACGTATGCAGATACGCATAACGGGCTCCTGACTTAGCATAACATTAGAAACTAAACGCTGCGCCTGCGCCGGGCGAAAATTGACACTACACGAGCACTTTACGCAATGGAAATACGACTCAGATTGCAATGATTTGTGTAGATTGATATACTGACGACTGTAGCAACAATCAAAACAGTCCTTTCTGCATAAAGTGTGAAAGGAATCATTCCGCCTCGACTCATTACAACAGGTTACGTGTAATTACTGACCTAAACTGTAATAATTGCTGCATTTGCATGAAACAATAACGGCTTTGTAACGAATTTTAATTTGAAAACGTCTTTTTAAACCGACTTTTGAGAATAGCAACTCTATGGGGAGAATGTAAAGTGGCGGTATAGACTTTTGGGGACAGGTCTAATGCAGAGAAAAGTGTACAGGAGAGTTTTTAAGGATGAGATTTTCGCAAAAAGTACTTGACTTAACAATTCTTTCACTGTTAGATAGATAAAAGTTAAAGAAATGTAACTGCAAAAGTTTTTGAGAAAATCTCAACCTTATTGCGTCCCCCTGTATACTTACATGTCTTCGACTGTACAGTTTAGGGCATTGATAATGATCAATGTAAATAGTAATACCATGTCACACTAACATACTTCGTGGAGCAACATGGTACAAGTAAGACCGACCGATGCCATCACGGACTTATTTAGAACCCTGTTATTTGAATGAATTTGAAAAACTTCAAGAAATCTGAATAAAACTGTTTAACCGTCATAAAACCTATCGATGTAACGAATCGAACCATAGTTTATTACTAGTTCCAAGGTTGTAGAATACCGATAACATTTACGATGCTATAGTTAGTTTGCACGGTAACCGCATAGGTATATTGGATAATCATAATTTTATCCACGAAAATCCCCTGAATAATGTTATTAACAGATTTATTCAAAATGAAAACGGAGAAATTATTGCTCTAGTTATAGCAGATTATTTAGGGTATGAAGCCGAAATAGATTTAGAAAAAGCATTTGAACAGTTAAAACTACCGGTCAACGGAAAAACACTAAATAAACAAGGACAAACATAGAATCAACGTAGCGTAGCGAGCCCAGTGGTTCCCACAAAATCAAATCTCTCAAAATCTTTTGTACCGACTGCACTCTGGGGGAGGGTCGCGCTATTAATTAGAATAGGAAAATAATGAACACAAATTATAGTATGGGAACTGATTTCACTTTCCTTGATAACGTGAATTAAAGGGGTGGTGATTCAATTTAATTTGGTGATCCAAGTTCCATAATCGATGAAGTCAAAGTAGATGCAGTATAAAGCTTAGAACTTACTGGAAAACTGGGAAACAAGACAAACCAATCATACAAACTAAGAATCTAACAAAATCAAACCTAAAGATTACTCAGTATCTAATAAAATACACACTAACTATCAACAGTTAAAAGTGATGTGAATAGAACCGCAAAGAAATCAAAGAAAATATAACACTCCATTATCTAAGGTAGTGGTAGAGATCTCTCTTGCAGAGAAAAATCAAACAAAACATGATTACCATAAGCATTCGCATGCAGAAACCGTCATCCATGTAAACACGATACAAATACGCCATTGTTCTAACAACAGCTAAGCTACAGACTGCATGACTGCACAAACAATGCAACACTGTTCGCCGCTGTTGCTAACTGATAACTTCGCACCAAATAAAAGTGTATTTTTTATACTAAAACTACATTTGAATGAAGGCCTGTACGGAAAGCAAACAAGACTGCGGAGGCGGATTTTACGGTAAAATTACGGTTGAGAATACGAACATTGGAAAATGTTGTCAAAATGTAAATACTGTCCCTGGAAAGTAACATCTGCGTAAACAGAAAAATGATAACAGATTTATCAGTAGCCACTATTTGTTTAGTCGAATCAATTTATCAAACAAAACACCTTAGTTTTAAACATTTATACACAAGTGTAATGGGCCTCACAAGGTTGAGTTTCTCTCAAAAACAACTTAACCGATTTTTTAAATTATTCCACGATTACATAGTCAGCAAGTTGGTCAAGGAATTTTTGAGAAAATCACAATTTGCATTATTCTTTTCTTTGAGTTGTACTGTACGAATTTTAACAATTTGACAACTGGCGTCTATTGTAGTATAGTCCCTCTGTATTGGGGTCCAACAATGAGCTGGTCTTTGACCCCTTGCCCCAATTACGGGCTGCGCGCTACTGACGTTGCAAAATCACGCTCTTGCGCATACAATACAATATCGTACGTATCAGTGTGCAATTACCTCCTTGTAAGTAAATAGGCGCTGATATAGACAGGCAGTCTGTGGAACATTGAATTGTAGTGTTTGTATTTTACTGATTACAATGCATGTCATGCCTATTATCAGACTTGGTGTTTTTCCTTACTTTAGAATAACTCATCCACGGTAGTATTACGTCATGATCCTCTTCGTGTTTGTCTAATTGAGACGAGTTATAATATTCCTTGTTTAATCTGAAACATTTAAAAACCCTATTCTGGGTTAAAAAACTTTGTCGGTTGTATATTCGACGCCCCTTTGGGAAACTTTGTAGTAGTGAGAAAAGTATGTATCTACTCCATGCTGTGATTAATTTGGATTGCAACTCTTCTGCGTACTTTATTTTGAAGTTTTGCCATTGGTTTCTTATAATTTGGAATAACATATTTACCTCTAATTTCACATTACGTACTACCTTATGCTTGTCATTTCAATCAAGAAATGTGTTCACATGCGTCATTCATTTCCTCTAGAATATTCTTAAACCTTTTATTGTTTCAACGTCAACCGCATCCATCGTCGCTTCCAAGAATGTGTTACAGAACATATCCGATCCGAATACATATTCATTAACGTTGATTGTAACAGCGCGTCTCTTTGTCGGCGCATCGTTAACTAGACCAGCACGTGCGCTGTGTTTACCCTGTTCCTATATTTACGCGTCGGGACCTACCGCAACGATGAGATACATCTTCTAAAGATGCTTTTCGAGCTCATTTGCTTTGTGATAATAGGACAGTGTCAGTTCTGTGTTTGACAACTAATTTAGTGGGGCAGGAAATGGATGTGTACTAGTTATGGCAGATGTTTCTATTGTTAAATGTAGTAGACTGGAGACCTACCTGAGTAGTATATGATTACAAATTCAAGTAATATATAAACAGATGGAAAGGCAGAATTTGGCAAATACGTCGAATTGTGAAAGTATCAAGTTAGTATCTTTGTTTGTTTCATCATCATTCATCACGGTCAAATAGCTGAGAAGTTCTGCACCAAGACCGATTTTTGGTTTGGTTACATACATTGGATACATATAAGTTAAAACACATAATACCTAATAGGTAGCTAGTTTTAACCACTAATACGGTTTACACTGGAAACTAACAATTGTGCGGAAGCTTTTGTTTAATGGCGAGGAAACAAAACTGATCCTTCCGTTCCAGTTTCATGAAACCAATGGAACTTGACATCCAAACAAGGAAGTGTATTATAATCCTCATTACGCACAATTCCACTAGTGACATTAAACTCCACAAACTTTGCTGAGTCATACCAATTGTCGCGCCTAAAGGATTTGTCGACCCTTCTAGCTGGGTATCTATCATGCTGTCCATTATAACCTCAATTAAATCTCATTAACATAACCTAAACGTCGGCTAGGGCGTCCTATTCTCTCTCCTTAGACATGTCACCACCTTTGTCCACGAACAAGTTAAGCCAACAAAGGGAACAGTTTGACCCTCACAAGAGAGTATTTGTGTATTTTGAGCAATAAACAGTGAGTTTTATGCGATTGTGAACTTTTTTCTTGAGATTTGAATTTGAATGCGTGAATGCACATTGTCCGTTGCATGAGCTCGTGGATGCAGAATGCAGGTCCGGCTGATGCATAGTCATTGGAAATTATCGAAGCGAGAGCTCGCATGGGAATCAATGTCGCGGATTGAGTTTGGAGGGAAAAGTTGCGTTTCGAGACAGGTGATGGATGACAGGTGGGTTTCATTCTTGGCATTTGCAATGCAAATAATATAATGCATTACATCGGACCTAATAATGATGGTAGATTTGAAACCGCCTTTGGACTAGGTATTTCAAAGTAAGTCATTAGATAACTAGTATTGTAACTTATGTTATGTACCTGTTGTGGGTATTATTGATAATTATAAAATCGATGTTGATTTCAAAACTGCCCGGCTATTTAGTGTAGTTTTTAACCGTATGTGAGGTCTATATTTTATCATTAATTAGATTAATTAACATTGTTATTTAGTTCGGAATTTACACTGAACCTTTAGAACTTAGTTGATCTTTGATCCTATTGATAAGCATGAGACGTGTCGACACGCTGGGGACACGTATAATGTAAGCGACAAAGCTTACTTCTAATCCTTGCACAATACTTTATCCTGCGTCCACGCATTCTTTGATGGTTTAACGATTCGAAAATCGTTCGCCTTTTGTCGTAACTTGGCCTAAGGAATAAAATATTAATAGTGTTAATTTGATATTCTATGAACGCACTCAAACTAAACAGTAACAAAACTTAGACGCACACACCCACGCGCCATGACTATAGAAAAAAGGATAACAATAATACAATAATTTTCATTCCTTTTCTGTGCGTACGCGCATCTTGCTTGTCTCACTTGCGCGCGCGGCGTTGTCTCTGTCGCTCGGTCAATGACCGCGCATCTCCAACGAGATTGCATCTAGCGATGCAGCTTCCCCCAGATAGACACAGCATCAGCACCAGTTCTGACCAATTAAAAGATCATTTTTGTGATCGGGAGCTAGATTTAGACAAATCGAATAGCATAAAGACGTCTTGAAGAGACACTGTCAAAATATTTAAGAATTTTTAGGTATTGTGATTTTATGACATTTGTTGAATGAACTGGCTAATTCATGGATGTACAGTACATGGGTTCGCAGTTTGAGCAGTATAACAGAGGTGCTGTTTTTTAAATCAATTATAAAATATCATATTTACACTAATTAAAGGTTGTTATTTTATACTTTTCTATAAAATCTAAAATAATTATAAATTTCAATAAAATGTAATTTTAAAGCACTTATAAGGAAACTTGCGTTTTAGTTTCATTTATAGCGTTCAATAAACAGCCTTGCCAACTATATTAGATTAGCGTGACCCAAATAGCGCAGATAAGAAAAAATAAAACGCAATAGCACCGTGCATTTACTATAATATTGGTATAGTAGAGAAACAGACAACATTATGCCCACATTATGCAATAAAGAGGCGTTGTTGATCGAGAAATACGTTGCAGAGCGATATCAGGAACACTATTGGGATGCAACGGCTATTTCTAAAGGTGCTGTACTAAAATTTACACTGTAGCCATGACCATAGAGTATAGTAATTCATGCAGAGCGCTATGTTTACCCAAAGCCACCGACCCGTGGCTCGAATGACCGTTGGATTTGAATTTCACCCCCACACAACACAAAAACTACACGCCTGGTAGTAGTTTATTTATGGCATACGTAGTACAAAATCTCCAATAAGAAAAGTGGAGGGTTTAGGGTTCTGTAATATAAGTAGTTTAACTTGACGTATTTTTAGGAATCTACTAAGTGCTTGCCAACCAATGAAGGAACAAAATAATAGTCAATTTCAAGTAGAATACAAGGAAAGCGTTTACAAAGAATGGAATGACAAATATTCCTTAGCTGCACACTTAGCTTCCTTATGTATTTTAGGAATTTATGAGATATAACATAATACATAGGGCAATAGATTTATCTGAGATTGATGGTTAAAATTAAATATTAAAACTGTGATTCGTTCCTTTTTTCCTTATGCTATTTTTCAAGTGATTTCAATTCGGTTTTCACAGTTGACTAACAATTTATGTATATTTAGTAAAATTAACGAAAATATCTTGATTTTCAATACGTGCTAATTACTAACTAACCTAGATTGCAAGGGATGCAGTTTGAACTTTAAAGTGCAATTTATGACGATTTTATTTGAATGGTTTATTGTTCAAGAATGATCAATTAAACTTATTACAGTCATCATACATATAGGCCATTTCGTATTATACATAGATATTATTATACGGAACTGGCTGTTCTATATAAAGAAATGCACTTCACCAAACTTTTTCTGTACGAGGCCGAGATGCGTCTTGAAAAAACCAAAACAGTTTTTTGTCGACCCCAAAAATCATTTTACGAGCGTCCTCGAATAGTAAACGAGCAGGACAAGGGATATAGGCCGTCTCCCTTCGTCTTGGATTAGAAACCTGATACTTTGAGAGATTATAATAGTCCTTCGTAAGGATTCTTAGAACATGATGCGTGGTACTGGTATCTCTTAATAAGATAGTAATTGAACCTGTTCTAAGAATTGTATCGGACAATTGGACAAGTAGGGGGTTGTTCGTAGAGGTACTTGAGGCAATTTTCTTATTAAATCTCGTTTATGATTCTTATCTCAACGGAAAATTGTTTCAATTGAAAATAGTAAAGATTTATTAATTTTTAATTGCGGATAAAGGAAATACATCAATCCAATGCTAGTAGCATTGGATTGATATATCAGTCAGTAAAGAACATAAACGATAGAGGAAGCCGAAGACTAAGAAGAACTGGACTCAGGAAGCCTGGAAGACCAAAGGCTCGTTGGTTTGTCGATATACAAAGAGTCGCTGGGAAGCAGTGGAGTCGAATGACAGCCAGTAGAAGGCATTAACGAATGGCATTTTGTGGGAGGTTTATGTCCAATATTGGTATCATAGGGGCTGAATATGATGATGAATGCTATGATGATGGGAGAAACTAATTCAAAGAAAAGCTAGCACACCTATATCAATTTTAGTGTCACCACAAAACAATTGCAACATAGGCATAGAATACTGTCGACTAAGCTTCAATAGAAAGATAAATGTGCTGCTGAGAGTTTTTTGCCACTTTTCTCCTCAGCGTTGGCACCTTTTCCTTGCAAAGTGGTGTAAATGTAAATTCAAAAATATGTTGACGTGCAAAAATGTACACAACGTGCTTACTTGCAATTAAGAGATTTGACTTTAACTTTGATACAGGGTTGAAATTGGATCTAAACAATAACAAAAAATGCTACCATTTTATAAACGGCTGTACACGTGCGAGGGCAACCTAGAGATTTGGGTAAAAAAAACCTCTTCACGTAATGGTACCTGACCTTTATTTAAGATGCTACAATACAACACATTGAGAATTGGGATTGGTGCGATTTTTGTTGGATCAAGTCTATTATAGTAAATACTTGTAAAAAAAAGCTATTTCCTATCTCTATTAGGTACGACAAATTGCTATTATCTAATATACAATAGATATCATATATGCGACTTTCAGTATTGAAGAACACGACTTAGGTTGTGGTGTGTGTGATGTGAATACATTTATTAGGCAAATAGTTTGCGGGGCTCTGGCGGACTGTCGGCTAGCTGACTCTGCGCTTCTGAGTGTGCTGAGTTTGCTTTAATCAGGGTCCTAAAGGGTTTAACACCACAGTCAAGGATTTTTGATAATTAAAAAAAATCGTTTTCCTTCGTTTGATGCAACTTTACAGAGTATAGACATGTTTACGGCCTTATCATGTCATATCACAGAGAAAACATCCTAAATCGGGTTAGTGGAACAAAAACTTATCAAGGCCCCTCCGAGTAATAGTAACCCACTTGTCTGGGAATATAACCTCTTGAACCGTTTATCGGGACGCTTTTAAAGCCCAAAGCCATTAGTTAAGCTCGTGTTCTAAAAATAATACTAAGTGGTGATAAAATAGTTTTGTCTTATCATTAACCAGCTTTATACATTTATTTTAGATATTCATTATTAGTTATTTATAAGTTACCTTATTTTTGGCATTGACACTAAAATATGCGACATTACAACCCGATTGGAAGGCGTTAGCATCCGTTATACAGTTTTTTAAACTAGTACGATTGCTATCGTTTCACACTCTTGTAAATTGTTTCCAAACAACGCTGGTAGCTATAAGTTTTCAATCATGAAACTCTGTTCTTAAATTCTTAAGTCAATAAAAACCTTATTATTATTATTATACATCGTGTTGTTGGTCGTTATTAAGAAACTATTACTTCTTAGATCAAGACAATCCTTGTTTCGTAATATTACCTACAAGGAACTTATTTACTATTGATGAATTTTTATTTAGGAAGATTCTTGTTCATTGGATTTGAAAGCGAATCGAAAATGCAAATTAAATGCAGAAAAAAATCGACAATCTGATCAGAGTCCCGATAGCTCTGTTGGAATGACGTGGTCGATGGTTCGAATCTCGATTGTGACAATAAAAGTCAGCATTTAATATTTAGCGTCATGTTTAATTCAAAACAAGAAATAAACTTCAATAAACAATATACCTAATTAATTTTTCATAACGGGTTGTCTTCATCGAAGTAGTTTTTTGGTGTTAAGTTTCTACATAAACCTAGTAACATAATTCTCACGTCTGGACGATGGACTTGACCCCAAAAAAACTCTCAAAAGTCAGTTTCAAAAATAGGTCCGTCACGACCTATACTTTCACACACTGTCCTATTTATACAGAAACGAAACAAAAACCAGCACCCTCTAACTAGCCAGAGACAAAAGTGGGAGCACTCTTAACGCGATAACCAAACAACATTAAGTATATAAATTGGTATCACAAACTGCGAGATACTTAGTAGCTATTGAGAAAAAACATTGGCGTTTAAACAAAGGCTTGAAATGTTGATTTACGCCAAAAAGGATGCATGGTAAACAAATCTTGTTTAGATAAAGAACCGATACTGACTACAAAAGACAACGGGTCTTGATTCTGAACTAACAGGCATATACAAAAGTATCTAGTGAGTATTTGAAAATATCAATCGGAATTGTGATCTTATTGAATCAACCACTGTTCTAAAGTCAATAAATGACAGTATTTAGGTATTTTCAATAATAAAAAAAACTATATTAGATTATAACTTATTACTTAATTGATTTTTTATAAGCTTATGTAAGTGGTGTATGGCAATAAACATATTTTCTATTCTATTCTAAAAAATGTTATTGGCTTAAAATACTGTGTTGGTTCCAGATTTACACAAAACTCAATTAAAAAGCTTAGCTATTTTGAACTAAAAGAAAACCAGAAAATTTTCAAGAGATGGGACTTGTACAAAACTGAATAAAATCTTTCCAGAAAATAAATAAAACAAATCTTGTTTTGGATATTTTTCTAAGCCCCTAAAATATTCATGGGATGTAGAAAATTGGTGAATTACATCTAATAACATAAGTGTATTAAATTGTTTTTAAATTATAGTCATATTTACGGCTAGGCGCGTACTTATTCAAATTGGTCAATCAAATTCTGGTTCAAATAAACCGTAAACTAATCATCAGTCTTAGAGGTTAGCGTTACTTATGATTTCATGATTTATAATCTAGAAATTATACTTACCTGAAGTAAACTCGGGAACACTATAAATAAATAGTTATGCAGCTTACCTGTAAATAAAGAAAATATTTCATTAATTTTGACATTCCTCTTTACGGGGTTGTAATTAATATTATTTTGGTTAGAATAACTATTTATAAGTAATTTATTAACTTAAATTAGCGGTGTGATATTGTATTCATGTCAGATATTATAACCGATTAATATACAGGCTGCAACAGAAAGGTTATAGAAGCCGAAATAGGCTAACAAAAAACCTTTTGTCCGCAGTCTTCTAATTTCGCAAAAAAATCATGGGGATCCATACCGTGTGATCATTTGTCAAGATAAATGACCATGTTTTGAGGACTGAGGTCCCGATATTTCGATGACATTGCAGCTTACTACTAACATGGCCACGAGAAGTCGATGAATGAAGAATTATAAACAGTTCTTGTTTTATTATATGTTTGCAAATTTAATTTTAAAAAATCTAGCCTAGTAGTTGCATAAACGAGAATGAATATTGCCCCCCACGAAACCGGTCTAGGATTAGAAAATAGAGACTTGATTGCAACTAAACCCGTCGCAGCGCCCGTGAGAACCAGCGATTATTTTAATAGCCGGTCATTTTGTCCCTCTGACGGATAATTGCAGGCGTGCTTGGAATCTTACGTGCACCGGCGAGGGGTGAAAAATATGTGAGAGATTTAAAATCAATAACACCCTGTACAACTCGAGGCGTGGAGTCCACACGTGACCAAAATGCTGGCCTGTATTTCGCCCAAAGGATCAGTCTAGCTAGATCCAGAGGGGAAATGCCGCCAGCAGTTTGTGCACGTTGCCGGACAACGGGGATCGGTTGAACTATCTGTAATGCAAGCCATTCAGATAGTTCAACCGACCTAATCCACAATAAGGCCCACATGTCATTTCTAGTGGTCTGTTCTTTGACCCTGTTTCTGCAATTTATGCTAGAACGAATTACAATAGCTATAAATAAATGAACGCAAACAAAAGACTACTGTCTTACGAGCGGGCGTGCATATTACTTTCTGCATTATCCTAGCGACAGGAGTAATTTACATTGACGTTTTTACAGTTGCGCACGAGTTGTTTATTATAGTAAAAACGGCAGTGAAACGACCTGTCAGAGACATCATTTGTCACTCATCTAAATATTGCTTTATTTTTATTCTGTGGTACACCTTGGTCATAAATTATACCAAGAATAAACCTGATATTGTTTACAATAATTTAAAATGTAAATTATTATTGGCTTCAATAAGTTATATTAATCTCGCTCTAGAATTTAATGTTGATTTATGAATACCATTTAACTGGGCGACTTTAGCAAGAAAAAATATTACATACAGTAGCAAAGTACGAGTAATGATTTTAAATCAGTGTCCGCAGGAGGTAATTGCGAAACCAGTGGCTGGCAATTAAGGTAGCAAGAATAGGAACGTAATTACTGAATAAGACGACGAAAGAACGGTCCCAAGAAACGCAATGAATGTAGAAAATACCAAGATGGCTACTTTGTCAATGGGACTGGGTATTGGAAATCTTGGAACGTGACAGTTGCAAAATTATTGATTAGTTCAATTTTATTCATATACATACAGTGGTTGTTTAATGTAAAATTAAACGGAAAATGTTCGTGAAACTAAATTAGAGTTTTCGAACAATTTCATGCAAGATCTGCAGCTTCGAGCTAGATACAAGAGTCCTACTGAAATAACTTTTCAAGAGTGAAAGTCGACTGCTGATCTTAGTCCAGGGTTGAAGTCGCTTTAGGCGACTCCTTGGAGAAAGAAAGGAAGACTACGATATAATATTATTACTCTTTAACTTGACATCGGCAAAAGACAAAACTGACGAGTCCTTTAATAAAAGTAAATAAACAAATATTTCAAAAAAACAAAACAATAAACCGACTGCAAAAAACTATCCTCTTTTGATTATGTTTTTATATCCTATGACTATGACACTCCCGTAATCAAGACGAATCTAACGATACCTCATACACCAACATCCATCAAGCCGTTTAGGCTACAGGATGGCAGGAAGGAATGGACATACATACACACATTACCCTTCTTCTGGGGCAGTCGAGTAATAAAAGGTCATTAATGCTAATCCTATACATCAAGTTTTTCTAAGCAATCATCTGAGAACTATGCTTTACAAAATTGGATAAGTATCCGTGGAATACGAGAAAATAATATGACTATTGTTAAAGCAAAATTACCTAAGAAAATTGCACTGAAGCAATTTTCTGAAAACGGTTGAATAACCTTAATCGTAGCGCGTCCTCTGCTCTATACTGTGCGCATACGCCGCTACACCTATCTCGCTTACTCCAACGCGGGGTGAGTGCGACGAACTCTGGTTTGTTTGTAAACTCTACTATTGTGATGTCCATTTTTGTGGTGGACGGTTAATGTCCTCTTAATCTAAAGCTTTAAAGATTACTTTAAAAGGTATTTTTTTAAGTAAATTTCGTATCGACACACGTGTCCTATGTTTACTTAGGTGTCACAATCGATAAAGCATTGCTATCAGTCATATTCAGACACGATAATGCAATTTCGTAAATATGTACTAATAAACATGTATAGTCGATTGCATTGCACGTCAAGTTAACATTCTAATCTAAGCCAATGGTAATACAGTCTAGATGGCAAAATGGGTGGAGGCGTCGAATGTACCTGGCCTGAACCTTATCAAAACCGGCAATAGAGGCGTATTTATCCGTACAGATAGTGTATCTATTTCCTACCAAGTTGCAATTACTAGGCAAATTAATTCAGGCTACTGTAGTTGCAATGTGAAACGAAGTCAAACTCTAAACTTATGTTAAACTAAGGTTCAACCACCTCACGCCTACGCTGTTTTCGAGGATATTACTAGCGTTCTAAATTGCTGTTACCAAGTTTCCGGCCTTATGGAGTTGTGTTCGCACGCACTAGGATAACATTCCATTAAAGGTAGATATCGCTAAAATACAGGAAGCCAAATGCGTGAAGGAATTCGATATAACAACAACAATTATGGATTGCCAGACAGAAACATGATGTTCTAGAGATGTGGAATGTGAACACGATGGATGCAATGTTGCTGGGAAAGTAATAGAAAGGTAGGATCATAAAAACTGAAGACTTATTGCAACTAATTAGATACAGCTAGAGACGTAATAGAATTTGATGTGAAACGATACTAAAAAAGACATTTAATTACGCATCGGTATGTCAAGCGAGTAGGAAAGGGAAAAACAAACAAGGACAAAGTAATTGTAACCAGTAAAAACAGGAAGAATGATCAATATACTTACCTGCTATGACAATAACAAATGTTCAATGATAAACAAAGACTAAAAGTTATGTCACAAATACAATGTGTCCATGATGTGCGTACGCGCACTGTTATTTGAATTCGGAACGCTCCGCCAAAGGCGAGGCGTTGTTGTCATAGGTACCGTTAATTGCTACCGCGGTCGTGGACTTTAGGCTCTCAATATACAGACGTGGACTTCTGGCTCTTCGTCAGGGTTGGCGCTGTTTGAAATAAATGTTAAAAATCTTATTTTTTCACCTGACTTCAGGAGATGGCGACATCAGATAACCTGCCTGCTTTGTTTGTTTGCCATTCCTTTTTATAAATTGAAGAAATTGTTGTGGCAAAGGTAGTTTTTATCTTCTTTCAAAAACTGTTTTATAACCAAATAGCTATTTGCCAACCCTGCGCTTAAAATACATAGGCTTCGACCTCTTTGTGAATTGGCGTCATGTGATTGACAAAGATTTTAGTTTATATTCTAATAAGATAAACAATGGAACTGAATTGTATTGTAATATTGGGAATGGAATGTTTTGCTAATGAATCTTTAGTTTCATTGATATCGGTAACGGCTTTAGCAATTTCAGGACCTTTGGCATTGTCAATTTTGTATACCTAACTATCAAAGACAACTAAAGAAGCTTGTTCCAAGAACCGAGCTAACTGAAATTATCAAAAGAGGATCAGACAGGGGAATTCCTAAGAATATTTTAATCTGAAAAAATCTACGAATTTTTGTAGTAAATCTTAATTATCACCTCATCTAAATTGACTGAAACGAGAAATAATGTATGAGCTAAAATCTTGATATTGAAGTAAAACGTATGCACATATGTTATGTATGTAATGCAGCATTATCATCAGTCACATAACCAGCTATGTAATACATTGGCACAACATAGTTAACATGTTTGTGTCAACGTGTGTGTGTTGTTGTGGTACGTTCAATAACACCGCCGTGGCGTCGGTTCGATGACCTCGTTGCGCCGGCGCCGCTTGCTTGCAGATACTGGATGCGGAAAGCGCTCGCGAATCTAATTCTAATATTAGGCAGTCGAAGTTTTACTATTAATCTGCTCAGTTTTAGGTAAGATTTTATATATCTCCAACTTTGTTAAGGACATGGCGTAATTAAAATACTTGCAGTGCAGTCGATATTGTTGTCACGTCAAATGTAAATCAACAAATGAATTGAATCGATGAAGTAGAAGCAAAGCAAAAAAGAAATAAATGCTTATAAATTCTGTCAGCTCCTATCGTATCACATGTGAAGATATATTACATAGTAAATTAAAAGTATCAATGACAAGACAAGAGATGAGTAACTTTCAAATCAAAAAATAATGTTCAATGAAGAGAGAGAACAGAAATTAGAAAAAAAATCCGTACAATACAGCTCATTTACTAATACTCTAACCCTAACTTTTTTAAATTGCAACAAAAAAAGTTTCTTCAAGATAGTGACGGTCAATGTTAAGTGTACAGTTACAATGGCACAGGTTGGCGGTAGCCGGTAACCCTTTAGGGCCCCAAGCTCAAGTCAGGACTTAACGGCACCTCGACGCGATTCTACCACAATCTAGTTTGGCGTTCTCTGGTACTTGTGGTTTGTTTCGTTTAAAACTAGTTGGAAGAGATTATGTGGATATTACGCAAGATAATTGCCATATAAACTTTTGACCGCGATGGTTAGGCTAAGCGTATACCCATACGCTTACAATGGAAGGTACTCGAGTTCCCATGGCAAAAATAGTGGTATGATTTAAGAAAAAACTCTTCGTAAAATCATGTTAAGTTGGGGTCAAGTCATAGGGACTATGATCTACGTAGATGACCTGTCAATCATAAATCAACCCTTTATGAATCGGAATTCTATCACGCCTAATTACCATAAATATTCATATTTCAATCTGATATAACAGTTCGTTCACACACAATTAGCTTCATTATACAATTCCATTCAGATACCATACGCATCAAAATACAAACAAATCTAAAATTCAGATTGTAACTCTATATCACTAATTCTTATCTTCAGAATAGCATGAAATATTAAAATACTTCAACAATGCTCTATTTTTATTGTCGTGGCTTTCCTTTCAAAAGTTGAAACCCTGTGAAGGGCATTTAAGTTTTGTCCGTTTTTTGAGTGGGAGTTCTGAAAGGAGTTCGTGATTCTTGAGTCACGTCTCCAGAAATGTTTTATGACCGTCGTTATCAATCAAAAGCGTTAAGAAATAATGTCACGGGCAGATGGACAGGTCAAAGGATTTGTAGGCTTAGCGTTTGGAACTGGAGGGGTTATTTATTTTCTACACAGTGTTTGCCTTTAGTGTATTAGAAATTCTTTCATATTGTAATTTTTAGGAACATTAAACATGTAACAGTGTTTAAAGGAAATATTTATTTAACAAATATCTTTTCTCAAACTGTGGTCGCTGACAAGCGTACTTAATTCTTAAACCTTGGAGGTTACGAAAGCAGTAAGCACAAAGATGATATAGGTATTTCCCCAAACCTTCCTACTTTTACGTGCAAAATTTTCAACTTCGGTAAGCAACAATTTCTCTCTGCGCTCTAATTTTTCTGAAATTATACGAACTCTGTAATCTGCATATAATTTGACGATGTTTTCTTGTGATGTATAAAATATTTGGAACACGACTCAGCGTCCTACATTCGGTGAATCATTCGTAGAAGTGAGAAGTGTGTGAATTGTCTCAAAACGAGCATCAAACGCGTAAAACTGGAAACCGACACTTACTATTTATTCAGTTGTATTCGGACTCAATAATTATTTGGGAATTAACATTTCAATTTAACATTACCATATATTCCCATTCATCGAGCACTATCCATCATTCTGAGGGTACGCGTCCTCTTGATGGATGTAGTCTTATGGGACATTTGTGACACTTGAATCGTCGCGAAGAATGCCGGGTTAGATCCAGAATAGAGAATTATAACAATCAAATTGTATCAAGAGTTAAAGTTCACACGTGTTCTTTGCCGTTGGTGTCAACAAAAGGGGTATATGTGACCCTAAAATCTATTGTCCGGCGCGTGAATAATCTTAAGTTCAAGTCTTAAGTTTTCGGGGAAGATATTCCTTTAATACTCCTACGCCAAGTACTTAACTATCCAAATGTTAGTAGGTTCTTCCACAAATATGCTTGTACAAACATTATTCAAATTCAAGGGCTTGTCGATATATTGAGTGTCTGTTTGTTTAGTTTGCTCGGAATTAGTTTTGCTTGTTAAGGGCTTATGAGTCATTTGTTCAAGTGAGTTTCCCAAGGATGTTTTGGACATTTTTCCTTTTAAACCCCAATAAGGAATTCAAGATAACTTATGCTGAGTGTCTAACGCCTATCCATTGTTCAGTTACCATTATTTGTCACGTAGCGTTTCAATTAATAATAGAATATTAAGATTTCTGAAATAACAATGTAAAAATACATTAAAATGTAAGGCGAATCGAGATGTCTAATCCGACCGCGTCTCGAGTGCCTCGATTGTCCGTTTCCCATTGAATTGTTGGATATCAGTCAGAATAACTAATGCGTCGACGGCTCTTGATTTATAAGTGTCTCTGGACGTTTGTATGACCGAATAATCAAGTAATACATCATACATTTTCACGCCCTTCTTATGTTGGACGACAGCAATTGTACTGAACAACCAGATTTGCATAATTATGGAATTTTAAACTAAAATATTACAAGAACCGAAGGTACAGTTAATGAGTTTAATAGTTCCCAGGTTTTGAGGTCATCTGGTCTGACCCATAAATGTTATCGTAAGTTCAAGGCTAAGCTTTAGTTATCAAGAAACCAGAATTTCCGTAAGTGTGTTTCAATATCAGAAAGTAAACTTACATACTCCATAACTTGAAAGTCCACTTTTGAAGTAAACGTTTCATTTAAGGTTCAAAATAAGTAACTATAACGTCTTATTAGAGGCTATGTAAAAGGATTTCGATTGTCATTCAAGGTAAAGTGAAAGCAGTGACCATAATTAGTGGGTAGGCTGCCAAATATAAGTCCATTATCACACCTTTCCATCCCAAATGAGTCAGCAGGACTCTTGCGACTTGTAATTACGTAGGCGATGTTGTTCCCACGACAGTCGTTAGTTAGTGTGACTTCCGTGACATTCCGTCGTGCTCGTGTGGAATCGGTGATTTTTGAGACATAAAACTGGACATGATTTTGAGTGGGGTTGGGTGTGGGAAGATGACTGATGACAATGATAACGTGCATTTCGGTCCCCCTATGCTTGTAAAATGAGTGATTAAGATTGTTATCAGTCGTCGTGGGATCTGATTTTTGTTTGATCACATAATCATGTCGTTAATGCAGTTTACTGCCTCAATTCTGATCATTTATCGTGTCCGTCGAAAACTTTTAACCGTTAACATAAAAAGGTTTTTAAAACTTAACTGGATTGACTTGCATACAGCTATTTATCTGCGCGGGCGCACTATGCGGAACATTACGGTTTTTATTTAAATTTTGAACACATTTGAAACCATAACGGTCACTTCTCCAATATTTTTACTTTGTTTTAAATTTAAAAAAAAACAGCTATGTTACTGGCAGTGCATTATTCTTGCCAGCCAGCTGTCAGGCGTCAGAAAAAGAATAAAGTTCCCAAATTGAAATTGACGCGTTCCATTTAAAACAATAATGAAACGCGTTTCTAAATTGGAAATAATGAAATCTGATTGGAGGGGCTTTCGAATAGTGCAATTGCGTTTTGGTTATTGACTAGCGTGAAATATTGTTGTTATTTTAATTTGATTGTTTTGATTGAATAACGGTTTCCGTGACGCGTTCTATATTCGAAAACATAAGGTCGCATTCACACGATGTTAAAAGTGGTAATTATTTATTGATCCGGTGCAAAATGGGAGAGCGTGTAGGTGAAATAAAAAATCCCCCTCGCTTTGTTTCAATTCAACGGAATCGGCATGTGAGATAGCTGTTGCCATATTAGGGTAGTTTATTTCACATGAAATCGTCGATATCTGATACGTTCAATATTTTTTTTCTCCAATAATTGTCATCATTATGATCACGCGTCATAGCAATCTCATCACAATTCGTGAGAAGTCTTTAGTCAGACAAGGCGTATCAATTAATGTGTATTATTGCATTTTACAAATGTTGTAAAATGCAAAAACAAACAAATGTTTGTTTCTAACGAATACCTTATCGAATCGTAAATAATTTAAATATTATAAGATATTAGGTAATATAGAATCGTGAGTATTCTGCTACGATAAAACTAAAATCAGACGACAAAAGTAGGATATCGTTGGTAGGTAGTAATTCTGGTGTTCGTTTTCTTAGAAACTATCATGACAGGTCTAAAATATGATGCATCCCTTTCAAACACCAAAGTTATGGAATCGCTATAAAAGTTTTAATTAGGTATTTCTTAGTCTTATTTCTTTAATAATATGCTTTCAATATCGTTATATAACTGCACTGTTTCCTTTAGCTTCTATGACTTTTAGTGCTCTAAGCACCCAATATATTACTAGAAAGCTTCCGTAACATCTGCAAATAGCTCTAAAGTTAAATAACCGACTGTTGTGATCGGTTCCCTATCAGCGCAGGTCACACGTGCGTCGGTTCAGTGGCCGTCATGGGAAACCGTTTAACAAGGGTGATATACCGATAGTATCAATTATCTACCCCGAGTATTACGCAGACAGATAGACACATTATTGGGAAATTATAGACGGTGAAAACGGTTTGGAAAGGCTCATGGGAAAGAGATAACAGTAGGGGACAGTGTTTCAGCTAAACCTCGGATTATATGACTCGCAACGTCTGCTTTCATCTATAGAGAGAACGCCGACTTTAGAACTAAAAAGCATAAATAAGTAGTCGTCGAAGAGTGTATACCGAAGCCCAAATCAAGTTCTATTTTGTAAACAAATATGATCATCTAATTACCTGTTGTGATGTAACACTGAAGCAACTGATTGATTGAAACTGTTCATCCTTGTGAAAATAAAGAGATCCGATCTAATAATGTGAAAATAACTATGCAATAATCACAAAGCAAAATAAGACACTTGATTTGGGCTTCAATATACCTTGCTCGATTCTAAAGATAGTCAACTTATCACGGTCAAGAAAAGAGTAGGTTTTGATGTGCAGAGGATGAGTGCAGAAAAAAAACCCGATATGGAGTATAAAGTTTTCTACGTTGACGTCTTCTTCTACTGTGTTTTAGTTACCGAACCTATTGTCAGAGTTGATGAGGCCTGACAAGATCTTACGACTGTTGCTCAAAGACAGCAACCGGGACCAACTGTTTAACGTTGCTTATGTTGACATCAAGACCAGTTCTCGTGACTCAGTCATTTTATTGACGACAAAGCACATCTGCATAGTAAATCATGATAAGCCAGTTAATACCGTCGAAAGCAAGAGTTTTGAACCACTTTCACTGGACACCGGGAATGAAGCTTGGATTTCACGGTACACGACCAGCGTTCCCATGGAAAAACTTGCGGGAGTCGACCGGAACCCATCAGCTGTTTTTATGGCGTGCAAAGGAGGTATTCCTTAATTAATGCTTAAGAATGTTAGTAGTTAAGAAAAAGTGGAGTGTAAAGGTTAAATGAATAACTAAAGGGGGTCAGTTAAGGCAGAAAGCAAGTCTGGTTTGCAATGATATTATTAATTCTATGAGAAGTAATAAGAAATAAGTCGTCATCATCTCATGATTCGAGTTCGATTGATTCTTCTTTCCAAAACTATAATCTCCTTCGGAAATTCTCACCTCTTTAGACAAAAGAAGATCAACAACCGCTTGAAGAAGCAACATAATGTACTAATATTACCGCAATTTCAAATCCTCCTTGGATTGCACTTAGTTCGACCTTCAGTGCTTGGTCATCAACCTCATCCCAACACAAAAGATGCAGAACTTATGAAACAAAACAAGGTCGGACGTGTCAGAAAGCCAGTGATGCACGGTTTTGGCACACCAAAACTTTGCCCGTATCAATCAAACTGACAGCAAATAAATGACTGACTAAGCAAAATCTTACTAATGTTAAATAAGCGGAATTACTGACAATTTGTAGTTCCACACTCGATTTTGAACGTAAATAGATGGTTCCTGGGTTGACAATAGCATACTTTTTGCTAAGCTAAAATATTGAGATAGTTCAGGAACTAGAGAAAATCCACTCAAACAGGTTTTTCTTTTGCTGATTTAATCCTAAATTCGTTGTATACGATAGTTTTTTAGCTTATGCCGACTGTGATAGTTTTAGGCGTTCGGGTTTTTATTATACTATTCACTCAGTGATACCTAGTTTTATCTATCTATGACTTTATAGAATATTCTATTGAACAATTCACTTCGAGGAGACGTTTGTAGTAGTTAAATTGTAGTTGACAGGATTTTGGTACATCCTGTCGTTTCTAACCACCTGCTGACTAAACCTTAGTTTTTACAGATATCCTTACAAGTCGTTAGACGCATTGAAGCGTACTTTCCTTCCTTAGGGAGTGTTCACACGTGAGGCTATCGTGAGAACCCGTACTCCCATTAGTGATATGTCGGCTACGGCCAATTACTCGGACGTTTCTGCATTAACAAGTGCACGTAATGGCTAAGCAATAATAATTGTCGCGATCGAGATAATGTCCATTTGCAGTCGTTGGAAAGTAGGTAATAAATTCATTTGATTTAGGGATATGAAGGATAAGGTACTGGAGTTCCCTTCGTGAGTCCAGTGACCCACAGCATCTTACGGAGGCCCGATTTCGGACCCGGATTGGCCATGTTTATAGATTATCAATATTTAAGATAGATAATATCAAACTAGATTGGTTGGAGTAATATTTTCGATTACTTTAGAGATGCAATTTCTCTTCTCTTGCTATAAAATAACATTCGAACCCTAGACTTTAGATGCCCTATTTAATTGCCTCCTAAACTAATGTTTAATTTAATAGCATTGCATGCAAACATTCCGCGTTTGAAATCGATCTGTTTGACAGATGATCATGCCTCGGTCATTCGACTCTCCATGTCGCTGGCTGCATGCCAAGGGGTGCAATGTGCCAGGGGGTGGTAGCAGTGCGAGGGGGTGCAATATGCCATAGCAAAGCGGGGGTTGCGCAGGCGCAGAGCAGATGCGGTCGCGACCGTTACTGTTCCCCTATCTGTTGAAATTTTCAAATTTGGAACACGTGTGTTGACAACTTTTTTGTAATCACCCGCATCGTTCCTATTTCGCGATTGCGACGCGCATGTTCGATATTTTTGTTTTTCGAACGGTTTTGGGTGTGAATAACGGTTTAGAAATCAAATCGCTCTTTCAACATATTTGACACATAATTCATCCGTGTCATAAGTATCGTAAGTAGTAAGTATCCCAGAAAAATATTTTGGTCACATTCTGGGACAGTCGTAGTAAAAAAAAAATCGGCACTCTTAATTTACCGTACGCAAGGGTAGACAATTTTCACGAACGGAAATTACCTATCTACTATAAATAAATTGCGATCGTTAAATTATTAATATCATTTTGCAGGCAGTACCTAACTAACCTGTAATTAATTCCAAAGGTAATATTACTTAATTAAATTACTGACAGGAAATCAAAACAGTAAGGGACAAGAGTGACAGTTAAAAAATCAATATAGCCGTTAGGAGTCAGAGAAGGGAGTCAGTGTCCGCGAGGGTGCGAAGCGAACACAAGGGGTGCGCAGGCGCACGCGCCGGTCGACCCAGCGCTTCATTATACCGCGGTATGAATCGTGACATGACATACAATGCGGATTTTATTTATTACGCGATTTCAGAGGGCGAGTATTGGTTGAGTATTTGGAATAGCTAACAGCTGATATAAAATAGAAAACAATATATTTCCTTATAAATTACAGATACGCAGTTATTTTTCATTATTTAACTTCGTAAGGAAAACATCCAAGTTAAGAAACGAACGATATCTATTTTAATTTTCAAGAACAAGACAAGAAGCTGTAATATTTCGTCCTAACTAAATCACTCGTAAAGTGGTGTAAATATAATTTATTAAAAAAATGACGACGTGCAAAAATATACGAACTGTATTTACCTATTTGCAATAAAGAGATATGAAGCTAATGTCTCATCTCTCAAGGAGGATTATTATATTCCTCCTAACTAAAGGATTAAAGCTTTCCCTTCCCAAAAAGCGGTCATAGTTCCTTCTAACGCTCTCCCTTCTCTCAGAGAGGATTATATTTACTACGAGACGGGAGGTATCTTCATGAGGGCTATAGTTCCTTCTGAAGGGCCTAAACTCCCAAGGAGGATAGTTCCTCCTAACTAAAGGAACATCATCATTCCTCCTAAGGAGTTTAGTTTTAGAAATGCAACTAAGAATCGGGTTCTTCGTCCCCCCTTGTTCATTAGGAAAGTTGTAGTTATTAAAGCTATCAGATTTCTTTAGATTACCAACGGAAATAAACTTCAACAATCGCTTCTTGACCGCACAAGTCGTAATGAACCCCGAAATTGCAACAAAATCTATTATTTTCTAACATCAAATCAAACTCCGGGGTATTCGTCCACTCAAAAGTCACACACAAAACCATTGCAATATATGCCGTATTACAATCATTTAAAATCAGCGCTCATGCGCTGTCGATTGTATAAAAACATTTGAAAGTTCAATGACACTAGAAAAGGTGTAATTATGTAAATTCGGAGGGTAGTAAGAAATTTTGTGACCCCGGTGTTTCTTGGACCCCCTACTTAGTTTATACGGTTGGTCAGTTTCAGACAATGCAAATTATGACCCTTCACGTCTTTGAGAGCGCTCAGAAAGCTCTTAGAAATGATTAGAATGTCACATCTGCTGAAAACTACGTGATGCATTTTGAAAGGGTTTCGTATTACATTTTGATATGCCGTTTGAAAAAGAAATAGAAGTGAAACTAGGTACAGTGGACAACAAATCCAGTAAGTATAAATAATAGTCTTAATTTAGGATTTTTTTATTCCAACTTCAACGTTACTTTTGCATAAATTCGTGATTCAATCTAATGTGTTAATAAATTATACAATAATCACTGCAATGATAGTCGTTTTTGATTAAGTGCATACATAAATAAGACACTGGGTGGTGGGCTTCCTTAAAAGTCTGCATGCATTTATTACCTTAGCCGTAAGAATGAAAATCCTACTTCGTATTAACATTAGGCGTAATGTCGACTGTACATTTATCTAGTATAAAAAGCCACCCAAATTATCTATTACGTGTAAAATTTAGAGCTATTGTTAAATATAAGGAGGTGTGAAGGTGCATCAAGGCAAAAAAAGTAAATACAGCGACTATTCACTGCGTATACTGCAGGTACGCTATTGTATTCTATCGAAGCAAAAAAGTCCTATCAAAGACTGAATAGCAGGTACAAAATGTGCTATACAAAAAGACGTACGGACTCAAGACACTCTGTGTGATGGTAATACGGCCTATATGACATTGGTGTATGTTTGATGTGCTATCGACTGTGCCTGTATAGTATTGGAAATGTCAGCTGTTTGTGATTGACGAAAATATAATCGTATTTAATATCCTTTAATTAAAGTATGTTTCGTTGTAAAAGTATTCTGAAATCTGAAGCTGATGATTGATAATCAAATAACTTAAGTAAGCCCAAGAAAAGTTATGTCTTGTCTTCCTATTTTATTTAATCTTACTTTTGATCATTATACTATACATACATAGGTACATACATATTTAAGAAAACTTTATTTAATTTGCTCTGCGAACATTTATTCTACTCCGTTAAAGAGTTCTAGATTACAATTGACAGATGCAAGACATTACAGTAATGTAGGAATAATAATAATAATTGATGCATTTTGATTTAAATATGAAATTTTTTCTCCATTTATCATTTAGATTTTCGTTTCGCATAGCGCATATGCAAGAAAATATCAAAACATATTAAATGTGACAGATATAAATGACAATGCCAGATTCTGCCCCACCCTCAACCGCAAGTTGTACAAGATAACGAATAAATGTAAAAGTATCCCCGTTTTTTATTAAAGTTATTGGTTTAAATTAAAGTTATGTACAAGTTGCGAGTCGAAAAAAAAAGCTTAATTAAGAATTCAGAAAATAGTAAGAAATCGAAGCGATTTATTCATTGTTTTTGTTATTCTTCTATAGGAGTTGCGAGAGTAGTAGAAAATGATACTGATTATGATTATGCAATATGAAATCTGTAATAAGTCCCCAACAAAATGGTACAGCTTAAATGGTCACGTAGTTTTGTAGGTGGGGCAAAGTTCCATTGAAATGTGGCAATGTCTTTTTATTAAATAAGTTGACAATGCTTTAATAGTGTAATATTTGCATGTCACTATTATATGGCAAGATGTGCCTTGGACAATGGACATATTTCATGTATTGTAACCACATTTTAAGCAAATAAAAATATCTTATCTTATAAAACCATATCAAAACTACGTACGTGTTGTGTAAAAACAAAATATTTACGCTTGTGTATGCAAACGACATTTAATGGACATTAACTAAGACTACGCTAATATTTAGGTTAATTAACACCATTGGTGGCGCCGACAAGTGCGTTAAATGTCATTAAAGTGGTTGTCTCTCGACAGATCATTATATCAGTTAAAAAAGTAAAAATAAACGTATCAGATGCAACTTACATGTCAAATGATTGATGATATTAAAAATAATAAACGCATAGGTATCATTATTATGTATTTACAGAGAACTCTGCATCTTTTTTAAGGTTCCGTATCTCGTGTTTCAAAAGGTATTGTGCACTCTGTATTTCTTCTTGTGAAATAAACATAATTATCTTTCTAGGTAGGAGGTACGGTGGAACACTGAAAGGTGTACATGAGAGTTTTTAAGGTTGAGATTTTCTCAAAAACTACTTGACCTATTGCAAAAATTATTTCACTCTTTGATATATAAAAGTTAAAACTATGTAACTGTAACATTATTATTAAATTAGGTCCAGTAGTTTTTGAGAAAATCTCAACCTTATTGCGCCCCCTGTATCCTTATTAGAATAGAATAGAAGAATAGATCTGTATCTATTGCAGACGGGGTAATTGTGATACTAATTGTTTATGCCTACTTCTTTGTGTGTATACTTTTGCAATAAAGAATATTTATCTTATGGGTGTGACGGTTATAAAAGCGAATATTTCTTACTCTTAGTACGAGCCACGCGTTGTAGTAATTTCTCGTATTTACGAGTACAATGACCACACATGTGCAATCTAAAATAGGACAATAGTGGGAGGCGCGTTGTGGGCATGAAGAAGCATGTGTCAAAACAAACAACTCTAGATCTAGGTCACGCCGATCTAGAGATTGCGACAACAGACAAACAGTTTTCTTACTATTTACTAACGTTTATAGATGTAAACAAAATAAATAGGAAACGTGTAAGAGCGATTCCGTCGTGTGTTCTCTAATTTTAAGTTAACTTTGGTAGCATTTTAGACCTGTCAAGTCTAAACTACTATATTAGTAGTAATATAGGCGTGCTTTTTTTAACTAACCTAAATATTACTACGATATGAAAGCACTAACATAGTGATTTCATATCATTACATTAGTTTGAGTTATAATACTCGTACCAACTTGCAGTACGATTTTAAATCTTACGACGCAGATAATAAAAACGGTCCAAAGTATTACACTTGATCTGCTGTTAGCTGTACCTACCATATACCTGATCCTGTTTTATGAAACATCTTTCAGAACAATAATTTCCATTGATGATTTACCTATTAGGTATTTACCTATTATAATTATAGGCTTCGCCGTTTGTAGCAGTGTTTATTTTACATTTTCGTTTGTATGTATGTGCTCTTTGTACAATAATGTGTACAAATAAATAAAATGGTACAAAAAATTGTTCAAAATGACAAATTAAGTACTCAAGTTGTACGATTAGATTTAACCAAAAACAATTTTAATAAGCAGTTAAACGCCTTTTAAACGCCTTTTAAAACAAGACGCAAAAAAGTCTATTAAAAATTTACTAAGAAAAGATGTATTAAGAATCTTAATTTGTAATTATTAGGCAGTAAATTATTTAACAAAGGAACCTTTGGGCCCTTGACACCTTGATGGACAAAAAATTGCACGTTGACATTGGCCATTTGAAAATAAACGGAAGGCGAATTTTGAGGTCGAATTACAAGGGTGTTAATAAGAGGGTCTCACATTAAAGATGAAAAAATAGACGCGAAACAATTGAACATTATTGATTTAATGATTTTTTAAACTTGTTTTGTTTTATTTTTGAGACCACCATTTTAGTTTGGCAAACTGATTTTTTATTAGACTAGGAATATTACTGAAATTACCTTCCTCTAGTCTAGATTCTAGCTAGATTCGAGTATTACAATAAAATGTGTAAAACTAGATCAATTTTAGATAGCTATTAGATATGACTTGTTACTGAGCTAAGACTGATTTTATTAAAATAAGTGTATGTTTATAATTATTTTAGTGTAAAAAGCGCTACTGAGATCGAGTCCAAATACACTTATTTGATAGTGATTCCTACCATACCTAGTTTTAAATATTTAAAAGCATCAAGGTTAACTTTGGTCGTAGGTAGTTAGATAAGTCTTTAGATCTTATCAGTTTTGATGTTATAAGGTAAAATGACACTCAATTGGGTGTTTATCCAACCCAAGGTGGCACAGGTACCATTATGGACGTCAGTGTCGGTTAGCTAACTACACGTTACTTATTAATTGTGACAGATAGGTACAGTACTTCAATGGTAACTTGACTATGTCACTGTCATTTTATGAATTTGATTTGATTCATTGCAGACCTTAATTTTTAGTAGTATTTTTGATTTAAAGTGCCGTTGATGAGATCGGACCACTGTTCAAGTGTTACATAGACTCGAATGCTTTCGACTGTACGTAACATAAACTACAATTTAGGTATTTTGTGGTAATACTGTTTATCGTAGCAATTTGATACGACGCCGCCAGCTAGTCTAGCGTATTTATGTAAACGTTACGTTATTTTACTTCACGTACTTCTTAGTATCTTTATATAGATAGGTACATAGGACAACATAATACAAACAAATACCTAAATTGCTGTGAAAAAATGTGTATTTTTTCCAACACCAGTTCAAAACATCTGCAAGACTGGGTCGTTAAATTCATTGCTATGATGTCAGTCAGCCACTTTGCATCAAAGTGACCTTGGCTGTCTTTTGTTATCATCATCAATAAATAATACACTGATTTTGATATACATATAAATAGCACCTACCTAGGTAATTAACATATTTACTTTGTCCGATTCGTTGTCTTAACTTCTAGGGAAAGTAATTTTTAGTAGGTAGGTACCTATACCTATGTACTAGTCAGCTAGTTACTTAGGCACTAGTCAATTTACCTAGTTACTAGACATTTTACCTAGTTACTAGATTTGACCTAGTTACTAGACATTTTACCTAGTTACTAGACATTTTACCTAGTTACTAGACATTTTGCCTAGTTACTAGACATTTTACCTAGTTACTAGATATTTTACCTAGTTACTACACATTTTACCTAGTTACTAGATATTTTACCTAGGTTGCCTTATATTTATATATATATAAACGATAAGTAATGCAAAATGGTGAGCACAGTCCACATTAATTTTATTACTATGATGTCAGTCACTTTGGATCAAAGTCACCTTGTCTTTCTGTCTTTTGTTATCAATAATATAACCTACCTAATAGTGATTTTAAAGATGTATGGTTAAGTTAAATGATTTTAATCTTTAACAGAAAAATGGTAAAACAAAAAAGAATAACTAAAAAAAATCATTACCCACCTATGAGAAAGAAAGTGTTCCCGAATAAAATTAAGTTAACTATTAAAATATATTTTTTTCTAACATCTATAATCTAACGAAAATGAGACTCTGTCCTAAAAACTAAAAACAAAACATGGTCACTCTATTTGTTTGTTTACATGCAACTAACCTGTTATTCTCTTCTGCGTTTTGCTGCTTTCTGGACTCGAAACTTTGCTGTCCTGCTTCTGTAGTCCACTACTGGGCTTGGGAGCTGGCACCGCCATTGGAGACCTTCTCAACGCCGCTGGCACAGCCGACGCCGGCACCAGTTGCCAGGCAAACCTCTGCGTGCCAGGCAGAGGCTGTTCATTCGCGAAATCGAACCCCCATCTCTGGCTATCCAATTCCAGTTGCCTCGCCAACTCTCTCTCCACAAACCTTCGGTTTTCTTCGCGATCTGTGCACCCGAACAAGTTTCTCCGGACACTGTCCAACGTGCTCACTTTCCTCACCATCCGAATGCTGTCCAACATCGTGGTTTGAAGCCCTGGAGCCCTCACACTCAACGCCGACATGTCTTGTCCACCACCGAACACACGTATCTCCGATAGCATCGACGATTCGACCGCCTTCACCTAGCACAAACAATGTCAACTTCAATCAAATGTTTTGCCCGATAAAACAACTCGCGTATAATACGGTAAAAGGTTGGTCCATCACGCACTGATAAGAGGAATTCTGATAAGTTTTAGAACGTAAATAAGTCGTGAATGACGCGACGTAGCGACGCGCACGTGACGTACCTACGTACGTCCACACGACAGAGTAGCGTTCGCTGACTGCGGCGCATGCGCGGAGCGGAGAACGACCGAAGCGCGATGGCCGCGCGGCGCACGCGACCCAATCACCCGACACCAGAGAGAGTAAATGCCGCTTCTCAACACTAGATGGCGCTGGCGTTATGTAATATTTCTTCTATTCTCATTCTTTTAGGTTAAACTGTAAATCCAGTTTGCTATTGAAATTATCTACATTATTCTTAAAATCAAAATTATTTTATAGAATATAGCGATGCAAGTTTAGAATAAGCATAAATTTATCAAATTCTTTTGTGGTTTCATTACGCGATTGCGGTGCTATTAGTGCTGCTAGCTATGCGTATGCGCAACGGGAAAACTTGGAACTAAGTAATTCAGTGTTGCCACAAACGAGATTGAATTACCGAAAATAATATCATTTATTTAAATAATAATAAATAAATAAATAAATAAATAACGGTGACCTTGAATTTATTAACTCATGTTGTTGGTTATAAAATAAGTGCATCTGTTATTGTATAACTAGCAACAACAAAAAAGTTAGTATGACGTTAGCTAATATTAAGTGAGATACACACAGTATTAAAGCCGACCATGGCATAGCATAATGCATAAGACAAATTCTGAATACACACAATATTTATAGGTAACTGTTTGTTTACCCATCTAAAATAAAATACTTAAACTTTTGAACTATTGAAAAACGAATAGATAGACTATCAATGACTAATATAAGTATAACCACAGTTGCCAAACCGAGATTTTTTTTTACTAGGTACTTATTTTTATTTAGGTACTTACCTACTTAAATTACCTAATAATATTATAATATATAAGAATTTCTTTCGTTAATATAGTTAGTATCTAACTATATTATAAATGAGAAATAATCGGGTAGATTTAGTAAGTACTTAATAATGTATGATGAATTAGGTATCAAATAAGATACAACTGTGAGATGTTTTGTCTTTTAACACGGGAAGAGACTAATGCATTAAGTGGCAACACTGGAACCAACTTGTTTACGAAGAACGAAGACGTGTCTCTAGTTACGTGTGCAGCCACGATTCAAAGCTTCTTATCAAACCCATGTCTATCTCTTTCATACCTGAACTTGGATGCGCTGCATAAAAAGGGAGGGAAAATATATAAATAGCACACAACATCGCCGCCATTTTGCCGAACAAATACTCCGAGTAGATTCGAGTTGATTCAAAAACCGAATTTTTTTGGCTACCACGTTTTGAAAACACACTAAGTTTTCAATTTATTTTAGTCAATTACTTTTTACAGTAATTAAATAAAATTACATCAGACAACGTTGCATTGCCGATTGGTTTCGAAACTATTGACATAAATTCCGATATTACCGCGATTAGTTGCGAAAATTCAAGAAAAAATGTATTTAGGACGCGTAAATTGCAACAAAAATATGTGTTATGTACAAATTAGGACTTACCTATCAGTTTTTATGTAATATTTTCACGGAAAAATCGACAATTTACCGTCGGGGTTCACTGCACTACGGCGTACTAATTTTCAAGATATGACAATGACGCGATGGCGAGAGCGCGGGATTGACGCTCATTGGTGGAAAATGGCGGCCTGTTGCCTGATTGGCTGGTGGAATTTTAGGCGCCAAATTTCGGTTGGTCGAGACGCCGGATGGCGGGAAATGAACGAAGCACTTTCCGGTGCGCCCGAGTTTCGTTCGTCGCGGAAAATTGTTTGCCGCGGTTTATTACCGATTATTTTGTCGAGCTTAAATTAAATAGATTATGACGGTGATATTGTTTTGTTTCGTATAAACTTTGGTTCAGTTTGGTCGTTATTTTGCATAAAAATATTTGTACTAACATTACATTTTGTTCCGGCGATTTGCAATCTATTAAAAATACTTGTGGTGCATTTTTATTGTTCTGAAATACTATGTACACACACTGCCTGGCAATTATTTAATACCTTGTTCTCCATTTTGTATTATGTCTAATAATAAAATACTCACAAATACTATACAATGCTGCTTTCACATTTTTGTATCTTTGAAACATTTTTTAAAAGTTGATCAGTGGTTGGTTAGGATAAGAACATTAATAATTTGTTCTTAGGTAGGTAGTTTATGTAGCTTTCTGAGTATTATTTATATAGATAAAGTTATCAAAACTTCTTTGATTTAGTATTCTAAGCTGTGAGAATATGTGGCTGGGTTGGTAAAATGTGACTGCACGCATATAAATAAAGCTTTTTATCTTATAAGCTTATTGAAACAAAAACATTGTATGCCAGAGCAGCGTTAGCAAAGCATTAGTGACATATTGACCTATTTATAACGGAAATCGGCGTGGGTTTGTGGTGTGCACAAAAAGTGTTTCCGTTCGGCGCAGGCGCAGATGTTGCATGGATTTCGTTCGGTGACGTTTACTTCACAGAGCACCCCCACTAGAGTCCGCATATGAGGGCCCCCGCTGCTGCCAAGTATACTAGTAAGCACTACTATAATAGCGCCACGCCTCAAAAAATCGTTTCATTCGCCTATTGAACGTCGTGATGAGTTTGTGAGTGAGAATGAGGTAAAAAACTATTTAAATATGTCTTACTGTGCGGTAAAATTATGTGGAAAGTCTGCTAAAACATCGAATCTTCAAAAGGATGGTATTTCCTTTCATCGGTAAGTTGAATTTCCATATAAAAAGATTAAAACAATAAAATAAATTTTGCTGCATAATGTGTACCATTTCAGGTGAGCACGTTGATGTCTTTTTTACGAATCTCTTTCTTTCATGTGTTAATTCATATTTAGACATCCCGCTTACTCCCCGGCACGTGTAAGTTAGTGCTTTCAGTAACCCGTTCGGGAATTGTCGATGTCGATGTTGTTAGCATATTCAAAGGAGATTGATCAAACCAGGCCCACCCTTTATAGAAGTATACTGTTATTAATTTAATATTCATATTTTTCTACCTCCTGTTAGATCGAAATATTATTCGGAATACATTTAATTTATATATCAATGTTCTTGGAGTTCAGTCAGTCAACTTCAGTAACGTCGCCTATGATTTCCCAACCAACGTTGGAGACAACATTTATGTCTAAGGTATGTTGCTTGAGCATAACTATAAACTTTGATAATTTTATGTCCTTCAAATTAAGATTAACATGTAACTATTACATTTTTACAGAACTTTATTGAAGATGAACAGTATTCAAAACATACCGTAGTACCGCCAAGAACAAACCCAGCATCTTCTGAACATTTCACGCTGCCAGAACCACAAAAGCTCGCACCATGGTCCACCACGCGGGCCCAGTGCCGATTGGCGGATTACACATGCCTTAGATATTTTTTTTCTACGGCATGAAGGTTTCATCACGATGTTTTCCTTCACCGTTTTGAGAACATTCGGTAAATGTACGTAAGTTTTTCGGTCGAAAAAAACGAGTATAACTCATTAGAACATGGCTGCCCTGGCTGGGAATCGAACCAGGACCTCCGTATTGCAAGTCCAGTGACTCAACCACTGCGCCACCGAGCTCTCTCTATCTATAAGCTATCAAGTATCAGTATTATTTAATTTAATAAAATTAATTTATTTCTTTACAATTTGAGCTGTTTTATTTATTAATGTTTAGTATTACATAGTAGTAGACATTTGATGTCACATCAAATTCCGCAATATGACTCATCCTAACAATTTTCTAAATTCAAGTACAAAATCGCTTATCAGAAAATGTCGATAATCGATACATCCTATATTATTATCCCATCCTTGCGCTGCATTCGTTCTGCGCTTACGACGTGCGACGACCTTGAATTGGCCAATCAGGATGTGGCTTGTCCCGCCCCGCACCTCGTTCCTGTGGCGATTTCGTTTTCAAACAAAAATTTGTTAATGCGGACTCTAGTGGGGGTGCTCTGTGCGTTTACTTACAATCAAATGCACACAAAAATACTTTCACTTAAACTGCAGGTGGGTCAAGTCAAGTTGGCCAATATACATTTTTGAGCAGCCATTTTGTTTTTCAAAAATATCGAAAATCCGTGAAAATCTTCTCAATCCAGTCATATTTCGGAAATATCTTTATGTGAAATTGTTGAGAAGTATTGTAAAAGCGCATACGCAATGATATTTTTGCATAAAATGCATTTAATTATTCGGTTTCGGTTTTTTACACTAAACCGGGCTCGAAAACTTCATTATACATGAAGCAAATAAGTTATTGTAAGTATACCTACCTAAATAACTTTTTGCAGTAACTTTTGGTTAACAATATCGATCAGGTTTCAATGTTCGTTGCGATAAGAACTTGTATTGGGCGAGAGCTCTACGTCCCCCTTATTTATCAGTCTATTTCCCCCTACATCCTGATCCGAATGTGGCAATGGGAAGCGTGATTGATGCAAACCACATTGCGGCTAGCTCCCCGCAGCCCACAAAAACGTACCACCTGCCAACCACAAAACTTCACGCATTTCCGATTTCCTATGCGTTTGTTTATAACAAAAATAATTATAAAAATAAATGTTGTTTTTATTAATTGGTACGTTTTAGAAAAGTTTTTACATGACTGCCGAAATGAAGAGGGGAATTCGATTGTCTAAACAGTTTAATGTTTTTTTGCACATAAGGCGTCGTAGCTTCGTCTTGATACCGGAACGTTGATGTCGATACCGAAATCATGCAATCCTTTAAATTCACAATCAGAGATTTAACGCCAAATTGCGGTGTTACTTGCATGATATTGGCATGAATTCGTGAAACGTTGGCAATGCAATATATTTTATTTATTATAGGTATTTGGCTAGCCAAGCCAACAACACTTTAAAATCAAATCTCTTTATTGCAATTTAATTTCATCAACTTTTACCTACTCTAAAATCCGCCATCATTTTGTAATTGATTGATTTTATTACATACTTTACTCAAAATAACTTCACATTGACGAAATTACCTCTCATTAAATAAAAAATAGAACTTTTACTAACTTTTATTTTCAATAAAACTCACTCCACTTTCCGACGTCCGGTCTACAACATGAAACACTCAATCGATTTGTCCGGTAATCAACGCAACCAGCGATTCGTCCTGACAAGTCCTTCGGAAAGAATCCAGTGAGATCGCGAGGCGTGCCAAATCACCGTGTAATGTTACGTGCTTTGGACACCTGGACACTCGGGTACGGAAGTGGTTTCATAATTTAAGAAAAGACAGACAAGGTGTCGGGCCTTTTGTTAAGTGCATATTTGTCGCCGCTTTGCCTATAGACTACTCCTGAAAAGTAGCAGGTGCCCTTCACAGAACAGCAATGTAGGGTATCTAACAGCGAAAACCTGTAATTGGCTATCAGTTTTATATTGTGTAACTTACCCTTTGATAATTGCCGTTGGTTTTCCAATAAATTAAAAATAAATAAAAATAAAATAAAAAGGCGGTCTAATTGTGGATCTGACAGTGACAGCAAACCTATTCCCATTTCCATTGCAAAGATAATGTGTTTGTCACAGCAACCTAGCAAGTTTGCTGTCACTGTCAGATCCACAATCTATAGCCGCACCACCGGTATAAAAAAAGGTGATATGACCAAACTACAACATACCTATTTTGTAGATTGGATACCATTCTTGCAATAATGACAGAGATAACTTCTTAGACACTATATATGGTCTAGTCCGGAAGTCAAGAAGTCTTTCGAAAAGAATTCATTACAAAAACTTTTATAAATAAATTTTATAATTGAGTCACTTCTTCGCGACTGTACGAAGGACGATCAACGCGTTCACGCAATGATCGATTTAATCGGGAAGGGTTGGCTCGAAGGTAATTTTCTTTCTGATAGTGTAAAAAATTCTGTGGTTATTTTGAACCGGGATGGGTAAAACAGTTTATTTATTAAGCATCAAGGGACGATCAGTTTAAAATTAATTAGTAGATGCAATGGCTTATCGTATATTATTTTTTTCTGTACATTTAGGTAAGTAGGTAAACTTGAAAACAATACTACATCGTATATGTTATCGCAGGTACAAACTTCCCGGTCGTAATTTCGGAATCCCTTGCAGAGAAGACTGGCGCACTGTCGACTAAATGGACTTTACAACGTTATGTTTGCGTCGCGGGTTTTCGTTCCACGCTATCATACGCAAAAAGACGGCGAAGAGAATTCGTGGCAGTCCTAACAGCATCCTTTAAGTCATTATAGCGTGGAGGTATCGTTCTCCAATTTATAATAAAACACTTCGTTGAGCTGTTGATCAGAAAAAGCTAACTCTTTTTGATTAGCACCTCAATGAAGCATACCAAATAAACACTCTATGTTACTATAGCTATAATTTTTCAGATGTTTTACTAACAAATGTGGATCTTTAATAAAAAGTCCTATTAATATTTTAATCGGAGTTTAAAAAAACAGTTATGTTACCGCATATAGATAATATTATGTTCTTAACTCATCACATCAAATCCCAGACAGTAATTCGTATCATTAACATCATTATACTCGTCTCTTTGTATTTGTACCACTGTACAGCCAGTATACAGTATACAGCATGTTATAGTTATAACGAGGCGATATTGTAGCGGCTCAGGCAGCGTGGCGGAGGATGACAGGTGCCAATCTTGAGTGCGCAAGCGCAGCCAGTGTTGCACACTACGTGTTTTGTTGAACGACTAGCTTTCCGCCTTCGCTGTTTGCATGTTTTGAGTTTTCCTTGGAAAGCCTATAATTATGGAGGGTTATATTTAACATATATACAGTCATTTAGACCAAGCTCGTAGACACTACTCCGTACTAACCTCGTTTGATTTTGACGTGCCATTGGTTTTGGTTTCTTCCTCTTGCTCCTCCTCCTCGTTTCCTCCTCGTGCCTCTACAATTAGTAAAGGTTGTTAATCAGCTCTTCATATTTGCGTCTATCTCTGTATCTAGAGGTAGGTGTCATTCTATCGTGGCCGCCAAATATGATGAATACGATATCTATAAGAGTTGGTTCAGCCTTTCTCCTTTCGCTTCCTCCTTTCGCTTCCTCCTTTTCTCTATCTCCACTTCAACTCTCCCGGTCTCAAATGTCTTTGTTGCGTCCTTGGTTAGAGTATGCCACTGGAACCTATCCAAAGCGCTGGTTTCCCAGGTGTTCGGGTCGTCCAGTCGGATAAAAGGAAGGCAGCTGGTACAGAGTGGTCCTGTCCCGCTGCAGACAAGCGCTGCGAGCGTGCGGCCTGGAACGGCCCGAGAAGTGCTATCAGCAAGCGTGCGTGGAACTCTGGTGTAGTTCAACTGATAGCTCAGAGCTCCCCACAATTCGCGGAGGAGGCCACCGTGGGGTTTTAATCGGTGCAAGACTAAGTCCGACATAACACGTCGCTAAAGTGACGAACAGGCGGGTATGCTGCATTTCCTCACGAAAAAAAAGGTGTTCGGGTTGGCTCTATAATCAATACTATTAGTATTGAACACAAAACTATAGAACCATAATCCTCCTCCAAAAAGACGGTAATATTGATCATTTTTGGAAAAATCCTTTTTAAAATTCGCCCCGTGTGTTGCAAGGACTGCACAAAATAGTTCACGCGTCACAAACTCCTGCGCAGTGCAGTGATTGCGGGAGGATGCCGCCCATTACGGACCCCTACCAACATTCACACTGTTGAAGCCCCTCTATCTTTTGCATTGTGACCATGACCTGGTTTATTTGATACCCTCTTCGGAAAGGTCTAGGCGAAACAGCGATGGATATGAAAATAAGGGAAATAATTGGGTGTTGTGATTTTTTTAAGTGTTTGTAAGGATACCTACCTAATAATAGTGCGTTTTGGTCGACCGTTGGTAAATGACTGTTGCACAATAGTATCACGAGCGATTCGTCACAATCCATATGTACTATATCTAGTCGAAGAGTCGAACAGTTTTGTAAATTGAATACTTGCTGAATTTGAACTATTTTACCCTTCTATTATATAATCATACAAAAATACAACTCGCCCAATGCGGTCTCGTGAAAACGGTTCACTAAGAGAATTATTCAAAAGTCTAAATACGTACTTTTTTTGTTCGTACTAACCCAATATTTAGTAGGAGAGTTGCAACCTAGCATACTGATCTGAGCTCCTAACCCATACTTATGGCTGATCTGATTTATCACAATAAAAGCGATTTCTTTTAAAAAACCAACTATGTCCATGTCTCGTTTTTGTTAGATAACGTTTTTAACAAAAGCATACCATGTATTAAATACTTAGTAACGTAGGTAAGCTCGATACTCTTGGAGTGATATCAACTGCGTTAAAGGAAACATATGTGTCAAATCAAATTTCTATGTATTTACAACAGTTAGGAGGCAATAAACTACCAAATTGAATTAAACCTGATATCTGGTGGCCTCATTACAAAACCGGAAGTTGTCCAACAATGAAATATGAACAATTACATTACAATTATGCCAGTGATATGATAATGTTCTGTCGTCGATTGTCACATTAGACAGAAATCATCCTAAATTAACGTGTTCCAAAAATGACAGAATTAGATATTCATTGTTGTAGAACGACCGCTTTGTAACAAAGGCTTTTTAGTTTAGTTTAAGGGCCTTCCATGAGCCAACTAGCGCTGCCAATCTTTGCAAATTAATATCTTCCAATTTAATCAATTTTAGAACATGATGAAGAAATTCTTGCCGTGGAACCTTGTCATTCCGTGACAAGGTCGCAGGTTCAAGTCCTGGCCACGAAATTTTTCATCATGTTCTAAATTATTCACCGAGCATGGATAATGCGTACTAATTCAAATTCTTAATCAATTTTATTAAAAAAGCTATGTAGGTACATAATGTTTATTATGATAAATACTATTTATTAAATGCTTATTTATAACGTGATTCAATGTCTGTAAGTTGTACTTCGCATAAAGGGGAATGGGAACCTTTGAGCCAGGGACATCTCATGTATTTTTATAGTTTACTTTAGTTAATTTATTTATTTTTTAGGTAAGTATTACTGGTATTTTGAATTTTTATTATGGTTTTTAAATAAAATTTTCCACACTGAACTAAAAACTATATGTTAACTATATATTAGGTCAGTTGAACTATCTGAATGGCTTAGCGTTACAGATAGTTCAACCGATCCCCGACAACGTGCCCAAAATGCTGGCGGCATTTCCCCTCTGGATCGCTAGGCTGATCCTTTGGGCGAAATACAGGCCAGCAGCTTAGATCGTGAACATTCAAGCATCCGTATTCTTTGCACTCCTTCCTGCTTGACTTACCAATAGAAGTTGGTCTTTTTCTTCCACTCACTTCCAAGAACTATGTAGGTACTTTGTGACAATAAAGATTTTCCCTTCACAAAACTTGTCTTCAATAGTTATGTCACACTTGAGTCATGTAAATGAAATTACAGAGGGTCGTATACGTATTGTAAGCCAACAAGTGTTAGCTTACGAAGGGTTACAAGTACTTACTTGGGAATTGGATTAGAATAAAGAAATACGTGGAGTAAATAATAATAATAAATATTTTTATTTCAGGCATTATACCCATAATAAATTTGCCGTTCTCACATCGGTGACACAAATACTTCAATACTTCATTTATTCAACCTTAGGAGCTCCAGGGAACACTTGGCTATGTCATACATAATGTAATCATTTACAATAATATAAGGTACATAATACAAACTAGATTACGGCTGGATGTACGAACCAGAAACAGGGCAAAGAACCGACCCATGGGATATAACAAAATGAACTAATTGCGGCTGTAAAGAGGCCTTGTCAATGTTTTACAATTTAGAGTAAGTTTTTAATGGATTCTGGAATCTAGAATAAGTAACTTTTTATTACCTGATATGGATATTTCATCAGATTTCATCGACGGTTGGTTTCGATTGTTCGTCTCTACTTCTTTCTCTGTCCTAAAGATTCACTAGCCCTCCTCCCTAAATTCGGAGTTTAGAAAAGATATCAAAAGGAAAGATTGGACAAAGATTTGACAAAAGATCTTTTGCACGTGTGTCCACACGTGGTAAATAAGGTCATCGACCCTCAATTTTATAAAGATTAAAACAATAATGTTCTCATTAGTTTACTTGATTGAATTTGGAGAAAGGATGCATTTTAAGATTTCAATGGATTTGAGATGCTTTATGTTTTGTTTAATGCAGCTGCTATCCCGGAAATACGTAGTCATGGTCAATTCGGTTGTAATGTAATTAAAAAGTAAATGAAGTAAGTATATAGATACTTTACCTATGTCATCATCATCAGTCTATTTATATGTCCCCACTGCTCGGGCACATACCTTCCCTTACATCTAGGGAGCTCGGGCAATGATACACCACGCGGGCCCAATGCGGATTGGCGGATTTCACCTGCCTTAGATTTTTTTTCTTCTTCTAGGGCATGCAGATTTCATCACGATGTTTTCCTTCCACGTTTTTGAGAGCACTCTGTAAATATACGTAAGTATGTCCGTCGAAAAAAACCGAGGATACCTCATTGGTACGTGGTTGCCCTGGCTGGGAATCGAACCTAGGACCTCCGTATCGCAAGTCCATTGACCCAACCACTGTGCCACCAAGCTCAATACATCATAATAATACATCATAACTATATTATAGTTACATCAAAATCCATTTGATTATAACTAATCTCCCGGAATCGATAGATATTTATTATTATCTTTAATACCTTTACCACTTGCATCAAAAGGTAAATCGGGTACAATACGTTAACCTATAGGGACACCTAAATTTTAAAAAAAACATCGCATCGTAAAATAGGCTCATAAGACCTATTATCCCGTCTTTACTACGCGGTACTGTCCGTATTCAGAACTGAATGCTATCTGTTTGTATTCAATCCAGAATCGAACCTAGAAACCGGAGCTTATAATTCACCCATCACTTAACATACCGGCATGTAACACGTAATTCTAAACACGTTTATGGATTCTAAGGGTGCTTTTCCACCGGAGATATGATAGCTGCGTAGCGTAGCGAGGGCTACTTGTGTAAGCTCAATAATCATAGACAGTTTTGAGTATTGAGTTTGAGTTCGGTCTTACAACTATCAGTTTTCATACAATTTTGACAGACGTAAGTGCGAGTTCACGCTGAGATCGTGTTTAACTGTCTAATGACTATCGGCCTTAGCCACCCAGACTGTTCTATCTATGAATAGTAGAGGACATTCACAGCTGGAATATCGCTAGTATCTCTCTAGGTTTCACGGGTCTAAGAAAACCCGGTCCTTTGAAAGGCTTGCACCGAGACATAGGTCCAACGCGTAGAGGCCCCTTAGAGAACTTTAATTTGAAGGGATATGTGATGCACCTAGCGGGACCCGTCTCTGAGCGCATCAGAATGCACTCAATGACAGACCCCGTCAGGTGCATAAACTATTGCAGTGATTGGAAATTACAACTTTATTGGGGCTATTGGTTTGGGGTGTTGGTGGGTCAGTCAGTCTGGTCTATAGAGCGAGACGTCGGACACCTGCCATGATCACATTGTCTCGAAGTTATGAAAAAATTGGCAGGCGGTGACTCGCCCCTCACTAGATGGGCCCTCAACATGGTCGTCAGAAAGACAACTGAGAGCAACACCGGTGTGAGCGGCTAAGGGGTGTCGAGAGGTGTACTGCAGTTTCACCATTACTGGAATGCCAGAAAGTGGGCTACTCCCGGCTTTATGCCTTTAACACTTCCACCCCTTCGAGCTATATAGATGTAAGTTATAGCTCTAACGACTCCACTCTGGCCGGCTGGCTAAGGCAAGCCAGAGGCGAGAGTCCTGCAGGTCCCCTTGGGAGTCCACTCCGAACAAGCCATTGCGGCAAGCCGGAGACGGGGACCTGGACCACTCTCTGGAGCATTCGGGTCCGTGGTGTCGTTACGCACCAACAGCTCGCCACAAAGCTGCCCTGCGGGCCCACAAAGCTGCCCTGCGGGCTATTATTATTATTTAATTATGGACAGGCAGCTCATCGCTGATATGTCCACTTCATAGTGTTTGTAAAGTCTATCACTTAGTGGTATTGTTCTTGTTAATGGTTTTAAAATAACTGTCCAATTTGTTTTTGAATGCGTTAACTGAGACGGCAGAGACAACGTCGTCTGGAAGTGAGTTCCAGGCCTGAACAACTCTGTTGCTCAGGAAGTGACGAGCGACATTGGTGCTGAAGGTGGTGCAGTCTAATTTCATGTGGTGTCCTCGCAACGGTCGTGTGTCTGTCATATTAAACATTGCCTTATTGAAGTCTGGAAGGTTGTATCTGAAGGTCATGATTTTAAATGTTTCGATCAAATCTCCTCTCAGTCTTCTCTCCTTCAATGTGGTGAGCTGCAATATCCTCAGTCTCTCTTCGTAGGGCTTCCGTCTTAAGGTGAATGGGATTTTAGTTGCTTTCCTCTGCACACTCTCTAGGAGGTCTATATCCTTCACAAAATAGGGATTCCATACCTGGAAGCCATATTCGAGTAGGGGTCTAATGTAAGTTTTATAGATTTTAATGAATATTCCTGCAGTTAAGAATTGAAAAGATCTTCTTATCACGTAAATGAAAGATTTGGCCTTCTTAACCAATCCACCGATGTGTTCTCCCCACTTCAAATTCTTCGTAATTAAAACACCAAGATCCTTCTGACAGTCGACACTGGATATCGCCGAGCCATCTATCCTATAGGTAAGTTCAGGATTATTGTGGCCAAGATGCAGTACTGAGCACTTGCTAACATTTAGCTTGACGATCCATTCTTTGGTCCACTGCTGAAGTCGATCAATATCATTTTGTAACTGAACACAATCAACTAACGGGTTTCCAAAGAACTTTCCATCGTCTGCGAAGAAGGCCGATTGTGACTCTATTAGTGTAATAAGGTCCGTAACAATCTAATAGTAGCTAATCTTTTTTATAAATTGTATGTTTATATTATCTCTTTGTGTCTACTTATTGAGGTATCTGTAATAGTGTAATATTTGGTATAAAAAAAGCTAAGCTATGCAAATCTGAAAGAGGGATTGGGTAAACGTATTCAATAGCGGAAACACCATCCCCCTCCATGCCTTTATATTCTATAAAGATCTAGAATGACTAAAGTATTCTTCAGTAATATATTTTATCTAAATAGAGAATATAAAAAGGTATGCAAATTAAACGATACGCATTAAATTAAATAGGTACAAAAACACATCCTTCGCTACGCAGCATAGGCATCTGGTGGAAAAGTACCCTAAGCTTATTCTAAGGTTCCCAATTCGGAGGCCGTAGGGCCGGCCCTCAGTGCCTCAGGGCAATGCCCCTCCAATCCTGTGTTATTGTTTTTTAGAGTTCCGCAGGCCATGGGAAGAAGCTTGAACGGTATTGAACATATGTAGTTTGTTTGTAGATTACAGTAGCAGTAGTAATGAGTTTAATGTCCGAATCGTGAGAACTAGTACAGTCGAAGACAGAGATAAGTATACAGGGGGCCTCAATAAGGTTGAGATTTTCTCAAAAACTACTGGACCGAATTTAATAATTCCTTTACAGTTACATAGTTTTAACTTTTATCTATCAAACAGTGAAATAATTTTTGCAATATGTTGAGTAGTTTTTGAGAAAATCTCAACCTTAAAAACTCTTCTGTACACCTTTCTCTGTGTTCCACCGTACGTACTGATTAATTTTGCTACGTAAACATACACAGTATGACAGTGGATAGTGATTATCAACCACAATGAGCTGACAGCATATTTAATGAATAAAGAATATTGATATATGAGTCGATATTAACCTAGTAACCTTTCCTTTAATACTTAGCCTGTTAGACATATACGTGATTTAACGTTATGCCACGGTTTAAAGCTATCGGTCCCTTCTAATTTAGCTAACTTTGATAGTTCTAAAAGTATCCTTAATAACTTTATAATGTGAGAAAGGGAGGCATCACTTTTAGACCTGTTTTAGTATAAGTAGTTTAAAAAAAAACATGTCAGTCTACGATATTCGTAAATTAACACTGCTCGAAAGTCGGAAGCGGAACCCTTCGTTTCTTTCGCTGGTCATTTGACCAAACGTGACCATTTGAATAGTTGAAAAGGTTTAATAGCCGCTTCAATACGTCGAGTCTTCAACTAACTGGCGTATTGGTAGTTGTAAAAGGAAGACAGTAGGCTCTATTTCATTGGTACTCTGATTCAACCTACTAGGTAAAAGGTCTCGTATTTAATATCCGATACACGATTGGACAAACTTCGCTCGATAGAAAAAAATCACAAACATATCCTTTCCATGTCTGTTAAAATGAAAATTATGTCCAAACCGAAATAGTTATTCACACAAAACATATATCAAAATGTAGGGTATTATTATTACGAGAGCTTGTTTAAAAAAAATCTAAGTTTTGTTGGCGTATTTTTATTTTCCTGCCAAAATTCATTCAAAATTAATAAAAATACAAATATGGAGTCACTGTGCCATGCTCTTCACTCCGCCGCTACGGAACATCTTCTGTCTCTCGCTTGAGTTTGACAGCTCATACTCATACTGGCAGCCCCTTAAGTGTTTTTCCTTAATTACAAAATACATACTTATGTAGACAGACACAAGATAATTGATGATGAATTGTGAAAACATAATCAAAATTTGTTTAATAATTTTATTGTTAAACGTTTGTCAGACGTTTAGAATAGTTGTGTTAAAAGAGAGAAGCAGAGAGGAAGATCTGCCTCCTGATCTCCTCCATCCTCCTCTACGCAAACGAAGTTACGGGGTACAGCTAGTTCTCTAATAAGAATCGACATCATCAAGTCTAAAAAACAAAATCACAAATTGATCTCAGTTAATTGGAGATCTATAACAAATCGGATTTTTCAATTCGTTATCGGCCAAACGAAGATTGAGTGTCATCGTGCGGAACCGGAGAAATGCTTCGTGGGAAAGCTGATGACTGTTGCCCAGCAGGGGGCAATAGGTTCTGGGACCTCACAGAGAGAGAATTCTGTGTTATTTAGGCCCGTATTAATAGTCTGAGCTCAAACTCAATCAAGAGCGAATTCAGCTGATACGATATTTATTAATAAACCAATCTTGAGGGCGTATCACGTTATGTCTAACTCAAGTCGCGGTTCGCCTCCAATCAGCAAATACGTTCTCAAGTGTGAGTTTGACAGTTCTCTTGAGAACTGAGTTTTGTGTTTTGTGTGAGAGTGAATTATAAATACGGGCCTTAGTTTATTAATGGACTGTTCGTCATACCAATGTCATGTTTATTATATATTATAATATGTAAGAGAGTAACCATAATACACTACCTACCTATTGTAAACAAACGCAAACTGATCCTCAATCATATTGTTGTAAATCCTCATTCTTTTTTTAAAACTGTATAGCTTTGGAAACCCACTGGAAGGCACTGGTCTCCACAACACAGGGAATCCTAGTGTGGAGACCAGGGACCAAACATACAAACAAGAATAACAATTTTTTCTTGTATTTTGTACCTAACTATTTTAAGTTAAATTGTTGTTGCGAAATAAATTATTATTATTTATTGTATTTATTTATCAGTCTTTTTGTGTATCACTACTACACACTCTATTCCCACTTATGCAGCAAAACGCAGTTGCATAATTGATAATAGTTTGTTGACTCGCATAGTTTGCCCTCTTATCAATTAGATACTAATTACAAGGAACAAAAACAATAGGTGGTAGGTCTACATATAGGTTATGATGAAATTTCCTTCCCAAATGATAGGTCATTTTAAGTAATCACAGAGGCACGTATTCATAAACGTGATTTAAAATTACGCCACCGTTTAGCCACCCTGTCCCTTCCTATCTTAACTTTTTTCAACGAAGTGTGAAAGGGATAGCATCACGATTTAAGGGAAGTGAGGTTTAACTAGGTTCATGAATAACAGCAAGAGGATATATCCAAGTCGGCCTTTACTTAAACAATAAAATGAAAAAACATTTGCAAACATTTTTTAAATGCTTATTTATAACATGATTTAATTTCGGTAAGTTGTAGTGCGTATAATGGCGAAAAACGGCCGTTTATCGCCATGTATTGTATATTTAAAAATAGTATTTATCCTAATAAAGATTTTGTACATAGATTTTAAAAAATATATATATATTGGAAGATATTATTATTTTATGATTGGCGGCGCTAGTTGGGTCATGTCAGCCTAGGTCACAGAATAACAAGTAGTAAGTACTACATCCTAGAACTATTTCATCAATTCCGTTGAAATTATCGGCCTAAATAGTTCTAGGATGTAGTACTACTTGCCATAGAGATAACTCACCTTGATATAGGCCATCGCCTATATCAAGGTGAGTTATATCTATGACTCTACCTCGACCTTTACATTTATTTTTAATTCCCCATAATTTCTGTCATTTATTTTAGCTGGACGAAGCTTTGATTTGTTTTGTCCGTTGATTAGCATTGTTGTCGCGCGGACAGCGTGACGGACAGACAGACAGCAAGACTGCACTAAAAATATGACGAAATGCAATAGTTTTTAGTTCCAAAGCTCGAGAGACGTTACAATCATTTTATTCAAAGAAGGTGGTAGATTACTACGCTCTATATGTATGCGAATGAATCCCATTTAATTTTTGTTGCTTACATTTGTCGTTGTCACATGTATTGTAATAATAAATGTATTTGTTTGTAAAAAACAGAGCTTAAATAACCTAATACAAGAAGTTTATCTATACTATTACAGTACATTAATCTGGGTACCTAATTAATAACTGTGGGTGTGATCAGACCTAGTAGTATTTTATCGTCAGTCTATTTATATTGCACCACTGCTCGGGCACAGACCTTCCCTTACATCGAGGGAGGTAGGGTCCCCGTTTTGTCAACAAAACCCTCGATGTAAGGAGGATGCGGGGAAATGCTGCCCAGGACGCTGGCAGCATTTCCTCGCTGTAAATGAAAATGAAAAGCAATGCCCCTAGCTATTTGCTGTTTCAATTTACTGCAAGTAATCAATATCTTTGTCCTCCACGTATTCATTCATAGGTTCTGTTTAAATGTCCTAGTTAACTAGACACCTACTGACATTTGATACAAAAGGTCTGTCTCGCTCTGTGAGTCCCGTGACCGCAAGTACGAGTAATTAATATACGTCTTGTCTTGACATATAAGTAATTATGTAAGAACAGAGGATATTTGTAATGATAACATGAAGAAAATTTTTCATCACGACCGGGATTCGAACCAGGTACCTCGCCATTCCGTGACACGCTCTATTCCAACAGAGCCACTGTGATATCATTTAGATTTTCGTTTCGCATAGCGCATACAAGAAAATATCAAAACAAATGACGTTTGTAATATTTTTTATGCGTCTTATATGCAACAAGAGTAAGTTAAAATTGTTTAACTAATAACCCCTAGATTTGATCTTTTAATAAGCCAAAAGAACGTCATGTATTTTTGGAATAAACGCAATGCGGAAAATCGATTTCACCTGCATTTTACAGCGGTAATCCGAGCGACACTCGAATAAAGCAAAATGAACTTTAATCGTGGAAAGGATTTAATGTTGAAAGCAAATTGATCAGACGTTTCATGAATAATCCACATTCGATTGTAGAGCAAATTAGATTTTAATTATTGTTGTTCTAAAGTTGAAATCGAATTGATTACACACTTACAATCTACATGAACACGAGCTACACGAAAGCAAATACGATTTTAAATATTCCAGTTCTAAGGTTGAAATTGATTTGATTAAACAATTACATGAAAAATCTACTATCGATAAAGTAAATTGGGTTTTAATTGTCCTAGTTCTAAGGTTGAAATTTATTTGATTAGACAATCACGTCGAAATCAGCTGCTGCGCACGCGCATCTGTCAGTGTTTGCGCGAACGCAGCGCGCGCTCCTTGGGCGCATGCGCTACGAGTTTTACCGCCATTTTCATTTGACGCGCACGATTTTCTTTTGTGCGGACGTTTTAAGTTGTAATTTGTTTTAATTCTTCCAAACGAAAAGAAGTCCCAAGTTTAACTGGTAAGTTGATTTATTATTGATTAATTAGTTAAGTTTGCATCTCGTTTTAAACTGTAGATCTCTTTAAATAAATATTAATTGGAAGTGTTCTGTAAGAAAAAACCTTCGTACCTTAGATGGATCGCAGGGTTATAGTAGGTACTTATTCGTAATTGTATAATTATGTCATGTGTTGTCTAATTTTAAGCTCTGACAGTTCTATAGTGCCATCATTTTTCATAATTTTGATGTAAGAAAGATACAGCATTTTAGAGATAGAAGAAAAAATGAAAAAGAATGAAGATTTTTTGAATTTGCCGCGTTTTCTCAGGTCACTCTTTCGTTAGCCAGACTTTCTATAGGATTTAGCCATAATTACAACTTAAATAATAATTGTAAATTGTTTGTAAGAAAAAACCTTGATGCCTTTTGGATTTATGAAATAGTATAGTAGGAATCAGAATCTTTATTTGTAGATTTGGGTAATTGTTTACATACAACGGTGTTAAAAATGACAAAAAAAATGTAGCACCAAATCCTGCCAAGGCAAGGAATATAATATATTGAACTAATATACTGAATTGAACTGTAAAATAGTCGTTTGCTTTCGTGTTCGATTCTCATCAAGGTAGGTTTCGTAATACCTAATTCAGAGTTTTATAATCTGTTAAGGTTAAGATTTTCTCAAAAACTATTGCTATTATTTACTATAGCGATTGGGAAAACTCTTTCACTATTAAATAGTATAATTTAGATTGCAGACCGTTTGCCACCTGTCATGACTGTTTTCGAGCTGTTAGCACGAAGTGGGTCTTATTAGAATCGTAAAAATTCTAATAGTATCTCTGGCTAGCCCATCATAATCAACCCGTATCAATCCATCCGACTAACCCCTCCGTAGCGGCTTTTTACATCCAAAATATGGATAAATGACTATGCCAGATTCTGCCCCACCATCAACCGCAAGTTGTACCTACAAGATAACTAATAAATGTAAAAATAACTCCCTTTTTTTATTAAAATTATTGGTTTAAAATAAAGTTTTGTACAAGTTGCGATTCGAAAAAAATAGCTTAATTATTAAAATTCAGAAAATAGTAAGAAATCGAAGCGATTTATTCGTTGTTTTTGTTATTCTTCTATCGGAGTTGCGAGAGTAGTAGAAAATGATACTGATTATGATTATACAATATGAAACCTGTAATAAGTCCCCAACAAGTCACGTAGTTTTGTAGGTGGGGCAAAGCTCCATGTCTTTTCCACGCACGGGCAGTACCAATGTGACAGCCTAGGGCACTGTTAAGGTTAAGCAGTCGTGTAATTTTCATCCCAACCGGGATTTGAATGTTGGATGTTGGAAAAAAGAGTACCACGAAATTGTGACATACCGGTTCTAATGCCTTTACGATGAAATTTTTCTACGTTTATATATTTTCACTGTTGTTTCGCATAGCGTACCTAATGCAAATTCAACCTATAAAATTACGTCATTAGATCAGTCAGTGGGTTGGGTACCCAATAGTTCCCATGTCATAATTATTACGTAGGAGCAACATGAGATGTGGGAATTTGGGAAACAAATATGACCGGAAGACATGTGGTGAGACGAGTCGGGGTCGACGACCTCGTTCGGCTTAGAACAGTACCGGCTGCGTGTGCGCAGAGCAATGAACACGTCTTCGGAGAAGAACTCTGTTTGGTGTTGATTTGATGTTGCAACTTACAAGTTGAAATGAATAAGTGAATCAATGAGTATTTTTTATACACGAATAAAGAACTTTACATAGCAAACGTGAAAGACATCTTAATGAATCCCCCAGGGGGCTAGCCGGCTGGCCTTGCGCTCAATTCCTGTCAATTTTTGTACTAATTTTCGCAAAAAAATTACTGACGGGATTTTGACTCTAGTAGAAATCGTCGCAGCAGGGACTGCTGCTGAGGAAGGCCTGGAGATTTAAAAGGAATGAATTTCGATTTTAAATTATTTAAATACGTACCTACATATCTAAACAGAGAGTACATGGAGTTTTTTTGCCACTTTTGCTCCTCAGCGTTGGAACCTTTCCCTTCCAAAGTGGTGTCCATTTTTGTTTCAATCCAAAATATGTTGACGTGCAAAAATGTACACAACGTGCTTACTTGCAATAAAGACTTTGAAAGTTGACTTTGACACTCGATAGCTTTAGGCAGAGACAACACGATTCCATTTGCTGCGATCCTGATACACTTCCTCCAAACTCATCAGATCAAGCTTTCGGAAAAATTTGCGATCTTTTCGCTGAAAGCTGTTACGATAACGATAACCTTTTGTACATTTAGGTTTTCCATTTGTTGTTTTATTTCCCAATCTAAGCAAAGAAGATCCAACTGATTTTATTTATCGGGACATCCATCTACTAATTTACGAGTGGTCAGAACGGAGAGCTAACAGTAGATTTTGGACTTCTTATTATCTGCGTCGTAAGATTTAAAATCGTACTTCAAGTGTTACCATTGCTATGCTGTTGTCCGTAAGTACCTACCTATACTGAAGATTTAAAAATAAAATAAAGATACCTTTCTGTTAGATTCGACCACCAATGTAGATGTCACCCAAAAACAAAATGTCTTCGTGAATTTATCAAATTCCAACCCATTTTGTGACTCCCAAACTCTTAAAACACTTAAAACATCAGCGGGTGATTACGATAGAGTCAGATAGAGCCCTTGTAAAACATTTGTTATTAACGTAACTTATCGTAAGTTGGTTTTAAGTGGTTCAACATTCTATTGTTACTTTTTGTCGTTGTATCGAGGTTTTGCACATGGAGGAGAAGAAGTTTATAGGATGTCGCTCTAGTTTTCTTTGAAATATTACGTTTACGAACCTGAGTCTGACTATTATTTCTTATGATACAGGCGAACCTCGGCTTAACAGCAAAATAAAGTCCCTCTGTTTCATAAGTCGTGACCATTTCAGCAACATCCAAATTAATCCTCCGTTTAGCATTTTTTTTATAGCTACTAGCCCCAGAGTTTTCGGAAATGGTTTTGATTGAATAGATATTTTTAATAAATTAAGGCAACGAAGTAGATCAGCCGAATCGTATGGCAATAAAGGCCGATCACATTAAAAAGCATCGGAAAGGCAACGGCAGTGGTTGTAATGTAACTCTATGAAAACTGAACGCAGTAACGGAGCGTCAGCGACAAAGCAATTAAATTAAAGATACGTAAAATCTCAAATTTTTGACATGCACACACACAATATGACAATGTTATTATATATTTGTAACGCTGTGAGATTTTTATGTAATAAATAAATAAATAAAGCAAGTGAGCAGCAACCACGCGGTGTATAATTTATCATCTTTCATAGATTTTTAAACGTTTCAAGCACTGCTGCTGCCGTCATGCTGCCGTTGCCTTTCTGTTGCTGCTTATATAGGTTGAGAATCGAAACCCGCATTTAAGATATAAAACTGTCTCCTTTCCTTTAAATTACTATGCGACGTCCTCCTTCGCAGTTCCTTTTTCCTTCATCTACGAATAGGAGTAAAATGCACTTTCATTTTCAAAAGATAAAAAGTTCTGTGTAGATTGTTTTGGGTTTTTGTTCAGGAGTCTATCTTGCTTTGATTGTCCGGTCTGTGTAACTTGGGACACTGTACAATGTTCAATAGCTTACGTGACAAACGAACTATAGAATAGATCCGTAGTTCAGTTTTGTGGTTAGACACGTCTTGCGGTCGTGAGGTAATCGAGTCGTCCTCAATTCCTACAAATATAGTTTTGGTTGAAATGAATGGCATTATGTCGTCAATAGCATTGCCGTATTGCAGTTGGGAATTAAGGGGCTGCCAGCTGTCAAACTCGAGCGCGAGACAGAAGATGTCCCGCAGCGGCACAGTGACTCCATATTTGTATTTTTGGTTTAAATTTGGCAGGGAAATAAAAATACGCTAATAAAAGTCAGATTTTTTTAAGACAAGCTCTCGCTTTTATAATACCCTACATTTTGATATATATTTTGTATGAATAACTATTTCGGTTTAGACATAATTTTCATTTTAACAGACATGGAAGGGGTTTGTTTCCGATTTTTTTCTAACGAGTCTTCATCAGTCCCTAAATAGACACCCCAAGATTGCTATATGTTTTTTAAAACGTTTAATTTTAGTAGTTAGTGCCGTACCCTTGATAGAAAAACTGTAAATCTAAATCTAAATGTAATTCTCTGTCTTCTGAACTTGGAGGTGTAACAAGCGAGTTCAGGCGAGGTGATCACTATCATTAATATATTCTGTTCCAAATGAAATAAAAACCGGCCAAGTGCGAGTAGCGAGTAGAGTTTATAAGTATGAGATTTTCTCAAAAACTACTTGACCTATTGCAAAAATTCTTTCACTGTTTCATAGATAAAAGTTAAAACCATGTAACTGTAAAACATTTATTAAATTCGGTCCAGTAGTTTTTGAGAAAATCGCAACCTTGGGCCTGTATATTTATCTGTCCTAGGTAAGCAATTAAATTAACTTGTGCAGCGGAACTGCGTCGCAATATAACAATGGCCAAGGCCGCGACTGAGTAAACATGTGTTAATGCAGGCGCATGCGCTGCACTTGCGGCGACCTTTGCGCAATACTGATAAGGCACGCGTGGCCTACACGCATTGCAGTTTTGAGCACAAAGTCAGCGTAAGCTCGTACTTAAGACTGTCATTATTGTTTTAATTCTTTCTTTTATTAATGGACTCGACAGTAATTTGCCAATGTCATGTTACAGAATATTCAAAATTTCATATCGTCTTCTCTTCATCCAGGGGAGTCGCCGTAGCGTCTTCACCCTGGGTAGCCGCGTCTTCTTGTCTTCATCCAGAGGAGCCGCCGTAGCGTCATCACTCTGGACGAAGCAGCTCGACAGTCACGTTCACTCCCGAGCTCGTAGTGGGACTCTTGACTATAGCGCCAAACTTCAGATCCTGCATGAATCCTCCAATAATTTCGCCATACTGTCATTCGCGAACATTTTCTGATTAATTTAACGTGATATTATATACAAAACACCCACAAGACTGAAAATTATCAAATAATTTCGCAAGGTTGCGAAATTATTTGATAATTTTCAGTCTTGTGGGTGTTTTGTATATAATATCACGTTAAATTTCCGTCGTATCCCGCCATTTTCAAAAGACCCTGTCATTATTGTATGTAAACTGACAGTTGTAAGAACGAACTCATACGCCATTTATACTCAAAACTGTGTGACTATCGGCCTTAGATTCTAAATTTGTAGCGATTCCAGTCCCCCAAGCATTTACTAACTAAAAAAAAATGTCAATCCCATAGATTTTTATATTATTCTATTAGTATCAAGAAAGGCCTTCAAAGTGTAGCACGCTAAATTAAATCGTAGCTAAGCAAGATCTCACTCTTAGCGCGATGAGCATAAGAGTGTTTATTAGTTGCAATTGAGATTAGATTTGGCCGCACTGCGGAATCACAGCTAATCTACCACTAAGGCAATTTGAGTTCTTACAACTGCAGAATGGCTGTCTTAACTCAATCATTGTGTTGTAAAAGCAAACTCTACCTGCTACTCTATCTCAGCCTAAATTGTCTCTATCTCAGCCTGAGATTAGGGGACAATTTTGAGCGCGAGCCATTGAGCTATTACTAGCTTAGCTACACACAAACTGGATATGTTAAATTAAAGATTTTCTGGCTTTACTTTTTACCCGACTGCGCAAGAAGGAGTGTGATTAGCTCAGTGGTATTAAAGGCGATAACTTATCTTATATATTCATTATTACTTATCGCCGATAAGTAATAATGAATCATTTTTAAATAAAAAGTACGCATAGGTCTCTATGGTTGCCCTTAACATTTTTAAAACAAAGCAAAGCATTACGCATGCGTCAATTTCACGCCTGCGTATTGCGGTGTACCACCATAATCCTTCTAAATTCAGAACAACACTAAACAGCTGCTATAACCCTTACTTTCTCTTTCACTCCCCCATCGTTACTAATAATACCAAATGCATTTCCAAATGGGGTAAGTCACCATTGTATTTTATCGATTAACACATTCTATCTCTCTCGCACTCGTGTCAGTATCGATTGACTGTCAGATTTGACAGTGCATTTAACAGACCGGCTGCAAAACATTTTTGTGATTATTTACAAGTATTTGTTAGTGAATTTTACAGTTTTAGTACATTAACGGGATAACAGCTACTAACTGCAATATTTGGAATATTTGACTCGGTAAGTTTTTACATATTTTATGATTGCTTTACGAATAATTGCGCACAGAAGTGAAATTGCCAAGTTTGGTTAGGTTTGCGTCTGGTGCCTTTGTGATATAGCAAAGCTCGTAACTTGATGAACTTTTATCTTGCCACACCTCTTCCTTTCTACAACGTAAGAACTCACGATCCGCTAAAAATGCATTTCCTTTGACCATGTTAACTAACTCGTATTAATCACTTACTACCTTATTTTTGAAATTCAAATCTTTTATTTCAGCCATATTGTGTCCATAAGGGTTAGTTACAAGAAAACTTACAACTATGTTAGACTTTTACAAATTAAATAAGTAGCGTACATGTAGATGTACCTACTTTTAGAGGCTACTTGGCATACGAGTGTCCACTATGAATGTGTCCACTCGACCAGTGCCTCATGAAGGTGCAGTGCTTATAAACGTTTTGTTTATTTTTGTACATATTAAGCACTGAGGATATTAAGTATGATTTACGTCATTTTCCTGAACAAACGATGGCCTTCCATCTGCTGCTATCCTGGTAGATTCTGCAGATGCTATTCTAGATTCTGACTACACTGCCTAAATTGCCGTCTCGTAGAGTGCCAGTCAACAAAAATATAGTTTCTTTATTTTTTATTAAGAACTTAAATAGCATGGACATTGATTCTCACACCGAGAGTTACAGGTCACCGTCGTGAAGTCGTAACGGTTAGGTCTGAACACCATAACACCGCGTCTCTAAGAGGCTTAACCATGTTAATTCGAACAGGTGCATGACTCCGTGAGGTTGCGCAATCGCTCGGAACTTGGCTCTTGTCACGTTCCGTTTCGGCACATTCCGGAATTATTTAGGGTTGAAGACGTTATGGACATTTTTGGTACAGAAGTCATAGGAGATCAATGACAGAAGCCTTCTTTCTTCATAGATTAGACATATCTAGCCATCCTTATACCGTGTTTCGAGTAAATAAACTCATTTCATAAAACCGGCCGCACGTAACGGAAAAGTGTACGGTCGAGTTTTTAAGGTTGAGATTATTTCAAAAAGTACTTGACCTATTGCAAGAATTTTTCACTGTTAGATAGATAAAAGTGTAATGTAACTGCAAAATAGTTATTAAATTCGGTCTCGTAGTTTTTGAGAAAATCTTAACCTTATTGAGGCCCTGTCTACTTTTATCTGTCTTCGTGTAACATTTACTATATAGTGTTACTGTAATCATGTTTTAAGTTAAAAGTTACTGCTTGGACAAGTTACGTCATTGACTTGGATTCAGTACTTTAGATAGGTGCAATAAAGAGAACTTGGCCCCTTTTCTACATTTTATGTTCTTGACGGGATTAGGCTTAGGTTACGTTGCTAATTGTGTATATGTAGTATTTCGCGATGATTACCAAGACTGTTCGCCACAAACCTAGTGTAAGTTAAGTAACCCACTATCCTCAAACAGTATTTGTCAGTTTCACACTTCGTTAAAAATGTTAAGTTAGAAAGAGACCATGGCTTAAACCATGCAATAACTTTCAAGTCACGTTTATGGCACAGTGCTAGAGTTTAAGAGCATGCAGTCCAGAACTCTCTCATAGGTAGAGAACGCCAGAAACTGATAATGAAAATCATTGTACGGACAACAGCATTGTACGGCAACTTCAGTACGGTTTTAAATCTTACCACGCAGATAATAAGAACGGTCCAAAGTGTTACAATTGATCCGCTGTCAGCTGAACGGTGGAACATAGAGAAAGGTGTACAGGAGAGTTTTTAAGGTCGAGATTTTCTCAAAAACTACTTGACCTAATGCAAAAATTCTTCCACTGTTTGATAGATAACAGTTAAAACTATGTAACTTTAAAAGAATTTTTAAATTCGGTCCAGTAGTTTTTCAGAAAATCGTAACCTTATTGAGGCCCCCTATATACTTATCTCTGTCTTCGACTGTACTAGCGTAGCAGATTACAACTCTCCTCGAGAAGGTATTTGTCCTGCTGTGAAACTTGATTGGGTGACAGATGTTTATACCTTTCGACATGAAATTGTCAGTTTAATTTAGGCTACTTAATTGGGCTATAAATTAAAGTTATCGTACTTTCTCTACGACAGGTGTACATTTAGGTACGAGTACCTACCAATTTATGTAAAAAGAACTGGCTCTACTTACACCTGCCGAAGAGATAAGGATATTACTAGACCTCCCATATCGGGAGCCTTGCTTTGTTGCTCTATCTATAGACTCTATACTATAGGTACCACGAAAGCTTTCACACTTTAATTTACGATGATCAAAATTACTATTAGTTGACTCTATTCATGAAGGTATAAATTTCGCTGCACCCCATGGAGAGAGCCTATAAATGCGAGAGCTTGTATAAAAAAATCTGATCTTTGTTGGCGTATTTTAATTTCCCTGCCAAAATTCATCCAAAATTCATAAAAATACGAATGTTGAGGCACTGCCTCAACTAACTATCTGCTAGTAAATGAATTTTTGCAATCGGTCAAGTAGTTCTCGAATGGAGGCCACGAACGGGTAAACGTAGTGTGGGACGCCCCCCGACCTGATGGAGGGATTACCTTCGCAAGATGGCTGGCAGGGACTGGTTGCAGAGAGTAGGGTTGAGTGGCGCTTTGGGAGAGGCATACATCCAGCAGTGGACTGATACAGGCTGATGATGAAGTAGTTCTAGAATAAATATCAATCATATTGTGGCGCTCTGCATACTTATCTCTGTCTTCTTGTGTGAAGGTAAAGGTGTGGGCTGAAAACCAGCGCTGACGCACTCTGAGTCAGCATCAGCTGAAGCGTAAACCTTTTGCCTAAGTTTTTTTTTGTGAACCTATAAATTATCCCACTGCTGGGCAAAGGTCTCCCCTCTCCTCTTCCATCCATCCGTGTCCTGAGCCTCTTCCAGCCACCCATCCCTGTATCTAACGATATCGTCTCTCCACCTACGCCGAGGTCTGCCCCGACGCCGGCGACCGTCCGATTGCCTAAGTTATATGTTTGTTAATTGTCACTGTAATTTATTAGGACTGTTTTTATTTCTTATATGTATATATATACTTAATAGGCAATAAATGTTATTCTATTCTATTCTAAAGCCGTTCTTTGTTCCATGGCTCTATCCTTCGAACCACCAAAGTAAACCCTGGCGTGTGGCCCGGATGTGGCACCGGTGTTACCAAACATCATAGATGGCAGTCTGTTATGAACACTGCTTTTGTTTACACCCCCTATAAGGCATGTTCTTATCCTTAGCTTTGAAATCGGTCAATGCCCTGAAGATACTCAAGTGAACGTAGGAGTGTCAGGTGCATGTAAGAAGAGTTATCTATATAGAGTCGCTCCTTACAAGTAAGGAACCCATCATGTTGGAACTTGGAACCAGTATTGTAACTAACATGCTGATGAGATTGAAGTTCATTTTTGACATAAATGACAATGCCAGATTCTGCCCCACCGTCAACCGCAAGTTGTACAAGATAACGAATAAATGTAAAAATATCTCCGCTTTTTATTAAAATTATTGGTTTAAAATAAAGTTTTGTACAAGTTGCGATTCGAAAAATACAGCTTAATTAAGAATTCAGAAAATAGTAAGAAATCGAAGCGATTTATTCATTGTTTTTGTTATTATTCTATAGGAGTTGCGAGAGTAGTAGAAAATGATACTAATTATGATTATGCAATATGAAACCTGTAAAAAGTCCCCAACAAAATGATAGGTACAGCTTAAATGGTCACGTAGTTTTGTAGGTGGGGCAAAGCTCCATTAAAATGTGGCAATGTCTTTTATGTAACATTTTGGCATAAATGTTTATTATGCCAAAATGTTACATAAAAAACTCAGCAATGCTTATATAAAAAAATATCAACTTAACGTACCAAACACAAAATACTCATTTACTCATTTATTCGGCCTTTGGTACACTATCGAACTTGGTTAGGGGCTTTTGAATATGGCGGGCGGGAAGCGAATTTATTTGATAATTTTCAGTTTAATGTCTACAGTGGGTGTTTAGTGTTTAATATCGCGTTAAATTATTTAGAAAATGTTCGCGAATGACAGTAGGTATGGTGAAGTTATTGGAGGATTCATGCAGGATCTGAAGGTTGGCGCTATAGTCAAGAGTCCCACTACGAGCTCGGGAGTGAACGTGACTGTCGAGCTGCTTCGTCCAGAGTGATGACGCTACGGCAACTCCTCTGGATGAAGACAAGAAGACGCGGATACCCAGGGTGACGACGCTACGGCGACTCCCCTGGATGAAGAGAAGACGATATGATATTTTGAATATTCTGTAACATGACATTGACAAATACGAACTGTAAGTTTTTCCGTCAAAAAAAACGAGGGTAACTCATTGGGACATGGCTGCCCTGGCTGGGAATCGAAGCTGGGACCTCCGTGTTGCAAGTCCATTGACCCAACCACTGAGCCACCGAGCTCTGTACAAGGTCTTATGTGATTATAATTCGAAATATTTTAAATACGGTAATTCCCATTTTATCAGACAAAGGACAACTAAAGACTAAAATACAATAGGTATAATATGGCTAGTCACCTAGACTATCATTTATGAAGTAAAGTCTCGCAGGCCGATGCAAATGGTGCAGACTGCATTCCATTATCGCCTACAGACACAGATTTGAATGCATAATGTATACTCTAATGCTTGATACATAAAGAAACAAGATTGACTATAATAGCTACCTGTTTTGTTGTAGAGTTTAGTTACGTATATCGAGTTCGACCCAACAAATACGATTTCGAGCCAACAAATTCGAGCCTGTTGGCATTCGTCTTGATTAATTAGGCAGTGATCATCGCTAGGTCGATTGTCGATTCTAAGGGGTAGGTACGGTCGAAGACAAAGAAAGGTGTACAGTAGAATTTCTCAAAAACTACTTGACCTATTGCAAAAATTAAAACACTGTTTGGTAGATAAAAGTTAAAACTAAACTACAAAAGAATTCAGAACTTTAACAAATTAGAGCATAATGAAAAAAATATTTCCGTGGGCAGAACTTGAACCTGCGACCTTGTCATCCGTGACACGCTCTTACCAACTGAGCCACCACAGGCCACGCCACGCCCACTGAAAATCTTCATCGCTTTATACATACTTAAAAGGTATGTCACGCACTTAAAAGGTCTATCGGACAAAAGAAAACTTACAAAAAATTTATTAAATTTGATCCAGTAGATTTTGAGAAAATCTCAACCTTATTGAGGCCCCCTGTGCCGTGTATACTTATCTCTGTCTTCGACTGACAATCCCAAGAATAAGTAGATGTATTAAGATAGGCAGGTACACTTATTTGAATAATAAAATAACCTTAAACATATTGATCAGATGCTTATCGACAGCTGTTAATTAAATCTTACATAAATCGACAGATGTTATTTTATGGTTTTGGGAAGTACTTAAAAAGATGTTTAGGCTACAAGACGGCACAAAAGAGCTAGTCTGAGCTCAAACCCAATCAAGAGCGAATTCAGCTGATACACTCTCATGACGTGATCACCATCTCAAGTATGTCATTTATTATTAAACCAATCTTGAGGCTGTATCACGTGATGTCTTTCTCAAGTCGGTTCGCCTGCATTCAGCAAATACGTTATCAAGTGTGAGTTTGACAGTTCTCTTGAGAACTGAGTTTTGTTTATTAATACAGCGGCGTTACTCACGTGATACCGGATTCCTAAACGCGCAACTAAGTTACGTTTATTAATAGGAACGCCATCTTGAGGTCGTTCTCAAGATTGACTTTTGAGCTGAGAGTGATATATTATACGGACCGTAGATACTCGAAAAACATTACCATTACCTTTCAGCAGTCTGGTAAATTTTTTATCATCATATGAACAAATACGTACCTACCTACATTGTACTGAGCGAGAAATAGGATTTAAATTTTTCTTACCTTACCTACATCTTATTAAACTCAACTAGGCAGTTACCTACCTACTCATAGTTTATGGAATAAATGAATTTCTAATTTCTGGCAATGGCAGACATCAAAACACATCAAGTGTAACACTTTGGACCGTTCTTATTATCTGCGTCGTAAGAGTTGAAATCGTACTGCAAGTGATACCATTAATATGCTGTTGTCCGTACTGAAACAGAGGGTGCGCAGGAGTGATTTGAGCAACAGATGTGCGTCAGGGGGCGAACTAAAGACAATATCGATCTCACAGCGGTGCGCGTGCGCCGGTATTGATTTTACCATTCATTCGGTGTGGGGTTACTGCACTGGCAGGGGTTGTTTTAGAGTATTTATTTAAAGGGGTACCTACGGATTTAGATTTTATTATACAACAATCATTTACCATCTGTTTTACTCGCGGATTACAATCTTCACCAAAGTTATTTACGGTCTAAAGTTCTAAACATAAAAAGGTGTACGGACAACAGCAGATCAATGGTAACACTTGCAGTACGATTTTAAATCTTACGACGCAGATTATAAGAACGGTCCAAAGTCCAAAGTGTTACACTTGATCTGCTGTTAGCTGTACCTATGCTTTACATAAACTGTAGGTAAGTAACAAAATAAATATAGTAAGTTTACTGTCGCGGAGCGTCGCAGAGGGTCGCGGAGGGTCGCGACTTCGCGCGACTTACTTTCGTCCGCTAAAGGTGTCGCGAGCTATCGCGCGCGACGCACTGTCGCTCGTCTGTCTGAGCCATTGATCTCCTATAAATAACTAGATACACAAAGGTCTTACTAAAATAATTTAAAACCGTCCAAATAAGGGTCCATTGTTAACGTCCAAATAATGTCCAATAAAGCAAATAAGGGTCCATTCGTCCGGTTGGACCTTCTTTGCGCTCGAACATTTTTAGAAGGCAGACTGTGTATCTAGTTGTTTATAGGAGATCAATGGTCTGAGCCCTTACAATATCTGTAAATATATACATTGTAATATACATATAGTTCGAAAATAATTTATTAATAGTTTGCTAAACAAATAATAATATTGTAAAACATCACAAAATGCAAAGTGCACATAAAACTGCGCGAGCGCAACGTTTGCAAGACGTAAACGCGAACGTAAATGTTATTGACAATCATCTAAACCTCTCCAAGTATGTCATTGCCGGTGTTTAGAGCAAAACGTCGACTTCATCGGTAATAAACTTAAGATGAATCGTTGAAAAACTTCCATGCAATTTTCTTTCACGCAAAAATTAACTCCCAACACACAAAGTAACTATTATTTAGGGATACTTGCACTAAAATATAACTGGATTGTTAGCGAACTGAAACCGTGAAAACGCATAATTTGGCTTGAGGTTAGCGCTTGACCTGAGGCACAGAATATATAATAGTCCTGAGGTCAAATGAGAAAATACACCTATGTGCCGTTATTCATACACCTCGTTAAACCTCACTTCCTTTAAATCGTGTTGCTATCCCTTTCACACTTCGTTAAAAAAGGTTAAGATAGAAAGGGACTTTAAATCACGTTTATGAATAACAGCTGTGGTACAGGTAAATCTTTTGAATAACTCTGAATACGTATAGTTAGGTAGTTGGTTACTCAATCAAATTGCTGATTTGGTTTTGAAATACAATGGTAGTTTTTATTGAAAATGGCGTCTCTGTTAAAACGACCCAGCAATCAATATCCATATGGCTACACATTCACTACGATAGAAACAAATTCTTACTACACAGACTGTATACGATCCATTAGTGGGCATTTATCGCTAAATACTAGAATTATTGAATCAGCCGTTTAAAAGTTACAAGGGGTTGTACCGAACTAATCAGGTTTAGACCATAAACAAAATAAAAGTTCGCAACACGAGTGCGCGCGATCGTCACCTCAAATTGGCCATTACGTGCGCGTGCGCATGATTACGTTACACGTCGACTTGAAGCCGCTTCTTTGTCGCTATGACGACGGCGGCGGAATGCATCGCCCGACGCATTACATGTTGTGGGATCGTCAAGTAATTTCCGCTGCGATTCAACCGTGGGTAATACGCGATGGGATGGACTGATGCGGGGATAGATTCTATAACTTGTTCGTCTACCGTCCAGTGAGACAGATGGTCACCCTAGGGTACATATTGGGAAATGGTTGAATAACCGTGGATGCGGGAATATGTTCTCAATCTTGTTAATCTGCAGCCACTGAGCAAGATGGCTTATTTCGGTTATACATCCTAAAACATCCACCCACAGACCACTTACCCCAGAGTCCTGTAACAGTCCGTGTCTGCCCGCACATGAGCGCAAAATTGCTTCGCGACACGTGTAGGTATGCTCTGAGTGATAAGGCCGCCTTTGTACAATAATATAACATGTAATCTACCATGTTAAAATGAAAGTCTTTGTACAGTCGAAGACAGAGATAAGTATACAGGGGGAATCAATTAGGTTGAGATTTTCTCAAAAACTACTGGACCGAATTTAATAATTCTGTTATAGTTACATAGTTTTATCTTTTATCTATCAAACAGTGAAAGAATTCTTGCAATAGGTCAAATAGTTTTTGAGATAATCTCAACCTTAAAAACTCTCCTGTACACCTTTCTCTGTGTTCCACCGTACAATAAAGAGTCTATCTATCTCTTTAATACGGATACCCCTGTCCCCCGCTTCGTCTCTATGCGCTCATCGTTGACAGAATTTTTGTACAGATTGCATGTCTGTGGGGTACATCCACCCTAGGGTAAATACTCGGAAACGTGTGTGCATCTAACGATCCCGACGTACGAGGTCTTTAAATTTCGAATTCGAAAATTCCGAGCAAGACTCGGATTTTAAATTTCTTTACCATCTTTTCTTTCGCACCAGTTCGAAAAGTTTAACAAACCACACATACCATATATTTCGACGATCATTTGCTACCTACACACTCTTATTAACCAACCGCAACTAATCAATTGCCACAGCAAATTGCCGAAGCAACGGATCCTTACCCGTAATAGCGGCTAACAGATAAATTGGTGACCAATTTAGGGCTATTACTTAATCGAAGTATATCGAAGCCGAGAATTAGATGCCCGCATGTCTGTATGCGTCAATGTCGACAGCATCCCACTTCGACAAATTATCTATTTAATATATGCAGGCCAAGAGAGCGGATGGGCAAGTCTCGTGAACTACTAATAGACATCAAAAGGAGATAAGTCAGAATTTGTATTACGCATTATCCATGCTCGGTGAACAAATTAGAACATAATGAAAAAATTCTTGTCGTGGGCAGGACTTGAACCTGCGACCTCGTCATTCCGTGACACGCTCTTACCAACTGAGCCACCACAGGCCACGCCACGCCCACCGAAAATCTTCATCGTATTATACATACATACGCAACTCCATCTATCGGACATTAGTAGGAGATAAGTTGGTATCTGGGACATGTATTTCTGAATAACCGATACCTACGAGATGCTCCAATAACTTATGATGGGAAAAATTGCATGCAGAAATGACACCGAAAAACGTAAAATCTACATGTCCACTAATCTGTACTGAGCACGCGCAGTGGACCATGGCACAAGCTCCCTCAATATAAGGGAAGGTCTATGCCCTGACAGTGACGACATAGAAATAGGCAGATGATGATAACCTTGACAACATGATGGCAAGGTTAAAGTTTGACACCTCAAAAACTGAACAGAATTTAAAGTTTTGGAAAATTAGTTTAATTTTGAATGGACTGATTCTGGCTTATTAATCTGGGTGTTTAATACAAAACTAAATCTGACTGCAAATACTGCAATGGTCAAAAAATCCGTTTAGGTATCATGAGTATGAAATGCTGGTTTGTTAAAGACCAAGATTCCGCTGAACATTAGTGAGCACTAGCTTTTCTTGTCCAACTAATGTCTGATGTGGAATTTGACACATGTAAGATCGAGCTCACGCTTAAAATTGTGATGCATCTTGGCCAAACATCCTATAAGTACATTTTATATCTCTTTTCTACGAAAGGAAGACGTCAATAGATCATAGTTTTTGCCTGTAGCTACAGTTCTCACGAGGATATTGCATCCTTCACCCACAGTTTCCGCTCATTGTCTTAGGGGGGCGCAGGCGGTGAGAAATAGGACTTCTCTATTTTTATTCACCCTAAGAAAATACTGTATTTACCAGGTGTTTATTATTATTTATTAAAAAAAGTTTGAAGCGATTCTGATTTACATTGTGTGTTTTAATTGAATCGAAACGCAGAAAATTGTAAAAACAAAAACATGCGTTTTTGCATCGTCTTTTGTTTGTTCCGTGATCAAGACCAATCAAACTGTTTATCGAAGTCTCAAGCCGTTTAAGTTCTAGGAGGTCAAAAAGGAGGCGACATAAAACACGATAAACATTACCTCCCTCTTTCCAGGAGTTGTGTAATAAAGTAGCCTTTATTTTGCGTTTATAACAATCAAATTATTTATCCCTATGTCATCATCATTAGCCTCTCATCTCTAGGCTTTTATCTCATGTAAATAATGGCATTATTATTTCTGTTTCAATTACCTTACAAATCCAAAATCTAATATCAAAAGAAAAAAACAATATTCTGAAATCGGGAATATTATATCAGTTTATATCCTGCTAAATAAAACGTCTATGCGCAGAAGAGGACAAATGTTCCGACATTTTACCACGGGATATTACGAATCTCTCTTCAACTTGTTGAAGGGAAACAAGGCATAAATGCATGTCTCTGATGCCTTCATTACAGTGCCGTGTAGCAACTAGGTACATAATAAGTATCCAGTACATTGTGAGTACTAGGAAGTGGCGACGACGGCGGTTTCGCTCCAGTCACCGTCCACCGCATCGGACGCATGGGTGTCATTCACATCTACAGGGGATATACTCGTATGTCATTGTAGCTTTGGACATGTATTTAGTTTAATTCTAATGGGATCATGACAGTTTTTGTCACTTGCCAATGTAGTTAAGGATATTCTGTAGCGGGTTCTCTTGAAAATGGCGGGAACGACGGTTGCAAAATTATTTGATAAATTTTCTTTTTATGTCTACATGGACTATTTTGTGTTTAATGTCACGTTAAATTAATCAGAAAATGTTCGCGAATATCGTGAAATATGCAAGATCTGAAGTTTCAAGCTTTTATCAAGAGTTCCCTCTACAAGCTCGGGAGTGAACGTGACTGTCGAGCTGCTTCGTCCAGAGTGATGACGCTACGGCGTCTCCTCTGGATGAAGACATGAAGACGCGGCTACCCAGGGTGAAGACGCTACTGCGACTCCCCTGGAGGAAGAATATGTTGAATATATTGAATTTTCTGTAAAATGACATTGGCAAATGACGAACAGTCGAGTCCATTAATAAAATAAATAATATTCTGTAGCGCCCACTAAGTCCAATCCCAGAGCCTAATTGAGGATCTGATGGTGGCCCTTCAATTGTGGATCTGATGGTGGCCCTTCACTTGGCTATTCATATTCGCTATTGGATGTTTGTCGTATTTGTCAAATACTTGACGTACATACAAATAAGACGAAATTTTTGTCAAGAATACCATCCCCACATGGCAATTATGACAATTACGCAAATACGAATAGCCAAGTGAAGTGCCACCATGACAGTGACCAAACCCAGTTCTATATTCTATTGCTGGGTCTCATTGGTAACGTTATAACTGTCGTAAGAGTTAATATCGTACTGCAAGTGTTACCATTGATCTGCTTGTTACCTGCCCCAGGTGTCAGTACCGTCTACCATAAGGGCCCCCATACTCACGGGGGCCCCGAAAGATCGATATTACACTTTACAATTTATGTTATATTTTGAACTATTTGCATTCGAGCTGCACTAAGAATTAGCGCCAAAAAGACATTGCCACTTTTCAATGGAGCTTTGCCCCACCTACAAAACTACGTGACCATTTAAGCTGTACCTATCATTTTGTTGGGGACTTATTACAGGTTTCATATTGCATAATCATAATCAGTATCATTTTCTACTACTCTCGCAACTCATATAGAAGAATAACGAAAACAATGAATAAATTGCATCGATTCCTTACTATTTTCTGAATTCTTATTTAAGCTGTTTTCTTCGAATCGCAACTTGTACAAAACCAATAATTTTAATAAAATATATTTTTACATTTATACGTTATCTTGTACAACTTGCGGTTGATGGTGGGGCAGAATCTGGCATTGCCATTTCCAAGTCAAAATGCTAATCGGACACCAGATCAGTTTTTAAATTTTTTTTGTCATCCACTTTTTATTTTCCAACAGTGCCCCATATTATTGTGTGCCCAAGGGCCCGGCATGGCCTAAGGCGGCCCTGAACTGCCCAATTACAATCGATAGTGATGTTGAAGCCAGGTCATATCCTCCTCCGTTCCGGTCTATCTGCCACAGTAGCCCGTGTGTGCCGGGCGCGGCGCCCGCTCCCATCCGGTGATACATCACGCCTGATCGATCAGCCACTCTTGTGACACTCATCCTGCATGTATGTATACCGAAACCCAATCAAGTGTCTTATTTTGTAAACAAAAACTACCCTGCCCTACTAACATTTTAGGCTGTTCGTTCTGTCATTAGTTATTTTCACATTATTAAATCGTATCACTTTATTTTCACAATGATGAACAGGTTCGATCAATCAGTTCCTTCAGTGATACAGCACAACAGGTAATTAAACGATCATATTTGTTTACAAAATAAGACACTTCATTTGGGCTACGGTATACAGTCGAAGACAGAGAAAAGTATACAGGGGGCCTCAATAAGGTTGAGATTGTCTAAAAAACTACTGGACCGAATTTAATAATTCTTTTACAGTAGTTTTAACTTTTATTTATAAAACAGTGACAATATCAATCCTAAAAACTCTCCTGTACACCTTTCTCTGTGTTCCACCGTGCCTATTCTAAAGCCGCATAATACCACGGACTGGTTCTAATTAGGCCTCGGACTGGATTTCTCCCGTGACAATGGTGTGGACAGTCCGCTCCGGTACTGTCCCACATCCTGCCGCGTTTGTTTCACGGCAACCACCCGTGAAGCGAAGATCCACTTCCACTGGTATTGCACCTAGTAGGGTACCGAGCAACCACAATAATTAACATTGTCATTACTTTTGTCCAGTTCAATGTCTTTTTTTGCCCGAAACTCATAATTTTTAGGGTTCCGCGCCTCGAAAGGAAAAAAAGGAACCACTTTGTTGTCCGTCTGTATGTCTGTCCCTATGTCAAGACCTATACAGGGTGTAACGTAAAAGGTATATGAGGCCGAAGGGAGGTGGTTCAGTATCGGTAACGGAACAACTTTTGTTCTACGACTTTTCGAATAAAAAATAAAAATAAATTGATGTCTCATACAATTCGACCAGCTGACCGGTACGAAATGTATGAAAAGTCAAAAAATAAATTCGCGAAAATCGAAAAGTCGTAGAACAAAAGTTGTTCAGTTACCGATACTGAGCACCCTCCCTTCGGCTTCATATACCCTTTACGTTACACCCTGTATATATCTCAAAAACTTTCAATTCAGGTTCTACAGTTGACCTATTGTCTATTTCAAACTGAAATCATTTATTGCTCTACCTATGATTAAATTGTTCTTATAGGTACGGTGGAACACAGCAAAAGGTGTACAGGAGAGTTTTTAAGCCTATTGCAAACATTATTTCACTGTTTGATAGATAAAAGTTAAATCTTGTATCTGTAAAATAATTATCAAATTCGGTCCAGTAGTCTTTGAGAAAATCTCAACCTTATTCAGGCCCCCTGTAAACTTATCTCTGTCTTCGACCATTACCACCATACCATTTGTCACAGATTTAGTAAAATAATTCAATTTTCTGTAAGAATAGTTGCTATTATATCATCATCATCAGTCTATTTATATGTCCCCACTGCTCGGGCACAGACCTTCCCTTACATCGAGGGAGCTGAGGCCATGATCCACCATGCTATTATATATTCTGTGGTAATTATCAACTACCCAATTGAAGACGAAACCTTCCTCAGTTTACACGATTACGAGCATCAATGTCTCCAAGCAACCACTAGACAATCCGGCCATTGTCTTACGCGCCATTGTATCGTATTCCGACGCATCCTGCGCGCGCGCATTGTCCGTCGCCACTCGAGCGCACAGCCAATCAATACATAGCCATCCGATACACTATCATCACTATCGAGAACTGGCTGTCATCAAGGAAGTATCGGTTCACGGTATTAGTGCTATAGATCCAGAACGGATGGCGTCATTTTAACCGATTGGTGAAAGATGGAGGGTTTTTCGAGTGTTATGTGTACGGTGGAACACAGAGAAAGGTGTACAGTAGAGTTTTTAAGGTTGAGATTTTCTCAAAAACTACTGTTTGATAGATAAAAGTTAAAACTATGTAACTGTAAAAGAATTATCAAATTCGGTCCAGTAGTTTTTGAGAAAATCTAAACCTTATTGAGGCCCCCTGTATACTTATCTGTCTTCGACTGTACCTACGTTGAGGTCGCCTGTATGTATGGCTAGATGGATTTTTATGCACAAAGACATAGGGTACATTTTGTGCCAAAATTAAAGAGTAGCGAAACTATGTTGTCTTAAAGTACCTAAGTTGGGACTGGGATCGCAGAAAACCTAAATTTTTTTACATTTGTTATTTTTCATACACAGCTAAAGACGTCTTTTTTTCATTGCAAATAATATTAATCGACTTTTAATAATTATGCAAATTTCAAGCCTCATGCCTTCACTTGGCTATTCGTATTTGCGTATTTGTTATACTTGCCATGTGTGGTTGGTGTGTGTGACAAAATATTCGTCTTATTTGCCTATTCGACACACAATATGTTGACAATCATATCATATTTGACAAATACGACAAACATCCAATAGCGAATACGAATAGCCAAGTGTGTTTTGTAAATTAAACGATTATATGGCTCGGTTACGAACAAAGTGAAGTGCAAGCTTAAAACTAAATACCATTAAATTATTTAAACTAAATCTGTTACCGACAATTAGATTCGGATTCAATGCGAGTTCTATCTTGTTCATTGCAAGCAAATAAATACATTGCACATTACATTAGAATTTACATTTACACATCTTTACAAGGAGAAGGTGACAGTGCTGACGGAAAAGAGTGACAGAGTGATAACTTTTAGCAGCACATCTGTAAAAAGAAACTAAAATCCAACTTTCCAAAATAAACGGCACACAGAAAGGTTCAGAAGCGCAGCAGGGGAATTCCGAAATTAGAACTGTTTTTCAGCTTTCAGTGCGGGGGCATGGTGCAACCAATGCATCGGTCATGAAGAAAGGAACCGTTGATGGAGTTAGCCATATTTACATCCTCAGATCAAGGAATAAAATAAAGGCGGTCAAGTTCTGTAAAAGTCTGTACGAACGAAATTTTTGGACTAAGTATTTTTCATCAAAAATCTGACATTGAAGGGAGTCGAGCGCTAGTAAAAATAGCCCTGCCTATTGTAGCGATACAAAAGACCCGAATATTATTAAATCACTCTCAGCTCAAAAGTCAATCTTGAGAATAAAAGATGGTGTTCCTATTAACTTAGGTGCGCGTTTAGGAATCGGGTATCACGTGAGTAACGCCGTATAAAATAAACAAAACTCAGTTCTCAAGAGAACTGTCAAACTCACACTTGAGAACGTATTTGCTGATTGCAGGCGAACCGCGACTTGAGAAAGACATCACGTGATACGCCCTCAAGATTGGTTTATTAATAAATGACATACTTGAGATGGTGTACACGTCTTGAGAGTGTATCAGCTGAATTCGCTCTTGAGGGGTTTGACCTCAGACTATTAATACGGACCTAAGTGGATTACGTATGCTAATTATTGTCGCCGCTTCCCGTGTAGACTATAGGCTGTAGCATTTATGACGGGACAGTTGGTTCTCTCAATGGGTGGCGATATTTTGTCCTTTATGGCAACGGTGCATCGTAAACGAAACAGATTTACAGCATGCGCGTGCGACGTTTTGAGTTATACATAGATTTTATGTAGTTTTCAAAGAAAATGAGCTTGGACATAGTTTAACTCTGAAGAACAATCAAAACAAGTCGCTTTTTATTCGTCCTATACACTCATCCGCATTGGGCCCGATGTGGTGGATCATGGCCCGAGCTCCCTCGGTGTCAGTGAAGGTCTGTGCCCGAGCAGTGTGGATATAAAAATAGGCTGATGATGATAATGATTAGGTTAAAATTAACAGATTAATTTACATCTAAACGGTTCAGTAACATTTCTAACTGGAAGCTTAACGTTCTCAGCCCATTTCCTAATCTAAACTCCATCTAAACGGTCCCAACTGGTTTTTAAACCATAACAATAATAATGATAGCGCCATAACTTTCATCCTCTAGGCTCAAGAGTAAAAGTCCATTACGCGCATCCGTGGCGCGTTTATTTTTATTAGGTTCGTTTTACGCAGGCGCGTAGCTCCCTCCGCTGCGCGCGCGCACTGTGACGGCTTACGAACTCGTCCTTTGTTTAAATTAAAACAATTAAGTATGGTAGATGATATTTGCTATAAGAGTCAAGGTAACTCTAGCTAGTGGTTTATGAGAAAATATCAACCTTATTGAAGCCCCCTGTAGACTTTTCTTTAGATAGCCTACGTAACTCGACTGAAAATTGAACCCAGAGATCGACTTTAACTAAACCCGATTTAGTCTGACATAAAAATAAAAAAAATATTTCGGTTCCCCTGTGTACACAGTATTGATGGAGTATATGCAGTGAGGAAGCGGCACTGCGTTCTAAATTTATACGCAGGGGAGCAGGAGTCTGCCCTAATTGCTGCGCACGCGCCGCCGCCACGCGGATGCAAAATGGCCGCCCAACGAGCCGCTTCCGTCGAACTCTGACAAGTGCATCCGAAAATATGATATTCAGACATACGGTGGGGTAACTGGACACTTTTGTCGCCGTGGTCTAGGCAGACTGTTGTCGCTAACCGTTGTCTCACCTAACACAGAATGGTTTTTAGCCGTGGATAGGACTAGGACTTGAACCTGCGACCTTGTCATTCCTTCCCCAGTTGGTTGTCGCAGTTTAGGTCATGTCCACAGCAAAAAATCATCATTTTAATTTGTTCACCGAGCATGCTTAAAAGTAAATCAGAATAATAAAACAATTATTATTTATTTGATGTCCCACATCAGGATGATAGTCCCACTGCAGGGAAAAGCCCAACAATTCCACTCATCTCTATTCTGCGCAGACTCAGACCAGGTTCTCTTATAAGCGTCCAGTTCGTTTCGTCATCGTTTGCGGGGACGGCCACATGGCCTTTTTGCGTTGCTTAGATTAGTTTTACTTTATAGAAAAAAAAACCTTTGATTTTTCTTGATCCTGAATCTTTGTTTTTAAGGAAGACTGTCCGTACCTATTGCCTTATTTTGTCCAAGTATTTTCGTGTCGGCACGAATTGTCACCCCGGTCACAGAATATATAATAGTACAACCCGGTGACAACCGGGAATACAATTCCCAGCAGTCACCCCCGGGGACAGGGCTAGAGGGGACTACTGGGAATAATCGATACGACGCATGAAAATCAAAGATACCTACTCGAACACATTTTGTGCCACTGAAATGAAAATCGTATATATACCGATTTTTTTTCCTTTTATCTGAAATTAAACATTAAAAATATGTTTCTTTTTATCGCTAATAACAGCATATCACCATCAGATTCAACTAAAATGAATTATTTATTATAAGAATGTACACGCAATAGTAATTACCGGCGTCCATTTGGCGTCTCCGAAGGGAACGCTGCGCAGGCGCCGCCGCCGCGTCAGTCTGTGCGTAAAGATCCAAGATACGCGGGCCCTTTAACTGCGTACTGCGCCCTTCATGAATATGAATGCGTACCGAGGTCCTATTCTGTGATTTCATTTATTCATTCAAGAAGTATTCTGAATGAAGATGTTGCAATATTTGCAGTGATTCTACGTTCGGGTTTTAAAACTAACCTAAAACTTTTTTGTTGTTTTTGTTAAATAAAGTGCCATAAGTCACTTTATTCACATTACGATCTAAATACAATAAGGCTAATAAGTAATTTGATTTAAAAAATAATATCTTCTAATATAATTGTGGTGTGCTGCTTGGAGATCAGGAGTCGACCAAATAACACCACGATAATATTTTATCAGCTTGTATATTATTGTAAAGGGAATGACCACAAGAGGGAATAACAGTCGGCACTTGTTTTTAACGCTGTGACGTCTTCGACACGACGCGTAGCGCGAATTCTCCGCGGAGTATACACAGCAAGAAGGCGCTACATAATCATTTATTTTAAAAGCTATGTAGCAAATCTTTATTACGATAAATACTCTTTTTTAAATGCATAATATCAACATGATTCAATTTCGGTAAGTTGCAGTTCGCATGATTGCGAAAAATGACCGTTTTTGGCATATTTGGGAACTACATCAACCTAAGTTTCAGTTTAAGTAGTTCTTTTCGAGTTTATATATATATATATATGTATGTATATATTTGTAATAATGCCTCACTGTAGTTTTACTATTGACAGAATAAGTATGTACCTACTTGAAAGCTAATTACAAGAATGAAAAGTGATTTTAACTCGCATTCCGTACAAAGTACGTTTAGATTACAAAACGTAACTACTTCGTTACGTGTTGGTGAATGCTGTAGTTTTTGTAGCATTTCTGTAATTGTAAATGTATGTAAATGGTTTTGGATGTTGCCTCGAGGTGGCTAGGAAGGGTATTGTTTGGAAAGTAGGGGTGGGGTATAAGGGATTTCTGAATGGTAATGTCTTAATTAAAGGTGCTATAGGAGCTGTGAAGGAAGGTTCCTTTATCTGGCTTTACTTAACGCCTGCTAGATTTAGGATATTATTTTATTTTTTAAAGCCAATGGGTAAATAGCGCCCCCAATCTTAAAAAAATTACGATAAATACGATTTGTATACATGATTCCTATCTCTCTGCTCAATGACTTTCAGCTTCATGCGGGATCTCGCAAATACCGGGATCCCGCGAGGGTAAGGACCCTTAGTCCCCCAAATACCGGGATTGGAATTTTATTGCATTCCCTAGTTCACCACAACAAAGAGCCAAGGTATTACTTAAATCAGCGACTGTGACTTACATATCATAATTGCGACAAGCTAAGTTTGTGGTTCCCCAAATATGCCAAAAACGGACGTTGGGAAAACTAGTTAACTAATTAGCGAACTACAACTTACCGAAATTGAATTTGAATCATGTTGATAATAAGGCACTAGGTATCGAAGGAAAAGTATTAAAGTTACTTAAGAGCCTTCCATGAGCCAACTAGCGCCGCCAATCTTAAAAAAATAATATCTTCCAATATAATCAAATTTATTAGGATGAATACTATTTTTCAATATACATGGCATAATTGCGGCAAGCTAAGTTGTAGTTCACAAATGTGCCAAAAACGGCCGTTTTTCGCAATTATGCGAACTACAACTTATCGAAATTGAATCATGTTGATAATAAGCATTTTAAAAATGGCTAATGACACTAAGTATCGAAGGAAAAGTATTAAAGTTACTTAAGAGCCTTCCATGAGCCAACTAGCGCCGCCAATCTTAAAAAAATAACATCTTCCAATATAGTTGGAAGATATTATTTGTTTGATAAGCACTGCACTGGATCTTAGTTTTTCTAGTTTCCATCTTTTATTTAATTATTTGCGTCTTGTTTAAACAATTATTCAGTATCTATAAGTGAAGACCTATAATTGGCTTCTTGCTTTTATAAAATCAAAATGTAGTAGTTTATAAGCTGTTGGTTTTCCATGTCTTAATAAAATAAAATAATAAATAATAATCAATTTGATTAAAAAAGCCATTTACGAAATCTTTATTAGGATGAATACTATTTTTCAATATACAATACATGGCATAATTGCGACAAGCTAAGTTGTAGTTCACAAATGTGCCAAAAACGGCCGTTTTTCGCAATTATGTGAACTACAACTTACCGAAATTGAATCACGTTATAAATAAGCATTTAAAAATAGTATTTATCGTAATAAACATTTCGTAAATAGCTTTTTTAATCAAATTGATTAAATTGGAAGATATTATTTTTTCAAGATTGGCGGCGCTAGTTGGCTCATGGAAGGCCCTTAATTAAAATGCAGTTAAAAATTACTTATCATGAAACAATGTGATAAAATAATTAAATACAAATGCCTAGTTAATAATCATTTATCTACAAATAGTTCTCGTGTGAACGTGTTACCACAATTACTATGTCCATCATTTGTTGAAGCTGCTTAAAGGGTAACTAGCATTCTCTGCAGTTCCTAGGTTTGCACTATAATTTTCTAGTCATAATGGCTTTTAGGAATTCTAAAGGTTGGAAAAACAATGGCAATTGTATCTGTTTTACACTGTTTTGTGTTGTGTAATGAGTATAAGGTTCACTTTGGTTTACTTGCATAAAAAGTTGGCATTAAGGTGTATCTTTCATGTATATTTCTCATACTTTCTTTACAGCATAATTTTTAATATTGAACTCGTACCTAAACTGAAATGTTTTAAAAGTTATTTTATGATTATTGCATAGTTATTTTCACATAATTAGATCGGATCACTTTATTTTCACAATGGAACAGGTTCGAACAATCAGTTCCTTCAGTGTTACATCACCACAGGTAATTAGTCGATCATATTTGTTTACAAAGTAAGACACTTGATTTGGGCTGCGGTATATGTAAACAATTTAAATACCAAATCAAAATATATATATAAAAAAATCTCTCAATTTAGAGTTATTAGTTCAGGATCGTGGAAATTAACAATACTTTATATTTTAAATTCGTATAAAAAGAAAAGAAAAACTTGAAAATTATGCGTTATATGTTTCGGGGGGCACTTAATTCGCCTGGGGTCATTATAGTGGTTTACTCCATGGCTTAAAGATTTTCATAACTTTTTTTAACGAAATGTATAACCGTCAAATTAATCAACAGTAAACCCATTTTTGGTTTGTTTAGGGATATAGGTATAACATACAGTCCAGTAGTAAGCTAACCTAATTAGCGCCTGCGTCCTAGTGGAGCGGTCACATAACGGTAGCTTTGTTACTTACTAAGTACGCTAATCCCGGCATGCGCATACGCAGAGGGAACAGAAGGGCCAGTGTGCGATAGCTGCGTTATGTAACATATTATTATGTAGTAGAGGCCAGGAGATTCAAGTTGTCCCATCGCCGCGCCCGCCACCGTCGGCGAGTAACTGTCGGCTATTTTCTAGCTAAAGAAATAGTACACACGACGACAGAGAAAAGTATACAGAGGGCCTCAACAAGGTTTAGATTTTCTCAAGAAATTACTGGACAAATATATATATAAACTAAACTAAAAACTATATGTACAATAGGTCGGTTGAACTATCTGAATGACTTAGCATTACAGATAGTTCAACCGATCCCCGTTGTCCGGGGATATATTTTTTTAGGTTAATATTATAATAGTTATTTCTAATTTTTATTATTGTTATATGTTACCTTACTTACCTTACTGGACCGAATTTAAAAATTATTTTACAGTTCCATAGTTTTAACTTATCTAACAGTGAAATAATTCTTGCGGTCAAGTAGTTTTTGAGATAATGTCAACCTTAAAAACTCTCCTGTACACATTTCTCTGTGTTAGACCGTACTTTCCGTGTAAACAAAAGTGACACATCAGAATATATATTTTATAGTTAAGATAAGATAAGATAAATATTCTTTATTGCAAAGTAAAAGGAATTACACAAAAGAAATATGCTAATACAGTTAGTATCACAATTGATTATAGTTGATCTCTTAGCGAGTATCGCTGTCTCTTTTGTTTACACGGAATGTACTATCTATTGTACGTTTCTTTAGCTAGAAAACAGCAGATATTTGCTAGTAATTATTGTTTATAATAAAAATTATGTATACCGAACCCCAAATCACTTGATTTGGGCTTCTTATACAAAAACTACTTTACCTTACTAACATTTGAAGCTGTTCTGTAATTATTGCATAGTTATTTTCACATTATTAGATCGGATACTTTATTTTCACAATGATGAACAGGTTCGATCAATCAGTTCCTTCAGTGTTACATCACAACAGGTAATTGGACGATCATATTTGTTTGAGTTAGTGTAGTGTAGTGAAAACAATTCGTAGTGATAGTGCGCGAATGTAAGACACGTGAACAAAGTGATCGCCCTTAATAGACTCTAAGTAATGTCGTTGGACTAACTCTTAGCTATAAGTGTCAATTTATAGAAATTTAGGTCAAAATCAAATTACTTATTAGTCTTATTGTATTTAGGCTAGATCGTTATGTGAATAAAATGTCATATTATGGCACTTTATTAAAAAAAAAATATATTTGTTTACAAAATAAGACACTTGATTTGGGCTGCGGTATACTTAGTAGCGCCTAATTAGTTATTATTTTTATTAACAATTGACTATAACAACGTGACTTACGATAACAAACTGTATAGAGTGACAGACCAGTCCCCGAAGTTTGTAATTAGTCGCAAATGCACTTCAATTCCCACGAAATACAAACCCAAAAATAGCAAACAAGCAATTGAAATGCGACCTAAATGATATTTCAGACTCTGCAGATGCGATTCTAATATTAGCTCATAGTCCGTCGACAGATCGTGAGATAGTGACAATGGATGCGCACGCGCATAGGGCTTGTCAATGAATAGGCTGCGTCTAGGCCACTCTATTGGTCGTTTCTGCGTATGTTAATGATTGGTGACATCATTTTAACAATATTGCTTACTAAGTATACTTATAGAATGTTGTATAGATAGCACTTGATTATGAAATGACCTACTTTAGTACTTATTGAATAGCGAGACTATGACCGATATTCGTAGACAGTTTTGAGCACAGCTTAGCATGTTGCGTGAGCTCGGTCTTGAGACTGTCAAAATTGTATGAAATCTGACAGTTGTAAGACTGAACTCAAACTCAGCTCGCACTCAAAAAAGTCTTTGAATATCGCGAAATATGTAACATTATATTTCTTAGCGGCTAGTAGTCCATTTACGAGTTGAAAGCGTACGAGTTGAACAACGTCGAGTGGTCTGAACCTGGATGGGTGACCGCTTGTGACATTTTCATCTCAACTCCTAGCTGCCTTGGAAAACCAGTTAAGCAGTTGGTCCCGGTTGCTGTTGGAAGCAGTCGTTGGGCCATGTCAGAGGTTTAATACCTACAGGGGTCCGTCCCTGGAGGTGTGTGCTCACCTCCCAGAATTTTAACCTACGCGCTGCTTGCTACCTTCCCCTGGACAGCAATACCCTGGACAGCCAAATCCGCCACCTTGGGCCACCCGCGAACCTAACGACCCCTTTTAGTCGCTTTTTACTAAAGCCAGCAGGGTTACTCTCACGTTACTATTACGTTCCTAAACTGGAACGCTATAAGAGGTGAGAGTAACCCTGCAGAGGTTGCCATTGCGCTATTCGTCCGAGACTACAGCCTACCAAGTACTCCGCCTCCGTAGCCATGTGGCGGAGGGCAGGGTTCTAATCCCAGGTAGGCCTTACCCTACCTGCCCCCTAACCAAGTGGCATTGACTTTCGTTACCGCTAGTGGATTAGAAAGAAAAATGTATGGGATTGACACTTGCTAACGAAAAAGTGACTATCATTCCCTTACATTTTTCTTTATATTCTACTGGCGATTACAAAAGTCAATGCCACTTGGTTAGGGGGGCAGATAGGATAAGGCCTACCTGGGATTAGAACCCTGCGCTCCATTATGGAATTCCAGTGTGCTAAAACTTACCGCTCTTTACCATCACGTTAAACATTACTCATTGGCTCCCGGTTGTCGTCAATCACCGCCGTCGGTCATTCCGCCATGTTTATACCGGTTTATAAGCTGCGCGGGCGCACCGAAGACCGCGTGTTTAGTAAACAACTCTGTCGACAGTGCGAACAATAGGTAGGATAGTCTTGAGATCGATTTAGTGGTTGGCAATTTGGCATCCGATGCAGTCACGTACACCACTTGAAAATATGATGGAGATTTCCTTTGGGTAACATATTTTGTCAATGTTAAGTCGAAGATTTGAAAGAATGTGGAGATCCCAAAATGTCTTAATTCACGCTCACTCTTACGTGAGTAAGAATAGCATATGGGGTATTCTGCTGATTCCACATGATCAGGTGAAGGTTATCTTGTTCATGCAATATCATTAAAGTAGCAGGAAACAAAATACATCAGATTCTTAGAAAATAGCTGACGGGTCTACTAGATTCTTAGATAATATGCACTCTTGATCAAATCGCCTACCAAACAAACAAACACAAATCAAAATCCGATCATTCGTTGGGGAGCTACGACGCCATAGACAGGTCTTACATTGCGTCGGAGGTTAAAACGACTGTTTCTCAAAACCTTTCAAAATGTCCTTTTGTTGACAAACCCAACCTTTAAAACACTTTCTCTATCTTCTGCAGACTACCTCCCATCACCAAAGAGATGCACCGAATATCCCCGAACAACCCGGTGCGCCGGCGCCTCTTCACCGATGAGGACCTGGCAGATCAGGCCAGGATAGACAACTTCGCCAACGTGCTGCAAGAGTCAGCAGTCAATGAGAAGGAGGAGAAGAAACGCAAGTGGAACTTCGACTTTGAAAATGAAGTAAGTGATATTTGGATGCTCCTGAATAATACTCAATATATTTATTGCATTCCATAAGTTATAATACAGATGTTCACATACTTAACATTAAAATGTTACAATCTTCTTTATGGACCTTGTTTAGGCACAGCAATATAAGAGAGAGACGACATTTTTTGTTCAAATATAATGTAATTTGCAGTAACTAAGAAGTAGTAGGTAGCGATTGTTTATTATATTTTCTCATTTAGAAATTCATCTAGTCTGTAATGTAAGTTTGTTGATAATCACGAGTCAATGAAACTAGGCCAAGATTGACAGTTTTGAGCGGATACCTACTTCGCTTTTACGACTATCAAAATTGTACGAAATCTGACAGTTGTATGACCGATCTCAAACCAAACTCATCTCGGACTCAAAATTCAAAATTGTCCTTCCTATTCTTCTCAACGCTCCTCTTCTCATCGAAGGTTGGACAACATCATGGCAATTTTCACCCTCTGAGCGGATGCCCGGAGCAAGGAGCCGGTGCCATAACTGCCAAAACTGTATATGTGTATTAATCTTGGTGTTGTTGTGTGAATGTGACTCGCTAGAAAGTGGATGAGTCTTCTGGGTTGTGCGTATTCAGAACCTGTAGGTTACAGGCTCCTTGCCATGACCTATTAATGAGTTACAGCTCTAGGGAGGAGGAATGAGCTTTATACTCCAATAAAAGTCATAGTGCCGCCACACTGAATACTACATCAGCCCCTTACCATGAAGTCTTATAAGTAATCCTGCTATAAGACTTCATGGTAAGGCCCCAGGCTAAGATAAGTGATGGTTGGACTTTGTGCAGAGTCAATCTGGGTAGTACTCGACAACTATCTGATAGGTTAGGTATCTAAGTTTTAAATGTCTGTAACTGTTGTATTTTTCAAAGGATTTCAATTATGTTTCCACAACTGACCACTAAATTAAATTTTCAATACGTGTGATTCTTCGTTCCTTTAGAATACGCAAGCCAAGATTTTAAACAACCTTTTACATTAACAGGTACCACTGGAAGGCATCTATGAATGGACCAGGTGTGACGGAGCCAACGACTGGATTGGGGTAAGACCTGATACCAAACTGGAAGAGGAGGAACCTAAAGAACAGGACTCGTTCCTGCCAAAGAAACTGGAGAACGAAGCGACTCCTAAGCCTAAGAAGGAAGAAGGTTCTGCTCCGCTAATTAGGAAGAGAAGGAAGGATGATCTGGATAGTGCTACTGATAAAGGGGCGAAGCGACGAATTAGTTTTGAATAGAATGTGCAAAGAGATAACATACCTTATTTTGCTAAGATTTTGGATCGAAAAGAGTCAAACGATTACCTAAACCGAAGCCCAAATCAAGTGTCTTATTTTGTAAACAAAAACTACCCTACTCTACTAACATTTTAAGCTGTTCTGTGATTATTGCATAGTTATTTTCACATTATTAGATCGGATCCATTCATCTCCAATAAACAACTAGATACACAGTCTGCCTTCTAAAAATGTCCGAGCGCAAAGAAGGTCCAAACGGATGAATGGACCCTCATTTGCTTTATTGGATTATTTGGACGTTAACAATGGACCCTTATTTGGACGTTTTTTAAATTGTTTTAGTAAGGCCTTTGTGTATCTAGTTGTTTATAGGAGATCAATGATCGGATCACATTATTTTCACAATGATGAACAGGTTCAATCAATCAGTTCCTTTAGTCATCACAACAGATAATAAGACGTTCATATTTGTTTACAAAATAAGACACTTGATTTGGGCTTCGGGTTATGTAACCGTACAGCGGCCTACGGTTTGTTCATACAGCTCATACAACAATAGGTTTGGTTAAACCACACGATCGAGAGGAGGATTAAAATCTAGGCATATTCACTCCAATTTCTAAGGCCCTCTTGCACCAGAGAGGTAACCCAAATTTAAATAGGAAATATGTATAACGTTTTCACGGGTTAAATCACTAAAACTTGGATTTATCTGTTGGTGACGGTCTTTTGTTATACAAGGGATGATATTGGATAATAAATGTTAAAATTAGATACTTTAGACATTCTTTATTCTAGTTTTTAAATTTATTTAACAATTTCCTTTATACGCTTTAACGTTCTGTACCTATTTATTATTTAGAAAAGACTGTTTTGATTTTCTATTTATACATAATTGTAAACTTCGTAGATCCCTATTTAATTTAATATTTTTGTAAATATTAATCTTCATTCCACTCTCACATCACATTTGGAATAGCTTTGTAAAATATAATAGCTAAGTATGTACGATTTTGTATGTACAAATGTTTAAACAGACAAAATGTTCAACCAGTAAAAAAATCTGAAAAATGGGAGTGGGTATCTAACTCACTCTAACCTAGGTATTGAATGATTTTTCCATTTATACTTAGGTTTATTTATTTATTTTATTAATGGACCCGACAGTTCGTCATTTGCCAATGTCATGTGACAGAAAATTCAATATGTTCAATAGTCTTCTATCTTCCTCCAGGGGAGTCGCAGTAGCGTCTTCACCCTGGGTAGCCGCGTCTTCATGTCTTCATCCAGAGGAGACGCCGTAGCGTCATCACTCTGGACGAAGCAGCTCGACAGTCACGTTCACTCCCGAGCTTGTAGCGGGAACTCTTGATAAAAGCTTGTAACTTCAGATCTTGCATAAATAATCCAATAACTTCACCGTACTGTCATTCGGGAACATTTTCTGATTAATTTAACGTGATATTAAACACAAAATAGTCCCTGTAGAAGTTAAAAGGAAAATTATGAAATAATTTTGCAACCGTCGCTTCCCGCCATTTTCAAGAGAACCATACTTATGTTTATTTTATCAAAGCGCAATGCAAGGCTTACTTGCATAAACAATATTTAAAACAAATACGTTTCAGCATGGGTCTTTTGGCAATAGTCCCAATAGTGAGCCGTTATAATTTAGGAGACTATTGCTGTTATTCATATACCTAATTAAACGTCACTTCCTATAAATCGGGTTGCTATCCCTTTTACACTTGGTTAAAACAAGGTTAAGATAGAAAGGGACAGGGTGACTAAACGGTGGTGTAGCTTTAAATCACGTATATGAATAACAGCCCACCTAGTTAAACCTGACTTCCTTTAAATCGTGTTGCTATTACTTTTAGACTTCGTTAAAAAAGGTTAAGATAGAAGGGACAGGGTGACCAAACGGTGGCGTAACTTTAAATCATGTGTATGACAGCCTATAAGTTTTTTTTATCAATGATCATTTTTTGGTTTGGACATTTTATATCGTACATTTTAAATATTAATTTATGTTTAGTGGCCTATATTCTTGCTTGAGTGAGTTATATAATAACAGGGTGTACTAATTTTCACATGATTATTTAAGCATCTCCATTTTTTCGAATTATGTTGTAATTGATGTTGTATTCTTTTGAATTTTCTAGCTATTTCTCTGTTTCTTTTATCTTTAACACCCTGTATTAGCGCTCAGACATTACCGAATAGAGTATTACCATTATTTACTACATAATTGTGTTTTAAAGTATAAATTAAAGGTGTAATTCAACTAGGATCTCTTAAATTCACATTCTTAGATTTAATTTTTTTTGTAAAGGACGATTGTGATCACCGATTGATTTTTGTATTATATGAGTATAATTTTAGATTTAGTTTTAGATGTGATTCTATCATGGCCGCCAAATGTAATCCTAAACGCAACTGTCACTCATATGCTAGTAACATAAGAGTGAGAGGGACGTCTCGTTTAGCGATGATTAAATTTAGCATGTGACACTCCAGAATCGCCCCATAGTGAGACTTATTTAGGCGATGATGGAGGATTTTAGATTAAGGTGTATACTCAATTTTCATTTCTTATACATTTACAGCATAACTTATTAATACCGAACTCGGCGCACAATGTACCTAATGTAACTCCAAATCAAATAAGGAAGTATTATTATTCTCCGGGTCTAAAATTTTATTAAACTATGATCGATGAAAACATTTCATTTTTATATTTTCATACAAAAAATATTAAAATTTTGTATTTACTGGAAATGACAATGCCAGATTCTGCCCCACCATCAACCGCAAGTTGTACAAGATAACGAATAAATGTAAAAATTTCTCCGTTTTTTATTATAATTATTGGTTTAAAATAAAGTTTTGTACCTACATGTTGCGATTCGAAAAAAACAGATTAATTAAGAATTCAGAAAATAGTAAGAAATCGAAGCGATTTATTCATTGTTTTTGTTATTCTTCCATAGGAGTTGCGAGAGTAGTAGAAAATGATAATGATTATGCAATATGAAACCTGTAATAAGTCCCCAACAAAATGATAGGTACAGTTTAAATGGTGGCGTAGTTTTGTAGGTGGGGCAAAGCTCCATTGAAATGTGGCAATGTCTTTTTCGTCTTATTCTTTTTGCTAGTCAATATTGCGTGTATGAGTTAAGTATTTAAAATATTGCTCGAAATACAGTATGGAAATGAAATTTTGATGTTTGACAAAAAATTTAAACATTAATTAGTGTAAAATATAAATAACCTAATTTAGATAATAGTTTTTCTAACCTCTATTTTCTCTATAATTTATTTTACTTATTACTTTACCTGTAATGTAAAAACATTCAACAAAACAGCTATATTCCAAAGTCCCTATAGGGTTTTATAGTTTTCTGGTAGAAAATAGAAATGACCTTAGTTTCTGTCCAAAGAGTCAATTATACAGTAGATAATTTAAGAAATTTTATATTCACATTTTAAACTTTCACGGTTTGTATACATAGTAATTAGATAAAACGGGAATTACCGTGTTAAACATGGTCACGAGTAGACCATACCATACCTACTCGTGACCATGATGGCTGCAATGCTGTCGAAATATCGAGACATCAATAATAAATAAAATCGTGTTAAACACGATAATTCCCGTTTTATCTAATTAATAATTTTAAATTCATTTAGGTAAGTATTCGCTTTCCATATAGCATTTAATGTCTTTTATTTATTTATTAACTCAATATTTAATTTAAACGCGGTTTTAAATAAAACATTGAGGTAGTAAGTAAACAATAGAGTATACAGGGGGTCCCAATAAGGTTGAGATTTTCTCAGGAACAACTTGACCGATTTTAATAATTCTTTTACAGTTAGGTACATAGTTTTAACTTTTAATCTAACAGTGAAAGAATTTTTACAATAGGTCAAGTAGTTTTTGAGAAAATCTCAACCTTAAAAACTCTCCTGTACACCTTTCTTTGTATTCGAATATGAAATGATGACCTTATAACATTGAGCAAAAAATTTTAAGGTCTTTTTGCATTTTGTTTAATTCAGTGCCTATTATGTGGATTGAAACTTCACATATAGCTATTTTCGTAAAATTGACTTTATGGACGGAAAAACTAGATTTTTTTTACAATTTTTACTTACTTTAATCTATTTTTAACAGCCTCGACTGAAGAATTTAATATTATTTCTTCGTTTTTATTCAAAGACTTTTAATTTTAATAATAGTGATATTATTGCCATTAATTTAGTTATTATTATTGACTATTTATTTATAAAAATAATGTACCTAATTTTATTACATAATTTATTGATTATTTAGATACTTTTCCTATTAAATCTTTTTGTATATTCTTCAATAGTTGTTTGATTTTTGATACCTCATATCAATCACCTAACAGGAAGCGAGCTTCAACGATTATTAAGCTCAAGTCAGATTATTGCTTGAGCGCCAATAAAAATCATTGATACTAAAATAAATAGATAAACAGGATGTATACCGAAGCCCAAATCAAGTGTCTTATTTTGTAAACAAAAACTACCCTACCTTACTAACATGCCATGTATTGTATATTGAAAAATAGTATTCATCCTAATAAACGTTTTGTAAATAGCTTTTTAATAAAATTGATTATATTGGAAGATATTATTTTTTCAAGATTGGCGGCGCTAGTTGGCTCTATGAAGGCCCTTATTAAAATTTCATTTCATTTCACATTATTACATCAGATTAGGTACTTTATTTTCGCAATGATGAAGAGGTTCGATCAATCAGTTCCTTCAGTGTTACCTACATCACAACAAGTAATTAGACGATCATATTTGTTTACAAAATAAGACACATGATTTGGGCTGCGGTGCCTGCGGTATATGTACAGTTGACAGCAGATCAATGGTAACACGATTTCAAGTCTTACGAAGCAAATAATAAGAACTGTCAAAAGTAAAAAGTGCTACCATTGATCTGCTGTCGACTGTACCTATTGAAACTGAAACGGCTTCCTAATTCCTGTTGATGCAATTAAAAAAAAAATACTCGATCAGCTGATCGATTTGTATGAATGTGACGTCGCAAGTGAGGAGCAGTTGACATAAATGGAGTACGGGAAAAGTATGAATATGAATTGTGGGTAAGTACAGACTATTTTTTATGAGAAATATAGAATTACGAGAGCTCGGTGGCTCAGTGGTTGGGTCAATGGACTTGCGATACGGAAGTCTCAGGTTCGATTCCCAGCCAGGGCAGCCATGTACCAATGAGTTATCCTCGGTTTTTTCGAGGGAAAAACTTACGTACATTTACAGAGTGCTCTCAAAACGGTGAAGGAAAACATCGTGATGAAACTTGCATGCCGTAGAAGAAAAAATCTAAGGCATGTGAAATCCGCCAATCCGCACTGGGCCCGCGTGGTGGATCATGGCCCCAGCTCCCTTGATGTAAGGGACGGTCTGTGCCAGAGCAGTGGGGCAATATAAATAGACTGATGATGATGATAGAATTAATAGAATTAAAAAGTTAATTTTCGGTTTAGTAAGTAATCGTAGCTGCTCCCCTTTGCCTTGTTTCCCCATTGACTTAAGCACTTTTATAATAATTTGTTTACAGCAAATCGTGAAACAAGTAACGACAGAGTGTATAAAAAAACTGTTAAGTTACACGTTAACGTTAAGTTACCGTTAAGCATAACTCACGCCGAAACTCCGCCCGCCCGCATCTTACGAAACACCAAGGATGGTTTTGCCCCTGGATATGACGTTTGTTAGCAAAGACATTTAATTCTATTCATTGCCTTATGTGGTACAATATGTGTTAAGGTTTGTTATAGTGCTCACATAAACCCTGAAAGGGCACTGCAACATTACATTTTATAATAATACAATTTATATTAAAGACCACTAAGTTTTATAGATAAGATACATGCAATTGCTGAATACAATGTTGAATTAGGAATGTTCCTGTAATGACGTTGTATATATAAAATAAATAAACAAAATAAATAAACAAAAGTTCTAATGCTCACTTGGCTCACTTCACTTGGCTCTTCGTATATGCGTATTTGTTATACTTGCCATGATTGGCAAAATATTCGTTTTATTTGCCTATTCAACACACAATATGTTAACAAACATAATTATCATATTTGACAAATACAATAGCGAATACGTATAGCCAAGGTGAAGTGGGAGCATAGATGTGTCGTGGCTAAACCTTGTGGTACTGGGGGGTAGCTGCTCGATTTTTAGAAGATTTTTAGCTCCGTTTTCTTTTAGAATTCACCTTTAAGACTAGATGGCAGCACTAGTATGAAACTAAAACGTCAAAGTGATAATAGTGTGGCCCTTCTCTGTTTCCCAATATCCTACATACTTAATAACTTTTAAAATGTACTAGGTAAACGTATTTTTAATGTGAATTGACTGTATTCGATACTTAAATAGGTTATCTTCGTATAGGTACAGGATGATTGGCAATTCGATACATTCCTTGAAAGGGGTGATACTAGAGGTGGTTTGCAACAAATTAGGGCCTAAATGCATGCCCAAAATTCCCCTTAACTCAAAAATAAAAGGTCAGAAATCACGAGGTTTGAATTTCTTTTTCTCATTTTCGACCCCTCGTTAATAGGGCCTAATTTGTTGCAAACCACCTCTAGTATCACCCCTTTCAAGGAATGTATCGAATTTCCAACCACCCTGTATATGTATGTATTTATAAGAATTCAGACATTCTATTCTATTCACATCAGACCAGGCTGTATGCCCTAGTTGGCCTTGCCTTTCCCTTTTGGAAGAATTTTATTAATAATAATTAGCTAACGCCATCTATTTCGCTTGACAGTTTTTTAAAACAACTCATTGTATCTTATATCCAAAGTAATTCATAATATCCCTATCCAAAGTGATTCTACTCCGAGACGGTCGGGCCGTTGGGCTTACCGGCTCGGAACTGAGGGCAGCGTCAGGAAGCATGGAACTGATTGTGACCACGTAATTTGTTTGCATTTACTTGACACCTGCATACTAAGCGAGTTTTTGGACCTAAACGATTGTAGGTTAGTCCTTATTGGCAATAGGCCGTTATGGACATTTTTGCCAGAACAGCTTTCGAAGAGATACTAGGTATTATAGCTATAATACATGAAATGAATACATACTTCATACATTAATGGACTAGACAGATTTCGCCAAATCGTTTCTTCCTTGTAATGCTAAACCTCCCCAGACCACGTATACCGCAGCCCAAATCAAGTGTCTTATTTTGAAAACAAACATGATTGTCTAATTACCTGTTGTGATGTAATACTGAAGGAACTGATTGTTCGAACCTATTCATCATTGTGAAAATAAAGTGATCCGATCTAATAATGTGAAAATTAACTATGCAATAATCACAGAACAGGTTAAAATGTTAGTAGGGTAGGGTAGTTTTTGTTTACAAAATAAGACACTTGATTAGGGCTTCGGTTTACATATATATGTATATCATTTCAGTATTTTTTTTTGGTTAGGTAAAATGGACTAGACAGTTTTTATCAATTGTTTTCCCTGTTGTAGCATCGTTGATGCTAAACCCCCCCCAGACCATGTAAATCAGGACATGCGTCTCGTGCTGCGTTCTCTGGCGTGACGCGGCCGATCTGTCCGTCGCACGCTCATTGCGTATTCACCCTAGTTCCTTTCGCTAAAGGAAGTGCGTCTGCGTATTCCACCAATTGGAATTTTACGAGTTCCATCTCACAGGTTTTGTGTTAATATGGACAGCCTTAATTTTTACCCGACTGCGCAAGAAGGAGGGTTAAGTATGTTTTTTTAGGATTCCGTGCCTCAAAAGGAACCCTTATAGGATCACTTTGTTGTCCGTCTGTCTGTCAAGACCTATATCTCAGAAACGCGTGGCCGTATCAAGTTGAATTTAATACTACATACTCTAGTCTGCAACCTCATGCAGCCGTGATAAAATCAACCTTCTACGTCAACGCAATCGAATGTGTCGAATTTTGGCGCATATTTGTATGAAAACGCAAAAAACTCAAAACCTATATGTACTTACATTGACCTAGAATCATGAAATTTCGCTAGAAGCTAGGTCTTACAGCACAAGTAAAGAAAAAAATCCGAAAACTGTAAATTTGGGGTTCCATAACGAAATATTTTGTTTTTGTAATTAGAAACTTATATTTGAAGTTGACGCCTGGTATTTCGCTATATTTCTCTTTTAGTTAGAGCAAATGTTATGGTGAAGTTGCACGGAACCCTCCGTGCTCGAGTACGACAGCCGACTCACACTTGGCCGGTTTTTGTGTATGTATGCATTTTCATACAAATATGCGCCAAAATTCGACATAAACGGCCATATCTTTTGATTGCATTAACGTAGAAGGTTGATTTTTTCACGGCTGCATGAGGTTGCAGACTTGAGTATTTGGTATTAATTTCAACTTGAAACAAACCCAGATATGAACCAAACCCAGGATCACAGTTCGACAGTCAGGCCACAACCGACTACGCTAGAAGTCGTTGAATTATAATAATAAGTATAACTTGTTAGGTACTTTCTCGAAACCATTGAGTAAGTAAAACATTACAATACTCAAAAATGGAATCTCATGCATAGTAATGAAGAGGAAATCCTGCGCGCACGCATCACTGACTTCGAAATCTTTGCTTTGTTGTTGATAAAAGACAGAAAATAAAGGCATTTTTTTATACGTCGCCAGTCGTCATCTACCTATATCTAGATCATGTCATCATCAGTCTATGTATATTGCCCCAATGCTCGAGCTAGGGAGGTGGGGGCCATGATCCACCACGCGGGCTCAGTGCGGATTGGCGGATTTCACATGCCTTAGATTTTTTTCTGCCACGGCATGCAGGTTTCATCACGATGTTTTTCCTTCACCGTTTTGAGAGCACTCGGTAAATGTACGTAACTTCTAAAAAACTGGGAATCGAACCTGGGACCTCTTATACACAATATTATATCGCTATATCTAGATAGATACACCTAAAATAATAAGACTGTAAAACAGTTGTGTCTGTACATTGGATATTTTTTGAAAAGAATACTTAATTGTAATGTGTTTTAGGATCGATACTGCTGCCAAAACAACAATTTTTAGAATTCTTGTCTGTTTGCGAGTCTGTTTCGATGAAGGGCCTTTGATTAAAAGATATCTCTGCATAATATCTGGGCAGGAAATTAGGCTTTAAGCCATTGCGGTAGGTATGTGATGTACATTGATAGTACGATGGAACACAGAGAAAGGTATACAGGAGAGTTTCTAACTTAGAGATTTTCTCAAAAACTACTTGTCCTAGTGCAAAAATTCTTTCACTGTTTGATAGATAAAAGTTAAAACTATGTAAGTGTAAAAGAATTAGTAAATTTGGTCCAGTAGTTTTTGAGAAAATCTCAACTTTATTGAGACCCCCTGTATACTTATCTCTGTCTTCGACTGTACATTGAACATTGAAAGTACTTCGTACAGTAACCAGCGAGAAGTGGCGGGTACAGCTAGTTCTTCTTATAATAAGAATCGTAACAATTCCTAATAGAATAATATGTATATATAGAGTATACAATAATTCTGTTATTCTATTAAAGTTAAAATCGAAATTAAAAGTAACAATGACAAAAGTACATAAAAACAAAAGTGGGTTGGTTTCGGCTCGGAATCGAACTTGATACATCCGATATGGAAGCGGACATCCGCGCAACTGTCTCAGTTCTAACTTCTAAGGATTCATTACGTTATTTAGAAGATAAAAATCCATAATATGAATAACCGTTTAGATCGATATGTATCGTAAAAATACAGGGTGGGAAGGCTATCTTTTTCCCACGAAGGTTATTAAGGTTTTTTCGAATAAATAACATAGCTCATAACAATTGATGAGAAAAAAAAATCGCGAAAATCAAAGTTGTTCGGTTATCGAAACAGAAACTTTCGTCTTACAATACCCTTTCCGTTACATTCTATATACACACAGAGTCTCTTCCTTTTCTCGTATGGTTTAGTGACCAAACCTATTTGTCAGAGTTATTCAGGCCACCCGTAGGCCTCTGACGTGGCCTAACGACTGCCGTCAAGCGACAACAACCGGGACCAACTGCCGCTTTCCGAGGCACGGAGGGGCTCAGATGAAAATGTCACTAAAGGTAACCCATCCAGGTACTGACCTCGCCCAGCGTAGCTTAACTTGTACGATCGTTTTCAATGTGTACTCGCAACTGGACTACGAACCCCTCCGTTACACTGTAGTGGTGGTTGGATAATGAAGCATCATTTACAGCAAGTAAGAGAAGTGAAATGTGCAATAAAATAAACTTTTACGATTGTTTCATTGGTGCCTGCGCAGGAAACATATAAAATTCAATTAGCTGGATGCCCTCCGCTTAGTGCATCGTTTTTAGATTGGTAACGGCGACTTTGCCCTATGTTTTATTGAATTAAAACTTGCAGGGTAACTGGATAATTTCATCGTTTGCGGCGTGAATCATTCTGAACTTGGTTATACGATAAGCAGAGACCAAGAGTATTGACTGACTTTTTTCTTTTTACCCGACTGCCCCAGAAGAAGGCTAATGCTTTTCGAGTGTATGTATATGTTGGTACCTATGTCTAATTCTTTGGCACCCCCTGCAGCCGTTTAGACTTGATGGATTTTACCATTTTTAACATATGAGGGCAAGATTCGTCTTGAATGTAGGAGTGCCATAGACTACTTAAAAAAAAAATACTCAAATGGGGTTAAATTTTTTGGCAATCGGGTTTGTTGTTTTTTGAAATAATTTCTGCTTGTACACGTTCCTCTTCTGTAAGTGTCAAACGGGAGTACTTAATTTTAAAAGTTGTGTCGCTGTCAACCCCTGGGGGACATCTTTTACAAAAAAGTGTCACTGTCCACCAGTGGGGAACAAACGAGTGGGGGACATCGGGAATAAACCCCATCGCATTGAGTGCTCTTGTATTAACATTGATGAACTGTTGTGACAATGCCAGATTCTGCCCCATCATCAACCGCAAGATATACAAGATAAGGAATAAATGTAAAAAATCTCTTTATAAAAGTTATTGTACTAAAGTTTTGTACTTACATCTAGCGAGTCGAAAAAAACAGCCTAATTAAGAATTCAGAAAATAGTAAGAAATCGAAACGAATTATTCATTGTTTTTGTTATTCTTCTATAGGAGTTGCGAGAGTAGTAGAAAATGATACCTACTGATTATGATTATGCAATATGAAACCTGTAATAAGTCCCCAACAAAATGGGTACAGCTTAAATGGTCACGTAGTTTTGTAGGTGAAAGCTCCATTGAAATGTGGCAATGTCTTTTCACAGCATCCAAAATAACCCTAAAATCTAAACCATATCAAATCGATTAAAATACAACTGTCTCTTTTACCCTTAGGCATTTTAAATTCTTCCTAATGAACTATTAGGGTCAGGACACAATGGGCGACTCTTCCGATGAAGGATTGTGCTGGTGATTGATGAAGACGGATGGTACAGTCTGAGCGGAGATAACTTTACCCTAATCGGGATTTTAGTTAGAATTATTTCCGTGTGAATTGGATTCTGTAAGACCCAGCACGAAACCTATGGTTGCCTAAATGTTAGCAAACATGGTGTTAACATAATTGTTTGAAAAGTATGTTTCTGGCATGGGTGTTTTGTACAGTCGGAAACAAAGAAAAAAATTCAAGGTTTGATTTTTGACGATTTCATATCATTTATTTTTCAAGTAAACACGATTTACGGTCTAAAGTTAGTTACAATCCGCATTGGGCCCGTGTGGCGGATCATGTCCAGAGCTCCCTTGATGTAAGGGAAGGTATGTGCGCAAGCAGTGAAGACTTAAAAATGACTGATGATGATGATAGAGTAGAGAAAGTATATGGCACGAAGGACAGCACATGAATGGTAACACTTGTAGTACAATTTCAACTCTTACGTCGTAGATAATAAGAACAGTCCAAAGTGATGTGCTTTAATGCTACAGCTTTTCTCAAAAAAGAGCTTGACTGATTTTTTAAATTCTATACAATTGAGAGAATCTTAACGATAATGAGGTCCCATGTAAGCCATGATCCGCCACACGGGCCCAATGCGGATTGTAACTAACTTTAGACCGTAAATCGTGTTTACTTGAAAAATAAATGATATGAAATCGTCAAAAATCAAACCTTGAATTTCACCAATGGGGTTTTCAAAGTGACAATTCTAGGAAAAAAAACAAGCTTTTTAAGTTGATAATAGATGGCGTTGCACCGAAGTGCGATATCATCGTAAAAAACACAGCACCAGTGAGAAAAATTTCAATGTCAGCTGAATAATTTATTATTATTGGTTTGTTTGTGTAATTTAAACAATACAGTACAAATTAATACTAGGTATGAAATACGAAAAGCCCAAGCTACAAGCAATAACAACGTATTTAATGTTGACATCAGACCAGTCAGTGCCATCTACCGGGGCTATCGGTACTTTCTTTCTTTTTAAATGTAACCTTGAAACTTACCCTCATTATTATTATATTTCCATTTTTTACAGAAATTATAAAAACACATTGAAAGACACCTAATTAAAATGCATTTTTGTGCATTCTCCAACATTACCCAGATGGCTGAAACTCTGCTCATGGCATGCTCATGGCATGAGGCAAACCATTTTTTTTCCAACTTTTTTTGTTTAAAAAGATAAAGCGACCCATGTGGTTTTCGCTATGATTTATAACGTCGAGTGTGGAGTGAAATGGGCCAAAGTTTTTTGCCGATAAGTTTGCTGAAAAAAATACTTGGCAGACTGTATGTTACCTACGTATTAGTTTAAATTGATTAAATTGGGTTCGCTTGAAAATGGCGGGAAACGACGGTTGCGAAATTATTTGTCAATTTTCCTTTTAATGTCTACCGGGACTATTTTGTGTTTAATATCACGTTAAATTAATCAGAAAATGTTCGCGTATGACAGTACGGTGAAGTTATTGGATTATTTATGCAAGATCTGAAGTTTCAAGCTTTTATCAAGAGTTCCCGCTACAAGCTCTGGAGTGAACGTGACTGTCGAGCTGCTTCGTCCAGAGTGATGACGCTACGGCGTCTCCTCTGGATGAAGACATGAAGACGCGGCTACACAGGGTGAAGACGCTACTGCGACTCTCCTGGAGGACGATAGAAGACTATTGAATATATTGAATTTTCTGTAACATGACATTGGCAAATGACGACCTGTCGAGTCCATTAATAAAATAAATAAATAAATTGATTAAATTGGAAGATATTATTTTTTTAAGATTGGCGGCGCTAGTTGGCTCATGTAAGTCCCTTAAGAAAGGGAGGGATAATTTTTAGATGTATCAGAGTTGTAAAAAGAAAGTCATTGGAATTATTACCATTATTATTATATATAAACGGATATCACTCACTTATATTGTTGAAGTCGGCAATTAGACCGACAGACTCCCCGACAAGTGAGATCGATCAACGAATACAACTACAGCCATCGAACGCACCGTCGTCGGCGGGACAAGTCATTTCGGAACGAGCCCAGAGGGCGCTAATCCGCAGTGCGCGAAGAAACATCACCGGCTACGCGGGCGTGGCGTGCTCACCTTGACCTTTGAAATCGGTCGAAACTGTCGGTCTAATTGCCGACTTCAACAATATAAGTGAGTGATATCCGTTAATATACAGGGTGTAACGTAAAGGGTACCTATATGAAGCCGAAAGGACGGTGTTCAGTATCGGTAACTGAACAACTTTTGTTCTACGACTTTTCGATTTTCGCGAATTTGTTTTGTGACTTTTCATACACTTCGTGCCGGTCAGCTGATCGATTTGTATGTGACATTAATTTATTTTTATTTTTTATTCGAAAAGTCGTAGAACAAAAGTTGTTCAGTTATCGATACTGAACACCCTTCATATACCCTTTACGTTACACCCTGTATAATAATCTGTATTAATGGCTCACTATAGTTTTAATTCTAATATTACCATTATGTTACTTTTTATTTTAATTTTTTATCAACATTTTAAACAGCCGACCTACCGCCATCTATTGTCGAGTAGCCACATTTCAAGGCATCATACCCACAACATAATCGTGACAAATAATAATTAAATTACACTTTATTGTATCACAAGTGTTTCCTATATTCCATAAACACAATAGACCCATAGTGTTGAAGTGTACTTTGCCCTAACAATGCCACAGAGTACAATATACCCGTATACAAACTTACAGCTTTTTATAGGGCGCTAGGTTTGCGGTTACCCTCGTTAGTGGCGGAGATTTTTATTAATTTAGCTCGTTTTTGAGATGATAAAAAGTGGCAGCGGGCTATGTGGGTAGTGGAGCACAACCGACAGTGTATTTATTTATTTTATGAATCGTCATTTGCCAATGTCATGTTACAGAAAATTCAATATATTTAATAGTCTTCTATCTTCCTCCAGGGGAGTCGCAGTAGCGTCTTCACCCTGGGTAGCCGCGTCTTCATGTCTTCATCCAGAGGAGACGCCGTAGCGTCATCACTCTGGACGAAGCAGCTCGACAGTCACGTTCACTCCCGAGCTTGTAGCGGGAACTCTTGATAAAAGCTTGAAACTTCAGATCTTGCATAAATAATCTAATAACTTCACCGTACTGTCATTCGCGAACATTTTCTGATTAATTTAACGTGATATTAAGCACAAAATAGCCCCTGTAGACATTAAAAGGAAAATTATCAAATAATTTTGCAACCGTCGTTTCCCGCCATTTTCAAGAGAACCCGACAGTGTATTTATGTCAACAATAAGTAGATGTCGCAGTCAACTGGTTGGAATAGACGTGTGATTGAACAGCTAGCACGTTGATTGAACGACGGCATCCAACCAAACATCTAAGTGTCAATTAGCTGAGTGGTTGAACACAACGTTCAACGCTACAGCTAAACGACGCTCAGCGGACTGGTTGGAAGTCAATTTGCAAATTTTAGTAATAGGTTCTTACCGCGATTTAGACTGAATTATGAGATATTTCGATACCGTTACAATCATCATGATCACAAGACATACTAACTGTGTAATATTAAGTCAACACTACAGCGGCTTGTCAGTCAGCTGAGGTGTTGAACGTTTTATGCGCCATAATGATCCAACCACCCAACTAGCTGTTTGATTGGATGCCGTCGTTCAATTAACGTGCTAGCTGTTCAATCACACGTCTATTTCAACCAGTTGACTGCGACATAGACACCAAGACGATTCTAAAACTTTTGATCGACAAGCAGTGGCCCGAACAACGTATGACCGACATTACTTTTGATCGACACTACGGTTGATCGACATGACTTTCGCCCGAAAGACATTTGACCGACATTACGTTTGATCGACACGACTTTCGCCCGACAGTCATTATGGCTGACATACAAGAAAAGTATACAGGGGGCCTCAATAAGATTCAGATTTTCTCAAAAACTACTGGACCGAATTTAATAATTCTTTTACAGTTACATAGATTTTTATTTTATCTATCTAACAGTAAAACAATTATTGCAATAGGTCAAGTAGTTTTTGAGATAATCTCAACCTTAAAACACTACTGTACATTTTTATCTGTGTCAGACACCGACCTACTTACCTAATTACCCGACTGCGTAAGGAGGGTTATGTTTTTCGAATGTATATGTCTAACTCTTAGCCACTCGCTGCAGCCTAAACGGCTTGATGGATTTTAACATATGAGGTGTCTTTAGATTCGTCTTGATTGTAGGAGCGACACAGGCTATAAAAATTTAATCAAAGGGGTTGAAATTTTTGGCAGTCGTTTTTTTTTTTAAATTCTGCTTGTTTATACTTAGCTGAAAGGGTTATTATTATTTGATATCATGGTGTTGGTTCAAGCAAAGGTTTAAAGTTCACTGCGACCTCAAAGGTCTATTGTGACCGTTCCGAGTTCTGATATCTCGATCCCAAGGCCAAAGTCTTTCAGGAATCGTATGATGCGAGAGACTTTTAATATCCTCGGGTCCACCTAAGGCTCGACTTCTGAATTACCTAATCAGGTCACTTTATTAGAAGAAAAAAACTCTTCTTTTTAGAAGTCGTTTCACATATTTCCTGTATAATTAAAAGTACGTACTCCAAAGCCGTGATAGCAATGTGTTCTTTATTATTTTTAAGCAGATGAATAATAGCTTTTTAAGCTGCATCATTAATATCAATGGGCAGATGTGCACTTTGGTAGTAATAAAAAGTGCGACGCCCGCCCTGATGCGCCGGCGCAGGCGTCCCGCTGCGGTAAAAAATTGTTACAAATCGACCCTTGAGTGGACGGTGAGAGAAAAATCAATGATGGTTGAAAAGTTATAAAGGGTATCCCGGTTAACCAAAGCGAAATTTCTAAATCTAACCGACATCAATAACATTTTTAAAAAAAATCGCAATATGCCAACTATATTAGACGACATAGGGTAATCATCATCATCAGTCTATTTATATTGCCCCACTGCTCGGGCACACACCTTCCCTTACATCAAGGGACCTGGGGCCATGATCCACCACGCGGGCCCACTGCGGATTGGCGGATGTCATATGCCTTTGATTTTTTTTCTACGGCATGCAGGTTTCATCACGATGTTTTTCCTTCACCGTTTTGAGAGCACTCGGTAAATGTACGCAGGTTTTTCCATCGAAAAACTCGAGGTACATGGCTACCGTGTCTGGGAATCGAACCTGGGACTTTCCGTAACGCAAGTCCATAGACCCAACCACTGAGCCACCAAGCTCTTAGGTATTAATTATTACATATATAGTTATAATATATAGTCTCTTACTATAGAAAATTACAGTGGCTTAAAGTGACTTTTAATTCAACTCTGGGTAATTGTATTTATTCTAACTAAGTAAACTTACCTGGTTTCGGACCTTTCAAGTTTAGTTTCGAAAACAAGTATTTTAGAATTTTCAGTGTATCATCAATAAATGTAGGTATGGAAGTTAAATAGCGACTGAATCGTTTCGGTTGCTTTTCAAGCCCTCTATAATATTTATTAAAGCACCAAACCGCATCGCCAATTAACAGTAATTCCGTTATCTCTATAATGTCATTTGAATAGAACAATGATGGTGGTATAACGACAGCAGATGCGGCAGATACGATCAGTGCGCATGCGTGCTTGTATGCGCACGCGCCGATGTCAACAGGGGGACGGGGGAGACGCCACTCAATATAAATTGTTAAACTCTTTTTGGATTTTGTGAACTGTAGATATAATTTTCTACTTATTTCAGTATTTTATTTTACAATTGAAATGGAGACTTCGCCACGTCCGTCCCTAAGATAAATATGGAGGAAGATCTCGCCGATAGGTACATATTTTTTCTTTCTATGGTTATCGACGATAAAGGAGATTGCCAAATTGTGTGCCGCACTCTGGAATTGCTACTATCTAGACTGGGTCTAGTTCACGACATCGAATGTCGCTATATCGATGGGTCACTGTATCGACAGGTTCTGAAGGGTTCTGGCAGGTTCTAGCAAGTCAGAACCTTCCAAAATCTGTCAGTCCCTGTCAGAACATCTAGACTAGTACCTTATCGATCATGTTCCACTTTCAACGTAGGTTGATAACAAATTGTATGGAGCGGCACTTCTCCTTCCTCTTAAACAGTATGGAACGTGCCAAACTCACTTTTGACGGACATCCCGCAGAGGTGTCACACACAATCACAATGGTATAATATAATGCAACATTATTATAATTTATGCACAAACAAATAGACGTTGTGATAGCACTGATAAAACACGGAGAGAAAACAATGTCATGGTTCCCGGAAGTTTATAGTGTGTTAACTGTTAACCACAGCGCCACCAAGCTCTTATAATGTTCATAAAAAGACAAAATTTTATACGTAAGAGCTCGGTGGCTGGGTTACTTTACTTTATTGCATACAAAAAATATTACTTACAAGATAATGTTTACATGATAATGTATGTACATTGGTCGAGCTTATATCTAATAAAGAGATTTCTTCCAGCCTGGCACAGGTTACTGGACTTTATTGTTTTTTTTTGTTGTTGCTGCCGAGGCCAGCTGAAAACCAGCGCTGTGGCCTCGCTACAGCACATGCTGAGCTGGTCTTTTTTGACGTTACATGCCGCACCATATACTGTCTTTAAGTGTTCATTGTATTAGTGTTTTTGTGTTTCGTTTATTTATTCACTGTATGTTACTATTTTATTGTGGCCTCAAATAAATGCATTTTCTTCTTCTTCTTTTTATGATACGGAAGACCCAGGTTCGATTCCGGTTCGGTCACCCATAAGTTTTGTTCGGTTTTTTCGAAGGCAAAAATTTACCTACATAGTATATTTCTTAATGTTCTCAAAACGTAGAATGGAAACATCTTGATGAAACTTTCATGCCGTTGAAAAGTCTAAGGTGTAATCCTCCAATCCTGTGGATCTTGGCCCGAGCTCCCTCGATGTAAGGGAAGGTCTGTACTGTGGGCTGTGGGGGCATGAAATAGACTGATGATGATATTGATTAACAAGTAATTCAATTCAAACAATAGTTCAAAGTACATGCAATTATTCATTCATTCGGCTGAACGTGGATCTCGCATTCGGCGGCCGCCTAATAAATTGGCTGGCATTGTATGCAGATGCACTTCGAACGCACCACCGTATAATTCAGCCGTTTTACTTGCATAGAATATGGTAATGCGACAATATTGTTTATTTTAGGAAATAATTTGTGAATAAATCATAGGTTCCTCGATTGAGGGGCTCGTAGTACAGTTATACAGGACAAGGTATCCAAAAAGGGTATTTGCAGTTTGAAATATCAATAAATCGTATTAACAAACAAAAATATAATGCCATACGTAGAATTTATTGGAAAAGACAATGCCACATTTCAATGGACCATTTAAGCTGTACCTATCATTTTGTTGGGGACTTATTACAGGTTTCATATTGCATAGTCATAATCAGTATCATTTTCTACTACTCTCGCAACTCCTATAGAAGAATAACAAAAACAATGAATAAATCGCCTCGATTTCTTACTATTTACTGAATTCTTAATTAAGCTGTTTTTTTCGAATCGCAACTTGTACAAAACTTTATTTTAAACCAATAATTTTAATAAAAAATTTAACCAAAAATTTTGTTGGGGACTTATTACAGATTTCATAATCATAATGAGTAGGAGTTGCGAGAGTAGTAGAAAATGAATCAAAGATATTGAATAATTCGCTTCGATTTCTTACTATTTTCTGAATTCTTAATTAAGCGTTTTTTCGACTCGCTTGATGTATTATAACTTTATATTAAACCAATAATTTTAATAAAAAACGGAGATATTTATATTTACTCGTTATCTTGTACATCATGCGGTTGATGGTGGGGCAGAATCTGGCATTGTCATTTACGGATGAACTAACTAAAACTAATAAGAGCAATTCCTTTATAATTATTTAATTAAAATGACAATTTTTGTGTCAAGCTCATTAAAGAAGTCTGTAATTACAATTACACAGTAGCGCACCGAACGACCACATGGTTAAGGGTATAAATAACCCCTAAGGGTTACAAATGACCCCGTGCCCCAAGACTGACCTATCGCTGACCATCATCGCGTATGGCGGTCAATTGCCATGGTAATTAGATGACTTTGTTTTGGAACGTGACCAAAACGTTGAGAGCCTTTTTCGAGACCTACCTCTGTCATAGTTACAAAGATTTTTAAATCTTTACATGTTACGTAAGTTCGCCTAGCTACCGAGAAAGCCAGTATAAAAAAGATGTCTAAAACGGGCCCTAGCGGCCAGTAACAGAACCAAAATCTCACAAATCATGAACGCTTGGAGACACGTGTTTTTATGTATAAGTTAAGCATTTTTTATTTTTTTTTATGGTTTTATTGGGCAGTCAAAAAAAAAAAAATACGATGAGTTCAAAAATAGCCCAGTCTTGGTAAACGAAAAGGAGCAACTTGTCTTATCAATAACTTTGTCTTGTCCTAAAGTCTGTAAGATACACATGTATGAGAATATGACTCTGGACCTAATGTAACAATTGCTTGATACTTTGGGTTTTTGACAAGCCATGATAAATAAATAAAAATGTAAATTAAAGCGTTGTCTGGTGAATGTAATATCCAACCAAATATCATTTTGACATGATAACGAGAAAGCTCAATACATGGTGTTTTGGAAATTCAACATTTTAGGAACTCAACATGGCCAGAAGGAAGACAGTCCGAGACAAGAAGATCACCTTTGTCTGGTGAATAGATATCAAAATTTCTCTTTTGCACTGTGAATAGACAGTCCAAAGTTCACCAATTCCTGGTCAATATAAGCGCAGGCGCATAGCACGCGCCACAATTCGGTAATTAATTCAACGCCGCCAGGTGGCGTGGCAGATGGGCGGACAATTTACATTTCGATGACCGATGTAACTTTACCGCAGAATTAGTTTATGTGATGACATGTTGGGTTGATTAGGGGTCGGAAATATCAGTAATGGCGTTGGAGAGATAAATAAACTTTCAATGTGACAAAATTCCTCTGATGAACGTATGAAGCGAGAAAATGAGTTGATCGTTTAGTTCCTTGTGTGGAGTAGTTTGTATATATGTCGTGGTCATATCGTTAAATTGAACATTTCATGAAATAGTCGACCATTTCATGAAATGGTGGCATTTCACGAAATCGTCAAATGTCTATTGGTCATTTCATGAAATAGCTTGGCCAGATCAATGAATAGAAAACGTTTTACGATATGTCCAACAAACGCACGGCTATTTCATGATATGACCAAACACAATTGACCATATCGTAGAAAAATGGCAAAAACTACCGCTAGAGGCGCTGAGAGCGCGCTTTGTCATTGTTTATGTTTGTGTGCGTAAGTAAATAATGCGGATTCATGTTGAAAAGTGAATAATAATGAGCAAATTATATAAGAAAGTGTGTTGGAAACTTGAATAAGTGTTACTATACGAAACGGTGTGAATTTTATGACAGTCACGCAAAAACCAACCTCAATTTACAAAAAAAAACTTGGGAATACATTTCACAGGTTAGTACCTATTTAAATGACAATATTTAGTTTATATCCTTTTAAAATCTCATCTAAGTATCTAAAATGTACTTATTTACTTTTAATAATTGAATCCTAGAAATTTAACATACATAATTTTCATTTTTAGGTTATACAACAAATAAAGGAAAGTAGGGTGACCAGGCAACGAAAGTCGACGGACTATAATTTACTGGATTACAAAATATTACATCCTAGAAAAACTGGAATTACAAGTTTTTAATATACAAGAAGAAATGCATTGATGATCCTACTATTCGTATAATTACGATGGAGAAATATTTTGAAATACTAACGGAATTTCATAAAGGTATACCGTATGTGAAACGAAACGTTTTAACGTTCTATAATATTATAATACAATTTTGTACTTATTTTATTAGGTAATAAATATAATAATAATAATAAAAACATTTAATAAAAACATCTTTATTGTCCTTTTAATGTGTTCAATATGAATATTTCGTATATTTAATTCCAGTGGACAATTGGTTTGAAATGCTTGTAAGAATTTTGTAACATATATATTTTTTTAATTTGGTACTGACTAGAACAATAAATAAATTCGTAATAAGTATATTGAATTATTAATACTTACATCCATAATGGGCACCCTACATTAATGATCTGACCAAACGTCGTTGGACAAATCGACGAACGTTGACGTTTAAACGATATGCCCAGCGCAACTTGACGATTTCATGAAATGCCACCATTTCATGAAATGACTGACGATTTCATGAAATGCTCAATTTAACGATCTGACCACGACATATACATGTTAGTTTAGACTTGAATATAGAACCTTTAAATGTAAATAGAGAACTCGGTGGCTCAGTGGTTGGATCAATGGACTTGCGATACGGAGGTCCTAGGTTCGATTCCCAGCCATGTAATAATAAGTTATCCTAGTTTTTTTCGCCCAAAAAACTTATGTACCGAGTGCTCTCAAAACGGTGAAGAAAAAACATCGTGATGAAACTTGCATGCCGTAGAAGAAGAAGAAGAAAAAATATCTAAGTCATGTGAAATCTGCCAATCTGCACTGGGCCCGCGTGGTGAATTATGGCCCCAGCTCCCTCGATGCAAGGGAAAGTCTTTCCCCGAGCAGTGGGGCAATATAAATAGACTGATAATGAGGAAATGTAAATCGATTTCGTAATCTTTTGCGATGAATGAAAGAAAGAACAGACATGCAGGTCAGACACAAACATGACAAATTATACTACAGAATTAAAAACTATACATAAGTTTCAAATGGGTCAAATGCCTCAGCATAATGCTACAACGGCGTTGCATGGCTTATGGTTTTCAGCCAGAACTCAAACAGCCATGATTAATGGTGGTTCGCAAGGTGGCTGCCGAGGCTGGACGCAGAAAGCCGAGAATCGGGGTGAGTGGCGTGCTTTGGGTAACTCCTATACGTCCAGCAGTGAACTGATACAGACTGATGATATCAATGATGATCATTAGCTACGCATGGTTTACTACATAAGCCTGTTCAAATAAACCCGTTGACTGTTCAGATAGACACATTCTGTGACGCCATTTCTGTCTATTTCTTCATGTTTCGTAGTCCAATTTACCTACTGATTTCCTTCTGCCACCCTTACAATCTTGCTGATCAATTATAGACACATTCATTCAATATTTTACCCCACAACATACCATGCAACATTACCCCAAAGGATGGCCAACTCATTTTCCACCCCGCCTCCTAATTTGCCGTCGTCTTGTATAAATTTAACGCATCAAGAAACGGGCGGGGTCTCAACGACTCATGCGCAGGTTTGCGGTGGCAGCGTGTCATTTAAGCGGTTCAGTTTGACACGAGTGTTTCATATGAAATATCAAACTTGATCATGGGCATAAGTGTTCCACTTCTCGTCTGAAATATCCTCTAATCATCTCGTTACTTGACTGTTGAGCTTATCCTTCTCCTTTGTCTCGACGTCGGATTCTGTTCTGCTTGTGGCATCTTCTTAAGTAACTTCCGCCTCGAAATATTATTGGATACTCTGACAATTGTTCTTATAAATATGCTATAAAGTATACAAAAAAGTTTCATCGATAGAGGAGTTATTGTTGGGGTCTCCATACAAACACTCGCCAGAATGACTGTGTACAGTCTTCAGAAAGTCCAAATGTAATATCCTTCTTACATTTAATTCACAATTCGGGTTATTTGGCCGATCGAGCCCTACGTGATGTCTTCTGATTCCCTTTACCTAATTACACCTAATGGCTGGTTAAGGAAATTCCATCAAATCAAAGTTTGTTTAACACCAGCAATTTAGTTTATCCTATCCATAAAAATAAATTCAAATGATTTATTGCAGTCACAAATACCATATAAGTGTTAGTAAGTACTTAAGGCGCTATATGGTTGTCAAAAGCAAGAGTGAGACAGAAGATGCCCCGCAGCGGCGGAGTTGAGAGCAACTATGTTAGTGTTTACATGAGGTCGCTATGACATGCGACTTAGGTCCGACTCTGACCTTGGGTTTAAGAATCGGATTGTCCTTGGTATCCGCAATGTCCTTCAGGATGCTGTTAGATATAGAAACTGTTAATATCATGAACTAAATTTGGCAAAATTATATGAATTAAGGTACATATTGGATGTGATGACATTAGTCGAAATGAACCACTGAGGTTGCTTGACATTTGATTAATTGAAGTTTAGGCTTGTACTATTATATATTCTGTGGTTTAGGATTAGTTTTCTATGAGTCGTCAATAGTCGAAGTGAAGACGAAACGTACAATTTCTTACAAGAGATAAGGTATCCAGGGAGCATCAATAAGGTTGAGATTATCTCAAGAACTACTTGACCGATTATAAAAAAATCTTTTTATAATAGATTATTTAAAGTACTCACTACTCGGGTAATATACCGTACCTACTTCGACAAGGCGTATAGTGAACCTATTTTTAATATAAAACAAGAATACCTATAACTCCTTTGTTACCGATATAACGTTTCTAATAAAACACCTTTAAGGGTAAAGCACGGTCCAGGTGTTCGTTAAATTGGAAAAAAGCTAATTTACGTTCCCAACCCCAACGTCTTGCCTCCGTAATGAAGACGCAGCCTTACATAGAGCTAAGACTCTACCAATACTACTTTGGATTTATAAAAGAGGTTGTAAAGTACACGACATAATAGAGTTTTAGATTAAATAAAAATAGATTTTACTATACGTTGGTTTTAATAGAAAATAAGTAAAAATACAAAATATAGAAATGACCATTGCATGTGACGGATTATCTCCCTCCGTGAGTGAACAGACAGATTGTAGGTCTCTCCTGTCTCTCCTCACAGACTCGTATAAAGGTTATTGTCTTTAAAATACATTTTAAAAGAATTAATCATATGAGAGAGGATTTGCAGTAGCATTCTTTCACAAATAACATCCGATAGCTTCTTAGCCGTTCGTTATTATACAGGGAGTAACGGAAAATAGGAAGCCGAAATGTTCTGTATTTATTTATTAAGCAGTAATGTTCTGCAAAAAAAAATTCAAGTCTCTCTCATCTGATCGATTTGTATGAGGCATTAATTTTTTATTATTATTTATTCAAAAAGTTGTTCAGTTACCAATACTTTCCGAACGCCCACCCTTCAGCTTACTATTTTTACCATTTCCGTTACACTCTGTATAGAAAAGAATACAATTTCAGAATTTGTTTTATGCGTTATGCGGCAAACAAATTAAAGTGATGAAAATTTTCTAGCCGTGGGCAGGACTTGAACCTGCGACCTTGTCATTCCGTGACCGCTTACCACCTGAGCCACCACAGGCCCACGTCAAGTCCTGCCCACGGCTAGAAATTTTACATCACTTTAGTAGCTAGCAAAGTCTCACAAGACTAAAAATAATGACTCCTAAGTCCACAACGCAATCCCTGAGGAAATAAACAACGCTCCCAGTCATATTCCACATTCATAAAATAAAAACTGAAAGATATGTAGATAAGTAGCATTCTCATATGTATTCGTATCTTCATCAGTGTCCGTACGTCATTGCATCAGCGGCTCCACTGAAAACCAGCGCTGCAGTAATGACCAGTTACTGCAGCACATGCTGAGCTGGAGACCTGTTTGACACCACAGCACTGCACTATGTATCTCTTTTCTTTGTAATTTTTATTCTATGTATCTCTTATGTACTGTGCTCTGTGTGTGTGTCAAATAAATGTTTTCTATTCTATGAAGTCATGGTCGAAGAGTTTTTTAACGGTCTAAATTGTACTTGATGTAAGCTTACCTATACAATTGACTTGTAATTGTATTAAGTATTTTATCAATAAACGATTGTATTGTAATACAAATTCGTAATTCATTTATTCATTGCTTTATGTGGTAACATGGTTGTTAGATAGTACAGGAAGTGCTCACATAAACCCTGTAAGGGCACCGCAACATTAGACACTTAAACATTAAAAATTAAATTTTGTCAGTCAGTCAGTCAGTCAGTCAATAATACAAATAAATATAATTCACTTCTAAAACCTTTATAACTCCCCACCAGATGGCTAGGCACCAGTAAAGTTTAGTATACACCTGGTTACCTCGCGGGCAGCCGGCCATTTAGAGGGGGTATTACTCTTTACACCCCTTACCCATTGTCTTAGATCACGCCAGATAGCAATTATAGGGTTGATTTTATACCGTGTAAAGTATGATTAGGGAAGCATTATTTTTTTTTAGCTTCTTCGATGTGAGTGGAGATATGAACAAGCAGAAATTAATTTAAAAAGAAAATAAACCCTTTGTGCCATTTTTTTTTAAATAAATAAAAGAGACATTTATTCATCTGCACAATGTTGTAGGTTGTCTTACATATAGAAATAACATAACATATACCTACAGATGAATAGGACTAAGCCACTTTGATTAAATTTTATAGCCTATGTCACTTCAATCAAGACGAATCTAACGACACCTCATAAGTTAAAATCCATCAAGCTGTTTAGGCTGTAGGTGCCAAAGAATTAGACATACATACACTCGAAAAACATAACCTTCCTTCTTGCGCAGTCGGGTAAAAAGTACAATATAATAAGACTAAAAGAATGACTGTTGCCAAGTAAGGATGTTTTTGTTTATTGTACATGTACAGTCGAAAGCACGTCCAGTTTAACAATATAAGTCTTATTGTTAATTGTCGACGCTATAATAATTGTAATTGTATTTAAAGTGTACAGTTGACTATACGTAATTATTTCATTTAGAGTTCACATTGCTCAATTATTTAGATATATTCTCTTTTAAGCAAAAGTGTTCGGAATAGGTAGGTGCCTACTAAGCCTAACCATAGCTAAGAACACCTCACATATTTCTCATATTTTTATATTTTCTAATCATTGATCTCCTATAAACAACTAGATACACAAAGGTCTTACTAAAACAATTTATAAAATGTCCATATAAGGGTCCATTGTTAACGTCCAATAAAGCAAATGAGGGTCCACTCATCCGTTTGGACCTTCTATGCGCTCGGACATTTTTAGAAGGCAGACTGTGTATCTAGTTGTTTATAGGAGATCAATGTTTCTAATACATATTTTAATAATAAATGACAAACATTTGAAAATAAGTACTTTGTGGAAAAAATATAAGGAGAGGTTGACGTCGATAGATAAATTTAAAATAGGTAATCTGCATAGAAAATAATTAATTTCTCATATTTATTTGTGTTACATAAAATACATAAATATCTTCATATGGGATTCAGTATTCTATGACATGGGAATAGAATAGATACTTACTAAAATATTACACATGGTTAATTTTAGCCGATAAATAATTAATCTTTTCAAACCGGGAATCGAATCTGATACTCAATGCATTGAAGGCAAGTGCACAAGGCAGGGATGGTCATTATTTAAAATTTTGCGTGCCGTTTCCCTAATTCATCATAGAAGCGACCTCTTGTGTCGAATAGTTGCATTCATAGGCCGAAGATTTTTATTTCCTTTGATATTTTTCTGTACAACGACATCTATTGTCGAGTAGATGCAATTATCCGCTTTCCAATACGGGGCACATGCACAACCACAATTTATCTTGAAAAATATCTTGAAACAATAAAGAGTTTGTCCAAACAATAAAGAATTCAAGGACACCGCTTATTCCGAGTCTGGATGTAATTTGTGATCGTTTCTGCGTATGTCACTGGACTGTGTAGCACAGGGATTCCTAGTTTGGGCCACGAGTGTGATGTCCATGAGTGTATCCTGATATGCTCTATAAATGCAGCCAGATGCGCCTGCGCAAGCTGCAGCGCAGACAATAGCCAATCAGAACCCGCTCGCGCCATCACTCATGCACGCATTCCAAATTACCGAACCCTTGGGTCAATTAGTTTTTCTTGTGCACGTTTATAAAGTGATTTTTCGCGTCTCATTTGCATACAAATGCCTTTAGAATGAGATCTAATTTGGTAATTGTTAGTAATACATTGTATTGCATACCTAAATGTAAAATATTTAGATTTCGGCACGGGTTAAGCGCGTGTTGTATTGTGGTTTTATTACAATAGAAAGTTAATAAACAGGTTAGTATAAATAAATAACAAGTGAACTATTACCAAAACAAAATAGACAATTTTTTTGGGCATAGGTACACGTATAACACCCCTCTTGTACCTATCTCGGTAGCTTGTAAACCCTGGATTAAGTAGTTAACCCGTGATAACTCCATACATTTTGCTCGGGGAAGTTGCTAAGTCTAGGCTTATCTCATATAGCAAGTGGGGGTTATAAAAATGTATCATACTTAGATCAGTTTTGTGATCAAGCAAGACAAATCCAACGATACCATTTGAAGCTTGGGACGCCTTGCGCGGCGATTTCTTATTCCTTCATGAATGATATTCATCCATCAAAATCCACCGATCCGTTTAGAAGGCAGACCACAAAGATAATGACATACATTCATACAATTTAATAGAAAAGACATGGAAAGGGTGTCTGTGAGTTTTTTCTATCGTGCGAAGTTTGTCCAATCGTGTATCGGTATTCCACAGTCCTTAAAATATACAAACCGCAAGATTGCTATATATTTTTCAGACGTTTATTTTCAATAAATAGAGTAGCGTTAAGAAAAAACTTAAAATTCTTAATAAATTCGAAAACTATTACCCTCTTTTTGACAATCGGGTAATTAACATAAAATATATTCGCATGCTATGTTCACTATTATTTACTTAGATTTACCAAAGTATTTACGAGTAGTTAGCAAAAGGAGTTTGAAACGCCTTACGCGTTTTCTGACAACGTCAAGACGACCGTCTCGATTGCCGTAAGATTGGTAGAAGGCGCTTCAATTATTTTGTTAACGGAAATCGGAATATTTATTATAATAAGTGAATATTCTAATAGTAATGAAAGGCGCTCCGATATTTTGATAACGGAAGTCGGAAGCTATTCTTATAAATCTGATAGTAATAGATGCATACTACATAAATGAAAGTTTTGAACCTAATAATAAGTGAGCATCTGTTCCCAATCTAGGTTTATCTTCAGTGACTTTAGCAGTCTAGGTTAGTCTTTCGTCATTAGCATAGAATATTAAATATTCCCTGTCAGTTTAGTGTGATTGCTATCTAAGGTTCGATTTCCCATCAGGAAGGCGTTGTACAGTCGAAGTCAGAGATAAGTATACTGGGGGCCTCAATAAGGTTGAGATTTTCTTAAAAACTCCTGGCCCGAATTGAATAATTATTTTACATTTACAGAGTTTTAACTTTTATCTATCCAACTGTTAAAGAATTATGAAAATAGGTATAGTAATTTTTAAGAAAATCTCCACCTTAAAATCTCTCCTGTACACCTTTCTCTGTATTCCACCGTACTTAAGGTCACTTTTACGTGTCTAGTTTGTGTGAGACGAATATGGAGAAAGATTTCGCCGGTCCAAATCAGTGTCACGGTAGCTCTGTTGGAAACACAGACCATTTACCCAATAGACAAATTCTGCCAACGATGAGCGCATAGGGACGAAGCTGACGACGATACAGGGGTGCCGTATTAAAGAGATGCGTCCATGTCGATAATATATCTAGGTTACACGTGTCGCGAAGCAATTTTGCGCTCATGTGTGGGCAGACACGGGCGCCCTCCTGTTACAGGTCTATGAGGTAAGTGGTCTGTGATTGATAAGGTGTGATTATGAAGCTTTAAGGACTAAATATGTAATAAAAACAAAACTAATAATTAAAATTCATTTATTAACCACAAAAGCGTATTGTACATTAGTCTACATTTAATAAAATTACTTACAACGCTGTTTTTAAAACAGATATTTTTGAGGCTACCTATAGGCTAGACGACTCTACATAAAGGTCGGACTTGCAACCTTCTTGCTCTAACAATAAAGGTGTAACTGAAAGGGTATTAGTATATTTTATATTACTTAATTTACGTAACACTTATGGTCGGTCCCAAATCAATTTTCCATGGAGGAAAACGTAATAGGTCAATGACATTAAATTACATTCTGAAAATGTAGAAAAGCTACAAAATAGTCCATTAGGTAATAAGCAAATATAATTTTAAATTAATGCCTATAATTAATTAAAAACCTCACTAAATTCTAATATTTTTCTCATAACTATTAAGGGACAGATTAGGAAGCGTTTCTCACATAAGTTACCTAAAGCTAATTACACAAGTTAATTAACTGACATTTTCCTAAGCAAAAGTATGTACAGTCGAAGACAGAGATAAGTATACAGGGGGCCTCAATAAGGTTGAGATTTTCTCAAAAACTACTGGACCGAATTTAATATTTCGTTTACAGTTACATAGTCTTAACTTTTATCTATCAAACAGTGAAAGAATTTTGCAATAGGTCAAGTAGTTTGATAAAATCTCAACCTTAAAAACTCTCCTGTACACCTTTCTCTGTGTTCCGTACGAGCCATTGAATTTTATAGAATAAGATACAACTATAAATATATAGGTAGATGACAATATCACTTTAATAATGAGTTACGACAAGCCGACATTTAGTGAAATTGTCGTCTATTACACTGTAATGCTCCCACTTCACCCTTGGCTATTCGTATTTGTCATATGTGTGGTTGGTATTCTTGACAAAATATTCGTCTTATTTGTATGTACGTCAAGTATTTGATGGTGGCACTTCACTTGGCTATTCATATTTGCGTATTTGTCATAATTGCCATGTTTCGTATGCTTGACAAAATATTCGTCTTATTTGTCGTAAGTCAAGTATTTGACAAATACGACAAACATCCAATAGCCAAGTGAAGTGCCACCATAATGACATAAGTATACAGCTACAAATATTACAGTGTTGTCGTTCAATTATGAGTTATGACAAACTTACATTTAGTGCTATTGTCGTCTTTTACTCAGTGTAAAACATGACAATTTGACTAAAGGGACTATTTAGTGTTTAATATCACGTTAAATTAATCAGAAAATGTTCGCGAATGACAGTACGGTGAAGTTATTAGATTATTTATGCAAGATCTGAAGTTCCAAGCTTTTATCAAGAGTTCCCGCTACAAGCTCGGGAGTGAACGTGACTGTCGAGCTGCTTCGTCCAGAGTGATGACGCTACGGCGACTCCTCTGGATGAAGACGTGAAAACGCGGCTACCCAGGGTGAAGACGCTACTGCGACTCCTCTGGAGGAAGATAGAAGACTATTGAATATATTGAATTTTCTGTAACATGACAATGGCAAATGACGAACTGTCGAGTCCATTAATAAAATAAATAAAATAAGCCATTTAAGAAAGCATATACATTGCAAATTATTAGAAAATGTAGCAGAGATCACAGACTAGATTCTACATACACACATTGGACTTAAAAAATAAATTAGAATAAAAAAGCGATCTTTCTCGAGCACCAGTGATGATAATTTGGATAAGAAATTATATTCAGGATTTAAAAGCCCCGACAAACAAATTTAGGGAAATATTACTTCAGTCCGATACAATTTCATATTTTTTTAAAACTTACGTAAGTACATTAGAAAAGTGAATACTTATAGGATTTAAAATCCTATGGAAATTTTAAATAAATAAAATAATAAAATACGAAATGCTCTTAAAATAAATTTAGCATCCAAATTGTTTAGATTGAGACCAAAACGAAGAAAGCCTCTAAGAAATTGATATAACCAATAGGTATATTTAAGGGAAAACATGATGGAAGCCACGGAGTAAATAAATGAGAGAGGAATTTCACCATCTACCTAACTGAGTCGTATGCCACTTTGTGAGTCCTGACATGGCGTGGCTCAATTCACTTCTCTTTCACGGAGCAACATTTTGCGGTGTCAAGAGACAGCTAGAGTAATATTATACCGCAGCCCGAATCAAGTGTCTTATTTTGTAAACAAAAAACAAAAACCGTAGTAATGTAGCACTGAAGGAACTGATTGATCACACCTGTTCATCATTGAAAATGAAGTAATCCGATCTGATATTGTGAAAATAACTATGAAATAATCACAGAACAGCTTAAAGTGTTAGTACCTTAAGGTAGTTTTTGTTTACATATTAAGATACTTGATTTTGGGCTGCGGTATACACTGTTTGTATTATTTAACGAGACGAGGCAAGATGATATTTACACTCCACATTTACTCGACTATGAAAATTTATTACCAAATGCGATTTGCGTATTTAAATAATTAGTTACGTCACTTAAAGACTAGGTAAAACAATAAAATTATATAATATTTTCTTATAATATAATTGATTAAATAACCTAATTTTCTTTGTCACTCGTTGCGTCCCCGTGTTTTCTCATTGTCCAGTAATCTGAAAAGATAGAAAAGCATATTTTAAAATATATGAAAGGCTACAAAGATCTTCCGTCACTTTTCGTTACTCGAACGCCAAGATTCAGATTTCAGAAACAATTTTGAGATTAGCTCTCTCCTACAACTGTCAAACGGCTATAGAAATTAGCTCACGCGAAGCTTGCTAGCACTGTCCATGGAACTCGTCTTAAGAGCGAGCTAGCGCCAAGTTCGAACTTCAAGTTGTTTCTGAATCTCAGCCTATGAAAAGCGCAAGTGCATCATTACTTATGTATGATTAAAATAGGTTTAAGCTTTTTGTGAATAAGAGATTACATATGTGATTTCACATGCTAAACCATGGGTTATAGTCATCATCAGTCTATTTCTATGTCCCCATTGCTCAGACACAGACCTCCCTTACATAGAGGGAGCTCGGGCCCTGATGCGCCACACGGTCCAGTGCGAATTGGCGGATTACACATGCCTTATAATTTTTTTCTACGGCATGCAGGTTTTATCACGATATTTTCCTTCACCGTTTTGAGAGCATTGGGTAAATGTACGTAAGTTTTTCCTTCGAAAAAAAACAACGAGGAAAACTCATTGCTAAATGGCTGGGAATTGAACCTGGGACTTCGGTATCGCAATTCCACTGACCCAACCACTGCGCCGCCGATGTCTTTATTGGTTTATAGTGATTCACTTAATCGCATCGATTTTTACTTTTGTAAACCTGGGCGGCATTTTAACCTGAAATATCCGCCATGAGTCATTTCTACCCACAAATTAAATGAATTCACAGGAATTTAACCTGACGTGTTCCCACGCTCGATTGTTCCCAATTTCCCGCTATCGGTAGCGAACATCAAAATGCTGTTACGAACTGCCGAATGTCGACCGATTCCAAAAATGCCGAATGGGGCTAAATGCCGAATGATTCAGAAAATTCAAAGACGCACGCACATCTAAATAATCCGAGAATCGGGCTGAGTCTTGGGAGAGGTGTATCCAACAGGTGACTGATACAGGCTGATGATGATGATGGAAGTCGCACAATTACTGGGACAAACAAAAAAAAACATTTTCAATCAAGCTATATCTAGCCAGTGTCCCCGACAGTCGTCAGGTATTCTAAAACACGAAAATCTCGCAAAATACACTTGGCTTTAAAAAATATTTCCTGACTTTAACAAAATAATCTTGACTGTCCAATAAATTTAAAAATTATGTGGGCTAAGAGCTTGTTCGTACTTTATTACACCATAAAGTATGGGGACATCGTAAAATAAATTCGTATTTTTAAAGCATTGAAATAAAATTTGTTGAATGCAACGCTTGACCACTGCCCACATTACCATAAAATGTTGTAAAGTAACCCCAAAAAAAAATTATCCGACAAAATGGTCCGGAGCCGGACAACCAAGTGGAAAGACTTTCGTTAACGCTAGTAGAATAGATAAAAATATATGGTATTGATCTTGTATTGATTGTAATTTTTTTTTTAATTTTAAGCAAATTGCAATGATAGTGGAAAGTTTGGCTACAACATGGTTCGGTTTCTGTAGTGATATATAGTGGTATACCCATGGGCGTACCCAGGTAGGGGCAGCCCCCCCCCCCCCCCCCCCCCTGGATAATGTTGACGTCCTTACTAAGTATCATAACTAGAACTTTTATCGATAAAAATTAAGAAAGCTTATAAAAAATCTGATTTGCCCAGAACCTGGGTACGTCCATGGGTATACCCGTACTCGGGCACCATTTTATCAGACCAAAAGGGGAAACAATCAGTAAATCGAGGATCTGGTGTCCGAACCAAACATCATCGGCGAGACAAAAGCTGCCAGACTTCGCTGGCTCAGCCACGTCGAGAGAATGGGAGACGATCGTGCGGCGAAGAGAGCATACCTGGGACGACCGGTCGGGCGACGTCCAGTCGGGCGTCCTAGATATCGCTGGAGGGACGGAGGGAAGGGATCTGGGCCGACTGCAGGCACACACGTGGCGCGATACGGTGCCGACCGCAATGACGTCAGTCATTATTCTCGTTTCAGAGGACAATACCCACTTAGGAGTAAGTAAGTAAAAGGTCTTTAACAAGACGGCGGGCGATGAGGCTCGTCACCCATCACGCCCGCACGTAGGGGCGAAAAGCGGGTGGCAGTACCTACAGATTCCGTATATCTGTCTATGGTATGTGGGCACCCTTATGGTAGACGGGCCTGAGTTTATGTATTCGTATGATGTAATACATATATTGTAAATTAACTCCTTGTAGCATTACTTTTTATATCATTTAAATTCCATACCACCAAACAAAACTTTACGAGCATAAAAATATCCCCAATAAATTCAAGTTTGATAACCATCTCATTTCACCATGTAATTGAATAAGTGGAATCATCGCCTTCCAAATAATTAAACAAAAAACACAAAAATCAAATGAACACTGTAGATCTAAAATCGGGAGAGAGACGGAGTGCAGATAAAAACAGGTTCCAGTCGATATAGTAGAGTCGCGAACATAGTTTTTTGAATTGTTAGATATTTCTAACTATCTGCAAAATCCCTAAATTTTGTTATAAATTAAAGATGCTAACGTAGGTTTAAGTTGTACTTATGGACAATTTGTGGTTAGAATTTTTATTTATTACTATTAATATTACTAATTTACTAGCAAGAACTTGTTGAGTTAGGTTACCGATAAATTACCTTAAATTGTGAATAAATCCAGGTTCGGGTCGTTAATATTATTTAGAATAGAATAGAAAATATGTTTATTGCCATACACCAATTACATAAGCTTACAAAAAATCAATTAAGCAATAAATTAAAATCTAATATAGTTATGATAAGTGGTGCGGCAAAAGGTGCATGTTTCAGCTGAGCTGACACCGAGGTGTGCAGCGCTGTATTATTTATTTAGGTACCTGTATACTCTTCACAGATGTATTATTTTAGGGACGTCCCACGTATACTTTTAGATTAGTTTAGTTTTAGATTATTTATTTATTGTTAGGTATTATTGGTATTGTTGAATTATGATATGTATATTTCCTCTATTAAACAATTTATTATTACTTAAAAAAAATCTTTACTTTCAAAAATCGATGATCCTTTACGCCATAAGAGTTGGAATCGTACATCTAGTGCACATTTTGAGTGTACTTTACTAATAAAAAATATCGGAAGAATCAAAGGATGTTTACGAGTTCAACTAAAATACAAAACACAACACTTTCCATCAAATGTCTTCCTTACTAAGCACAGTGTGTCAGAGTCGGTCATGCACGGACAAAAAAAAATATAAAAGAAAAAATGTTGAAGTATTACCGGCGTGTTTTATTGAGTCTGGCTGCTACCTGGGTTACGCCTCGGCTTTACATTGTAGAGTAGAATATTTAAATGCATTTTTTTTATGTATTCCTGTGACTCGTCAGTGGCACAATGGGATGTGGTTGAGTTCTGTGCCTTGAAATATGTTTTGGGCATAAACCCAATGTTAAAAAAATTGATCACCTATAAACAACTAGTACAAAACACTTACTAAAACAATTTAAAAAACGTCCAAACGAGGGTCTATTGTTAACGTCCAAATAATGTCCAATAAAGCAAATGAGGGTCCATTCATTTGGACCTTCCTTGCGCTCGGACATTTTTAGAAGGCAGACTGTGTATCTAGTTGTTTATAGAAGATCAATGGTTAAAAACCGTATAAAAATATGTAGAGTAGATATTTTTATGTAGATGAACAAACATGTAAACATAATTTGGTACGATTCCCAAATTATGATGATTCAGCAGATCAAGTGTAGCACTTTGGACCGTTCTTATTATCTGCGTCGTAAGATTTAAAATCGTACTGCAAGTGTTACCATTGCTGCTGTTATTCGTACCTATATTAAAATTAAAAATCATGTTGCAAACAAGACCACTTTCGTCCATCTTTTATATCAGACGGCACCTGTGTTGCAAATGACAGATTCTTAGAAATAAACATCGAAATGTGAATGTTTTGAGAGGCAGCGTGTGCCTTCTAAGAATCGTGCTCGACGTGATTAACTCGATGATTTAAATAAGTACATTTTTGGGGTTCCATCTCTCGAACGGAAAAAAAAGGAACCCTTACAGGATCACTTTGTTGTCCGTCTGTCTGTTAATACCTGTATCTCAGAAAGGCGTGGACGGATCAAGTTGAAATTAATACCAAATACTCAGGTCTGCAACCTCATGCAGCCGTGATTTTTTTTCTTCAAATTTCTACGTCAACTCAATCAAAAGATATAGCCATTTATGTTGCATTTTCTCGCATACCTATTTGTAAAAAAATTAAAAATTAAAACCTATAGGTACTTCCCGTTGAATCGTGAAATTTGGCAAGAAGCTAGGTCTTATAGCACAAGTAAAGGAAAAAATCCGAAAACTATAAATTTGGGGTTCAATCACGAAATAATATTTTTTATATAATTACAAACTTTTATTTGCAGTTGACGCCTGGTATGTCGATGTATGACGTTATCAGTTTCGAAAACGCAAAGATAAGTTTGTCCCTAAATCTAGTTTATGTTTTCGTTAAAGCAAATGTTATGATGAAGTTGCACGGAACCCTCTGTGCGCGAGTCCGACAGCCGACTCGCACATGGTCGCTTTTTTTTGTTTTCAGGTGGCTAAGTCGCTATATTTTTTACTAGCGTTTTTAAATAGGACTTCTAAAATCTTCACTAAAGTAATCTTGAAAGATTACGATTTAAATCGTTGGGTACCTTTCTTATTGCAATGTCAAGAAAATATTTTGAACTTAACTTATGGACAAGATTTTAAAGTTTTCTTTAAAAACAAAACAAAACTTTGTCCAAATAAAAATTGATTTGCAACACTGTTAAGGCATTTTAAAACTTTTTGTGGTTTGAAGCTTGGGTGCTTTGGTTTGGTTATACGATATAAAACTTACGGACGGACTTTGTGTTATGTGTCGAGGTTATTCACCCGACTCTGCTTGCCCTAACGGGAAAGCATACATACATATCACAGGTAGATATGTTATGTGATTGCAGCCACTGCCTTACTACTGTGTTGGTAAACAGAGCTTTTGAGTTTTTCTTTGCAAGTTTTAAATCGACTGGTGCAATAATTTGTTCATGTGTTTATTTTGGGCACGCTGCCGGACAACGCGGATCGGTTGAACTATCTGTAATGCAAGCCATTCAGATAGTTCAACCGACCTATTGTGTACATATAGTTTTATTTTAGTTCAGTTATATTTTAGTAAGTACTTTTATTTTTAGTTTAATATTGTAAGTTTAGTAAGTTAGTTTATATTTTTATGTGTTTATCGATTGACATGAAACCTAATTTAAGCCTGTTTGTAGACTGAGCTCAGCTGAGTAATACGCAAGACGTAATAATATTTTTTATTTAACAACCTGATGAAGTTTTTAAACACCTGTATTATACAGGCCCAAGGTATAATATTTGTCACTGATCTCAACACAGACCTACTCAATAGACATGAAATCGGTACTTTGCAAGCGAAACATTCTGTCAACGATGAGCGCATAGAGACGAAGCGTGCATCTCTAATCTCTAGGTTACACGACGTGTCGCGAAGCAATTTTGCGTTCATGTGCGGGCAACACAGACCACTTACCCCATAGACCTGCAACAGGATAATTTTTTTTTTAAATTGACATGAGTGTTTTGTCTCCGTTATTCTTATATTATTGCTACCAATTTCAACCTATTCTTCCAAATTTTCATGTATTTATACCTACGTTTTGTACCTATAAAGGTTTTTTTAAATCTCGGGTTCCATCCATAGTAATAATTAAATTAGATATTTGTTTTGAACGTCTTAAAAACAACTCTAGTGCGATACATATTAGACTTAGCCACAATCAAACTTATTATTCGAATTTCAAGAATCCTGAGTAAAATTTTGATCTCCTGAATTCCTGACATAATGTGTAGGTAACTGTACAAAATACATTGACCAATCACAAAGCTCGACTCAAGACTTTCTCTGCTGCGGGCTGCGCATACGCACTGCATTTAGTTGGTCCTTCGTGACTTGCATGCGTGCCACAAAGGTCATCGTCGACAGTTTATGAATTTTGATGGACGCACAATTAGGAGTTATCGAATTTTACGGTTGATTCCTTTAGGCATAGAGTCGACAATCCTTAAGCCTTAAGTAAAATAATATCTTAGAGTCTCCGAATGAAAGATCGAACAAGTAAAGAGGATTTTCAGTCTTTCAGACAACGCAAAATAGGTATCTCAATATTCATGTTTTTAGAATTTGTTTTAATGCGTTTATGACATCGGCGAACAAAAATGAATGACAAGCAGGTTCAAGTCCGGCCCAGCAGGGTTACTCTCACCACTTATAGCGATCCAGTTTAGGTTCCTAAACTGAACCGAATCGCTATTTGCTACAATGACGTCAAACGTCATTGTAGCAAATTGTCAGTTTAGGAACCTAAACTGCACCCCTATTACCGTTCTCAAAACGATGAAATCATACCATGTCATGGCGCGCCAAACAGAGACGCCGCTACACAAATGCAATAGCACTGTCCCTTTCACGGCCGCTATGACATGGTATGATTTGATCGTTTTGAGAACCGTAATAGCCCCACTGGATCGCTATAAGAGGTGAGAGTAATCTCGTTGGGCTAGAATTCTTTTATCATTTAAATTCACGTTTTTTGTTTCTAATCTAAGAAACTAAATTAAGTCAAAGTGTCGTGGCGGATGATCAAAGTTTCAGTCGACTGATAAAATTCAACTCAGAAGAAGAAGATGTTGAAATAAAATTCTTTTGTTTTGTTAAATGTTAAAGTTAATGTAATTATATGTCGTCTTGGCAGCTGGTGTTCTCGTCTATCGTCTTTAAAAAAGACCTTAAAAATGTTTTAAGTGTATTTGTTTGGTAAAAAAAATTCGATTTTTTGTACGGTGGAACACAGAGAAAGGTGTACAGGAGAGTTTTTAAGGTTGAGATTTTCTCAAAAACTACATAACTTATTACAAAAATTATTTTACTGTTTGATAGATAAAACTGAAAACTATGTAACTGTAAAAAAATTATTAAATTTAGTCCAGTAGTTTTTGAGAAAATATCAACCTTATTGAGGTCCCCTGTATACTTATCTCTGTCGTCGACTGTACAAGGTATCAATTTTCATTTTGGGTGAAAAAATTACATTTTGGGGTTTCAAAAATCTAATCTGGCAACCCCGTCCTACGGGGATAATCTCCTCGGGGCAATGGACAGAAGGTTTAAAATTAGCATACGTTTTCGTCTTCGCGTGTCTAACAATTGGCACAGGCTTTCCGCTGCCGAATTTGCACGCTACTTGGAATGATCACGCTGTCCCACTCTAACCAGAAAGTGCGATAAGGATAACATGAGGTTTTTAATGCAGAAGCAGACGTTTAGTCGGAATTTGAGAGATTATAGTCTTCAAGATTAGCTTGGAAATTCTGTGCATTGCATGCATGGCTATTCGATGGAGAAGGAATTTAACTAAACATTATGCTGTTATTCATAAACCTAGTTAAACCTGACTCCACACACAGCCGCGACCTAGACGCGGCTTGCGTCCTGCGACCAGTTGAAACGCATGCCCCGCCTCATTTTCTGGGCATTTTAATGTCCAGTAGGTAGCGATCTGAGGCCTGCGATCTACGTCCAGTAGGTAACGACGGTAGAAAATGAGGCGGAGCATGCGTTTCACCTGATCGCAGGACGCAAGCCGCGGCTAGGTCGCGGCTGTGTGTGTCAAGCTTAAATCGTGTAACTATCCCTTTCACTTTTTTTTTTTTTTTTTTCCTTGCTTATCTGCCATCAGTCCATATGGACTTTTATCAGATGTGCTGAATGTCAGGTAGTATGTAGGCGCTACATTCAGCAATGCAGCTCCCCTCATGTGTTACTGCTTGGTGGGACAAGCGAGAAATTCGTTCCGTTTTAGTCTTTTTGGACATCTTGAAGTGTCTAGCAATTCAACAGCTAGTTGGTTTGGATGTTTTCCGAGCCGTTCCTTGTATCGCTCTATCTTGTTGCTAATTTCCTGCCTGACTGTTGAAAAGTTCAGATATTCGTGTATTTCTTGATTTCTAGTGAACCACGGGGCTGATGCCAGGGTTCTCAGTATGCCATTCTGAGCTCTTTGGAGAATTTCCACATTGGACGTGCTTGCTGTCCCCCACAGCTCGATGCCATAGGTCCACACTGGTTTTATAACCGCTTTGTAGGTCAGAAGCTTGTTTTGCAGAGAAAGGGGAGAAGATCTTCCAAGAAGCCAGAGCAAATTTTTAAACTTCAGATTCACCTCATGTCGTTTTGCCACTATATGGTTCTTCCATGTTAATCTCCTGTCCAAGTGAAAACCCAGGTATTTGACTGATTCCGTATGTGGTAGGGTTTCACCCACCATGCTTACGGGAGGACAATCACCCTTCCTAAGAGTGAATGTGATGTGGATAGACTTGCTTGCACTAGCCTTGATTCGCCATTTCTGTAACCATTCCTCAATTTTACCAAGCTGTTCTTGCAGGTGTGCTGAAGCTATGGTTTTGTCCTTATTGGAAGATAGTAGGGCTGTGTCATCGGCGTAGGTGGCAGTAACTACACCTTCTGTTTCTGGGAGATCAGCTGTGTAGATGCAGTACAGGATGGGACCGAGGACGGAGCCCTGCGGTATTCCAGCTTTACATTCTTTCACTTTCTTTAAAAAAAAAGTATAAGATAGAAACGGTGGCGGCCTAAACTAAACGGTGGCGTAACTTTTAATCACGTTGCTGAAATTAGGTACAATAAGTACCTAGGTACAGTGCGCGAGGCGTAAGCTCAGGTTTGCATTTGTGTGAGTGCACACAGATAGTGTAGAGTGATATTCAGCCTGAGGCGCGGCGCGTCCCCAGCTGGACGCCACCCTGCCGCGCACGCACCGCACTTCACCTCTTGTACCGCTAGCGATTGGCGATCACTCACACAAATGTAAACCTGAGCTTACGCCTCGCGCACTGTATCTACCTAACACATATGGAAAAGTATTAGTGTCCACAGTATTTCTCTCTAAGCTCTATTTCAATTGGGAACGGATGCCCTAGAAAAGAATATTATTAAGCCAGCCATTCTCCCATAGGGCACGTTGCTTGTTCCACAGGGTGCGCCCGTCACGGTCCTCGGTTCGGTTCCAGTTGAGGCAACATGAGAATATTAAACGGATTTTTTATTATTATAATGGGAACTTACTGTTGCTATGTGATGGCTTTGAAGAGCTTTCGAGTTTCGATATAAAGTTTACTTCTTTTCTTTCTTTTCTTGTGACCTATTACTATAAATCTAAACTACTGTCAACTATAAAAAAATGCAACAAATGAAAAAAACATTCATACGACTGCTAAAACAACACCTACATGCTAAATACTATTACAGAGTAGATGAATTTCTAAATGAGAAAATATAATAAACAATTATTACCTACTACTTCTTAGGTAATAATAATAATGCACGTTGCCGGACAACGGGGATCGGTTGAACTATCTGTAATGCTAAGCCATTCAGATAGTTCAACCGACCTATTGTATATATAGTTTTTAGTTTAGTTTATATTTTCTAGGTTAATATTATAATAGTTATTTTTATTTTTTATTGTTTTCGAAATAAATGTTTAATTACATTTCTTTTTAGGTATTGCAAATTACATTATATTTGAACAAAAAATGTCGTCTCTCTCTTATATTGCTGTGCCTAAACAAGGTCCATAAAGAATATTGTAACATTTTAATGTTAAGTATGTGAACGTCTGTATTATAACTTATGGAATGCAATAAATATATTGAGTATTGAGTATAAATCTATTGACAGAGTTATTCAGGCCGCCCGTATGACGACTGCTGCCGAACGACAGCAACCGGGACCAACTTCTTAACGTGGTATCCGAATCACGGAAAGTAAAGTATACTGACTGATTGATATTTTACAGGACTGTTCATTCGGCTGCCGAAATATAATGCCTTATCAATCCTAAAAACACATTACAATTATTATTATTTTCACAAAAATATCCAATATACAGATTCAACTTTGTATAGTCTTTTATATTAGATTATCCATAATACACAATAGTAGGTATATATTTCTGAAATCTTTGTTAAAACAAAACAGTAAGCGGATTAGTCACGTTTTAGTCAAGGTTTTATTACTTATATTGGAACAGAAAAAAAACTCTGGTAGAAAGTCGGTCGGTTGGTTTGGTTGGTATCCCGAGATGAGTCATGAACCATGGCGTGGTCATGGACAGGTGTGGTCATTATCACGATTACGTCACTATGATCATTACTCATGGAAGGAACGTACATCGATTTGTACGATATAACACAGGGAAAGGTAGGTATGTAATACGTAATTAAGATTGAGATTTTCTCAAAAACTACTCTATATATTTTAAAAATTCCTTTGCAATTAGGTACATAGTATGCTCTCGAAACTTGGCTTCGGTTGTCGACTAACGATAAAGTCAATCCCATACCCCCATTTTCTGTTTATTCTACAAGCATTAACGAAAGTAAAAGCCTCTTGGCTAAGGGGAGATGATAAACTTGCGTTTTTCAGAAGTAATTACCTAAATTTTGGGTTATATTTTAATGCACTTGCCCAAATATTTCAATCTTTGGGCCTATCTTAAAATGGAGACGCAAAGGACAAGTTTACAATGACCCGTTGTATTAAATATTTCCAAAACACGCCATATTTTACATCGAGACTTTCAATTATCTTAATCTAATTTTGATGGCCTGTATTTCGCCCAAAGGATCAGCCTAGCGATCCAGAGGGGAAATGCCGCCAGCATTTTGGGCACGTTGCCGGACAACGGGGATCGGTTGAACTATCTGTAATGCTAAGCCATTCAGATAGTTCAACCGACCTATTGTATAATGTAGTTTTTAGTTTAGTTTATATTTTCTAGGTTAATATTATAATAGTTATTTTTATTTTTTATTGTTTTCGAAATAAATGTTTCTTAATCTTAGGTTTGTAAGTAAAAATATCATAGCCTGGTTTTAATTGGAAATTATCTTTTAACGCGGTCTACGCAACAGACAATGAGATTTTGTAATAAATAAAAGCTGTAAAACACAGTACAAGGGTTTTAACGATATTGCATTTTTACGGTTATTGAAAGGGTATTAAGTATGAAAACCATTATTATTTCACAGGAATTTTAATTGATTTTACAGGAGTAAACCAGTAAGTACTACTTCTGGGAAAATATGTACCTACTTACAGTTTACAGTGAAATAAGCGAGGAATGCGTCTTTCGTAATGATTCTGTACCTTGTACAGTCGACAGCAGATCAATGGTAACACTTTTTACTTTTGACAGTTCTTCTTATTGAAATCGTACTGCAAGTGTTACCATTGATCTGCTGTCGACTGAAACCTGTAATAAGTCCCCAACAAAATGCTAGGTACAGCTTCAATGGTCACGTAGTTTTGAGGGCAAAGCTCCATTGAAATGTGGCAATGTCAATTGTCTATGGTTATCGGTATTTTTTCTGAGAAAACTCAAAAGCGACCCTGTATAACTTATCCAAGTATTACTGTCTTTCTTTAAAAAAAATATTACATTCCGCAAATTCCAATAACTAGCTGTTATCATTTCCAAGTGCGCACGCATACTTATCACAACAATTTGTAAGTTTTTCAGAAGGTGATTGAGGTCAAACGACCGCGCCCCGGCGAATGCGAGCATGTTGTCTCCAACTTGACGTGATCATGCGATTGGAATTTAACCCAGTATAGGTTTATCGGCGGCTAATATTGATATTTACCAAACTTGAAGTATGTTTTAAAGAGTTTCTAATAAAAACATGTCTCTACTGCGACTTTATACTGCTATCAATCAGGGGCCCGAGCCGCGTCGTCTTTTTTAGGCGCTCAAGTCCTGTCAAAGCTAGCCGGGTGGAGGTTTTTTGACGTTTTGCTAGCGTTAGCGTTTTCAAAATTGGTAGCCGCGTCGCCCAAAAATAGGCGCTCAAGTGCTGCCAAAGAGGATATACGAACTACGTTAAAGCAGCGTACTACTAGTTGTCATGGAGACAATCACAAATAAGACAACCAAAACCAAATGACATAGTCCATATAGATTATAAATTAGAATTATATGTCGTTTGACAAGGGGAGGGCCAACATAATAACAGCGAATTCATGGTTGTTATTATGGTAGAACGTAAGATTATAGAAAAAATGGTTTCTTTTGAAGTGTCGACTCCCTGTCATATTATCTTTGGTCGAATCCATAGATAGTATTCATACGTTTCATTTCACGTTACATCTTTCGATTGTTATATATCATAGTTTTATTTGGTATATTTCTGCGTAAACCGTAACGAAAAGATTTGAAACATCGGAGTGTTGACAGTAAAAATAATGGCGAATTTATAATTTAATGTTTTTCAATCTGTTTCTACGGCATTAATACTCAAATATATCATTATGGTGCACTACAAATATTTGTACACTAGATTTTAAGGCGAGGCCACTGGGTCATTTGAGCCTAGTGAGGGGGTGAGGTGCGGGGCGAGGGAGGGGCGAGAGAGGGATGACGCGCATTGATCGGGGTCATTACTCGCGCAGGTACACAGAGTAAGTGTAACCAGTGTCCTCACTGTGACGTCACAGCTCGCTACCCATAATAATACCTATACAGAATGTCCCACGGATAGACGATATACCGAAGTCCACTTGTCGGTGCCAACATTATCGACCCATTTAATGCCAAATAGGGATATCCCAGCAGAGCTCGGTGGCGCAGTGGTTGGGTCAATGGACTTGCAATATGGAGGTCCCAGGTTCGATTCCCAGCCAGGGCAGCCATGTACCAATGAGTTATCCTCGTTTTTTTCGACGGAAAAACTTACGTACATTTACCGAGTGCTCTCAAAACGGTGAAGGAAAACATCGTGATGAAACCTGCATGTCGTAGAAGAAGAAGAAAAAAATCTAAGGCATGTGAAATCCGCCAACCCGCACTGGGCCCGCGTGGTGGATTATGGCCCGAGCTCCCTCGATGTAAGGGAAGGTCTGTGCCCGAGCAGTGGGGCAATATAAATAGACTGATGATGAGGGATATCCCAAGTCTGACAGCTTCGGAGTTACTTATTTCAATTTTCGCGATTGTCGGAAAATATTTCTTTCAATCTTGAACTTTTGTCTATACTAATTGTCGTTGCACATTATGTCAACTCGGAACCGTATCATCATCACCCCTCCTGTTCACCTCTCGCCGCCAACCAGGCTTCAACTTCTACACTGGCCCTAACACGGGCTGTGCTCGTGACTATCCCATACCACTCCCACTAATATTATAAATGCGCAAGTTTGGATGGATGGATGGATGTTGCTGAATGAAACTTTACAATAATATAGCTCATATTATACATCAAAATAACACATAGGCTATAATTTATAATCCTGCGCAGACGAAGTGGTGGGCAGAAGCTAGTTGACAATAAAGTAAAGCAATTTGTACTTTTAAACGTATTTATTTATACGGAAGGTCATAAGCAGACATACGTTAAACCGACCGTCCGGAGTGGGTTCAGTGCAGTCAAATTCACGTCTACAGGTCTATTTTAATTATTTTTTAAGTTATTTATATTGACGTATGATAGTATGACGTAGTAGAATAAAATACTATGTTAATACTAATCTGACGGAAAAAGGACCTGTTATAATAGGAATGTCAATTAGGTAATATTGTTATAACAAAATCAATAAAAGTGAAAAATTGGAATAATCAAATTATTTGCTAGGGGAATATATTTTGAAAGTACTTTCACGCGATTTAATAAAAAATTTAGCATAAATTCTTATAAAATACAAAATTTATTAAAATGGTAATAACCATAGAGATTACATTACAACAAATCTGTCTTTGACAAATTTAAGTGACAAACTGTCAAGTGTATCAATATAACTAAATAAATGACGAAATTTTTAACGTGATGTTAGGTAAGTATTATTATTGGTGTCAGGTGTGACGTCAGTGATGGTGAAATCTGGCCCGTGTTATCACTGCGTAGGGTAAAACATGACACACATTATGTGCTGTTGACTGTACTTTTAAAAGTAGGCACAGTGTATATTGAATCCGTCTATAACTACGTAGCTATTGAAATTTGGCCCGTATTATCACTGTGCTTAGAGTAAAACAGGTATATATCGCACACCACATTACACACCACAGCTACACTTGCATAGCTATTGAAATCTGGCCCGTATTTATTATCACTGTGCGAGTGTGCGTAGAGTAAAATGTGGCAAACTTTATGTGATGTTCACTGTACATAGTTTTACAATTAGCAACTACGTATAAACTGTTTTAAGTTCGATTGCTGTTTGTTTGTTGGCTCTGTGGGACAAATCACCGTCAATAGTCATTTGTTTTGGCCTGTTCCACTTTGGTCAATTTGGAAGTTACTGATCAGCCCCCCTATTACCGTTCTCAAAACGATGAAATTATACCATGTCATGGCGCGCCAACCAGAGACGCCGCTATACCAATGCAATAGCACTGTCCCTTTCACGGCCGCTATGACATGGTTTGATTTGATCGTTTTGAGAACCGTAATGTTATAGCCCCACTGTAATGTTAGCCGACTTGTCTTCATCTGCAATTATCAGACCACTGCTCGCTCCCAATATACGACACTCGACACTGGTGTTCGTGTCGCGTGTAATATGATGACTTCAAAAACATGGTTCGCGAAAAATCTATTGTGTTAAGGAATATCTGTTTTAGGTTATGAGTCCTTTTTTTATTCAAAACGATGCACAATCATTCCGTGATTAGTAAACTAATAATCTTAAAGTATAGGTGTGACCAAATTCGACTCGTATTATTTTATTACGTTATGACGATCGTGGGAGCATTCCAAGATTTCCAAGGTAAAGACCAAAGTGGAACATTTGGCAAAAATCGATACAGGTCCGACCTCGACAGCGCCCAGCGGCGCACTGAAGCTCGTAGCGCCGTGCATTTGTATTTATACAAATTGTGTTTTTTCTTAAATTTTGCCTGGTATAAAAAAAACGTTAGAAACAACAGATTTTCAATTTATCAAGCTCCTCTATTTATAATAACCTACATTTTGATATATATTTTGTATGAATAACTGTTTTAGTTTAGACACACTACTCAGTGAAAAGACAGGAAAGGGGTATGTTTGTGATTTTTTTCTATCGAGCGAAGTTTGTCCAATCGTGTTTCGGGAGCCAACAGTCCCTAAATAGATACCCCAAGATTGATATATATTTTTTTCAGGCCTTTAATTTCAGTAGTTAGTGCCGTAGCCTTCGTCGAAAAACTTAAAAACGTCCCAACACCTCGCCTTAATAAGAGTTTGTTTGATTTCTCTGTTTTTGTTGAAAACGTCTTGACAATTTGTGACTAATTATTTCTTACACTAGCAACATATTAGGCGCTTTCCTAAAATCCACCGTGCTACCAATCCTAGAAGTTATCCACGCCTATTTTGACGTTTACAAAAAATCGACGCGGCTCGGCCCCCTGAGCAACTTTTGTAATTTCGGAATAATATAAGTATTATTAAAGCATAAACTCTTTTGACGTTGACTGTAGTCTTTTTTGTAGACGGGTACTGTAGTTTTGTACTATAAAATACGAAGAAATAAATGTAATTATAGGTATATTTAAATAACTAGTAGCTTAGGTATACGTCTAGAAGAGATCGCTTTCAACGATATGGAGACTGCTAAATGTGATACTTACACTTGGTCTATTTTTCTTTTAGCAATAATGTAGGCAGCCCAAATCAAGTGTCTTATTTTGTAAACAAATATGATCGTCTAATTACCTGTTGTGATGTAACACTGAAGGAACTGATTCAACCAAAATGTTCATCATTGTGAAAATAAAGTAATCCAATCGAAAATAACTATGCAATAATCAAAGAACAGCTTAAAATGTTAGTAGGATAGGGTAGTTTTTGTTTACAAAATAAGACACTTGATTTGGGCTTCGGTTTAGGTACCTACATACTTACCTATGTATTTGTCTTATCTTGGTATTGTGTTAGGTACGGTCGAAGACAAAGAAAGGTGTATAGTAGAGTTTTTAAGGTTGAGAATATCTCAAAAACTACTTGACCTATGGCAAGAACTCATTCACCGTTCGATAGATAAAAGTTGAAACTATGTAACTGTAAAAAATTATTAAATACGGTCTTGTAGTTTTTGATAAAATCTCAACCTTATTGAGGTCCCCTGTATACTTATCTCTGTCTTCGATTGTACCTAATAAATATTCGGAAATTGCTAATACAATGGTAACATAGTTTTTCTTACTTTTTTTAAACCGATCAATCATTTAAACTTATGTCATCTGTTACCGAGATGGTTAGATACTATTATTATTAAACCAGTTACATGAGAGTTCACTAAACTCTGATAGATGCTAGCTACCATACTCATAGATTATACTTATAGATGATGGTTGGCTAACAAAAAACAAAGTAAGAAATAACTCTGTTATTATAAGGAACATTTAATTGTAGGTAATTACGGTTGCTTCTAATCATCTTTAAGTCTAGCTTTGATGATTCAATGCTAGCTTTTCTGAGAGGGCGAGGTAGATTTACACGGAAAGAAAAGTTTTGCTGTGGTTGCTCAGTATTGGCAGCTGCAGGTGAATCCTGTTAAAAACTATAGGTACAGCCAAGTGTTTTATTTTTTGCGAATTTCCTAGCTAGTGGGATTAGTTATGGTTTACAATTATGTGCTCTGACTGATAAGGCAGTAACTGCTCTATTATTTAGAAATCAGTTAAGTGAATTTAGTGCTACATGCAACACTGTTGTTTCAGTGTAGTACCTAATTATGCCTTTGATGAATTAGTAAGATTCGTCTCATGAGCTAGGAACACACTAAGGTTCGTATTAATAAATCACTCTCAGCTCAAAAGTCTATCTTGAGAACGACCTAAAGATGGCGTTCCTATTAATAAACTTAGGAATAATAAGTTTAGGAATCGGGTATCACGTGAGTAAAGCCGTAATAATAAATAAAACTCAGTTCTCAAGAGAACTGTCGAACTCACACTTGAGAACGTATTTGCTGATTGCAGCCAATTTGCAGGCGAACCGCGACTTTGAGAAAGACATCACGTTATACGCCCTCAATTTGGTTTATTATTAAATGACATACTTGAGATGGTGATCACGTCTTGAGAGTGTATCAGCTGAATTCGCTCTTGAGGAATGGTTTGAGCTCAGACTATAATACATGCTTAATAAGAACTACATAAGAGTCATTACGTGAATTTCTGTTGATAAACGTAAGATGTAAGTCTTAACCTATAAAGTTCAAATTGCATTAAAAGTGGTCAAAGCAGAGTTGAGCAAGTTTTATGTTATGTGGATCGAAACAAAAAACGATGGATGATGCGTTAGAATGACGTCACAGGACAATGACCCTCATAGGATTTGACTCGCTATGAGGAATTGAAGCAATGATGTAATGTAATGATGATAAATGGCGATAGACAAGTTGAGGAAAGTACAATTAAAATCAGAAATAAATTATAGAAAAATATAGGTAAATACAGAGAAAAATAAGTACCTAATAAAGGTCGAAGTTTTTGCAAAATATACGTGATTGATATCATCATCATCATCATCAGCCCGTATCAGTCCACTGCTGGACGTAGGCCTCTCCCAAAGCGCGCCAATCAACCCTACTCTCGGCCCTCTGCATCCAGTCCCTGCCAGCCATTTTGCGAAGGTCATCCCTCCATCTGGTCGGGGGGCGTCCCACACGATTGATATACCCTTTAATATATATAAAGGGCAATTTATTAAATAAAACAAAACTAACTACGTCTAAAAATATACACATTACTTATAAAATAAAACTAAATACTAAAGAACGAACACGTCGTCAAGATTGATATTACCTATAAAATTCAGAATTTAAACTGTGAAGATTTTCGTTGGGCGTGGCGTGGCCTGTGGTGGCTCAGTTGGTAAGAGCGTGTCACGGAATGACAAGGTCGCAGGTTCAAGTCTTGCCCACGGCAAGAAATTTTTCATCATGCTTAAATCTATCTAAAATTATTTTAAATCACGTAGTTTTTCAGAAAATCGCAAACTTGATAAGGCAACCTATATGAAGTTCCTACTCTGAGTTCAGTAAGATTTCGATGGTAATGATACTAGCGAAATGAAATATCAACATAGGTAATAATCATAAAAAAAACTCGTATTTATTAGGTAGGTAACCTACACATTACAAAAACAGAAAAAATCTATTGATTTTTTGCAATAACAACCTAATTAAGACTGATATCACCCTCCACTTGCGCAAGTAGGCGGCTAGGCCACAAAAGGAACAGTTACATTTTACATAACCCGAAAAATATTACCGTATTTTTGGGCATAGTATAAGATTTAATAATATCAGTAGAGTAACTCAGAAGCAAATCAAAGGTTGCATCTTTAAATAAACTGGTGGCACCTTTATTTGCTAAGTCCCATATTTGAACAGGTAAAGGCGTGTGTAGATATACCACTTGGCCCACTTCTAATGTGGCTTTTGTGATGCACTTGTGCAAATAAATGCTTCGGATGTATCGTCACCCCATAGTTATGGTACACGGGAAAAAATCTTGGAAAATAATATTATAGTCATATATCATTCATTACGTTGGATATAGGTAAGAAAGAAAGAAAATGCATTTATTTGACGCCACAATAAAATAGTAACATACAGCATACAGTGAATAAATAAACGAAACACAAAAACACTAATACAATGAACACTTAAAAACAGTATATGGTGCGGCATGTAACGTCAAAAAAGACCAGCTCAGCATGTGCTGTAGCGAGGCCACAGCGCTGGTTTTCAGCTGGCCTCGGCAGCGTCCACGGCACGGGGTTGTCTTGACTTATGTTTTTGTGTAGATGTAAGTTCCTACCTAATCACGATTTCTTAAAAGAATTATTACGTAGGTATTCTTCAATCAATTTTATTTTAAACAGAGAAATAATTTACCCCACGACTAGATTTCGAACCAGGGACGAAATTTGGTGGATTTTTGTGGATTTTTTTTTCAACTTTGCCTTTCTGTGTCACGCTATTTTTCAACGTTTCACATGGTAGCGTATATAGTATGGAAGAAGAGGAAAACTTGTACTAAATCGTGTAAAATATTACTCGTACAACGTTCACGGTAGCTTCATAAATATCATCTCTCTTAGTATGTATGTGAGAAAAGTTCAAATACTTAATAGAAATGTTTTTAATTTAGTACACCGTGCACACCCTTTTGGTTTATTATGTTTTCTTTAAGTATCATTTTTTTCCGTGTAGACAATAATCTATGGTTACTAACAGAATCGACAGGTTGTTCAGTGCAGCAAGTAAGGTTGCTTATTAATATTCATAAGGACTTCGAGGACGGTAGATTTTTTTAGGACTAACCAAAAAAAGTCAAAGTCGCAGGGAGCAATGCATTCAATGCAGGATTTCGGGTTCGATTCCTGTTAGAGAACACTTCGCACCTACTTGTAACAGTCCACAGTACGGTTTAGGCAGAGAAAGGAGAGTAATTATGCTTATGATGAAGGTTGAGATTTTTTCTCAAAATGTAACTGATTGATTTTTTAAAATTATTTACAGTCACATTGTGTACTCTAAACTATTTACTAGTAAAATAATTTTTAGGTAAGTACAGTTAAGATCGATCTTATTATTTGCGTCATAAGAGTTGAATTCGTACTGCAAATGTTACCATTGATCTGCTGTTGTCCGTACAATCGATCAAGTAGATTTTGAGAAAATCTCAACCTTATTGAGGTTCTCATACTTTTCCGTTGTCGACGAACAGTCCAACTTACACAAAAACTTTGCAATAACAAGGCTAATAATAACACAAGAACACATGCACTAAGTCCGCGAAGATAACCCCAGGTTAAGTACTAAACCCCGTTCAAATCTCCAACTCTTGCACCAAAGATAACCTAATGACTGATAGCCCCGTGTCTAATTCGAGTTAACCCAAACAATAGGTTAACCAGGGTTTAATTGTGTTTGAAGCGAGTTAACTAACCCGGTTCAAATATTAACCCGATCTGTGGTGCTGGCCCTAAAAAGACGCAGAGTTAATTTTAACTGTGTTTTTAAAAAGGGTTAAAACTTCTTTCTAACACTTCATTGCCCGAACTAGGTAACGATGACAAAACATTTACATCATTACATCCCTCGAAAAAGTGGTTCCTTAGAACAAGAACCTTCCGCTTCCCGATTAGGGATCGAACCTAGAACCTTTTGAACAGAAGGCAGGTGCATTACCGACTGGGCTGAGAGGTCGGTAAGTTTTTTATACTTATTTAAAACGCGTTGGATTAGATGCTTCCAAAAATCAAAGGTCTTAAGCCAAAAGTTAGATATTCCTAAAAAAATATCAAGGGTTTTACGACTAGCTAAATATAGCTAATAAAGAGATGATACTAACCAGTCATTTGCAGCTGTCTCCTCGACGCTGGAGTCCTGGGTGTCCTCGGCGTCCTGGACGCCCGAGGGGTGCGGGGAGTGCGCGGGGTTCTAGGAGTATGAGGGGAGCTGCCAGCACTCCCAACACTCCTCCTCGAAGGAGACCCCAGCAACGTGAGGTCCGTATTACTGACACACGCCAGAGCCTCAGTCGCGGTCCTCACTGGACTCTGGGAATTCTTATCCTCAAACTTGACTGGAGAATCCATCTTCGCAGACTTATAAGCGCATTCCGTCTCAATGTCAAAGTTAAATCTTCTGATAAACCGCTTCCTTTCCCTAGTATACTGCTCAGCCATCAGTCTTCTCGTCTCGTCGCGGTCAGGTGCACCGAACAAACACTTGCAGCTTCCTCGACGTCTTCTAGGCGAATTCACCACCAGGGCTGCCATCTCGAATCTCCTCTGTTTTGGTGTGCGTCCGCCCGCGGCCATAACTCGACGTCAGGTGAGCCTAGACTGGTTCGCAAGAAACATCTGACTAATAATCTCCCGGGAGAAAACAGCTGTTGTCAGGTAGTTGTGCGATAGAGGATATGGGGTGTGCGTGCGAGAGCGGGGGCGACGATAGCACCTGGCGAGGCGGCCCGCCAATTCTAACCTTAAAAACGGCGCGGCGAGGCTGCGTGCGCGCGCGCAGAGTCCCCAAGTCCCCGGCTTCGACTGGGCTGACGCGATCGAACGGTGTTGTCAGCTAGAAATTTAGAATTCAGATTATGTGAGACTTTAAAAATTCCGCCAGAATTCTGACAGGTGACAAACTTGTCTTCAAATTCGCTTAAGCAACACTTCATGAGTATTTTTAACTGAAAAGGTAGGTAGTTTAGTTAGGTATCTAACGATAAGGGAATTAGCCATAATTGAGCGATACATCTGTCTGCCATAAAATAGCAGTGCATTCTGTGAAAGGTAGGAAGCCGTGACGTAATTACGGGCACACGAGACATTACATATATCTCAGAGCTCTGCGGGGTTAGCACGACTCGCGTTAGCGATGGACGCAATGCCGCGGAGCTGTCAAACGCCTTGTAATAATGTCACTTTGACAGCTCCGCGGCGTTGCGTCGATCGCTAACGCTGACTCGTGCTACAAGGGCAGGGTGGCAACTGCAACTCTACTAGAGTTGTAGGGGTCTAAAGAACTCCTCGCTTTGATCATCCTGATGAAAATCGTGTCGATGTTTAATCGCTTCAAAAAGCCGCTGTCACGAAACGATTTACACGATTTTTAAACGATTGGTTGGATTTTGTTGCTTGCTTTTGTTTGATGAATGGGATATCGTCTTCGATTACGTTAATCGTTAACGATATTGACATACACTATCGATTCATAGTTTCGATGGCGACCATTACCATCAGGTATCTCCTGTAGATTCTGCTGCGAAGCCGAGGAAACCCCCATGCATGTCCTCTGTGAGTGTGAAGCGCTCATTCACAGCAGAAGCCGAGCCACACACATGTGGACACATGGTGCCACCCGAGGATATCAAGACTCTCTCACCCAAGTGCATTGTACGGTTCCTGAGGGACGTTGGCCTTGGGAGCGAGATATAAGAACTCGGTGCGCGGCCACAATAGACATTTGAGGTCGCAGTGACCCTTGGGCGTGTACCAACACCGTGATACCAAATAATAATAATTACCATCAGGTGGTACGACAGCTTATCTGCCGTTCCTTAACACACTGATATGTTATTTGACATCGTTCCAATCCGCTAGAATCGCTAGATCTAACAGGAAATCCTTCAAGCTGGCAACATTGCTCGTTTCCCGCGCATAGCCGCGTGCGCCTGCGCCGATTTTGGCAGTCACTTGGCGCGCAAACCCTGACAATGGACCAAGGACGCTTTTTGTGCGTCTCGGGACACAGGTGAAGTCTTCGGGAAAGGGGAAGCGAATTGTTAAGCCTCGTGTCGTGTGTAATTTGGTCAATGATGTCATTATTAGAAAAATAGCGATTTATTTATAGAAGCAAGTGACGTTATGTAATAGTTGAAAACAGAGAAGTATTAAGGGGGTCAAGACTTTACATTTTAAATGACCATGCCTCATTTAAAATATAAAGTCTTGAGCCCCACTATCAACCGCAAGTTGTACAAGATAACGAATAAATGTAAAAATATATCCGTTTTTTATTAAAATTATTGGTTTAAAAATAAAGTTTTGTACAAGTTGCGATTCGAAAAAAAACAGCTTAATTAAAAATTCAGAAAATAGTAAGAAATCGATGCGATTTATTCATTGTTTTTGTTATTCTTCTATAGGAGTTGCAAGAGTAGTAGAAAATGATACTGATTATGATTATGCAATATGAAACCTGTAATAAGTCCCCAACAAAATGATAGGTACAGCTTAAATGGTCACTTAGTTATGTAGGTGGGGCAAAGCTCCATTGAAATGTGGCAATGTCTTTTACTAGGCATTGCTGGATGAAATCTCTCCTCTCTGACCAGCTTCATACCCGTGTATTTACTCTACATTATCTATCACTCTCTTATGTACCTAATAAAAATATACTTGCTGATTGTAAAAAAAATTAGTACAGATGTAGATAGCTTAATACCCTCCACACACAGCCGCGGCTTGCGTCCTGCGATCAGTCATTCAAGTAGGTAACGACGGCAGAAAATGAGGTGGGGCATGCGTTTCAACTGATAGCAGGACGCAAGCCGCGGCTGTGTGTGTTAAAGCGCAGACTACCGTAAAAAAGAATCTTAAAAAATAGCTCTTACAAAATTTGTTCCATAGTCTCAAAGAGTTTTGACCATACTTATTAAAATCTAAGTACTTATTAAATATTTGTACGCCTCTAAACAGGCTGAATCAAGACATTTTTATGCCTCTGTACCTATAACTTGTCTTAGTGTTTAGACCCTAAAGTAATTTTGGCTTTATATTTCCTAATAAAAGTTCAGACTTTCTTAATAAAATCAGTGAGTCCAAAGAAAAGTTACACTAACGATGGTTGGTTATTCTTTCATCGTATTTATTGAATTTTATACCAGCTGTAAAGCTTATTAAAAATTCTATAGATGCAATGTAATGCATTGGAAATGACACAACTAAAGTTGCACTAAAATATCGCATATTCTTCTGATTAGAGTGTCGTAGAGGGCTTCAACACTTTTAAGATTGAATTGTCTTAAAGTAATAAAAACCAAGTGCGGTCACAAAGACGATGACATCAAGATAAACCGCGTGCTTGAAGAGATTAATGAATGTGGAAGCAAGAGTTGTGTGCTAGTATCGCAGCAGATTTAAGTCCATCTTCTCTGCTTACGTGAAATAGGCGTGTGTTCATTTTATTATCTATGTACGAATAAAAAAATCATTTTATATCACAGCATTGCAAGCTTGTAAATCCCATAGTCATTATATGAACTTATAGAAGTTACATAGTATAATATGGTAAGGTGTCCGGATAATATTTATTAAATAAATAATAAAAACACAATCTAATAAACACTCACTTATCTGGCTGGATTTCACGTGATTGGAGTCGAGATATGGCAAGAGTGAGATTGCACTATTCGATGTTTTAAGTGCATTTTGGACCATGCATCTATAGTTTTTTATTTGCCGATAACCCCGCTAAAATTCGAGTTTTATCAGTTGAGGTAAATCACGATTTTTACGACTGCCTCGATCGAGCGTAATGCGGTTCACTCTCATCGTAAAAAACTTTGGCGTGAATGGTGATTATTGTATGAAGCCGTCCAAGTAACTTTCAATGTTAATGGGTTCATTGCACAAAATTTACATAAATTTCGGGTAAAATTTCACTGTCCTTTTTATTTTAATGTATTTGCAAACTTTTTAATTGGTTTTAATGCGAGTTTTTGCAATCTCTTAAAATACGTATCTTATTTTCACTTTATGCATTTGGTATCTAATGTTTTTATTACTTGTGTCTTGTAAAGTACAGTCGGGATCACAAATATTCGCTGATAATTTTAATTGATTTAATAAAGGGTTTAAAATCTTTATTTTTTCTTGTGGTTTAGTGACCAATCCTATTTGTCAAAGCTATTCAGGCCGCCTAGGCCTCTGACGTGGCCTAACGACTGCTGCAGAGCGACAACAACCGCGACCAACTGGCTCAGATGAAAGTGTCATTAGCGGTCACCCATCCAGGTCCTGACCTCGCCCAACGTTGCTTAACTTGTACGATCGTTTTCAACGTGTACTCGCAACTGGACTACGAACCCCTTCAGGGTTAGGGTTTTAATTTATTGGAAGTAATACTTACACAGTGTGATCTCGCACTTACGACTGTCAAAATAGTATGAAAACTGACAGTTGTAATACTGAACTCAAACTCCATTCATATATATACACATACATACTATGATTACGGAGAATTTTCGAAATCGGTCATGTAGGTACGTAGTTTTCAAAGCAATGAAAACCTTAAATGAGGGTGAGGCCATACACTTTTCCTTTGAATTAGACTGGTGTTATGTACCTACACAGAAACAAATTTAAATAAAAGTCTGATCTCATCACAAAACGGTTGGGAATCAGTTGAGTTGAGGCCCTAATTTTTAGCGCAAACGATGATGTAATGCATCAGGAGACACCCACCCAGGCCAGGTATACTTCGTCGATATAGTGATGAATTGTAAAATATTAGTCGCTACATAATAAATAATAATTTGATTGGCTTAAATTTTATACTAAAAATTAAAAACGATAAATTACAAATAAACTTTATTAATTGATGAAATATTTCTAGCCGTGGGCAGGGTACCTTAGACCTTGTCATTTCTCGTTCATTCACACATTCTACTCCACATTCATTGTTCGCCGAGCATGGCATAAAGTTGGCATAAAGCATAAAAACTTGTTTCGACTTGCATAGAGATCAAAAACCTATAAATCAAAACTTTTTTGGTGACTGTGAACGTGTTAAATAATAGGTAGTTATTATTATTTAGGTACGTTTGTTTTATGTTTATTACTCGTTTATTAACACTCAATAAGTAATATAATAAGTAAACTGTTTTCATGAAAATCAGGCCCTATTGTGACCGAATTTGACTTATTTTCATACATCTGGCGAGTGGCGAGCACGTTTATTTTAAATTTTGATTAATTATGTTTCAATACTGACCCCTCACGTCCCGTAAAATTACATATTGTTCAAAAGTTGCCAGAAATCAATATAATATGGGCACACGTGGGCAATTGTTATTAATTTCATGACAAAACAATAATTTGGGCCCTCGATCGCTGGGCAATTTGTGGAGGAAATCATTACCGGCGGGCAAACATTTTATTAATTGAAAAGTGCAAGCCAATACTTTGGTTCGAACACCGTGAAATTAAGGGGTAAGTAGTACCTACCTTAATAATTTGTTTAAACAATTTCCAGTATCATTTTGGGCACAATCTACTCATCTACAAATCTTTGTAAGTACATATTTGTAGATGAGTAGATTGTGCCCAAAATGACACTTGAACGAAATACATTGCTGCGTTTCGTTGTCGTTTGTTAAAACTTGCAATAACATAGCAGCAATGTATAGCGTCCATGTGTCAAATTGAAAGCAATAACGATTGGAAGTCGCGGTCACCCCACAGATAGTTCAACCGACCTATTTTGTACATATAGTTTTATTTTATTTTAGTTATATTTTAGTAAGTACTTTTATTTTTAGTTTAATTGTAAGTTTAGTAAGTTAATTTATATTTTTATGTTCTTGTAATTTCATACAAACTTTAAATTTTTTGCATATTGTGCTGTATAGGATCGTGGACACGCTGGGAACGTGCCTCTGAAATCAATTAAAACTTCGATGCCAGGAAATATTCACTTTATATTTTGATTCGGCACGAAATAATCTCATCTCTCTCTCTGAGTTAAGCATACAGCATACCTCTAATTTGATTTCATGTTATGTGTAAGTATTTATTTTATGAAAGAAAAGCAGAAAGAATTACAGAAAGAAGTTCCCTAGTTCGAATCCCGGTCGTGATGATTTTTTTCTCGTCCATTTATCATTTAATTACAGAAGGAATTTTGTATCGAAGTCAAATGTAGACAGACGAACTCCGACAATTGGTTCTAGCCACCTTGGAAGGCAAATCAGATCAAAACAAAGTCATAAATAACTGTTACAATTTGACAAATTGAAGTGCAACTTCGCAAAATGATATTCCCATTGATCTCGCGGGGAGTGTGCGCGGGGGGAGGGAAAGGGACATAAAATTGGCGGAAACGAGACACAATGAACACTTACGCACCGCCGCCTTCCGGTACAGTCGGCATAGGAAACAGTGTTAAAAGACACCTGCTTTAAAGAACTTTTAGGAGTAGTCAAGATTTACCGGAGTGTTTTTTAATAAATCATGTAAATGTAACGAAAAGCTATACAATTAAATGTAGAGACGGGAATTTAACATGCCATAACTTGCTAAGCTTGCGTTCAAAATTGTCTCAAGTCAATTCAACATATTTTTGAATTTACATTCACACCACTTTGCAAGGAAAAGGTGCCAACGCTGAAGAGAAAAAGTGGCAAAAAACTCTCAGCAGCACATCTTTTAAAATAATAATAATACACTTACTTAATAACTAGGTATTACACAACTATTACTATTGTTAGTAATCTACACGTTATCCCTCATGCGGAACCGGCAACACACATCATGCATTTCTAAGGCCGAGACTCTGTCTGAGACAGTCTTGAGGGACTTAGCGTGAGCTGGCTCTTACAACTGTCAAACGTCTATGGCATTTGATTTGACATTTGTAAGAACTTAGGCTGCATTTCCACTGAGGCGGAGCGGACCTTATCGGTGTAGAATAGACCAATCACAATGCTCGAAATCGCTCCATTTCAGTGGAAACAATGTTGACAATTCCTCCACTCAGGTCCGCCTCAGTGAAAACGCTGCCTTACGGTAAAGTGTCTAGGAATCTCAGCCCAAAACCGAGGTTTCGAAAGGGAGGGGCTCGTAGGCCAGTTGACAGAAGACGTTGAAAACGATCGTACAAGTTAAGCAACGTTGGGCGAGGTCAGGACCTGGATGGGTGACCGCTAGTGACACTTTCATCTGAGCCCCTTCGTGCGTCGGAAAGCAAGTTAAGCAGTTGGTCCCGGTTGTTGTCGCTTGACAGCAGTCGTTAGACCACGTCAGAGGCCTACGGGCGGCCTGAATAACTTTGACACTATAAACCACACGAGAAAAGAAGACCGAGTTTTCGAAACGATTTTGAGCGCGGTCTTGTTGTGTGAGCGTGTAGACACTTCAGGTCGATAGTAATAGACAATTTTGCACTTACTGTCAAAATTGCCAGTTGTAAGAAAACTGACAGTTATACGACCGTACTCAAACTCCACTCATAGGTACTCAAAACTGTCTATGACGATCGACCTAATATCGCAATTTTTTTTAAATTTTATAATTATTGGAAAACCAACGGTAATATACAAAGGGTAAGTAACATAATACAAAACTGATATATTATTATAGGTTTTCATTGTTAAATATCTTGTTGTTTCCAAAATTCGTCCCTAATCTCACACTATAGTTATTTACGGTGTGGACTGTCCCTACCTGTGGTCTCGCGGAAGTGGTATTGTCTCACGCCCGCGCCCCGCTGCGCCTGCGCCGGTGCCATGAACACTAATGCGATTTTTTTGTCCACCGTACTTTATTGACGAATTTTATGAGAGCAAAGTATCGAAGTAGAGTTTCTATGTTCTTTGCTGAAAAGTGACGTAGACCCAATTAATGGAAACGTACTAAAGTACGTAGTTTTTTTAAATATTCACAATTAATTAGAAATTAATAAAATTTAGTCATGAGAAATCGGCGAAACATTTTTGTCGCTTTGAGCTAGACTTGTAGCGATAAACGTGTTTCTTTAAGTTAGGCGGTGGTTTAAGCCACGTTCATTTTCGCTGGATTTGCACATACATTTGCGGGCCACCGTTTAGCAGTTTTAATGGTTTAGGTACAAGTTTATGCATAAACCTAGTTACACCTCACTTCCCTTATACTGTGTTCTTGTCACTTTCGCACATCGTTAAAAACGTATGGTAGTGTTACATCTAAAAAGAATCGCCATTGACCGGATGACGTCGGCAGTGCACGTGGCGCCATTTTGCGCGCAACTATTAAAACACCGTGCGGCAGGCGGGCCGCTCTCATTCGGTCTGCGATCGTCGTCAAGTTCAGTGATCGTCGTGTGTGCTATGTGGGTTGCCCCACACCGTCTCCGTGCTTCTGTTCCTGACCCTGGCGCCTGCCTGGTCTAATTTCTGAGTCGCTCTGCTGCCCAGACTACGTGTAAATTTAAGTTAAGTGCATTGTTTCAGTGAAGTGATAATTAGTGCATAATAAGTGATTCACATTTCGTTACCGCCTAGAACTTTTAGGTTATGTGGTGTGGCAGATAGCCAAATAGCATAAATGGCTCATAGTACTGTTAAACCTCATCAATGTCGGATTAGTGCAAACCCGTGTGTGCTGTTAATGTAACTTTGTGTAATAGATAATGAAATATGTCGCTAGCTAATGTTGTGCGGGTTAAATAATAAATTGATTATGACAATCACTGGTAATTGTTTATTTTATATTATCACGCTAACCTTGATGTGTAATAGTTTCAGAAGTGGGATAAAGATTAAGAGGACCTGACAACGCAACGTGTCCGAGAGCAGTGGCGACGAGGATCCTACCATGCGAGCAGCAAAGCGAGGTCGTGCGCTACGCCAAGGCGACAAGATGGCAGACGCTGACCGCTCATCTGATAACCCAAGCCCATTCCCCGCGTTAGAAAAATTGGTAACGGACAAGAGACAAGGTATGGTGAACCAATATTTACTTGATAGGAAAGACGGCAAACTATGTGATCACATAAATCAATCATGAGATATTTACAGCTGGGATGAGGATAAGAAGCGCATATCATGTGCAAGCTCGGTTGGATGGTACAGACCGTGGGTGGTACAATCGATTAGATAACTATGATTGTGCTAAATGTTTTGAGTTTTCGATTATGCAGTAGGCTTATGCAGTAGGCTTGTGCAGTAGGCTTGTGCAGTAGGCTTGTGCAGTAGGCTTGTGCAGTAGGCTTGTGCAGTAGGCTTGTGCAGTAGGCTTGTGCAGTAGGCTTGTGCAGTAGGCTTGTGCAGTAGGCTTGTGCAGTAGGCTTGTGCAGTAGGCTTGTGCAGTAGGCTTGTGCAGTAGGCTTGTGCAGTAGGCTTATGCTGTAGGCTTATGCAGTAGGCTTATGCTGTAGGCTTATGATGTAGGCTTATGCTGTAACTGCTAGTGCGCCGAGAGATTTTCTATGATGAATTGGTATTGTGTAGGAGATGTCAAGTGAGTGTAAGACACAGAAGAAGGTGTAAAACTGGGTACTGATAAAGCCACTATGATCGCCGTAAAGATCGAAGGCTCTACTGGTGGAGCTATGTTCAAACCGCGGTACTACAACTTTTCAGGACTGGCGAACATCATTAAGGCTATGGTTTTAGAGGGCGATAGCGGCATGCTGGAGGTGTGCAACCTGGACGGCCAGAGCCTGGCGTTCACTGCTGGAACAGTCTTGGCTCGGGGGCAGGACTGCACTGAAGCTTTGGGTAAACATTGTAGTTATCTGGTGAGTCAAATGTTTTAAGTCTGTACTGTGGTCCAATTTTGATGCGAAGAGTGATATGAGTGGTTTCGTACCGTGCTGTAGGCAGACCGTTGGAGTACCGTGTTATGGGCAGACCGTCGGTTCCGTACCGTGTTCCACTGAGGTGGTTTGAGAGGATGAGCTGCATTTGGATGGTTCCATACCGATGTATAACGCCGATAAAATAAATCGAACTTTGATCATAATTGTGAGACTGTGTATACTGTCTGTAGTAACGTGGAGTTTAATCTTATTGCTGAGGAAGTGGTTAATGGTATAAAATTCAAAAATATTGACATTAGCAACAATGACATGACTTATTTTCCTAGCTTAGATCTCGCAATCGTACCACCAAGTGCCGTTGTCAAATCCATCTATACACAAGACAGAATTAATCACGTCCATAGGTAGAATAGAATAAATGTTTATTTGGTAGCCAATCAACACACTTAAATTATAATTGCAATGTAGGTAATTAGTAAAATTTAGAAAAACACAACTAAGTTAAGTTACTACATATATTATGATAATGGTAATGACGAGTATCTTCGCGTCTCGTTCGGTATATCCAATTCCTCTGCAGTATTTCATCGTCTTATTGATTGTTTAACAAGAAAACGAATTACAGAATAAATAATTATTTAAACGATGGACATGCATGGCGTGTCGCTGGTTCCGCATGAAGGTTCAAGGTTTAGTTTGTTAATCATATGTAGTTATCTAGATATTAAGTAATTTAATTGTAATTATTTTAAATGATTTCTTCTTCAGCAGCGGCACATTTTTGAGACATGGACATTTTGAGACTTGGACATTTTGAGACTTGTACATTTTGAGACTTGGACATTTTGAGACTTGGACATTTCGAGACTTGGACATTTTGCAACCGCTTGACATTTTGCAAATTGGACATTCTGCGACTAAACGATTTTCCCTTGCAAAGTTACCTAATTTTAAATTCCAGAAAAAATATTGACTTGCAAAAATGTTCACAAAGTCCTTACTCGTGATAAAGAGAGAGATTTGATTCGCTTAGTAAAATTAATGCTGTTGAAAATTTGAAATCTGGTTTTTGATGGCGATATATATAATTTCCCTCAGTAAATGTATCAAGTGGGTTAGAGCTCATCAAGTTGCCACTGAGAACTTTGAGACTTTGGATACCCCTTTGTCAAGAAAGACTTGTTTTCTAGGATAGTAAGACGGTGGTTACTGGTTCAATATGACATTGAGTTAGACATAGGGCTGGTGACAAGATGCGGATTGAGTAGAAACCAGGCAAATATCCATGTTCTGTCTACGGAAGATTGGATTTAGACTGTTCAACCATAGGATGTGAGGTTAAACAATATTCTGACTCAAAACTATGTAATATCTGATGAAACTTTGTACCATAAAAAAAAAAAAAATATTGCTTGTCTATCCCAATATACCCAAGGATACTGTTCATGTTGACCACGGGGACCAGTATATTCTAGTGACGACAGATTCCTTTTTAAAATTTTATTCACATGCCTTTAAGAGGCATTTCAAGGATTTTGCTGTAGAGTAGGTTAATAGGACAAATTTTGGAGGAGTTGAGAGTAGCTGGCGATAAGAAGTACTTGGGAATCTTGAGATATTATACTGACTGACATGGTTTCAATCAGTATCAATAACACACGACATGACACTACAGGACATGGCACTACAGGACATGGCACTACAGCACATGACACTACAGGACAGAACACTACTTAAATCTCATGTTTAAATACAAAAGTAGAGTCCGGCTTAGAAAATAGTGATAATAACACCGGTCTTAGTTTTGATAAGGAAAGAAAGCCTGGCCATGTCTAACGTAAGGTGAGATTTGCTCTTATGGAGGAGGTCCAAGGGCCTTAGGGGCCATAAGCATAATTTGTCGATAGTTTATATAATTATTTTCGATACAATAATAAAACAGATTATTATAATGTAGAGAATCCTAAAGTAATGTATTTATGACATTAAAATTGCGTTTCAATTATGACTATGCACAATATTTACATGAAACAGTAACTTAAAAGTTAATTTGTACAATCTGCACATACGAACTAGCGAATTGTTGCGTGCTACGTTGTTCGTCCATACAGCTGGCATTCCAATGCAAAACATGGTTGATGTGGATACCTTGAGGCCCTACGTAGGGGTGGCTGGGTCAGCTACGGCTGGCTGGTAATGATAGAGTAGTAGACGCGGAGGGTTTGGTAGAATTGCTTGAGACTTTCTATAAAACAAAATGAGAGTAAAGTGAATGCTGTAGAGATGCGCTCATCGCGTAGTATGTGTGGAATGAAATTGTGTGTCAAAAAAGGGGAGAGTTGAATCGATGCTGTAGAGATGCGCTCATTGCGTAGTAGGTAGAGGTGTGGAGCTAGTGAAATTGTGTGACAGGATAAGGAATGAAGTGATCGGAGAACACATTGTGGTCTGAAAGAAAATGTTATAAAGTGGATGGGAAAAGAGTATCTTACTCTGATTTGGGCGTTTAGAGCAAGCGAAGAAAGGGAGGCTCAATTGCGATCTACAACAGACCGACGAGTGTGTATGAAGAGATTGATGAATGCTGATGATGCTAGGATCGCAGCAGATGGAAGTTCATCGTTTCTGTTTACCCCTACGGGAATGAGACGCGAGTTTCTGACGATGATGAGTTGCTGATGATGATGATTATTATGGTAAAGTCAATTTATTCGTTACACTTGCGTTCTCTTCTGCAGGACGGCCGAGCTGTTACATCTAAAAAGAATCGCCATTGACCGGATGACGTCGGCAGTGCACGTGGCGCCATTTTGCGCGCAACTATTAAAACACCGTGCGGCAGGCGGGCCGCTCTCATTCGGTCTGCGATCGTCGTCAAGTTCAGTGATCGTCGTGTGTGCTATGTGGGTTGCCCCACACCGTCTCCGTGCTTCTGTTCCTGACCCTGGCGCCTGCCTGGTCTAATTTCTGAGTCGCTCTGCTGCCCAGACTACGTGTAAATTTAAGTTAAGTGCATTGTTTCAGTGAAGTGATAATTAGTGCATAATAAGTGATTCACATTTCGTTACCGCCTAGAACTTTTAGGTTATGTGGTGTGGCAGATAGCCAAATAGCATAAATGGCTCATAGTACTGTTAAACCTCATCAATGTCGGATTAGTGCAAACCCGTGTGTGCTGTTAATGTAACTTTGTGTAATAGATAATGAAATATGTCGCTAGCTAATGTTGTGCGGGTTAAATAATAAATTGATTATGACAATCACTGGTAATTGTTTATTTTATATTATCACGCTAACCTTGATGTGTAATAGTAGAAAGGGACAGAAGGTCTAAACAATGGAATAACTTCAAATCATGTTTATGGATGGGCGCTTTAGACTATAAAAGCTTTTATGCAAACCTTTAGTAGGTATTTAACGATTTTTATTATCCGTCTGTTACGAAAGTTACTATTGCATTTCCATTATCAACGAGTTGTTACTAGAAACCTACTAGTGTCTCTACCATGTATAATTGTATCACCGTAAAGGGGCAGATGGCAGGATGCTGGGTTCCTTTGCAAACTGGTTCTAAGATTACGGTAATGGCGCTTACTTAATTGGAATGCCATTATTTTTAATTTATAAAATTGTTTTTGACGAATTAATACTAGGTACCTATGTAATTTTTATACATAATAATGTATAAAAAATATTATAATAATAATAATAATTATCCGACGTCTCGCTCTATAGACCAGACTGACTGACCCACCAACACCCCAAACCAATAGCCCCAATTTAGTTGTAATTTCCAATCACTGCAATAGTTTATGCACCTGACGGGGTCTGTCATTGAGTGCAGTCAGATGCGCTCAGAGACGGGTCCCGCTAGGTGCATCACATATCCCTTCAAGTTAAAGTTCTCTAAGGGGCCTCTACGCTTTGGACCTATGTCTCCGTGCAAGCCTTTCAAAGGACCGGGTTTTCTTAAACCCGTGAAACCTAGAGAGATTCATAATAATAATAAAATCATTTATTTCAGGAACAGTGTCCCATATTATCTACAACTACAATATTATGTATGGCATTACGACTCTATCCCTATGTAGAGTGGTAATGCTATTTATTAACCAAAACAAACATTGTTCTACGACTTATCGTTTTAAAAATAACAACTAATCGGTAAAAATATGAGAAGTCATGTGACATTACATAGACTTAATTCCCCATGCCCACTTTGAATCTGGGACCTACCCTAGGTGTCCAGCCAGTGATATAACCACTGCGCCATTGGTGGTGTAATTTAACAGTACACTCTACACACTCTACATTTGACGTTTTTTTTGTTATTGTTGTGATTTAGAGTAGACTAGTCAGAGTTGTTTTATCCAGCCTGGTAGGCCTCTGACATGGCCTCACGACTGCTACCGAGCGATAACAACCGGAACCAATGGCTTAACTTGCTTTTCGAGGCATGGAAAAGTCAGTTAAAAATCTCACTAACTGCTAACTGTCGGAAATTACACGTAAGTAGGTATATTACGTATTTTTACCTCTATCTATCAAGACACAGATTATGCCTAACGTTGCTTAACTTGTACGTCGAAGACAGAGATAAGTATAAGGTTGAGATTTTCTCAAAAACTACTGGACCGAATTTAATAATTCTTTTACAGTTACATAGTTCTAACTTTTGTCTATCAAACAGTTAAAGAATTTTTGCAATAGGTCAAGTAGTTATTGATAAAATCTCAACCTTAAAAACTCTCCTGCATACTTTTCTCTGTTCCACCGTACGATCGTTTTTAACGCAACTGGACTATAAGCCCCCCGTCACATCTGGCGTTCTTCCTTCCGATCTTAAACGAAACACATTTAGCTCAAAATGTAATAATTTATCACCCATTAACGATGGCCTACAAAACGTAAGCTCTTCAAAGATTTTAAAAGGATTATTTGCAGATGCGGTGGAACACCTTTAAGGTGCTTGGAATAAAGGTTCTCAAAGTGTCAAGAGATTTGAGTTCTCTGTTTTACACATAAAAAAATCTATGAAGATATAAGTAAGTACTTAATAATCCACCTATCTATAAGAACCCATAAGCAGGCACTTAAAATTGAAATTTATGTACTGCAAATAAAGTATATTAATTGATTGATTGGTGTGATAGAGGTACGAAATATTTTTCGCAATAATTTGTTCAAGTAATTATTAAGAAAATTTCAACCTTACTGAGGTTGAAATATAGGTACTTTTCTCGTTGTCGACTGTACAGTCGAAGACAGTGATAAGTATACAGGGGGCGTCAATAAGGTTGAGATTTTCTCAAAAACTACTGGACCGAATTTAATAATTTTTTACAGTTACATAGTTTTCACTTTTATCTATCAAACAGTGAAATAATTTTTGCAATAGGTCAAGTAGTTTTGGAGAAAATCTCAACCTTAAAAACTCTCCTGTACACCTTTCTCTGTGTTCCACCGTACATGATTAATCAGTCTGCTGGTTTCCTCACGATGTTTTCCTTCACCGTTTTTAAGAACAATGGGTAATTTTTGTAGTTAGATATTTCGAAATACCGAGGAAAAACTCATTGGGTTTCGAAACTTTCGAACCCGGGCCTAGCGTCTTAACCACAGAGCTACCATGCTCTTTTTAATATAGTTATAATAGTTCCTTATAATTTAGTTTTAAATTGAGATACGAGTATTTTATAAGTTAGAAAATATTTTGTTTCATTGTAAAGCTTTTAGTTTGAGAACCGCTGCCGTGCTGTAATTTCATTGTAACGTAAAATGAATGATCGAGTGAATTCTTAAAAGTAATGCAACATTTTGTCATGGTTTTGTGCAAGTTTGTATGGTTTGACCATTTGAGTAGCTGATTGTAATTCACCGAGTAGAGTTTCCGTTGAGTGCCAAATAAGGATCGAAATGGTAGAGCTTTGAGTTCCGGTGTATTGTATAATGATTTGTGTACTTTATATTGAATATTGATTTATTCAATAAACACCTTGGGTTCTGTGATTCTTAATTAAAGTTCACAGATGACATGAGCTTATTTTTAGGGTTCCGAACCTCAATAGGCAAAAAGGAACCCTTAAAGGATCACTTTGTTGTCCATCCGTCTGTCTGTCAATACCTATATCTCAGAAACGCATGGATGGATCAAGTTGAAATTAATACCAAATACTCAGGTCTGCAACCTGATGCAGCCGTAAAAAAATCAACGCTCGCTGTTTATGTCGCATTTTCTCGCATATTTGTATGAAAATGTAAGAAACTCAAAACCTATAGGGTACTTCCCGTTGACCTAGAATCATGAAATTGGGCAAGAATGCTAGGTCTTATAGCACAAGTAAAGGAAAAAAATCCGAAAACTGTAAATTTGAAGTTCTATGACGAAATAATGATTTTTTTGTAATTACAAAATTATGTTTGCAATTGACGCCTGGTATGGCGATGTATGACGTTATCAGTTTCGTAAACGCAAAGATAAGTTTGTCCCTAAATCTAGTTTATCTTCTCGTTAGAGCTATGTTATGGTGAAGTTACACGGAACCCTCGGTACGCGATTCCGACAGACTCGCACTTGGGCGTTTTTTTTTTACTAGCTGTACAATGTCGCGACCTATGCGTAGAAAAAGTTCTATACTCCGTTTAGATGAGATAGAACGTACCTCTATGCTCACAGATTACAGATATGTAGAGCATGTCTTTAAAAGCTCGCATTTGAGTACAACGTTAGTTAACCCATTACCACTTATTTTGTGGGCGTGGTGTGCTGAGGGCTGCAAATGAGAGAGCATGTTTGGATTTTCTATGGCCCCAACATATTTTATTAAAATAAAAGTAAGACAGATTATTAATGATTGTACTAATGAAAACACGTGTCGTGCAATCGTTAACTAACCATTCGACCGTAGAATCGTAGTAGAGTCACGCTTAACAATTACTAATAATAACAATTCCGGCGACGTGACACGTAGCGGATAAAGTGTGTAATCATCGAGATTGGCCGGACACTATTAATTTTGACGTGAAATATTATTGAATGTAATGACAGTGTGCACGCGACAGTTTTTGACCTAACGGGGAAATACGGACAGAGACAGGTGGCACCGATAGATTTAAAATTAGTCCACGGTTTGAGCCTTCGGGTTCTAACCGAAGTGTAAGAGATAAAAACAGGGTTTAAGGTACGTGTACGGTTAAAGTGAAGTTATAGGTACCTACTAACCCCCCCCCCCCCCCCTTCAGCAGCACGGGGCAGCACAGCACATAATCAATCAGAATCAGAACGTTGTGTACTTACATTTTTGCACGTCAACATTTTTAAATTAAAAATTTTGCACTACTTATATGACATGGGAAAAACTCAGAAAGTACGGATTATCGCGTACATAGTGCAAAAATGTTTTTTTAAAACTTTTGGCAAGTTACAATTTTTTTGATCGGGTAGGCATTTGTCATTTACCTCCCTAAATATTTGTTCACTCTGCTCTCGGTATGTTATTCAATAATTTGGCGTCCATTGGTTAATTTGTCTAAAAGCTTAACCACTGATCTAGTAATATTACATACTAAATAATATCTCAATGGGGCTAATAGCACTGCATGGGGTTCGAACCCGGTTCTCCATAAATATCGCGATTCCGTAATGTACATTACCTGTGTTTATTAAAAAAAGCCATTTACAAAAAAATCTTACACAATCAATTTAAATAACATGATCAAATTAAAGAAATACCTAATAATGTACCTATATTATATACTCTTTAAGACATCTTTACCTAATAGCCCCATAAATATAGTTTCGGGGCATTGGGATATGTTTTTATAGTTCGCAATCACAGGTAGCCAGTTTTTAGCATTAATGTGGAGCCCAGTCATAAAAACTTAATTAACGGTAATAAAATTTGTCCCAGAATATTGATTTTCAATGGGCTGGTCGTTAGAGATCCGATATAACGATTCGATGACAGATAAATATACTTTTAATAATGGTCTGTCGGAGATAATGAGATTTCGAAACAAAACGAATAGAAAGGGTCGATTAAAGTGCATTTAAGTTGTGATAATAATCTAGAAACCCGGTGAGAAACGGTAAAGATTTTGAGCGGAGTTTACTCGCTCAATGATACAACTGTAATATTTCCTAGATTTTTGAAGATTTTTATAAGGAAGTCTAATCCTGACCCGATTTGCTCTCGTATAGAAATAGATAGCTATACCAGAGACCAAATCAAGTCTCTTATTTTGTAAACAAATATGATCGTCTAATTACCTGTTCTGATGTAACACTGAAGGAACTGATTGATTGAACCTACAATAGGTCAAGTAGTTTTTGAGAAAATCTCAACCTTAAATCTCTCCTGTACCTTTCTATGTGTTCCACCGTACAATTTTATTATTATTTCTATTCATCTTGTTACGATTTCAAGTGCTATTGATCCCAGAACATCTGCTACAAACGGGTTATTCTTTTCGGAATTCAGATAAATATTTGTGCTTTCGCCCATTGTGCGAATTTTGAACATCTTGCAATGACATGTGTCTGACGGACGATGCGCGTGAGTTGTGGTTTTTTGCCAAATTGCTTCGAAAAACGTGTTATTTCGCCGAAAAAAGGAGAGCCTCTCAGGCTTTGACATAGTTTATTCAAAGAACAGTCAAAGTCAAATTTCTTTATTGCAAGTAAGCACGTTGAGTACATTTTTGCACGTCATCTTTTTTGAATTTACATTTACACCACTTTGCAAGGAAAAGGTGCCAACGCTGAGGAGAAAAAGTGGCAAAAAACTCTCAGCAACATATCTTTTAAAACAATGATAATACAATGATTACTTAATAACTATACAGTACGTAACTATTACTATTGTTAGTAAGTTTATCCCTCGTGCGGAACCGGCGACACACACCATGCATGTTCATCGTTTAAATAGTCACAGGATAGGCATAATGCTTTTACCCTCAGTTTTTACAATACCATAGTGCGGTTAGGTACACATGTGATTAGAAGTTATTCCACGGAATCTACTTATCTCTGTCTTCGACTGTACATAATTGTACATATTTCTCATTACTGTTTAATGTATCTCAAATAGGTATAGATATACGGGGTGGTGAAAAGTGGCTCGAAACGTTTCGTGAAAATAGTGCCCGGGTGTACGTACAGTCGACAGCAAATCAATGGTAACACTTTTTACTTTTGACAGTTCTTATTATTTGCGTCGTAAAACTTGAAACAGAATTTATTATGTTAAGTATATCAATCAAGTTTCATTTAAAACATCAACACTTATAAATAACACAAGTGGTGGACTATAGGAAGAAAAAAATCCCGTTCACCTTGGTGTACTACGGGGAAAAACGTCCCGTGGACCACCGAGGTGAACAGCCGAGGTCTGGAACGTCTAGGGAGTTTCTATGAATGATATTTTCTTATAAATAAAGAAAAAACAACATTGTTGAACGAAATATATTAAGCGATTTATTGTCATTTTAACGAAAATTAATAAAACATTTTACTTTTGCAAATTATTACAAACTTTCACTATGTTACATTACATAGATATGTAATAACAGCTAATTATTTTATCCTAACCTATTTACAATATCAAAATAACAGTAAATCAAACTTTAGACCACAATTAGCCTTGAATAGTAAAAAACATTTACAATAATGTAAAAATATAACTCAAGAAAATTAAAACACCTTAATTTCATGCATTCCTTTCTAAGCACCACAAGTTACTTTTGCAGTTTGTCATTATTACATGTTTGTTATTTTGGCAAGTGACAAACTGTCGACGACATCTCCGCTCATCATGTTGTACGGCAACTAGGAACTGGTCAAGTTGCGCGCCAGCTGGCAACGTCGCGCGTTGTAGTGCAACGTTGCCGAACATGTTGAGCGTCACGTGTTGCGCGTCAATAGGCTAGTTGACTCAATTTGTTTTATTGCATCACTCAACTCTCATGCTCCTGCTGAAGAGAACTGTGAAATCAGTTTTTCGATATCTCAACTAATACCGAAGATATTAAGCGGTTAAGTCAAGTGGTGGGGGGATGCTCCATCTCTTTTTAGCAAAACAGTCTTAGTATGAAGTTTGTATTGTATGGCGCTACCACGGTATGACGTCAGTACCACAATACGGCGTTTACTATTTTTGTCCCTTTCTAACACAACTTTTCTAAATGCCTGTAGTTACTTAATTTTTCAACTAATTTCAATTTTGATTTCGCAGTTGATCATGATTTTGTGTCTATTTTGTAATAATAATGAAAAACATTTAATTTTCGATACTTGTCAGATATATTAATTAGATAAAAACGGGAATTACCGTGTTAAACATTTATTATTGATGTCTCGATATTTCGACAGCATTGCAGCCATCATGGTCACGAGTAGACTGTAGTCGGTGAGTGTTGAACGTAAATTCCCGTTTCTATCTAATTAATATGTATACAAACCGTGAAAGTTTAAAAAGTGATACTTGTCAGATAGCCTATTGTTGCCTAGTGGATACGAGGCTTTAGGCTCTCTCTAGAGAAGGACTTCCCAAACTGTACGTTATCCCAGGGGCGTCGCGAGGCGATCTACACAGATTGGCTGTCTGTATCAATGGCAATTGCCAAACTTGAGCCTGTTTTGAGAAGCTATGATCAGAAAAGCAAACACATCCTTATTATTAATAGCCAGCCAGCAAAGTATAAGAAATATTTATTTTCATTCTCATTCTTGTTTCATTTTCTTTTTCTAATAAGGTTATTTGGAGCTTCTCTGATAACTTGTTACTAGGCTAGAACTACACTGAGAGAAAGGTTGGCAAGAAAGAAATCCGCGCCATGGGGTGGTACGAGGCGGTGCCAAGCGTACCGGAGTGTACGAGGTGCCGCCGCCTAAGTAAGGGCCCGGGCCCATGGACGCAGTGCGCGAACCGCACGGCGCCCGAGCGGCTCGAGGCTCAGACGGGGAGGAGGAAGGTGAGGGATGAATGGATTATACATTGTGGGCTAGTACAGCCCAGAATGGGGACTGCTCGGGCGCCAGTCGCGGATGTATCACAGTTTCCCGTGGCTCGGCAAGAATGGCACGAGGTGGAACACCCCAAGACGTTTAGTCGGTATGCTGCCCCTTCAGGGCGGTGAGCCCGACATAACCAACACACTCCCCCGGGCGTGGTGACACATGATCTTGCATGTTTTACCTTGGTTAAAAAAGGCTAGAACTACAGCTTTGGTGGGTTTCGGGGCGATGCAAAAAAAAATCGCAAATTCTCAGGGGCGTCATAGTAAAAAAAAGTTTAGGAAGCCCTGATCTAGAGCTTGGCGAATTTTTCTTCATGAATAATGATGCGTGTTTATTTTTTTAAAGGCTACAATACGTGATAAGTGTCCATATTTTACACAGCACCAATCTGTAATATGGGTAGCGCCAATTGGAATGCGTTCTGTACGTAAGTTGAACTGTTGCCGGCCTGAAATAAAGAAATATGTCCAATGAATAACCATACTTTCCCTGAATAAAAATAATTTCAGCCATATAAAGTTTATAATTGGTATTAAATGACAATGCCAGATTCTGCCCCACCATCAACCGCATGATGTACAAGATAACGAATAAATGTAAAAATCACCGTTTTTATTAAAATTATTGGTTTAAAATAAAGTTTAGTACATCAAGCGAGTCGAAAAAACACCTTTTTTGCAATAAAGAATATTTATCTTATCTTAATTAAGAATTCAATTCAGAATATAGTAAGAAATCGAAGCGAATTATTCATTATTTTTGTTACTCTTCTATAGGAGTTGCGAGAGTAGTAGAAAATGATACTGATTATGCAATATGAAACCTGTCATAAGACCCCAACAAAATGACAGGTACAGCTTAAATGGTCACGTAGTTTTGTAGGTGGGGCAAAGCTCCATTCAAATGTGGCAATGTCATTTGGCTTTCAGATACAGATTCATTGCTCTTAGCCATATATCTGTTTAGTAAACCTGTAACATTCATTTCCCTTAATTACACGCTCATCATCTTTTGTTTGAGTTATTTTTGTTTGAATTTGCGTTTATGGCTAAGAACATAAATATATGGAGAAAGATTGCCTCTCTATTCCTTGGCACGTTATATTATTAGTATTATTGTAATATATTATCTAAATTTCCTTCAGTATATTTGATTTTTTAGTTTTCAATTTTACAATAGCTTTTTATTATTTATAAGACATCGATAAGCGACAAATTATAAAAATATATACTTTACCTCTAAAAATATGTTGGTGATGTAAGTATTAACTTGGTCCTTATTGTCCGTGGCGATAGAGTTCAATTTCTCCGTGAATAACGTAGCTAACTCGCTTATATGCTTTGTGAGCACAACTGTCATTCTGAAACAATATTTGGAATTTAATTCAAGGGCCTTCCATGAGCCAACTAGCGCCGCCAATCTTTGAAAAATAATATCTTCCAATTTAATCAATTTTATTAAAAAAGCTATGTACATAATGTTTATTACGATAAATACTATTTTTTAAATGCTTATTTATAATGAAATGAAATGAAATGAAATGATATTTATTTGCCTGAAACACGGTACTAAAGGATCTTAATGTTATTTTTGTATATTGCACTGTACATGTTTCACCAAGTAATTGGCATGCAAAATTTATAATAATTGAAACAATCTCTAGTCATAATAATTCAGTCATAAATAAGCGTCAATACAACATAAAACATTATACAACTTTAATGCTTGCTTTAATCTTTAAATTAATACATTATCTACACTTAACATCTATATTTATAAGTACAGTTATCTTTGTCAATTTAAAATTCATATAATACCAATTATTTTACAAATGTCATATATATTATTAGAATTCTTTACTGTCTAAGTATTCCTTGACAGTGTAGAAACATTTATCCACCAGCCATTTGTGTAACGCTTTTTTAAATTTTACATTCGTCAAATCTTTAAATTGAACTGGCAACTTGTTAAAAATTCTGATCGTCATAGGGTAACAGCTTTCCAAAAACAAATGTGTCTTAGCATTTGGTTGAATTAGTTTGTTAGGAAATCGTCTGCTATATTCAGGATACACATCACAATTTCTTTGAAATAGATATGAATGTAACTTTGCGAAGACACAAAGCTCATATATATAAATAGAAGGTAGAGTGAGCAAATTCAGTTTTTTAAAGAATGGCTTGCAACTTGTTAACATTGGCAATTTACAAATAGATCGTAGGCACTGCTTTTGAGCAATAAATACCCTATGTGCATCAACCGAATTTCCCCATACTATTATACCATATCTAAGAATAGATGCCACATATCCATGATATGCCATTAGTGAGGTTTTTTGATTGGCGATATTTGATAGTCTCCATAATGCATATGAAAAGTTATTTATTTTATTGCAAATACTGTTTATGTGTGACTTCCATGTGCAATTTCTATCCAGTGTGATACCTAAGAAAACTATCTCATCAATTTCAGCAATAGTTTGGCTTTCGTGCGTTACATTGAGATTCGCTACATTATTACCGCGTTGATTATGGAACTGTATATATTTTGTTTTACTTATGTTTACTTTTAGATTATTTACTGTCATCCAATTAATTATATCTTTAACAGTTTTATTGATGTCATCATTATATATTTTTATGTCATTGTATGTATTAGGGATTACCACAGATATGTCATCAGCAAAGAGACAACAAAAATGTTCTGTTACCGTTGGAAGGTCATTAATATATAGTAAAAATAAAAGGGGACCCAGTATGCTACCTTGTGGTACACCTACCCGATTTACTTTGAGTTCGGATTTGTGTGTAGTTTCCTCTAAATTTGAGCTGATGTCCGTGACCTCTACGTACTGGACCCTATTACTAAGATAGCTCTTCAGCCAGCACTGGGCCTGACCTCTGATGCCGTACGTGTCACACTTAGACAGCAGGAGACCATGGGAGACAAAATCGAACGCCTTACTCATATCGAAGAATATTGCTGTAGTTTGTGTTTTTTTGTCCACAGATTGAATAATATTACTGACTAATTTGTAGGCCGCCAAGGAAGTTGATTTTCCTTTTTGAAAACCGTTTTGCTCCGGTCTTAATATGCCACACTTGTTTATAAAATTAGTAATTCTTACATACATAGCCTTTTCTAAAACTTTCGCCAATATTGGTATTAGCGCAATGGGCCTATAGTTATCCAAATTGTCCTTTTTCCCTTTCTTATATATAGGTTTGATTACTGTTGTTTTTAATCTTTGAGGAAACATACCTTGGAGGAAAGAGATATTTATTAGGTAGGACAACACAGGAGCAATAATATTAGACACTGCTTTGAGTATCATAGTAGGGAAACCATCATACCCGACAGATCTGGTATTACGTAAAGAACTTATAAGTCTAGTCACTTCGACACTATCAGTAGGAAACAAAAATATACTTTTATTGGCACATATTAGGTCTTTACATTGTTTAAATTTACGTATATTTGCGTCTGTATCTTTAGTGATATTTATAAAGTAGTCATTAAATTCATTTGCAATGTCTATAGCCTTGGTAGTTATTTTGGTGTTATTTACGATTTTTTGGATACGTTTACTTGCCGTATTTGTTTTATCCTTTATTATATTCCAAGACGCTTTACATGTGTTTTTGGATGTTTTTATGTACCTTTCATTTGTGACTACTCGGGCTTTATTTATACAACGCTTTAATATATTTGTATATCTATGATATTTATTTTTATTTTTTGTAGTTGGCCTTTCATAATATTTAAATCTCAAGTGTCGTTTAGTTTTACAAGCCGTGCGTATGCCCTTGGTTATCCAAACTGGCTTTCGGTTCTTATTGCTTACTTTAATTTTTTTAATGGGAAAACATAGGTCGTAATATAACATCAGGGCATCATGGAAGATATCAAATGATGCATTTACATTTTCCTCATTATAAACATCAGTCCATGATAAACAATTTAAATAATAATAAAATTTATTTACATTGTCAGGATCAAAGTCGCGTTTTAAGATGTAATGGTTACTGGTTTGCGCTACTTTGCTGTCAATAGGAATTGATAAGGATTGTGCTGTATTATGGTCAGATAGGCCCAATGGATGTAATTCACCCTGTGCCTCTTGAATGTTACTAATTATTAAGTCAATGCATGAGCTTAATCTGGTTGGTTTGTCAATGTGAATATGATAGCCATGGCTTTGTGTAATCCTATAAAATTCCTTCCTTACACTAGTGTCCTTTAATATATTTATATTAAAATCACCAGTTATGATTATTTTCTTTTTAATTTTACACTGTAGTTTAGTCATTAAAGCTTCTAACTTATTAAGAAATGCATATGGATTTGATTGTTTTGAATCCGGAATTCTATAAAGACAGATTATAATACACTTATGTTTAGGGATTTCTATTGCACAGCATTCGAAGTAGTTAGTCATAGCCATTTCTTTTACATACGGAATTTTCCTATAGTCTGTACCCTTTCTGCATAAAATGCAAACTCCACCGCGTTTCTGATTTAGCCTAGAATAGCAATCAGCTACCTCAAAGTTTTGTAACCGTATATTCGTTTCATTTCCTGATTTGATAAAAGTTTCACTCAAACAAACTACATCTATATCTTTACCGCTTTCTGAGAGCTCGGCTAACGCTACCTCAAGAATATCTTGTTTACTCAATATTCCAGCAATGTTTTGATGCAGCAATACTAGGCAATCATTATTAGGCACGAAAAAAATTGTCTTTATTCTTAGTAGAGCTATCTGGATTCTGTGTCCCAATGATCACAGGAAAGTAGTCTGGGATCTTAGTTTTGGGGCGCTTTAGTGAAATATCTGTATTATTATTATCGACGTCGCAAACTATCCTCGGAAAATAGTCTAGGATTGTGGTCTTGCGAGGTTTCAAAGGTTTGATCAACACGACCTGAGAGGTACTTCTAACTTTTGGAAAGTAGTCTAGAATAGTATTCTTGGCCTTTGGTGCTTTAATTCTATCATTATCCAAGGGTTGTACGTTTGTTTGGTCATGTTTAAATGTTTTTTTACGGAAAGTTAAATATTTGTTCTTATAATCTGCATAGTCAATAGTGAAATTTATTTCTTTGCATGTGTCACGGATGCTAGTTTTAGTTTCAATGAAGTGACAGTTTGTATAATTCCTAGAGATTAGTAAGATCTGACGGTTGAGCAAATCTTCGTTCAAGAAATTATTCTTTACAACATTTAGTATTAATATAGTAGCGTTAATATTGTTATTCTTAAGGATAGCACATATTTCATTAGTTATCTTTATAGGGTTGGAGTCATTTTCTCCAGTACATAATATTAACTTATCTTCAGCTGTTAGTCGTATATTTTGACAAGTTCGAGTGATTTCTTCAGAGGATGCGTGTGGTTTTGTTATGGCTGTCACCGAATAGTTCTCGTAGTTCGTGCCTTGTCTAGAATCCATGAGAATAGCTGCTAGACCTACACACTGTTGCGTGCCGACTATCCAGATGTGCTTTTTTGGTGGTTTGTCACTTTGTATCTTATTTCTTCTTGAATCAATGTAAAGTTTTTTCTTTTTGCAAGATTCGTCCGTATTGCCTAGATTATCTGTTTGTGTGTGGTTATCTTTGAATATCATATTTGGACACTGGGATGCCGAATCTGCATTATCTTTGTCTAGTCCAGATACATTCAATTTATCTTTGTCTGTTCTATCATTTAATTCTTTGCCAAAATTCAGTTTGACTCCTACGGTTCCTTTTTTAAGTGCAGTTGTTTTTGATCTCTTTTTAGTAGAAGTGCATATTCGCGTTAGGTATTTAATCTTTCTCTCCTGTTCCTCCACAATATGTGTCAGAGAACTATTTGCCGCTAACAGGTTGTCTATTTCGTCCTCTGCACTTTGAAGTTTCCCGTGTAAATCTCTGATTACCTGGTTTAGCTCTTCAATTTTTTCGTTTTCAATTGAAGACAAATCTGGCAAACTTCTGTGTTTTGAGCCTATAGAACAATATGATAGGTTTTGGTCGTTTTCGGACAATGTGCTACAGTGTTTAGTACTCGCACGCAAGTCCGGGTTGCTGCCTGCCATTGCACTGAGATGCTGATCACGGGCTATATACGAGCATTCCATATATTCATCCTCCGACAACGACTCAAACGAGTTCTTTGTGGCGACGTTGACTTTAATATTTCTAGTAGTCATGTTGTCCTGGTCAGATTGTAAAGGCAAATCATTTTTGACATCTGCTACTTTCCGATTTGATAAACATGATTGACATCTATAGTTACTTTTATTATCCGATGTCATTAATAAAAATCGCCGCACCGAAACATTTGTACAGTCCAGATGATAGGTCTTTTCACAACATTTGCAGGACAGATACTCTCTCTTCGGAACAAATTTTCCACATTTTATGCATTTCTTGGCCATCTTAGTCAATGTCACTTTTAAAGTGTTCAGAATAAAAAAAGAAGTATTCCAAAAAAAAAAAAAATCTATTGACCGTGATTTGATCCCGAGTCCACCGGATCCAAAGCAGCACTTACAACCGCTGAGCCAATTAGCCGATGAGATTGTCGGCGAAATAAAGGTACCCTATACTGTGCAATACGAAAATCAGCTGGCCGGTGTGGGTGAGTTAATAAACTTATTATCCGTTGTGCCTTAGAAAAGACGTGATAATAAAAACTATAAACACTGATTTGAATTTTAATGTAACTTTTATGGCCAAGTTTATTATTTTTGTAGCACGTAACAGTTGTAACTCACTTATTATGTGGTATTTAGTAAGTATGTATGTATTTCTTGCACTAATTAGATCACTTTAGTCACAAATATAGTCAGTTAAGTTTCATTTGTCATAGCTTATCTTGTTGTAGTTTATTTGGAAAGATAACACTTGCACTTAATATTCTCGCCACTATTCACGTACTAGTCATGTTTTGTTAAATATTAAAACACTATTACTATTTTTAAATTTAAAAATATTCGCTGCTAACATAAGACTCTGTGACAGCGCCACCTAGCGATTATATAACGTGATTCAATGTCGGTAAGTTGTAGTTCCGGCCGTTGTTGGCACATTTGAGAACTTTGCTTTCGCGTCGCAATTATGCCATGTATTGTATATTAAAAAATAGTGTTTATCCTAATAAAGATTATGTACATAGCTTTTTTAATAAAAATTAATATAATTAATAATTTGTAAGATATTATTTTTTTAAAATTGGCGGCGCTAGTTGGCTCATAGAAGGCCCTTAAACAAAAATCCTTGCGAAAATGCCCAACACCATCGGAAAAGTGGCAAAAAAACTATCAGCCGCACATCTTTATCAATATGATTATCATTCTTGATCAGGATTGTTATTATTCGCTTTCATGTGACCATCTGGTCTTCACCAGCAGCATCTCAGCAGCCCTGTGGTATATCTCCACCGAGAGACAGCTTACGACTCACTTGTGAGACAGTCTTCTCGGTGTGATCTGTTTATAACTTAGCTAGAATCCAGCACAAAGTACTCACTGAGTAAGAGCGTCTGCCTCATCAGCTGTGGATCTTCTGGTCTTTACCAGCAGCATCTCAGCAGCCTTGTGGTATATCTCCACCGATAGACTGCTTACGGCTCGCTTGAGACAGTCTTCTCGATGTGATCTGTTTATAACTTATCTAGAATCCAGTAGACAATACTCACTGAGTAAGAGCGTCTGCCTCATCAGCTGTGGACCTTCTGGTCTTCACCAGCAGCATCTCAGCAGCCTTGTGGTATATCTCCACTGAGAGCGCAGTCGCTTGCGCCAGACCGCTCACGGCTCGCTTGTAGACAGTCTTCTCGCTAAGGTCTGTATCGCTTGTCGAAAGCCAGCCTAATATTTCTGCGTATTGTCTGAGAAATAATTAAAATTACTTTATTTATTACGAAATTCAAGACAGTTTTTTCCTTTGAATGAATGCGAATTAAGCTGTACAAGTTTGTTCACGTTACGAAAGGAACGTGGACGGGGCTGGCAATGAAAAGTATTAACCTAAAATAAACCTTATTCGTATGCAGATAACGTAATCTGATCTCCAAACATTTCCTCCGCCCCGCCCACGTTCCCGCTGTTCTCTACAACGGTCAACGGGAAGCACCCTATAGGTTTTGAAATTTTTGTGTTTTCATACAAAAATGCGATAAAATGCGACATAAACGGCCATATCTTTTGATTGCGTCAACGTAGAAGTTTGATTTTTATCACGGCTGCATGAGGTTGCAGACCTCAGTATTTGGTATTAATTTCAACTTGATCCGTCCACGCGTTTCTGAAATACAGGTCTTGACAGACAGACGAACGGACAACAAAGTGATCCTATAAGGGTTCCTTTTTCCTTTTGAGGCACGGAATCCTAAAAACTATGTATCCAGCTATCAATCTTCCAAATCTATATTACGATACTATTTTAGAAGATATTATTTTTTAGGGGACCCCACTTATCTGATCTGGCCCATAATAAATAAAACTAAATAAATAAAAACAACTTACTTGACAATGTTCTGGAACTGCAGCTTCAAGCCCAGGTCCTGCGTGGCCGTCTGCAGCCGCTCGTGGAAGGCATCAGGGCGGGACAGGTCATCGGAGGATTCTTCCTCATCATCATCCTCTTCGGGCATTTCACATAGTTCTGGAAACATGCGAGAACGCACACATATAATAAGACTGTAAAAAAGTTGAGTCTACACATTGGACTTGTTTTGAAGAGAATAAATTGCAATGTGTTTTAGGATCAATATTAATGCCAAAACACTTGTCTGTTAGTCTGTCTGTGTCGATGTTCAGGCACCACGCCAAAACTACTGGAAGGATTTTGATGGGACTTTCAGTAGGAGATAGCTCAAATATCTGGGCAGCACATAGGCTATAAGCCATTACGGTATGTGATATAGACCCAAGTAACCAGATAGGAAGAACTGCCGCGCAGTACATTGAAAGTACTTCGTGGAGATCTATAGTAACCAGCGACAACATTGAGGGTACCGTTAGTTTCAATGATAAGACTGCATTGCTTATAGAATCAGCAAACTGAAAGCTCACTAGAAATACTCACTACATTGCTTAGCGATACGTCTGCGATTCTTTCTTTCTTCGTTAGATAGAATAAGCAACGAGTATATCCGCCAGAAGACAAAAGTGGTTGACATTGCTCATAGAATCAGCAAACAGAAGTGTCAGTGGGCTGGTCACATCTGTCGTAGAACCGATAACCGATGGGGTAGACGAGTTCTCGAATGGAACGAACGGGTAAACATAGCGTGGATCACCCCGGACCAGATGGAGGCATAACCATCTCAAGGTGGCTGGCAAAGACTAGATGCAAAAGGCCGAGAATCGAGTGGCGTGCTTTGGGAGAGGCTTATGTCCAGCACTGGACTGATACGGGCTGATGATGATGATGAAACCTGTTTGGTCCAAGGAGATTTTTGTAACATAAAGCCTCGTGTCCATTAGGCAACAATTGATGCGTCAACAAAATCGGCAACGTTGCACAACAACCCGCGACGTTTCCAGCTGGTGCGCAACATGACCAAAGTTACAAACCCGCAAGGTCCTCATTGTGAAACTAGTTGACTCTTACCAGAAACCTGTTGCAGCGTTTCCTTGATGTCCTGTCTCTTGTCTGCATCAGCGCCGCGCAGGCGTTCCTCTATCCTCATGCTGACCTGCCGCGAGAGCATCTCCAGAGCTTCCAGGTGCACCAGACCTGGAATGAAATTTGAAAATTTTACTTATTTATTGTTTCTTAGAAATTTCACAGCCTATTTCATTTAAATACATTAGCCAATTTTTTTAAATCACTGTTTCAAATATTTTATTATAACAACGTTATCACTTTTTAAACTTACATATTAATTAGAAAAAAAGGGAATTACCGTGTTAGATATTTATTATTGATGTCGCGATATATAGCCCAGTCGTGGCCATGATGGCTGCAATGCTGTCGAAATATCCAGACATCAATAATAAATGTTTAACACGGTAATTCCCGTTTTATCTAATTAATATATAACAACGGTATTATAACCAAAGAGAAGCCATAACATGACAAGTTGTTCAGTTATCAGTTACATGAATACCGGATATGAAATAAGTAAATCGCAAAAATAAAAAAAAATCATACCCTCAAAATCATCGAACAGATTCTCATAGTGAACCTCCTTAGCCTCTCTCTTTTCCTCTCTAATCCTGTCCTCTTCTTCTGCCTTCGCTTTGGCTTCCCTCAGCACCTGTTAATATACACAATAATTATGGTTTATATGAGAAATGAAACTTATTAAGTCACTTCTATACAGGTGTAACGGAAAGGGTATATGAAACCGAAGGAAGGGTGTTCAGTATCGGTAACTGAACTTTTGTTCTACGACTTTTCGAATAAAAAATAAATTAATGTCTCATACAAATCGTTCAGCTGACCGGTACGAAATGTATGAAAAGTCAAAAAATAAATTCGCGAAAATCGAAAAGTCGTTGAACAAAAGTTGTTCAGTTACCGATACTGAACAACCCTCCCTTCGGCTTCATATACTCTTTACGTTACACCCTGTATAGGCCATTAAGGCCTGTATTAATAAATCACTCTCAGCTCAAAAGTCAATCTTGAGAACGACCTCAAGATGGCGTTCCTATTAATAAATGTAACTTAGATGCGCGTTTAGGAATCGGGTATCAAGTGAGTAACGCCGTATTAATAAACAAAACTCTGTTCTCAAGAGAACTGTCAAACTCACATTTGAGAACGTATTTGCTGATTGCAGGCGAACCGCGACTTGAGAAAGTCATCGCGTGATACGCCATTATGATTGGTTTATTAATAAATGACATACTTGAGATGGTGATCACGTCTTGACAGTATATCAGCTGAATTCGCTCCTGAGGGCGGGTTTGAGCTCTGACTATTAATACGGCTAAGTAATAGACTTTACAAACACTGTAAAGTGGACATATCAGCGATGAGCTGTCTGTCCATAATTAAATAATAATAAATTCAAGCAAGCCAAGCAGCTATACTATGTATATTGATGTAATCCATCAATCCGCATTAGCCTGTGTGGTGGATTCATAGCTCGAGCTCCATCGATGTGAGGTCTGTGTCACAACCAACAAGTGGCAAATATGCTGATGATAAGGCTTAGTCGCAAACTCGCCCACAAAATATCTGGTCCGCGGGCGAGTTTCCCTTTTGTTAATTTTCACGTAGTTAACTGGCCCACATGCTTTAATGATACTGGGCGAGTTGCTTATGGGCGAAAATTACAATAGTAATGTCGCCCAAATGATGGATTCTATAGCTTTTCATAGACACACCGTTGCCAAAATGACAAGAACCGTCATGACAAGAAATGTGGCAGTTCTTGTCAAATTTTTGACAGTTGTCGTAATTTTTGACAGTTCTTGTCAAATTTGACAATTTTCGACAGTTCTCGTCATTTTTGACAGTTCTTGTCTTTGACAGTTCTTGTCATTTTTGACAGTTTCCGTCATTTTTGACAGTTTGCGTCATTTTTATACCTGTGATAAGACGAGTTTGTCTCCAGGGTCCAAGCCTAGCATAGCTCGTTTCTTGGCCAGTCCAGGGTCCCCATCCTGAAGAACCTCCATGGTTTTCTTGCCAATAGTCTCCAGGGTGTCGAGACCGCCTGCTATCACTTTTGTACCTTGAATAGATATAAAAAAAGTTGCCTAAAACGACGCAATTATCGAAAATTCACTACTTTTTTTATTAAAAATAAATATAATATAAACTATTTTTCACTGAAATAAACAGTTAAAATATTTTTTTTTATATATATATAAAATATCAACTGTGAAAATTTAAATTACACGTTGAATAATAAAATAATTAAGCGCATTTAGAAAAGTTGTTAAAAAGAGTCAGAAACAGTACACGATGTATTGTGGCCGTGACGTCACACGCAATTGCTAAAAAGATTTGGAACGTTTAAGAACGTTACGCACTTAGTATTAAGTAGGTATATTTAATCGACATGTCCTTGACATGACATGATATGACCCTTATGGGTACATACAGTATTCATATTCATTTATTTATAGTATTAAAGATACATAGTCAATAATAAAATTACATCAAGTAGGTATTTATCAGTACGGACTTGTAGCCGCGATACTGCTGATTTCTATGTATGAACGCAGTGTCTGCTGCGGCTGCGGACTTCTACTTTAAATCTATTTTATTTAATATAGGTAATTTTACTTTCTTTCTTTTTAATCTAGGTTTTTTCGAGGCTTTTGTCACTTGGTGGCCATGCCAGCGTCATTGGGACTCAACAAATAGGCCCATCAGACCCCCCTACGACCAGGAAGGGGCTCCATGGACGCAAAGGAGTATCTGACGAACCTATATATACGCACCGCCTGTGTAGAGATTGGGTTGGATAAGATTACATTAATGCCTCCGTTTCTTAATTCCAACCCGGCCATGTACATGTCTCTGTTGGCTTTATTCCGGTCACACTCCAGCACGAAATGTAATTTTACTTTAAACTTGTATATTCTGAATAAAAAATATATCACGGGCATAATTTTTCATTGTTCTTACCAGTGCTTTCGACAAACTTAGTGACTCCTGAAAATAAGCTGCCAAACTGAAAAGCAGCATCTCCACCACTTCTATTTTCAGCCATCTCCTCTGTACTGCTATGTTTGATATCATCAGATTTGGCCTCGGCAGATTCCTTTGCCATCTTTCTGGCTAATTCTTCAGGGTCTGGTGCTCCGATTCCTGATTCTAAGACGGTTGAGATTCCCTGGAAAGTAGTGGTTATGTAGATTTCTTTTGTAATCAGAAACTAATACATTTTGGAAGTTGGGTTTTTTGTTTTTTAAAATAATTGCTGCTCTTGAGGTATGGAAACCCTTAAAAATCACCTGTGACACTTGACTTGTGATGTTACTAATGCCCGCTGTAGCTGTGCTGAGGAGTGAGTCCATCCCCCACCCCCAACCCCATCCGCTGGTGGTGGAAGCGGCTAAACGGTCTGTCACCTCCTTTATACTGGGTTCCGGTTGCGTTTGTTTGGGCAGTGATTCCTGGAATAGTATGTAAATTATTTAATTATTATTTTATTTATTTATTTCATTAAAATTACAATCCCAACGCCTTTACAGGTTTTCACCCAAGTCGATGATGGTAACTTAATTAATTAATTACAATTCATTCATTCACCATTAAATTACATAAACCAAAATGTCAAATATCAATTATCAAAATGTCAAATATCAAAATGTCAAATATCAAAATGTCAAATATCAAAATGTCAAATATCAAAATGTCAAATATCAAAATGTTACTGTGTATAATCAATGTCAAAAATGTCCCTAAAAAAATTCAATTCAACAAATTATTAATATTATCAATTTAACCAATATTATTACACAAGTAGGTGAGCGTGGCATTTGTGAATTCAGTCAATGAACAGCTAAATATATCAATGCCCCCCGAAATGACATTACGTAAGTTATTTTAAGTTTACTAATAGTTTTTTGTTAGTTTTAAGAATATCGTTATTTCATAATAGATGCCAGAGGACATTTAGCATTTATGGTGTTAGTAATAAACCTAGTTTAACCTCACTATCCTTAAACCATGTTTTGTCACTTTTAGACTTCATTATAAAACGTTATATTAGAAAGAGACTGATAACATTAAACAATGGAATAGCATAAGATATTAAAAGAAGTGACAACAGTTTGCAGATAGTAACCTAAGTATGGAAACAGTAATTTTAAAAGTATTTATAACTGGTCATAATTAGGTTTAATGAATAAAACCTACCCTAAATATTTTACACACATGTTTGCTGTTAAGCTAGACATATTTTCTGCATTATATACTAGCTCTTAATAGGTAAGAAGTTACGTACTAGGCTGTTGAAGTTGAAGGTATGAAGTTTTATGCTGTTATTCATAAACCTACTGAAATCTCACTTCCTTTAAATCGTGTTGCTATCCTTTTCACACTTCGTTAAGGTTAAGATAGAAAGGGACAGAGTGGCTAAACGGTGGCATGACTTTAAATCACGTTTATGAATAACAGCCATAGAGATAGGAAAATTTTCCATGTCAGATTGTCAGTACGGATGGACAGTTTCATTAAATCTGTAACATTTTTCCCATAACCCAAATCTCGAATCATTTTTTTTCTTCTTTTAAAAACTACATTTTTATGTCAAGAGGCCAATGTCCAGCAGTGGATTGATATGTGTTAAGAATGCGCTCTGCACGACTAATCAAAAAAAACCTTACCTTCTGATCATTACTGGCCTCATCTCCCCAATCATCAAAGGCATCCCAACCAGTGTCTTGTGAATTATGACTCCCTTTCCCTTCTGGTAACCTGGTACTTTCTGATTTAGAACTAACGTTTCTAGGTCTGTCTATATTAGATTTGTCTACAGGCTTGTCTACAAGAGTTTTATCTATACTACATTTGTCCATGGCAAGCTGGTTTGGTATGTTATCATCTATATCAAAGTCGTCCCAACCGTCAGCTGTTTCTTCCTGAAAAACAAAAAATAACTTAATAAAATAGGTCTTTGAGCGATAAGACCGTCAATTGTAATACTAACTGTATTAGCCTATTTCTTTTGTGTAATACTTTTTATTTTTTTGCAATAAAGAATATTTATCTTTATCTTATCTTATAGGTACCTAATTCCTCTTGTAAAATTACATTAGGCAACATTGGGCAAGGTCAGTACCTGGATGGGTAACTGTGACATTTTATCTAAGCCTCTCCGTGTCTCGGAAAGCATGTTAAGCAGTTAGTCCTGGTTGCCGTTGCTCGGCAACAGTCCTTAGGCCATGTAAGAGACCTACGGGCGGCCTGAATAACTGACAATTAGAGATTTGGTCACTAAGCAAAAGAAGAGAGCAAATGCTTGATTTTACAAGTCATGTAAGTATGACCAGTGCCGTATTTACGTAAGGACAAATTGGGCCATGGCTCAGGGCGGCCGAATTCTAGGGGCGGACGCATGGAGACACAGCACAATGGGAGACATACATTTTTACCCAAATAATTACCCACGTTTACCGCGTTTGCAAATTACTTCTGGGATTATAAACTACCAGTGGGCGGGGGGGGGGGGGGATTTAAGGGGGCCCGGGGCGGCTCTGGACCTAAATACGCCACAGAGTATGTAACTTGTAAGAGTTCTAAATTCAGAGTTTGTCTGACTCAGGCAGGACTGTCATCAGAAAACAACCAAAAACACTTACCACTTTTGGCTTAACTGGTTCCGTATTAGAAACAGCTGGAACTTTCTTCGCTTCAGCTTCGGTATCCATCGTGTTGTCGCTGTAATTAGACGACGACAACCGCTGTTTTCTTTCTTTTTTGTCGACGTTACTGTGGCCTTCATCTGCACTTTCAAAGTCCTCGCTGTCGCTTGAAGGCATTGTTGTGTAGCCTGTCCCCTAATTTGCAACACAAAGAAACAATTTATTGCGGAAAATTGATGAAAAACACAAGTTTTTCACAATCACACTGCGTCTACGTGTTTGTCGATTTGACATTAGTAGGGATGGGATAGGTAGGTTATTTTATACCGTTTTTTCAACCGTTAAGTACGTTTGTGAAGTGTGGTCACGTCACTCGCTAAGGCGAAAGCGAGCTTCACCAGCTGTAAAAAGTTAGATTATTATTATTATTTGATATCATCAACAAAAAGTTAGATGATATTTGTTCATTAATGACCAAATAATGAACTAATGACTTGTAATCAATAATTACCATTATATGACAAAGAACTAACTATGAACCATGTAAAATTGGAATTCAGGACTAATTATTGAGTCATGATTCGCAGTGTTTTGAAATTCATTGTTAAATATCGTCCCAGTTTGAAGGAGAAGTAAAGAATAGAAGAATAGAATAATCGTTTATTTGACAGCCAAACAGCACACTTTTAATACACTACAAGGCGTTCATTTAATTATTAATCCTTATAAACATCCTTAAAACAGTATGGAACAAATAGTTTATTGGGCTGCATGAGGGCGTTGATGTCACTTTACAAGTGTAAATTAACCTAGCAATATTTTTCGGTGAAATTAATTGAATTTAAATAAGTTCAACGTCTACCTTTTAAGCGGTAAGTGATAAGGAAAAAAATATAAATGAGTATCCTAAAAACTAATCTGTCAATATGGAAATATACTTAAAAATTGAAAAACAAGAATAATTAGTTAAGTAATTACCTACTTTGATTTTGAAATATTGAAGGTGAACGTTCCTGAAAAACGTTTTTTTACATAAGATAACTGTTAGATTATCTAGCACATCTCTACTTAACAATGATAATACAGTCACAATGACATTAAATTTGTGTTTGTGGAGATAGCTTTAAACCAATGTGTAACTCACAGGAATAATATTACAAATTATCTGTGACCGAAATACCAAAAATTTTAGGGCCACTTGCGGCATTAACATTGCCAAGGTGCCAGTATCACTGTTATGGGATTGGGCATGTTCATAAATCTTAGCACGAGTTTGAAGTTGCATACTTCAAGGTGGCCAAAATTCGCGCGCTTTCTCGCCGAGACTTAAAACTAATAAAATAAATTTAAATTGTAATGTTTGATGTCGTATTATTATTATTTTTTTTTCTTATAGTTTTGTATTTATTAATTACAAGTCAATATGTACATTACAATAAATAAATAAAATTAATTAATACTATAGATACTAAAAAATAATAATTATAATACAATAGTAGGTAAATAAAAAATATTACAAATAAAAAATTTCGTTTAAACTCTGCCCACCCTGTGGGAGTGTGCCTAGAATCTCAGAGAAATAATTTCTCTGAGGCCTAGAATACTGGCGACGTTCCCCCGCTGGATGGCTAGGCTTATGCGCTGGCCGAGGAACGCGCCAGCCCGCCTGTCCCTGGAGGTGGTGGGGACATGGGAGACAGCGAGGGTATCCGCACAAGTTGCGTCCCACACCAATGGCTTACCCAGCCTCCAGGGGATGAGCGTGAGTCCGTCAGGACGCATTATTTAGATTTCGTCTATAGATAATAAATTAAAGTGTTTTTATATTGGGCTGATGTAGCAAAGTACCCAATGCTCTTAACAAAATAAAAAATAAATAAATCTTGATTACAAAAACGAAAAGATTCGTTGCGCCTGCGGTTTTTGAAAAATCTTTGATTTTGCTGTTTTGCTTTTCTTGTAATTAGGTACTAAACTAAACGTAGTGCTTAAATCCTCATCGATAGGTACCTAGAGGACGTTTACTATATTTTAAGCGGCACTACAGAAATCTAAGCAACAAAGCTTTGATCTTTTAGGTAAGTAAAGTTTTATCTTTCTATGTCCTACCGTTTTGTTTTCAGGGGCAGACATGGGAAGGCAGGACATCAGGCTCTTGCTTGTACAAAATAGGCAAAGGGATAAGTATCAATATTTTGGAGACCATTTGCTGGGCGTGATTGGTAACAATATTTTATTTTATGCATCCAGCATTGGCATTTCCTGCCTGCCTCCGAAGCTCAGTACCGGGCAGGCAAACTTATCCTCTCGTGGGAAGTCGGCCCACAACGGATAATCATCATTATCACAGGCCATTCAGCCAGTATCAGTCCACTGCTGGACGTAGACCTCTCAACCCGAAAGCACGCCACTCAACCCGATTCTCATAATCTGCATTCATATCTGTATAAATATACAAAACGCTGTTAGCAGCCCTCGTTTGTGAAGTCTGCTAAACTGGCTCAGTGGTCGAGATCAAGGCCACACCATGGCTTATACAGACAGGCCCACTACAACGCGCACGATGGCGAACAATAAATCGTGGCGTGCAATGGCAATGTGGCGTAGCCTGGCTGGTGATGAGGCTGCAATGCCATGCACCATTGTTTGAACACCGTTTCGCCGACGGGTGATGCTGGCCGGTCGTGGCGCATGGTCATGCATGGCCCATTGGGTACTGGGGCCTTTAGGGGTCGCCTTGGTCAGTGGCAATGAGACGATACGCGAGTTGACATGATGCGATGACGCGCCTCGCAGATTGCGCCTAATCTAGATGGTAGTTCACGAATCGGGTTACACGAAGGTCTATCCACTTCAGTATCACAAGGTCTTGCAGCCATTCTTTGCTCCCTGTGCCAATCCCGGGGCGTACGCAGTTAAGCTACTTAAAACATTTATAATATGTGCAAAGTTTTATCAGCTTGAGTGAATTCACCCTGTGACTGTAACCACTACAGAGGGGCAGACCTAGAGAGAGGATGAAAGATGAAATGGGAGTTTGTCATTGCCCTGGAGTTCAGGGTAAAGTGTGAATACAGAGAATGCTGGAAACTCTTGCAATTACAGCCCCCTAGGCTAGAGAGCAGAACACAAAGATAGGCATAGAAAAAGATGACGACAGCTGAATAATGGCGTCGGTTGTTCCATTCTGACACCCTAGCTAAACCTTGGGTGTACAGGACACTCGACACCTAATACAGGTTGGTGGTTCATGGAACGGGTTACACTTACACGATGTTTAATCCAGTATTATAAGGCTAGATATCAAGATATAGAGTAGGTACGTACGAGTAGGTATTACAGTGCAGTGACATTTTGTCAAGCACTCATTTAGCAAGAAGAACGGAAGACGATAGCTAGTCTAAGTATGTTACCTCTCCTATTTCATAAATATTGTCTCCTTCTATACGAACTTATCGTTACATACGTATATAGAAACTCTCGCAGAGTTAGTTACTATCCGCAACAGATTGCCGGTTGTGTGGTGTGGTATCTGTAATTTGTATGTATATGTCTCTACATAACATACACTGTGGAATGCGGGTTATATACGCCTATCTATAGGTGCGTACGTACGACTGAATCGTAAATAGATTGAATGGGTAGATACCTACCTACCTAGTTTTTGCTTACATCGGCCAGTTTTCGCAGTACCTACGGGTTGTCTGCACTGTACAAAGCATTAGTCAGTAGACGGGTCGTGTGTGGATGTGCCGGGCCAGTGTGTATGTTAATGTAAACATTTGGCAGAGAGGAATGCATTTAGACAGTAGGTGCTGTGAATATTATCATGTGCGGTGATAAGGTGGCGGGCGGCGCGCTGCTCAGTCCGCGACGCGGGGTCGCTACGCGCGGTCGCATGTGTCTCAGTTCCGCGCTCAGTGACGTGCCCGTTTCGTGTGCTCGCGCTCGCGTACGCGCCGCATTCCATCGTGGGGGCCCTTCGCCGCTATTGGCCGATCCCGCGTGACGTCACGCCTCGTAATGAGGTATTCAACATGGCCGTGTAGCTAGTTCGCGAGTGTGCTTCGTTTATTCGTTTGAATGGATTTAATCAGTGAAATATGCCAAGGAGACGAAACGGTGAGATACCCTTGCCCGACGGATGGGATTACGCAAGGGACTTTGACGGAAAACTGTATTTCATCGACCACAACAGTAGGAAAACGACGTGGATCGACCCGCGAGACAGGTAAGTTTTCCAAAGTGTTAACCCGTAGGAGCCCCATGTCAAAACTTGACATTCCAATGCAATTTGTGACGTTTTCTATTAGAATTCGGTCCCATTAGACATATCGGTAGACACTGTTTGGTATATTCTTGCTTCTGTTGATGTTTCGGAAGTTAAACTTTGATGTAGAACCCAAGAAATCGTCAAAAACAAACTGATCGTTCGCCGCGACTGGTCTGCCATCTGACTGGAAACGCGCGCAACGGTCTCGATTTCACACGACATTCCACAATTTAGTGACAACAAATGAGCTAAACACAAATTATGGTCATCGTTTGTTATCCTTCGGAATGCGCATTGTGGCGAGGAGTGTCGCGTTTTCGTAAGGGGTCCGATTATTTGGTGAACGGCGCTGGAACGCGGCTAATGAGGCCACGGAACTGGTTCATAGCAATGTTAGTGGCTGAACTGGCGCAGAAATAATTCGATGAAGCGTTTATGTGTTAAGTACGAATGTGGCATGTCGAGATGGTGCGGTCGGCGGTTTCGTAAGGTGCGCGAGTGTATGGTGCGATGCGTGGAGAGCGCGGTGGGAGATGGAATGCAATGCGTACTCGTAGGCAAGTTGCGCGGTGTGAATGACAGGCCGTAGAATGCGGCCCGGGCCTGCGGCGATGGTCGCGCCTTTCTAAAGCGGCGCACCCCCCGCGCCGCGCCGCAAGCCTCCGCACCCCCTTCACCATCGCACCACCTCACCAAAGCAGGTGCTCGCAAGACACATCCCTATTAAATACCGATCATGTCTCTATCCGCATCTATTTACCATATTTAACGACACCTGCATCATTGTCTTAAAAAGTTGACCTTAAAACCGGCACCTGCAGTGCACTTTAAAATGCAAAGCTACCGTTAATAATGCTAAATGCATTTGCCTTGATGTGATGATGGTTAACAGAGCGTGAGCAATTCATCACTTTATGTTGTCAACTGACTCGGCTGTGTCATGCGACAATAATTTAGAGGTAAGGAATATGAGTTTTAAACATTTTCGACGTAGATGCGAGTGTGACGAATTCATTCAACACCATTTCACCCTGAGGTGGGTCTATCTTTGGTTGGAACTGGGTAAAGCAAATCTGGAATGCCGAATTAGCGTCTTAAACTTGAACAATAATGGTTACAATACTAAAATCTGCCAAGTAAACAAACCAAGCGTTCAGTTCAATTCTTGTTTGGTTGCCTTAAGTGTACAAGCAGATAAAACCGAGTTCTGCAGCAAAATGCTAATAAAATTCCAAGTGCAGATTAAATTGATTAAACTTAAGAAGGCACTTTCAAGAGAATCTGGCCCCAGTACATTGACACCACAATAAAATGGGCCGCGGACACAGGAAACATAAAGTGGTATTTTTATTGAACCTTTTGGCAAAACTGCATTCCATGAGATCGACTTATCTACAGGGCAGTACGTGAGAGTCGACTGCTTAAATGTACAATATGAGAACAATCAGGATAAGAAAGTACATTTCACGATTCAGTTTTACCTTATTAGAAACGTGACGTCAACACGTGTGAAATACGCCTCAGCACATTGTTTTGAGACGAACGCTAAGTAGGCGGCAAACCAGCAGTGACAGTCCAAAATTGACCTAGAAGTGCTCACCGCGGATGTCACTCCACCGTCGGCATTCTACTTGTGCGAAACGCGCACACAATAAACCGAGCCACTAAGCCAATTTATTAATGCTAAAAATAACTCGGCCACGTCTCCGGCGCATACGACGCTATTAACCTTATATACGTGGAACTTAAACGCTCCACTATGGAAAAAAATGTGTTCCTTCTGTAAGTTATGAGCTATTCGAGCAGTGTGCAATTATTTACCTACTTCAAGAATGTCGTCAACATAACATAGCTGTTTCTCTCTTTTTACATCGAAAGATCGTTTATAACGAAATATTCGCCCTTGAATACCAATACATGGTCATATAAAACAAGATAAAGATCTTTATGACGTTGGGAACATAGAGATAGGTACAGTATGGTAATGAGTGGTTTATATAAACAAGATGTTGCGTGCGAATAAGCATTTTGTGGTTTTCGCAGACCTCTTAAGACTAGTGTCAGGTAGGTAATTGGAAGAGAGGCGCCTTTAAAATGCTGGGACAAAAAATAAACTACTTATATAGAAGCGTTAGTTTGTGTGTTGTAAATCGAAGAAAAACCATACATTGTCTTGCAAGGAAGCGGGGAAGACAATGATACCGTCGATTATAAGCGAGTGGGAACTTATACCTATGTTCGCCGGTGTTTATTACTTTAATTGTATCGGTTGAGTGCAGTTTCACTGTGTCGGTACATTGTTCGCCGCATACCAGAGTGTTGCGTTCCGTTGTTCGTTAACGCATAATTCTATGTTACAAGTGAAATCTGCGTCAAGTGGCTTTAAAATAGTGGGAAATGCATGAATATTGCTTGCAATGGAATGTTTGTAATTTGCATGTTCATGACGAGCCGATGCGTGGAATAATGTGTAGTTTAACGATAATTGTTGGTAGGTATTCTTGGTATTAACACTTGGGTCAACATCAAGAAACAATGGAGCAATTACACCTTGAAATACTTGAGATTCCTTCGTATTCAATGGATATATTCAAATTGGCATCAGCAATGTCAGTGTTCGTTTTCTTAGTTGCAGATTATTCATCAAAGAAGTTGTCTTCACAAGATTGTGTAACCCAAGTATGTGTAAAGCATCTTTCCGAGACTTCCCACGCACCGCACGCACTCCTTCAAGCGTAACGCCAAGGGGCTGGGTATTTTACTGTTTCTCGAGTTGACTCTAATCGAGTGGGCGCTAAATAACTTTTTCGTACTTCTTTTTAGAAGGTTTCATCATTATTTTTTTTGTCTTAGAACAGCCTCTGTTCGTCTTCTTGTTAGACTAGACTGTATAAGCGTGTTATTCGACGTACGATAGTCGTTGAATCGATGCCACTTCATCACACACCGATGAACTTCGATAATCTAATATAATACTCCGGACGATCGATGACTGATTGATCACACTTGCCCGATCGACGTTGCATCGATGTCACTTATAAACTTTTGGTATATTAAGGACGGTTTCACTGTCTTGTTTCAAAACCATTATGGCCTTCGATAGGCGCTTTGTATCCACTGAAAGCTGGTCGTAAATGGTTCAGTAAACGCAAGTTCCAGGGCGCGGCGTGGCGATGTTGAGCGAACACGAAATAGCGTACAACATTGTTTACTGTGCGCATTCCTTTCAGATAAAGATGTCCTTGGCGATTTTATACGCCCAGACGCGCGTCTCGACGCCCGCCGCCGCCACAACCGACGACGCCATTTACATTTTTCCGATTTATTTAGATTCCTATGTTAATATGATGAATGACCATTATGTAAAATAACTTCGATTAGAGTCTGCTCGTTAGTGGATTCGAAATTCTTTAACGAATACCTACCTAGTTTTGACCTTCTAAATGCTGGCGAGCACAGATACAAACCAGAAATGCAGACATTAACTATTTTAGAAGTTAAAACAGGCAGTCATTGTACGTGGAAGTAACAAGTCTATTATCGTCGTGTACTAAATGAAAATGTGTTCAAAATCACGCATGCTTGAAAATTATCTATACAAGTATGCGATAAGTACAGTACTGCTCTCGTTTCTAATCAAAATTAGCATTCCAGTGTTATCTGCATGCCGTCATAAAGCTGTTTACCCACCCGTTTCGAGTTTTTCAATTTTATGTCGAATTATGAATGTTTTTGTATGTTTTGGACTCGTATCTACAAATGGTACTAAAGTACTAACAAGCAGAGCCATAAATTTATATTGTGAAGTTCGTAAATGATGTTGCGAAATGAGACATGGTGTGTCGACATAGCAAGCTATGGAATGGGCTGGATGGTATTTCTGCGTGTTTGTCTCGCCATGTAGGGTGTGTTGATAAATAGCCGATAGTCGTAGCTCATAAAACGAAATAAGTATTCGCTTGATTTGCATAAGACTGTTTGATTAACCGGCGGAGGACGCCCAGACGCCGCTCGCTAAAGAATGTTGCCTATTTAATGTTTCCTCTATAAACATTTGAGACGATTTAATGTCCACCGTAAAATGTGCGATTCCAATCTGTCGGACGATAGAACGAAAAGATACTTTACCGCTATTCGACTTAAAAACGTCTAATAAAAATTGAATTCTTTATTTACTGTCGTGCTCATTAGGGAATATTTTGCATTAGAAAGTAATTATAATTAACGACTCGATTAATATTGAAAGGATTACTAATTATGTTATACCGTGTGCGTGATGACTTGATTCTAATGTGACTGATTCTGAGGTCAAAGTAAAAGTAGCACTTTATACGAATAATAATAAAAATCATCTAGCTGATGTCTGTGCATAAATTACGACATCATGTAGTGATAGTTCGTTGCCTTCCGAAAGTTAATTTTAAAATTAAAATGTAAAGTAATCGTTGTCGTTGCCCGAGGCTAAAACTAAACAAAAATCCGCTTGCGTGGGCACCAACTCTATTGGAAGTATTAGCGCCACGAATGGTTTGAATTTTCGTTGTCCAATTATGGAGGTCGCCAGCGAATGGGTACAATCCTTGATTTTGAATAAATAGTTGACGACCCGCTTGGGCGTGGGCGATATGCGACCAGCACTAACGTTGGCAATACCAATACCGTTCCAATATGTACCTTGTTTCTTTGCAATACCTAAGCGTTTCTGAGCCGTTTGGAGTTGTGGACTGGTTAAATGGTTTTGTAAGTGATCGTAAGCGTTCTGGTATGCGAGCCACCTGTAAAGTTAAAAGCGATAAGGTGTAGAATCCGGTCGCACCGAGTTCTATTTTACATCATAGCCTGTGATAGGTACCTACTTCTGTTCCTTTTCTGGTTTATTCTAATTGCGATAATTCGAATATTTGAATAATGGTTAACTAGTTTACCATAATTTTATTTTATCCATTTAAGGAGATTCCTATTAGGCAGATGTTTTAAAAGAATTTTATTGATCAGTGTAGCGTCTTTAGTTACGAGTTCTTTGAATGGAAATAAAAACGACTCGTAATTGCATTCAGCAGTAAAATGCTGAACCGTTTCGCGATCTCCCCTTTGCTGTGTCATTCAGAAAACAATGGACTGAGGAATTTCCTTCGACAGCCGTTCGTAGAAGCCGAACACCCCCATTCATTCGCGATGTACTCGAGCCGAGCGCATTGAAGTCTTCGGCCGGTGTTTAACCTAACTTTCCGGTCCGCCCCTGATGGAGACATCGAACTAATAACAACGCCTCGTGAATGGAACGCACCATTCCTAATGTTTGACTTTCTATAGCTGGGAAAGTATCATTTGCGCCGTCGTGAAGTTGCGACTTGCGGACAAACGTCGTTACAAACCATTAGCAACATTGCTGCCATACTTCGAGGGCTGTATTCTTGTAACACAACACACTCGTAGCTACTAACGTTTTAGTTGGCTATATAAATTCTATGGTTCCACAAATTGCTCTTTCAACAATTTTGCTACATATAAACTGTTGTGTATTTGCATAATGAGCGTGCTCGACTGCTCGATGTTAAAGAAATCTTTTATTTTTGTATTTTTCGTTGCGTATGCTAATTTCTTAAATAGTTTCTTGGAATTGGACAAAGTCGTTTGTAGTTTTACTTTTATGCACATCATTAATAGCTTGTCTATTACACGTTCCTAAGGATCTATAAAATATGCAATAAACTTTTGTTTCGTAGGCTGAACTGATTTACAATGACATATTTTAACAACATCGAGTCCTGTAGAGCTGTTATTTATTACGGCACTTTAATCTCCTTCATCAAATCCGTAACCAGTTATTACTCAAACGAGATCTGTAACAGAAAGGGAGTGACTACAATGCAATATCAATTTGGAATTCCTCGGCTGCGGCGGTATTATTAGACAGTGGGTAGCGATACTGGCAATTCGTCATATTGTATCGACATTATTTAGACTGGGTATCGGGTTATCGAATGCTTGTGAGCGGAGTCGTGATACCCAAGATATTGTGTCGCACGCGGCCGCTGCCGGCGTGACCAAGGCGGCTGGTATGCGACGTGATTCAGACGGAAACCCTATATATTCACTGTTTATGCAACCCACTGTCCGTCCGTCACATTTAACAGCCTGCAACACTGATTGAGGCAGGTTCAAATGCCTCGAAAGATGAGAGTTTGTTCACGTGTCGTAACGTAGCCGAATGATTGATTATATGAGAAGCCGGGAGGGCAAGTAGATTTATCAGATGCTTAGCTGTTTAATGTCAGAGTTCCTGAGTAGGAGTAACAATGCAATGGGCTCCATCATAAATTTTAGTTGGAAAATTCTTGAATTGAATTGATTATTCAGATTGGAATCATCTAAACATACAAATGGAACATACAAATGTCCCAAGACGAGCCTGAGACCTTGGTAGAGTGACGTGACATGAGTCTCAACGCGACGCGCTTCACACTAGGCGTTGGAATGTCGTTTGACAATGATTGAATAAAGTGACGTCAGTTAGAGCTCGAAACACCACATTATCAGCAAGCATACCATCAGAGCATAATTACCGCTTTCGAAAAATTAACGCGGCAATTTAGGGGATAAATTCGGTGATTGGAGATGACGTAATACACGTAGAATGTTTATGTATGTGGTTGCTTTAATGCATGGTTCGGTTCAGCCGCGAAATTTTATATTCACGTATTGGATCATCCGGTCGGCATGCTTCGCCGAACTCATTGCAAGTTGGGTTTAATTCCATTATAACTGCGCTGTAGCAATATGTCAGCGATTTGGAATGCGAGAGGAAATCACGTTGACCCCTAACACGCTTCCTTTTTTGGACATCGGAAAGTCTGCAATCATCCTGTTCTCGAGCACACGAACTTGAACCATTGTCTGTAGCCGTCCGTAGTGAATATATTACATCTAATAGTTAAAATAAGTATATGACATCACACCACATTTCGAGTTATGTAGTAAGCAGGTTATTCACCTAACATTATCCTTTACCGAGCCTGACACAGTTTTGTATGACAGATTATCTTGTATACAAAAATCTTAAGTAGGGCAACGGCCTCACTGGACTGAAAGAGTAAAAAAATATCGAGATTGTTCCGAAGCCCATAGGAATGCGCAATAAACGGGCCATCCGGATTAAAATATTTCCCTGGTGGTATTTATAGAGCATTAGTAGGTGTTCGTGTCCGTCTGTCGGTCGGTCGATATGTGTGAGACAGCGTGGCACCGCCTTCGACCAGACGGTCTCCAAGTTTGTCGTAATCCAGGATTTGGTCATTGGACTTTTGAGACATTCGGACAACAGATGAGCAAGAGGCTCAAATTAGAACAGACGCAATATTTACGTCTTAACAATAACCTCTGCAGGCAAATTTTAGCCAATAAGCCTCAATGGAATTCAGGGATAATTTGTGAATCGATGATGACGTCTAAGCTTTAGGCTACGTGACTACCCGCCATCTTAGAGTCGCAGCTCAACCCTTCGCTAATCTACCCTCTGACGCTATTCTTGGGATTGGCATAGTGGTGAGATAGGTGGTTTAAAGACCGAGACTGATTTTCTGCAGCTGTATTTGGTTGAGGATTCTGAAGTGTTCGAAGGATCGGTACAAAATCTCCAGGGGTGTGCGAAATAGTCCAAAGCGGGCAGCAACCTTCGCGCTTCTATTTGCGGATAGCGACCGCGTGCGTTGGCCTTCTGCCGGCTATTTTCCAATGAGACTCGATGCACTGACATATCGCATGATACGGCCGCCAGTGAATTTATTCGCATCGGTTTCGCTGCTTGTGAACTTGATATATTACTCGAATGCGGATCTGTGATCCGAACTGAACATCTTCCGCGAGCATGTCCCGCAAACCTAGATGAATTCTGTACTCTGACATCTGCGTATCTTTGTGAATTTGTTTATTGTATTTCAAGTGCCACTGAACCGATTCCTGAACACTTCCATGCCATTTCTATACCATAAAGGAGACTGCGCTTATTTGCCTTATAGGAACTCGTCAATTTCTCTTTTTTGTTCCAAAGTAGTGTCATCATCATGGAACGGAACAGATTACTTTTAATTTCACTAACAAATTAAAAGAGGCATGGAAATTCTGGTGGATCCACTTTGGAAAATATTGCTAAGCAAGCAACAATTGTGGCGTTACATTTTTATTTAGCATACGACCGTACAAATAATACAGCTGTTGGCAATACCATATTGCCAAAATTTCACACCCAATGACTAGAATATGGTAGTTGACTAAATATTTTAGTATGGAGTTTGTATGGATTAGTACGACGTAACTACGTACTAATGTCTTATTAAGTATCTGATTTTTATTTTCAAAAAACTCTTTTAAATTAGGAGTCGTGTGGTTTAGTGACCAAACCTATTGTCAGAGTTGTTCACCACTGTAGACCTCTGATGTGACCTAACCACTGCTGCCGAGCGGCGACAGTTGGTAGTTGAGTTGGTATGATAACTATTCATTCTAGTCTTCTGTTTACATTTGCAGCGACTATTATTATGATTTTGTGAATGTAATCAGCTGTTTTTCTTCAGTTTACCTTATATTGTGTTTATAACCGTATCTATCTACGCTTTTACTAGACGGATATGAACAGAATTGAGTGATACATAACAACTTTCTTATCACTGATATGATAACATTTTTCTTTGCCAATTTTATCTGAGGAATGTGACCTTCCAATGCCGCAATCAGATATTATAATATACGCACCCATTTTAGTACATTCATTAACTTATTCATTTATCTTCACTTTAATGATTTAATGATATTGGGTTAAATTGTAAAGGAAAAGAACCTTCAAGGTTAAACCTAGTGAACTTATTTAGGTGCCAATCTCTAACAAGAATGAGAATGTAAGATACCTACCTAGAACAACAAGTGAGAGGACACATTGAACCTAGTCAAATAGAGAAATCTCTCAAGATAAATACGAATGAAATGAGGTATAAAATAAACTAATTATTCAAATTGAGAACATGAGAAAAAGTAGCAGATTCCTGATAAAAGTAAAGTCTACTTATCCACTGCACTGAAATGTGTTAATACTTTATTTTTAAAGTCTATTCTAGTCTAGGCTTTAAAAGTCAACCGAAAATTTAAAAAAATGTCTCCTTTTTAACATTCCTACGCATGCGTGTGTGCGTGAAAGCTCGGAGGTGTGCGCCTAGGGATTCCGTGACACAGGTCACCGTTTCCAAGAACTCAACTCGTCTTGACGCGCCGCTGACAGGACTGGTTTTGCCGTTCTACCACAGCAACATTGTGGCTCCAATCATCTCCCTCGCACACGTGGAGATGGTAGCTGCCTCTCGTTCTGCCGACGATGCATTGGATGCGCACACGCACGCGCCCTCTATCCCCTCACCTCGATAAAAGTGATCGTGTTTTGAAATGGACGCCGCGTTCGGTAGCCGCGCGGAAGGAGTAACGAATTTCAATTGAAGATCCACAGGAGGCGTCATTAGGCATGGTTGCTCGGTTTTTGTTTTGTATTTATCGAGGGTCAATATTTTGTAGCGGGTTTTCAAATGTTCTTTTTGTGTCTTCGAATGCTGTTAATCCGAATAACGTTTTAGATTAGATACTGATTGCTAGAGTAATCCCGCTGTTTGACTGCAACGGTAGCAGTATCATCGCATGACAATTTGACCTTCACCGTACTCATTTAACCGTACTTCCTTCATGCATCCTACAAAATGGGACACACTCATCACGCGAACATCGAAAACATCAATTTTAAACTCGCATGTACACCAAAACCTGACATAAAGGCGGCCAATTAGCCCAAGAATCTTATTTAATAACCGACTACCGTATAAACGCCACATTAAAAGACACGAGAACCGTTAAGTGGGATGCGTAGCGTATGCGACGAGCGGCGGCAGTTTGGGAGATTTCGTCACCATCGGAAATGCGACTGGGTCCAGTTTTTGTGGTGGACTTGATGAGGCTGCACGTGAATCATGATCGAAACTTGTGGCTGCAAGTGGAGCAGGTCGCTGGCGCCAGTTCGCCCCGCCCCAGAGCACCCAGCCACTCGCAAAACATCATTAATTATTATAGAGCCACATCTCTTGGCTGTGTTATCGGAAACTGGAAACTTGCATGCACCTGTTCGTGTCTATGAAACTTTTCGAATAACCCCTCAGTTTTAAAACGAAAATTAGTAGTTATTTACTTACCTAAAATAAGAAGTCTGCTTTATATTAGGGATAGCTTAGGTGGAGCTTCGGAAGCGCACCCCTTCTTGATTACTCATTTCCATGATAGAAGTTTGTAAGTTAGTTAGGTATTATTTATAATTACGGCCATAAAAGGGGCGCTGATGAGGTGAAAGCTTAGGCCGCTGGCGACGTAATCCTGGCTGATGTGCAGGATAGTTTTATGTACCTGCTTGACATGGCTTTATATTGGGACGTCCTTCCGTTGGGAAGAGTTTGCAACCTTACCAGCTCCAGTTTGCATATATTACAAGTCCTAATCTGCTTATACTCATCGGTTGTTTCACTTTCAAGCTAAATAAAACTATTGTTAAGTAGATACCTAACATAAAATAGTCGAAGCATAAAATACATCTTTCTTTATACACAAGATCACGACGCAATTAGTCTGCCTCTACGGTATACTAAACTGGTCAAAATTAACCGGTCGAAAGATTCCAAATAATAATAGGGCCCGCTTATTTTTATTTTACCTTAATGATAGTTATAGGAGCGGGTTTAATAGGCTCGCCCCTGTGCGCTCGTGGGAAGCTGACAGGCTGATGTAAGACCTATGGGAATCAGTTTTTACTTGGATTTCTTGATTTTTAAATGGCATCTAATCCTACTCTAGTTAAAGGAAGCTTAGTAATGAATTTAAGTTATCCAGCCTTTATAGTGCTTGACATAATTCAGCTCGCCTTCAAAACTGTTTGAATGCCTAGGTAAGAGATTTTCGTGTCCAGCCAGATGCAGAAATTAGAGTAATTTAAGCCCAAGAACAAGTTTATTAGATAAGAGAAAGGTCTGACATAAAACAGGAGACTTTTAAGTTTGAATTTGGACTCTGACAATTCCTATGGAATGTCCACTAACACTTTTATTATTAGGTCGTATCACCGGATATACCGACATTAGTTTCATGGAAAAATGTCATTGTTTCAGATACACAAAACCGCAGTCGTTCGCCGATTGCATCGGCAATGAGTTGCCCTTGGGCTGGGAGGAGGCCTACGATCCTCAGATCGGGCCTTACTACATCAATCATGTCAATCGTGAGTATTTTTGACGTTTATTCTACTAATACGATTTTAGAATTTAAACTAGTGAACCAATACTTCAAATGATTAAACTCAGTTTAGTTAGACCAACACTTTTCACCGATTTCGACGGACTTTTTCAAGGGCGCGCCACGCCCGCCTTTAGGTAACGTTCCTTCGAACGAAATCGGTCGAAACTGTCGGTTTAAACACCGGTTTAAATCAAACAAGTACCTAAGTTTGATCCGTGTATAGCTAACAGCAGATCAAGTGTAACACTTTGTACTTTGGACCGTTCTTATTATATGCGTGATATGATTTGAATTCGTACTGCAAGTGTTACCATTGATCTGCTGTTGTCCGTACGTATAATCTACTATACTTCATATTTCATTGATAAGGCGACGTTTACACGTCAATATTTATCGCGATCCACAGGGTGCGTTCAAAATAATCAACAAAATCCAACAGTTTTAACCCAATATCTTGGCAATTTCAGCGTTTTTTGAGGTTCTGACTCTGCCATCATTAATAACTTCACCTAACTTTGGATTCCGTTTGGATTCAAAGACGCTAAATTTGACACAAAATTGGGCTGTTTGGCTGTTAATTCTGAATGCACCCATCACAAAACCCTTAAAACCACAATATCGCTATATTAAAAGCACCATAGACATAACTTTTACCACCGTTTTACGTTCAAACCCGTCTTCACTCCGTAATACAGTGTATTCAACGTCCGCAAATTGGCTATTTTCGCTGTCAAATAACTCATTTTTGCACAAATAATTGTTTTGTATCGACTGCGAAGCGACTTATTTATTATATTTATGGCTTTTGGTTTATTCAGCAATGGCCAGTGAAAAATGCGCCTAGCGGGGGGGCTCGGGAACTCAGTGCTTTAGTTATGCTCTATGAATTATTGAACGGCTTGATTCACGTCTAGCCTATAGATAGAATTCTACAAACTGGTAGGCTGGGAGTCTGAGGCCGATAGTTATAGACAGTTTTGAGCACGAACTCAGCCTGAGCTCGCACTTACGACTGTCAAAAATCGTATGAAAACTGACAGTTGTAAGACCAAAACTCCCCAAAAGCGAAATCAGCTGATACACTCTCAAGACGTGATGACCATCTCAAGTATGTCATTTATTAATAAACCAATCTTGAGGGCGTATCACGTGATGTCTTTCTCAAGTGGAAGAACTCAAGTAAACGTCGCGGCTCGCCTGCAATCAGCAAATACGTTCTCAAGTGTGAGTGTGACAGTTCTCTTGAGATCTGAGCTTTGTTCATTAATACGGCGTTACTCACGTGATACCCGATTCCTAAACGCGCACCTAAGTTAAGAGGAACGCCATCTTGAGGTCGTTCCCAAGATTGTCTTTTGAGCTGAGTCGTACAATTTTGACGTTTTTAAGAGCAAGCACGCTAAGCTTGTGCTCACAAATTGTCTATGACTATCGCCCTAATAATTATGGGATCATGGATTAGTTAATTTGGAGACGAGTTTCAACTTAACGTCGGTATAATGCTACGTTATGAATGGAATGGCTGTGGTTTAGCCACTAAGTATGTTATAACTATGGCGTATGGATGCTGCACTCATTAGAATTCAATTATCATGTACGTGTGATCCATCGAACAGGTATTCTTAACTGCTCAAGTGTTCAAGAGGTAAGGTTGCATTACATAGACGGAAAATTTTGCAAATAACATTGACGTGATTCGTTTTTACTTATAAATGTTGGTTCTGCGACATGAACAGTCGAAGTTTAACTTCTATACAATTCTTAACGCAACCAGTATATTTTTTGTTATTACATACTTATATTTGAAGATGATCCACTAATCAGGAGTATGTAGATGTATGGACAAAATATTTTGATTATGGCAAAGATAAATTGGTTTCTAAATCTAGTTTATCTTTTCGTTAGAGCAAAGTTGCGTTGCACGGAGGCCTTGGTGCGCGGTCCGACTCGCACTTGGCCAGTTTGTTTCAACTGTTACTCACTTCGATCGCTTGGCTTATTGTGTTCCTTATGCTATAAAGTGTTTAACTATCTCTGGATTCCAGCTCTTATTTCCTTAAATCTCGAAGTTATTTCGATTGCCCAATGACGCGGGGATATCGTCGGAATAACGTCTAAAAACGCGCTTTAAGTAAACACCGGCTGCGTGCGAACAGCCAGTAACGGTGCGCACTTGCGCAGACGCAGTCAGCAATCAGTGTTGCCAGATAAGATTAATAAAAAATGATAGGGCAAAGCTAATAAATCCGTAAACGTTTTGTAATAGAGGATTGATATTTACGATCGTATCATTGGTTTAATTTTTTATTTACTTCATTATTCGACTTTATACCTATTGGCAAAAGGTACTTTTTAATAATAGTATAAATAGTAAAGTATTAAATAAAAATAAGTATAATAAGTAGGTACTTTAATAGAAAAAAACATGTAGATTTTCATTGATTGCCTCTAGAAAAATCCGTAATTCTACAAAACATTGTACCTTGTACAGTCGAAGACAAAGATAATACAGCCTCAATAAGGTTGAGATTTTCTCAAAAACTACTGGATCGAATTTAATAATTTTTTACAGTTACATAGTTTTAAGTTTTATCTATCTGACATTGAAATAATTTTTGCAATATGTCAAGTAGTTTTTGAGATAATCTCAACCTTAAAAACTCTCCTGTACACCTTTCTCTGTGTTCCAGCGTACCTAAAACTTATTCTGATAGAGTATAGACTTATTGGCCGTCCGTGTGGCTACTTTTGCATTTTTTTATACATTTGGGTGGTCTATTTATAACTTATAGATCTATTGATTTTGGGAGTTTCTTTAGAGTCTATAGCAGGTAACTCCAATAATCAATAGATTTGTCTTCCCCGACCGTAATTCCGGAGAATAAAATAGTGGAATGCGTAGAAAATAAATCGTAGAACTGAGAGTTTTTTCGTAGATGTGGCAACACTGCGCAATATTCTCGCATGACACGCACGCGCATTCCTATGCATTATTTATAAGCACGCCGGGAGCTTTTCCGCCATTTTCTCGACTTTTTCGACCGATACCACCGACCACCCACCTTATCCGCGATCATCGCAAACGATTGCGCTTGCGACTCGTTAGGTGCTGATTTATCGATCGATACTATGTCGTTTGATGGGAACCTGTAAGATTTTGTCTGTGGAATAAGGACGGTGTAGACATCCGCGAGTCCTTAAAATCTATTCCTTGTATAGATAAATAAAAAGACATCACTGATGTACGTATGATAAAGGTTTACAACATTTTGAAGAGCTATCGGATATTTCCAAAGGCACCTATGGAAATCTATACCTAAACCGAAGCCCAAATCATGTGTCTTATTTTGTAAACAAAAAATACCCTACTCTGCTAACATTTTAAGCTATTCTGTGATTATTGCATAGGTATTTTCACATTATTAGATAGGATTACTTTATTTTCACAATGATGAACAGGTTCGATCAATCAGTCCCTTCAGTGTTACATCACAACAGGTAATTAGACGATCATATGTTATTTAATTTAAAAGTAAGGTAAGTAAGACCATTGGAAGACACTGTCTCTTACAGCACAGGCTATCCTAGTGTAGGGGTCATGGTTCACATTGAATGTAGTCTCTGTAATTTTATGAAATATACAATTTTTCATTTTTTTCATTTTCATATTTGTTTACAAAATAGGACACTTGATTTGGCCTACGGAATAAGTACCTACGTGGTTTCTTCAAAGTATTCTATTTTTAATGATTAAGCGTTTCTTTAATGAAGTGATTTTCCTCGCGGTCAACGTTGTGACCCAGGTCATATTTTATAAATAATGGTTTTATGACTCTCAATAAAAATGTAATTTTGCCAATATTACATAAAATATTTGTTTTATAATGAAATAAATAGAATAAGAAAATTAGAATACAAGAATAGAATACGTTTATTTGACACACACAAACAATGCACGAATACACAAGAAGAAGAATATTAAGACAGATACATTTGAAGTAGTGATGCTCCCACTTCACTTGGCTATTCGTATTCGCTATTGGATATTTGTCGTATTTATCAAATACTTGACGTACATACAAATAAGACGAATATTTTGTTAAGCATACCAACCACACATGGCAATTAGACAAATACGCAAATACGAATTGTCAAGTGAAGTGCCACCATGACTGTGCATGTGCAATGATGTGATGCCAAACCGAATTAAACCTAAAGTAAAAATAACAAAAGATTGTTACAGAAACAGATGAATAGGAAATACCTCAGCGACACCCTTTTCTAGCCGTACACACTCTGTATAATGAAATTATAAGATAAAGATAGAAATGTTCTTTTGACAAACAAGCATCAAAAAGAAGATGAAATAATAAGTATCCGTCGGATTTAAAAGACGCGTAAAAAGATTCAACCATGGATAGTGGACTTAGCGGAATTCGCAATCCGAAAACACCTATTTTAACATCAATAATAAATACACAAGTTATGTTAATTTAATTCTGCACGGGAACGGGGTAAATTGAGAGCTTATTTACAGCGTTGTCGCCGGACACTATTACCGTAAGTTAGCAGGTTACATGCGCACGCGCACGTTTGTTTGCTAAGAAGGCAACCTTTAAGTAACAACGTTGCCTTGTTGAAGTACGGAAAAGGAAGCATAGTGGACAGTTTTGAAGTAACATTCAGAAGTTGTTGTTCACACGAAGGCAGAGAAAAGTATACAGGGGGTTATCAATGACATTGAGGTTTTCTCAAAAACTACTGGACCTTATTTAATTAATTCTTTTACAGTTACATTGTTTTAACATGTATCGATCTTCTTCTCCGCTACCGGAGGTTGGCTGTCAGCTCCGCGTACTTATCCAGAAGGGCGTTCGCCAGGGGGGTAGAAAAAAATATCCAGCCAAATGCAAAGTCCTTAGTCACTGGAAAGGCGATAAGAAGAGCGCGGAGGGGGGAGAGGAGAGTACTACTGTCTCTCCTATTCCGTCCACGCTGCCGCGTCGTCGCCTGTTCTCACACGCATCTCTCCCCCCCCCCCCCCCCCCCTCCCCCTCTGGGCCATCGGCTGGCGACGCCCTTGCTTGACCATGCCTTGAGCGAGCCGGAACAGCTGTTCAGAGCTCCCGAAGCCGCTCCATTCACGAATATTACGGAGCCAAGATTTTTTCCGGCGTCCAGGGCCCTTTCTGCCCGCTATTTTGCCCATCATAATTAATCGGAGAAGTTGGTATCTGTCGTTCCGGAATATGTGTCTTGGATACCCAACTTTTTAATGTCTAGCAATAATTCACGAGACTTGTTCATTCTGCCTAAAAACTGATACCGGAATCAGATTGAATTTGAAGCGGATCACGGCAGTTTGTCTCCACTGATACCGGGATCCGTTTCCAACTAAAAACGAATCAATGTTTTAACCACCTGATCACAGTATTCGTGGCTATTACGAGAAATAAATAATTCCTACGTTATAATAAGCTTTGTCTTGTATGTTCCTAACTCCATGTTCTAACTACATCCATGGACCATTGAGACCATGGATGGTAACGTATGCAAATTAAGGAACGCTCGTTAAGGTGCTGTCCATGGCGTGTTTTACTCGTGTAGATCGCTGGATAGCGCCCATGCAGGGGACATTATCGTTAGTTATCGGCTAGATAGCGGCTAATTAGCGACCGAAAATTATGCGTTCAATCCATGATGCGTTATATCCATTGATCTCCTATAAACAACTAGATACACAAAGGTCTTACTAAAACAATTTAAAAAACGTCCAAATAAGGGTCCATTGTGAACGTCCAAATAATGTCCAATAAAGCGAATGAGGGTCCATTCATCAGTTTGTACCTTCTTTGCGCTCGGACATTTTTAGAAGGCAGACTGTGTATCTAGTTGTTTATAGGAGATCAATGTTTGAAACTGATACTTTGTACCTACTTAATTTTTTGGCGTCGACAGAATCACATGTAGTATTAAAATAGAAACTATTCGCTTTAACATGTACTTACTATCCGTTTTAAAGTGCTAAACTCAACCCTTGGTTACAACGCCTGGAATAAAAGCATCAGTTTTGTTCGCTAATTAGCGATTATCATATTTAAGTGATATGCTAATTGCTTTATTGGACATTATTTGGACGTTAACAATGGACCCTTATATGAACGTTTCTTAAATTGTTTTAGTAAGACCTTTGTGTATTTAGTTGTTTATAGGAGATCAATGGTTTCAAAGCGCCAGTTCTTCTTTTTAACATGAATTGCAATTATACATAATATTATAATCTCAAAGTTATGTCACAGGTGGAATTAAAATTTTATTTCTTGATACTGCTTACATAACGTAAACCATTGCAATCTTAGCGGTATTACCGTTACTTACAGTGGTCGTGTGGTATTACTTGATGTACAGTCGACTTTACATTAATAATTTATTTGTTATGTTCCGCGGTTACAAGTTATTTTACTCGTATCTCTGGTGCTTACTTTGTTGCGGGTTGTTTAACTTGTTATCTCCAACACGTTTTAGCTTTGTATGTTTCTTTATTCTCTATTAAATGCTGTGTCTGTTGTAGGCATTATAATTCGATAATTAACCTTTTATTTTTAATTTGATATTCTCTTGTTCATTCATTAATTTAATTACAATGTTTTGTTTGTCTTTTTGTTAGGAATAATTTTAGATACAAACAATATCTACAGGTTTTAGGGTAAACGATGACTTATCGTCACTCGGTTTGTCTGTTGTGTTTATTTTATAAAAGATAACACCGATTTCAATATTGCAATGACCCTTCTATACGAAATAGTCGGCACTACTGGCGACCTCTTCCGACTCATATAATCTCTCAGAAATGAGATTGAGAGCCCAGAAAGTGCTATAATTTTTGTAACCTTTTTTTTTTTCACTGAAATAAACAGTTTAAATTTTATTTTTTTAATTTTTTAGTACCTCTTTATCAAAATAACTAATTCTCCGATTTTAATGAAGTTTTGGCATGGCTTTATCATCATGACAAGTCTATTTTTAATTTTTATATCCCCATCTGCTAGGGCAAACTCCGAGGGAGTTCGAGTCATGATCCAACACGCGGGTCCAGTGCGCATTGGCGGAGAACACATACCTTCGATTTTTTTCATCACGAACGTTTTGAGAGCTTATGCTGAATGTATAGTCGACACCAGATCAATGGTAACACTTGCAGTACGATTTCAAATTTTACGACGCAAATAAGAACTGTCAAAAGTAAAAAGTGTTACCATTGATCTGCTGTCGACTGTACGTATATTTTTCCTTCGAAAAAAAGAAAACTCATTGTTACATGGCTGCCCTGGCTGGGAATCGAACCTGGGACCTCCGTATCGTAAGTCCGGTGACCTTACCACTGCGCTACCAAGCTCTTTGTGGCTTTATGTGGCAGGAAACATCAATGATAGGTCTTTACAAGAATGCGTTTGAAACCCTCTATGAATTATCGTTTAAGACTTAACGTATTAAAAAGTAATTTACTGAAGAATGTATAACAGATAGGCCATTATTCAACGCTAATGCAACTAGTCGTTAACGCCATAATGAAATAAAAGCACTATCTTAGGTCCGGTTCCAACAAAATGGAGCTAAGCTAACAAAGTCAATGTTAATGTAAGCTATAGTTTGTAAGGTAAAGATTTAAAGCTACGGCTACGGCATTAACTACTAAAATTAAACATCTGAAAAAAATTAGAGTCTATTTAGAGACTAATGAATACCGATAGATACACGATTGGACGAACTTCGCTCGCTAGAAAAAAATCGCAAACATTCCATGCCTTAAAATGAAAATTATGTCTAAACCGTAATAGTTATTCATACAATATATATATATATATATCAAAATGTTGTTGTAATGTATTATAAATACGAGAGCTTGTTTTAAAAAAATCTGATTTTTGTTGGCGTATTTTTATTTCCCTGCCAAAATTAATAAAAATACTAATAAAGAGTCACTGTGCCGTGCTCTTCATTTCGCCGTTAAGTTTCTGAGGTATAGAAATGATTGTAAATCATAATTTTTCAATAATGTAGGTAAGGGCTAAATGTTGGTACGGACAACAGCATATCAATGGTAACACTTGCAGTACGATTTCAACTCTTGCGACTCAGATAATATGAACGGTCCAAAGTGTTACACTTGATGTGTACGTACGAACGACAGCAAATCAATGGTACGGACAACAGCGGATCAATAGTAACACTTGCAGTACGATTTTAAATTTTACGACGCAGATAATAAGAACGGTCCAAAGTCCAAAGTGTTATACTTGATCTGCTGTTAGCTGTACTTCCAGTGTGATTTCAACTCTTACAACCCTGATCATACGTACAATTTATTTTAGAACTTTTATTTTAGAATATTATCTATCTATTCCACTTCAGGGCATTTTTCTCATGATTAAACTCGCTTGACTTGCATTAAACTTATAAATTACGAATAGACTCGCCGTTTATAAGCACTTACCACGTATTTAGATAGCATCTTGATAGCTTTCATTCAAATAATACGTCTCCTTTGACTCGACTGGCATCGCTCTGTCTGCATGCACATGGAGTTCTGAAATTATGGATAAGTTATTATAAGCGTTTAAATTCAGGACGTACAGTCGAAGACAGAGATAAGTATACAGGGGACCTCAATAAGGTTGAGATTTTCTCAAAAACTACTGGACCGAATTTAATAATTATTTTACAGTTACATAGTTTTAACTTTTATCTATCAAACAGTGAAAGAATTTTTGCAATAGGTCAAGTAGTTTTTGAGAAAATCTTAACCTTAAAAACTCTCCTGTACACCTTTCTCTGTGTTCCACCGTACATTTATTATGCACGTACATGTCCAAATTCTCTGAGAAACTCCGTAAGTTCAAAAACATTTTACCACGTCGATTTAATCATTAAATTGTTACCAGTTTTTTTTGTAGACTTTTTTTCTATCTAATAATTATGTTTGAGGTTCTCTGAGAGTGTAACTTCTGGGAATTGAAAGTTTCGGCAATTTTTACCATTTTGGTTTGATATTTCGAGAATTAAACTGTCTTTACAGAGGCTTTCAGCTAATAATTGCCATTATTTATTCATAGCCCGTCAAATCAGATGTTAGATTAAATGGTGCTTCCTAATAATAATAATATAAGACACTGTTTACGTTACTAATACTGTGAAAATTAAAACAAGTTATTTATTACTAGAATTACAAACCAATAAAATATTTTATACTTGCCATTAGTTTATTTGAATTTGAAATAAAACCTCACACCATTCAAACTTTACTGCAATTTGATTGCCTTGAAGTCAACAAAATGAAACGGCATTGCTACGTAAATGAAAATAAATATTTTAATAATGCCTCGTCTACTTTGCATACATATTTAGTTTCAAGCATCCAGGTCTCGGTATCTAGGTATGCGATCTCCCCCATACCTATTTTCTGCGTACGCGCCTGCATATTTATATGCCTGGCTTTTATTTAACGCAATCCTATGAAGAAATAAGAAAATTATGTGCGTATTTCGAAACGTTGTGCTCATTGCAACTTTGTTGCTTTGGGAATTTCTATAAAGGACATTATCATAAACATTCTTCAGTACTAGAGACACCACTGGGCCTTTATCAAAGCAAGATTTACTGAATGAAGCATACATTCTTCATGTATGTTACTACTTTGGAAGGAATTTTAAGCACAGGCTTTCTAAAATTATGTTGAATTAAATTATCTCTAAGTTAAAAGGGTTTCTTTCATTGGATTTTTTCAAAAAATTATTTAGAAAATTGTCAAGTTCTAGTCTTTACTAGAATTAATAATCATTGTTATTTATGTTTGTTGCTTTATTAAGTACTTCAATAGTTATTCAATACAGAAATAAACAGACGCATTATTTATTCTTTTGGTCACTTGTTGCTACTCTATGATCGTCTGTTATATCATTGGTACCATTTTCAGTAAGAACAGTGAATACCTTTTTAATTCTTTATTAAGCCCTATTCAAGTAGATACACATATTATTTACACTATCTGCCTTTTGTGGGACAGCTGGAAGTAATCTCTTCGCCATTTGAACCATATCTATTATTTTAAATTGTGTATGTAAGTACGATCTAACAGAGAGAAAAGTGTACAGGAGAGTTTTTGACCTATTGCAAGAATTCTTTCACTTTTAGATAAAAGTTAAACCTATGTAACTGTAAAATAATTACTAACCTCGGTCCAGTAGTTTTTTGAGAAAATCTCCAGGGTAAAGTATACTTCGTATAGTAGGTTCAGTAAAGTGTTAAAATGAAATATACGTATAATGAAATTCATTTTTTATATCCATGTGGGGTCTCATAGTGTCTTCAAAGGAGCCGCCATCACGTGCATAGTTTGTGTTTATGGTAAAGCCACGCGTATGCGTCGCACGTTCCCTTCCGATTATTGTGTATGAAAGCTATTGCTGCCGATATCTGTTGGTATAGTAGGTTTGGATCACGATTTCGGATTTATATTTAGACATAACTACATAAAATCAAGCTTGTTTTCTAAACAGATACAATAGATTTCCATCTGTCGCGATTCTGGCAACACACTCTCGCTTCTACCACCACCAATCTCTTTGTTGTGACACTTGTATTGTACGGTGGAACACAGAGAAAGGTGTACAGGAGAGTTTTTAAGGTTGAGATTTTCTCAAAAACTACTTGACCTATTGCGTAGATTCTTTCACTGTTTGATAGATAAAAGTTAAAACTATGTAACTGTAAAAGAATGATTAAATTCGGTCCAGTAGTGTTTGAGAAAATATCGACCTTATTGCGACCCCCTGTAACTTATCTCTGTCTTCGACTGTACCATCAATGGTACAGCTAACAGCAGACCAAGTGTTACACTTTGGACTTTGGACCGTTCTTATTATCTGCGTCATAACAGTTGAATTCGTACTGCAAGTTGATTGATCTGCTGTTGTCCGTATTTGTCAATGGTCGTAATGACATAAATACCACATATGCCTATTATTTCTCCAACATTCGCTTCTACTTCAATCGTGTGCCTCATAAACAGAAGCAAATACAAAACCGTGTCAACCTAGCGACAGGAATCAATCATAGAGTCGTTTATTGCATTCCTCCATCACTCAGCCAACGCGTGACATCCAAAGTGCGCGCGCGCCGATCTTTCAATTATGATCCTCTATGCCGAGGTGCGTTCCGAAACGTGTCTCACTGAAGGCATCTTTGCTCCAATACTATGAGACTCTTTGTTCTAAAGAAATCATCATCATCAGTCTATTTATATTGCCCCAAATCGAGGGAGCTGGGGCCATGATCCACCACGCGGATGGACCGCTGGCGGACTGAGGATTGACGGATTACCATGCTTTAGATTTTTCTTCTACGGTGTGCAGGTTTCATCACGATGTTTTCCTTCACCGTTTTGAGAGCACTCGGTAAATGTACGTAAGTTTTTCCGTCGAAAAAACTGAGGATAACTTGGTACATGGTTGGGAATCGAATCTGGGACCTCCGTATTGCAAGTCCATTGACCCAACCACTAAGCAACCGAGCTCTATTTACTAAAGAAATAAATTTCACAAAATTATTACTTACAGGGATATTATTGTACGGTGGAACACAGAGAAAGGTGTACAGGAGAGTTTTTAAGGTTGAGATTTTCTCAAAAACTACTTGACCTATTGCAAAAATTCTTTCACTGTTTGATAGATAAAAGTTAAAACTATGTACTGTGAAAGAATCATTAAAATCGGTCCAATAGTTCTTGAGAAAATCTCAACCTTATTGAGACCCCCTGGATACGTATCTCTGTCTTCGTGTGTACAAAGAAGGCCTTATCAGTCAGAGCGATCTATTCCAGGGAACCCTTGGCGAAAGCAGCTGCAAAAACAACAAATAGTAGTGTAGCGTAAAATAAACTTGTTCACCCGAAATATTATGTGGAAGAAATTATGAAAGTCATCACTTGTTTGGTTGAGATAATGTTTGTTAAAATGACGTAAGTTAAAGATATTTTATTGTAGGCTTTTCTAAATAGAAAGTATTGGTACTTTCTTGTCCAAAACATATCAAGCTAAAGATTCTGTTAGGATTCAATTCGTGTCAAAATCTCAATGCATACATGAACATGATAGAGTAAAAAATAAATAAATAGAGTATAGCCTGACACATACACGCGCGATCTGCACGCGGCCTGCGGCCAGTTGAAACGCATGCCCCGACCCATTTTCTCTATACTATGTGAGGTTATAACGTCTTTTGAATCAAGTTTCAGCCGTGCAAGCCCGTAAATGACAATGCCAGATTCTGCCCCACCATCAACCGCTACATGTAAAAGATAACGAATAAATGTAAAAATATCTCCGTTTTTTATTTAAATTATTGGTTTAAAATAAAGTTTTGTACATCTAGCGAGTCGACAAAACAGCTTAATTAAGAATTCAGAAAATAATAAGAAATCGAAGCGAATTATTCATTGTTTTTGTTATTCTTCTATAGGAGTTGCGAGAGTAGTAGAAAATTATATTGATTATGATTATGCAATATGAAACCTATATGTAATAAGTCCCCAACAAAATGATAGGTACAGCTTCAATGGTCACGTAGGTTTGAAGGTGGGGCAAAGCTCCATTGAAATCTAGCAATGTCTTTTCCTCTGCGTTCTGGCCTGCTCCTCTGGGGCTCCTTCTATTGTGCAGATTATCTTTACCTACTATAACTATGTATTGTTCCGTAACGCATCCGTAATGGATCAAGGCCATAAGCGATCCATCTGATTGCTACCATAGATTAGAGAAACAATACCGGTTGCAGACTTGAATCCGAAGACAGACAGATCGATTTAAAGTTTAAGGACACGGGTCTATTACATTAGAATTAGTCGATGATTGCTAAATTGATGACCGTCTCTGTAAAACAAGAACATAATCATTTATACAGTAACATATTTTGTTGTACCGTATCGGTAATATTGGTCAAGCACACCTTTCTTTAAAGGTCGCAATATTTTTGGTGACGAACCTTGACGAAGTTATGCTCTATATTAGTATCTATATACGATTATCTTTTGATGTCGTAAGCCTTCAAGTAAGCCTCGTATTTTATCTATATTCTATACTTAATCCTTCTAGCTTTTTGGTCCCAAGTGACGCTTCACTTCCGATATCTGTGATGTCTTCCACGATCTTCTTTCTACTAGTAGATTTCTGTCATTATGTCTGTTTTTTGTTTAAAGAAATTGGTAAGGTTTTGTCACTACTGATTTGCTCTTCAACCACTCCATCTAAGCTAAAAGCTTGGTGCTAGAAGCGGCTATTATCACTATTATTATAACTATTTTAAATGTTATATATCGAAATTGTATCTATTTTTTTATTTTATTTTAATGGAAAATGAAAATATATTTAATTTATTTAAGTACCTAATTGTAGCGCCTCTCTATTGTTGCGGTGCCCCCACGGGGTGCCACATGCATGAACATTTGACATGTAACATCTTATATACCACGTGGCAAGCATAATAAAGAATTTGAATTTGAATTACAGGTCTGCTAAACCTGCACAGCGGTTAATACTGTTTTTATGGGTTGTAGTACAAATAAACGTTTTACTTCTTCTATTTAATTTATCTAAATCTCCATTCCGTTAATTTCATGACTCGGATTCATGTTTGTTGAGATTACACCTACTTTATTATCGGAGCATTCGCAAATTTTTACTGAACGTATTATCACAGTAATAAGCACGTGATTCGCCATTGATCGGTAGCTAATCGCTTAATCGTGGCGTGCCGCATAGTTTTGTGATGACTAATTTTATCGACTCATTTATGTCGATGATGTATTTGTCTGTTCTACCGGGTCATTAATTTCATTAATTAAATACTCATATAGTAAAGTGTATGACATACATTATGTATTAGATTTTCTCAAAAATACTTATGAGATTTTTTTAAATTGTTATTCAATGACGTACTCCACTCTTAAACTAATTACTAGTGAAATATTTTTTTTAAATCTCTCAAGTAGTTTTTGAAAAATTCTCAACCTTAATGAGGCCATTAGTGCTTTTCTCAGGTTTACTAGTCTTTTCTGATATATCATTTATCGCTTGCCTAAACAAAAAATAGCTGCATGAGATGATTTAAAATCAAATATGACTGTGTAACATATAAAGCAACTAAAACGACTTTATATTTAAAATCTACCTGACACACCAGTTCCCCGGTTCGCGTATTAAGCCATGTGATCGCTAACTTTCTTTACAACCCTTCGACGCGCCCATTAGCAACCGATTCTTTTACAAATAATAAATCCTCCTATGGCTCCTACATGCCATATGAACATGGTTCTTATTAACTTGTTGTTTTTAGTTGATTTTGCAATTATCTCATAAAATACAATTTTATTTATTGAACTTTATAATGAGGCTTTGGACGCCACAACTGTCCAAATCGCTTGTACTATATCATTTTACAAGAACTTAGCGATATATCTACGATACACATATGTATTTGTTTGTAAGTACCACTGTATGCATTTAGCATAAAATGCGCGCACATTATGCAAGCGCAGGCCGGTCAGGCGCAGGCCGGCCGGTTTAAACTTTCGACCCAACTATGCGATTGCGAGCCAAGGTTCGCGGATGCCCGTCTGTCTGTCTGTGACTTATATACATATTCACAAACTCACATCTATTTCCCGTATGGACAAGCCATGTACTTCCTTTTTCTGCGATCCTGGTACATCACTATCACATTCATCAACTTCTTGCACATATTTCGTTTGTAATAGAGCACACTTCCTTCTTTTCTATGACATTACCAATTTTCTCTAATTTATTTCCTCTTCGCTCTACCTCTGTCACTGTTTCACTAATATTCTCTGTTTCTTTCTTTCGTGATTCTTCTTCCATTCATCCACTCTAAATGCCCAAACCTTACACTGGTTACCACTGATTCCTACCAAACATGGATGGTGTTATGCATAAAGGTATCAACCCTCAAAAATCGTGTTTGGAGTTAGATATGCCACCTTATTAATCTGCGTGTTCTCTACCGCATTCTTCATAGCTCATATTCAATAAAAAAATAGTTTTTAATATAGCTTTTCAATCGTACTTACTACATTTTCTTTCAGACCACACAGTTCTCTGAACGTCTGTGACTTCTGTATTATTATTGGCTAATACAAATACTAGAACACATGTTCCTGTTTTTTATTCATCGACTAGCAGTTCATGTTCATGCAAAAAAGTTTTGTCAGACCAATTTGTTCAGTTGACGTCTCGTTCTTTTTAGTTGCTATTGCCAATTTGTCAGTCTTGTTGTGATTTGAAATTGAACAGTTATTATCTAATTCCAATTGCTCTTTATCAATTTGATGGTAATTTCTGATTTTACGCAACATTGAATCTTGTCAAGGTATGTCCTTGACACTTGCGTAAAAATAAAGTATTGTCAATTGCTTACCAGTTATTGTTGATTTTTGCTGTGTATTTTATAATTGAATACCTAGGTTTCGTTCCTCGCTCGGGCTCGTTCCTGGCTCAAAGGCTCTCATTGGTCATACAACGCGTCTAATGGGAACCTTTGAGCCAGGGACGTCCCATGGCTTCTTTTAGATTACCTAGTTTAGTTTTAGTTTTTTTAGGTAGTATTTTATATTTTTTTAAACAAGCTCTTATTTGCACCTAGATATTACTCTTTATGAAAATACCACTCTAATGAAACTTACAGAGCATAGGCAAATTTCAGTCAGTACTTAAAAGCTCACATACCTTCATATAACTTTGTATTTGGTTAAGTATATATTTCCTTTATAATTCGATCTTAACATAGTGTTGTATGTTTGTTTGCAGAGGTGACGCAACTAGAAGACCCGAGGCTAGAATGGCTCAGCATACAGGAGGCTATGCTGAGGGATTACCTGCATACGGCGCAGGAGGCGTTAGAGGTAAGTGTTATAATGCTTTACCTTCTTAAATTCTGTCTTTATTTACTCCACTAGCAATAGCACCAAAGAGTGCCACTGTCTGTTACCAGTCGGGTGACTGAAGCTTTCGCAGTTTAATCTGCATTTCGTCTAGTGGAAGTTCTACCATTGCGAATTTGTTTTCTTCGATGTATTGCTAGGGAACCATAACTTCAGATCTTATCTTTGGTATTACAAATCCTATAGTATCTAGTTCGACAGTTATAAACTCTGCTCGGACTTTTGCATTTAGGTTATGAATATGGTACTTATATCAATTGAGACTCAAAGGAAGTCCTCGTTGATATAAAATATATTTTAGCAATTTTTAAATTGAAACAAGCTTGTTTTAATTTTTTTCTGGGATTGTTGCATTATTCTATTGGGTTTCTTATTTCAAATATGTGTAGTTTTAGATTAGTTAATTTTGAGTTATGTAAAATCTATTGAAACTACTATGCAAACACGTTGCGACAAGTCTATTGTGGAGGATGCCAAAGAATTTTAATGCCATCCTCATATATTTACGCTTGTATAATATATAAAATAAAATATCTAACAGACAAACTCACATAACATAAAAACTACCGGTTCCTAACTCAATCGATCCATTAAAACGTTTCAATAATACAACTTCAATCTCTTATCTGACGATCGGATTATAAAAGCACCTCCGGAATCATTGTTGTAATACTGAACTGTCAGCTTCTACAACAGCTTTTCCATTATAGCAATCTCTTTTTAACAAATCGTCGATATCAGGAGTGGGATTGAGAATTGAGATAGTTATCTGGCTACCGAGTCGATAAAATTTTATAAAGATAAGTGATACTTAGTTTTTAAACTTTCTTAGTTCTGCAGTCTTTAGAGTTCGTCACAAAATTCTTTTATTTATGTTCTTACCGTACACTGCCGGCACTTTCAACTTTATTGATATATCTGGAACTAAAATGCTTAAAAACAACTTCAATAATTCTGTGCATTTGTTTGTACAAATTACCTGTATTGTTGCTTTTTAATTAGGTAGTGGTTAGAGTTGTTGTAGCATCCTTGTAGCAATGTTATGAGTACATCGGCACTGCATTTAAAAATCCTTTGCGGGCTAACCAGATATTATATTTGGATTCTTACGATTCTAATAGAATCCACTTTACTTAGGAATCCTGGGGGCTATAATTTATTTACATTCCCTTCATGCGACTGTAAATATACCAAAAAAATATAGCAAGAATCCTGTTTATGTCACAATCTCTTGCATTCCGTTTCGTGAAAATACCGTTCTAGTCCAACCGTTATGCAAAATTCAAAATTGATTCATTGACTATATGTTTTCAATTTAGTGTTTGTCATTAATTTATAATAGGTATTTCATAAAAAAACAGGATTGGACTATGTTAACAGCCCATATATCATATTTTATGCATCATTTTAATTTTAATAAGCCATCTTAAGCAACGACGTTAAAATTAATCAATTTTGGCAGAGTACATAAATGATTAAAGGCATCTTACTCGTACATATTAAGTTATTTCCTGTTGACTGTAATAAAGATAGTACAAATGTAAATTTTGATCTAGAATTTGATTTGAAATTCGCATAATTTTGTAAGGATATGATGAAACTGGAACAAACGATAATGAATGACTGAAATCACAAAGCAGCATTTATTCGTTGAGAGAGTAATAATAAAGTAGTAAAGTAGGATATTCGTCTTGTCATTGTCAAAGACAATGATGTTTTCTAAGTTCTCTCAAGGGCAGTACCGGCAGTAGTAATTAAAAACGATAAAATCGAATTAAACAATCTCCTAATGAACGCACCAAGCATCAAGCGATCTATGGGCCGCTCTGAGATAGCTGCGGAATGCGATGGTCTGATAACGAGATAACAGATAAGTGGCCGCCTCTTATATTGTTTAGAAATAAGCACGCAACCGGTAACTATGGGAGTCTGTGAGGCCTTTTCAGTTTCCATGCTGCCCATTAATACGACGGGCAAACAAGACCAGCTAGTTTTAAAGGCATTGTCTGATAAAGCAGCTTTTATCTTATAAGGTGATATAGATAGGTATTTTAATGCCACTAATCTAGAAAAACAGCAGACTTAAATGATATTCATTAAAAGGTCATCAATATCACATTGATATGTGGGAAATGGTTGACCGTTTTCTAGGTTCATTGGCTAGATATTGGAAAGCGGTCATCAATCTTAGAATTTATAATGAATGTGATAAGGTTTTCTGTTCATGTTGTGTTTTAAAAGAATGAAATGTTAATCCATTTTTGGACAATTCTTTTCTTCCCGACTATCTCACTTTGGTAGTCTTTGACTCTCCATCCAATCCTGCTATCAAATTGTCAGATGTAATTTACGTTAATGGAATATTTTTTTCTTCATCATAAAAATTCTTACATGCATATAAATTCTTTGCAAATTCCTTACCATTACCTAGAATCGGCTATGGCTTTACTAAATCATGTCACGTCCACATTTGCACTGCGTGTGAATCCCGCTATCGTGCGACATATCTGCATTCGTTTAGCTGTGAAAACCTACGTGCAGCCTTCATTCATATGTTTACTTTTTGCTGCAAGTTTCATGATGTTTCCCTAATTCAATGTGTTCACATACTTGAATGTTGAATTTTAATGAACTTCATCGGGTTTATGAAGCATTTCAAAATAATCTTCTTTTATTATTTATTTCAAAAAGGTACAATACAAAATATTAAAAAATAAACATTTAATATTTAAAAACCTAAATTCAATTATTTGTAAAATTTTGAGTGATAGGAAGAGTGCCCAAGACACTGGCAGCGTTACCTCGCTGGATCGCGATGCTAATCTGTTGCGTGAGGTAGCTGCCAGCTCTTGGGTCACCAGTGGCATCTACTACTCGTTTGCTTATATCGTTAAACAGCGACCAGGCACCTGGACCCCACGGACCGAGGGTCTCGGCACCAAAAGCAACAAAGTTGTAAAGGGTGTCGAGATGTATTAATCTTCTTATTAATTATACTCGTTACAATAGAATCTTTACGTACTGAAATCAATTAGAAAAACGAAATGGATACAGAACCTAAACACACTGAGATAAATTTATAAAAGTATGTTTAAAGAATAGAAGACAATTACAGCATAAACACTTAACATATAATTCCATTGACTTACCTTGGTATTTATCACTGAAATAAGCCTTGTCCTCTGGGTCAAAGCCACGGCTGTTGACCGAGACATTTGTGTATATAAATATTTCTTATAATCTTTTGATAATTGTATAAGTTGTCCTTAAAATTCAACATGTTTTGAATGCCTTGTAAATTATCAGTTGTATTGACAAATGACCACAGAACCTGATCAAAAGAATACAATACGTTGTGATTATGAGACACTTTGACAGATTGTGTATTGTTATTGTTAAAGTACAATAAAACTGCTGTAAAAACAATTGTGTCATAGTCATCATCGACATCATTGACCTTTATTTTCGGTCAGGTGACCTCAACTTCACCTACTTTTAATTTTTTAAGCACCCTACATCTTTTCACTTTGGAAGGCTATGTATGACTCTATGACCCTCTGTCTGCTGACGTCGGAATGGAAGACTTGAAGTCATCACAGATAACCTTTGTTTGACGTCAATTGATCGATAGCTCGGTGTTAGTAAACTAAAATATAGGTATATTACAAGTAGATTGTCCAATTACGACTATGATACTTTGTGTTGTTTAAAAGATTCTCTATCTGTAATATAGTTTGACCTTGAATGAAATGAACTTTTATTTTAATATAATCTTAAAGATTTCAAATGAGTTTGTTTTCCTACATGTTGGTCTTTGATCTTTACGTTCATTTATTATTATTCTGTTTTTCATATTATCATATTATAAAACCTGTCTGTCTGACTATAATTTTAGATGAGATAAGACCTATTGCTGATATCAACATAGGAAGCTTCCATTACATTCTTTATTTTTTGGTCTAAAACATTTATTTGTCTGATATTTTGTGGTACTTACATCTTAATCAATATGTGAGGCTATATTTATTTACATATTAGTTCTTTTTTACTTTATTTTGACGTTTCTTTTAACTACTTACTTATATATCATTTCATGACTCTTGATTTGGATCCATAGACTTGGAAATATACCATATAAATGATAATTTGATCAGTTATGTAATGTGAAACAACAATTATTATGTAACAAAAACAACTCCGATCAAGTTATAGAGGAAATTAAGAAATCTTATTAGAAGTTTCGTCAAAAATCTTGTAAAATTCCGCGCCGTTTCGTAAGTGTGTTGAACTAGTCAGTTTTAGGCCGGAAAAGCTCGGCATACCAACATTATTATATTCCACTTTGTCGGTTTACAGTTATTGCTGTTTAACCAACGTGTGAATCATTGCTGGTTGCATGTAGGAAATCATCAGACTGTTGACACAGAGAATTACTATAGTATTATATCTGAAAAGTCTATGAATGGAGGAATAAACCCGCCTTATTCAATATCACTGTCACAGTCTAGCTTATTGTCGACTACTCCTTCTGTAGTACCTATCCTTCGAAACGTAAGATCACTTATTGAATCTGTTTTTTTAAATCCTTATGTAATTTAATTAATGACATATTTCACGATGTCTTTTTCTTTGCCTATACACAAGTAGCGTTTGTATTTCGGCTTTCTTGAATTAGTCGTCGATGCGTCATTTATCTGTATTTCTTTATGCCCTGTATACAAACAGATGTTCCATCTTAACCATTTTAGATATAACGCGCCCATTTATCTGAATAGGCGTCACGATGTCTGGCGAATGTTTTGGGAGTGATGTCATTGTTATCGGGCCATTTATATCAACTGTATCTTCACTCTTACCACCGACTATATCTGTCATTTAGCGTTTGAAGTCCAAGAGGTGAGTTGAGATAATTTACGTCATCACGATGTAGATTGAAGAGATTTCCATTAGATTGTGTCAGCAACTTTCTGAATTTCCACTTTCTTGTAAATTAGTTTTGATATCATAAAGGTGGTAAATCTAAAAGCAGCTTCCTCGTTCGCCCATGCGCTTGCGTTAACATAAACGCATTTACGATCGGATAGGTACTGCGTGCCGATGCGTGAGTCAATCATTCGATAAGCGCTCCAATTCCGAGGAGCGAGTGTTCCACGAATAGACCCCTCGGTTGCGCTTGCGACGGTTTTGACGCATGTCTTCGACTAAAGCCACATATGAGGCAGCAGTTGCAGAATATTTAAATTATATTATATCACGCAAACTCTATTTGTCTCCAGCATTTGATTCCTCTGATTCTGGAAATTTTTGACTATTTCTGTATGGATGAATTTTAAAAATAATGTGGTAATGTTACAAGATCAGAAAGTGTCTCAAAAGAAGCCGTTCTGCCATAAACAAGTGAGCTAAAATATCCTTCTAATCAACTATTTCTTATAGCAACCATTCTTCCCTTAAGATATGTACTATATTCGTGATTATATGGCTTCGGTTTCAGTTTTATCTATATTATACCTGTATTATGCAGCCTCCTCTCATCTCCATCTACCGATATAGGACGTATAACCATAGATTGCGTAAGCGGTTCTAATCCACCATAACCAGCCAAGGTAGTCCCTACTTTATATGCCAATAGCATATAAAAATTCGCTAGGTTACCTCTATAATAGCACAGTGGCATCGCGACACTATGACTACGTGGAGGCATGTGCATACAATTAAAAACAACATTATCTTTGGTACTTCTAAACTGTCTTTCAAGCAAACGAAGACTTTAATATCTTAGGCTTAAAGATCAGGCATGGTTTTTAAAGTTGAACTTTGTTAGCGTCGATATGTACACATACTTGGTTTAAGCGCTCTTAGTATGGACGTGTCGGCTGTTTGCGCAAGGAAGATGTGACGAGGTCCTGGAGTGTTTAGTAATATCTACCCACCTATTTATATTCCATACTTGCTTTACTGTAAGGTATTCATTCATACGTACATGTGTATTTATGTATTTTCTCTTTTGAGGTGGTTTGTCGATATCTCTTATTTTACCTTTCTCTTATATCATGTTTTCTGTAGTATTACTAAACATATTTGTAGGATTTAATTATCTTTCAATACATTGACGTGCTTCAGAATCCTTCTTTTATTTTCTACTGTTTTTGTACTGTAACTACTTTTAATTATTTTGTTTTTATTTTGGCAGTAGTAATATTTAACATATTACGATTACATTTTTAAATTTGCTTTTCATTGCAACCGTAGAAAATTGCTAATCAGATTAAAAAACTTTAAATAACATCGGTGGTTCGGGGAAAAAGGTGATTTTACCGATATCTGGCTTATGTCTGAACTGAACTACGATTTCGTATTCATGCTATTTCCGTTCAAGTTGATGACTAAAAAGTTGAAAATTGTAAAGTCAAGCCCTTCTCAGAAGGTGAATTTCTCAGGTCTATTCGGAGAATATACTCACGCCATCTGATTACGTAATGCGGTTTCGAAAAAAAGATGAGAATTTGGCCCAAGAAGTGGTTAGCTTAAGTTGTGGAACAAGTCTATTTCGGTATACGTTTCAACATATATTTAACTATTTTATGGCGTTGATTCGCTATCGAATTTTATAGAGGTAATCAGTGAGTATGATGAGATAGGCTAGGCATATGTGCAACATTTTATATTGTGGGTTATTAATAGATTGGCCTAGCTAGGCTTTAAAATATAGCATGTCCTGGTTCTTGTGAGAGTTGACATTATTATGTTGTCTGTCCTCTAGTCATCTAATCTTATTTCTTATTCTTTATTTTATGCAATACACTGCCGTTTATCTTTAATTGTAAATCTCCATTGATCCTCGGTTGCCTGGAAGAAATCGCTCTGAGCGATAAGGCCGCCTTTGTACAAATTGTTTACTATCTGTGCTTTCTATGTATATGCTTCTTTGTGCAATAAAGTGTTTATCTATATATCTATCCAATGACGATCAGATAATTCAACTTCATCTTTCAACTTGAGACTATCAGGTGACCCATCTACCTGTCTGTTTGCCATACAATACAATGTGTTTTCTACATCTAATGCTTATCTTATTATTTTTGTCTAATTTAGAACCTGTCACTATAACTATAGGTGTAGGTTTAAAAACTTCTCTATCAATGTCGACTTTCAATGTGCATCATTTATTGTGTATTGCAGATTTTCCTAACATTCTATCTATTGCTTTAATCTTTTCAATATTCTTAAACTTTACTATAGGTTTCTTATTAGCAATAAGTACATAAATCTCTTTCATTATAATTTTTGTTCTGCATCGAATTATTTTCCTGGTTATCTTAGCTTATATTATTTTGCGTTGCCTGAATCATGTTTTTCCTCTATTAATCCAGTAAGCTTCCAATTTCCTGGGATGGAGTATTTCGTGGAAGGTGGCTCCATCTCGCGTCATTTCCTCGTAGTGCGCACGCGCCGTTTAAGCCTCCGATATCTCGACGTATCACTATTCACTCCGGTTATAGATGATGTGACATAATTTTTGTGGAATTTTTGTGCCTACCGTTCGAACAAGATTGTATTGTATGGGAGCAACGTTATCATTTATTTTGCCTATTTATGTATCTACGTGTTATAATGGTGACTGGTGACTATTTATTTTTATCGTTAACATCATCGCTTTTATATGACGAAATTGATTTAGATAGAATTGAAATTAAATTGATTAATTACTTATTTAAATTAGAAACGTAATAAACGTAGTGCATAAGAATGCTGCAGTTATTTAAAATTTTATTAGGACCCTTTTGGTGCTAAGCTCATCATTTAAAGCATGATTGAAATCTGAAGTTTTCCGATTCCGTGTGTAAATAATTCGTACATATGTACATACCTATACTACATACTTGTAGCAAAAAAAAGTGACATTTGGCTATGGTTTAAGCCTGGATTTCTTCATACAAAATCGATGTTCAGCAATTAACAAATTAAGCTACCGTATAGCAGTTTCAATAGCTGCGAACTATAATGCTGAATTCTGTATTTATAAATTGTGTAGTCATTAAAGACTTGTATTACGCTTCGCATCGGTAATTTGAGCTGCATTGCGTTCACTTTCGGACTGTTGACATAGTGACGTCACTTTGTTTAGAGCTGCGCCCGCGCACAGCCAATGTTTACTTTTTATCTTGTCGCAATTGGGCTGGCATTCGACCGTTTGTGACGATTAGGTATTTGACTATTTGCTGCTGGATTAGACAATTTACTGGTGTTTATATTGCTTTAATTGCAGCTAGTAATTCTGTTTTTTAACCAACCAAATAGGTATTGAAAGTCTAAAAATGATGACTTCCTTTCATACGCCAAAGTTATAAAAAGGGTGGTATTACTTTTAGAAATGTCAAAGTTAGCATATGCCATGGTCATACCATACAAACATGATTAATATTAATTTCGCGGGACCATGCCAAACAAAATCTGTGTTTTAGCAACTCACTTGATGCAGTTTTCATTGGTAAGAGTTTGAGTGTATTCACAGATACTTTTCAGAAATCTATTATTTTGTACCTACAAGTACATTTGACATCGTAAACTGGTCATCTCGTAATAACTCTTTTAAGAGGAACAGGATCTAATTTTCCTTCTTTTTTATTCTTTATTTTAATTACAATTCGAATTTTATTAATAATTTTAGAATCAGCAGTAAGTATATTTTATTAAATTTTATGTAATTTCATTGATCTCCTATAAACAACTAGATACACAGTCTGCCTTCTAAAAAAGTCCGAGCGCAAAGAAGGTCCAAACGGATGAATGGAGCATTTGCTTTATTGGACATTATTTGGACGTTTTTTTAAATTGTATTAGCAATAAGACCTTTGTGTATCTAGTTGTTTATAGGGGATCAATGTGTAATTGCTATTTTATCTACTCTATATTCTAGAGAAGTAAATTAAACAATAGGGAAAAAGTTTTGTAAGTTTTGTAACGTTTCAAATTATTGTAATTCTCGTACTTTACAAAGCTTTACATTATCCAGTCTGCAGTCATTATAAAGTTTCGTTATAACATGACCCTCAATCCAAACCGCTGCATTGTCAACCATGGCTCGCAGAATCTGTTTAGCAATACATTTATTCAAATGCTCACCCATAACAAACGCTAATACATATTTAATGACACACACCCCGTGCATTCTGTGAGCCTAACCACCAGTTGCGTGGGTGTGTACCATACAATTTTGAATCAAAGTAGGGATGCAAGTTGATTTCACCATCGATATTTGTATCGACATCAAGCAGATATCGATTTTTGCTAAATTATTCTCAATTTCAAAAGACATTGCCACATTTCAGTGGAGCTTTGCCCCACCCAAAACTACGTGACCGTTTAAGTCTATTTCTATCATTTTGTTGGGGGCTTATTACAGGTTTCATATTGCATAATCATAATCAGTATCATTTTCTACTACTCTCGTAACTCCTATAGAAGAATAACAAAAACAATGAATAATTCGCTTCGATTTCTTACTATTTTCTGAATTCCTAATTAAGCTGTTTTTTTCGACTCGCAACTTGTACATAACTTTAATTTTTTTAAACCAATAATTTTAATAAAAAACGGAGATACTTTTACATTTATTCGTTATCTTGTACAACTTGCGGTTGATGGTGGGGTAGAATCTGGCATTGTCATTTGTATGCTTTAAATGTACATTCAGAGAACTGTAACTTAAAATTAATATATATTCACTTTAGACCCGTTTTTACAAATAAATATGTATAACGTAGGTACCTATTTGATTTTTGTAACACACTTATCATCACAGCCTATTTTTATGTGGGGACATAAAAATAACCTAACCATACCTACATCAAAATTACATTTAACAAAATCGCTGGTTTAGCATCCTTCAAATTAAAGCACCGATACGTAATTTGCCAGTCAATAAACCTCATTTTTACGGCGAAATCCAGCGAAAGTCCTTATACGAGACGGATTTCCGTCGTCTATGGGAGAAGAGCGTGAGTTTATGAAACCAACGCCAAACTTTATATCACATTTATCGATACCGCTAACAGCCAACGACATTCCTCTTCTCGTATCATCATTAAAAGTGTAATATGATAAATAAATATCGATATTTATAGCTCGATGTACGGGTTTCTCGATTCGTTGCATCCCTAATCAAAATGTTCAAAAAAGGGTACTGTAATTTGTAGTATTTTGATTGCGGGTAATTGCCGGGTTCGGGAGGCTGTGATTACGGCTGACCTTCCCATTCCTGGAAAGGTCGGAGCCCCGGGCTGGACAGATGAGGAGGTGGGGCAGCTTCCAGAGTTTTTGTTTTGTGTACAGGTAGGATGGATCCGAAGGTTGCTGGAGGGTTTCGAATGGGTTTCCATGATAATTGAATAGCGTGATTAGATTCGATGGTTATAGGTTATGTTTAAGATAGATTTAGTTTTTGTTAATGCAATTCGCTGATTAGGTTTTTCTCTTCTATTTTGTATACCTCTGAAATATATTGTCTTTTGTATGTATTTATAGTTGTTAGAGAAAAGTATACTTACATTGAATTGAACGGAAAGGGTACCTTATACGAATACTTAGCAGAGGGGAGAGTATTCAATATCGATAACTAAAAAGCTTGTGTTCTACAACTTTTCGAATAAAATAAATAATATCTGATACAAATCAATCAGCCGATCGGAATGAAATATGAAAAGTCCACTTTCTTTTTGCAAAAATCGAATAATCGGGGAATGCTAGCTCAATACTCAATATATTTATTGCATTCCATAAGTTTATAATACAGATGTTCACATACTTAACAATAAAATGTTACAATGTTCTTTATGGACCTTGTTTAGTCACCGATACTAAAAGAAAAACCCTTCTATTAGCTTCCTATATTTCTACCACACCCTGTATCCTTGAATTCATTCGACAAACTGAAACTGGGGGTTGTACTCATGATAAATATTGAATTGGTAAAGTTTTTCTGTAAATCAAAACTGCAAAAAAATTAAACTAAGTACACAGATCACAAATCACACTATGACTTTAGAAATGACCATCAGGTCAAAATCGTTGCAAAAAATTAAAAATACCTTAAAATATATAAACTCTAAAGCACAGAAATGATGCACAACAAATTAATATTTTTTTTTGATAATTGAATTTATTGTAAGTAAATTAATTTTTTATTTTTTCCCAAATTTTTTACTGTGCAGAATTAATAGGTCACAACAAGCCTACCCAACATTTAATTTTGTCGAATGAATTCAAGGCCAGCCTGTAGATAGATAGTCCTAAGTGCATCATAGAACATGAAAAAACTAGTTCTAAAGAAGCGTCTAAACTATTTTATAAACATAGATTCTAACAGGAAGTTTCTGAAGAAAGAACTTCGTCATTACAACTAAAATAACAGTATTTATAGTAACACTAGACTGCAGTTGCAAAGGTCATTACCAGCGAAAGCTTGTACAGTCAGCGTCAGATACATCTGAGCAGGCATAGCAGAATAACCCTGGATTAGGGTTAAACCTGGACTTCACTCCTATTATAACTTGTTAAACTTACACTTGAAGCAATGAGGGGTTTTCAAGGTTACATTTAAAAAAGAAAGAGAGTACCGATAGCCCCAGTAGATGGCACTGACGGGTCTGATGTCAACATTAAGAGCCTTCCATGAGCCAACTAGCTCCGCCAATCTTAAAAAAATAATATCTTCCAATATAATAAATTTTATTAAAAAGCTATTTACAAAATGTTTATTACGATAAATAGGTACTATTTTTTAAATGCTGATTCAATTTCGGTAAGTTATAGTACTCATAATTGCGAAAAACGGCCGTTTTTGGCACATTTGTGAACTACAACTTAGCTTGTCGCAAATATGCGATGTATTGTATATTGAAAAACAGTATTCATTAAACATTTTGTAAATAGCTTTTTTAATAAAATTGATTAAATTGGAAGATATGATTTTTTCAAGATTGGCGGCGCTAGTTGGCTCATGGCCCTTAAATGCGTTGTTATTGCTTGTAACTTGGGCTTTTCGTATTTCATACCTAGTATTAATTTGTATTGTTTAAATTAAACAATCCAATAATAATAAATTATTCAGCTGACATTTTTTTTATGGTGCTGGGTTTTAGTCTTAGCGTCCCCTAACTCTAACACGATGAGTAACAGTGACATTTGCGCTTAGACACGATAGAATCACACGTGTCCGTCAACGTATTAAGATAATACGGGAATAAGTGTGATAATACGAGGAAATAGGTACTATCGATAGTGCGCCTGTACAAAAGACTGGGATCAATAAAGTCTGGAAGGCAATTGTACTTATTTACAAAAGTATAAATACTTTTACCGAATCTGGGTGTAAATTGTGATTGTCTATATACAGGAACATGGAATCCTAATTTGGGCCATGATCGTGACGTGTTATTTTATTAAAATAATTAAAAAAATAGTTTTTTAGAGTCTGAGATCCCTGTACCCTTTCCTGTGAGTTGGACTGTCCCATACAATTGTCACGAAGCATTTGAGCATACCTTTTTGTGGCCGCGACACCTCGCACCTTCTCAGAAACCGTGATTGCGGTCATTACGAGGCCCACAAATGCCACAGATGCTGTTTCACTTGAAGCCAAGGTCTTGCTGCATTGTTTTGGTGCTGGCGTGGTTGAGGAATTTACTTTATGCCACTTTTTACACTCATACCTAGAGACAGACTCATATTTCTATATTGCAAGTAAATAATATACATAAGTCGACGCCTTTATTTCCCGCAGGAGTATGCAGAGACGATGGACTTCCATCTGTTGTGAACCTGGTATACAATATCCTGACATACAATAACACACATACCTCATCCAATTTATTTAACATCCCTCTCGCTAGGCTTAGGTGGCAACTCATCCTCCAAAAATCTCACCTATCGCTATTATATAGGACACAAAAACAGTTCTTGTCATTTTTGACAGTTAAAACTGGTATGAATGTGGTCAATAAACAATTTGATATCTCCATAAACGAAGCTTTGGAGAGGGGTGAGTTCACCACTAACAATTTTGAAAGATGGCATCTCACCCATAGTTGAAATTTTTTAAGGTTGAGTTGCCACCTAAGCCGTACAGTCAATGCAGCAAACAATCCACCGCCCGCTTTTCGTCACTACACTCCATCCAGAGCATAACATAGCCCTTTCAATACTGTTTAAGTACTACATTTTCTTTCAAATCACACAGTTCTCTAATTAAGTACTTCGTTCTCTATCACGTCACACCGTTTCACTCTACCATTCTACGCATTGAGCATCTCTACAGAACTGATTCTCTTGAACTTCAGACTCTGAGTCGTAAAAGAAGTGCTTGCGACTCGTAATAGCCGAGAGGCATCGACTATAAATCTGTTACGGCCGTTTGCCGTACTTACTTACAATGTTTAAGCGCTTAAGACGGCAGGCGATTAAACTTAAGTGATAGACCGGGAGCTTCACCAGATGAAATACGGATGGTTTTGATCTGGTGTACTTAATTCACTTACCATCTAATTGACTTAGTACCCCTGAGTGAGTCTCCCCGAAACGATAAGTATTCAACGATAATCCGCCAGTCGCGTTGATCCCACCAAAAACGTATTACAGAAGCTTATTCATAAACGTGATTTAAAGTTACGCCACCGTTTTGGCCGTGTCCCTGTCCATCTTAACCTTTTTTTATTGAAGTGTGAAAGGGATAGCAACACGATTTAAGGGAAGCGAGGTTTAACTAGGTTTATGAATAACAACATCAGGAATTCTTAAATTTATATTGATATCTATCGGATACAATTTACCTTTTATTTATACACTAACTTATACCTTTATTATTAATAACATTATACTACAATCTATTACAATAAAACTAAAAAAAATATATATAAACTAAACTAAAAACTATATGTACAATAGATCGGTTGAACTATCTGAATGACTTAGCATTAACATAGATTATTATTTAAATGATGGAAATGCTGTGTATCGCCAGTTCTGCATGAAGAATCAAGTTTGGATTGTTAATACAATTAAATAAATATAATTATTATAATGATGAAAAACTAGCAGAATTAATAATTAATAGCAATTTCTAGCAGGAGTAATTTGTTCGCCGATCATGGCATAATGCTTAAAACAAATTCTGAATTATAATTAGGTATGTATTTACCTAGCTAGTTATTGAGAAATTTAATTGTACTCAACGTGCTTACTTGCAATAAAGAATTTTGATTTTGAATTCTTATTATTAGAAAAGATTGCTGTTGAAAGTTTTTTGGCACTTTTTCGCCTTAGCTTAGCACCTTTTCCTTGCTTAAATTCAACACCACGTACTTACTTGCAATAAAGAGTTCTGATTCTGAAAGTTCTTTAGTCAAACTCCTGCACTATAGGCACGGGAGCCCAAACTCGTCGTTACACTAAATTTAAAACGAAACAAACCGTTCATAAATATTAGTTATGATCCCGCCACCACGTTACGCCTCGAGCAGAATAACTAGTGGCAAAAAAAACGGCTCAGAAGAATGCGGACCACAAGCTGTAACACTACTTGACACAAGACCAGTGTTTCCAGATCACAAAAGTAAAACAAACTGAAAATATTTTAAATTAAAAAAAAAATTAGGAGAAGGATAATGTTTTTCGGGTTTTTGTATGTCGTTAAATACGAAAACATTATCTAAATCCATATACTTAATAAATGACTGCTTTTGGGGTGTAATGTACCTATAGTATGATTTAATCTCGTACAATAAAATCCATCAATTCGTTTTGACTAAAGGAAAGGAATCGACCGACCCATACCGCAGCCCAAATCAAGTGTCTTATTTTGTAAACAAATGTGATCGTCTAATTAGCTGTTGTGATGTAACACTGAAGGAACTGATTGATCAAACTGGTTCATCATTGTGAAAATAAAGTGATCCGACCTAATAATGTGGAAATAACTATGCAATAATCACAGAACAGCTTAAAATGTTAGTAGGAGGGTAGTTTTTGTTTACAAAATAAGACACTTGACTTTGGCTTCGGTTTACATACATACACTCGTAAACCATTCCCTTCTTCTTTCGGCAGTCGGCGAAAAATTTACGTAGCAGACGAGTTATCTCACCTCCTTATTGAACAAGAGTCATCTCTCATCCGTCTCTTATGGTAATTCAAAAGGATATGATACAAACTAGAATCTAAAAGCAATTAGCCAATCCAATCTCCACTATTTCCGATTACCCTTTCAATTCTAATTACAAGTTTCATCTATTCCATTTCAATATATTGTACAGTTAGTAAATTAGCATCTATGTTATGTAAGATTGATATGATCTAACATATCTGACTATTCCGCATACTTATATCATATTCAAGGATTGCAATCATTGATCTCCTATAAACAACTAGATACACAAAGGTCTTACTAAAACAATTTAAAAAAACGTCCAAATAAGGGTACATTGTTAACATCCAAATAATGTCCAATAAAGCAAATGAGGGGCCATTCATCCGTTTGAACCTTCTTTGCGCTCGGACATTTTTAGAAGGCAGACTGTGTATCTAGTTGTTTATAGGAGATCAATGATTGTAATGGAACAAATATGGGATCATCATCATCATCATCAGCCCGTATCAGTCCACTGCTGGACGTAGGCCTCTCCCAAAGCGCGCCAATCAACCCTACTCTCGGCCCTCTGCATCCAGTCCCTGCCAGCCATTTTGCGAAGGTCATCCCTCCATCTGGTCGGGGGGCGTCCCACACTACGTTTACCCGTTCGTGGCCTCCATTCGAGAACTCGTCTACCCCATCGGTTATCGGTTCTACGACAGATGTGACCAGCCCACTGCCACTGCCATATGGGATCGAAATACATTAATCGAAATACATTCAGCGAATATTCGTGTGGTCGAATATTTGTTGAGTCGGTACACGTAGAGTCGACTATATCGTTCAGTCGAAATTCGTAGGCTAGAATATTCGTGGAGCCGAATGCCAATGTTCGAGTATATCAATCTGTAGCTACATATGAATTTAAAATATACATCAGGTGTATTTAATGCACAATAATATATTGCATTCTAGGATCTCGAAAGGATTCGTTTATTAATATTATAACAGTGTTTCGCTACTGTGCGCAAGCGACGACGGTTTGGCGTGTCACAGAGAATATACCAGGAGCTATGCAAGATAATTATTTCTTATTAAAAGCGTGGGTGAAATTATGTAGATACTTAACTGTAGATATTTTCAAAAACGCTTCTTACTATGCTGAACGATGAGATTTTAAAAAAAAACCTTAGTGTTTGAAATGCAAATAGATTTTTGAGTTTCGCTTTCTTCTGTAATATTACACTTTCCTATCGTTTGGTAAATGTTTTAAATAATCCGAACTCACCATTTTGCATATAAGATTCACTTCAATTGTATTTTTTTCAACAGCTCGCGATGTCCTCGCCGATTGATAAAAAATAGGTATCATCGTCAACAGAACAAAAAATATCAGTTCGTAATTAAAAATATAAGTAGAGCACTCCATAAAATAGCATTTGTGCACAATAGCACAGAATAGGCATACTATAATTTTATTGTAGACCTAGATATGACTCTCTGAACTCCTGGTCCATTATTTAGCGTTGTGCTACTGTGCGCCGCGTCTCGCCGTGGATAATATATCGGTCCTAGATGCAAGCTTGATTATGATATATCTGGGCTCCGATTACAGCCCTAGTCGAGGCACCGAGTTGTAAATCTGTGGAGATGCGTGGGCGCAGTTATTATGTCAATTTCATGCTCTATGCTCGGGGTTTTAGCCTGTTAACAAATTACAAAGGTCGCATGCATTATTGCTTGTAAAATTTAACTTTACAAAATAGTTTAGCTATCTTTAGCCTAATGTTTCATGTAAAGTTACGTCTATAGGTAGAGTTAGAAAGAAGTGTTTAGAGTTTCGCTAGAGGAAATTATTCTTATTTCGAAACTAGTTTCGTAAATGGCCGAAGCGAAAGATTTATTAGGTTAAAGAATAATTAATAGTAAGTAAATATAAAATAAAAATAAACAGTTTTTTTTTCTTTTTCTTTATTCGTGTGGTTTAGTGACCAAACCTATTTGTCAGTTATTCAGGCCACACATAGGCCTCTGACATGGCCTAACGACGGCTGCTGAGCGACAACAACCGGGACCAACTGCTTAACGTGCTTTCCGAGGCACGGAGGGGCTCAGATAAAACTAGCGGTCACCCATCCAGGTACTGACCTCGCCCAGCGTTGCATAACTTGTACGATTGTTTTCAAAGTGTACTCGCAACTGGACTACGAGACCCTCTAAAATAAACAGTGTTATTCTTAGATCGAAAGAATCCCTGTTTCCTTTTCTAATGTATGAAAATACTAACCAAAATATTACTATACCATCTATTTATTATAATGATTTAGTACTGGTATTTCCTACTCTGTGTAACCTCATTCCTACGTAATTGCATAGGTATTGTTGCGTTGAAATATGACTGTCGATAGCAAACGCAGCTGACACAATACGAAGAGCTTAAAAGCCTTACAATTTCTCTACAATATATAATTCTCATAAATTTTCAATACATTTTAAGATAAATGACTTCGGAGACGATATATCTAGATAATATGCAAAATTTATCTTTCATTTTTCATAGCAATCGCACAGTATAGTGGTGAATTGATTAAACCCATTACTATGCCAGCGAGGTATAAATTGTCGGCGTATGCGTATCTGTCAAACATACAGGTTGTTACAAAATACGCGCAATACCTGATCTACAGGCTATAGATCAGGTACATCACACATACTGCATAATGCATCCTGTAGAGTCTGAAATGAGCCAATAGGTGTGATGTGATTCTGTCGTACCGTCAAATCTAGTCCTAAACCTAAACGCAATTGTCACTGTCACTCATATGCTACATCGCGTAAGAATGAGTGAGACGCCTCGCTTAGCAACGATCCAAATTAGCATGATACAATCTGCGGGGCTAGCACGAGTCGCGTTAGCGGTCGACGGAACGCCGCGGAGCTGTCAAACTAGTGTCAAACGTTGTAATAATGTCGCTTTGACAGTTCCGCGGCTTTGCGTCGACCGCTAGCGCTGTCTCGTGCAACAAGGGCTAGAATGGCACATTATATTTTGGACTATACTGAAAACTCATTTTGATAAAAACGTCGAGACCCTATCATAAAAAGTGACGTTATTGCGTTTTGCACAAAATATAATTTCTTCTTATTTATCCATCCTGTATTTTAATACACATATTTAAATATACACAAACATTATCGTCGTCCTATGTGAGCTAATTTAAATATTTGATTATAATCTTGAAGAAGAATTTGATCCGTATTTTGAATGAATGGAATCCAGTTTGATAGTCTTGGAATTTTACGACACGCGTTTATTAGTTTGTATAATGAGAAATATAAGAAGAGACATAAAAATATATATTTAATCTATATTTATTAAAATATTATTATGGGAGAGACCGATGGTGCTGTGGCTTTTGTTATGGTATCTCAAGTTCCTTTCCCAGGTAGGTGTGCCATGCTTTCCTTATAGGAAGCATTGATATCTAAGAATTGTTTTTTTATTTATCAGAAATCATTAATTATGTATGCCAAAACAGATTTCATATTTTATTACAACAGCTAGAAGTGGGAATGGATGGGGGATTATCTGTGTCAATACAGAGTCTGGCAGCTAAGTTGACGCAAAATGTCGGCGAAATTGTAAACAAAATCTACAATTATACAGTCGAAAGCACATCAAATGTAGCATTTTGGTCTTTAAACTGTTTTTAATTGCATCGTAGACAGGTCGTAGAGTTGAAATCGTAATCTATGTGCGAGTCTACTTAGCTGCCTGGAACTGTATCTACTGATATCTTTATTTCCAAAATATAACGCCCGATAATTTTCGTAATGGCTTAAATTTTTTTGCAAGTCCATAATCCGCGTAAGTTTATCACGATCAAACTTAATTCAAACTTCCTTAGATTTCTTACCTAAATAAACAGGTCCAAAACCAACTAAAATTAACGGCCCTTTGTTGAAATTCACGGCTCAGATCATTGGCCATAGACCATGAAGGGAAAAATTCCGCCGCACTCCTCGGAGAGAGCCGAAAAGTATATTTTGTATGGGGGCAAAACTCCGCCCTTGTCTCTTTTGAAAGGCGGTTTCGACGTTTTGATACCATTGGATGCAGATTGGTTCTATCTACCTATCAGATTCATTTTGTATGTTCTGTAAAGTGGCAGAATATGACTTGCGCGGTGTTGTTTGCTAGCCGAAGATATGTTTGTATGTGTTCCGACTTTAATTCAAACAAGGAGTGGCGGAGAGTCGGAGACGCGAAAAAACTGCGATCTAACTCCAACTCACATAACTAACTCCATTGACGGTTCCTTGCATCATGACCATAACTATTAACGACTGCCATCGTTATCACGAGGAATGTTAAGATCGACCTCTCCGTCGTCACGAACTGCACCCGGTAGCATTTTTTAAACGGCCATCATGTAATCTTGAATACTTTATTTTAAATGTTCTGTTACCACCTTAAGAGCTTTATCCGAGCTAAGTGGAGTCCACTTAGTGGACTGGACCCCCAAATCTTTAAAAAATCATATATCTTCTAAAATTATTTCGGTTTTATTAGAAAAGCTCTGTACCAAATATCTGTTACATACACTGAATTCACTAGGTGTCGACTCATCCGATGGCGACACCCTTTACGGATGAATCGACGCCTAATGATTTGAAAAGGGCGACGTTTCATCCGAGGATCCAAATTGTTGCGGGTGAATCGTCACTTAAGTCGAAAAAATAGGGTTGCCTGTAGAAACTTATATTTAGCTGTCGATTTTTAGCTGTCTGCTTCATTTTCTCAAATGATTTCAATCGTGACTGCCTCTTATGTCGAGCCCGCCATTATATTTTATGACTTGATCGACTGCCCAAAGAAACTTAACGACGAATTGCGAAGATGTCAACGGAATTCGAGTGGTTGTAAAAAAGGAACATAAAATCTTAACAAGACATTTTAGCTGGTTTCTTGGCCTGTCAAACTGCACTAAACATCAGACTATAAAAAGGTAGAGAGTTAGAATCCGATTTCATAAAAGATTTGTCAATAGGGATGTAAATGATGCATCGATGTTATTGACACATCGATCTTTACCATCGATGTATACAATCTCTCGGTGTATCGATATTTTGTGGTGCGGTCATTGAACATTTTTGTTTTCATTGATCATGGATGTTTCGTTTGGGCTTGACTTAGAAATATGGAACTGTGGCATATATTTTATATTGTACGTACTTACAAGTTTTATCATCATCATTTAATCTCCATCTATAATCCATATAGGTTAGCGATCTCCAAAAAATCACTCGAATTTGTATACTCTAGATATAATTGCGAATTTAGTAAAGGCTGGCAAAAAATGGACGATTCGATTCATAAATATTCACGTCTGTTTCCAGTAGGGGTAGCCAGATACCTTCCATCTGCTGCGATCCTGGTACCTAAATAGGTTAGCTTGCATGTTCATCAATCTCGTAATGCATGCTCATCGGTAATCGATCGAAATTAGAACCATCGATGTTTTTCTTTGCAAAGTTTGCATCCCTATTTGAGTCGGGTCAGTGGGGTCACAGACATTAGGCTTTGTACTCACTTTTGCTTAAACATAAGATACATTTTAAACCAAACGGCAGTAGTTTTTTTAGTAAATCAATGTTTATTATAACTATAACATATATACAGTAAGTACAGAGTTAAGTATACAGGGGGCCTCAATAAGGTTGAGATTTTCTCAAAAACTACTGGACCGAATTTAATAATTCTATTACAGGACATAGTTTTAACTTTTATCTATCAAACAGTGAAAGTAATTTTGCAATAGGTCAAGTAGTTTTTGAGAAAATCTCAAACTTAAAAACACTGTACGCCTTTCTCTGTGTTCCACAGTATCAGGCATCAGCCTTTTCTTTGGGTCGATGTTTGATTTCTTGATTCTCAAATCATGATCAAATAAAACTTGCCTTTTGTAAAGTGAGCACTCGGTTTTATATCGCATTCCGATCAAACGACAATTCAGAAAATGCCCATTGTTGGTTTTAGACTAACTCGTGGAGATAAAAGTTTATTTTTATTGCTATTAGGTTTAAAATTAATGGATTTTACGCCGAGAACTGACGGATACGATATTAAAAAGGCTACCGTGGGTCATTGACCGCTATTATCGTAAAATACAAAATGTCTGTCAAAATAAATTTGATGTTAAATAGGGATGTAACATGTTTATGGAGAAAATATCGATGTTCAATGTCGATTATTAACTCATTACGAAAAAGTTCATATTGAAGGGAAGGCTTTATTATTATTATTATAAGAACTGTTTTTACCCGACTGCCAAAACCGTAATGTTGTTCGTGTGATTGTATATCGGTCTTGGCCATATGCAACCTAAACGGCTTGATGAATTTTTATGTATGGGGTATTGTTTAGTGACATAAGAGAATTATTTTTACTCTTGATAATGCACTTGTTACAATTAGGTACAAAGCATTGATAAATGGTAACACTTGAGCTGCGATTTCAACTCTTATTGTGCAGGCAATCTGAACCGTAATTGACGTGCTTTCGACTGTACCTATATTTATTTCATAAAATTATAAGCACTCGTGGTCTTACTAAACTAAGCGAAATACGATCACAAATTATACCCATACTCAGTAAATACTGGAAATCGAAACCGTAATATTGATTTTTATTGTGTAAGAATTGGGCCTTCGTCCAACAGTAGAACGTCGCATTAGAATCATTTTATATCGATAACTTTAACTGTTTTTATGTCGATGAATCGAACATCCCTAATGTACAAGCGTAAATGGTCATGCTGTTGGTATCCGCATATTTGGTGGCCAAGGCGGGTCATCATTTAAATAAAATCAATACTTTTAGTTGCCATAGTAACCATTAGTCAAGGTGGTTGTTAAGGCTCTACTAGACGGTTATGTATGCGTGTCCTCATTTACTTGTTTGTTCATTATTTGGTATCAGAAGAAGTTATGTTCTACGACAAGTCGATTAAAAAATAAAAGTAAATCGACGTCAAAATCAAATCGATCAGTTGATATTCGTATAAAATGTGAATCAATATATTTTTCACACATAACATACATAAAGAAAATACAAGGGAATATATATTGGCCCAATGACCGAGCTTACCTCAAAATACATTTCTACCAGCCAACCCACGAAAGAGAGAGCAAATTAAAATGTCGTAGAGCAAAGGTTTTTTGTTTTATTTATTTAGACAAGAACACCTACTGAAATTTTCGTCTTACAGCCTGTATTTTATTTCTTCTACTTATAGGAATATTGTTGCATTTCTTATATTAGATAGTCTATAGGTAAATGGTGTAAATTATAGTTGGAGAGTTAACTGGCTAATTGCTATGTAAATTATCTCAAATGCCACTTGTGAGTTATTCATCTTACATGTCAACGAGTAAAAGCATTTAAATAATTATTACGTACGTGCATCTCTCTGTAGGTACTTGGACTACTTGGTATGAAACCAGAGCCGAATTCAGGTGGGGATCGTAGGTTACCCCCCGCGAATTAATTCTCGTGATAAATTACCCTAGATAGTAATTCGTAAAGAAACGTGTTCGCAATATCTAATTTTGCTAGTGCACTAACAAGTACACATTTACTGCAAAGGTAAAATAGAAATGAACCGGATATGGTTAAAGTTGAAAGTTGTTAAAATCGTGATTTGTCACAAATGTCACAGAGAACTGTATAAAAATAAAATCCAAAGTGTTATACTTGTTTTTTTTTCCTTTGTACGGACAACAGCAGATCAATGGTAACACTTGCAGTACGATTTTAAATCGTATGACGCAGATAATAAGAACGGTCTAAAGTCCAAAGTGTTACACTTGATCTGCTGTTAGCTGTATCATAAAAAGATTGCCTTAATGCCAATGCTTAGGCAATATTAAGGTGGCATCAAACATTACATTTTACATTGCGTATAGTTGCATGTAAATGGGATATCATCTTTCAGATAACGATCATCTTTGTTTACGTAAAAAGTTATCGACCCCCCATTCTGCAATAAGTAGATACGACCCTGTGTACAGCTACTGTGTATAAATAATTACAGGCCTTACTCTCTATATGATAAATTACGGGGTGTCCTCTTTATGACGAATTACAGTAACTCCTGTTTACGACTAATTGTAGGGAGAGATGTGAGGCAAGTCGTCGTATAAAATTATGTCTGGGCCTTTGGGCTTCTGCAGTGGCCTAAATGCAGTGGTTTTATTTAATATTTCGGCAACATCCTTTAGGCGATTTCGGTAGGGTTTTGTGGGCGGGTTGCCCGATGAGCGATGCTATACCCTTAGGTACTGGGATGGTTTGTGTTGCACGTGAATGTTAATTTATTAAAGCTTATTTTCGTTTCCAAGAAAACTTAGGCAGTGCTAAGACCAGAGTCACGACTGTTTTAAGACAGACTATTGCTTTACGAACATTATGAAGCGCGCACACTTCAAACGAGACGTCTCATAGACAAAGCTGTCTAATACCTACGAGAACTGCTCAGCGACAAGTCTGTCTTAAATAAAACAGTCGTGACTCTGGTCTGCGCACTGCCTTAGTCTATAAATTCTTTTGTCTCATGCATGGTATCTATGACAGTATTTCCTTTAATTGTAACACTTTCATAGTGTGGATGTCATCCAACAATTCCTCTGAGCCACAAAACTATCTGACGAGAATTATACCAATTATATTTAGTATTCTATTCATTCACTGTCCCAGCACAGCACACATGGTTATGTTTTGACATAAAACAACCAATAAAAGTAATTCACTGTTAATTTAAAAATGACCTAGCCGCTAATGAAATACATTTTATTCTGGATGAAGAACAGAAAGCAGGACAGCTAGCCGCGACGATTTTTATTAGCGCTCAATCAATGTTAGATTTTTGGCGAAATTTTTTACGCAAATTTCGTTCGCGCAGACTTTGACAGGACTTGAGCACCTAAAAAAGGCCTAGCGACTATCTAGCTCTCCAGATGGACACATCCTTCTGCGATTAATTCGAAATTGTATCTCTTTAGGTATAGACGATAATAAGACGGGTCATCACTGGCAGCTATTTCGAACCTCCGGCACAATAACTACTTATTGTTATATTGTGTGTATAGTATATTTTGTGTATATATTTCATACCATGGTATTCACCCTTGTTCGATTATTTTTCATTATTGCATCTGTAGATATGTACATGTGAAAACTTATAATTGGCTTATAGATATTATTTAATTATTTATTTTGTCATTGTAGCTGTTTGTTTTCCGAATAAAAATAAAATAAAATAAATAAAATAGGTACATACTTAATAGAATGGCTTGATTTTAAATTAACATACTACTTTTATTTGTTGTACATTCGAAAGCACGTTAAGTTTAACACTTTCCTACGCCTCATGAGAACTGAACTAGTACTTTTAGTGTTGATGTGCTATAGCAAGCGTAGCCTTAGCGCGAGCGCGCCCCCAAGCCCCCCGGTGTCATCACTGACAACATCCCTGTGCAAGCCACACTGCGCCGGTTTATAAAACGTGTGCTTGGAATGTTTATCATTTGGAATTCTCGGTTTTACGAACGACGGCCAGGACGAAGCCGCAACATGCCGGCTCCACATGGCTTTATAACGAACTGCGTGGCATACCAGAGTGATACAGATTTTGTTATACGTTCTACTAATACTTAGGACATTGTAAATTCATGGGTCATCGATTGTTTTAGAGGCAGGTCCAGGCTTTGCACTTTTTACTTTTAAACACACTAGGTCTAAAAGGGAAGCCCGTGCAAACTGCACTTAATGGTAACAGAAAGTAGCAATGTTAGAATGCTGAATCATTCATTACATATTTAATTATTTTCCATAGACAATATTTGAAATTGAAATCAACACCATTATTCAATATCAATAAATTCAATAGTGCGGAGTTAGACGGCGTGTTCGGGCTTTGATTGTAAATTGTATTTAGGTATTTAGTTTATTTTGTAAAAAGCTTTTTTAATAAAATTTGCCATTATTCAATAATTAAATCTTTATTTTGTAATTAAATTGAAATGAATAAATTTCAATCCCATTGGAAGCCTCATTGGCCCTACAATATTCTTACAAACGCATTATATTTCTATAGTTCACTCGTAAGTTAATTACCCCAAACTGCCAACCCTAACCCCCACATTATTAATAACCGGAGGAATGCCGAACAATCTCGAAATGTTTTATTTTTATGGCGACTTCACATCACAAGAGAATCGCGGTCGACTCCTGTGCTACGCGGAGATTAGATAACTTACGACTCTGTGGGACTTTAATCTCTCCAGATACTTAATTTAAAGTCAAATATCAATCTCACTTTTAATTATGGTTGGGGTGTGTGACTAAGGCGCAAGTCGCATTCGATGGTTGGCTTTCATTCCAGATTTGGAAGTACTCTCTTAAAACATGACTGTCATCCTTTCGGCAGCCGTGTAATTCCATCAGGATCTCCGTATTGTTTCGTACTTATACAAATGAAGTACAAACTAACATAATCGCGGGTATGTGCGACAAGGTCTGGCTCTGAGGTCGTTCGTCGTCGCTTGCGCAGCAGGCGTCTATGTGAAAACAATATCGGGTTACGCGCAGGCGTCGTGTGATGGAGAGCTTTTCTTGAGAAAAAAGTAAATAATAGACTTATTATAATTATTATGTATGTTAGGACCGCGGAAAATAATGCAAATAATGCATTCTATCACCAAATCAAGATAAAGTAAATGTTTTTCGGAATCTATTGTAACCACATTTTAAGCAAATAAAAATATCTTATCTTAATCGGGATGGCGCAAAATTAAAACCATATGTTATGAAATAATGATGCATAAGACCTGCCGCCCTATTACTGTTCTCAAAACGATGAAATCATACCATGTCATGGCGCGACGAACAGAGACGCCGCTATACCAACGTAATAGCACTGTCCCTGTCATGTACGATATGATATGGTATGTAGAAGATGGATAACGAAACATCAATGAAATGGGGTGGTTCATTTCTGATTCAAGGGTTTTTAAGGTATTATTATAAAATCCTTTGATGCATAACTTTTAATACCTTTAGACGTACACGAGAAAAGTATACAGTAGTTTTTGAGAAAATCTCAACCTAATTGAGGCCCCGTTAGGTTGAGATTTTCTCAAAAACTACTCTGTCGATTTTTAAAATTATTTTACAGTTACATTGTTCAAACTTTTAACTATGTCACAGTATAAGAATACTTGCAATAGGTCAACTAGTTTTTGAGAAAATCTCAACCTAAGTCTCCTGTTTTCTCTGTATTAGAACGGTAGAGTACGGTCTCTACCACAATAAATGAGGGTTTAAACTTAAAAATAGCAAGCCAAGACGTTGCTGTGTGTGATCCGGCACATCACCTACGTCAGGGGTTCTCAAAGTAGGTGTTCGCGAGCCCCTAGGGTATAGCCATTCGACAGTACCCCTACCGTACTCCCTTCAAGTTCGCGACAAGATTTGTGTAATGGTGTTTACTTGATGCTGAGTCAGAATCAAGGTTTTTGTCCAAAATTACTTCCAAAATTGACCCGAATTGCGCCAAGAAACAAGCATCACATTAATACTAAAAAGATATTTCTTTTTAGCATTAGATTCATTCATTACATGTTATTGAAATAAATAAAAAATACATTATTTTCTTAAGTTTGAGGGGTTCGCCGTTATCTTCAAACTTTAACAGGGCAGGGGTACGTGGAGCCATAAGTTTGAGAATCTCTGACCTACGCAGTTTACGACGTAATATTACCCCTGGCGGAACAATGGTGCGCACGCGCCTGAGGTCACCCGCGGGTCGAGGACGACGGCCTTCCCTGTCCTTCACTCTTCGGCCTCCCTCCGAGGCCGAGCTCCGTTGCCATGCGCGGATGTTGTTTAGTTTTATGTTCGCATTTGCAGCTTTCCTGGGTGATTGTTGCTAAAAGACCTAAACATTCTTGATCGTTTAATTTTTGTGCCGAAATTAGTTTGAACCGTCGACGTAAAAAGTTTTCTTTACCGTTTTAGTAAAGGTACATTCATGAGAATACACCTTATTCCCATGAATGCCACTATCGTCGGTTGATTGGCTGGCTCAAAAGTTGTGGCGTGAAAACGTGGTCTTGGATGTGATTATGAATTTAATTTTATAAGTTCAATGTTTGTATCGGTTTGTTTCTCTGTGTCATCGTAGTAGCTCCACTGGTGCACAGTTTTATGGTTTGAAAGGCGTTTGATCGAAAGTGTCCTTAACTGTGATTCTAGAAGATCTGTCCAGCAGTTTAAAGATCATCAGTTCTTTTGTAGTTGAACGGGATGTGTGAGCAACTTCCATAGGATTCGAAATTGGGTGTTCTGTTCCTGATTATGATAGGTATGAAGTTTACTGACCAGCCCCTCACGATCAAATCATACCATGTCATGGCGCGCCGAACAGAGACACCGCTATACCAATGCAATAGCACTGTCCCTGTCACACGCGATATGACATGGTATTTGATCGTTTTGAGAACCGTAATAGCCCCACAGGATGTAGTCCGCGTGAAACTTTATGGCGGATATATATTGTGGCAAGTTTGACGCGTACTGTAAGTCAAATTAACATTAACAGTATAAGTAATTCCCATGCATCTCGTACTTTGTCATATCGATTACCGCCGCACTCACGGTTATGGCAACCCGTAAAAGCCTACTTTGGCCCCGGGCCAGTTAACTTCAGGCCAAGAACTGTCGCCCTACATAAGTTGTTATCGCAACGCACTTCACATCTAATCGATATTGGTAAGACACTGTAAATTATGAACTGAATTATATGAAAACAAGAAATAATGACTTCAAGCAGCTCCCGTAACGCGCCGCCGTAAATTAAGTTGTGCTTGCTAAAATTCGCACTAATTTCAACGTTGCGATAATAATTTGTATTGGGTGACAGTTCTCTGCCTCTCTAATGCCGAAGTCTATGTAAAGGCACTACTAAAGGTTCAAGTGCCTTTACATAGACTTCGGCATTTGACCTGGAAGATTTACGAGAGTTGTCTGCAGTGTAATTTAGCTGTAACGAGTTTAGGTTTAGGAGTAGTTGACAATATTTAACACTAAATTAGACATGTTATTGAATGTCAATTGTGAAAACGGATCTGTTAGTTGAAAAATTAAATAGCTACAAGCATTTGAAAATCAGATAGTAAGATGTGAGGTCTTAATTTACTAATTCCATACAAACTCCATACTAAGGTTTAGATCTTAACCTGACAAACCTTAATCTTACCTATCGGATAAATCTGTTATCTCTGTTATCAGAGAAAAGTATCTCTGAGCTAACAGAGATCCTGTCTGATTATTATATAAAGATTATCTGATTTTTAATTTATTTATTTGTTTATCGCATTAAGTATTTTGAACGAGACCTCTAATTGAGGCCTGGGTTACCTTTGACCGATTAGTACTTAAATTGAAAATCTAGGCATGGGACTGGGGCTTTAATCATAGTAAAATGCTTTAATTTTGAGTACAAAAAAGCTAATGTAAAAAACAGCAATCCTCGCAACCGGTGGAGCGTGTTATGCCATAGCTAACAATGGGCCCCTATTCTATTCTACGAAGCACATCGTATGGCACGCGAATTCCTGGAACTCACGATTCCCATCCTCGACAAAGAATCTCCTATTTTTTTTCTCTCCTTTCTCACGAGGGTGTTGTTTTTTCATCGCATTCCGTAGATGTTTACTTTTTGAAGGCCGCAGGTAGGCAGCCTCTTTGCATCTAGGGAAACCCGCTTTACTATAGGCATAGACAAAATAATAATATTGTATGTAGGATTTGGATGCGGGAAGATAGGTATATAAAAAAGATAAGTAGTGATAACATTTTATAATTGTGTTTTAGGTTGGATTCTATTGAAAAATATCTAATTTTTCAATTGAATCATTCATAAAACTCTAATTTTCATGAAACTTTTGCAATTTTTTTTTGCAAGATATATTTCGGAGTATCATAATTGTGGCGATATGCATGCGAATGCATCTCTAAAGTTTGTACAGAAGAGATGCGTTGAGGATTCACCTCTCAAAAATACACCCATAAAACCTGTTTTTGCTTGCACTTAGTAAAAAAAAGATAGACATTATAATTATGTAAGCAGTCACCGGATTTATTACAAAAACGTGTGATTCAAAATGTCAACGTCCTAAGCTACAATTTATCTGTGGCACGATAAAAGGCTTTCATACTTGGAACGCTTTAAACCATCTTAAGGGCGGTGATGAATGTCATTTCATAAAGTTTTTGAACGGCTACCTATCTGGTAATGGCCACTTCTCGGCCGCGATTAGCGTTCCGAGTTGATAGGTTGATTGCTAGAAAAATATTTATTGAATTTCACTCTGGCTCTGTACGTTACATTTTTTGTTTTTTAAAACCTGCGGCGAGCCAAGATCATTATAAAATTCAGAGGAGATTAGTTTTAGTGAACACGAACATTTGTAAGTATTTGTAATTAGTAAAAATGTCAGTTTTGAAATTTTTTTTTGCTTTGTTACAAAATATTCAAGCAGTTTAAATTCCATATTTCATTGTGTGAACAGGAAAATAAACATATCTAAGTTTAGACCATGTAACGTTATTATTATCTACTACGTAAATAGTTGAAATCTTACTGCAAGTGCTACCAATGATGTACTGTACCTATTTTTATTACATAGCATAATGAAATCCATTGCAATCTCTATCATAATAGCTATCGCGTAAAGTTCACACTTGATGTGCTGTCGACTGTGCACCAAACAAAGCTATATAATTCCCAATCCGGTAGCAGACAAGCAACAAGCAAGTCAGTAAATAAAATTAAACTTCACATTTTTATTTTATTTTCGATCTTCGTCGAAATATTAATTTAATCTTCCATTCAAATGGAAATAAAAAGAGTCGTGTCTGCACGTTCTTAGCTCTGTGGTCGCATTCCTCGGCCGTAACACCGGGAGCGCTCGAACCCAATAATAAGAATATGAGCGTAAAAAACGAATACGTCAAACTGCGTTCCGTGCGCTCGCGCAGTCCGGCCCCGGCCTCCTGTCATATATATTTTTTACCTTTTTTTCTTACTTCTCCCTCTCTCTTTCGGAGGATAATCGCATGTAACGCTAGGCTGCATTCGAGAGTTTATTAATATAAAATTCGGCGCATTCTTTTGTGCGCGATAGTGTGTGTATGATCGATGATGATTATTACAATGCGTCCTTGAATTTTTTCCTTATTACAAAAAATCGATTGTTACTTTTTCTACCATATTTTTTACTATTTATATTATAAGGTAATCTGAGATTTACTCAGTTGTTACCGTTTGATGAATTAGGTGACTGGCGACAGTTTGAATAGCATCATTATTTTCGTCGCTTTAGCGATAGCGGCAGTGGCGCGTTCGGCTAAGCGTTACCTCTGAATCCAGCAGTCCTGGGTTCGAGTCCCAGCTGGGCATGGTTCCACAGATGGTGCGCTTTATAGCTACACATCTTCTAAGAACATGCTATAGTAATATTTGTGTTTCCATTTAGTTTGTTTCTTCTATAGAAATGATCTAAGCGGAATACAAGTTACATTTTTGTTCGGGATCATCAAAAATAACTTTTTATTTTTTTTATTTTTATAATTTTGTTGCCAACATTACAAAAATTAATTCTATGTCGTATTTATAATTTATTGAAATCGTGAATTGACCTTGTGTAATTGAATATTGATAAATGTGTCGTTATTATGGTATCTATTCTTGGCTTGGTATTTATTTATTGTGTTACAAAAATTACTTACCTTTAGGATTGGTTCTTATTTAAAAAAAACGATAATGTGAAATCCCCTCCGACGGGCAATGTCCTTTCTTTAAATTTTCTTATGTTTCTTTCACCCTACCGAAGATAATATTAGTCTGAGATTTTCTCAAAAACTACTTCACAGATTTTAAAAATTCTTTACAAGTTGTGTGCACGAAACTATCTAAGTACCTACTAGTACCTACAAGGGGCCTCAATAAGGTTGAGATTTTCTCAAAAACTATTGGACCAAATTTAATAATTATTTTACAATAAATAATTTTTGGAATTGATCAAGTAGTATTTGAGAAAATCTCGACCTTAAAAACTCTCCTATACACCTTTTCCTGCGTTCCACCGTACGTTTTGAAAAATCTCAACTTTATTATGGCGCCCTGTGTTCTTGTTTTCGACCGTACATCATCCTTTCCCACTGGTTAGATTAGTCTGACATTATGATCCACATTTAAAAAAAAATAAAAATACTGAAATTTTCTAATGTAGTACCTACAGGAATTTATTTTATATATTTAAAACATTACTATTATAATAATACATTGCTACCCTCATCAATTGGCCAATGGAAATTGTCATTCGATTACAGACTTGTTTTATAGCTAGGTAGTACAAAAATGTGTGCCAAAATAACAATAATAAAAGCAATATTTCTAAGCCACGACGCCTGATTTTCGTTGGCGTTCCACGGCTTCGTATTATGTTGTAATGGTAATCATTTCTGTAATATGGTAATGCTCTGCCCGTGGGCCTGGCTTCTTGCAGGAGATTGCTCTCCGACGGGCCCGTGGCTTGCACACTGGGCTTACAAGGTTTAGACTAGGACATAATTTTGTAGCGTGGATTTTTGACATAATATTTGTGGAGTGGATTTTTAGACATAATTTTTGTGGCGTGGATTTTTAGACATAATTTTTGTTTTTGTAATTGGTGTAGGAGATATTAGTAGTGAATCTGGTGTGGGTTATTTAAAACTTACCTACCTTAGTCTGACAGGTCTAAAAATTCTGCCTCCCTATCCTAAACTAAAGTTATAAAACAGATAGTGTTACTATTAGAAACGCCAATGTTACCTTAAAATTAGAACTTACTTATATTAACAGTTCGATTGACTGAATGAGTGTTTAGTAGTAATAATAATTTTATTGTTGTTTTATTTTATGTTTGTACTATTTGGCTAGTAGCTGTTAAGGTGCAAATTGTAATTAAATAGATAAATTTTTAGAGAAATAAATATCTTAAACCGTAAACCGTAATTAATTGTAGGTATACACTTTTTGTGGAATTAATATTAATTGTTATTTAGTTCATAATGTGTGCCATCTGTTGGAAACTTGGAAACACTAAATAAATAAATAACTCTTTGACATCCGACATAATCCCTATAGCACTATTTTGTTTTGTAAGACATTATTATTTTATGACATAGGTACAGCTGACCGATCAATTGTAACACTTTGCACTTTGGGACCGTTCTTATTATCTGCGTCGTAAGAGTTGAAATCGTACTGCAAGTGTTACCATTGATCTGCTGTTGTCCGTACATACGATATTCTAAGCTCCCAATGTCGGGTCATCTAAGAAAATAGGTTTTAGTTTTATGCAGCTGGATAGACAGTTTATGCAAAGTAACTTCACTAAAAATTTTATAATAACTTATCTACTTTTTTATTTTTATACGTTGATTACCTACGTTTCTCTCAAAATCTTAGAATACCTTATTTACAACTAGAATATATTTCCGACAAATTTTATAACTAACAAACAATAAAACCTTTTCGCTTCTAAACTCTATGGTCATCGCGCTCAAGAGACGGCAGGCGTGAGGCATCTCAGGAATTTTAATCGCATCCAAGCCCCCAGCCGGCCGCTTGCCCGCCATCCCAACGTAATAAAAAACAAAAACAAAAAAAGCTACGGCCAACCGGGCAGGTTGAATTTTGGATATGGACAGACATTATCTAGCCTCGACCTTCGAGGCTTTTGTTTTAGGGGCCTTGTGTAGTTGTGTTCTATATGTATGTATAGTTTATGGGGTCTGCCATGGCATATGGACTTCCTGTTGATTTTTGTAGTAGGTATTCACAGCCGACCGCCATAAGGAAGAGTAATGTTTTTCGAATGTAATGTCAGTTTCTTTGTATGGCCCCCTTGTGGAAAAAAAACCAAATTGATGGATTTTGAAAAAATAATATAAAAAAAATTATTTTGTTAGGTAACAAACTTAATTTTGCATTTTATAGCAAGTTTGGGCACTCTCCTTTTGAGTAATGTAAATACTCGTTTTATAGGATTTTAGTTGAAAATTACGTAGGTCATTCATTGTAGATAATTTGGATAACTTGACTAAAGTATTTCAATAAACCAAAGGTTGACTGGTTGAGAATTTTATTTGTGTATGAGGAATAAATGAAAAGTACCTACCCATACATTTTGAAAAGGGAAAGAAAACTCGAATGCCGATACGTTTACAGGCAATAAGAAAAAAAACTTTAAAAAAGGTTCCGTAGACGTAGAACCTAAGTGCGAGCAAGAGAGATGCTGTAAAATTAGAGCGAGATAGCTATGTGGTAGAATGAGTCGAAAGGACCGGTCCGAAGGCATCAGTGCCCGAACGAAACCCCTAAGAGTATTCAGAGGTAGAGACGCTATCCTAAAATTCTAGTACAAAAAATTCCGCTATTTCAACGCGGAGTAAGATAATACTACTCACTTATTCACGCTGAATTTGCTAATTCTTCCTAACTACGTAAGTTAAAATATAGGCGTCATATGAAACATGAAATCAATGGAAAGGCGCTTCCATTTTGTAATGCTCTAAGACGAAACCCCTACGGCAAAACTTACTGATTCCAACTCAACAATAAGAAAATAATTATTAAAAACAATTCCAGTGAAACCTTTATTTTATCTCGGCTAGGGTAAACGACAGTACTATTGCCCGGTGACTGTCGCTAGCGATTCTGCTTTGCGCATTTTAGTTTAAACTAAAAGTAGCTGCAGTATATATAGCAATATTTTAAACTAAAACCGTTTTTGTAATTTTTCACCCTTTGAAGAAATAATAGTGTTGGCGACTGGCTGGTTCCGCGGCCATAGATACGGTTGTTTATGTTTAGAAGGTTTGAGTTAGTTGTCAGTGTGCTAAAATAGAGATAGGTTGATTTTGTAATTAATTAATTTATTTATTTTCAATAGATATATTTATAGATCCCAACCCGAGTTTCCATCATCCTGATCCATCCGCAACAAATAGCATTAAAATACTTAGTTTTAAATTACTTATACTCATTCATGTGATGTGTATTTTAAGAGTTATCACTATACATTATTCGTATGAAGTTTTTCAATAGATACCTATCAAATCTTTGTAGTAGTACAGCTCAAATTTTTATAGAATATTATTTTATTAGTACATATTTACCGGTGGTTTAAAGTATAGCATTGTTATTTCAATCCCCCGACATTTCAATACTTATCTAAGGGTATAGGAATGTATTAGGGGCTTATTATTGTATCATGACAACTGATTATACATGTACCTACATTCACACAAATAAATGATTTGACTTTGACTATATAATAATCAGAAATTCAGAATCTCCTCAAAATGACGGCAACATCTCATAATTTCCTGTGAAAATCACGTACGCGGGCAATAGATGTGACTTTTACCCTACCTTTTGCATGAGCTGGCTCTCACGTTATTAAAATCGTATAGGTTTTTCTGTTTGAAATACGAATTACATATGAAATTATGTTTCTTTGAAATAGTAAATCGGTGTGGAATATAGGAATTTATTTATACAGGAGTAAAGAGGAAGGATGTTTTGAAATTGCGTTAAAGAATTTTCGCCCCTATTAGATTGGACATGTAAAAAAAAATCCCATTGCAGACAGACATCCTGCGTAAATAGGTCAACTGGTAGAAAACGCTGCAAGATGTTAAGTTCTCATTATTTATGTATATTTCCGTAACACCCTACATATTTATTACTAGGAAAGGAACAATATTTCAGCTTACTTCAAATTTAAAATGTTTATTTTGTTTAGATATCAAGATTCATTTGTGTTCCACTTCTACGTTAGAACAGTCGAAGAGATAAGTATACAGGGGGCCTCAATAAGGTTGAGATTTTCTCAAAAACTACTGGACCGAATTTAATATTTTTTTTCCAGTTACATTTAATAATTATGTTACACTTTTATCTATCAAACAGTGAAAGAATTTTTGCAATAGGTCAAGTAGTTTTTGAGAAAATCTCAACCTTAAAAACTCTCCTGTACACCTTTCTCTGTGTTCCACCGTACATAAATAAATACCTAATTTAGCTAAGTTTTAGTAACTGAGCTATTATTACTATACCGCAGCCCAAATCGGGTGTCTTATTTTGTAAATATGATCGTCTAATTACCTGTTGTGATATAACACTGAAGGAACTAATTTATCGAACCTGTTTATCATTGTGAAAATAAAGTGATCCGATCTAATAATGTGAAAATAACTATGCAATAACCACAGAGCAGTTTAAAATGTTAGTAGGGTAGTTTTTGTTTACAAAATAAGACACTTGATTTGGGCTGCGGTATACGTAGGTATGTATTATTCAAATTTATTTATTTATTTCAGACTTGTGTCCATATTGTGTTAGTATATGTTAGTACTTAAAATAATCTTTCAGTTGCAAAGCAATCTGATGGCATACGAGTTTCAGCCCAATGCCTTCAGATTGCGCAGCATGGTTTATTAGATACCACATTCAGGATGCCATTGGGGCTGTTTCTTTATACGTTCTATTAAGATAAGATAAATATTCTTTATTGCAAAAAAAATAAAAAAGTATTACACAAAAGAAATAGGCTAATACAGTTAGTATTACAATTGGCGGTCTTATCGCTCAAAGCGATCTCTTCCAGACAACCTTTGGGTAGAGAATTCGGCGTATGAATAGGTAGCTTTACTTTTTCTATTATACATTGGAGTGGATTTTTGTATACAAATCTACCGTATTAACAGCGACGTTACAAGTGTTCAAATAAGTATGTTAGATCTAAGTTAACTGAGTACCTAGTTTCTCACGTTCAGTCTAGTCTGAGTTAGGAATAAATGTTAACATTGAAATAGTTAACATTTTTCCTCGCCAACTAACCGCATAATTCCTAAGCCACACATGCGCGGGCGCACGTTTGATTTTTTCTCAGATACCTCTATGTGGAAAGGATCGCATGATGTTCAGAATGTGACTCTATGCCGACTTATGTTCCTGAGAAAATACATAAGCAGGAATATTATACAAATTATAAGTACATATAGGTATATTACATACTACTTACGCCTCTTTTTCCTGTAGGGTAAGCAGAGACGATAAACTTCCATCTGATGTAATCCTTAGCACATCACTCTAGCTTGCTCTACATTCATCAATCTCAAAACGCTAGTATTTTATTTAGCTCCTTTTAAAACATCCGTAATTTTGTCGACGTACGGACAAAAGTAGATCAATGGTAACACTTGCAGTACGATTTTAAATCTTACGACGCAGATAATGAGAACGGTTCCAAGTCCAAAGTGTTACACTTGATCTGCTGTTAGCTGTACGTACGAGTAAGTATACATTATGTCCTTCTCGCGGCAGGCATAGTATTATTTACATAAGGCTGCAGTATATATGAGAACACACCCGTATTTTATTTAGAACAAGGACCAACCTTCTTACCATGAAGTCTTTTTGGAGAAGATATTTTTACATTTATTCGTTATCTTGTACATCTTGCGGTTGATGGTGGGCTAGAATCTGGCATTGTCATTTCTAGACGCATTATCCTTATCTTGAATAAAAGTGAGATTGTATAATAATAAGGTATACTTATCTCTGTTTTCTACTGCATCAGCGTAAGGATATTTCGATGCAATGTAAGGTCAGTTTGGTATACGACGTGCATTATACCGGGCCGGGCGGACAGGATTGCAAATGCGTGTAAAGGAATTCCGGAACAAAAATGCGCGCCTACCTGCGCCGGCGCAACCCGTCTTTACTTTAGGACAATCAGTGGTCAAATTGCAAGGTGGCAGACCCTGGGTTTTAAGGACCCTAGAGCTATACCGTTCTAGATCTGCCGTTTTCTGTTAGAACTCTTTAAAACTCATACACTCCCACAACACGGGGAATCCTAGTGTGGGAGCTAGCGCTCACCAATATACCTAGTCTAATTCTAACCCTAGCACCTTTAATTGAAGCTGTGATGTTGAAATGCTTAAGTGAAATAAACAAATTTATTTATTACTAGCTGTACCCCGCAACTTCGTTTGCGTAGTGGAGGAGGATGGAGGAGATCAGGAGGCAGATCTTTGTCTCTGGATCCTTGTTTCCACATCACATACCGCCATGGCTTATAGCCTATGAGCTGTCCGGATATTTCAGCTATCTCCTAGTGAAACTCCCATCAAAATCCCTTCAGTAGTTATGGCGTGATACTTGCACAAAGTCACAGACAAACAGACAAAAATTCTAAAAATTAGTGTTTTGGCATCAGTATCGATCCTAAAACACAATTACAAACCTATATTTGCAGTTCACGCCTGGTATGTCGATGTATGACGTTATCAGTTTCGAAAACGCAAAGATAAGTTTGTACCTAAATGTAGTTTAGCTTTTCGTTAGAGCAAATGTTATGGTGAAGTTGCACGGCACCCTCGGTGCGCGAGTTTGCCAGCCGACTCACACTTGACCGGTTTATTTTAATGTGTAAGCCTTTAATGATTAGCTTCACGCCGTTCGTCGTATGCTGTGTTCTTGCGAAGCGTGAGTTAGCATTCCGCCGCCTTCTTGAGTTAAATTATCAGCTATTACGACAATGTTTATTGTAGCAGTTAGCAAGCTTCTTCTAGACGAGATTCTTCGGATATGAGGTTGAGAATTTGCGCGGAAGGGAATATAAAACGGCAATTGCCATGTTAATAATGAGGATAGGACTTGCGATATTTCGGCAATGCGATGGTCCTTTGAAGACTGGACTTTTAAGAAGAGTCTTTACAGCTAATAATTAAAGCGACTAGATTTGCGAGAGATTTGCGAGTAAGTAAAATAATTAGCGACAATGGCACGAGGTGGAACACCCCAGGAGGTTTAGTCGGTATTCCGCCCCTTCAGGGCGGCGAGCCCGACATAATCAACACGCTCCCCCGGGCGTGGTGGTAAGTACATGGCTACATGTTTTACCTGGGTCAAAAAAAGGTACTTTAATGTAAATAATGGGTTCGGCCGGCTTGAAAGTATTGTAAATGCATTAAAGGAATTTCTTGAAAGCTTTTCATGTATTGTAAGAAGTGCTGAGTTTTGAAATCTAATAATGCGAATTAGTCTAGTCGCAAGGAGAGGAAATTAGGATGCTGCATAGTGTCTGTAATAGTATAGACTCTGAAGTCTCTGAACTCCGATCCAAGCCGACACCTCGAAGCCTCCGCGGCGCGTTTCGACGAACTTATTACGACAGATGGCCGGAGCCCGGGAGGCGGGAGCGGACCCGGCCGCGGCCCGGAGAGATCGACCTCCGAAATGCGCCCGAGATTGCATTCTTTCGGCGGCGCGGGCGCATTCCACTGCGCGCCATCAGAGCTCCGCGCGCCCGCGCCAGTCGACGCGCGCCCTTTTGGGGGTTAAGATGTGTCCGTTGCGGCGGGCGCTCACGATGTGGTCCCAGCCGCCTCCCCCCGGGCCCGAATCTGAGCCGACCGCGACGACGACGTTCCGCGCACGCGCAGCCTCCGCCGGCGCGCACAACTACTGCAGAGGGTGCTTCGGTACTCGCAAACTCGCGCGCATGGTTCGACAACCACCCGAATACAACGTCCGCGTAGACCCAACGTCAACGCTACCTCCTGGTTTGCGCGTGCGCGATGAACCTCAGTACCAGAATCTCGAAGAGCTGCGCAAGCGTCCCGAGTACGCTAATCTCGATGAGATCAGCCGCGAGTTCGGTTACCGGCTCTGTCCCGAAGGTCAGAACCTCGAGGACGAAGCTATTTACGAAAACATTTTGTCAGTGCGTCAGATTCGCTCCGCGGAAGTGCGTTTGGTGCCGGTGTCTGAAGTGGCGTACTACGAAGGCCAGGGTTACGTGGCCACGCAGGTACTCAGCAGGAATGGCACCTTCCCGCAGTGCCCCCCGCACACCTGGAGCCGGCTGCAGCAAGCCTGCAGGATGACAGGCTCCCTCAAAGTTGTTACTGTAAATATCGATTTTCATGCGCTTGTCAAAGGTGATGGATGAAACAAACCTGTTTGAAATGTACTCGAAAAAACATTCAATAACACGAGATGTTGATCGTCGAGCGATCGATACGAGTATTATTTTTGAGATTCTTTAAAGAGAACAGGATACGGCCGTTCAAAATGATGTATGTAGTGGCTTTTTATACGCATTCCGAACAAAAAGTTGTTGCCCGGTGTACGTAATACTGTATTTGTGCTCGTCGCAAAAAACGCGCTTCGGAATTTTGCTCTAATGACTCGTTAATTTTGGAGGTGACTTGATGAATTTCGTACTGCGATGTGAAATATTGTGCCCTGACGTCCGAATACCACGAATTTTCCATGCACAAATACTTTGGTCGACCTTATTTTTGTTTAACAATGTTAAAAATAAGTTATTTACTTTGTTTTGCCTTTTACCGTGGCTCTAACTATCGTAATATCAAACTGAATATTTATCACGTGAGTCGGTAGCTCCGCTTCCATAGCAAAACAAGTATTATTTCATCTACTTAACCTTTTGAAAATGCTTACGAATTACAACAATTTAATTGATTATATGAATTAATACTAATGTACTGAGAAAATTACACCAATATTCATCTAAAACACTAATGTACTTAACGTAAAAGATACTCGAATGATCGATAGAGTTGTTAAAATCCGAATGGAATTTTGTTTTTCACATAAAGGTCATGTAATATTCTAGCTACAATTCACAATAAGTGTTAGCAATCGTGATTAAACAGATTAAAAACTTACGAGTTCGATTACTCATTTGTCGAGTCTAATAAATAAATGTAATTCCAATAACGATGTCAATGAGAGATAAGCTTCACGAACTCACTTCAATGCTGCACGTTGTTTAAGTTAGCATAAGCTAGTTAAGTTAAACTAAAGTTTTTAATTTTATCTCGTGATAAATTCATTTTGTCAGTAATTTGCAGTAGATAGAGTATGATCGTGGCTCTTAAAGTTAGGGTAAGTTAGATCTAAGTTAAATGTAAAAATAAGTTTATAATATCGCCTATATTTAATTAATTGTAACCGAGTTACTGATGGCAGAGATTTGGGTGCAATATCATTTATCTATTTGGAGTCAGTCGATTAAAATATGTAGGTGTTCTTCACAAATGTTAGCAGTATAAAACTTTGAAATTGTATTCAGATGGTCGCAATGTAAAATTATTTAAGTGCCTAATAAATATTAGGGGTTTTCGGGACCTCAACACAGTTTGAAACGGTGGCATAGATGTGGATTTTATTTAGAAAACAACAATTTCTGAATCTATCTTTTTTAGGCTCTATTTATCTATATATCTATCTAGTCTAACGAAAGTAAATGCCACTTGGCTATGTGGCTTCTTCGACAGACATCCATCTGCTACAATCATGGCACCATTCGCCTCGTCTACATTGATCTGATTGGCTCGTCGAATAAACTTATATCTAACTTTATGGTCGCGACTTCGAGGTTCCCAATATTTTACTATCCTTTCTTTTCTTTTCTCGTGTAGTTTAGAGACCAAATCTATTGTCAGAGCTATTCAGGCCGCCCGAAGACCTCTGACGACTGCTACCGAGCTACAGCAACGGGAACCAACTTCTTAACGTCCTTTCCGTAGCTAAGGGCTCAGATGAAAGTGTTACTAGCAGTCATCCCAGTTCTGACCTCGCCCAACATTGCTTAACATGTACGATCGTTTTCAACGTGTACTCGCAATTGGACTACGAGCTCCTCGTTCACTATGCTAAAAGGTAGCTAACCAATGAATTTTCTATTGTCTACAGGCGAAGAAGGAGATGTACGATGTAAAAAAGCAGCGACTCTGCCTAGCCCAGGACGAGTACAAGCACCTGAATAATGCGCTCTCGACGCTCGGAGCCTCGAGAACTAGTCGTGAGTACTGCGCTTTTATTTGTTCCTCTTTATTACGAACAGGGATGCTGCGATTACGAGTTGCCTCGGTTTTCTTACAATTCTTTTGCGCCAGATTCTTTACATAACTTGTGAGACATTTTTAATAACATTCAGGAGTTTTTAAGGTTGAGATTATCTTAAAAAATACTTGACCTATTGTGATAATTCTTTCACTGTTTGACGGATAAATGTTAATACTATGTAACTGTAAAAGAATGATTAAATTCGATCCAGTAGTTTTTGAGAAAATCTCAACCTTATTGAGGCCCCCTGTATACTCTTCTCTGTCGTGTGTACCTATGTCCTTACTGCTTTTTAATTTGTTCTTCTTTATTACGAATAGGGATGCTACAATTTTGAGTTTCTTCTTGTTCAAGTCCAAGTATTGAGTTCGGTTACTTAAATAACATAAAACAGCGTATGTTCACAGTAATGCCTCACTATTCTAGTTCTAAAACGTATGTTGGAACACGTATGCGTATGTTAACCTGCAAATATTACTACATCTCATAACTAATCGTGGCTTTTATTTTGATCATTACTAGTAGGGGTGCCTCGATTGGACTTTTATACGATTTCTATTTGCGTCGGTTTTCGTCAGGAATGACGACATATTACTAAACTTATTAATGATAGTAATACTAGCGTGCGTTTTTTTTAAACTCACCTAAAACAAGCCTAAAACTTCTGCCTCTCTTTCCAACACCAAAGTTTTAAAAAAGATGGCACTGTTAGAGGGTCAGTACCCACTGGTCTCCTGAAATTCGCACCCTGTGCCCACTCGTCCCCTAAAATATTTGAGGTTTCCACTCGTCCCCTGAATAAAATGTCAAAACATCGAAGTTGTAACACCCCTACTCTGAAACTAGGTACCTATGCCTATGTACCTATGGGCCGTCGATGTAATGGATTCCATGCAATAGATAGACCAATGGCTGGACCATGACGGATTGGCTGGCAGATACAATCTATGGCGTATCCATGGTTTCTCGGGAATATTTCCCTCAGGATTTTGTTCTCTACATTTTATATTCATTCAATGTATTCAATGCAGCCGGCTACCAATGCCGTTCTGCTTTGCAGTTTTTAATGACCTTTGACGTGACTAAAATTAGTTGATATGGATTTTGCAATCTTACTCGTAGTTAAAGATATTTGAGATTTTTAGATCTGTCAATATGCATCTACATACATTACCATCTTCGTTTCTGATTTTGATTAAGTATCCACATAAATCTCAATAAAATCCAGCAATTTATAAGTCATTAGCTACTAGGATTGTATGCCACAGGATCGAAATTATTCCCGTCAATGAGCGCTGGCATGGGGTATTCGTGGGGTCGAATGCCATTTGGCTCCAACCTTTATTCGACTTTTATTTGACACTATCTTCAGTCGAAATTACCGAGATAGGTGTACTCGTCCTAATCGTAACATTTTTTAACGAAACGTGAAATCGATGCAACACGATTTAAGGAAAGTGAGGTTTAACTAGGTTTATGAATAACAGCATTATATTTATTAATTAAATAAAAACGGGAATTACCGTGTTAAACATTCATTTATTGATGTCTCGATATTTCGACAGCATTGCAGCCATCATGGTCACGAGTAGACTAGAGTAGACGAGTAGGTAGTTTTTATCTAATTAATATGTATACAAACCGTGTATGTTTAAAACACATTAGATTTTTATGATTGTGATTATAATTTGAATTTTTATTGTATGCAAATTTTCGCCACAATCATTCTAAACAAAATCGAGACCTCCTCATTCCGTGGCACGCTCTTCTTCTTCACGTCTCCCTTTTGAATTTTCATATGAAGAAGATTTCGACGATCTAGGAAAAGAGGTCCCTGGATATTAATTGTTTCTAAATTTAATGAATATTATTTAAGTTGCCAAGTCATAAAACGCTCTATTTTCCTCCAGTGTGTTCATCCACCACATCCGTGACGACGACTTCAACGACGTCACGTCACGACCCCGAGTTACTTCGCTCCGAAGTGACGCAGGCGCGGGGGCGGGTCGCCACACTTCGCAAGGAGCTTCGCGCCGCACGGGCAGAAGTGGCCAGCGCGAGGCGAGGCGTAGACACATTGGCTGAGTGAGTAGGCTAACCTTCTTATGGTGTGGTTTTTAGTGACCTCTCGTAGGCCTCTGGCCTGACGATTGCTGTCGAGCGATAGCAACCGGGCATACTATTAAAAAGAAATCAAGTCCCTTAACTTTCGTTCCAAAGTTACCTTTGGCGAGTTCACTTACAATACGACTTTACTGTACAAAAACACATTAAAAATTCCAATACGTACCTACCTACAATTTCAGCGGTGCTATTACTAATAATGATTTCTTCCGGGCAACCAACATGAGAGTAATAAGTTAACGATCTACCATTTCTCTAGCCAATCAGTATTTCAGATCGGAAACGATAAAGAATAATTATGATTATTAATTTTTGGGTGTTGTTTCAGAGTGGAACAGAAACTAAGTTCTCAACAAGGATGCTACAACATCACCGAAGCCCAGGCCATTATGACCGAGCTGAAAAATATCCAGCGATCCCTCACGTCCGGCGAGAAGGAACGCGCGGGCCTCATGCAATCCCTAGCCAAATTAAAAGACGACTTAACAAGATTACAATTAGGAGACGCATCACCAGACCTTTCAACGTTAAGTCTTCCACAAGAAAAATTAAGCACTGCCTCCCAAACAGATCTATGCGCTGACCTAGTACCTATAGGTACCAGGTTAGCAGAAATGGCGAGAGTTCGCCTACAATACGACGAAGCTAGAAAACGAATACAGCAAATACAGCAGCAATTAGCCGATTTAGAAGACAAAGTCCAACCTGGACAAGCTGAATCTGATAAAGACCGTCTCCTACTCTTTCAAGAGAAGGAGCAGTTGCTTAGGGAATTAAGAAGTATTACTCCTAGAACGAGATCGAAACAGGAAATGAGTGATATACAAACTGAATGCAAGAGATTAGAGCAAGATCTTAAAAATGCCTTTGAAATGTCTAATAAATGTATAGCTGATCGGTTGAGACTTCATGAGGAGAAACAGTTGTTGTTACAGCAATTGAAAGATGCTCTGACGTCAATGACGACCTTGGAAGGGCAGTTGAAGACGTTGTCAGCTAGTACTCTGTCGGTTTCGAGTAGTTCTAGTCTGGGATCTCTTTCTACTGCCAGTAGTAAGGGCTCGCTTAGTTCTGGGATCAGTTTCACTGACATATATGGAGGGCCGCAGATCGCGACGGCGTTTCAAGCGGATAAACCTATCGACATGGTGGATCTTCATAGAAGAGTCGAGAGGTGAGTTTTTGTAATTGCTTATTATTATGATGCTGTAAGCTTAATAAAAAGGTGATGGATTGATGTTGGTACCTAATTTTGATATTTATATAGATATTTGAAAGGAAGTCATGTTCGAAAGGAGGTCATGTTTTTGAGTGTATGTCGGTTCCTTTGTCGTATCATTGTAGACTTGAACGGTTTTATGGATCTTGGTGTATCAAGTGCTGTTAGATTCCTTTTGATCCCAGTAAGTAAAAAAAGTAAGTAATCCGTTTATTTCGCAACAGCAAGACATTTACATTGTAGTACATTATAAGTGGCTAACAAGATAACACACCAAAAAGAGCGGTTGTTCTGCCGTTGCGGTCAGGGCCTCAATTCAGCATGATGTTGTCGACAGGATGCCGGTAACGCTGGTATTCTGTTGGACCCGAGTTGTAGTCCGGCGGGACCAGGAACGAACACTCACTTCAACTATTGTCATACGATGCCTTTAATGTCAGAAAGCAGTCGTTTTTTGTTTTTGTTTTGTAATAATTAAAGCAACAATTATACCTTTTACTCTTGATATACCTTACTTCGCTGTGTCAGTAAACATAAGTCGATGTTAACCAGCCCTTGTAGCACGAGTCAGCGTTAGCGATCGACGCAACCCTGCAGAGCTGTCAAAGTGACATTATTACAAGGCGTTTGACATTAGTCTGACAGCTCCGCGGCGTTGCGTCGATCGCTAACCCGATTCGTGCTAGCCCCGCAGGCGTTTGTGTCTAGAATGCATACGTTTTTAAACACCGCTAAACCAGGCGTCTCTCTCACTCTTACGCGATGTAGCATATGAGTGACAGTGACGCTTAGGTTTAGGCTTAGATTTGGTGGTCGCGTTAGAATTACACCTATGAGCTGTCTATTCATTCTGTAAGTCTGGTCTGGGTTCTCTTGAAAATGGCGGGAAACGACGGTTGCGAAATTATTTGATAATTTTCCTTAATTGTCTACAGGGGCTATTTTGTGTTTAATATCGCGTTAAATTAATCAGAAAATGTTCGCGAATGACAGTACGGTGACGTTATTGGATTATTTATGCAAGATCTGAAGTTTCAAGCTTTTATCAAGAGTTCCCGCTACAAGCTCGGGAGTGAACGTGACTGTCGAGCTGCTTCGTCCAGAGTGATGACGCTACGGCGGCTCCTCTGGATGAAGACATGAAGACGTGGCTACCCAGGGTGAAGACGCTACTGCGCCTCCCCTGGAGGAAGATAGAAGACCATTGAATATATTGAATTTTCTGTAACATGACATTGGCAAATGACGAACTGTCGAGTCCATTAATAAAATAAATAAATAAGTCTGGTCTGTGTAATTTGATTTCGTCTTTGCAATGGCTCATTACGATTTATAAGGGCTTGGCCATTAACCGCGATGGATTTACTGTACTTTGTTTTATGATGATTACCATTAGCAGTCGGCTAATACAATTTGCAGGAGCCAAGTGTTTATTTTGATTGTGACTGGGTATTAATGAGATTCTTGAGGTGTTTAGTTTAATTTTGTTTGCGAACTAACTGTTACTAGTACTTAAACTTTAAGGCGCGTATTCATAAACGTGATTTAAAGTTACGCCACCATTTAGGCCCCCTGTCCCTTTGTATCTATAGGGACAGCAACACGATTTAAGAGAAGTGAGGTTTAACTAGGTTTATGAATACCAACATAAAAGTTTAAACCAAGAACATTTTTAATCGTTCGAGTTAAATATCTATTCAAGTATTTGAACGGCATTTCTTGTTACCTAAACAATTACCTGAATTAACCACGTAGACCACTGTAAGAGAAATCACTCTAGCGAAATTAAATTGAACCACTGGTACGATTGAACCATTAAGACCAAATTTACACCGGCAGAATTTAGTTGAATCACAGTGAAAGATAACAAGGCTTGGTCCGTGTGAACTAACCAACTTTATCAACATGTATTTTCTATTCTTCGTGGTACAACTATTTAACTTGACTGAAACTTTTTTTTGCAAAATTGTAATTTAGAACACAATGGCAGAATTAAATTGGATCACTCATTGTTACTTACCCACAAACACAGACCCCTTATCCCATAGACCTGTAATAGGTGCCCGTGTCTACCCGCATATGAGCGCAAAATTACTTCGCGACACGTGTAACCTAGAGATATTATCGACATGGACGCATCTCTTTAATACGGCACCCCTGTCCCGCTTCGTCTCTATGCGCTCATCGTTGACAGAATTTTTCGCTTGCAAATTTGTACTGATTTCATGTTTATTGGGTAAGTGGTCTGTGCTCATAAATCATTCGGACAGAAGTAGGCGAAATGTGGGCAACCTAATTGCTGAACTGACCGCTTGCAGGTTGCTTCGTGGCTCCAGCTACAACGCGGACAGCGCGACCCCTGGGGCCAGCAGCTCTCCGTCTCAACCCTCGCTGTCTCCGAGAAGCAGTCTCTCTTCAGCAAGCCCGCCGCCGCCGCCACCTTCTTACAATCAGGTAGTCTTTCTTATATTTCAGCATCATAATCTCTTTATGCAGGATGAAATTTTTTAGGCTCTATGGAAAGAGCTAGGTATATTTTGACTTGGGGGCGAGCATCAAATATTTTTATAAGCGCTCAAGTCTTGTCAAAGTCTGCGCCATTGACTTTTTTGTTCTATTTTTCGGCAAAAATCTGAGTCTGCTCTTGTTGTTACATTTACTCTCATCTCATATGTCGCAAATTACACCCAGATTTTGAAAAAAGTGGTTAAATATCTTAAGTACAAACACTTTCCTGTCTGGGAATCAAACACATAACGTATTTCGTTTATTCTTTATTGTACATGAAACACATTTACAGAAGTGAGAGAGAGAGAATGGATATACACAGGCGTGCTTATCTCTTAGGCGAGATTTCTTCCAGCAAATCCTAGTAATTAAAAGAAACATACAAGCTTACTTGCACAAAATCGATTATATTGAATGAGAATAAATAAATTATAATCATTTATTTGAAACAATTAATGTACGCTCTTACATATAACTGCTACTAAATAATTATTAAACATAATAGTATTTTTGTTTGTATTACTTTAATAAATCAGGTTTAATTAGTATATTTTTTTTGGTCATGTATGATCGTGAATGCGGAAGATATTCTTAAATAATTTCTTTCCTAATTGCCATAAATTACAGACTGTTATTATTATTATTATCTATGTCTTAGTCAACAGTTGGAATTAGAATAAGATTGAATTGACCGTTGTATTTATTGTTCAGGTGGAAAGACAGAGACGGCAGCAGAGAGAGTTAGAAGAGAAGTTAGCAGAAATGAGAATAGGAGTCGCCACGGGACTCAACGAAGTCACTGGACTTGCTACAAGTAAGTTCACAAAAAAGTTGATATTAAAATATACAGGTTGATTGGAAATTCGATACATTCCTTGAAAGGGGTGATTGCAACAAATTACGCCCTATTAACGAGGGGTCGAAAATGAGTGGTTTCTGAGTTACGGTAGTTTTAATTTTATTTAGAAATTATCGGATTTGTTCACAAAAAAAAAGATGTTCTAAAACTGCTCTTCTCTGAGCATTGAAATAATACTTTTCTGAAAGCTAGCTTATAATCAATATTAAGAAATTATAATCCCCGAAAAAGCGGGACTGACCCTGTCCCGCGCGGGACATTTAGTTTTGATTTCATAATCGGGGCCTCCCGCCAAAATCGGGACGCCTGGCAACGCTGATTTGTAGTCTGAAATAAAATGAATCATGAAATAATTCAATCTGTGTGTGTTTTCAGTTCCCGTACAGTTGCAAGGCCCCGGCCGGCCCAGCGAGCCGCTCTCACCCATCTCTGAGACCCCTCCGCCACCGCTCTCACCACGCACTCCCTCCTCTAGTGGTGAGTGATACTCAGATATTCGGCCTTTGGTACACTATGGATCACTTGTTTACGTCATGTTTTTAAAGAACTAAATGATTTTTGTACATTATTAATATTTGATATAACATGGGTGATGTGAGAGTAAAGAGCAGCACATAACTACTGTTCTTGGTACACACGAAGGATAAAATTATACAGGTTTTCTTTTACAGTACATAGTTTTAATTTTTATCTATCCAACAGTGAAAGAATTCTTGCAATAGGTCAAGTAGTTTTTGAGAAAATCTCAACCTTATTGAGGCCCCCTGTATACTCATCTCTGTCTTCGACTGTACCATGACCACCTTAATAAGCTTACTTTATGGTCGTCATGGTACGGTGGAACACAGAGAAAGGTGTACAGGAGTGTTTTTAAGGTTGAAATTATCTCAAAAACTACTTGACCTATTGCTAAAATTCTTTCACTGTTTGATAGATAAAAGTTAAAACTATGTAACTGTAAAAGAATTATTAAATTCGGCCCAGTAGTTTTTGAGAAAATTTCAACCTTATTGAGGCCCCCTGTATACTTATCTCTGTCTTCGAACTACAAAATAACAAAGTATTATTGAAGTAATCCTGCTATAAGACTTCATGGTAAGGTCTATTCGCTCTTACGCGATGTAGTATATGAGCGACTGTGACATTTAGGTTTCGGATTTTTTTTTTAATTTATTGTTTAATGACATTTTACAAAAATACATTTGAAATCTACTTTCCCATCTTAGGCGAAACCACGTATGGTTTGTATGCCGATGGGGAGTTCTAATTTTTAATATAATATGTAAGTATATTACACGGAGTCACCAACCCCTACCAGAGGACGCGCGCGGCGTCCTTCCAAGAGAGGCTTCAGCTCCACGAGAGACACAGCTCCCCGACCCCCGGCACCAGCAGCGCGCTGCAGACGCGGGTGGCCGCCCCCTGCACTATACAGTGTATTAGATTTTAGGGTTGAATTGCATATGTATTGTATGTGTGTATGATTGTGTTGTGTTTGTTTGTAGGCACGAACACTAGATCTGTATCCGCGGCAGTGAGCGACGAGTCGGTGGCGGGCGACTCGGGGGTGTTCGAGGCGGCGCAGGGGGGAGATGCAGCCAGCGCAGGTAAATATAAACATACCTATAGCATAGACAAGCGCGGATCCACCATTGTGGGCACGATGGGCACGCAAACAACACTAGTGACGTCACACTTTCACGGTCTATTGATGAGCTAACTGTACAGTACACTGTACAAAATTCAACTCAATTCAAATACTCTTTATTGTACATAAAATACACAAACAATTGCAATACAGAAATACGAAACAGCATGTACAATTTTGGCGGCCTTATTAAGCGATTTCTTCCAGGCAACCAACTGTTGAGGTAATTTAATAATAGTACAGTGAGACAGGTAGAGGTACAAGAATAATAAAATGAAAAACAATTAAAAATTAAATGGTATTTACGAAGAGCATGAATATACATTAAAATCTTACTATACCGAATCTTTTTCAACCAAAAACATACATTTGTGATTGAAGCGTTTATGCAAATAACTAAAATATATATGTAACTATTAACTAATCTAAAAATATTCATTTTGTAACTATTATTGTGTTATTCCAGTGAACAGTGCCCAAATTGAGATCAAATTGCGGTACTGTCCCGACGAGAGCGCGCTGGAGATCAGCATCCTGCGCGCGCGCAACCTGCACGCGCTCTTCATCGACGTCGGCATTGAAGTGTGAGTACAGCGTTATGGTGGCTCTTCGCTCGGCTATTCGTATTTGTCATAATTGTCATGTGTGGTTGGTATGCTTGACAAAACATTTGTCTATTTTTTTTGTACGTCAAGTATTTGACAAATACGACAAACATCCAATAGCGAACAGCAATAGCGGATAGCAGGAGTACTTCAGTAATACTTTATTAATTCGTACCATGACGACCTTAAAGTAAGCTCATGATGAATGATCCATGTGAATCGATATGGCAGGCTATCACCAGGACAGACCAGATATTAGGCACATACATTATAAACCCTCAATAAATTGAATATAATATATGGATACTGCGCATAGGACGCCTACTACTGAGTAGTCAGCCCAGGCACAGGCTCCGGCCTATTTGGGCCGCTATAGTTGCACGTTGAAGTCTATATTTTATGTCGAGTGCTTTGGTTTATATAGCGTTTCCATGTCAATAAATTTGTTATGTTAAAAAAAACTGTTATTCATAAACCCAGTTAAAACTCACTTCCTTTACGTGTTGCTAACCCTTTCACACTTCTTTTAAAATGTTTATGAATAACAGCCATAGAGTTCTGTCCATTGGCGGGGCTTTATTCGATCCACCTTGACACTTCATTCGCTTTACCTATCGAACCTAATTTACGACGATATGGGAAGCTTATTGAAAAACTTATTTCTCTATATTATTATTTTGTATGTATATATAGTGCGGTGCGAGGCGCGCTAGTGGTGGGCGGTGGTTGCGGCGTGGCGTTCGGCAGCGCGGCGCTAGCGTGGCGCGGCGCTACCCTAGCGTGGCGTCACACGCAGCGCGCCGCAGTCGCCGGCGTCAGGGCGCTCAGAGCAGCAACACTACAAGTCAACCTAGCCAGCGGTGCAGAGTGTCTGGTGAGTTATAGTCATATTTGGCCAGATGTAGCTAGGATTCAGACCTCAAATAAGGTTGTTGTCACAGCCACCCGAAAATCGGCCAAGGGCGAGTCTGAGTTTAACTCGATAAATTGATATAGTGCATTGCTACAAAGGAGATGTTTACAAAACTTGTACAGGTTCATCCAGTAACTTCCTATTGTTTGGAAAATTAGGTGAAAAGAAAACCGTTTTTGGAAAAATAATATAATTCCTTTCTGTACGCCGTGATCCGTTTCCAAAATTAATTCAAATTCAAATTCATTTATTTACACTAAACTGATACACATAGATACTACACTTAGGTAATGTACGCAAAGTCTGTATAAAACAATACTACTTTTAAATATACTTAGATAATATAAATAATTAATATAAGTAATAATAATAGATTAATGTAAGTAATTTATTTCTGTAGCCACGGATACCGGGAACGGTGGGTACATGAATTGGTTTTTGTGTTGGAAACGGAGCCCGGTATCGGTGGAGACAAAATGCCGTGATCCGTCTTCAATCCAAACGGATCTCGGGATCTGTGGAGACAACCCCTTATCCGCGGTTGGATGTAGCGCGGTTAGCGACGCGCATGTGGTGGACCGCGGTTGTGGCGTGGCGTTCGGTAGTGTGGCGCTATTGTGGCGTGGTACTACCCTAGCTAGACACTTGAGTCTAGTCCGTTACATTCATAAGTATTAGATTATTGCGATAATAAGTATGTATAAAGTGCTATAAATAGCATAATTATGATTAACCTGTTCATGTTTTTTTACGTCGTGGGAACAAACCCTAGTTTGATTTTAAACGTTGGATCCCAGTAGTTGTTGCATATGTTCTATTGAACAAATCAATTCGGTTCCACTAATATCTATACAAAATGATCATTTATTTTTGTATCAGTTTATTTATGTATTGTAACATACCATTTACAGTAATCTGTGATAGGGCGCCTTATTTCTAAAATACTTCTTCCAACTTACCCGTAAAAACAACTGCATGATTAACATGATGAAAACTAGCCAAATTCGAGTATTCGGCTTCCAAGCCTCGAGTGCCATGTGATATACCAAGGCGAGAGCGAGTACTAACTGACTCTGCCCCCAATTTCACACCGTCCCCCATTCCGAAACCCCCATTAACGCCCCCATTTCAATTTGTCAGGGCTGTGCGCAAGTGAGCCTTGCCGACTTCGAACCTGACACCGTGTCTCAGAAATGGTACAACGTGCTCAGTTTTCGGTGTATGCGAAGGGATGAGAGTTCAGATGAATCGACGGTTATTTCGTCACAGACTTCGACGCTCACTAGAAATCGTGGTAAGTAACTGATTATATTATTACATTGCTTAGCGATACGTCTGCGATTCTTTCTTTCTTCGTTAGATATAATAAGAAACGATTATATCTACGAGTGTATGTATACTATCGAGTACGCATGGAACAAACTGTATGTTGATGTAGTATCACCATCAGTGAACTCTTTTAAAAATCGCCTCGACATGTGGTTAAAATCAAACATTATATAAATAAGCAATATGTGTAGTGAATCATATGAACATTAGATAACATAGACTGAATTTACCAACACTGTGATATAGACATACCAGCATTATGCTGCCTGTCTATCAAATGCATAATAATAATATCTGCCAGAAGATAAAAGTGGTTTGCATTGCTCATAGAATCAGTAAACTGAAGTGACAGTGGGCTGGTCACATCTGTCGTAGAACCGATGGAGTAGACGAGTTCTCGAATGGAGGCCACGAACGGGTAAACGTAGTGTGGGATGTCTCCCGGAGGGATGACCTTTGCAGGATGGCTGGCAGAGCTAGCCGGCTGGCCTTTTTTGTTCTGTCAAAGCCTGCGCAGACGTAATTTTTGTACTAATTTTCGACAAAAATCTGACATTGACGGCTAGTAAAAATCGACGCGGCTCAGCCCCCAGAGGGCCCAGAGTCAGGTTGAGTGGCGTGCTTTGGGAGAGACCTACATCCAGCAGTGGACTGATACGGGCTGATGATGATGATGTCGTCTGTACCCTTTAAGGTTGCCCCGTAACGGGATAAGCGCCGCCTCATCCAGAGTCCGTCTGTATTCGTTGTATAAAACTCCGTACTGTATCGAAAAAAGGAACAAAATCTGATTGGTTATTCAAAACACGTCTCGTCTCCTCTCCGCTTTGGTAGATACCGGTCCTTAGACTAGGGTTGCCGTATAACAATTCTTCGGCTGTGATGATGTGGTTCCTATATCAAGGTTTCGTTCTTCAGGTCCTGAGAGCATGCTCGCAGCAGACTGTAACGTGGACGTCGGAGAGAACTCAGCATCAGAAGACGAGGAGTCCAGAGAGCCACTCAATCAGGTAACAGCTTCAGCAATATTTTAAGAACAAGAGAGAAGAGGCAGTATTTTATTTATTTAGGATTTGTATGATAAAGATGAGAAGAACAGATACACATACTTAGCTGTATTGTGTTATATGTAGCTATTGAATGAAATATTTTATTTATCTTCCATTTTGCCTACAGATAGTGGAAGAGGATTCTTTCGAGGACTACATTCCCGAGGAAGATATTGTTTTAGAAGAGGAGTTCCTGCTCCCCACCACGGCCGAGAAAGAGACAAATACAGAGTGCAACTTCTGCCCGGAGGGAGCGAGACAGCTGCATAGAAGGTACGGAATGGTTTTTATACTTTTACCTAATTCAATACACCGCTATAAAATGTCCCATTTCCTATAAATGCTATTAGGCCATAGGCGAAGCGTGAGTGCGTGAGTGAGCGTGAATTCGCTCTCAGATGTAAGTGAGATCTTACGCTGAGTTCGTACTCAAGACTATGATTATGGGCCTTACGCAACACGCATTTTCTGTACCTATGTAAAAAGGCATTTGATCTTAGATTCGTATTTATCCAGAGTTGAGAATCGAATCTGGCAAAGAATTAGGTCGAGATTCAGAAACACTCTTGAGTCCTAGCTTAGCGTGAACTCGCTCTTACAGCTGTCAAAATGATATGAAATTTGACAGTTGTGAGATTAAGCTCACACTACAAAATTATATCTGATTTGGCCTTACACCATGATTATTGTGAATTTATTTACACAACAACATAAACCTTTATGGTGGTGGTTTTTCAAAGATTTAAATTGTTAGATAGGCCCGTTTTGTGTGAATTTAAATATCAGTCTATAGTCGTCCTTCAACCGATGTTTTAAAGTCACAAATAACAAAAATTCCCTCCTGGTAACTGGTTACGAAACTTAAGTCAGGATGGCGGCTGGCTTCGAGTAAAGAAAAAATGATCTCTCTTCGTAACCGGTTACGTGCGATGATCATTGTTTCCTAGTTCACAACTGGTTACGGTTACGTAATCGGCCGAAGCGGTGACGTAGGACATGGGCCCATCTAACGATTTAAATATTTGGTGTAAGTAAAATTAGTTTATTTACAAACCCGCTTTTCCCAACTAATCGGTGACGGTACTTAGCTATTATTTCTGCTCCCACCAGATATTTGAAATGTCTGAGACGCGTGCAAGCCGACGGCCGCCCACACGTGGACTCGGCGTTAGAGAAATAATATATTCAAACACATGCTTGTAAATAGTTGTATACATAGGTATGTTTACATTGTGTCGATGCGTTTTGCTTATATATTTTAGAGATATTGGCCAGTTAATATAGACTATAGCAGATGAAGATGTTGACAATGAGAGGTTTTGAAAGTGACAGAAAAAAAACAAGCTTTTAAGTTGATAATAGATGGAGTAGCACCGAAGTGCGATATCATCGTAAGAAACTAAGCACCATGAAAAATAATTTCAATGTCAGCTGAATTTTTTATTATTATTGGTTTGTTTGTGTAATTTAAATAATACAGTACAAATTAATACTAAGTATGAAATACGAAAAGCCCAAGTTACAAGCAATAACAACGCATTTAATTTTGACATCAGACCAGTCAGTGCCATCTACCGGGGCTATCAGTACTTTATTCTTTTTTAAATGTAACCTTGAAAACCCCTCATTTATCATTTTTATGGTCCATACAAATATCTCCGTGACATAACTTTCACTTTAATATTTATACTTACTTAAACTCACGCCTAATTCCTGTAGGGTAAGCAGATACGATGAACTTCGATCTCCTGCGATCCTGGCACATAAGTCTCGCTTCCTTCATTCATCAATCTTTTTCGCATCAATAATACCTTTTTTTTAAACGAAAACATTTGCAATTGCAATCGAAGATCTGTTTAAAGAAGCTATGTATGTACCAGATCTTTATTACGATAAATAAATAACTTAAAAGCGTTTTTACTCGACTGCCCCAGAAGGAGGGTAATGGTTTTCAGGTGTACGTATGTATGTGTCCATTCCTTCCTGCCATCCAGTAGCCTAATTCGTCTTGATTGCGGGAGTATCATAGGGTATAAAAAATTATCAAAAGGTGATAGCTTATTTGCAGTCGGGATTTTTGGTTTTTTGAAATAATTTATACTTGTTTATATAAATTCTATCGTGAGTCTTTTAACTGGCCATCTGTATCTCTCATAGCTCCATATAAAGTCAAAATTATGCACCGTTTTAGAGTTATACGAATACATATTGCATGATATACGAGTGTTTTATGCATGGAATAGCATGAGGTTGGCACAATGTGAATGTATCTACATTGGAGCATTTCACACCTCAGAATGGAGAACAAACCAGATGTAGAACGTATTAATAAGGCATGATAACATATGAGGTATTTACCTACTTCAACAGTAACATGAGTAGCGTTTTTCAAGGTCAGCAGGGAACCAGCAGCGGTTTAATTTAATTAAGACCATGAGATGAGCCAACTAGCGCCGCCAATTTAAAAAAATAATATCTTCGAATATAATCAATTTTGTTAAAAAAGTTATGTAGCAAATCTTTATTACGATAAATACTATTTTTTTTAATAATATCAACAGCATTCAATTTCGGTAAGTGAGGTTCTCAGAATTGCGAAAAACGGCCGTTTTTGGCATGTTTAAAAACTACAACGTAGTCGCAATTATGATATGTATTGTATATTGAAAAAAATAGTATTTATCGTAATAAGGATTTGCTACATAGCTTTTTAATAAAATTTATTATATTCGAATATGATTTTTTTAAGATTGGCTGCGCAAGTTGGCTCATGTAAGATTAAGATTGAGTATGAATTAATAAGGCGTGACGTAACTTAATTCTATTTGATTTTCAAATGCCTGCTTACAGTATGTTATTTTTCAACTGATTTCAATTTTGTTTTCGGAGCGGACTGTAATTGTTGATGGTGGAAACAGAGTTGAATTTATGCAATGTTTATTTTGTAAAATTAAAGTTGGTAATTTTATTTTCAAAACTTGCCACTTTTTTTTATATTTTCATAATAATAATTGAGGCTCTTTTAAAAGTGTCTGTGTTTCACTATTTCTGGTTTGTTCTATCTCTGATTCATTTTATAAGATCGCACTCATTTCTCTAGAATCCATTGATGAACGTTCGCCTCTGGATTTTAAGCGCAATTTCTCATGACGTTAGAAGTTATTTTTAACTGAGCTCATGGAAATTTAACTTCTATATAAAATTTAATATTGAGTTCACACAGTTCTACGACCAAATCAAAATTTAAAATAAACATCCCCGATTCAAAGTTTTTCAAATATCAAAAATATGTAAACGGATATTACTCACTTATATTGTTGAAGTCGGCAATTAGACCGACAGTTTCAACCGATTTTGACGGTCTTTTTCGTTTTTTTCGACCTTAAAAAAGAGCGTCGAAATCGGTCTAATTGCCGACTTCAACAATATAAGTGTCAAAACAAAAATATGTATGAAAATACAAAACATTGCACCCTTTTCGTAGACGCGGAGAATATATGAATACTTTACATTTTGATATGGTAGTGGTAGTCAAATTGGGCGTTCGAATTCAGTATCAAAGTTTTTGCCCGAAAAAATCAGAGAGGATTTAGGATTCACTTTAAACATGTGTTAATATGAATGGTTTATTTGCAGGAAAAGTCAGCAAGTAAGCGCGAGCGCAGAGGAGCCCCTAGCCACGATAAAGCGATCTCAGACATTCTCACCGCAGCCTCAGAGCTTCAGCAAAGGGTACATTTGCAGGTTAGTTATATCCATCCGAAATGTGTTTGGCTGAGTTATATAAATAATACATTATGTATATTAAACTGGCGCTTACTTAGCTCAACGGCGGAGTTTAGGTTCCTAGGATGCTGGCGGCATTACCTCGCTCAACGGGAGCGAGGTAATGCCGCCAGCATCCTGGGAACCCTGCCGCATGGGGGCGACTTCAAACTATTTGTAATTCATTATAGAAATATCATGGTTTTAAAAATGTCAATCATATAATAAAGAGTATAATCTGTACCAAATCAATCGCTGGAAGATTCATGGGATTCGATTTAAACAAAAATGGTGTTCTAACAATTCCCCATGTCATATTACCTCCAACGTTAGACATTTTCACTCTACCTATTCCCTTTATTTTCACACTACCAATGTCATCAGAAATCGATCAGTTAATTGATACAAAAAGTATGGAGAGTCACAGTTGTTCTTGTGTATACTTTTTGTGGCTTATTATTCCTTCGGCCCTTCCGAGTTCCGTTACAACCTGTATACATTGATCTCCTATAAACAACTAGATACACATTCTGCCTTCTAAAATGTCCGAGCGCAAAGAAGGTCCAAACGGATGAAAGACCCTCATTTGCTTTATTTGACATTATTTGGACAACAATGGAGCCTTATTTGGACGTTTTTAAATTTGTTTTAGACCTTTGTGTATCTAGTTGTTTATAGGAGATCAATGCCTGTACAGCACAAAAAAGTGAACGCATAATTTCATAAGTAGCAACTCTAGATGCATAGCAAAACTCTGTGGATTTCGGATTGAGATTAGTTGTGTTTTCAGATTAAATCGTTCCGAGTCCGACTCGTCAATGGCACAGTACGCGCGAAGAGTGACGCTGCAGCCGCCCCCCACCACCGGGATACCGTTCGATAGAAGCGTGCGCGAGCGCAGGTCTTTGAGGTGAGCAATATTATTGTACTATTTTCCACCGTAAACTAGCGCCGCCAATCTTGAAAAAATAATATCTTCCAATTTAATCAATTTTATTAAAAAAGCTATTTACAAAATATTTATTACGATTAATACTATTTTTTAAATACTTATTTACAACGTGATTCAATTGCGGTAAGTTGTAGTTCGCATAATTGCGAAAAACGACCGTTCTTGGCACATTTGTGAACTACAACTTAGCTTGTCGCAATTATGCCGTATATTGAAAAATAGTATTCATCCTAATAAACATTTTGTAAATAGCCTTTTTTAATAAAATTGATTAAATTGGAAGATATTATTTTTTCAAGATTGGCGGCGCTAGTTGGCTCATATCAGGCCCTTAAGGTAAGTCAGGTATTTAGTCGTCAGTGTCACAATATTTTTTTTTTGTCTTAATTGCCATGTGTTTTTGGTATTATTGACAAAATATTCGTCTTATTTGTATGTACATCAAGTATTTGACAAATACGACAAACATCCAATAGCGAATACGAACAGCTAAGTGAAGTTGCATTACATAGTTTCTAAACCAACGATAATAACACCTTACATTTATATTATCCCATACAGATGGGGCCGTGTCTCCGGCGGCGCTATTCGTCGTAGCGCCACACAGCGCACGCACACTGCTCGCACGTCACTGGACCTCGCTCTGGACCTGCGCGCGCAGCACTCGCGCTTAGCGGACCTGCGCAATGAGATCGCGCATCTGGCGCACCTTAAGAAACGGTAAGGACACTTATGTGGACGGGCTGTCTTAGATATCGCTGGAGGGATGAATTGGAGAGGGATTTGGACCGACTAAAGGTACATACGTGGCGCAGTCGGTACATGACCGCCATGATGGTCTTTTCGTTCCGCAGGACCATACCGTTTTTAAGAACATTCGGTGAATATACGTAATTTATTTTGAAAAACTAATTGTCCTACTAATTAGTTTTTTCTCAACTAAAAAACTAATTTTTTCTAAGACGTTTCGATTAAAAAATAAAAATAAATTAAAGTCTTTTACAAATCGATCAGCTGACCGGTACGAAATGTATGAAAAGTCTAAAAATAAATTCGCGAAAATCTGAAAAAGTCGTAAAAAGTCGTTGTTCAATTACCGATATTGAACACCCTCCCTTCAGTTTCATATACCTTTTCCGTTACACCCTGTATACACTCGAAAAACATAACCCTCCTTGCACAGTCGGGTAAAAATCACTTTGTTAGGCCCACAGTTTAACCATTACTAATTCAACTCTTCGTCAACAGGCTAGAAGAGGCATGCACCCGCGGCGACCCGGCCGTAGCTCAATGGGTCTCTGAAGACGACACGCTTCGTCGCCTCATCGCGTCCCCGACGGAGCCTAACAGCGACCGCGCCAGCCGCCTGCTGAACCGCACCTGCCGGGAGATATACAAGCTGAGGAAGTCGCGCCAGGGGGGAAGGAAACCGGACTTGGTCACCTTCAAGTGAGTACCTAATTTTTATACGGGGATCGGTTGAACTATCTGTAATGCTAAGCCATTCAGATAGTTCAACCGACCTATTGTATATATAGTTTAGTTTATATTTTATAGGTTAATATTATAATAGTTATTTTTAATTTTTATTGTTTTATGAATAAATACTTAATTTATTTTTGTATAAATCAAAAGTTACTTTCTCTTAAAGAAAGACATCAAGTGATACGTCCTCAAGATTGGTTTACTAATTAATGACATACTTGCGATGATGATGGGAAATGTAGGTTTCGCTCTTAAGGGCTAGTTTGAGTTCAGACTATTAATACGGGCATTACAAAATAATGTCTTCCAATTTAATCAATTTTATTAAAAAAGCTATTTACAAAATGTTTATTACGATAAATACTATTTTTTAAATGCTTATTTATAACGTGATTCAATTTCGGTATGTTGAAGTTCGCATAATTGCGAAAAACGGCCGTTTTTTGGCACATTTGTGAACTACAACTTAGCTTGTCGCAATTATGCAATGTATTGTATATTGAAAAATAGTATTCATCCTAATGTACATGGCTTTTTTTAATAAAAAAGATATTATTTTTTAAAGATTGGCGGCGCTAGTTGGCTCATATCAGGCCCTTAATATCCACACTCTTCTTTCCAGAGAAAAGATGGCATTCTTCACTCGAAGCAAAAGCACGATCCCCGTACTGCCAAGCGAGGAAGGCGACGAAATCCTCTCAGAAGACGACTGGGAGGAGGTCCTCGAAGAGAGGAGGACCCCAGACGGACGCTCATCCAAGACCTCCTACGAACTCCGTCGGGACCACCGCTGCACAGACGTAAGAGAAGTGGAATCAGAAAGTTCTGAAGGCCAGAACATCCCCGAGGTTCAGGAGGAACCAGCAGTCGTTGAATGCAAGAACCCATGCATTCCGGAGACCTACGAGGCCTTGCCAGAAGAGACACCGGATGAAACCAAGACTGATGAGGTGAGGTATGAATTTGTAGTTGACAGAGTTCTCGGTGTTCAGGTTTAAATGTGAATTTGGACCGGTTTACGGTTCTTTGGAAGGATTTTTGGTCATTGGATTTGTAACGTACTGAAGATGATATTTTAATTAAATAGGATATAACTACCGCAGCCCAAATCAAGTGTCTTATTTTGTAAACAAATATGATCGTCTAATTACCTTTTGTGATAGGGAACTGATTGATCGAACCTGTTCATCACTGTGAAAATAAAGTATTCCTATCGAATAATGTGACAATAACGATCAGAGAACAGCTTAAAATGTTAGTAGAGGGTAGTTATTGTTTACAAAATAAGACACTTGATTTGGGTTTCGGCTTAAACTTGTATAGTTTAGCTGTGATCAAAATGCAGCTTTTTGCTTGATTATTGTTGCAATTTTCACGTCAGGCATCACATGTCCTTTGATTGGATGATGTAAAAATGGCTCCGATAATATTGTGGTTATGTTTCCATTGTGAATTCAGTTTTGTCGTAACATGCGTTAAGTTTTTATCAATATTGGTAAAGGTTTCGCCAAAGAAGATGTGTAGAATTCAATTTATTGGAATTTTTCCAAGCTCTGTAAATTATGATGTGAATCATTAAACCGAATCAAGTGTCTTATTTTGTAAACAAAAACTACCCTCCCCCACTAACATTTTAAGCTATTCTGTGGTTATTGCATAGTTATTTATACATTATTAGAAATGGTTACTTTATTTTCACAATGATGAACAAATTCAATCAGTCATTTCCTTCAGTTTTACATCACAACAGGAAATTAGACGATCATTTGTTTACAAAATAAGACACTTGATTTGGGCTCCGGTATAGATACAATCATTTTTTTTGGCGTAAACTATAGATGATACCTATGCATAGTTAAAATGTCATTTCTAGTACGTTATTGCTAATTCAATGTTATTGCTAGTGAAATTATGGCACCATTAAAATTGCATTGTTCATCTGTGATTAACTTTTGAGATTTCTGGATTTGAAGACTGAAGCGAATGTTTATTGTAATAATTATGTATGTTTATTGGTGATATTGTAATTGTATCTATTTATCGTAATGTTTTGTCAGAACTTAAACTGTGTACGTATGTGCAAAGACAGTGCCATAAAGTTCCATGTATAAAGAAATAAAAATTGAGCTGTTGCAGAGACGTCGCTCCTTATAAATTGTTATTAGAATCAACAGCACTAAAGTCTAGTTTTCACAAAAGAAAACATTGTTGTATAATAAAGAAGTTACATAGTTTTTTGTGACAATTTCAGTTATGGCCATTGATCTCCTATAAGCAACTAGATACACAGTCTGCCTTCTAAAAATGTCCGAGCGCAAAGAAGGTCCAGACATATGAATGGACCTTCATTTGCTTTATTATTTGGACGTTTTTTAAATTGTTTTAGTAAGACCTTAGTGTATGTAGTTGTTTATAGGAGATCAATGGTTGTGGCATCAATTTTAAACTCTGTAATTTCTTAGTTCATTACCAAGTTTTTTTTTATTTGAATAGTAGACGTGTGGTTATTAATTTACACACAAAAGATCCCAATGATGCCTCGAGATGATTTTATTATTAAATAAATCGATTCCCGTAAATTTTCAGTTAATAACGAGTTTAAGATAGCAATATATTTGAAAGCGGCTTTCTGCTTCGCTCTTAGGATTGGACGCCATCTTACCGCTCGCATTTTACTCTAAATTTATCCCTTTCTATCGCATAGAATTACCGTTTGCTAGAGCGAGAAGACAGGTTTAACACATTCGGTTTGCAACTCGTAGTGGGGAGATAGATCTCCATTTTTATATTTCAACTTATTCAATATATTGGAAAAATGTTTTTTCTCTTTCTAGCGAATGATGTTTCTAATTTGACAGTAGGTATAGATAGGGGTTACGGGTAAATGCGATGCCAGGTGAGATAGGTGCGATCATTATTCATTATCTGTTATACATTATTTGATATATTATATGACCATTTTATATTTTGTACAAAATCTTGTGCCTTAAAAATTGTTGGTGCCTTAAAGCCTGCTAGTGCCATAGGCATAGGAACGGAACGCGGAGTAATGAATCAGGAGGTGCCATATCGAACTGAGTAGGTAAAAATTAGGGATTCTGGATCTAAAGACGCAATTGATCGATCATTCCGATCATATTCGGAATGAACAATCGATTGCGTCTATAGATCCAGACCTTCCTAATTTTTACCTACTCATTAATTAATGTTGTGTATCAATCAATCGATTCATTACTTTACTAATAATGATAGATACCATTGTTCAATAGACCCTTTCATAATAAATAATAATATTTTGATGATTGAACTGATATTCAAACTCAAGAGAAGAAGAAAAAATTAGGATCTCATAAAGGTTGAGAATTTCTCAAAAACTGCTTGACAGACTGTGAAAATTATTTTGCAATTGCATAGTCTAGACTCTAAACTGTAATATCAGTGAAATAATTTTTATATTCGATCAAATAGTTTTCGCAAAAATCTTAACGTTAATTACATCCTATATGCTTTGAAATGACTATGGTCGATATTCATAAACAGTTTTGAGTAATACAGCGTTAGCTCCCACTTAAAACTGTCAAAATCGTATGAAATCTGACAGTTGTAAGACCGAACTCAAACTTAGCTCACACTCAAAACTGTCTATGAATATCGGCCTACTTTGTGAGAGCCGCCATCAAAGTAAAGGCAGATTTACATTGATCCAGTAACTGGATCTAGCGGTACTGGGTTATTGTTTATTAAATTTATTAATATTCTACTACTTACTACTTGCGTTTTTTATAATGTAAGTAAGTATGACTGTCCTACGCCTTGGGGCAACCCGTTATGGTTGGACAAAATTTGAAATAAATAAATTGTAAACGCGTCCAAATTCACCGCAGCTATCCAGCGCTGGGTCGGAATAAAGCACGTTCATATTTTTCACTCGAACGACGCTGGCTCTAGCTGCTGGATCAATGTAAATCTGCCTTTAACTCGGAACATGTCTGTCAATCGCGAAGAGAAAGTCGCTTCTCACTTCGCAACTGTGTAACGACAGTTTTACTAAGGAAATTAAGTTATGGTACCTCCTCTGTTATTCAGTACTCCATGGAACGGAAAGAAAAGAAAACGTTAGGTTCAAATGTATGGGAGAGTCACAAAACATATGCCAAACAATTTAATATAATTGTGCAGTGGACATACTATTTCAATTTTGTAAATAAATACGTAAATTAAACGTCCCACCGAAATAGTTGTTCCGCTGTAGTTGTAATTTGTAAATAGGGATCGGAGTTAGTATTTTAAGTACATAATGAATATGCTATTTATATTTGTTCCCGGAATAATTATATAAGTACCTACGTAAATTATCTCTAGACTGAATTTGATTTACTTTTTCGAAACTTTATCTAAAATTAGTAAGTATATGATTTTTGTTACATTAAAGTTAAGACAAAGTTAGTTCAGTGTTGCAAAAGCAAAAAAATGCCCATATTTATAATGTTATACAGGGTGTAACGGAAAGGGTATATGAAGCCGAAGGGAGGGTGTTCGGTATCGGTAACTCAACAACTTTTGTACTAATACAACTCGAACTTTTCGATTTTCGCAAATTTATTTTATGACTTTTCATACATTTCGTACCGGTCAGCTGATCGATTTATATTTTAATCGAATAGTCTTAGAACAAAAGTTGTTCAGTTATCTGATACTCAAAACCTTCCCATCGGCTTCATATACCCTTTACGTTACATCCTATGTAAACAATATTACGTAAACTCATATTAAAATCAGTCATGACCATGTATGTACTTAAAAACACTTCGATCGCTGATTATGAAGGATGTAGGGATTTCTCCACCGAGTATATAGGACTTGACAGGCCAAAAACATGCTTTGTATATATGGGCTCTGATTATGTGTCGGTGAAATGCCCTTTCTCCTATTAAGGCGCTGACATGAGCCAACTAGCGCCGCCAATATTTAAAAAATCATATCTTCCAATATAATCAATTTTATTAAAAAAGCTACGTTCACATTGTTTATTGCTATAAATATTATTTTTTAAATGCTTATTTGTAACGTGATTCAATGTCGGTAAGTTGTAGTTCGCATAATTGCGAAAAACGGCCGTTTCTGGCACATTTGTGAACTTACCTACATTGAATCACGTTACAAATAAGCATTTAAAAAATAATATTTATAGCAATAAACAATGTGAACGTAGCTTTTTTAATAAAATTGATTATATTGGAAGATATGATTTTTTTAAGATTGGCGGCGCTAGTTGGCTCATGGAAGGCTCTTAATAGGCCGTTTATTAGGCTTATTAAAATGGCCTAGTAATAGCTTATAAAAGGACTATTAAAGAGCTGTTTACATTAGGTTATTGCTATATTTAGGCAATCTAACTGAAATATGGAAAGTGTAAAGAGCTCTTTACATAAAGTCACAGTATATGGGACGCAGAGTACAGTGACTCCATACAAATCATCGGTAAGAGTCTCGTGGAAGCTCGGGATGATTAGTAATGGATTTGTCAGTTTGTATTGTACTGTGCATGTACTGTGAATGGTTCTTTTTAGAGAGTTTATCCTTAAGAGGGCTGGAGAAGCGCTGCTGCAAATAAGTTGTTATCCACACCGATCCCAAATAAAATATTCAATTTTTGTTTACTCATGTTGTGATAACAGTTTATTTGAGAGGTGGCCTCTCTCCAAAGGTCTTAAATATATGTATATTTAATTCAACAACGTTGTTTTCTAGAACATTTTGATCGTTTTGAAATCTAAAGCTTTGTTCATTCCAAAAGAATGTTTTTACGTTATTTGTGAATATGTGGTCAAATAAATTATGGGTCGTTCACATTTGTTTTACCTAGCTACAGAAATTAATTGCCTATCCTATTAAAACTTTTTTTCTTCTCAAAGGCAACGCTATCTTAGTAGAGAATACATCCAAATCTGATGTAGTTTAAAGTCTTCTTTTTTCATAATTATTTTTGGGAGACGATGCGGGCTAAATTAAATTTATCCGTCAGCAGAACAAATGGAGGTCCATAAACGATTTTTCGTTTTGCAATTTTGACGTACTTGTCGTAGCTTTATAGATCCATTCGTAGTTAACGAGATCTGAACTCATACTGATGGTGTATTTCTCATTTTGACGTCACTCGTACGTAAGCTTAGTATCACGCTCGTGAGCGGACATACTGTATCTTTACTTATACTGTACATTCTGTATCATATTTAATTTTATTATTAGCATAATGTATCCTTGTACATAAAACTGAAAATAATACTTCAATTTTAAAAGAATATTGCGTATTATTCTGATATTTTGACTTTGATTTTAATTATTTTATTATTAAAATAGCAATATTAGTCGATGTTAAGTATTTTTATAACATGAAAAATAGTCTTCTAGACTTAGATTGTAATGTAATGTTACATTTTTGTAAAAAATGTATATTTTATATAAACATTTACTTATACGTGAAGTTTTATACATAATTTTTGTAATTGTTACGCAGGTGAATTTGTATTTGCCAAATTAATATAAGCATTGTTTTAATTCTTCCATTAAAAAAGGGATTATTATAAATATTTTGTAAAGATGCCAATACTGACGATAGCAGGTTGATATGAATAAAAAGTGAAAATAAAAATAATAAATTAATAATTTCTTCGTTTCATTTGCAGCAACCCAAAATTTACACACATTATTATAATTCATATTGTAGGTACCGACAACAGCAGATCAATGGTAACACTAAAATTAAGTAACTACGAATTCAACTCTTACGACGCAGATAATAGGAACGGTCCAACGTCCAAAGTGTTACTTGATCTGCTGTTAGCTGTACTTACATACGATAATCTAAGCTACCAATGCCATGGCATGTTCTAAGAAAATAGCATAGAGAGATAATCTTTCTCCCTCTACGGAAATAGGTATTCATTGAAAGCATCAACACTTATAAAAACCACAAGTGGTGGACCATGGGAGGAAATAATTTCCCGTGGTACACCGAGGTGAACAGCCGAGGTGGACCACGGGAAATAACCCGTATAAATAACTGGGATCTTAAATACTTTTTGCCTACTAAGACTAACAGAAAAAAAAGAAATTAGCAGACGCTATCATTTGTGAAAATGAGACAAAAGTCATGTTAGCTAGAGAGCTGTGTCTGTGATATGTGGTTTACTCTATTAGGACTAGTGTATTTTTGACTATACATCGTATAAAGGGTGTAACACAACCCTTAGCCGACTTTGCAATAAACCCCAGTAGCGGTGGTGCTGTCATTATGGTGGTAGGTGGTGGGCAGTGAACACGCGAGCGGCCAATCCCGCAATCTCGGCTCACAATCGCTTAGATTACGCTCGGACTAACGACGTATTGCTCGCACGAACAATAACAGTGTGTCGTAAAGCCCCACTGTTGGGGCACAGGGTGGTTAGCTGCCTGGTCTTTTTTGGGCGCTCAAGTCTTGTCAAAGTCTGTGCGAGCGAAATTTTTGTACTATTTTTCGCCAATAATCTGACATTAGCGCTAGTAAAAATCGTTGCGACTCGCCCTCCAGCTGGCTAATTTGGCCTTTTTTAGGCGTTGAAGTCACTATAGTATACAATACAACACAGAATCAAAGCACATCGAGTGTAACTCTTTGGACCGTTTTTATTATCTGCATCGTAAGAGGTCGACTGCAACTGTCACCATCTGCTGTTGTCCGCACAAAAATTTCAACTCAATTGTTCCTATCACTCATGCTTCATTCGTGTGCGAGTGAGGAGGATGCCTCGCTTAGCGGCGTTTAAATTCAGCATTCACATGAAATCGCCACAACTGTCTCTGCTACGTGGTCAACCAAATATTGCACATGTTTCTAGCCTATTAAGTGTACCAAATAGGCTAGTTGCACGCACGCCACAGGATATGCTTAAATATAACCCAGATCGTAAATCGGGCCTGGAATTTTTATTTTTTGTGTAACAGCCGCGATCGTGGGGTGAGACTAATTAGGAATTTTCGGGACTCAAGCTCTTGTACTATATCGTAATCGGGGTAATAAGATTTAGAAGGACTCATTAAGAAAGTAACGAACGAATTAGAGAGACTCATTATTATTTGTTAAAGAAATTAATTTATACAGGGGCGACAGTAAGGGTAGTAAGCAAAAGTAGTGAATATTTAGATAATTGATTTAGCTTTGATCTAGGTACCACTTTTCTATTGTCACAAACATGGACTTTTCATTCATTTTGTTGTTCAATCGTATGAGACATTAATTTATTTTTTTATGTAGAAAAGGATTCGATCTAGCCGTTCCTTGGCACGCTCTATTCCAACAGAGATATGATTGGGATTTTTCGGAGACACCTTGATATTTGAATCTCACCGGTGGAATATTACTTATTTTCTTTCAATTTTAAAAGACAGTGAAGTGTCTTTGATTAACGTTTAAGTAACTAGGTAGGTACTTATCTATTACGTAACCATTGCAGCCGCGATTCTTCGGCAGAATTCTTAAAAGTTGTCTGAACGAAATACGTCAATTTGCTAGGCACTTTCCGCTGGCTTATACGACATAGATTGCAATGGTTCGGTTAGATTAATGTGCTATCGACTGTACAGTTACAAAACCGAAATAACCGGGCATATCTACGAAACTGTCTACAAAACTAATGGACATTCTTTAGTATTCAAAGAATTGACAACACTTTACAGAAGGGTTTACCAATGACGTCTGTACGATATGGAATAAACAAAATCCGAGGCAGCTTTTAGGGTATCCCATCAATCATCTCGCGATATAGGTACCTCTGATATACAACGGCTACCTGTCGTTTGAAGTTTAGTTGGGCGAGAGTTGAGGGTGCAAGTTATAAGCGAAACGGGAAAAGGAATTTTCGGCGAAATATTATTATCGATACTGATGCCAAAACACCAATTTTTAGAATTCTCGTCTGTCTGTCGACGTCGATGTTCAAGCTTAAACGCCAAAACTGCTGGAAGGATTTTGATGGGACGTTCACTAGGAGATAGATCAAATATCTGGGGCAGCACATAGGCCATTGCGGTCTACAAATACAAAAATGTTTATTTGGAAGTAAAAACTAAATACAGCTCAATAAAAGCTATTCACTTCGGCTATACTGTGGAGATGGAATTCTAGTGTCAGCGATAGGTTTCCCTGTGCTGCGGTTACCAGTGACTCGGTTACACCAGTGTGATATGTGATTGAACCACGTACCCAACCAGAGAGGAAGAGCTGCCTTTCAATACATTGGAAAAAAATTCTGGAGGTCTATAGCTGAGACCAGCGACTTATAAGTATAGGAAATTGCAGGTACAGCTAGTGAAGAATCATCATCATCAGCCTGTATCAGTCCACTGCTGGACGTAGGCCTATCCCTAAGCGCGCCACTCAGCCCTACCCTCGGCCCTCTGCATCCAATCCCTGCCATCCATCTGGTCGGGGTCGTCCGACACTACGTTTACCCGTTCGTGGACTCAATTCGAGAACTCGTCTACCTCATCGGTTATCGGTTCTACGACAGATGGGGGGGGGGGGGGGGGGGGATCCCACACTACGTTTACCCGTTCGTAGTGCAGAATATGCCTCCGCTACAGCTTATGGCTCGGCCCAAGTTAGTGCGTGACCGCTCGCGTCACGCGCCGCCTCACCCGGAAATGTCCGGCCAGGGGGGCTGCCAAGAAAGGGGGGCCAGGGAGGCATTAAGGCATACAACCGACGACGCCACTTGGTATTATGGAAATTTCGTAACATTACTGCACTGGGCGGCATTCGCTTGGATTGTTATGGTTTCGATCAAGTCGAGATTAGGATTAAGGCTGTGTTTGAGGCTTTGTTTTAGTATGCGTTAGGGTGAAAATATGCGTCTTACAATAAATATTTTTGTTTCTTAGGGCCACTTGCAACTACAAGATAACGGCTAAATACTAACTCGGGTTAAGTTTGACGCTTAGCGTACCAATACGTGGTGGGTTAGCCAGTTTTTCAATTCTATAAAAATCTAAATGATAAATGGAGAAAAAATTTCATCACGACCGGGATTCGAACCCGGGACGTCGCCATTCCGTGGCACGCTCTATTCCAACAGAGCCATCGTGATTCGTATCCAGATCGTGAATTTTGTCTCCATTTATCATTTAGATTTTCGTTTCGCATAGCGCATATGCAAGAAAATATCAAAACATATCTATAAAAATCATTAATAAATCTAATAAAGCTGTATGCGACGGCGTTGGCGCTTTAAAAATGGAATCTTAATTTTCTTGAATTAAATCTCAGTTTGCGTTATATATTTCGCCACAGTGGTGTAGTGTATTCGTATGCTCAGATTCCCAATGCAGTTTTTTTCACCGCTTTCATCATTTCATTATCAGTCTATTTTTATGTCCAAACTTTCCCTTACATCTAGATAATTCGGGAAATCTTTAATCATATAGGTTATTAGTCATAAATGTGATTTAAAGTACATCCCTTTATCTCTTAAGAAGGGACCACCATACTTACCCTTTAACGCAGTGGCGCGTATTCATAAATGTGATTTAAAATTATGCAACTTTCTATCTTAACATTTTTTAACGAAGTGTGAAAGGAATAGCAACGTTTTAAGAGAAGTGAAGTTTACCTAGGTTTATGAATAACAGCAAGTGTTTTGAGATTTTTAAGTACTGAAGTAGTAGGTATATTATCAATGCTTTCAAGTCTCAAAACATTGTTTAAGGGGTAATGCTAAGAGTATAAAGCTAAGTGCATTAAAGTATGATGAAATATAATCATTTGAATAGGTAAGATTCTTCCTCAGACCACTTACCCAATAGACATGAAATCGGTAAAAAAAAAACATTGCCACTTTTTCAATGGAGCCCACCTACAAAACTTATTACAGGTTTCATATTGCATAATCATAATCAGTATCATTTTCTACTATTCTCGCAACTCCTATAGAAGAATAACAAAAACAATGTATAAATCGGTTCGATTTCTTACTATTTTCTGTTAAGCTGTTTTTTTCGAATGGCAATTTGTACAAAACTTTTTTAAAACCAATAATTTTCATAAAAAACGGAGATATTTTTACATTTATTCGTTATCTTGTACAACTTACGGTTGATGGTGGGGCCGCATCTGGCATGGTCATTTGCAAGCGAAAAATTCTGTCAACGATGAGAGCATAGAGACGAAGCGGGGGACAGGGGTGTCGTATTAAAGAGTTGTGTACATGTCGATAATATCTCTATACCTCTATCTAGAGGACACGTGTCGCGCGCGATGCAATTTTGCGCTCATTTGCGGGCAGACACGGCCCTCCTGTTACTATGGGGTAAGTGGTCTGTGGATTCTTGAGTACTTAGGTACCTAAGACCTTTGAACACCTAGGGCATAGAGACATAGCTACACGACTCACAGACATCCTTTTTTGTTTCCACACAAATTACGCAGTAATTCAGTTACTACTAGCCCCTATGTAGTGATGGTGGTACATGTAGTAACAATGGCGGCTACACAATGGTCACCGTAGCCGCCGTCGGTATGCCGTGGACAGGTCATGAATACCGACACGACGGCCATTGTTGGTGGACGGTAAGGTCGGAGTGCTACTAATAGCGAATCATTCACTGAGCATCGCGTTCTCTCTACGTCAACTCTCGCAGCGTCGGTCGCGTTCACATTACTCTGGTTCCGTCGCCGCCTTGTTCCCGCTACGTCGCGGGCCCGGGCCACTACTTACTATACATATACAACGGGACGAATATAACTACCTACTAATGCCTATGGGAGGGATGACCTTCGCAAGCTGGCTGGCAAATACTGGATGCAAACGACGTATATATAAATGAATATGAATATAAGTTTGATTTTTCACGGCTGCTTGAGGTTACAAAACTTTGTATTAATTTCAACTTGATCCGTCCATGCATTTGAGATATGGGTCAGACAGACAGACACACAGACGGACGGACGGACAGACAGAAGGACAACAAAGTGATCCTATAAGGTTCTCTTTTGAGGAACGGAACCGTAAAATTATTACAGATTCAGATTTATGTCATTTATTGCAAGTAAATGTGTATATATTTTACAAGTCAATATTTTGTTGTAGAACTTACTTTACAAGGCAACGCTTAAATTCCCTCTAAATACATTATCACAGTTCGCCGGATTACGCTATAAGGGAATGCATTTTACCCTCCAGTTCTGAATTTCATTCGTAGGTACATTAAGAAGAAATCGCTCTGCTCGAACTGGGACCCCACCCCAAAAGGCGGTGTTTCGTAGTAAATGGCACGCAAATCGCATTGCCATGCGATCAAAACGCTCTACGTAGCGCTTAATTAACATTTTATTGATAAATTCGTGCTAGTCGAACAATTTTAGTGGTATCTAACAGGACTCTATGTAGAGTATTGTAGAGTCCGCCTGTAATTCGTGCTAGTCGAACAATTTTAGTGGTATCTAACAGGACTCTATGTAGAGTATTGTAGAGTCCGCCTGTGTAAGTACTTGCTATGCAATGCTAACCTTACGCTTGATATTAGAGACAAGTTTCAACTTTTCTTCCAGTTTACGTTTGTACAGAAATTAAATATAATATAATTCAGAGGTACATAGAATAAAGAGTAGATAAAATAGCAATTACATAAGATTGAATAATGGATACAGCTGACTCTAAAATTAATAATAAAATTTGAATTAAAATTAAAATAAATAATAAAAAAGAATCAAAAATAGTACCGATAGCTCGGGTAGAGGCACTGATTTCTCGACTTCGCACCTCAAAATTAAAGAGCATCAATGCACGGGCTAACCTTGTTTATTAATTGAATGTCTACTTTTGTGTGGTAGGTACAGTCGAAGACAGAGATAAGTATAAGGGGGCCTCAATAAGGTTGAGATTTTCTCAAGAACTACTGGACCGAATTTAATAATTATTTTACAGTTACATAGTTTTAACTTTTATCTATCAAATAGTGAAAGAATTTTTGCAGTAGGTCAAGTAGTTTTTGATAAAATCTCAACCTTAAAAACTCTCCTGTACACCGTTCTCTGTGTTCCACCGTACGAGTATACTATTCTTCTGGAGTTAAAGGTGTCTTTAAATGACTTTTAATTGTGTATTTCGACCCGTTTTAATCAAAATTTAGTGCATTTTAATTAACAAGTCGGAAGTCTAAACGGGGTTCATTTTCCTAGTCATCGCTAATTGTGGCTTCACAAGGGGTTTTGGCTCGTGCCAGCCCGTTCAATACCCAATACCTCCGTTCAAATATACTCAAAGGTACTAGCTTATACAAATACAAGCAAAAGTGTTCGTCATGGCGTATTTGAAATTGCTGCGGTTATTAAAACCATTTACAAAAAATACCTCGTCAAATTCTAAGGTATGTGTATTTTAAGGCATGTGTTTGGCATCAATCTGCACTGTCCCCGCGTTGTGGATCATGGTCTGTGCTCGAGCAGTGGGGACATAAAAATAGATTGATGATGATTTCTCGAATGGAGGCCATGAACGGGTAAATTATATGTCTTTACCTATGGTCTAAAGTAAAAATTACGACTATATCACTCCTAAATTGTGACACATTTTTATATAAGAATCACAATCACTGCAGCGCAACGGCGCTCCATATTGCCCGGGGATTTTTCCTATGAATATAAACTATCCGCATTTTGATAAACGATTTGAATATTTTTACCTGAGCCAAAAATAGAACACACAATTCTAGTATTCGCTGTCGACCTTCAATTTCCTTTACAATAGCGTACCGCTCTCAACTCTGAGATTGTTTTGGGAGCGATCTCAAGATGGAGTTCCTATTAATAAACGGAACTTCAAGTGCACGTTTAGGATTCTGGTATCACGTGTATCAAAACTCAGCACTTTCAAGCTCAAACTAGAGATCGTATTTGCTGAGTTCAATGGGACCGAGACTTGAATGCATATTTGCTCAAGATTTGTCTATTAATTGATGACGTACTTGAGATGCTGATCACGTCTTAAGTGTTACTCAGCTGCGTTCGCAATTGAGAGCTGTCTTGAGATCAGTCTATTAATACGGGCCTAAAAGTATTAGTTATTACTTTACTCTACAAATTGTTCATATTTTCTGATCTCATTACTATTCTTCCATAATAACAATGTAAAGTCACCAGCATATCGAAAAATTTGTTCTAAACCGTTGCAATATAGGCCATATTACCGTCGCATAAAGTGTCATTAGTCTCTACATGTCTGGTAGAGACACAGCTGCGCCGGCGCACCTGTCGCCGCGCGTGCTAGAGCGTAGATCCTTCTCGGGATCATTGGGGTAAGGCCAACGGGTCCACTACTCAACTATGTAGAGACAATCGACACTCAAGTACAGCCTATATTCTACGCAATTGTGTTATGGCATATATTACAAAGGGTGTGTGTAGGTAGAGCTCGGTCGACTGTACCCAGTAGAAATTACAATAACATTTGTTGCCAAAGTATCTAGAGACATTTTGCAAGTGAAGAAAACATCGTAAGAAATAATGTTTATGGAGAGCTGCATATGCATCGATGATAGCCAATTCTGTGTCATGTTTTTCCAATTTTAATACCTACATACTTCGTACTAAATTCATTTTGCCAAAAAGGGAAACATGAAAGAAATACTAATTTGTGATATATTTTCAGCATGATTATGTGAGTTAATTTATGCATTACAATTGCTTTAGTCAATTCCACATATGTACTTACATAATTACTCCCTCCCTTTGGTCGGGGGGTGTCCCACGCTTTATCCGTTCGTACGGTCGAAGACAGAGAAAGGTACAGTATAGTTTTTAAGGATGAGATTTTTTCAATAACCCAAAATTGCAAAAATTCTTACACTGTTAGATAAAATTTAGGACTGTGAAAAAATATTAAAGTCAAAGTCAAATTTCTTTATTGCAACGCAATAAAGCAAATTGCAACTTTGTGTACATTTTTGTACTGCAACATATTTTTAGAATTTACATTTACACCATTTACACATTTGCAAGGAAAAGGTGCCAACGCTGAGGAGAAAAAGTAGCAAAAAACTCTCAGCAGCACATCTTTTAAAATAATAATAAATAATAGCACAATAAATAATAATACATAATAACTAGGTATTACACACCTATTACTATTATTAGTAATCTACACTTTATCCCTCATGCGGAACCGGCGACACACACCATGCATGTTCATCATTAAATTATTAAATTCGGTATAGTGATTTTGAGAAAATCTCAACCTTATTGAGGCCCCCTATATACTTATCTCTGTCTCCGTGGGTGACTGGTACAGACTGGATGCAAAAGGCTGAGAGTCTTTGGGAGAGGCCTGTGTCCAGCTGGACTGATACGGCTGATGAGATACTCTATGGGTGATGCCCCATCTGTGTTTTGCGTTGCGTCGTCGCAGGCGTCGACGCTGCGTCGTCGCAGGCGTCGACGCTGCGTCGTTTTACATATATATTTGTTGTGACATGCCTCAAGTTGATCCGTTGCAACGACCATCACCCTATGGCCCGAATTCACAATCACACCGTCGATAACACGCCACAATTTTCATGTCAGCCAATCTGCGTAAGGGCTAGCGAATAACAGAACGGCGCCGGCGGAAGACACCGTGTACGACGCCATATACCGCGCCAGTGGACGGCGCCGTCCGCCGGCACGAATGTTGTCCGCCTGTGACCGGTAGACGGTGCCGGCAGACGTCGTGCACCGGTAGACGGTGCCGGCAGACGCCGTGACACGCCGCGTCATGCGACGGCACGGCGCCACGCCGTAGCGTTGTACGGTGCGCGAGGCGTAAGCTCAGGTTTACATTTGTGTGAGTGATAGCGGTACAAGAGGTGAAGTGCGGTGCGTGCGCGGCAGGGTGTACTTTGTTGCGTTTGTATTGGACGCGTTGCGCCTCAGGCCGAATATCACTCTACACTGGCTGTGTGCACTCACACAAATGCAAACCTGAGCTTACGCCTCGCGCACTGTACGTCGGCCCTTAGGCATTGCTAATGGTTCATCTCAATATTGCAACGTTTTCAGCATTTTTCGAGATTCTAAATCCACATTTACAGATCAAAAACCTTACAAAACATGTTCAGTGTAACGTGTCGAACCGAAATTCTCTCGCAAAGTATATGTATGTAATCATCACGATCATTACATGCTCTGCCGGTCTGTCCGTCTGTCTGTCCGTGGCCGACCGTAACCAGACGTTTCCGATGTTGGGAAACTGTGGCTTACTAAATGATTTACAAAGGGTTTGTGTAGGTAAAGCCTAAGGCTAAGTGGCTAAGCTTAGCCATTTAGCGCGGGAATGCCGCCAGTGTGATTGCTGGCACCATTCCAAGAGAGGTGAATTTTTAAAATTTGTTTTAAATATAGTTTTAAAATATTATAGTTATAAAATTTTTGCCGTGGGCAGGACTTGAACCTGCGACCTTGGTCATTCCGTGACACGCTCTTACCAACTGAGCCACCACAGGCAACGCCACGCCCACCGAAAATCTTCATCGCTTTATACATACTTAAAGGGTATGTTACGCAATTCCATCTATCGGACAATAGTAGTAGTATTCCGACAACCATGTCTAACATTCGGTTTATAACATTTAGTTTTTCATCATGTTATAGTTTTTAATTTATTTTTAGGTACTTAATTAAACAATAATACAATAAATATTCAAATATAACCATAAGCAAATGTTATACCTTACCACTATAAGTCTAAGGAAGTCACTATAAGGCTAAGGTAATACTGCAGCGCAAGCGACGCAGGTTCTACTCCTGCTCTAGACTATTTAATTGTGGAGTGCTTTCGTTCGGGCTTACAATTATCATCAAAATCATACTTCTTTTATTGCAAGTAATTTAATAATTTTTCATGATTTTTTTACTTTGACTTTAGGTCGTTTTAGGTAGTTTATAATCACATATTAAAATTGTCCTTTAGTTTATAGCTATATTACTTTTTAACTTATCATAAGGGCTCCAACAGACGAGCGGCAGTGTGAAAGCGGCAGCTCGCGACGTCGTCGCGCGACTGCCAAAGTGTCGCGAATTGTCGCGCGTCGTCGTGCGGCGTCGCGCGACGTTGAGCGGCGACACTGTTGCGAGCTGTCGTTTCTGTCGTTGATATTAACACATTGATCAACCTCTACACGGACTCATGTAGCGGTGGATGACTGAAACTTGGGTTTCCTTTATTGACAAATATTCATTCATGTAGAGTCGACTATTCTTTCAGTCAAAATTCGTACTCTCGAATAGTCATGGAGTCGCAAGCAAAGCCCTAACAACTTCTGTACGACATTCGACCACACGACTTTCCTAATGAATAAATATTGGATTTTTTGGGTCAGGCCCGAAAATTACATTAAAAAAATTGAATTTTCAAAATACAGAGGCAAGACTAATAATTTCCATTGGCTATTGAAATATATACGTTTCTCTTCTCTTTATATTATATAGAAGAAAGTTAATCAGATAATGCAATAATATCACAAAGCAAGTGAACCAGCCCGGCCACAGCTTTCCATCGTCCGGTGTCTGCGGTAAACGCTCGTTTAAGTCATTATCAATTTAGCAAGCCCCCGTATTGGGCGCTTAAACATACATTAGTGCTAACCTGGTTTGCTTTCACACTTCTGCCATGTTAGCCATAAACATGGCTTAAATACATTATTTATTTTATTAATGGACTCGACTGTTCGTCATGTTACAGAAAATTCAATATATTCAATAGTCTTCTATCTTCCTCCAGGGGAGTCGCAGTAGCGTCTTCACTCTGGACGAAGCAGCTCGACAGTCACGTTCACTCCCGAGCTTGTAGCGGGAACTCTTGATAAAAGCTTGAAACTTCAGATCTTGCATAAATAATCCAATAACTTCCCCGCACTGTCATTCGCGAACATTTTCTGATTAATTTACCGTTTCCCGCCATTTTCAAGAGAACCCTTAAATACATTAAAAAACAGCGGTAATGGCAGTCTGTCATAGAGTTGTCTGTCATCTTTCATAGAGTTACAACCACTACCGCTGGAGTTCTGCTGCCATTGCATTTCCGCCGCTTTTTAAATGTATTTTAGAGGCTAAAATACATTTAAAGAGCGGCGGATTTCAAATCTCTGTATTTAATTTATATGTAAAGTATTTATATTTTTTAGTCTTTTATAACCAACATCCAATCCAAGACGATATTCTCAATGAGTGTACGGTCGAAGACAAAGAAAGGTGTACAGGAGAGTTTTTAAAGTTAGGATTTTCTCAAAAACTGCTTGACCGATTGTAAAAATTATTTCACTCTTAGATAGATAAAAAGTTAAAACTATGTAACTGTAAAAGAATTATTAAAATCGCCCCAGTAGTACTTGAGAAAATCTCAACCTTATTGAGGCCCCCTGTATACTTATCTCTGTCTTCGTGTGTACATTTTTACTTGTATTTTTTACAAGTAAACAATACGGCACCAGCTGTCTTATAGCTCTATAAATAATATAGAGCCTACAACCTGACAGAGTAACGGGTTCTTAATTAATACAAAACTTAAAATAAATGCTTTGACCTTCCATGGACCAGTGGCGCTTGCGACTATTAATCTAAAACCTGTCTATACTCATAATCTATACCTTATTCGTCGAAAACTGATTAAAAGTTAGTTAAAGAAAAACAAACTTTAACTATCACTATACACATTTGAGTTTTTAATGTAAAGCACCAACTAAATTTATTATTGTCAATTCGAAATCGATCTTGTTAGGATTAAAAGAGAGTTCATTTTTTATTAAACATAAAAGGATGTGTTTATCGACTCTACTTGGACAAAATTTACCCAGCTATATCACTGATTGGAAATCAATGGCTCTTAAAGTATTGTATTAGAGTTCATAATGGATTAAAGAGTAGTTTTTAATACTGTTATGATATTAGCCAATCAATAAGTTGTTCTGTCTATTGTACAGACTTCTGTGCGATTGATGAATGGCAACTTTTGATATTTATTAGCTCAATGTTGAATAATAGTTTGCAATTAGTTTACAAGCTTTTGAAGTACATGCCAATTAAAGACCTAGGCTATCCCTACCTACTGGAAGTTAACGACGGGAGAAAATTGGGAGGGGCATGCGTTTCAATCGGCCGCAGGCCGCAAGCCGCAAGTGTATGTGTCAGGCTTTATTTTCGTAAAAACTTTTTATAATAAAATTGACAATTTTAAACGACTTAAACGTAGGAGTTTGTCAACTCATCTGTATTTTTTATGCCAGAGTAACAATTATAATATAATACTAGCTGTACCCCGCAACTTCGTTTGCGTAGAGGAGGAGGATGGAGGAGATCAGGAGGTAGATCTTCCTCTCTGGATCCTTGTTTCCACATGACATACCGCCATGGCTTATAGATATTTCAGCTATCCCTTAGTGAAACTCCCATCAAAATCCCTTCAGTACCTAGTTATGGTGTGATACTTGCACAAAGTCACAGATATACAGACAAAAATTCTAAAAATTAGTGTTTTGGCATCAGTATCGATCCTAAAACACATTACAATTATTCTTTTCAATAAATATCAAATATACATTCACAACTTTTTTACAGTCTTATTATATGTATAGATAGATAGATAATTTGATTCAATTTGATTCAGCATGATATGAATCCTATGTTAGCCCCATGATACACTCCGCGGGCTTAGTGTGAATACCAATTCAAAAATGGTTTAAAATGGTTTAAAAATGGCTTTAATTTTTTATTGTACTCAGGCGCAGGTTTCCACCCAAAAAAAGTTGCCGTTTTCAGAACTTTCGGCTCAAATACGTAATATTTGACCCCTGAAAATACCAACGAGAAATACTCATACATATACCGAATACCAAATCAAGTAGGTATCTCATTTTGTAAACAAATATGATAGTTTAATTACCTGTTGTGATGTAACACTGAAGGAACTGATTGATTGAATCTGTTCATCAATGTGAAAATAAAGTGATCCGATCTAATAATGTGAAAATAACAATGCAATAATGCAAAAGCTTAAAATGTTAGTAGTTTTTGTTTACAAAATAAGACACTTGATTTCGGTATAGACAACGCTACGCCACGCTCCAGTGACATTTTTTTTATAGCAAATATGTCAAACCCATACTTTTTAATTTATAATCTACTAGCGATTGTTTAACATTTGATAGTTGGTATGTGATTCGGTATACAGTACTAGTAATTGCCAATATGGAACATCTTCCAACGTGGGTTGCGCTATAACAACTTATTATGGGGCAGCCACTTCTCCGTCCCTCCTATAATTTATACAGGTGCATATCTCAAAACTTTTGAAAGGTGCGATCGTGACACGTGCTTGCTCGTAACATAAATTTTTGCCGAAGTATCGGCGAATGCGGCATAAATTTTATTTTATGTCTCACAATTAGGTGTCATTTATGTTTCGAAACGAACACAAACAAACACTATAACTTTCCTGTGATTAATGTTAATTTAGTACTTAAAATATGTTATTTATAGATTGCCGTTATGGTATAAAATTGGGGTTGCTCTTGTATTTTTTGATAAGAATTCTAAGAGGAAACTACGAGGAAACAGGTATAGAGACTTTATCTACCTGTAAGATAACGTTATCTTATTTTTTGTATGGTCGGGAATGACGGAGCATCCGCCTTATAAACCCTAATTATTAATGTAATGACAAATCGTTTCCAATTCTAATAAGATCGACTTTGGATTAAACTTAGTATCGAAGGCGTATTCAGTCTTTGCTTTTTATTAATCATCAGTAGGTACAAGCCTACCTATTTAAATGACATTCTAAAGTTTGAAATGCGACAATTTTGATATTAAATTTGTGGTTGTGAATATACCTACCTATATGGATATAATCTCCGGCTACCCTGCAAAGGATAGATAGGCCTTAAAGTTTCTGGCTCGTAGTTATAAAATCTTCTAAACGGTGGCTTAATTTGTCACTTGTTTAATCACCGATTTTGTACGGTGAAATAAAGTCATTAAACAACTACATAACTTTAAGTTACCTTATATCTAGCGGTCCATTTATAAATAACTCTCAAATAAACGTGAAACAAAGCATACGTCGTCGACTCTACAAGTATCCATGAAACTGTAGAGTCACTCTATACTACAACTATCTACGATATATCATACTTGCAGTCATCCAAAAAGGTTGGCTGTACCATAAACTATGCTCTATGTCTCTAGCTACTATGTTCGATGTTTGCTATTGTTTTTTAGTAGTATTATAGACAGGTGCGAAGGCGTACGGTACGCTGCTAGTGTGGCCAGAGGAAGAATTATATGTGAATTTAGCTGTTATTTAGGGTTTTGTAGGATTTAATAGGCGTGGAAACTTAAAATTTAAACCACGCTAAATTTTTAAACATGGTGTTTCACTCACTCTTACGCGATGTAGCATATGAGTGACAGTGACTGTTGCGTTTAAGTTTAAGATTAGATTTCACAGCCACGATATAATCAAACATACAGATGATTTGAAACATCGCATTAAAGATTTTTTTTTAAATTAAAGATTTCGCATATTTTAGTGCTATGCTACATAATATTATTACCCATGATAATAATATTTATGGTGATTCCAGCCAGAGTGTGAGGAGAAAAATGTACAGGAGAGTTTTTAAGGTTGAGATTATCTCAAAAGCTACATTTCAAGAATTCTTTCACAAAGTTATAACTGTGTAACTGTAAAAGTATTATTAAATTCGGTCCAGTAGTTTTCTATGTGTGTGATATAGCTGACGAATGACAATGATAGCTTCGTTTAGATTTAGGATTATATATGGAGATCACGCCAGAATCATACCTATTTTATTAGCAGGTTATATTCAGCAGGTTTCTAAGCAACCATGATGGTCACACTATCAGCATTGCGCATACGCCAGTCTCTAAAAGGCTTGCGCAGGAGTCGACCGCGCGCCGACTCTGCATCGCTCGACCAATCACGTGAACGCTTCCATTTTCGAAAAATATAAAAGTTTATCGTTTTTATTTAGTGATTTGTGTACCAACTAGAACTGTGTTAGTGGTAGTGTTTTGTGAACTCCAGAAATTTGAGAAATACATACATTGAAGTTTTCGAAGTGTAATTTTACAAAATTGATTTTTTTAGTTTTTATAACTTGGAGGTGTTTTTTTGGGAATTCTTTTCGGTGAGTTAAGTAATTGTAGTCGAGTTTTTTTTAAAGTAAGTTCTAATTTGGGCGTGCTTTATTGTTATGGTGGGATGGTCACGATGTTAGGCTGCGTGCACATTGAAGGTTGTGGAGGTTGGGGAGATTACAGATAAAAAGGTTAAGGCGAGATAACCTAAAGGTTAATAACAGTATATCGTGAGAAAGTGTTTCAAAGTTCAAATTTTTTGAATTTTTTAAATATTCTACTCAGATCTATTTGTAATTTCTTTCGGGTTTAGATCAAACAATGAATCTTAACCTGAGTAATGACTATAAATATGATAATGGGAGATACAAGATAATACAATTTTTGCAAAAGTTTTACACAAAGAAGAAGGACAATTAGTAGCACAATTGGCGGTATTATTGTTGAAAGCGATCTCTTCCAGACCATCTTGGGGTAGTACACATCAAAGTAGGTACATCAAGTAACCCTTTGGACCGTTTTTGTTGTCGAGTTTAAATCGTAGTGCAAGTGTTGATATGCTGTCGTTCGTACCATCATAGCGACTGGGAATTCGAACCTAGAACTCTTAAATTTGCGCTGAAGGCACTCATGCATTTATTATTACTTAAATAGACTAAATATACTTTCTTCATGTGATTTTTGGCTGCCAAAAATTAGCGAAACGTGAACTTAAGTATGATATGAACTAATTTATTATGTTTCTTGCAAATAAATAGATTTCATTTCATTTCATGCCGACTATCTAGATTCTAGGCTAAGGTGGTCGTCGATAACAGGTATAAATATTCAAGGTTATAATGATTACCTTTGCAATAATCCTACAAGTCTACGGAAGTGTCACGTGTGACCTAGGCTTTACTCTTAATGATAGTGTACGTGTTTTGATGCAGAGAATCGTTTAATTATACTTACCTACCTACATGTTGGAGTGTGTAACGTACTAATGCATGTTAAAAGATGCTAATATTATTTAGACAAGCAAAAGTTTTAAGTTTTGTTTGTTGGCATTCAACCGTATAATGCTGAAATTCAGAGATCATCATCATAAATTCATTCCATGTAGAGGTAGACAGCGACGACGGACTTCCATCTGCTGCGATTCTGGTATACAACTAGCTTTATCTAAATTTCGTCAATCTCTTCATGTGTTCTCGTCGGTTAAATTCAGAAAAAATGTAGATTAATTCTTAATTATATATTTTATCAATGGACTCGACAGTTCGTCATTTACCATGTACTCGTAGGTACAGAATATTCAAGATAGCATTGTCTTCTCTTTCTCCAGAGGAGTCGCCGTGGCGTCATCACTCTGGGTATCCGCGTCTTCTTGTCTTCATCCAGAGGAGTCGCCGTAGCGTCGTCACTCTGGACGAAACAGCTCGATAGTCATGTTCACTCCCGAGCTCGTAGTGGGACGCTTGAAACTTCAGATCTTGCATGTATTATCCAATAAATTCACCAAATTCGCGAACATTTTCTGATTAACTTAACGTGATATTAAACACAAAATAACCACTGTAGACAATAGCATGAAAATTATCAAATAATTTCGTAATCGTCGTTTTCCGGAGGTCCATCTTCAAGAGACCCCTGATTAATTTTTTGCAATTACTATTGTGGACCTACTCGAAACTGTCTACTAGTAAAATATTTTTACAATCGGTTAAGTAGTTCTTGAAAAAATCTCAACCTGAATGACGACCCTGTATGCTTTTCTCTGTTCTCGACTGTACAGTCGATAACAGTTTTTTAAGGGACGGCAAGCAAGCTATGAAGGAAAACATCGTGAGGAAACCTGCATGTCTGAAAATAATAAATTGTAGATCACCTTAAATTCCAAACATTTACGGTTTTTATTCATAAAAACTCATGTGGAGTTTTTAAATTAGATTTTCGAACCCAATTATCTTTATAATACTTACCTGCCTGAGTTTGCATTATTTTTGGCCTCTCAAGTGTTCTCGAGAGGCCGATAAAGATTAATAATTTATAGCTGTTAGGATACCTATAGGTAATGCCTGTATGACTGGACAAACGAGATCCAATTTATGAAGGTGACTTCTTTATATAAAAACTTGGTTGAGTTGTACATTAAAAACCATATATTATAAATAGGTAGCACCTCTAATCTTTAAAAAAATATCTTATAATATATTTTATTATTATTAAAAAAGCTACTATGATTATTATGTATAAAAAAATCTTTATTAATCACATCAAAGAAATTACTTAACCTACAATAACAATGTTTTAGGAAATAGTGACTCAGGTTCTACGAGAAGAGCTCGGTGGCTCAGTGGTTGGGTCAATGGACTTGCGATACGAAGGTCACAGGTTCGAATCCCAGCCAGGGCAGCCATGTACCAATGAGTTATCCTCGTTTTTTTCTACGTAAAATCTTACGTACATTTACCGAGTCCTCTCAAAACGGCGAAGGAAAACTTCGTGATGAAACCTGCATGCGGTTGAAAAAAAAATCTAAGGCATGTTTTAATCCGCCAATCCGCAGTGGGCCTGCGTGGTGGATCATGGCCCCAGCTTCCTTGATGTAAGGCAAGGTCTGTGCCCGAACAGTGGGGCAATATAAATAGACTAATGAGGTTATAGGATGAGAGAGTCTGGTGTCTGAGCTAGGTGACCTGTGTTACAGATCACCAAAATGAAAAAGTATGGAATAATTGAGCAGGATAAGTCCAGTGTCAGCATTGATCTCCTATAAACAACTAGATACACAGTCTGCCTTCTAAAAATGTCCGAGAGCAAAGAAGGTCCAAACGGATGAATGGACCCTTATTTGCTTTATTGGACATTATTTGGACGTCAACAATGGACCCTTATTTGGACGTTTTTTAAATTGTTTTAGTAAGACCTTTGTGTATCTAGTTGTTTATAGGAGATCAATGAGTGTTATTTATTTATTTGAATATGAACAATACTTATGTAATATTTTTTTTATATTGTATCAGTTCTTATTACTATTATATTTACGTAACAGTAACAATCGACCATTAGGGCCGTTTGCCATTACATTTGTAATCTATACGAAGATTGCCTATTGTGTAAGTCTATTCTATACGATGTGTAATTTGTGTAAATTGATAGAAAACAAACGATTATGTATAAATAACTTTGGTAAATCTATGGAAACCGTAGTTTAAAATAAAGAGGACGGGGAGAAGTCTCCTAATACAATTTGCTATTGCATCGAATGTTCGATATTGATCACCAAAAGATTTAATCCAACAAAATATTAGTATTTTTGCGTTTTCTAATTAAAGATTTATAGAGATCGGAATCCTTAATAATTCAATACTTCATTTATTCAACCTTAGGAACTCTATACACTTGGTTATGTCATATATAATGTAATAATTTATGACATAAGGTACAGAATACAAACTAGGTTATGGCTGGATGCACGAACAGAGAAACAGGGCAAAGAACCGACCCACGGGATATAACAAAATTATCTAATAGCGGCTGTAAAGAGGCCTTGTTTTACAATGTTTTTTTGTACTTATTATGGATAAAAATATTAATAAAAGTAAAGGAAAATATGGTAAACACGTATTTATTCTTTTGTATCGAAAAATTAATTAATCAGTACACGCGTTGATGTCTTTTGTATGGGAACAAAATGCAAGACAGGAATTCGATCGATCGTTCTCTGTAGATCTTACCTTTGAGTCACACATTTTGTAATAATAATAAGTAAACTTATGTACATTTTGGAGATTCCATCGCACTTACTGTCACAGAGGCCAGTTTCGTTGACTTGTCTATATTTAGTAGAGAAGCTTCTCCCACATTAGCGTTAATGGCGGAGCTGCAACGCGGCGACAGTTTTAATTTGAAATTTATAACTCCTCAAAGTATGTGCATCTATTTTCATTTAAAATTTAAATTAATAATTTCATGGGTTAAAGAGACAGGGAGACCAAGGCTGTTGGATGTAATAATTGTAAAAGGACGTACATACATACGACCTTATAGAAAAGTGTAATCTCTTTAGTCTACCCTGTTAGCTGTCGGTTCTATATGACGGGATTTTAGTTTCCCTGTTGGCCGCTAGGTGAGCACCAATAACACCGGTAATTACGCGGTCCAAGTCACTACAACAGCTCGTAGTAAAGAATTAGAGAAAATATTCCATTATTTTGGAATGGCAGATTATATTCTTACTATTTGTTTAATTTTCAATTTAAATGGATACTCTGAATAACTAGATTGGCGAAGTTACGTCTTTAATAAGATAAGTAGCTATTATATAAGAATATAATAGATTAGTGAATCTTTTTGGAACATAATCTTAGATGCACCAAATCAGCCCCACATCAGTACGTGGGAAGTTACAAGGCAAGGAAGACGAGGGGGGCGGGGGTGTCGCCGGTGTATGCGCGTGCGTCGAATGTTAATGCGCGACCATTGAGCGTGCGCTATGACATAAAATAAAGAATACTGTAGGTACTACGTTCAGAAGGTAGACTCCATAGAAACGTACGAGAAACATCTCACGCAGACATCGAGACTACGTACGGTCAAACACAGAGACAGGGTGTACAGGAGAGTTCTTAAGGTTGAGATTTTCTGTTGAGATACTCTACTGACTTTTTTAAAATTCCTTGCAATTGGCAATTACATTAGTGTGTGTAAAATAATTTTTATTTAATACTAAAGAACTACCTTGATCTAATGATCAGGGTAGCCCCCTGTATACTTATCTGTCTCTTCGTCTTCTGACATGATTCGAGTCATTATCATCATCAGTCTTGTCCCCACTGCTCGGGCACAGACCTTCACTTACATCGAGGGAGCTAGGGCCATGATCCACCACGCAGGCCCGGTGCAGATGATTCGAGTAGCAAGTATCAATAGGTACAATGGATGTAATTGATTTCCATACGTATTTTGCTTTATTAATTATGGTCGCGAGTGATGCCAACGTAACGCGCTTCATTTGTTTTTGTTATAAACTCGGATATGAGGCAGCCCTAGCGCTACAGCAATTCAAATCAAGAACGCGTCAGTCTACCTTCTGTCGCTTTCTTATATTGTGGCTATGAGCTACAAGGTTGTAACTACGCGGGGCTTGATCTAGCACGAGATTTACTCGACCGAAGTAGGTTAAAATATGATGAATAATTTTGTCTGCTTTGCGTGAATACTTGCTTTGTAATGCTGAATACGATGAATACTAAAGCTGTACCTACAGCCTACAATGTTTTGTTACACTTTGTTACGTCATCATTATTTTCACAAATACCATGTGTATTGAGTTCCAATGTTTTTTTTTAAGTACAGTCGACAGCAGATCAATGGTAACACTTGCAGTACGATTTCAAGTCTTACGACGCAAATAATAAGAACTGTCAAAAGTAAAAAGTGTTACCATTGATCTGCTGTCGACTGTACATATCTTATCAATTTATTTATACACGAATAAAGAATATTGATCAAGTAAATAATTATTCATTCAAACACAAAGATACTATTTTTCCCTTGTCTTAACAGGGAAGGGAATTTTTTTTTAACTCGAAAGGTATCGCAGGGTGGCGGCGTGATTACCATTGATCTGGAAACTGAATTTAATCAGACGAGTAAATAAAAAGCAATATACTTACAAGTATTTAGTATTACTATGAAACAAATAATGTCTAATTCAAAACGATCAGCTAATCGGTATAAAATGAAAAGTGACTTTTTGTCGCGTATTATTTTGTATATCGATTTTCGATTGTCCTGTTTCAAATGATAGGGTGATCATTCTGTGTATTTAAAAAAAAATCGTCTGTCAATGATCATCTGAGTATTTAAAAAAATCATACTTTAGTGTCGTATAAGTTACCGTATGTCCACATAATCCAGGTTTGTTTGAGTCGCAGTTAACGTATCGCTGACGATTCGATCTGTTACTCTCTTTGCATAACGGATGTGACATGTGCGTGTTCGTTACTCACTTGCTAATAGTTATTTTGCTGTTTGTCTGCTATAGTGTGGGATCGACATATTCGTTATATTTCTAACATAGAATCTGTTTATACGTTATACACTCGACTGTCATGTCGTGAAAATCGTGAAATCATTGCCAATCGGTTGTCTCGGTATGCTCAATACTTCATTAATTCGGGTCAGAACCCATTGGCCCCCTAATATTTGTGCCCCGGATTAAAAGTTGTAGATTCGGCCCCTATATAGGTGCCCATTGGTCCCCCGGCAGGAGACGAGGCAATATTAATTTATTTTTAAGGTACCTACTCGTCCCCTGCTCAGTCTTCGGCACCTGCTCAGGTACTTTTTGGTTCCCTGATAGACAACCAGACATATTTTTACATAAATAGCGCTGACACAGTACATTTGTGAACAAAACTTTAACGAAATTAATTAAAAAATTTGTATTATAACCTTTTTTTTGGACCTGTTCGCCGACCCCCTGTACTTAGTGGTGCGAGAATGTTTGCTATTTTGTGAGAACGATGGATGAATGACTTATTAATTAATTCACAATGTAATGTAATCTTATATATTATTATAACATAACTGTAATCTTGACTGACTTTTAAATTATTTGTATTATTATTTATGTTCTTTTTTTTTATGACATCTGATTAATAATAATTTTATTAATAATGAATTGACCATGAATTGTATAGTGCATTGGTGTTTGACTGTAATGCTGTACTTTTTTTGAATAAATAAATAAATAAAATAATAAATAAATAAATTATGAAAATTATATTGTATCCAACCCTAGGAGCTCAGGGAACACTTGGTTATGTCATACATAATGTAAGTAATAATTTATGGTACAGAATACATGTATGGTATGGTACGGTGGAACACAGAGAAAAGTGTATAGGAGAGTTTTTAAGGTTGAGATTTTCTCAAAAACTACTTGACCTATCGCAAAAATTATTTCACTGTGTGATAGATAAAAGTTAAAGCTATGTAACTGTAAAAGAATTATTAAATTCGGTCCAGTAGTTTTTGAGAAAATCTCAACCTTATTGAGACCCTCTGTATACTTATCTCTGTCTTCGACTAAACAATTGGTACACTAGTTATTAGATTTTTATTTATTCTGATTAGTCAACGTATGAGGTAAAGTACATAGAGTCTTAAAAACTAAATTATTGTGCAATTGAACGTTAGCTCTGGGATAAATGTGGCTAATTAGTTGTCATTATGTGCGAGGCCCTCACAACTAAACTAGTATGGCTAGGGCAGCCTGACAGCTATTTTTAGTCGCAGTTGCCTTTGTTTTGAACTAGTTTTTACTATAGTTTTATTTAAGGGAGACATAGATGTGCCGCTTTGTATGAGTTGTTGTCGGTAGCTATGTTGAACCTTCTCGAAGTGTCTTTTACACCTGTTACACCTAAAGTCTAATGGTAAACGTTGTAAAAATTCCGGTAACTAAAAGTTATTTTAAGCCAAAAATATTCTAATAATGTGACGATTTCAGAGTGTAGCAAGTTGAATTTAATAGACGCTACAAAGGATCTACCCAAAATACTTACATATTTATACACATAGTGACTATCACTAACGTTAATATAATCTAAATCCAATATTGTCATTATAACATAAAAATAAGTTTAATTTTTGATACATTTTGCTCCGACCAGCTGATGGTTTTGTATGACATAATTTATTATTATTTTTAATGAGATTTTAATATTGGTTTTAGATTCTATTAACGATACCGATTATCCAGTTACGAACAAACTGTCACCCTGTACCTATACTACGTAAAGACATTATACTCCTCCGTTCGACAGTCGTCTAATAATCCTTACCCTCAGAGGTTAAAAACCTTCCAAGTCATCGAGGTAATAAAGGAGGCCACAATAAGAGCAAAAATTCCGGCCAAAGGCCTAGTAAGTTATTGTATCAGCAGCGTTACAATGTTGCATACTTCCTTACTTACAAGTCAGTTGTAGGGACGGGCTGAAGCTATCCGAATAGGACCGAAACCGAATAGGTCCGGTCTAACTAAAACAATGTAAGGTGTTTAGTAGTTATTAATGCAGATATTTTCACAAAAAAGCCAATAACCAAAAAATCTGAAGCTTATGTTTTAATTAACTGATTCTATATTTCTTGATTCCTTCTTGTTTTATATTTCTTATAAATATAGTCTGTACCCGACCATTCATACTATCCGCCCTCTGGGCCATAGGCTGGCGACGCCCTTAAATACTGTAAACGTACTATAAACTATCTACTAGAAGGATTTACAATCGGTCAAGTAGTTTTTCAGAAAATCTCTACTTTACTGAGAGTACCTGTATATTTTCTCTGTTTTCCAGTAATTAACTCATAAATCGTATTTATCGTGATAGAGATAAATCTCATTAGGACACCGGTAGTGGCGTAACCAATCGCACCACCAATCAAATGTATACAGCTGTATGGAGGGCACCTCACCCTAGTGTCCGCTTGTATTGGTTGCGCAACCAATTTTGTTACGTTTACCGATTACAACTCAATCACCCGCTGGTTACGCAACCATGGTGCCCTTAATAAAGAGTGGATTCTACTGCTCTTCAAATACTCAACATTACAAAACTCACTAGACACGAAATGAGTGACCTTGCATATTAAAAAAATCCAAAACAGCTCTAGATTGTTTTTAAATTTATTTTAGAACCTATGGCCGAAATGAAACCGAAGTTGAAACCTCTACCTACACAAAACTGAGGGCCCAGCGCGTAGGTGGAATGAATGAGTCAGCCTCTCTGATGTTTGATATTGCACTTAGCAGGTGAAAGTTTGGCTACGAATTAGCTTTCCTTTTTACCTACCATAGGAGAGTTCGAAGTTGAGGAATGACCGAATAAGGTTTCTTAGATAATAGAAAATTGGCTTTATTGAGATTTAAGGCGAGCTGAATGTCTTAATGTTTTTTATTTGATTGGAAAAGTAAATATTGGCAATGCGTTTGTACGGTGGAACACAGAGAGTTTTTAAGGTTGAGATTTTCTCAAAAACTACTTGACCTATTGCAAAAATTCTTTCACTGTTTGATAGCTAAAAGTTAAAACTATGTAACTGTAAAATAATTATTAAATTCGGTCCAGTAGGTTTTGAGAAAATCTCAACCTTATTGATGCCCTCTGTATACTTATCTCTGTTTTCGACTGTACGTAATTGCGAATAGGGTTATCTTACGGAGATTTAGGATATCCACAATATAATACAGAGTATAACTAATCTGTGCTTTCATTTCAATATTTTATTTTGTTGTTTTATAGAATAGTCAGAGTTCTTTCCAACCGTTGTGAGTTTTGTGAGATGATCTTATTGCTATGACCTTATCTGGGGATCGAAGCTGGGACGCATTTAAATCGACAGTACTGTCGTGCATCAAGTGTAATCCATGGACACTTCAGAGGATCCCAATTTCTGTACTGTCCAAATATTGTATTTAAGAGCCTTCCATGAGCCAACTAGCGCCGCCAATCTAAAAAAAATAATATCAATTTGATTAAAAAAGCTATTTACAGAATGTTTATTACGATAAATACTATTTTTTAAATCCTTATTTATAACGTGATTCAATTTCGGTAAGTTGTAGTTCGCATAATTGCGAAAAACGGCCGTTTTTGGCACATTTGTCAACTACAACTTAGCTTGTCGCAATTATGCCATGTATTGTATATTGAAAAATAGTATTCATCCTAATAAACATTTTGTAAATAGCTTTTTTAATAAAATTGATTAAATTGGAAAATATTATTTTTTCAAGATTGGCGGCGCTAGTTGGCCCATGGAAGGCCCCTAAGGCCAATTCCATGGGCCAATTGTCAAACATAAAAGCTTCTCCAGAAAAAGCTTCAAATTGAACTAGATGGAGCTTCAAAATGAGCTGACCTGGGCGAAAAATAGTATGGAATATTCCTACCAGGTTATACTTTATCAGCTAGTTTTGAAGTATCATCTAATTTAATTACGTTTGGAGCAATCCTGGCTACGCCCCCGAGCATATCCTCAGAAAAAACTTCTTTATAAAGATGTAAATATCTTTTTCGGAATCAGATGAATCAGGACGCAACAGCCGATCGTCGAAGGATACAATTCATAATAATTGCTGACAATTAACCCCGAAGCTACACTTTTCGGCTCCTTTCATCGCTCCCAAAACATACGTCTGGTTAATAATGAATTTCTTTACGAAACGAGATGGAATTGGCTCGCAGCGAATCGTGGGTGAGACGACTTCCCCCAGGCGACCCTACACGTTGTTCAAAGAATAGAATGGGTTTTGTAAGAGATGGGACACTGCAATAGGCACTAATACAACCAACTTCTTTAAAATTACAATACGCAATTAGTCTTAGTCCCTATTAATTTTATATAAAAGAAGCTATTTATTTTCTACATACCTATAACAAATAAATAGAACTAAATAATAATTATCTACATACTTAAAATATTTCTAGTTTAATAAATCGATTTATTTATACTACTTACAAAAAACATATCATACCTAACTAACCGCTAATAATCTTTAAAAAAATCATATCTTCTAATAACATCTTTTACGAGCCTTCATAGAGCCAACTAGCGCCGCCAATCTTAAAAAAATAATATCTTCCAATATAATCAATTTGATTAAAAAAGCTATTTACAAAATGTCTATTACGATATATACTATTTTTCAATATACAATACATGGCATAATTGCGACAAGCTAAGTTGTAGTTCACAAATGTGCCAAAAACGGCCGTTTTTCGCAATTATGCGAACTACAACTTACCGACATTGAATCACGTTATAAATAAGCATTTAAAGAATTGTATTTATCGTAATAAACATTTCGTAAATAGCTTTTTTAATAAAATTGATTATATTGGAAGATATTATTTTTTAAGATTGGCGGCGCTAGTTGGCTCTATGAAGGCCCTTAATAGTTTTGTACTTACGAAACATATGTTACGATAAATATTACTTATTTTATAATGAATACTAGATAATTGCGACAAGGAACTGCAACTTAACTAAATTGAGTCACGATGTGAATGTGTATTTAAAAAAATTGCATTTATCGTAATAAATATTCGGTAAGCAGCTTTTTTAATATAAATTCTATTCGATTCTAGGGATTTATTGCACAGATTAAAGATATAAGTTTCTATTTAAACATTTCTTGGCTGCGCTAGTTGGCTATGATGCGGCCCTAACAATTAAATAACTTTGATACACCTACTTATGTACGGTGGAACACAGAGAAAGGTGTACAGGAGAGTTTTTAAGGTTGAGATTTGCTCAAAAACTACTTGACCTATTACGAAAATTCTTTCACTGTTAGATAGTCCGGTAGTTTTCGAGGAAATCTCAGCCTTATTGAGGCCCCCTGTATTTCTGTCTTCGACTAACACTTATGTAGTGTATCTTTGTGTAGTGCAAACAAACGTACAATGATTTAAAGTATATTTGCACGTTCGCCGTGAACCATAGCCTCACGCCTTGCCCTTCTATTCATACTGTTACATTATTCAATTGTGCACTAAAATAATCCAGACGATTCCATGATAAACTGTAAGCATATAAAACTGGTGTATGTACGTTATGTAAAGAAAAGTATTCAAAAGGAGGCCCTTTTTAGAGTTCCGTGCCTCAAAAGGAAAAAAAAGGATTCGTGGCCTCCATTCGAGAACTCGTCTACCCCATCGGTTATCGGTCTACGACAGATGTGACCAGCCCACTGCCACTTCAGTTTACTGATTCTATGAGCAATGTCCATCACTTTAATCACTGGCGGATATACTTATAGATATGTATAACCTTAACCTAAATACCAAACTGCATTGCAGCCTACACTCATCCATATAGCTGTTTGCAATGCATTTCAAATCTCTATGGTTTGAAAAGCAGTTTCTAATAAAATTAGCAAGTCCCTTTGAAGGCTGCTCGGGTGTAGGCACTACAAACGGTTTTTATTGATTATTCCACTGTTAGGGTCAGTAGGCTGGAGTAAGGCTGTGTGGCCATATAGGGGTCTGCAAACGCTTGCTTCTTCAAATGTCGTCATATATGGGGTTGGTGACTCCGTGTAATATACTTACATATTATATTATAAATTAAAACTCCCCCATCGGCATATAAACCATACGTGGTTTCGCCTAAGATGGGAAAGTAGATTTCAAATGTATTTTTATAAAATGTCATTATACAATAAATTAAAATAATATAATATAATAATATTATATATATATATATATATATAAGTATAGGTATAGTATTTTTACGATTACGACATATGAAAGTTGTTATTTTTTTCCAGTCATGATTCTAGGTCAATATAGGTACGGGAAGTACCCCATATGTTTTGATTCCAATAGTTTCAAAATATGCGTTATGCATATGGGCGTACCCAGGTTCTGGGCCGGGGGGGCAAATCAGATTTTTTATAAGCTAAGAACGAACGCGCCGCGTAATTTTTAGTTGTAAAAATATTGTATTGCAAACAAATGGCAAAAAATTCGTTTTCTTAATTTTTATCGATAAAAATACTAGATAAGATACTTAGTAGGGACGTCAACATTATCTGAGATATAGGTCTTGGCAGACAGACAGACGGACAACAAAGGGATCCTACAAAGGGTTCATTTTTTCCTTTTGAGGTACGGAACCCGTCATCTTTCATAAGATTACACTGTCGCTGCAGTTGCCTTTATGTTACCTTTTTAATGTGTTTCAGACAAAACCTGCAATTCTTCTGGACTTATAGGTCTATAGGCCAAGAGATGACCACCTTGTTTTCTGTTCCTACTACATATAAAAATACTAGTCTAGTCCATATTCTTGTCTATGAAGTATCACGTGTCAAGCTGTCATAACCAGAGGCTATAAATCCTCGCGACGAGCGCACGCGCAGGTCACAGTTCCGTTGACCTGTGAGTCATTGCCGACTCGCACTTGACTACACGCATTGTGTAATCGCTAGCCTTGAATCTTTGGACGATATTCATAGTCTTAAGCACGACTATAACGTGGGCTCGCTCTTACGACTGTCTCTGTATGAAATCTAACGGTTGTAAGACCGAACTCAAACTGTGAATATCGGCTTTTGAGTTTGGACGTCATCATCATCAGTCTATTTATATGTCCTCATTGCTCTGGCATAGACCTTTCACATCGAGGGAGCTTGGGCCATGATCGACCACGCGGGCCATTACACAATTACACATGCATTATATCTTTTCTACAGCATGTAGGTTTCATCACGATGTTTTCCTTCACCGTTTTGAGAGCATTCGGTAAATGTACGTAAGTTTTTCCGTCGAATAAACCGAGGATAACTCATTGGTATATGGTTGAACTGACCGAAGATCGAACCTGGGACCTCCGTCCAGTGACCCAACCACTGCGCCGCCGAGCTCTTCGTTTCGTTTGGACACCATTAACATGGTAAAAGATATATTTTCGTCCGGACATAATTATGTGAATGAGAAACGACAGTCGTGACGTTTGGCTATAACATATGGTGATGAGGTAGGGTATATACGCGTGGACTAGGTACTATGATCGCACAGATTAGGATAGGTCCATAAAGAACATTGTAACATTTTAATGTTAAGTATGTGAACATGCTGCAATTAATCATCTAGGGCAAAATTTGTGAAAAGAGGAGCGTTGGCAGGAGAAGACACTCTTGGCTGAAGAATTTACGTGATTGGTTCGGCTGCAGCACCGGCTCCTTGTTCCGGGCAGCCGTTCAGAGGGTGAAAATTGCCATGATGTTGTCCAACCTTCGATGAGAAGAGGAACGTTGAGAAGAAGAATGTGAACATCTGTATTATAACTTATGGAAGCAATAAATATATTGAATATTGAGTCCATCGCCTCTGCCTACTATGTACTCGTTCGTATGTCTGGAATAGGAACGTGCATAAAGAGAGTGATGAACGTGGATGAAGCGAGAGTTGCTATCCAGAGCCGCAACAGACGGAAGTTTATCGTCTCTTGCCTACCACTACGGAAAGGCGTAAAGTTTATGTAACTACATCTCAATATGTGTTGCGATAATTTTTTAGACAGGTGGTCTTTCTTACAGCCTTAAAAAGGTAAGGTTGTCAAATTCAATTACCACGGCTCGCCAACATTACAAACACTACTGATATTTATGGTTATGTCAGGGCGCGGTGATAAGCCGAATGGGAACGAACCAATTGACAGTATAAGTTGTAACTTACATTACAATTTACAACTTAGCGTGCGTGTTACACGACAGGCTTTTTACACCTAGATAAATAGATAGACTCTTTATTGTACAAAAATATTACATTACACGAATTGTTACAAAATATATTATTGTACAAATGCGGCCTTATTGCTCAGAGCGATCTCTTCCAGGCAAACCCCGGCGAGAGGAGCAAACATTAGTATAGAGTAGGGAATCCACACAGATAGGCCTAGATTCATAGAGTGTTTTGAAAATATACATTGAACAGTTGTAAAGGCGAACTCACAATAAGAAACCCTCCATACTAGCGTCTTTCGAGCGTCGACGTCTTGTCAGCGCCCGCGAAGCGTCGACGCGACGCTTGCGTAGCGACGCCATCACGAGGCGTATTTCGTACGTTGTCGTCCAAGGAAAGGAAAATGTGAAGGACGGCAACGCGCGAAAGACGCCCCGTCGGCATGACGTCGCCGCTGCGCAAGCGTCGCGTGGACGCTGCGCGGGCGCTGACAAGACGTCGACGCTAGTGTGGTCTCTTAGGCCTTGATTCATAGACAATTTTGAGTACAAGCTTAGCGCAGTTCGGTCTTACCTAATGTTTAGTATATGTTTGACAGTTGTAAAAGCGGGCTCACACTGAGGCTGAGGTAAAGATTCGTAGACAGTTTTGAGCACGACTTTATTGTGAGATCGTACTTACATCTGTCAACACCTTTGATTATTAGTATTTGTTGGATTGTTTGAGCTTACGCTAAGCTAAGATTTAGAGACAATTTTGAGCTCCGCATGCCTCTAATAGATGAGCAGTGTGTACAGACCCTTAGTTTGTTTGTGTACCTTACCTTGGGGTTATTGGACAAAAACTAGTCAATATAAGGTTACCTCGCGCCAAGGCATATGAACATAAATATTGTTAACACTTGCCTTTTACAAACTATGAAATGAAGTCGTCGAATGACCATGTGTGGCACAAATCTGGTTCTTTGGCATTTTATCACTTTAAGCTTCTATTCAGAGGGTGATGAATGTGGAGGAGGCAAGGGTTGTGTGCCAGGATCGCAGCAGATGGAAGTTCATCGTCTCTTCCTACCCCTACGGGAATCAGGCGTGAGTTTATAAATAAATAAAATAAACCATAGGGTAAGAGCTGTCGTTAGGACATGGGAATTCGGTCACAGAGGTCTGGGTTCGAGCCCTAGGTTTTTCCTCGTTCTTTTTGAAGTAAATATTATGTACATTTAGCGACTGCTCTCAATTCAATAAGGCATTCGTGAGGAAACCACATGCCTGATACACCAATCCGCATTGGACCCGCATAGTGGATCATTCCATAGTGGGAACACTAAATAGGCCAACAGCATTATTAAAGGTACGGTGGAACACAGAGAAAGGTGTACAGGAGAGTTTTTAAGGTTGAGATTATCTAAAAAAACTACTTGACCTATCGCAAAAATTATTTCACTGCTTGAGAGATAAAAGTTAAAACTATGTACCTACTGTAAAAGAATTATTTAATTAGGTTTTTGAGAAAATCTCAACCTTATTTAGATCCCCTGTATATAACCTACTCTCTACTCTGTCTTCGACTGCACCTACCTAATGTTTATTTACCAATTTAAATTAGGAACTAGCTATGGTTACATAACTCAGAATTTCTCCCAATAAATCTACCTAATTCCGAGGCCTATTTTGGCGATAAGTTGTGAAACAAGTCGACAAACTATGCCAACGATTTGTTTTCAAATCTAACTTAGCAATAAGTTGCATTTCTTATAGTGCATATTACATTTCAATGCATCGGATGGCATGGGATGGGTACAGTTATCTGTCGGATTGTCCGGCTAGAGTAGTACAACAACATTGTATGGATACAATGTTGTTCAGGGGCGCATTAAGTAATGTGGCCCCGTGGATTTTGCGCCCTTTTTATTTGACTGTGGATAGGAGGTATAATGTTGTTCGTAAACTAGCATAATGAAGTGACCCTATTTTGTTGTGTTCTTAAAAGTTTAGCACACCGAAACTTATACTTACATATAGCAAAGTTGTCATATAAAATGTGTATAAAAATGACACGTTATCGAGATATGGAGAGAAAGTCAATGCGACATTAATTGAGCAGATAGAGGTCTTTGATCAGAACAGAGTCTTAGACCAAGATTCAGTGAAAATTTTGGACCACGAGGTTTGTATGAGGTCGCCCTTACATTGTCACAATGACATGAAGAGACAAAGAAGAGCTTTTTCACTGTGACCTTTTTATACTAACTCATTCTAAGCATGGCCCCAAAATTCTTTGAATGGCTTTAAATAATTCGTTTATTTATCTGCTCCAATTTTATAAGCAATACAGTCGCCCCTGATTCTAATCCCTAAAACCCACCCTGGTTACGACGCTGATGTCCTAACGAAACGGGCACATTTTATAAGCAATACAGTCGCCCCTGACTCTAATCCCTACAACCTACCCTGGTTACGACACTGATGTCCTAACGAAACGGGCACATTTTATAAGCAATACAGTCGCCCCTGACTCTAATCCCTACAACCTACCCTGGTTACAACACTGATGTCCTAACGAAACGGCCACATTTCATAAGCAATACAGTCGCCCCGACTCTAATCCCTACAACCTACCCTGGTTACGACACTGATGTCCTAACGAAACGGGCACATTTTATAAGCAATACAGTCGCCCCTGACTCTAATCCCTACAACCTACCCTGGTTACAACGCTGATGTCCTAACGAAACGGGCACATTTTGCAAATTGAATGCACCCACGATGTTTAGACATTTGCAAATTAATGTAAATGCCATGTATATGACTAGAGGATATATATTGGACGTAGTAACGTAGTCTACGAATAGCCAATTTGCCGCGTCTGTAGTATGACCATATTAGAATAAATAGGCTAAGAAATGTGACACTCTTCTAATTTATACAAAAACTTTATGGTTTGTAAACGTTATCAAGATAAAATCCGAATTATCATTAAATATAAATTATGTTTTTTCTTTTCTCGTGTGGTTTAGTGACCAACCCTATCGTCATAGTTATTCAGGCCGCCCGTAGGCCTTGAGATCGAGCTCGGTGGCTCAGTGGTTGGGTCAATGGACTTGCAATATGGAGGTCCCAGGTTCGATTCCCAACTAGGGCAGCCATGTACCAATGAGTTATCCTCGGTTTTTTCGATGGAAAAACTTACGTACATTTACCGAGTGCTCTCAAAAACGGTGAAGGAAAACATCGTGATGAAACCTGCATGTCGTAGAAGAAGAAGAAAAAATCTAAGGCATGTGAAATCCGCCAACCCGCAGTGGGCCCGCGTGGTGGATCTTGGCCCCAGCTCCCTCGATGTAAGGGAAGGTCTGTGCCCGAGCAGTGGGGCAATATAAATAGACTGATGATGATGATGTAGGCCTTGATGTGGCCTAACAACCGGGACCTACTGCTTTCCGAGGCACGGAGGGGCTCACTAGCGGTCGCCCATCCAGGTAGGTACAGACCTCTCCAACGTTGCTTAACTTGTACGATCGTTTTCAACGTGTAATCGCAACTTGCCCACGAACCCCTAAAAATTATTGGGCTAAATACTAATGAGTCATCAACATATGACTCCAAAAAGACGATGGACTTCGACGATTCGGTTTATGAAGCAATATTTTCGATCGAAGTTTTGTTTCTTTAATAAACAGTTGTAAATAATATTCAAAAAAAAAAATTCAAAATTCTTTATTTCCATAAAATATTTACATTTCTTTGTATTACTATTGGACGCCGCACTAGGCGAACCTGTGTCACGGTAGTCCAGAAATGAACAATATCAAAATTCAGCATGTACGTACAGTCGACAGCACGTCAATCCCAACATACCAACGACGCTTGTTACCATCGAACGTGCCGTCGAGTATACATACTTATGATCATTGTATCAAGTAGCGAGACTTACAAATGTGTGCGTGTTAGTGTGTGAAAGTGTGTGTTAGGGTAAGGGTGTGTATCCATCTTATTACTGACCACCCATGAGTCCCAGAAGCGACCATATTTCTAATGTAATACATAACTGTCTATAAACCTAGTGTTATTATATACCTATTACATACCTGACTCTGACAATTTAACGAGGTTTCTCAGCGTTTATCGTAATTGCAACAACTTTGTGCAATTAATTAAGGATGATTTCAATATGCCCATATTGACTACTAAACGATAATTTTATGGTTAGGACATGCTATGAAATTACTATAAACGCTGTCCAAGAAATATATCTGTTTTTCTTGGACATAGTTGATTATACATATACAGTGTGGAACGAAAAGGGTATGGTTATAAGTAGTAGGTATGCCTAAGGGATCCGTAACTGAGCAACTTTTGTTCGACTACTTTTCGAATAAATAATGAAAATATATTAACGTCTTATACATATCAAGGACAGGTAGGTATAAAATGTATGATAGATGATGAACTTTTTTTTCGCGTAAATCCAAAAGTCTTCGACCAAAAGTTGTTCAGTTGTTGATACTGAATACTCTCATTTCAGCTTACACCCTGTATATATGGCGAAAATTAGATTTTATATGGAGAATTATAAAATATATTCTTAGAATCAAATGTTTATTAGGTACCAATGTTTCACCTAAACCTTAGCAACAAACCTAGTTTAACCTTTCATCATGTAAACCGTGTTTTCTCACTTTCACACTTCGTTAAAACACGTTAAGTTAGAAAGAGATCGTGGCTTAAGAGCCTTCCTAGAGCCAACTAGCATTAGGCATTAAGTTCGCCTTTATACATACTTGTGTAAAAAGTTTAATAAAAATAAAAAAAACTAGCGCCGCCAATCTTAAAAAAATCATATCTTCCAATATAATCAATTTTATTAAAAAATTACGTTCACATTGTTTATTGCTATAAATATTATTTTTTAAATGCTTATTTGTAACGTGATGCAATGTAGGTAAGTTGTAGTTCACATAATTGCGAAAAACGGCCGTTTTTGGAATTTATTGGAAGATATGATTTTTTAAAGATTGGCGGCGCTAGTTGGCTCATGTCAGCGCCTTAAACGGTGGAATAACGTTAGGTCATGTTTACGGCTAACGTGTATAACAATATCTTCGATCTAGGATTGCGTGTGCGCATAACCAGCGTTCCGTTTAACCCGGCGTCACTAAAAGGAACGAATCTATAATTTTGGACAATTACCGGCGTGACCTATCGATTTAGTTATACGGTGAAGATGAAGATATGCATAAAGTGTTATGCGTTTAAAAAATGCTAGAATATCTTCCTGATTCTTTAACGTCAATTACTCGTAAGCTACTCTTAAGGTTTTTGGTCGACATTAGAGGCACTCTGAATTCGGGTCAGAACCCATTGGTCCCCTAATATTCGTCCCCCGGATTAAAAGTTGTAGATTCGGCCCCTATATAGGTGCCCCTTGGTCCCCCGGCAGGAGACGAGGCAATATTAATTTATTTTTAAGGTACCTACTCGTCCCCTGCTCAGTCTTCGGCACCTGCTCAGGTACTTTTTGGTTCCCTGATGGACAACCAGCCATATTTTTACATAAATAGCGCTGACACAGTACATTTGTGAACAAAACTTTAACGAAATTAATTAAAAAATTTGTATTTCGTCCAAAAATCGTGACGTCACTTTCTAAACTTTTTAACCCCGCCACAAAGAGGGGTTAGGTATAAGTTACCTAATATCCATCTGTGTGTCTATCTGCGTTATAATAGGTTCAGAACGGATGGTCGTATCTGAAAGCGTTTTTTTCGGTTCATAGGTGTTTATTGTTGTAAAGAAGTTTCTCAGACTGTATAACTTCCAGGGTCTGATGATTATTAGTCATGTGTTACAAGGCACCTTAAGCGAGGTGCCGTTGGCCCACAACCTCGTTCCAAACGTGAAGCGCTGAACACCTTGGGGTTTAGTGGGTATAGGACCGTATGGCGGGAGTTCCACATACTCACCGCGCGCCCCTCCTCATTGGTGCGGTGAGATGCGAAGAGCATTTCCCCAAGTAAAAAAAGGGTCTGATGATTAAAACTAAAGTCATTGGCGCGAGTTTATGTATATATGGTAAGGTAAGTGTACATATAGCCGTCAATGTACGTATGCCCGTCAAGTCAACTTAAATTGCCTATATCTCACGAAAATGGTAGTTTATTTCGTTTTCTCTGCAATATTATGAAAATAAATACTGTTTTGCTGCTAATTAACTGGCAAAAATACAATAAAACATCAAATAACACAATATAATATCACTTTATAGTTTGTGTTCACGTTTTTGTAAAAAAGTTACGAAGTTCGATTACTAAACTGCTGTTTTTACTGACTACGGTTTTTTTTCAACGCTGGCTCATGTATTTACTTATTTGTAAGTGTTGATGTTTAAAATGAAACTTTATTAATATTAATATCATTCTGTAATTTGATTTGATGCCTATTTGTTTTAATTAATTAAATAATAACATTTTAAATTCGTTGACGGCTATTGGTTCAACCAAACAGCAAAATGTACCAGTACCCGTCATCTATATGATATATAGATAACTATAGAGATATTGCTTACTTTTCACACCAGTACCCGTAAAATAATATTTTTTAACTTCCCAAAACACAAAACATCCCTAAATGCACAAAAAACGTCCCAAACATTACGATGTGTTTTCTTATGGTTTAGGACGTTTTTGTGCATTTTATTATTCATTTGATAGACAGGCAGCACAATGCTGGTGTGTCTATATCACAGTGTTGGTAAGTTCAGTCTATGTTGTCTAATGTTCATATGATTCACTACACATATTGCTTATTTATATAATGTTTGATTTTAACCACATGTCGAGGCGATTTTTAAAAGAGTTCACTGATGGTGCAGATACTACATCATCAGACAGTTTGTTCCGTGCGTGGACAACTCTGTTACTTAAGAAGTGATGAGCGATTTTGGTATTGGCGATAGTGCGGTAGATTTTCATATGGTGTCCTCGCAATGGACGTATGTCTTTAGTCTCAAAGAAACGGTGGACATCTGGGAGGTTATATTTGTACGTGAGAATTTTATATGTCTCAATTAGATCACCTCTGTGTCGACGTTCTGCCAGGGTTTGAATACCTAGGATTTTAAGCCTTTCTTCATAGGACTTTTTGGGCAGTTTAATATATGGAATCTTTGTTGCCTTTCTTTGCACGCTCTCAAGTAGGTAGTAGGTAGATCGGATGTCCTTTATAAAATATGGGTTCCATATTTGAAATCCATATTCCAGAAGAGGCCTAATGTATGTTTTGTAGATTTTGACAAGAACATCGGATGTAATATATTGAAAGGATCTCCTTATAACATACATAAATGAATTAGCCTTCTTGACAATGCCATTAATGTGTTCTCCCCATTTTAGATTTTTTGAAACCACAACTCCAAGGTCCTTTTGGGATTCCACAGTGTTTATATCAGTGTCATCAATGGTGTATACCACGCCAGGATTTCTACTACCTAGATGCAACACAGCACATTTCGATATGTTCAGCTTGACTAGCCACTGCTTCGTCCATTCCTGGAGCTTGTTTAGATCGCTCTGTAGTTGTCCAGACACTAAGAGTGGGTTGCCAAAGATTTTCCCATCGTCAGCAAAAAATGCAGATTGTGAGTCTATCAGCGCAATGAGGTCCGTGATGAAAATTCCAAAAAGTGTGGGGGCTAAAACAGATCCTTAGGGAACTCCACTCAGGACGTCCCGCTTCTGGGACAAGGAGTAACCGATCCTGGCCTGGAAGGTTCTTCCAAACAGGTAACTCTTTACCCAGTCTAAAGGCCGACCTCGAATGCCAAAATGCTCCAATTTTATAAGCAGGCGCTGATGCGGGACTTTGTCGAAAGCAAAATCAAAATCGAGGTAAATAACGTCAACCGGGTTGCCACGGTCCACGTCCATAGTCCACGGGTGCACACATGACAGTAAGTTCGTTATTGTGGATCCCTTCTCGACAAAGCCATTCTGCTGGATATAACATTTTCTCTGTTGTGGAATTTCTTCAGTTTATTGCATATTAGTCTCTCCATCACCTTACCCACAATACTTGTCAAGCTGATTGGCCTAAACTTGGCAGGGTCTGTTTTATCACCGGATTTGTACACAGGTGTAACTACAGCATGTTTCCTGTCAAGTGGGACATGTCCGACCTCAAAAGACACCCTCATAAGCTCAGTGAGAACAGGAACAAGTGTTTTGCTGCAGTTTTTTAGAATAATGCTGGGAATGTTGTGAGGTCCAGGAGCAGAGCTTGTGTCGAGTCCTTTTAAAACTTTCTCAACATCCTTGGGTGTAAAGTTTATGTCACAGATCGAGTGCTCCACACGGGCTAATGTAGTCACTTGTTAGCATATGGTCACATCTGGTTCACGACAATAGGCTTTCTGAAACTCCTGCGCGAAGATTTCCGCTATGTCGGTGGGGTCTGTAACTAGGTCGCCATTATGGTTCCTCATTGCAGGTGGAATGCTCACTTTGGATGACATGCACCTTCGCAGATGGGAATAGAAGGGTTTTTGTCCGTTATCCAGTAGTTTTGCTTCATACAGTCTTCTGCTCCTTCTGCTTTCTGCCACACAATGATTGCTGGCGGTTCTATAGCGCTGGTAGTCCTCGTCATCCTTTGTGCCAATATAAACATCCCAAAGTATTCCCTTCTCAGATACAAGTTTCAATATATTGTCATTGATTCAGTGTTTATTATTACCTTCCTTCTTCTTCACTTTTTTAAGCGGAGCGTCTCTGTCTGTGTTTGTATCCACTATGGTTTTTAGCTGTCTCCAAAAACGCTCCACGTCAGTAGTAGATTCCAAGATTTCGAGATCCTTCTCCAGTTCCTCCATGTAGTTGTCAAAGTCAATGTAATGGTAATATCTTTTAAGTTTGGGCTGACTGTGGACTCTTTGTATCAGAAATTGGATGCTGAAACGCAATGATCAATCTTTCCTATAGGTGGTTTATAATATATTCCAGTGATTAAGTTTTCATCGTTTGTCATGATCAGATCGAGCAAGGATGGAGTGTTGCCTGTGCGGAAACGTGTCGGCTGGGAGACCAATTGATGAAGATTACTGTTGAGAAACATGTTCTTAAACAGTTCCTCGGGTCCCTTGAGGTCCTGTTCGATGTCTTGAGGCCATAGGATGTCGGAGTAGTTGAAGTCACCAGCGATAACTATCACATTGTTCGCTGAAGCAGCTTAGCCAATAATTTAGAGTCACGTCGTTTCCATATATCTGGTTCCCTATCATCGGGTCGATAGACCCCAACAACAAGGAAATGGTGAGAGTCATATTGAATATCCAAAAACAAGGCTTCCGTAAGATCACATACAGTCATACTTCTTATGAGTTCTTGCAATAATGGGTTGACACGGTCTCTGACATATATGGCAACACCGCCACCACGCGTTTTGCCACCCTGCGACTTAGGTCGATGTTTCCGGTCTTGTCTAAATATAGTATAATCAGGTATGGCAAATGTGCTGTTTCTGTCCCTGCTGTTCAGCCAGGTCTCCGTGACAATTATAATGGATGGCTTGTTGGTGTTTACATATAAAAGAAATAAGTCGAATTTTAATGACAGCGAGCATAAGTTGGTGTATAGGAAGGTAAGGTCAGTGTAGGGGTTGTTGGGGTCAAATAGTTTTTTTGTTTGATTATCTTCGGCACACCCCTGACATACTTAATAGTGAGATCTAACTCACCACTCTCGGTACGTAGCTGGAGACGTTACATCAGCTCCTTTAGCTCGTCCCGCTGCATCGGTGTATTGTCATCATACACTCTTACCTCCATGGCTCTATTCTTGTTTTTAAGGACCTTCACTGCATCATGCCGTGACTTGAGCATCACCTTCATGTGGCGCGGTTTACTGTTGTCTCGTTTACCAAGTCGCAACACTTTCACCAGTTTGTCAGAAGATATCTGTTCACTCGTAATCTCCACCAGGATCCTTCTGACAGTGGCCTCATCAGTGGGCCCTTAAATAGCTGTGTCACCCGTATCCATTACAGGGAGACCAACAAGGATCACGTTATTTGCTCTGCGATCACGCTCCGCCATCTCCTCCGATATATTGTTAGTGTCTAAGGAAGTGGCCGGAGTAGCAGTAGAAACTGCATGAGTCACTGGTGCAGAAATCCGTCGTCCAATTCCTCACGTACACAATCATATGCTTGGATCAGTTTAGGCACTTGAAATATGGCCTCGCGGCAAGGCGAACATAGAAATATGAGGGTGCGTTTGGATTTCAACCCCATGACACGAGCCTCGCTGCTTGTTAGGTTGCTGCAACTAAGACATACGTTCCGTTTACAACCATCGCACTGTATCAAATTTTCATCGCTATGATCATTATCGCACTTCATTTTGGAAACAAGTTTGCCACAAAAAGTCGTTAATTTTTCGTAAAAAAAGTCAATTGGATTTTACACTATGTAATGTCGGAGTTTTTGCGAGATAACACTTGTCCACTATTATAATGCACAATTTCACTAAATAACGTGTTTTTGGCGTAATTTAGACACATAAACTAATTATTTAATTAGTTTAATGCAATACACAAATTCTAACACTGTTCACTTTTTGAGGTTAGAGAAAAAAACATCTTTGGGATTTTTAAAACATCTTTGGGTGCATTAGTAATTATAGGCATAATGACCTGAATTATATATACTGGCTGGAACAGCAACAATGAATATTTTGACTATTTTGGTTTATATATTTGAGAAATGTCGAAATGTCGAAAACATAAAGCTTGTCCAATCAGGTGCTCCATTTACACTATAGCACTTTGATCAATCATATATATACGTCATACATTACCTACACAAAAACTATATATATATATGACGGCTATTGGGACATGGGTATGTCGGATATCTGTACAAGGACATGCCGGATACCGGGCAAAGGGGTATTATTTCATATAAGTCTAAAAATAACTTATTTAATCTTAAAATTAAATAAACATTATTTAATTAAATAAAATTTAAATAAATTGTTTATATCTATGCACCATTTCATTCCTTGTGGGTCTTATACTACGGCCGTGGCTACAAAATCAAAAGTGAAAAGTTCAAAAAGTGACGGTTATTGGGACAGTTCCCTTATGTCCCAATCCAATTTTCCATGGAGGTAAACAAACCACACTTACTTATTACTAATGTAACACCCACTCCCACCCACCCTAGTATAGTTCAAAGGGAAGATAGCACTAGGCTATTTCAGTTCAAACTCGTTATCATACCATATATCTAACATACCATATATATAACTTTAGAATAGTTTTTGTTTAGTATATAAGTTTAAATTATGTTGCATTGCCCTGACAGGGTTCATGTTGAGTACTGGATTTTTATGTAACACCTAGAATTAACCACATGATCGCAATAAAACATTTTGACTTTGACTTTATCAGTTATACATGGCAGGGAAGAGGTGCATGTCGAAAAACAGCGCTGCACACCTCGGTGTCAGCTCAGCTGAGACATGCACCTTTTGCCACACCATTTATCATAACTATATTAGATTATAATTTATTGCTTAATTAATTTTTTGTAAGCTTATTTAATTGGTGTATGGCAATAAACATATTTTCTGTTCTATTCTATTCTAATGATCACGATCCATTGCTTTAGCCAGTTTTGACCAGAACGACTCAAATGAGTCAGTTCAGAGTGAAACGATCGAAATTACCAATCACTAAAGTCTATATTGTTTTTGGTAAACTTTCAAACGCCATTTTAAATATATTTAACGAATTTAAATATCAGTAAGTAATACAATAATTAATCGTGTACTTAAGTTAAATTATATATAAAAAAATTAATAATTAAGTAAGTATGGTTATTTTTATCATTATTTTCTGTTTGAATATATAGACCAATAATTCGGGTTCAATTTTTACCCACTTCCAAAGCAAAAGGTTGTGAATTCGTCGACTATTTAAGTATGGTTTTTTTTCAATTCGATTTCAAATTCAATAGCGAATTCGCTCTCGAATGTAAAACTGTGTATTCACAGCCAGACGGTGACTCGCTACTGGACAGGAAACAGGAAGTGACGTCGGTGCGCAGGCGCCGATGCGTGAACGCAAACCTCGGGATAGGTGGAACTTTATTAAATGTTATCGTCATAACGGTTTTTGGGGTTCACGACATGCGGGTAGGTCGTTGGTTAATGAGGTTTTAATTAGGTAGAGTACATTATTATGAGTATTTAATATCCTGGGGGGATTAGATGAGAACGTTTGGATCCCCTGAGGAATTGAAATACTTGAAAATTTTCAATTTGAATGAAAAATTATGCGGTTTTATCGCTTTATACTATGTACAGTCGAAGACAGAGATAAGTATACAGAGGGTCTCAATAAGGTTGAGGTTTTCTCAAAAACTACTGAACCGAATTTAATAATTATTTTACAGTTACATATAGTTTTCACTTTTATCTATCAAACAGTGAAAGATTTTTTGCAACAGGTCAAGTAGTTTTTGAGAAAATCTCCACCTTAAAATGTTCCACCGTACCTACTTACTTATAAGAAGTCTTCATGTAAGTATCCAGAAATCCAGAAATCTTGGGTACAAAAATTCGCCAATTGATATTCAAAAGCTTCAGGTAATGGACTTTCAGACGTTTTTCTGCTTTCAATACTTCGCTATTTATATCGGTGGTGTGTATTCTTATGATATTTATACCATGCATGCCTTCTTCCATTGTCCATAGCGTGATAGAATGTGCAGTCCTGAGGGCACAACGGGGTTGCGCACGCGCAACAATTAGTAGCTAAAGGCTTTAGGTCGAGAGAAAGCCGGTAATGCGCGGTTCTCCATTCAATGCCCGGCTCTTGACGTGTGCTGTATGGTAATTTGTGGTACGGAGAACAGCAGATCAATGGGAATACTTGCAGTACGGTTTCAACTCTTACGTCGCAGGTAATAAGAACGGTCCAAAGTGTTACACTTGATGTGTACTCGTGAAGGTATGTAGGCGGCGGTAATGAAGAGTAGGTGTGGGTGGGTATCTTCAAGTAAATTTTGAGACAATTTTGGCGTTTGTTAGAGGCAAGAGGGTAATACAAGTTTGATGATTCACTGTGTGTAATCTCTTCAAACTATGTACAAAACATACCTACGAGTATCTAATACCGAAGTCCAAATTAAGTGTTATTTTGTAAATAAATATGATCGTCTTACCTTGTGATGTAATATTGATGGAACTGACTGATTTAACCTGTTCATCATTGTGAAAATACCTATGCAATAATCACAGAAAGGCTTAATATGTTAGTAGTTTTTGTTTACAAAATAAGACACTTGATTTGGGCTTCGGTATACCAGTATACACAACGCTACGCCACGCCATCGCCAGTGACATTTCGTTAGCAAATAATCCTACCAGCGTTAACGATTGTAGAAAGCCATTGGCTAAGCTCTCCAGGGCTGACATGGTATTATTATTATTATTATTGGATATCAGGGTGTTGATATAAGCCTAAGGGTCACTGCGACCTCAAATGTCTATTGTGACCGCGTATTTCGCTTCCAAGACCAACGTCTTTCTGGAATCGTATGATGCACTTGGACGAGAGATTTTTTTATATCCTCGGGTGGCATATGTGTCCACTTAAGGCTCGACTTCTGCTGTGAATTTAGAGCTCACACTGGCAGATGACATGCTTGGGAGTTTCCTCTGCTTCACAGCAGAATCTACAGGGTGACAGGGTAAAACGGGCGTTACCCCTTCTCTAAATTTTTCTACAGTTTCTCAAGTTATCTTATTCATATCTCTTCTAACACCTGCTACAATTAGTTTCAGAGAAAACATCTCAGGAAAATCAGGCCGCAAAGAAAACGCTAGGCAACGAGTCACCAACAATAGGCCTCTTTGTGGACCAGTAACCGTCTAACAATCGCATTCAAATTAGTTTTCACTCCAGCGACCAGACAATTGGTGGCCGCAGACCGCGACGGCAGCGTCCGGTCATACAACAGAAAAAGGTTGGAAAACAGATTCTGCGGTCGTGATATTAGTGAATTTCGTAATTTGGGAGGTTGGCTAGAGATTGGAGAAAGGTAAGGGCTTTTGGCATTAGAATTATGAAGTCACGGCTTTTATTCATTGCGAGCCAAAGGTCTATTAAGACCCCAGTATACAATGGATCATGCATGGCCATGCGCCCCGATAAGCCAGTCGGCTCATAGTCCAGTTCCGAGGTAACGTTGAAAAAGATCGTATAAGTTAAGAAACTTTGGGCGTGGTAGGTAGGATGGATGACCGCTAATGATATTTTCACAGGAGTCCCTACGTGCCTCGAAATGCACATAAAGCAGTTGGTCCCGATTGCTGTCGCTCGCCAGCAGTCGTTCGGCAACGTCAGAGGCCTGTAGGCTGCCTTAATATCTCCGACAATAGGTTTGGGTAGTAAACCACACGACAAAAGAAGACGACAAGCCAGCATGCAGCATCGCCCGCCGGCGAAATGATGTTCACACAATGGTGCATAGCTTTTTGTCTCAGCATCAGCCACGTTGCGCTACGATTCCTTTTGAAGTATACTCAAAACCGACAACATTGCCATCGATCGATTGTCCATTTGCGCGACATAATGGCGATGGTGCTAGTGGGCCAGCATCAGTCATTGTGTACCGTCTTTACGTTTCGTCGAATGTTTCGTGGTATATGTGAACGCAGCATAACATAATCCACTTTGTGCAAGCTCAACAATCTTGCGTGAATGCTGCTGCATGGTGCTCTTTAATAATTTATTTTTAATTTACTTACCTAAGGGTTCTCTTGAAAATGGCGGGAAACGACGGTTGCAAAATTATTTGATAATTTTTGTTTTATTGTCTACAGTGGTTATTTTGAGATTAATATCACGTTAAATTAATCAGAAAATGTTCGCAAGTGACAGTATGGTGAATTTGTTCAATGATTTGAGCAAGATCTGGGGTTTCAAGCTTTTATCAAGAGTTCCCGCTACAAGCTCGGGAGTGAACGTGACTGTCGAGCTGCTTCGTCCAGAGTGATGACGCTACGGCGTCTCCTCTGGATGAAGACAAGAAGACGCGGCTACCCAGGGTGAAGACGCTACTGCGACTCCCCTGGATGAAGATAGAATACTATTATATATTGAATTTTCTGTAACATGACATTGGCAAATGACGAACTGTCGAGTCCATTAATAAAATAAATAAAATACTTACCTAAGTAATTACGATATAATATTGCAGCATATGTACATTTAACAAAAGAAGTTCTGCACAAAAGTAAATAAATACTACTTATAAATTCTTGAAACCTTACAGTAAATCCGGGACACGACAGATGGTAACCGAGGAGATATTGTCGGTTTTCGATAAACGTACACAAGTATTGGTGCACTTTATTCAATGGTTATAAGGCCTAAATTGCACATGGATGATAGTGGCGACTGTACCCATTTCCTGGCAATACCAGAGACTAAATAATAATATTAAGATCGTACTCCGTCCGTGAAACCATAATGTTCGGACGTCGGCAATCTTAGAGGGCACGAAGCATGGCGGTGGGAGCTACATTGAGAGACTGCTAGTATATACCTGTTATTAATACATTTTTGAGATTCCTTGGGTTAATCGAAGCGTCTAAAACTTGTACAGGAAAATAGGATAGTACCAATCAAGGAAAATATTCACGGAGAGAGCCTTAAGTATATTTTATATGGAGCCTTTGTTGTCACTTTCACGATCATACGTCAGAAAGTGACATCTATTTTACCCGACTGCGCAAGACGGAGGGTTATGTTTTTCTAGTGGATACGAGGCTTAAGGCTCTATATGGTTAATGGATAATTTTGGCAGGGAAATAAAAATACGCCAACAAAAATTTAAAACACGCTCATATTTATGGTACCCTAATGACTATTTCGGTTTAGACTTTAGATATAATTTCCATTTTAAAAGACATGGAAGGGGTATGTTTGCGATTTTTTTTATCGAGCGAAGTTTGTCCAATCGTGTATCTGTATTCATCAGTCTCTAAATAGACACCCCAAGATTGCAATATATTTTATTCAGACTTTTAATTTTAGTAGTTAGTGCCGTAGCCTTCGTACAAAACGTCCGTAAATAACAGAACATTATTTTAAATCACAAATTGTGCCGATAAGTGTGGCACGCTAATTTCAATCGTAGCTAAGCCAGTAGCTAATTCCACTCACGAATTAACACATTTGTCTTTCACATAAACTAGAATCACCCAATGCTTTCCACAGTCACTTTATATTCCAAAACCATTAAGGTACGCTGTCTAACAATGTTCCTATACGTGCGCTTGCGTCGATCATAATTTGTCAGGTCGTTCACCCGCACACGAAATATTAGTATGGCGGTAACGACTCGTGAATAGGGCATTAAGTATAGTTTGGGAACTTTTGTTTGAGCATAAGTACGCGTATTACGCAAATGAATGAAGTGTTGAATACACCTTTAGTACAGACTCACCGTAATACCTACCTATGCTTGATGTTTCCCAGGAGGATAGAATAAGAAATTAAAGCGCTACATGGTTGTCAAAAGCATGAGTGAGACAGAAGATGCCCCGCAGCGGCGGAGTGAAGAGCACGGCGCAGTGCCTCAATATTCGTATTTTTATGAATTTTGGCAGGGAAATAAAAAATACGCCAACAAAAATTAGATTAACTCCTTAAATGTTGGTGGCCTGGAAGAAATCGCTTTTAGCGATAATGCCGCCAAAATTGTATATTATGTTTTGTATTTTTTTTGCATTTGTTGTGGCTTTAATGTCATACCTACAAGTATTTGAATTTGAATGTCGTAGAACCGATAACAGATAGGGTAAACTATAGACGAATATGCTGGTGTTAAGACTGACATGAAGCAACTAGCGCCGCCAATCTTAAAAAAAATATATCTTCCAATATAATCTTTTATTCAAAAAGGTCTTCGTGGCATTGGGCGGCGAATGCGGGACCTCGGTCTCGGGCCTCGCTCTGAATCGTTCCTGATGCAAAGGCTGTCCATAGCCATACAGCGCGGTAACGCCGCTGGTATTATGGGCACCTTTGCATCGGGAACGATCAGAGGGGGCTTATTCGATTAAGTTTATTATTATTATTATTATTGTCAGTATTTACAGATAATAGAGTGAAAAAAGGTCTTAGCAAATCTTTATTAGGATAAATACTATTTTTAAATGCTTATTATCAACGTGATTCATGTTCGCTAAATTGTAGTTAGCATAATTGCGAAAAACGGCCGTTTTGGCATATTTGCGAACTATAACTTAGCTTGTCGCAATTATGATATCGAAAAATAGTATCGAATTTACCTAGACGTAAAACTAATTTAACGTAATTACTACGTACGTTTAACTTTGATTAATAACGCTGAACCTGTCATAATTTCTTTATAACCTATAGCTATAACTAACATTGAAAACACGAAAGGCGTGAAGCCATTATTCTTACACAAAGAAGTTCAACGACTTTATTACGTTTATTTTTATGATTTTCGGTTCGCTAAATCTTTTTCGTATTGTTAAGTCTCAGAATACAGAACAAATTAATTCTAGAATGCACAGGTCAAAATCTTGTGTTAAAAAGTGCAGCCACTATTCTATTTACTACCACGTCATATTTTATTAATTTATTGTAAATATTACTTTATCACTTATATAAGTACGTACTTTTACCAATAAGATTATTGCAATTTACAACATAAAGTTAAATAATATGCTAGTAAAAACTAAAATACATAACTTATTATAAAAACAAATACAATTATAAAGTACGTACTTATTTGTATTACCAAGCATAAAAACTTTAATGTGCATAAATTACTTAATATTTAACAATCAATTAAGCTACTCGTAGTTTTAATGTCAATCATGGGATTACGTTTCAAACCGTACCTTTAAATAAATAAAATATTCGCAACTATTAAATTCTCTTAGTAGGTAAATGAAATTTTTTGATCAGATTCATAGATACCGTTTATTGCAAGTATAGTTGTGTATGATTTACATGTCTACTTCGTTTTGAAACGAAGTTATTTAGTTTAAGGTTCTTTAATAGCATGAAGAAAAAAAACCGCCCGCCGCAGCCCCGATTTTTTCCTCTGTCGATGAATTTACGTGGTTGTAATATTACCAGCTCAAAAGTTGCCTCACTACGACGCGCTTTAGCTACTTCTGTATTCATATTGTTCAGTTCGTTGATTCACACACTCGGTGGGATTTAGTGAGTGTGACTAAGTGTGACTAATTCGCTCACTTACACAATGTTTGTGCGATTTGCAACCGGCTGCATCTTTGTTTGGAATGTTGAAGTGTTTTGTGGTTTGGGGGTCAACATTGCGATGGAAATGACCGTAATTCAATTGACAGCTTGCTAAAAATTCGATGTTTGCGAATATTCGAATAATTATATGCAAGATCTGCAGTTTTGAGCTATGCTAGATTCAAGAGTCCCTACAGAGTTCATGAGTGTCACTTCTGCTGAGTTACTTCGTCCAGGGTTGCAGTAGTTTCGGCGACTCCTCTGAAGGAAGAAAGAAGACTATGATATAGTTAGAAATACTCTGTAATTTGATATTGGCAAATGCCACAATTGTCTAGTCCATTAATCAAACTAACTAAATAAATATTGACCACTTGCTCAAGAAGATAATATAAGCTCGGGTTACTTAACCCCGGTTAAATCTCAAACTCTTACACCAAAGTTAACCTGTGTCAAATGACCATGCCAGATTCTGCCCCACCATCAACCGCAAGTCGAATAAATGTAAAAATATCTCCGTTTTTTATTAAAATTATTGGTTTAAAATAAAGTTTTGTACAAGCTGCGATTCGAAAAAAACAGCTTAATTAAGAATTCAAAAAATAGTAAGAAATCGAAGCGAATTATTCATTGTTTTTGTTATTATTCTATAGGAGTTGCGAGAGTAGTAGAAAATGTTACTGATTATGATTATGCAATATGAAACCTGTAATAAGTCCCCACCAAAATGATAGGTACAGCTTAAATGGTCACGTAGTTTTGTAGGTGGGGCAAAGCTCCATGGATGTGGCAATGTCTTTTGAGCTAACTTTTGTCAAAGCGGTTAACTGTACCAGTTTGAAGTTAGTACCTAACTACAACATTCAAATATATTTAAATCTAACTTGGGCGCAGGTACTCGATGAGACATACGGCGAACACCCTAGCTAGCTGTCTTATTTATCTATCGGTAATAGTAGCAGTTAACTCTAGTAGTACCTACTTAACTTAAAGTTGTGTTAGTCATTGTCAACTCAGTAAGTACCTACCTTGAGTAACTACTAATGCTGCCAGTCACGCCTGACGATTTTAATGGATGTTAAAAAACCTTTATTTACTAATGGACTATTTTTTCTTGATTTTATTATTTTAAGTTATATGCGTAATCCATTGGTTTGGATTGGGTTTGCGTAGTTTATCCATCTTTATCTTTATAGTCACAAATTACTTTGAAGGTACTGTAATGTGGAATATTGATTAAAAGAAACAATTGATCATGCGAAAAATACATCTGAGATCAGTTTTTTGATATTCCAAATAACGCCAAAGATATTAATGGACAAAGTTGTGCTTCATCCTTTATATGATTTTAGTATGGAGTTTGATGGAATTAGTAAGACGTGACATCAATACTCAATATATTTATTGCATTCCATAAGTTATTCCTAATACAGATGTTCACATACTTAACATTAAAATGTTACAATGTTCTTTATGGACCTTGTTTAGGCACATCAATATGAGAGAGACGACATTTTTTGTTCAAATATAATGTAAATTTTAGTAACTGTCACGTTTTACTATCAGATTCCTGATTTTCTAATGCCTGTAATTAGTTTATTTTTCAACTGATTTCAATACTTACCGTTTTCTAAAACCGCTTTTACTAGTAACTCTTCAATTTAAGGGCCTTCCATGAGCCAACTAGCGCCGCCAATCTTGAAAACATAATATCTTCCAATTTAATCAATTTTATTAAAAAAGCTATTTACAAAATGTTTATTAGGTTGAATACTATTTTTCAATATACAATACATGGCATAATTGCGACAAGCTAAGTTGTAGTTCACAGATGTGCCAAATACGGCTGTTTTTCGCAATTATGCGAACTACAACTTACCGACATTGAATCACGTTATAAATAAGCATTTAAAAATTAGTATTTATCGTAATAAACATTTTGTAAATAGCTTTTTTAATAAAATTGATTATATTGGAAGATATTATTTTTTTAAGATTGGCGGCGCTAGTTGGCTCATGGAAGGCTTTTAAGATACTACTATCTTAGTGGGGCAATCTTGTTAAACACGCCTATTAAGCTTTTTGTCTCAGCCCTAGTTGATCTTTCATTGGAAAATTGATATGCGACTTTTTACCTGATTGCGGCGAAGAGAGTTGTGTTCATTCTGTGTCCATGTAGGGTAAATTAGCGACCGCCCGCGGCTCCGCTTGCATGATAACTATCCGTAATCGGAGCGATCCGATTGGAGGAAAAAACTAGATCGAAACCAAGTAATTAGTAGTCTAGACACTGGACTCAGATGTTGTTCTGGATTTGTGTATAAGCGACTAAAAATAGAAGAAACAGATGAATAGATATTGTTTGCAATTCTGTCTGTTTTCTAATTTTAAACACAGTTCTAAGGCGCGTATTAATAGTGTGCTCAAACCCTCAAGAGCGAATTCAGCTGATACACTCTCAAGACGTAATCACGATCTCCAGTATGTCATTTATTAATAAACAAATCTTGAGGGCGTATCACGTGATGTCTTTCTCAAGTCGCGGTTCGTCTGCAATCAGCAAGTACGTTCTCAAGTGTGAGTTTAACAGTTCTTTTGAGAACTGAGTTTTGTTTATTAATACGGCGTTAGTCACGTGATACTAACCGCACACCTAAGTTACATTTATTAATAGAAAGGAAGGAGAAAAAACACTAAAACAAAACGTCCATTGGTAGTAATATCAAAACATTCCTAAATGATAATGCCAGATTCTGCCCCACCACCATCAACAGCATGATATACAAGATAACGAATAAATGTAAAAATATCTCCGTTTTTTATTAAAATTATTGTTTTAAAATAAAGTTTTGTACATCAAGCGAGACGAAAAAAACAGCTTAATTAAGAATTCAGAAAATAGTAAGAAATCGAAGAGAATTATTGATTGTTTTTGTTACTCCTCTATAGGAGTTGCGAGAGTAGTAGTAAATGATACTGATTATGATTATGCAATATGAAACCTGTAATAAGCCCCCAAACAAAATTATAGGTACAGCTTAAATGGTCACGTAGTTTTGTAGGTGGGGCAAAGCTCCATTGAAATGTAGCAGTGTCATTTTCTTTTTAAAAACACTATTGCTCTATTGGATTTGGATCTCTTGGCTCAATTTTTATCTCACGTTTTTCGTAAGTATATTATTTTAATTATCGCTAGTAAAAATAGTTTTACGGACAAGTTGGGTTAGGTCAGGTCCGACCAGTCAGAGCCTAACCCGTTATGATGTGACTTATTTTTTGAGCCAGCAACTTGCCTGGCTAGTGACTGGACTGGCCAGCGGGACTGGACTGGTCCTTGCCATTATCTGGTACATGTTTGATGGGAACTAGTGTCTTACCGTTATTTTGTTATGAATCATAACAAAGAGATTGAACATCATAATCATAACTAATTATATGCTTCTGATATATCAATCTCTCATTTTTAAATAGTTACGGATTATAGGTATATTTCACAAAAACAATAACTACTAATGACCATGCCAGATTCTGCCCCACCATCAACCGCAAGTTGTACAAGTTAACGAATAAATGTAAAAATATCTCCGTTTTTTTTATTAAAATTATTATTTTAAAATAAAGTTTTGTACAAGTTGCGATTCGAAAAACCAGCTTAATTAAGAATTCAGAAAATAGTAAGAAATCGATGCCATTTATTCATTGTTTTTGTTATTCTTCTATAGGAGTTGCGAGAGTTGTAGAAAATGATACTGATTAAGATTATGCAATATGAAACCTGTAATAAGTCCCCAACAAAATGATAGGTACAGCTTAAATGGTCACGTAGTTTTGTAGGTGGGGCAAAGCTCCATTGAAATGTGGCAATGTCTTTTAAATTATAAAACAATTTCGCAATCCACGCACGTTCCCAATTTCAAAAGTCCCAAAAAGTATTATGTATCTCTAAAATTTCCGTTACCGACATTCAACCAAAGAGATGAAGCCAATCATTCATTAACTAACTGGAAAGTGATTCAAATCAGCGCAGATTACCTGCTTCAGATGCGTATAATCCGTCCACCGGTCGACCGGCATCGCAAACAGACCGCGACCGTCAGCTACAGTCAATCAATAGCACGCTACTTGATTGTAATATGGGCTAGATTGCCATGAATTTGGGTAGGTTAATGTGCTGTTGACTATACACTACAGTCTCGGAGAAAGTGTACTAAAAGTATACCCTTATTAAGGTTGAGATTTTCTCAACAAATTCTATTATTCCTACTCTTTGCAAGAAAACATTATAATCAAAAACATTGTTTTTTCGGGTTAATTTTAATTTTTTTGTAGGTATGTCTACACACCTACCTCTTCCCGGTTTATTATTTGTTAAATATCCATTAGCTGTTACCTGAAAGAATTCGGTTTTAGCTATAAGGCCGCCAAAATTGTACGTATAAGTACTGAGTAATTCTGTTTTTGGAACCATTTGTGTCATTTTGGAGGTAAGTATTAGGTATTTGATTGATTATTTGAGTTACTGAATTTAGTATAAACGGAAAGATGTGTTCGTATTCTAGCTGTTTGATTGGATGCCGTCGTTCCATTAACGTGCTAGCTGTTCAATCACACATCTATTTCAACCAGTTGACTGCGACATATAGGTACGTACGATCGTTTCAATGTGAGTTGCTTGCAACTTACTTGGTCTCTAAACTACACGACAGTTAACTGCTAAATGAAATTGGACTATAAAAAGTCATGGTATTGGACAGTAAACGTTATTGTAATAACTGTTATACGCCAAAGATTACCGTTTTGTGATAAAAAGTTATGGCTATATTCGTTACCTACATTCGGAGCACTTTTTGAGAATTCTCGATCGATATCTGGTTTAAAACGATCGTGGTAATTTAGTTATTGAAATGATGGTAAGACAAAGTCTAATCTTTTTATTGCAAGTAAGCACGTTGTGTACATTTTTGCACGTCAATGTGTTTTTTAAATGACATTGCCACATTTCAATGGAGCTTTGTCCCACCTTCAAAACTACGTGACCCATTGAAGCTGTATACCTATCATTTTGTTGGGGACTTATTACAGGTTTCATATTGCATAATCAGTAGGAGTTGCGAGAGTAGTAGAAAATGATAACAAAGACAATGAATAATTCGCTTCGATTTCTTACTATTTTCTGAATTTTTAATTAAGCTGTTTTTTCGACTCGTTTGATGTACAAAACTTTATTTTAAACCAATAATTTCAATAAAAAACGGCGATATTTTTACATTTATTCGTTATCTTGTTCATCATACGGTTGATGGTGGGGCAGAATCTGGCATTGTCATTTACATTTACACCACTTCTCAAGCCAACGCTGAGGAGAAAAAAGGGCAAAAAACTTTCAGCAGCACATCTTTTAAAATAATAACAATTTAATTAAAGCTAAGACGAGTTTGGAGAGGGATTTCGCCGACTCGAGTACGAGTCACGGTAGCTCTGTTGGAACGCCACGGAATGGCGAGGTGGCCTGTGGGGCTATTCCAGTTCTCATAACGATCAAATCTTACCATGTCATATCGCGCGTGACAGGGACAGTGCTATTGCGTTGGTATAGCGGCGTCTCTGTTCGGCGCGCTATGACATGGTATGATTTCATCGTTTTGAAAACTGTAATAGGGGTTCAAATTCCGATCGTGACAATTTTTTTTTAGTCCATTTCGGTAATATTTAGATGTTAGTGGATTTGCAAGAAAAGTTCAAACCGTATTTATTTTTAAAACGCGGCCACTAGTTCACAATTTGTTGATACAAATCTACGTTAATAGATGAAAAACACGTGATTTTCGTGTCCCCATGACCTTGTCGGTGGTACCACGGTTCACAAAGACATGACGCACAAATTGCACCATGACACTAACAATCGGACGGACGGACAGACAAACTGACTATGGGAATAAGGTCTCCATTTGTCATAGACAATACAATGGGCCATTGAAGTCCGCTACTACATGAATATTCAATAGCAGTGGTACCATTGGAACTCGATAGGAGAATTAAATAGGTACGAAGTTACCGGACTTTTGAAGATAGCGTGAATGTGACGTGACTGTTGCTTATGTGATAATTTTATTGTATACTACGTACTTATATATCAGTTGTTTTGTATTTAATGATTAATAAGTTGGTTGACTAACGCTACTTGCGTCTATACTCTAGCGTCGTCCCATCTTCCAGGGACTGTTAATAAGGTCGGCTATGCGGCAGAATCTGCTGAAAATCTATAGTATGACCGTCTAAATCAGTCTTCGCCTGCGCGGCACAGAGACGCGAGGGACGCGGGGGTAGGACGACAACGAGAGAGGTGCGGGCGGCATGTAACAGAAATGCGCCTGCCGCCCGCACCTCTGTCGGTCCCCGTTGTCGTCATACCCCCGCGTCCCTGTACCGCGCAGGCGAAGACTGATTTAGACGGTCATACTATAAATACGTAGGCCTCGGCGATAACTACTTACGTTTTGAGCTTGGAGTTTAGACGCTACTGGGACCATAAATAAAAATACAAGGGACAAAGGCGAGTTTATATTAAAAGATAATTTCTACCAGTAAACCCGCGAAAGAGATAGCAGTTATTTTAGTTTACGACAACTAACAGGAAATTACAGTAATCTGAAACAAATAGTAAGATAACATTATATTATTCACAGGAATTTATTTTGGATTATTCTAATCATAGAACGTACTGGTTCGATCTAAAGCTAAAGTGTATTTATAGCTGAATATTCAAGTGTTATGACGAAGAAAATTATCTTTTTAGGGTTGTGACAATTTTACCAGTGGACGTGTTGAAAAGTAATTGAAAAAAATGTAATTAAAATTGAATGATTGTTAGATTATATCAATATCATATTCAAATCATATTATTAGTGGAATTGAGATAAGAGTTTTATGACTTACATTCCTAAAAGTAATTAAGTACTAATTCCATACAAACTCTATACTTAAGTGTACTAAATTCAAATTATCAATTGACAAGGTCTAAATTCTTTACCCCCCCCCCCCCCCCCCCTTATTACATTTTTTTAAAGAAAATATAGGAAATAAGGGACCTTTATTTTTTCTTTTATTAAAATAACGTCGTTTTAATTATTAAAAAATTAAGTTAATATCGTGAAAATTAAAAGGGGCGTAAGTGACGTTGACGTCATTACTGTAGTAGTGTCGTTCCAAAATCGGTGAATATCCATGTTTTGGACGTTTTCGGTATTAGTAAGAGTGTGTTCATTGCCATTTTTCTTGTGGACTCGCCAATTATGATTCTGACTACCTAGAGAGCATTGAAAAAGTGTTACAAACAAAAATACAATGTATTACTTGGCTGTATGGGTTAGATTCCCTTTGCCTATTACGTCAGAGAACCACAGTATTTCCGGAATGCCTAATTTTACACAAAACATTTTTTTCTCGGAATTTATCTACGAAAAAATTCTGAAAAAAATCCTACGTGTTCAGAGAGACAAAATCTTGAAATGGAATTTTTCTTTTAGGATATTAATAATTTTTAGCCCTTGTCAATTGCAGTTCAATGACATTTGTAGGTATCTAATCGAAACTCTTAATTTATTCAGAAGCCAGTTGACGTTAAACAATAGTTAAGTCACAATCAACGCTCACACATTTAATAGGTTTCACTTTTAATTCTTAGAGTTACTCGATAAAAAGCAGCCAAGTTGCGTAATTATTGAATAGTGTCAACGGATTGAATACAGTCACAGATATAATTGATTTAAAGAAAGTCTTTGCGTAGTTGTTTTCTTATATTATAAGAACAGCATAGTTAGGTACTTAACCTGATATACAGGGTGTAACGTAAAGGGTATGAAGCCGAAGGGAAGGTGTTCAGTATCAGTAACTTAACAACTTTTGTTCTACGACTTTTCGATTTTCGCGACTTTATTTTTGGACTTTTCATACATTTCGTACCGGCCAGCTGATCGATTTGTATGAGACATTGATTTATTTTTAATTTTTATTCGAAAAGTCGAAAAAAAATGTCGTTTTAGTGCAAAGCTTCTGAAGAAAACAGATCGATTGGTGGACAACAAGGTCAAACAAATAAATATCAATAATTAGGGCTGTTTCAACTAGATTAAGGGGTACAAGACGACGAGTGCGAGGGATAGAATGTGAAGATGGAGCTGGTGTGTCTGTGTGATTTTAATTAGGGTTTTATTATTATTATTAGAGTTTATTTGTACTTAATTAGTTTTTATGTCTATTATTTTATAAGTTTCTGTTATTGTACATATTTTCAAGGGCGTCGCCAGCCGATGGCCCAGGAAGGGGCAAGTCGATATAAATTACAGCTGTGTGTGAGAACAGGCGACGACGCGGCCGCGTGGACGGAATAGGAGAGACAGTAGCACTCTCCTCTCCCCGCTCGCTCTCGCCTCATCGCCTTTCCAGTACCTGACTAAGGACTTTGCATTGGGCTGGATATTTTTTCTAATCTCTAGGGGGGGGGCAGCTGCCCCTACTGCCCCCCCCCTGGCGACGCCCTTGCATATTTTAAATAAATGCCTTATGCAAGGTCAAACACGTGATTAATCTAACATAAAAAATCAGGATATCTTTGTTTCCCGGAGACAGCTTGGCAATGTTTTACCTTCACATTGTCAGTTACATAGTTCTTGTCTCGATTTAGTTTTCACTGTGATTCCTACCTATTAATTGTTGCCAGTAAATCTACTGACACATGAATAGAGGTCTAGAGACATTGAGAGAGCTGTGAACCATTTTTTCCTGTCTCTTTGCATTCATCCACCGTTTTGTTAATTGATTAGACATTTAAATGACTCTAATCGGAATTACGTAAGACTTCCACCTTCCTCTTACAGTGAGACCTCTGTTACAACTGTCAAAATGCTATCAATTTGGACACTTGTAAGTAGATAGGACTTAACACCAGAAAATAATCATTTTAAAAAGTGGAAAACTCATCATACTACTCATAACACAACTACTTATCCTACAAATATCATCAGATGAGATACCTGCCACCTATTAGCCCCACAGAGGTTATTAACTTTTTTAACACTATAGAATAGTAAAAATGTATGGAATTGATATTTGCTTTTTTGCCATAGGTACATTTTTATATAATAAGTCACTTTCACGAGTCTAAATCGAATTCCGATCGTACCGAATATTTTTTTTTAAAATTGACGAGGCCAAATATTAAAATAATTAGATTTTCGTTTCGTATAACATATACATATCATAACATATCATTAAAATACATTGCCACATTTCAATGGAGCTTTGCCCCACCTACAAAACTACGTGATCATTGAAGCTCATATATCATTTTGTTGGGGATTTATTACAGGTTTCATATTGCATAATCATAATCAGTATCATTTTCTACTACTCTCGCAACTTCTATAGAATAATAACAAAAACAATGAATAAATCGCTTCGATTTCTTACTATTTTCTGATTTCTTAATTAGGCTGTTTTTTTTCGACTCGCTAGATGTACAAGACTTTGTTTTAAATAAAAAACGGAGATATTTTTACATTTATTCGTTGTCTTGTACATCTTGCGGTTGATGGTGGGGCAGAATCTGGCATTGTCATTTACTTATCCCACTTTGTTATCATTAGTTATATATTGTGCACATGTGTATGCCTATATCATAAATTATATTCTATCGATCCCGGACAAGCCAGGCTGGAAGAAATCTCTTTATTAGAGATAAGCTCGACCAATGTACATACATTATCATGTAATTATTATCTTGTAATTTTGTGTACAATAAAGTATAAAGTAAGTAACGTATACTTACGAAAGAAAAAATCGTAAGGAAAAAAATCTTGATTAAGTACATCTAGTTCGAAGGACACGAATGGTTTTTTAAATACCATCCGTACACAAATTAATTCATCTACTCACACTCACTCGACAGAACAAATCAGTATTTCCCACGGTGCTGTCCCATTGCCTATGAGGTGCGAACATCATTAGCGCGATTAGTAGAGTTGCCTAGCCACCATGAAAGGAAAAATACCGAGCTCTATGGAGAGAGCTTGTAGTATATTTTGTAGGATTTTTATTAGCGCTCAAGTCCTGTCTAAGTCACATTTTTGCCGAAAAATAGGTCAAAAAGACCGTTATTATTTTTTCATTTTTTTTACTTAATTACTAAATATGTAATGATTGGTAATAAATAAATAATTATTTCCATATCTATATTACCGAAGCCCAAAAGGACGTTGCCGAAAACCTGGAAGGGACTTTTGTGCTAATAAAAATCTTTGATGCCCAAGCTTCCGCCTTTGTTTTCACTATTACTCCCTACGTCAGAAAGAGACATAATTTTTTTTATGCTAACTTTAAGTTTCTATAGAAGTCGATGAAACTATAGAAGACGACTTCTATAGAAACTTATAGTTTCTATAGAAGTCGATGATAATGGAATAAAATGAATCGCAGAGATGCGAACAATTGACATGCAAGAGCGGTGTCTGCTATGTAAATATGGCTAACTCCATCGGTTTTTTTGCTTCATGCTAGCCGTTGATGGAGAGTTTTCACACAGTGCCAGTGGAAATTAAGGCTTCAGAAAAGTTACTTGGCCCGAATAGGTCGTAATAATAAATTATAGGTAGGTTACTGCTATGTAATTGCTACTGTGACATCTATGCAGGTCAAACGCAATAATTATGGGAAACACAATTTCTGATTTACAAGGTAATTGTTTGGTTGTCACAAAAATGTATCTGGGTGAAATGAAAATACCTACTTGACGGAATGATTCAGATTATTGTATACTTTTAACATTTATTGCCAGTAAATAGGTAACGCTGTGTACGGACAACAGCCAGCCCCCTACAATAAACTCTTAAAGCAGGATTACTTCAATAATACTTTATTATGTCGTACCATGACGACCTTAATAAACTTACTTTAAGGTGGTCGTGGTACGAAATAACAAAGTATTATGAACATGAACAATGGTAACACTTGCAGTACGATTTCAAGTCTTGCGTCGCAGAGAATAAGAACGGTTCAAAGACCAAAGTGTTACACTTGATGTGCTTTGATTAGTACTATAATTTTCACTTGTAAGTAGTTACACCACTTTACAAGAAAATGGTTCCAACGTTGACGAGAAAAGTTTCAACTTAAAAAAACCTACTTAAATACCTAAGTAAGTAATTTGTGTCTGCTCTATAGACTCTACGGCGCCGTTTAGTCAACGGGCTAGGCCGTTAACTAGACGGCTGACTTGACTGCGACATATAGGCACACGATTATACTCCCCCGTAGTTTTACGATTTATTTAGGTACCAATTGAACTTTCCGAATGTAGGCCACCGGTCGATCACGATTGGTTGCGCGCTTGCGCAGATCGCCGCTTCTCTTCGGCTGTATATCAAATCATACTAACTAGCCGCATTTATACTCTATCACGAGCCTGTTACGTCATCGGTATCACTGTGCACAATTAAAACGGGCTGCCAGTTACACCGTAGTGAGCGGAGCAGCGGGGCTAGCACGAGTCGCGTTAGCGATCGACGCAACGTCGCCGCGGAGCTGTCAAACTAATGTCAAACGCCTTGTAATAATGTCGCTTTGGCAGCTCCGCGGCATTGCGTCGATCGCTAACGCTGACTCGTGCTACAGGGGCTGGTCACATTTGCCGAATACTGTTATACCTACAACAATACTCATCGCTGATTAAACACTCTACTTCCAACAAATCTTCAAACACATATACCTACCTACTTCATCAAGCAAGACCATCATAGAAAATATGTAAAGTTGCAAACAATAATACCGCATTAAAGACAAGGCTGTATGGCTCAGTCCTTTGCCTGCCTGATCTAAACGGCGAATCTTATCTTGTATCATCGTCCGTCTTCATTGTCAACAATGCTTAGCCAAACTACTTACCGCCGCTTACATTTTGTTTTCGTTAGCCAAATCGTCTTTTCACTAATAAATTACGTCGAACACAGATACTTGAATATACCTACGCAATCGCTTCGGCCGCCTACGCAACCGGCGTTTCGTAACTAGTTGTGAATAAGGAAAAAATCATCCTAGTAACCGGTTTCGAAGGAAGATCATTTTTTGTTCACTCGAAACCAGTCATTTTGAAAGTGCTAGTTTTGTGGTGTACAATATTCTTTATCTCCACGATGTTCTTTATGTGACGACGTATTTTGTACGCAACGCTCGACTCTGTGTAATAGTCATCCATCTTGATTTCATAGGTAGTAGAATTGTATCGCGTGAATCAGTTACAATATTCAGTTAATAGCGTACGCTCGACTGCGCTTGCGTCACGTTATGATTTACAGATGATTTGCCTGCCGTATGCTCATTGCTCACTGATTCGTGCAGTATCGGGCACGCAGGTTCATTAGGTATTGTTCATCAAGGCCATAAAGGCTGAAACACATTAAAAAAGCGTCGGAAAGGCTAGCCGGCTGGCCTTTCTTGTCCTGCCAAAGCCTGCGCGAACGAAATTTTTGTACTAATTTTCGCCATAATTCTGACATTGACGGCTAGTAAAAATCGACGCGGCTCAGCCCCGTAGAGAGAATACTTAGTCTACGCTCAGCCCTCTGTAGCAATGCTTGTCTATGAAAGATGACAGGCTGGAGGGCTAACCACAAGGACGTTTTAGGTGCTCAAGTCCTGTCAAAGTCTGTGCGAACTAAATTTTTGTACTATTTTTCGCCAAAAATCTGACATTGACGGGACTTGACGCTAGTAAAAATCGTTACAGCTCACCCTCTTGAAAGCCGCGTGGTTACCGCTTCCTTGCTTTGCCGCTGACGATCCGTTTCTGAAGTCTAAAATCATTCTCTGCCGCTGCCGTTGCCTTGTTTTTTTTAATGGGTTTTCTGCCTCAATATAGTAGGCTACCTACCTACTGTCAAATGCTGAATTTTCGTTGGGGTTCGCTAAGCTACCCCCATACCAGTTGCCAAATATCTTTGACTTTCCTTAAGACGAATAGAAAGAAAAAATATTACTTAAATAGTAGTAGAAAATAAAGAAAAATATGTAGGTAAGTATACCGCAGCCCAAATCAAGTGTCTTATTTTGTAAACAAAATATGATCTCTAAATACCTGTTGTGATGCATCACTGAAGGAACTGATTGATCGAACCTGTTCATCATTGTGAAAAAAAAGTGATTCAATCTAACTGTGTAATAATCACAGAACAGCTTAAATGTTAGTAGGGTAGGGTAGTTTTTGTTTACAAAATAAGACACTTGATTTGGGCTACGGTTTATGTGGACTAACGAAAAAGCGAAATGTCATAGATACGGTTTTCTTTCTAATCTACTAGCATTAACGATAGTCAAGCCACTTGGCTAGCTTAAACCAACTACGCAGCATAATGTATGAAGGTATTTAAATGAAATCAGTTCCCATGGCTCGCATTTGTCAATGGGTTTACCGAGAACCGCCGCCATGGGAGATTTTGTGTGGCGCACTGATTTCCACGAAAACTGTTGAATTAGTAATATCAAATGATGCAAGACATTTAGTAACACTTCGCGTGTGAGACAATGATTCCTAAAAGCAAAATTAACTTAATTTACAAACTAAACAAGTGAAATAATTAAGTATTACAAAATCCAAAAACCCGGCTGGTTGTTAGGCGTGAAATATTATCGCGGCTAGCCATAAACGTGATTTAAAGATATTCCATGGATTAAGTCAGCGGTCCCTTTCTAAATTAAACCAGATATAATATATCAAGTGTAACACTTTGGACTTTGGACCGTTCTTATTATCTGCGTCGTAAGAGTTAAAATCGTAAGCGTTACCATTGATCTGCTGTTGTCCAGTATCATTGTCTGTGTTTTCGACTGTACAAACAAGTCTCGGCTGATAATCGAACCCAGACCCTCTTTCACAGAAGGTCGTAATATTCTTCTCATTGTTTACATTTTACAAAACAATTGTGCAACTATAAAAGAAACAATAAAATTATAAATCAATTAATTTTAACCTCGGCCTCCATTAGCGTTCACGCAAAAGTTAATTGTTTATTACAATTACAAATCTTGCGATCAATCTAGCTAGGTAATAGAAATCAATTGCAACACAGCACTCGCAAACGTTTGAATTGGTATTTTACGGCGATAAATACCAATGTATCATTAAATTTTATGGGGCCGTTAAATAATTATAAAATTAAGTAGGTATCAGATAAAATGTTTACTTAGGTTTTGCATTAGTGACAAACCACTAAGGTAGTATGTAAAAGTTATTAGTTAAATTATGTCATAAAATGTATAGAACATCGATGTATAGAAAACAAAATAAAAGGAATCTATTGGTTTTTCATACATTCTTTTAACAGTGCCTAAATTATATACTTCATTTATTTATTTCATTAATGGACTCGACTGTTCGTCATTTGCCAATGTCATGCTACAGAAAATTCAATATATTCAATAGTCTTCTATCTTCCTCCAGGAGAGTCGCAGTAGCGTCTTCACCCTGGGTAGCCGCGTCTTCATGTCTTCATCCAGAGGAGCCGCCGTAGCGTCATCACTCTGGACGAAGCAGCTCAACAGTCACGTTCACTCCCGAGCTTGTAGCGGGAACTCTTGATAAAAGCTCGAAACCCCAGTTCTTGCTCAAATTATCCAACAAATTCACCATACTGTCTCGCGAACATTTTCTGGTTAATTTAACGTGATATTAATCTCAAAATGTAGACAATAAAACAAAAAATATCAAATAATTTTGCAACCGTCGTTTCCCGCCATTTTCAAGAGAACCGCCAATTATATACTTTTTCACATCACATTTGAACTTGTATATGTGTGTGTATGAGTGTGTGAGAAAAAGAAAGAGAGAGAGAGAGTTTGCGTGCCCATAGTTATGCGTGTGTCATTATAATGAGTAATGACAGATTGTGTTACCCAATCTACTGAGCTACCTACTGTTTTGATAAGCATAGTGCAATTCTTTTATAGGACTAATGTCCATCGATCGATGTCCCAGACAACCTTTAGGCAAACACTGTTGAATATTTGAACCGCCATTACGCCGCGATTGGAGTGCTATGAATCATGAACAACTAACACTTTGTAATTACAGAGTGGCTAGTTGGTGGCATCATGCATCGTTTACCTAAGTATGGAATACTTTAGTTGATGAATGATGAATATTAGTGTAGTCAGTGCTTTGAGCATTATTTTAATCGAAAAAGAAAAAAAAGTTTATCGAATACAAAAACGAACTATTTCTCTTTTCAGAACCTGTCGTAGAAAAATCTTAATTTACCTACTTATATCGATAGATAGATAGGTGGTGGTAAAAAGTTACGAATCTGACAAAAGTATACTCGTACTGAATTGCTAACTTATTGCGAATCAAGAAAGAAAATTCTTCTTTCGCAACTGGTTACAAAACTTGCAGCTGAGTTTCTTAACCAGTTGTGAAATAAGAATTTTTCCTAAATGATTCGAAACTGTTTTTAGAACAAAAATAAAACAATAATTGTTTACTTATTACTTACTTAAACAGCATCTGTAAACGGACGTTTCTTTGTATAAATACATAACTTCACGCCTATTTACCGTATCGCTACAAGCAGAGACGATGATACCTCTCAACTACTGCGTTCCTGGCACACCAGACATAGTTATGTAAAAATATGTCTGGTTGTCTATCAGGGAACCAAAAAGTACCTGAGCAGGTGCCGAAGACTGAGCAGGGGACGAGTAGGTACCTTAAAAATAAATTAATATTGACTCGTCTCCTGCCGGGGGACCAATGGGCACCTATATAGGGGCCGAATCTACAACTTTTAATCCGGGGGACGAATATTAGGGGACCAATGGGTTCTGACCCCACACCACTCTCGTTTAATTCACAGTCATAAATCTTATCATTCTTCATTCTCGTCAGTTTGTGGTAGACTAAATATTTTAGAAAGTATTTCGTCATTGTCACGCGTATTGGCCTAAAATTATCTACGCTATGTAACCTATTGTATCTACAGTTGTTACGTTGCCCGTAAACGTACTTTCCTTACATGCTGTTTCCGTAGTGTTGCCAGCTGCCGACCATTACCAACAATCGGCGGAAACATTGCCGTGTTCCACATGGCAACATCGCGTGACATATTTGCGAAATGAATCACATACGGGTATAGCAAATGGCAAGCAGAAAATTTGGATTTAAAAAAATACTTGGCTGATTTAAAAATATACTAAGGGCCTCTTGAGATATGGAGGGTTAGCACATAAAATGTATGGAGTTTTTACCGCTTAAGTCGTTAACTACCGGTTATCCTTTACTGCAAATGGAGCATACACAAAAAAAAAGGTTTGCCTGTTGAAGATTTTATTTAGCTGTCGATTTCTTATTAAAACTACTGCGCCATAATTGTAAACCTTAACCAATCAAACTAGCTGGGAAACAAATAGCAATAAATGTGTCTTATTTTGACGGTTGCTAAACCACCGATTTTGTATGGCGAAACCCAACGAAAATCCTTACATCTTGAGTTATACCACCACCTAACTTTAAGTCACGTTTATTGCTAATAACCATGATATATTTTTTGTTTTTGTTTTAGCTGCAGTTGCGAATTCTTAACAACCACGGCTAATCTTATGCGTGTAGGGCGACTTGTACAAATGTTATATAGTATTATATTAAAGCTTAAAGCTATATCTAAAATCAATGTTAATCTGTGAAATATCTTAATTGGCTAATATAATTATAATCACTAATATTAATTGTAATAAATTTCTAATAAACAATAAATAAATAAATATTAAGTAGGCGCATTACCTATTAGGCCTTAAGGACGTATATACTATTTAAAGTGTCTTTTGTTCGGTTTACCGTCCTTTGTATCTGTGTGTCAGACATTGCGAAAAGCGGAGATGCACCCTATTCGGCGGTGCGTGTGATGACGCAACGAGTGATGGTGTTAGAGCCGCGTGTTGCATGGTGTGTATGGGGCAATGGGGCCAGCAAACATGGAACTGTTGAAATATTAGCATCCTGTGTGAAATTGACGGATTGACGGAGTTGGGCAAAACGATATTGGACTATATAGGTACAGGTACGAACTGCAACATACCGATCAACTACCTTGCTCCTTCATAAATTATTTTATTTATTTAACAATGGACTCGACAGTTCGTCATTTGCCAATGTCATGTTACAGAAAATTCAATATATAATAGTCTTCTATCTTCCTCCAGGGGAGTCGCAGTAGCGTCTTCACCCTGGGCAGCCGCGTCTTCATATCTTCATCCAGAGGAGACGCCGTAGCGTCATCACTCTGGACGAAGCAGCTCGACAGTCACGTTCACTCCCGAGCTTGTATCGGGAACTCTTGATAAAAGCTTGAAACACCAGATCTTGTTCAAATTATCCAACAAATTCACTATACTGTCACTCGCGAATATTTTCTGATTAATTTAACGTGATATTAATCTCAAAATAACCACTGTAGACAATAAAACAAAAATTATCAAATAATTTTGCAACCGGAGTTTCCCGCCATTTTCAAGAGAACCATAAATTCTTTTGTATAACGATTCCTTTGTATGACATACAATATTTATGCAATCGACTCATCTATACCACAGCCCAAATCAAGTGTCTTATTTTGTAAACAAAGTTCCAGTATACAGGGTGTAACGTAAAGGGTATATGAAGCCGAAGGGAGGGTGTTCAGGAGCGGTAACTGAACAACTTTAATTCTACCACTTTTCGAATAAAAAATAAAAATAAATTAATGTCTCATACAAATCGATCAGTTGACCGGTACGAAATGTATGAGAAGTCAAAAAAATAATTCGCGTAAATCAAAAAGTCATAGAACAAAAGTTGTTCAGTTACCGATACTGAACACCCTCCCTTCGGCTTATTATACCCTTTACGTTACACCCTGTATAGGGTGTGTTGTTTGATGCGTTTGCGCAAGCAATCTAGCGCTTTTCACATGCCCATAAAGAGCTATTAAGTGGAAAACGCGTCTGTTGTATTAGCAGTAAATGAGTCTAGATTTTCACGTAAGATTTTAGCTATGTATGGTGAAGTTTTATATCCATGTAGTAGGTTTATAGCTTATTGTTGATTAACCAAGAAAAGCTTATTTATATTTTTATAAAGAAAATTAGCAATGCTTTTACTTTACTAATTTTCTCCTCAAGTAGGAGTTACTAAGCTAAAACTGAGGCGCAGACATGAGCCAACTAGCGCCGCCAATCTTTAAAAAATCATATCTTCCAATATAATGTAGGTAAGTTGTAGTTCACAAATGTGCCAGAAACGGCCGTTTTTCGCAATTATGCGAACTACAACTTACCTACATTGCATCACGTTACAAATTAGCATTTAAAAAATAATATTTATAGCAATAAACAATGTGAACGTAGCTTTTTTAATAAAATTGATTATATTGGAAGATATGATTTTTTTAAGATTGGCGGCGCTAGTTGGCTCTAGGAAGGCTCTTAAGAGCGGTCACTACAGTAGTCCAAGCTGTCGGTTGCTAAGCCACAAGCCACACAGAAAAGACTAGACGCGGGCGCATCGCAATATTGGTGAGGGCGATATTTGAAAACGACGCTTCTATTTACCTACTTTTTGTATCAATGAAACCTAACATTTTTTTGTATTATGGGGACGGCCTGGTGATCTGTAACACAGGTTTACACCTAGCTCAGACACCAATCTTAGAACCTGTTAGCAAATTGTTAGTTGTTGTTAGTTCTGATAACAATGTTATTGCTAAATTTTCTACTACTCTCGCAACTCCTACTGATTATGATTATGCAGTAACAAAATGATAGGTTCAGCTTCAACGTACACGCAGTTTTGTATAGGTGTGGCAAAGCTCCATTGAAATGCAATGTCATTTGTAATTAAATGACAATGCCAGATTCTGCCCCAACATCAACCGCAAGATGTACAAAACAACGAATAAATGTAAAAGTATCTCCGTTTTTTATTAAAATTATTGGTTTAAATTAAAGTTATGTACAAGTTGCGAGTTGAAAAAAACAGCTTAATTAAGAATTCAGATATTAATTATTCATTGTTTTTGTTATTCTTCTATAGGAGTTGCGAGAGTAGTAGAAAATTATATTATGCAATATGAAACCTAACAAGTCCCCAACAAAATGATAGATACAGCTTTTAAAATACGACCATGCCGCAGAAGATCTTAGAGCATCATTTACGCCACTCGTAATTTCCTGTGATGGAGCAATTGGGACAGAATACGAAACATTCCTCAAAAGAACCGCATCACGCCTGTCTATAAAATGGTCTAGGAACTATTCCCAAGTGCTCGGCTGGCTCAGAGTCAAGACTCAAATATCTATAATTAGGGCTGTTTCGACTAGATTAAGGGGTACAAGACGACGAGTGCGAGGGATTGAATGTGAAGATGGAGCTGGTATGTCTGTGTGATTTTAATTAGGATTTTATTATTATTATTAGAGTTTATTATTATTATTGTATTTAATTAGTTTTTATGTCTATTATTTTATAAGTTTCTGTTATTGTACATATTTTAAATAAATTTATTATTACTGCTAGATACAGCTTAAATGGTCACGTAGTTTTGTAGGTGGGGCAAAGCCATTTTAGATCTACAAAAAAGAATGCAAGAGTTTATGTAAAATCTGCTGGTAAAACCTAAAAATTATGTCTGTAATTCTAAACACTAAATGTTCATTAAAACCCAAATGACCCATTCAAATGTTGTAATGAGGAAGTTTTAAAGAGTTGACGATTTGTAGTGTGAATGTTTACATAATGGAACTTTCTTAAAGTGTTTATTTTTATAGATGGACTCGACTATTTTATGATTTTTGGTAATCTCAAGTATTTTACAATATAGGCGTATTCATAAATTCATTTAAAGTTACGCCACCGTCCCTTTCTGGCCTCGTATGCGCGTATTTTCAGTTTTTCGATGAAGGCTCCGGCACTAACTACTAAAATTAGGCGTCTGAAAAAAGTATATAGCAATCTTGGGGTGTCTATTTAGGGACTGATGAATACCGATACACGATTAGACAAACTTCCCTCGATAGAAAAAAATCGCAAACATACCCCTTCCATGTCATTTAAAATTAAAATTATGTCTAAACCGAAATAGTTATTCATACGAAATATATATCAAAATGTAGAGTATTATAATTACGAGAGCTTGTTTTAAAAAAATCTGATTTTTATTGGCGTATTTTAATTTCCCTGCCAAAATTCATCCAAAATCAATAAAAATACAAATATGGAGTCGCTGTGCCGTGCTCTTCACTCCGCCGCTGCGGGACATCTTCTGTCTCGCGCTCGAGTTTGACAGCTCGCCGCCCCTTAACCTTTTTTAACGAAGTGCGAAAGGGACCATAACCAAAAACACTAAAAATAAGCACGCAGGATGCTGAAGTAGGTACTAAAAAATTAAAACATAGGATGACATAAAAGCAGTTTCCGCTATTATTAACACCTTGATAAAATCTTAATTGGGTATATGAGATCTTTTTGAGATTAGAGCTATAATTAAAATTTAAATGTCACTTTAAAATGTAATATTTATTGAATATTACATTCTAAATTCAATTTAGATTCCAAAAAAATACTTTACATTGTACAGGGGGGCTAGTCGGCTGGCCTTTCTTGTCCTGTCAAAGCCTGCGCGAACGAAATGACATTGCCACATTTCAATGGAACTTTGCCCCACCTACAAAACTACGTGACCATTTAAGCTGTACGTACCTATCATTTTGTTGGGGACTTATTACAGGTTTCATATTGCATAATCATAATCAGTATCATTTTCTACTACTCTCGCAACTCCTATAGAAGAATAACAAAAGCCATGAATAATTCGCTTCGATTTCTTACTATTTTCTGAATTCTTAATTAACGCAACTTGTACATAACTTTAATTTAAACCAATAATTTTAATAAAAAACTGAGATAATTTTACATTTATTCGTTATCTTGTACAACTTGCGGTTGATGGTGGGGCAGAATGTGGCATTGTCATTTTTGTACTAATATTCGCCAAAAATGACGACATTGACGGCTAGTAAAAATCGACGCGGCTCAGCCCCCTGTATTTATATCTAATGGATAGTAAGGGTTGAAATAGTTATTACATTTATTAATGTGGTATCGACTGTACCTTCTACAAAGTCACGACTATTTCAAAACTGGTGGTTTATTAAAACTCAACTATTTAATTTATCGACATAAACTTAATTTACAAAGTGTCAATTAATTCGTACAAGCTCTTATTCGTATGTACAGCTGATTGGTTGTAGCCAAAAGATCACATTCGTTAGTTCGTAGTTAGCTAAGTATGGAGATCGATTTTCAATTGCTAATTTAATTACTCGTCCTATTAGTTTCGATACAAGTCTGTCATTTGAATGGAGAGTGGACTGTTTTAGGTAGTTTAAGGTTTGAGGAGACTGCTTCCTTATTTATGGAATGCTCCCACTTCACTTGGCTATTCGTATTCGCTATTGGATGTTTGTCGTATTTGTTAAATTCTTGACGTACCTACATACAAAGTCAAGCATACCAACCACACATGGCAATTATGACAAATACGCAAATACGAATAGCCAAGTGAAGTGCCACCATGACAAAGTTAGGCAGTGGCCTAAATAGATACATACTTAAATAATATGGCAAAATGAATCCTTTATCAACTTTATTGGTAATCGTTTATCGGTTCCTGTCTTACCTCTAACACCCAGGAGGTACTGATCAGGTATACATCCCATAGTAGTCGTTTTCATTGTGAACATGTTTAAGAAAAATTGCCAAAATATAGTTTACTGTACCTACCTACTCGTCCATGTATAAAAATGAAAATGAGCTACCTTATATACCGTTATAACTTAGCTACCGTTTCCCTATAATGACAGTTTTTTGGATGTGTCAAATAAAGCCGGCGCCAGACATCTTTACAAAGTTTTAACTACCATTGAAAGCTTTGTACACAAACTATAACTACGACGCATAAAAAGCTGTCAATGAACATGGAATTTAAGCATATTTGCAAACATTTGCGCACATGTCATGTCAGGCGCCGCCACCGGGGTAATGCCGATTTCCCATAAAACATGACGGGCGTCACTCTGATTGACGGGCAGGTCTCATGTTTATTTATGTCTAGGAAAAAAAAACAGATAGATAAATGGTGTTATTGGTAATTAAAATCATTTCTGTCTCCACACCTAACAAGCTTGTTAAGTGACAGGACTAGTATCGTAGATTGGATAGGAAAATCATTTAAATTCGTTCGCTCGATTAGCATTATTGGCCCATTCGTTAAAATGTTCGCTGGCACAGTTCGCGATAACTAGAATATATGCTGCTACCGGCTTGTTTGACCTATAACTGGCTATTTTGTTATTCATATTCGCCAATTAATTTTGTTATATTTTATCTTAATAAATTAAAATTATCAATTTAATAATTATTTTTGTAACAATTATTAATAACAGAAGCCGTTTCCATATAATATTGGCGACTTAAGGATATTATTTGTTTTGTTTAAAAAAAGGTGTAAGTAGGTAGATACCTAGTTTATCTAAATTACATAGTCAGGGCAGTGGGGCTATTACGGTTCTCAAAACGATCAAATCATACCACGTCATAGCGGCCGTGAAAAGTTAGTGAAAGTTTAGATTTCGGAGAGACCGGGAGAGACCCAACAAAAAAAAAAGTTTTTTTTCGAAATTATAGGCATTGTTTATAAAAATACAGTCTCCTGACAAAGGACGAATGGCATTAATAAAAAAACTCCACCATTCAACATTCCCTCAATCGCAACTCTTAATTCTTTTAATCATCAATTATTTAAATATAAAAGTAATTAAAACATGGCGCATATTGACAGGTGTATGCACTTTTATGGAAACTTGTACCAGTAATAGGCCACTTTGTTTAATCGACACTTTAATTTTAGCCCTCACGTCTCGATTCGAGATGGAACGCGGTTTGGGCTCGTAATTGTGACTATTGTTGTTACATTATTCCCAACCCGTCCACATAAGCTAAAATATGGTCCGTGAAAGATTTCAAACATTGAATGCACTTTGAATTCAAAAAATCGCGTTGTCCTATCTTATACATAAAAATATTTACCCCCAGAATCTCACTTACAAAATGTCAAATTATACATAGACGTTTGATACGGCGCGGCGCCATAGCGTTGTGCGTCCGCCCTTAGGCCGCATTTCGAGTAATGTTTCGAGTAAATGAACTTGCAAGTGTAAACTCCGTAGCAAGTGTGGAATTTATACTTACAAGCTGCTGTCGGATCGACTGTCGGAAATTACTCGCAGAAGTTTGCATGAATTCTCCAAGTATACTTTTCAAGCATTCTCCAACTAACTCCCCCTAGCTAAGTGGCATTAACTGTCGTTAACTAACAGAATAGAAAGAAAAAAATGTATGGGAAAGGGAATGCTATTTGCTTTTTTGAGCGACTTAAATGAAACTGCAGTTGTAACAATTACTAGACCAAAGCATATTCCCATCTAGTGTCACTGTACTGAGCTGTATCTTGCATCGGCAGATCAAAAGATTGGAGTAAGACGTCTTTCATGAAATATTTATCTTTCCAAGATAAAAAGATGAAGGTTTCTGTCATAAGAAGGAGATTCCTGAATGTTGTCGGTATCTTTTGTAAGATCGATTCTAAAATAAATGTAAGTTATACATAATTAATTGATATCGATACTATAAGCAGGGTGTAAAGTAAGCAGAAGGTTCGTGAAAGTATCCATAAATGAAAAACTTTTGTTACTTATATGACTTTTTGATTAAAATTTTTAAATAAATTGTAGAGTCACTAAATCGATCAACTGGTAAAATAATATCTTCACAAATCATCTTTACATAATATTATGTAGCTATATCTTTTTTTAGAGTATTCATGTAAATAGAAAATTAAACAAATAAAAAATCAATCCGCCATTCCAAAATGATGGCGGATCCTAGTGTATCATATATAAAATCCCCCGATCTCGGACATGCCTGGCTGGAAGATATCTCTTTGTTATAGATAAGCTCGACTAATGTAATACGTTATCTTGTAAGCTCGATTTATTTATTCATAAGACAACAATAAAAATTAAAAATAACTATTATAATACGAACCTAAAAACATATAAACTAAACTAAAAACTATATGTACAATAGGTCGGTTGAACTATCTGAATGGCTTAGCATTGATAGTTCAACCGATCCCCGTTGTCCGGCAACGTGCCCTAAATGCTGGCGGCATTTCCCCTCTGGATCGCTAGGCTGATCCTTTGGTCGAAATACAGGCCAGCATTTTGGTCACGTGTGGACTCCACGAGCAGCTTCGACAAATCTTTAAAATTCTTGTAAGCTATGCACTTTATGTGCAATGAATTATAAAGATTTTTAACACGATAACTATTTTTATTCCTGCATTATCTCCATGGTGTAAAGTCACCATTAATAAATACATATCTAACCTCGTATTATAGTTCTTTAGTCTCTACCTTTATTTTTGTTAACCATATTGTCCCACTGCTGGGCAAAGGTCTCCCCCCTCCTCTTCTATCCATCCCTGTCCTGAGCCTCTTCCAGCCACCCATCCCTGTATCTAACGATATCGTCTCTCCACCTACGCCGAGGTCTGCCCCGACGCCGGCGTCAGTCTCTACCTATATCTCTATATTTACAATTGACAACATACCGATACTGATGATAGTATGTTGTCATACCGTATTCTGTTCAATATTACAAAACACACTGGCATGTAGAAACATTACCGTAATGACATCGTGTACAATCACGAAATAGCCCACTGTAATTACTATGCACAAAACATACATTTAATCTTATACTAATCTATAATGAGATGGAGAACTCAGTGGTTCAGTTAAGACACTGGATTTCCGTTACGGAATCCCGGGTTCGATTCAAAAGTCAGATTCAAAGGTGTACTTATAGTAGAGTTTATAAGGTTGAGATTTTCTCAAGAATCTTATTGTCATTGTGGCTGTTTCTTTTCCAAATAAAATAAAATTAAGAACTGCTTGACTGAATGTAAGCTTTATGAATGTAATTGTAAATGGAAGTGATGCCATAGTCCCCACAGGCATACAATATACAGTCGACAGCTGATCAATGGTAACACTTGCAGTACGATTTCAAGTCTTACGACGCAAATAATAATAACGGTTCCAAGTTCAAAGTGTTACCATTGATCTGCTGTCGACTGTACATAAATAAGGCTGATGATGATGAAAATCCGGCCAAGTGCGTGTCGGAGTCATCGGCCAAGTGACAGACAGCGAAGTGATCCTTTAAGTTTTCCTTTTTCCTCTTAAGGCACGGAACCCTCAAAAAGGTCTCCCCGTGTCAGGTATTAAGAGCCTTCCATGAGCCAACTAGCGCCGCCAATCTTAAAAAAAAATATCTTCCAATATAATCAATTTTATTAAAAATGATATTTACAAAATGTTTATTACGATAAATACTGTTTTTTAAATGCTTATTTATAACGTGATTCAATTTCGGTAAGTTGTAGTTCGCATAATTGCGAAAAACATGTATTGTATATTGAAAAATAGTATTCATCCTAATAAACATTTTGTTAATAGCTTTTTTAATAAAATTGATTAAATTGGAAGATATTATTTATTCAAGATTGGCGGCGCTAGTTGGCTCATGGAAGTCCCTTAACCAAATACGTTACAGTCGCACCCTGTACTAGGGATCGTGTCAAAAAGCGCAGTGCGGCACGCTAATCTGGGTCACAGGAACGGTTATTATTCCTAGAACGCCATTACGTTATGGAAAATAGTTGTAAAACCGTAAAAATTTGCTCGCTGCCAATTACAAAGTATTAACAGGTACTTTGTAACCGATACCAATATTCACTACTTAGTACCTACCTCAGGGCTGCCATCCGTCCGGGATTCCCCGGATTTGTCCTAGTTTGAAGGGCGTCAAGTAATTTTTATCTGATTTCAACTGTACCGTTAACTACACCTGTCGCATATCCCAAGCACGACCCTTTATTCAATGGCTATATTATTATTTAGCTTTATTTATTATGCACATAATTATATGCTAACAAACCGCCTAAAATTTTCACATGATATCAACTCTATATCTTTAGAATTCAAAATGTAGGTATGTTTGTGTCGCTATTGCAAGCTGACTCTACTTTAATATTATTTTCGAGTCTAGATATCTAGAGATAATCTGAAGGAAAAAGAAGGTATCGTACTTATACGATATTAATTTAACCAAATAATAGGTAAAAGCAAAAAAATTCCAAAATTCACTATATTATTATTTGATTATGTAGATATTTTGGAGCCTCTTTTTTTAATTTGTATTTATCTTCATATTGGGCGAGGAATTTACTATGAATCTTTTAATTTAATATACACATGAATAATCGGAATTATTATTTTATTTCTACTTGTAGCAACAGCATTTAACGAAATTTAAAGAAAATGTAATATCTCTCTTTATAAAAATTTACTTAATCGTTTGTCGTTGCGCAGAATCATCAAAAAAATCACCAAATCCACAATTTGGTCATCAAATCTACAATTTTGTCACCAAATCCACGAATCACACAATCTTATCACTAATGTTCAAAAACTCGACCATAACAAAAATTCCACTCACTTAACTTAGTGCTTCTAAATTATAATATATTTGGTGACGACTTAATAAAGGATGACCAAATTAGAGTTAAAATACAACCTTCTGCAAATTCATTAAAATGTTAAATAGGTTCAGCATAAAATCGATAGATTTCAAGAAATGTTAATGGAGATCTGAATTAGAAACTGCTAGTTAACAATCTGCATACAGATGGAACTGCGGTCATACACTAGTACAATAAAACTATAGGTATTAAACTAATCCTCACGAACTATTTCTCGGAAGCGTACAAAAGTTCGATTAGGAGTTTCAATCAATCATTCTGTTCACTACATAATTAATACCTTCAGGTGGAATCACCACTGCCTTCCAATCCCCACCCACGGCAATTTGTCTGCCTCGCCATGAATAGAGCACCCCTTATCAGCCCATCGGGGGTTGGAAATAATCAATATTTTTCCAGCCCCACCTTTACAACGCATGCGTGGTGATACCCAAATTGTGGTGGTGGGTTACCCCACTGGGATGGAGAAACCCAGGGTTGGAGTTCGCTAGGCATTCTTGTGTGGGGATCCAGGGAAGACGCTCGTGGGTGCTGATGGCGGTTGAAGGATTCAGCTGGGCTTTCAGGCCTCCTTGTAAGTATTTTTATTTATTTATAAAGGCCAAGAGTAAGTACTATGTCTCTGATCCGTGCGGCGTTGTCGAGAGCGCAGATTATCATCGCCAACCTCCTTAAGAAGACAGCATCATAAGAAGAACTGGCAGATCTGATGGTAAGTATTCTTGCCTATATAGCACAGCTCCAGAAGAGAAGAATTGCAAGTTGCCGAGGATTTATATGTCCATGTTCAGGTGCATAGGTCCTTAGATCAAAGCTGTCTATGTCCCTAATGGGACATGACGTTAGTTAGCTGATTTTGAGTTCGATCTTACGATTTGATACAATTTTAACAGTCGTAAGACCGAGATCACGCGAAGCTCGAGCTCAAAACCATCTGCCTCAGAATAAAACTTTGGAATTAAATAATTTTCTATTAATAAAGCAAGAGTCAAAAGTTTGGTGACCTTTATGGTACCTACCATTCCGCAACCGACCTCAGAGAGCAACATTTTTTTGCGCCCATTGCTGGACGTAGGCTTCACCCAGGGCACACCATTGCAATAACCTTGTGCAGATCATCTCTCCATATTGTCGGAGGGTCAATGTGATAGTATAGTTCAACAAATCTTAAGGCATTCCTAGTAATTTATATCAACCTTTATTTCCGCAGAAGACGAAGGCATGATGGCGAAACGTGGTAAGACTACTTGAGAAGCTTTTTAGAAGAACGCTTTTTTGTGTTTATTTTCCAATTTTTTCAATGCCATATTTGGGTAATTAGAGCTCATAAAGGGTATAGAATATTCCACAGACGTGTACTAATAATTGTATGCACATAAGAGTTGAATAAACATGCTTCCACACACACACACGCTTCTTGTTTGATATCTCACCTTTCCGTAATACACCATTAGGGTAAAATTTCATCACTGCGACTAATGCGATTGCGATCACTAATTATTGTTTTAAAAAGCACTACTTATGCCACTTTTAACAAATATTTTGTAGACATTTAAAAAAAATCACATCTAATTATAGGTAAGGTAATTTTCCAATAAATCTAATGCGGATACCTAAAAAATTTTAAACCAAACAATCCGTCTTTCCTAAGAAACCTAAAAAAAACTATATTTTCTTGGTATAGTTTAATTTAGTAAAGATTGTTATATCTTTATTTATCCCAAAACATCTTTACTTATGTTGTAAGGAAAATATACATTTTCCCTGTAAAAAACCATCTAAAAAGTTTTTTTGTTTAATAAAATCCATGGTCTTTTTCAGCAACATGAAATTAATAATCCGTTTATGCTATGCTATCATTTCATTTAAACGGAGAATTTTATGTTTTATTTATAATTAACAAGTCCATTATCCAAATATTTTAAAAACCAAAATCGCTTCGATTTTATTACACTGAAAAAAAAACATTGATTTTATTACACAAAAAAAACTTGTTAGATTGAAAAAGGGCTTTATTTCCTGGGAAATATTAAAAAAAGGAAATGTATTAAACCCATCCAGTTCCAGGTGGGAGTACCCACGGTTATTTGCAATTTTAAATTAGTGCTTATTTAGTTATCAGGAATTCACTTAGTCACCCCTATAAGTAGGGGGATGCCTACCCTTTTCTAGGTAATTGATAGGAATAATTGGGATGTATGATTATTGTAAATTGTATGGGAGAAATTAATATTTTATGGACATTGAACTAATCTACGTAATTACTGAGAGTGGCTTTTGTCAAAATTGGGCTAAAAGGAAAATAATAATGGACAACAAATAATAATTAAATAAAACTTTTTAAACTTTTTTATTAAGAATTTAGGTAGGGTGAGGTTCCTACCACATCACCCTTCGTTGGTAGTCATTAAAACTTCATTAGTGTAAAGTGTTTTGTGACAAATACCAACGACGACTCTATAAGTTTCAAGGGAAATAAAATTGAGTGAATACCGTCACAAAAACGTTTTGGGTAGAACCGCACCTTAAGGCTGTAGAAGAACGCACCTATCCAAAAAATGTAATCGGAACATTGATCTCCTATAAACAACTAGATCTAGTCTGCCTTCCAAAAATGTCCGGGCGCAAAGAAGGTCCAAACGGATGAATGGACCCTCATTTGCTTTGTTGGACATTATTTGGACGTTAACAATGGACCCTTATTTGGACGTTTTTAAAATTGTTTGTAGTAAGACCTTTGTGTATCTAGTTGTTATAGAAGATCAATGAATCGGAAACACTTTGGAAGATTCGATAGACATTTGTATTTCCTTTTGCAAGCTCTGTGACTTAATTTCCTCTTTTTGTTGGACAGTAAGTAACTTTTGATTATCAATATGGATCACAAATTATATGGAGTGGTATCCCTACGTTCCCCATTTGTTTTATGTAAGTTGATAGGTATGCTGTTTAATTTTCTGTCGTAATGATGAACAAATAAGGAAACATGATGCATAACTAAAATGTCTAAACGAGTAGTTTAAAAAAATTAGGATATGTTTTAAAAAAGGATTGTCTTACTGGTCCGCCTTTTTGCATCCGCCTTGCATAGATCATTCGTACATCTGGTCGGGGGATGTCCCGGTGATTTGCGCCGTCCGACGGCGTGAACCGGTGGCCGGTGCCGCGTCGTGGCGTTGTGCGTCGGCCCTTACATTTTCTATGGCCAGAATCAAACTATGAACCTTTGACGAAAAATGTACGGTAAATACGCGTCGCGTCTGGTCGCGTGGCGTTTTAACAGTATGTTTCCGCCTTTACTCGTTCGTAGCAATATAAATGTACCTACTAAAGTATGAATTTTTCACAGAAACATACTTCCCTGACAATTTTATTAAGGGCCTTCCATGAGCCAACTAGCGCCGCCAATCTTGAAAAAATAATATCTTCCAATTTAATCAATTTTTTTTAAAAAGCTACCTATTTAAAAAATGTTTATTACGATGAATACTATGAGTTTCGGAAAATTTTGAAAAATACATGAGATTGACAAAAATCAAATCGATCCTGAAAACCTGAAAAAAACCAACTTCTTTTTTTATTTTATCAAGTAAAATAATTCTAATAGTTAGTTCTAAAATTAGCTGTCACGTAAATGGTGCTACATTTTATGATAAAAGTTTTACAGTAAGTACATTTTATATTTATGATTTAACTGCGTGTGTGGGAGGGCGCGTGCCACGGGGCACGAGACTGTGAGCCAGCTGAAGGACGCAGCTTACCATTAATAGTAATATAATTTTCATGAATATAAAATTTGCTATTTTTGACCTCATTGCCATCTTTGAACCGGAAATGTAGAACAAAAAAATGTATAGTTCTTTTAATGAGAAACGGCAGATGACGAGCCCTGATGTTTTCGCTAATAGAAAGAAAATTCGCATATATATGTACAGAGCACAGATTTCAAAAAAATCAATTTTCAATATCTTAAATGTCTTAATTATACAACCATTTTCTGTGCTAAGTTTTTAATCTATTGCAATTATACATAAACGTGATTTAAAGTGAGCGGTTTAAGCCTTCGTGGGCGTACCCAGGTAGGGGCAGGATAATGTTGACGTCCCTACCTATCTTATCTAGTACTTTTATCGATAAAAATTAAGAAAACGAATTTTTTGCCCTACAATATTTTTACAACTAAAAATTACGCGGCGCGTTCGTTCTATCTATAAGCACCTAGCTTATAAAAAATCTGATTTGCGCCCCCCTGGCTCAGAACCTGGGTACGCCCATGCTTCGGCCCCTTTCTAACTCACTTAACATATCAACCCATAAGGGAAGTTATGGGTTAAACTAGGTATATTGTTGACATAATATGTATTTATTGTCATTTTTTTTTAAACTGCAACAGGATTTCTGCATATTGTTAATACTTAGTTATATAAGTTCAGCAATTGCTGAGTCCTATAACAAAATTTCTTTCGCCCATAATCCCGTGACACACGTGCCGTTTTTATTGACGAGCGTTTTAATTTACGACTAACACAGATTTCGTGTAGTGTGTCTTCGCCCACCGGGTCATTACGCGGAACATGTTGGAAAATGGTGGCCCATGTTTGTTTCGACGATTAAACCGTAATTAATTGTGGACAATGGCCTTATAGACGCATTTAATGGTCGCTATCATGTCTAAACGGCGATTTATTAGTATTTACTTAAACTAAAATACAATAGATGCAAGGTTACTGAAACTTGCGCTATTAACAACAAACTTTTTTGAATAACTAAAAATACAAACTAACTGTTACAATATTAAACTAAAAATAAATACTTACTAAAATATATCTCAACTAAAATAAAACTAGGTAAGTAAGTATATGTACAAAATTGATCGGTTGAATTATCTCAATGGCTTGGTTCAACCGATCCCCGTTGTCCGGCAACGTGCCCAAAATGCTGGCGGCGAAGAAACATAAACATTTTATAGTTTTTATTATCAAACTAAAATGGTCCATAATGTTAGTACCTACAACTTAAAACTAATAGTATCCCTAAATATAATTTTTTGACTAAATTTAGGGATTTTGTATCCAGTTTTTAATGAGGCATACCTACTCATTTTCTGCAGAAAAGGTGCCTAGGTACCTACTAAATAAATATATATATTTTTTCCGAAAAAATCGTTACCTGCGAACCTAATTAGTTTGATTCAATTTTTAGAAGTAATACAAATAGAAATTGGAAAGCATCAGAGCTACTTTTATATCCAACATAAATATTTCAATAAATCACTGTCCACCTCTTGTCAAACACCTTAAATACTACTTTTATATACAGGATGTGATTGTATACTCGACGACAAGCTGCCTCATTTTAAAATCGATTTTATAGGTATTAAGTAAGTACTTACTTAGTCCCGAAATCGCTCTCTTTCGATATAAGACCTCCTTCAGCTCTTTACATGCTCCTTCTTAATTAATTTAAATACTTGCACCGATGAAATGCGTGAATAATGTGAAAGAAGTTTAATTTATATCGATTACTGAAAGAAGGAGAGTCATGTTTTTCGAGTAGGTATACGTACCTATTATATAATTATGTTGCACCCCCTATAGCCTAAACGATTTGTTGGATTTTAATGTATGATGCGTTATATTCGTCTCTATCATGGGAGAGGTACATTCTATTCAAAAAATAATTCACATTTTCTACTTTGTGAAACTAAGCATAAAATAACAACTAAATAGGTAAATAAGAGGTAAATAGAGAGGGGCATGTAACTTCGATCATATTATACGGATCAAAATTGGCCCAGATTAATGCAGCAAATATAGGTATACAATGCTACATCCTGTATTGTTCAATGTTTCGTAATCGCTCTTGCTCCAAATCTGCCATAATAACTTAATACTACTACTTTAACGTGACCCTTCACTCACTTGAAACATTTGCAAATAAGAGATCCAAGATTTTTGGTTATTCACTGCGCTGTAGCTACCTTAATTTGACACCTAAGTTGACACTAAGTTACTAAGATCAGAGGTCAAATTAAACAGGTTGGGTTTAAGTTACGACAAAGCTGTCATGAACTTACATGCATTTATAATTAAGTGAGAGACAAAACGATAGATCGCGAGATTAAATGGAAGGTTGAAGAATTGACAAGTTAATTGTTTGTTGAAAGCGTTCATTATTTATTTCTTAAGGTTCCATATAAGTTGTGTCTTAAATATAGGTACTTCATAAAATGGAGTGGCGAATGGGAATTTAGGCTCCACGAATATTCGAGCCTACTAATTTCGATCGAACGAAATAGTCGACACTATACCGTAGCCCAAATCAAGTGTCTTATTTTGCAAACAAATAAGATCGTTTAATTACCTGTTGTGATGTAACACTGAATGAACTGATTGATTGAACTTGTTCATCGTTGTGAAAATAAAATGATCCGATCTAATAATGTGAAAATAACATAATCACAGAAGAGCTTAAAATATTAGTAGGGTAGTTTTTGTTTACATAATAAGACACTTTATTTAGGCTTCGGTTTAGTGTCGACTGTCGACTATTTCGTTCGGTCGAAATTAGTAGACTCGAATATTCGCGGAGCCTAAATTCTCATTCGCTAGTACCTAGAATAGAAAGAAAAATGTATGTCAATCCTATATTCTACTGGCATTAACGAAAGTAAATGCAACTTAGCTGAGGTGGTTAAGGCTAAAAACCAACAGTGAATTAAAGAACGCAATCTCTTACAAATCAATTAACAATTATGAATTACGTACCTAATAACTAATAACGTGCAGTTTCGTAATGCGATCTCTAATCGATATAAAAGCGACTGTAATGAGGCATGTCGACGGGTCATTAGACGACTGATTAAGCTGCGCCTGCGCAAGCAAGCGCTTTAATTGGTGATCTGCGCAGAAAAAACTATGGTAGTCTATGGCACGTCTCGGCGGTTCATTGGTTACGCGCAACGGAGCCAGTAGTGGTAGCATATAAAAATATAAATACTTAGGTAAAGATTCGTCGCTTTTACATAAGATCGAATTCCGTAGACCTTTGACAGTTTTGTGAGAGCGAGCTTGTTACGATGCGGTCTCTTTCGGCCGCATCTTGTATTGGCCGCCTAATTTTAAAAATGGTAGGAAGGTTTTAAAAAGAAAAAGAAAAGCTTCACTGATATGACGGATGGAGATAATTTTTTTTTGTTTTTTTACTTCTTGTACTATGATTAATAACAAAATTAATCTAAAATAAAATATACCCATATTACCCTATTTTTTTAATAAACCGCTCGCTCCGCAACAAGCTCATACTAAGTACGCGCTAAAAATTGTCTCCGAGGCCAAGGTTCACATAGAGAATTGAGCGCAAGTTTAGCGTGAGCACTTAGCGGAGTTTTTGTATTGTAGTAAAAAGCATATACTTAAATATTTTTAAGTCATCGCCAATTTGGTCGAAGTATCTCCTTCTCGGTCTACCTAGGCCGATATTTCCCATGTCCATTCATTCCCTCTAAGGCCGATAGTCATTTTACGACTGTAATAATTGTATGAAAACTGACAGTTGTAAGACCCAAATTCCACTCAAACTCAAAACTATTGCTGTCGGCCTATGTAGGTACATCATTTGTGACTCTTCTTTCATTCATCCAATCTAAATTTTTTAACCAGCTGAGTTTGACAAATATAAAAAGAAGAGGGCCAATTTTTTAGATTATTTCTAGGTAGTTTTTAGGTACAGTTTTAATTTATTTTTAGTTTTAATGTATTTTGTTAAATTAGTTTTATTAAATAGAAATAATATGTATATTTAAACGAAGAAAATATGTGCTATTCTTTTGCCAGCAGTACTTCAATCGATTAGACCAGTATTTAGGTTAAGTCCTAACTGAGCTGAGACGCTCAGCGGATTCAGGATTCAAATATATTCCAGTTGATGCAACGTTACCGTTCCCACTGCTGGGAATAGAGGCATTTCCTGTTACCATACCCTATCGGTAGATTGTCAGACAGACGATCTCTCTACTAAAATTAACATATTGCCTGCTGCTGACATATGACATAAAAATTCATTAACACAAAATTCGAACGGTCGAATATTTTTGAAGACGATAACTACACATAGAATATACAATTGTTCAATCGACCCAAGACGTGTATTCTGACATTAAAGTTCATTAACACGAAATTCAAACGCTCGAATATTTTTTGAGTAGAAAACTACACGTAGACCAACAATTCGTTCAGTCGAATTTCGTAGACTCGAATAATTTTTGGGTCGAAAATGGTTTCTTTGGACTTGTAGAGGCTGGAGATCGGAGGCAATATTTTCTATAGTGATAAATAGATAAATGTATTTGATTTGTCGTTAAATATGCCAAGAACATGAACTTACATTCCCGGACCTCACCAGAGTCTATCGGTTCTTTGGGAATCAGCCTATCAGCAACTGTCTAAACCTAGATAAAACGAATATATCAGAAATCTATGAGTCAACTCAACAGTTTTCATTTAGTACCCACTTTGAAACAATGATCAACTTTGCCACAATACAACATAAATGCACAACGTAAATCTCTGACAAAGATTTTGACTATATCAAATAGGCTTTTAAATTAAAACTATATCTACCCACATTTACTAACTTTCCGCCGTATTTTATGGTCAAATCTGTAAACTAATATCAGCCTTTTTTGTCAACAGATTTACTCTACGTAGAGCAAACGAAAATGTCCTTATGACGGCGATTGTTCAAGGTAAGTGACAGTTAAATAACGTTAACTTCATGATATGCGATTTTCAGCTTTTAATAATGATACCTTGGTAATTAATTCTCCATCGCTGTGATAAAAATTACAAGTGATCTATGATGGTTTACAAGGGTTAGGGACGATGTTAATAGTTAGGTATTTTAATGTGGAGAATTGCAATTAATTAAAAGAAAATATTCATGTATGTCTCTTGAATCTAGCTCGAAACTGAAGATACCAACTTAATTATTAAAAACATAATATTAAAAAAACAACAACAGTAATATGTAATTAAAAAGAAACTATAAATAAAAAATTTGCCCCAGGTCAGCGACCGCGGGGAGTGTCCCCAGAAGGCTGGCTGCATTGCCTCGCTGGATTGCGAGGCTAATGCGTTGCGCGAGGTACGCGCCAGCCCTCTGGTCATTAGACACATCCACCAGGCGCACAGAGATCTCTTTGTGGATGCTGTGTGCGCCTGGTCCCCACGGTCCCAGGGTCTCCACACCAAACGGCACAAATATGCAGTCTCCACTGAGACCTGCATATTTGCGCCGTTTACTTGCCTCTGCGGTGGCTGCTGCAGCGCCGGCCTTTGATGATGTTGCTGGAAGATGGGACGGCGCCAGGGTATCCACGCAGGTGGCGTCCCATACTAGGGGCCGTCCCATCTTCCAGGGCACAAGCGTCATTCCGTCGGGTCTCTTGCCGTCGTCGCGCGCCAAACCGATCGGTTCGAGAACGGCTGGCGCGCGGGCGGAGGCAAGAGCCCGACGGATGATTTCGTTTAAGGCCGCATAGCGAGGGATGCGGCCGGCGCTTTTGCAGCATGATAGGCCGTGGTGGCCGAGATTATCTACGGCGCTACCGCAGCGGCATGTGTGTGGAGCATTACACGGAATGCCCAGACGAATGGACGTCGCGATGCGGAACGTGTTGCGGTCCAGCAGGGTGCCGATGTTGGCGGACGGCAGAGCATGGAGCCAAAGCCCCGACTCCCATTCCCCCACAGCAAGTAAACGGGCGCGCTCTGCAGAATTGGTTGACGTTTGTAGCAAATTGTTCCGTACCAACCTGCAGAGCGGCTCGTCCCATTGTCTTTGGGATGAAGAATTTTCTGGGAAATGGGTGTTGGGGCATGCTAAACACCAAGCATTGGTAGCTTCGGTCAAATATACAACATTGACAGGAATGTCTGTTGTTGGTGCCAGGATTTTAGTTATTAAGGGCAGAGTGCTATTGACCGAAGATATAAATGCTGGTAGAGAGACACACGACGCTCGACGGATACCAAGTCCTCCGTGTCGGATGGGTAATGTGGCTTGAATCCAGGAAACATCATTTAAATGAATATTTAAAACTGAAATAAGAGTGGATCTGATGGTATCGTCGATTTTAGATAATAGATTAGGATATTTCCAAAGAGGACTGCAACGAAGAAAGTAAGTAAATTGAGGTATGAAAAGACAGTAGCGAAGGATGAAATAAGCCATGTGGGTACTAATTTGGAGAAGTCGGTCCGACACTAAATTAAAATTTTGAATTTGATCATCAACGAAGGATGGTAGGGATTCGTCGAGAATCGGAGCCCCTAATAAGCGAAACGAACTATGATCGACTAATTTGATGTTAGGTGCAATTGAATGGAAGTCCGAGATGACGGAATCTTTTTGGAGACAGTTGTCGCCGATGTACAATTCGCACTTAGAGAAGTTTAGCTCTAGGCCAATGGAATGAAACTCTCGAATCAGGAGTTGTAAATCGGCAAGAACCGTATCGGCTTTGCCACCAATAGTTCCGTCATCCAGGTACCAAATATTTAATTTGGAATCTAAACGCTCTATGATGGAGTGGATGGCTAAGCCAAAAATGGCAGGCCCAAGCGGGTCGCCCTGCTGACAGCCCACAGATGACATTAACGGGTTATTTCTGTACATAAGTTTCGTTGGCAAGTGATAGCATTGCCAAAGGAACTTATATACAGTTGGTATTTGTAATTATACGAAATATACCAACTTAATTATACGAAAAATATATTGATATTCGCGAACATTCCCTGAGCACAAAACAACCACATTTAATTAGTGCACGAAATCTCAACCAGGCTTACCCACGCCGACGCCTCCGGCGACCTGAGGGCTGGCGCTTGCCTCTTGCAAAGGCTTAGCCTGGCCATACAGAGAGGTAATGCAGCCAGCGTCCTCGGCACGATGCCCTGTGGAGGGGAGCTGGACCACGACGTATACCTTTTATAATAATATTTTACCCATTTAATTATTATAATTATATTTAGAGTAATCAATAAAATTAAATATCAAATAATTTTGCAATGTTTTGGAACGTGACGTTCCTGACAAAACAATCAGGAAATAGAAGCTAAAGTATACCAACAGTTAACTTACGGACGATTGTCTATTGACTGTCAATTTGTAGCTTTAATAGTCGCCATTTCCATTGTGGACATTTTAGTGTCACTCTAATAGGCATGAATGAACTAAAGAACGCAATTAAGTAAATAATTGTAATCGCTGTAATTAGCCGGCTATTACAGATAATATGCGGTCGCTAATTTGTACATTCCAAGGTCTTACAGAATGCTTACTGTGAATTTACTCATACATGTAAGAAAATAACGCTTACCTATACTTTAAGTATTGATAATTTCAGTCAGTGATATTTTAAAAATCAAATTAAATGATATGAAAAAAAAAACATGAAGCAATCATTATTATATATAAACGGATACTTATCACTCACTTATATTGTTGAAGTCGGCAATTAGACCGACAGTTTCGACCGATTTCGACGGTCTTTTTCAAGGTGAAACAATATAAGTGAGTGATATCCGTTTATATATAATAATTTGTAGTAATGGCTCACTATAGTTTTAATTCTAAAAATGAAGCAATCATGTTTTTTTCCTACTAAAACGGCCGCTTTGTTGTTAAAAATATCTGTCTAGAATTATTATTTGGAAACGTAACTAGATTAAGTAGGTATAGTTTATTTAATTACCGAGAAAAACAAAACTAACTGCTGCAGTTTTTCCTAAAAGAAAAACCAAAATAAAATAAAAACAGTACACACGAAGACAGAGATAAGTATACAGAGGGCCTCAATAAGGTTGCGATTTTCTCAAGAACCACTGGACCGATTTTAATAATTATTTATCAATCTAACAGTGAAAGAATTATTGCAATAGGACAATTAGTTTTTGAGAAAATATCAACCTTAAAAAACTCTCCTGTAGTTACTCGCTTGTCGCGGCGGGACAACTGATGCTAGTAGAATATAAATATAAATTTCTACTATCGTTAACGAAAGTTAAAAGTATTTTACAGGCCTTCGTCGATGGACAAGTTATTCGCTCTACATTTAACCCACTTACCACTCTACATTGACAGCAAAATTGTCTTGTGATAATGAATACGTACACGAGCAGCTGTGTCGTGACGTATGAAGTTTGCTATAAATACTTACTATAATAACAGTAGCTCCGTAATTGATCCATTGGCAGCCTCTCACACCTGCTTAAATTATAGGGTGTTGGTAAAAATCGCCGAAAACTCTATGCTAGCTACTCTATTCGTATATTTTATTTATTCAGAAATACTTAGGTACCTAATATTTAATCACCTAGGTATTAGGTTAGAAATATAGACAACTTTTTTTTTTGTGAACCTATAAATTGTCCCACTGCTGGGCAAAGGTCTCCCCCCTCCTCTTCCATCCATCCCTGTCCTGAGCCTCTTCCAGCCACCCATCCCTGTATCTAACGATATCGTCTCTCCACCTACGCCGAGGTCTGCCCCGACCACAAAATAACTAAAAATACAAACTAACTTACTAAACTTTCAATATTAAACTAAAAATAAAGGTACTTACAAAAATATATCTAAAGTAAAATAAAACTATACTATGTACAAAATAAGTCGGTTGAACTATCTGAATGGCTTAGCATTACAGATAATTCAACCGACCGTTGTCCGGCAACGTGCCCAAAATGCTGGCGGCATTTCCCCTCTGAATAGCCAAGCTAGACCACTTATATCAATGTACAAAGTATTATTGAAGTAATCCTGCTATAAGAGTTCATGGTAGCCTGGACGTTTTTAAGAGAGGGTGGTCTTAGTCTACGCATAATAAAGATTCTTATGGTAAATAAATCCTAGTCCATAATTACGAAATTACTGTTATATCTAGCGAATCTCTATTTTAATTTACATCCTGTATCATGCAATTGTAGAAGGTAGGTAGGCCTACCTATACTTTGGACCTCACGCAAGGTATGAAATCATAAATAAGTAATCTACTGTTAATGCTCTTTCGACCAGTAACTACTCATTAGCTGACGACTGAAATCCTGGCCGGGCACGCAACTTAAGGGCCTTCCATGAGCCAACTAGCGCCGCCAATCCTGAAAAAATAATATCTTCCAATTTAATTAATTTTATTAAAAAAGCTATGTACAAAATGTTTATTAGGATGAATATTATTTTTCAATATACAATACATGGCATAATTGCGACAAGCTAAGTTGTAGTTCACAGATGTGCCAAAAAACGGCCGTTTTTCGCAATTATGCGAACTACAACTTGTCGAAATTGAATCACGTTATAAATAAGCATTTAAAAAATAGTATTTATTGTAATAAACATTTTGTAAATAGCTTTTTTAATAAAATTGAATAAATTGCAAGATATTATTTTTGAAGATTGGCGGCGCTATTTGGCTCTATGAAGGGCGAATGGAGGCACACGATGGATAATGGACCTTATTCGATAGACATTGGTCTTCCTTTTTTTAAACCTACAGGCTGTCCTTGAATTTATTCGACAAATTGAAACTGGGGGTTGTACTCATGATAAATTAGTAAGGTTTTTAGTAAATCAAAACTGTTTTTTTTTAACTAATTACGTCACAAGTCACACAATGACCGTAGAATTTAACAATAGGTCAAATTACAGTGAAAGAAATCGTTGCCAAAAAAAAAATACCTCAAAAATATAAAAAGTTCAAAGAACAGTAACTATGCAGATCAAATAATTTTTTTTTTGATAGGTAGTTGAATTTATTGTAAATATTTTTTTCCCCCAAATTGTTTAATTTACTTAACACTCAATTATAATTACTTAAGTACGAAGAAGCGGGCGAACGATAAGCAATCCTAACGTCAATACTATGAAATGTCAGTATCGTGATATCTCTTCCCCCTTAACTCTTAAATAACGTAAAGTAGTAGTAGAATATCGACCATTAGTATCTGTATCGTAATTAAGAGTGGTTTATTATTATTGACAGACTGTGAATTATCGATCGGATACAGATGTCGGCTGCGCCTGCGCCTTAAATTATACACTACTAGAATAAGCAGTTCCCGCGTGCATAAAACCTCCTTGGATGACAGCTGAACGCGGAAAACATAAACAACAATAAAAGAAAATGGCGGACATTATTATTTAAAAAATATATCTTTTGAAAATGGCGGGAAACGACCGTTGCGAAAATATTTGATAATTTTCAGTTTAATATCTACAGTGGTTGTTTTGATTAATCAGAAAATGTACGCGAATGACAGTATGGTGAAATTATTGGAGGGTTCATGCAGGATCTTTAGTAGTTTGGCGCTATGGTCAAGAGTCCCACTACGAGCTCGGGAGGGAATGTGACTGTCGAGCTGCTTCGTCCAGAGTGACGACTATATGATAGGTATTTTGAATATTCTGTAACATGACATTGGCAAACATCGAACTGTCGAGTCCATTTAAAATAAATAAATAATAACAATAAAAGAAAATGGAGGCTGTATGGACTAAGATCCTTTGCCTTTCCCGCATGGGATAAATATTGAAAAAAAAATTAAGTAAGTAATAAAAAAAATGGCGGACATTAGTATTTAAATTTTTTTATTGAAAAGCGCGTGAAGAATCGACTTAAATTTTGTTTACACCACATTGCAAGGAAAAGGTGCCAACGCTGAGGAGAAAATTTTTTCTTTCTTCCGTTAGTCTTGCTTGCTGGATAAGCTACTACGCTGGATAAGGACTAGCTCTTCCGTAATCAAGTAATCACATGGTCTCAACAAGTCCTCTAGGGCTAGGCAGGTGTTATCGACCACCTAGGAACTTTCAGATGCAAATGGTGCCTAACGGCAAACTACGCAGGATGTCCTAACGATTCCAATGATCGTTTCGACATCTGTAACTTAGTTAAGTTACTAACTTAACTAACTTTGTAACGTTATTGGTAGCGGCAAGCCACAAGAGTCCGTTATCGCAATAATTATAGAGTTATCTTAATGTAATTATGTTGATGGAACTGTGATATCACCTAGGCCAGCGGTTCTCAAACCTTATTCATTAACTTATTATTTCATCATCATCATCAGTCCACTGATGGACGTAGGCCTCTCCCAAAACACGCCACTCAATACTCTCGGCCCTCTGCATCCAGTCTCTGCAGATGGCCAGCAGAGTCATCCCTCCATCTGGTCGGAGGGCGTCCCACACTACGTTTACACGTTCGTGGCCTCCATTCGAGAACTCGTCTACCCCATCTGTTATTATTTCGTAATTTATTAGGTATATAGGTAACATAACTACCTATATCCAAAATATCTCCTAGATAGAGATGTTATTTTATTTTTTCTAAAGAGCAAAGGTATGACCACACAGCCTCTAAAAATGAATGCCGTCTTCTTTCTCTGTAGAATCAATTGCTTATAAAATAAGTAGGTATACCGTAGCCCAAATAAAGTGTCTTATTTGGTAAACAAATATGATCGTCTAATTACCTGTTGTGATCGTAACACTGAAGAAACTGATTGATCGAACCTTTTCATCATTGTGAAAATAAAGTAATCCGATCTAGGTAATAATGTAAAAATAACTATGCAAGAATCACAGAACAGCTTAAGATGTTAGTAGGGTAGGGTAGTTTTTGTTTACAAAATAAGACACTTGATTTGGGCTTCGGTTTACGTAATAAATATGAACTGTATTCCATTTCTATACCTTATTAGGTATTCGACATTTTTGGGTATTGCTGTCAAGAGACGTGACTTTTTTACATAACAAAAGTTTGTTATGTAAAAAAACACCTGTTAATTGGTCCTATTAACGTAATTGGTGAGGTCGGCAGTTGGTACAAGGACAAGATTGAGAAACGGCGATCTAGGGTATGCACGAAGATTAGGTACTTAGTCGTTTCCGCTTCAAGTATAGTGATACGCGTAAATCGGTTAAGCGTGATGCGCCACCTTGCAACACCTGCGGCTTTACGCTTTAGTCAAGAGTTTTTTTAAGTCACGTTTATAGCTAAAAGCCTTGTTGTGGCTTCTAGCTTTAAACGTGACATAAAGCGGAGGTGGTTTAAACCATGTATAAGAATTTTCGGTTTATTCCGTCCCCAGTGGTGACGATTGGAACTTTTTATTTCCCACTCGTTCCGTTATCGGTCGAAAGTCAAAATACAATGATGGGGATTTCAATAACAAATTTCACGGATTGTTAAAATGCTTTAATTACGACTTTCTGAGCAAGAGTGAACAATGTTTTTGAGTAAAATAATTTAAAAGACCCAGGTAATTAGTACAGTATTAACGAATTTACAATAATTCTTACAGTTTTAAGGTGCGTGCGTATCACAGATAATCAACAATATTTAAATATTTATCTAGAGGGTGGGGACGACCGCGAATAAACCGAATTTTCGATGGATTTAGAGATACAAAATCGGTGGTTCAGCAATTGACAAATAAAGATTTTTTGAGCTGTTTTTATAGCTATTAGACCAATTAGTGTTAACTATCTATATAACTTTTCACTCCTTTTTGTTTGTTTTGTTTTTATTATATCCATTACAACAATTGCAATCGTGGTATTTTACAATACCGTCGCTGGATCCGACGACCAAATAAAATGTTAGGTACATTTTATTTGGTCGTCGGATCCACCATAAAAAGTATTTTGCCAATAATACCAGTTGGTGGGTACTGTCCCCTAAATATGTTGTAGGTACCTACACTTAGAAAAAAGAGACAGATAAGAATACAGGGGCCTGAATAAGGTTGAGATTTTCTCAAGAAAGAGCTATTTAGCTAATTTTTCAATTGGTCAACAATTGAAAAATTATTTTATTAGTAGATAGGTTAGTGTAAATAATTTTCAAACCTTAGTGTCATTGGTCGCAGGTTGAAGTCCTGCCCACGGCAACAATTTTTCCATCATAAAGAAAGAAAGAAAATGCATTTATTTGACGCCACAATAAAATAGTAACATACAGCATACAGTGAATAAATGAACGAAACACAAAAACACTAATACAATGAACACTTAAAGACAGTATATGGTGCGGCATGTAACGTCAAAAAAGACCAGCTCAGCATGTGCTGTAGCGAGGCCACAGCACATGTTCTAATTAGTCAAAAACTTTTCGATAAAATCTCATTTTCCTATCTCTGTGTTAGATCGTGTGTGTAAACAATGGCGATAGTTATCTGTAAAAGTCTGAAGAGATAAGTTCCATCTACGGGAATCGAATCCGGAATCAAAGGAATTTAACCATTATCAACACAAAGAAACTAGTAGATCCTATCATCTGCTAACAAGTAACATTTAACCTTAAAAGTCCCGTTTCTCATTTCAAGTGAAGGTCATTTTTTGATGACTCTGGGGGCAGATGGTTCGCCTTAATTAAAATAATGTACCTAGGCTATTCGTATAATATATATAATATATAATATACCTAGTCTTCAAGTCTTGAAAGGAACGGCAAATGGAGTAAGTCATATTTACAGCGGGGACTACGCTCTTGCAATACAAATAGGTTATCTGCAACTCATTTGTTTGAATTTTCATTAGAAGACGAATACATAAAAACAGTTGGCTCTTTCTGACGTATGAGAGTGACAGTGACAACAAGGGCGAAAGCTTAACCCCATACAAAATATACCTACTTAAGCTCTCTCCATAGAGCGATTGTTTTCCTTCAAGCTTAAAGTAAATTCAAAGCTACGGGGGCGTAGCAACTTTTTTGTTTCCGATTTTCTAGAGTTTCATCTAGAATATGGGTGTATAATATACTAGTAAAGTATATTATACACTTTACTAGTATAATATTTTAATAGTAGGTACTCTACATACGTCATGTATTAAGGCTCTTACAAATAAGCATGTGTCTGGCAACTTTTCTATTAAAACCAATCATTAATTGCATGCCACCAGATAATTTACCTCAATGTACAGATACGATCTAAAAAAAAAAAAGTGTACCGAAGAGTTAATTAAGATTGAAATTTTCTCAAAAACCACTGGACAAATTTTAAAATTTATTTCATAATAATTATACAGTGAAAAAGTTGCTAATAACAAAAACAATAATTTCGTTTATTTACCAAACTATATGTACACTAACGTCTTATTAAACTAATTAATTTTACACATTGAGCAATTTACAATTACAATCGGTTTCATAGCCCTCCTCACTAGGCGATGCCTGTATTGAGGCGAGCTATTTAATCGAGCTAATATAATTTATTTATTAAAATAAAACTAACTACTATCTAAAAAGGCTAGCCGGCTAGCCTTTTTTGTCCTGTCAAAGCCTGCACGAACAAAATTTTTGTACTTACTAATTTTCGCCAAAATATTAAAGGCTAGTAAAAATCGATGCAGCGCACCCCCCTGTACTTTCTCGAGAAAATCTCAACTTAGTATTATGGGAGTTATCATCGCACTTTGAAGAAAACACACGTTTTGATATTACCGTCTCGGTAAAATATTCATCAGCCATAAATAAACTTAATTTATTGAGGAAAGGTCAAGGCAATAATTACACGAATAGTATCGCCGGCATTATCAAGTAAATTGGACGACAATCTCGTTGCATTACCCGCTGATTACAGGGAATCGAGGCGCCGTATTTAAATAAGTCTGTAACTAGTAGGTAAATAAATACCTAGTAGTGGAAAATACAAACTCCGTAGTCAATAACTACAAATACGTACAAGATTAAACTTTAACGTATTTTTTATACGTATTTATTGTTTTGTTTACACTTTATAGTTAAACACATGGACGCGTATTCACAAACATGATTTAAAGTTACGCCACCGTTTAGGCCCCCTGGTCCCTTTCTATCTTAACCTTTTTAACGAAGTGTAACACGATTTAAAGGAAGTGAGGTTTAACTAGGTTTATGAATAACAGCAATGGGCTCGATCGTATAGCCGCCAGTTTCTAAAGGCTAAACTTTTGATTTTGATGCCTAATACCAGCGATCCTAAAATCGTGACTTAAATCATTCCCTAACTTTAAGTCACGTTCATGTCTAATATAGCCCTTGCATATAGCTACACACTAGTATAACATCACTTCCCGTAAATCGTGTTTTTGTCAGTTTCGTCAATATAAATTGCGAAGCAAGCAGTGACTATTGAATTCGCAGTGGCGAAATAGATAGCAAGGTTGCGTATATTTTGAAAGTGTAGGATTCGATTCTCACCGGGCACAGCGAACAGTTTTTTTGCTCTATAATTTAAAATGAGATAAAGCCCCTTGAAATATAAATAAAAGTACCTAACTTTGTCCACACGTGACCTAAATGCTGGCCTTTATTCCGCCCAAAGAATCAGCCTGGCTTCAGAGGGGAAATGCCGCCAGCATTTTGGGCTCATTGCCGGACAACGGGGATCGGTTGAACTATCTGTAATGCAAGCCAGTCAGATAGTTCAACCGACCTATTTTGTACATCTATAAGTAGTTTTATTTTATTTTAGATATATTTTAGTACCTTTATATTGTACCAGTTTGTATATTTTAGTTACATATTTATTTCTGTTTTCAGACTATTTACGTACTAAGCCTACCTACCAAAGCAATTATTATAAATGTGTTTTCAGTGGAAAATACTCTCTACCTAGTATTTAGCATTTATCGTAGTACATTACATTTGTCACACGCGATTGCAGTTGAACACTGCAATTTAGAAAAAAAATGTTGAAACTTTTTTCGTGGAAGGCTTTTTACGGCATTGCAGACGAAATCGCGTGCTGATCGTATCGATTTAGGGTTAGCATAGTATTAGGAAACCTATGTAGGTTGTACGGTATTGTATATTCGTTATCAAGATTTGTTTTGTGAATATTTTATACGATGCCAGGTTTTTTTTTGTTCAGTTCTAGGGAATAGTGGTGGAATATAGACTATTAGAGTAGGGCTCAGTGGTTGGGTCAATGGACTTGCGATACGGAGGCCCCAGGTTCGATTCCCAGCCAGGGCAGCCATGTACCTATGAGTTATCCTCGTTTTTACGACGGAAAAAAACTTACGTACCGTGGAACACAGAGAAAGGTGTACAGGAGAGTTACTAAGGTTGAGATTTTTTATTGCAAAAATTATTTCACTGTTTGTTAGATATAAGTGAAAACTATGTAACTGTAAAAGAATTATCAAATTCAGTCCAGTAGTTTTTGAGAAAATCTCAACCTTATTGATGCCCCCTGTATACACTCTGTCTTCGACTGTACAAGAGTACTCTCAAAACAGCGAAGGAAAATATCGTGTTGAAACGTGAGTTCAGTGTACGCCATAAGTACATAGTTGTGTCGTCGACTATACAAAGTTTCCCCCCTACGGCTCAGCGGTCACAGATGCCGACTGCGATAACGTTGGGTCACGTGATCGTAACCCGAGGGTCATTTCATTTAATTAACGTGGGGTGGGTTTGCGTTGGCGCCGACGTGGGAAATTATAACGGTCGTAGGTACAATTACTGGCTTGGAAAACAGTTATGTGGCACTTAATAGTACTGAAAAAAAATGCAAAGAACCGCCCGATGGGTTAAGCCATATTTACATTTCAGACATTTGCATGACAATGAGGCATTTTTTTTAAATGACACCTGCCAAGCTTTTTTAGTACAATAGATGGCGTTAGCTAACGGCAAAATCTTTTGATGTGACAAAAAAATGCCATTGATTTTTTAAAATTTATTATGAAACCTGTAATAAGTCCCCAAGAAAATGATAGGTACAGCTTAAATAGTCACGTAGTTTTGTAGGTGGGGCAAAGCTCCATTGAAATAATAATAATAATAATAATAATAGACTTAGACTTGGCTCACGAGATTACCGCCATGTGGGATGTGGACTCAACCATAATTGTTCCGATAGTCGTAACCGTGAACGGTTTAATAGCGAAGAGTCTCGACCAACACCTTAAGAGACTCTCGCTAGACAGTTGGGTCAAGAGCCGGATGCAGAAGGCAGTGCTGCTGGACACGGCACGCATTGTGAGGAGGTTCCTCACTCTGGGATCCTAACCTCCGGCAGCTTGGATGCGCATGCATCCCGCTGCCGGTGGGTGGCTATTTTTTATATTTATATATTTTTCTATTGTTTTTTATATTGAAATGTATAAATATATTAAATAAGAGTTAAAATAAATAGAGTGAATAATAATAAAACGTTTATTGTCGAACAACTTAGGTCCATTTTGTGTTAGTAACAGGTGCCTTATCCTATGTTAGTACTTAATCACTAGACTAGTTTTGGTAGTTTTTATAAGTTGCCTCAGCAGTGGGCAATCCCACCTGCCGGCGATGACCTCCAGGAGGCTGTTGGGGCAATGTCATTTGTACCGATTTCATGTCTATTGGATAAGTGGTCTGTGGGTTATAATTATAACACATGAGACGTTGTTAGATTCGTCTTGATTGTAGAAGTGCTATAAAGATTTGATCAAAGTTATGATGCAGTCGGGATTTTGCTTTTTAAATAATTTAATGTGTTCCAGCCTTATCAGAACGAACGGCGACGAACACGAAACGAATTAGCCGTCGCAAACAAATCCTTTGATAACAATAGGACGCGACATTTGGGGGTCGAATGGCCTAGTTTAGGGGGCAAATGGGGGGTCGAATGGCCTAGTTTAGGGGGCAAAGGGGGCAACCTACCCTTAAAGGAGGTGTAACCTATATCGAAGGGTGGGAAGGGTGAACACCTTTTTACACTGTGATTTTTGACACGCAACCCTCTCTTTAGTGTTTTTTTAATAGAAAAGGTTTTGATGGTTTAGAGGGAGACAAAGATTAATGGTAAGTATGCAAAATAGTTCAAATGAAATTATGGTCAAGTTACTTTGGCATGCCATTAATTAAGGGTCAGTAATAAGCCAGATTGCGCCAACAATCTTAAAATAAATAAGTTTTCTTTTACAATGATTCAATTTCAGTAAGTTAATACTAGTACATTGCGCGAGGCGTAAGCTCAGGTTTACATTTGTGTGAGTGATCGCCAAGCTGCTAGCGGTACAAGAGGTGAAGTGCGGTGCGTGCGCGGCAGGGTGGCGTCCCGCTGTGTATAAATAACAATGCCAGATTCTGCCCCACCATAAAACCGCAGGTTGTACAAGTTAACGAATAAATGTAATATCTCCGTTTTTTATGAAAATTATTGGTTCAAAATAAAGTTTTGTACAAGTTGCGATTTGAAAAAAAGAAGCTTAATTAAGAATTCAGAAAATGGTAAGAAATCGAACCGAATTATTCATTGTTTTTGTTATTCTTCTATAGGAGTTGCGAGAGTAGTAGAAAATGATACTGATTATGATTACGCAATATGAAACCTGTAATAAGTCCCCAACAAAATGATAGGTACAGATTAAATGGTCACGTAGTTTTGTAGGTGGGGCAAAGCTCCATTGAAATGTGGCAATGTCTTTTGTATGCGTAGGACGCGTCGCGCCTCAGGCCGAATATCACTCTACACTATCTGTGTGCACTCACACAAATGCAAACCTGAGCTTACGCCTCGCGCGCTATACCTACCTATACAAGGCATAATTGCTTGGTTTTTCACAAATATAATTATCATATTATAAAAAGGTACAGGTAGATAGTAAGTACTTAAATTGTTAATGATATTAAATATATTCGTTTTGGTTTGTTAGAATGTTATTCTGAAGAGGTATGTAGTTAATCTTATTTAATAAATATTCGATTTTTAAAGAATAATTTGGTAATTTGACGGTCGCCGGCGTCGGGGCAGACCTCGGCGTAGGTGGAGAGACGATGTCGTTAGATACAGGGATGGGTGGCTGGAAGAGGCTCAGGACAGGGATGGATGGAAGAGGAGGGGCAGACCTTTGCCCAGCAGTGGGACAATTTATAGGTTTACAAAAAGTAAATTGGTAATTTAGCTCAGCTATTCAAATTAGCTAAGAATGTAGTCTTTCACAGCATTAATTCGAGAGAGAAAAATCGTAAGATAAGATAAATACTCTATTGCACAAAAAAGGATACATAGTTATCATACTTAGCTAATACATAATTTTATACAACAGGCGGTCTTATCGTTGAGAGCGATCTCTTCCAGATAAGCTTCAGGTAGATACTACCTGAAGTATGTCATACATACCTACATTCTTGCAGTTTTAAATACATGTAGAGTCTCAAATAGCTACTTTATACAATATTACAAATCCGTAACCTACGTAATTTAGATTACATGAAATAATAATGATCATTACGTAAAATAATCATGTTACCAAGCAAAGCATAAACAAAATTACTTCATATCTACGAAAATACCTTTTATTCACTTGTTTTTCTACGGTTACCAGCGTTGCTAGGCAACTGCGGTAACAACAAACACATCATTGACATTGGAAATAGCACGTTAGGTGCTACTCACAAAGGTTGCTTTCGTGCTGTCAATTACGTATTAAATAATCATTTTATGGCTATGAGGGTATAGTTACTGTGCATTCATTTGTCATTATCACCATGAAACTATTCTGGTGTTACAATACAGGGTGTCCTTGAATTCATTCGACAAATTGAAACTGGGAGTTGTACTCATGATAAATATTAAATTATCAAGGTTTTTTTAGTAAATCAAAACTGCAAAAAAACTTAACTAAGTACGTCACAAGTCTATTCTATTCTATTTTTAATTGAATGGCTGCTACTCTTATTTTCAAGACATAATTTCGCCAATGTCAAGTTTTTTAGAGTATTCATGTAAATAGAAAATTAAACAAATAAAAAATCAATCCGCCATTCCAAAATGATGGCGGATCCTGGCTACGTCACAAGTCACACATTGACCAATCAAGTCAATATACAGTGATAGAAATCGTTGCAAAAAATTCGAAATACCTTAAAATATATATAAAAACTCCAAAGCACAGTAACGATGCACATCAAATTAATATTATTTGCATAGTTGAAATTGTACTTAAATATTTTTTTAATTTTCCCCAAATTGTTTAATTTACTTAAACGCTGTGCAGAATGAATGTGTGTCACAAGCTTAACCAACCATCCATTTCATTTTGAATGAATTCCACGCCCTGTATAATCAATTTGATTTTAAAAGCTATGTACAGCCTATATATAAGAGAAAAGTATAAAGGGGCTACTCAATAAGGTATTATTGATATGGTATGGTAGATTATTTCAAGAATCACTTGACCGATTCTATAAAAAAAATACTTGTTAAATAATAAATTTAGATTATCTTCACTCTACGTAATTGTTATGGATTTTCAGAAATACTTTTTGAGAAAATCGTCGAGTCACTCGTCAATACACTATATAATTCCCTACGTATAGATTATTATAGAAACATAACACAAACTATAACTGTGTTCGGCACGATCATTAGTGTAAAAGGTTTCAGACGCCGTTCAATGGGGTGGCTTGATACGACGGAAAATCGATTATTCCACTGTGGTTATGTTATTTTTAGGCGAATTCAAACGTACTGGAAACTCGTAGTTTTATGACTGCTTTTATTATACGATCGGATCGTTTTTAGGGTTCCGCGCCTCAAATGGAAAAAAGGGACCCTTATAGGATCACTTTGTTGTCCGTCTGTTAAGACCTATATCTCAGAAACTAACGAGTTGACGGATCTAGTTTAAATTAATACCAAATACTCAGGTCTTCAACCTCAAGCAGCCGTGAAAAAATCAAACTTCTACGTCAACGCAATCAAAAGATATGGCCGTTTATGTCGCATTTAACGCCTATTAATGAAAAAGCAATATAGGGTACTTCCCCTTGACCTAGAATCATGAAATTTGGTAAGCTAGGTCTTACAGCACAAGTAAAGGAAAAAAATCCGAAACAATTGAAATTACTTACATCCCTACAAAAAAATTTTTTTTTTGATTTTACAAACTTATATTTGCAGATTATCAATTAATCAGGAGTATGTCGATGTATGGGACAAAATATTTTGATAATGGCAAAGATAAGTTGGTCTGTAAATCTAGTTTTATCTTTTCGTTAGAGCAAAGTTGCGGGGTTAAGTAAGTTGCGTTGCACGGAAGCCTCGGGGCGCGAGTCCGACTCGCGCTTGGCCGGTTTCTATTTTAATTGATTGGATTAAGAGCCTTTTCATGAAACGCACGAAACGCTATCAACTAGGTTGTTTACTCAAAAACACCGACGCACGAACCGCGACTATACCGTTGATGAGCCAACTAGCGCCGCCGCCAATCTTGAAAAAATAATATCTTCCAATTTAATCAATTTTATTAAAAAAAAGCTATTTACAAAATGTTTATTAGGATGAAGACTATTTTTCAATATACAATACATGACATAATTGTGACAAGCAAGTTGTAATTTACAAATGTGCCAAAAATGGCCGTTTTTTGCAATTATGCTAACTACAACTTATCGAAATTGAATCACGTTATAAATAAGCGTTTAAAAAATGGATTCATCCTAATAAACATTTTGTAAATAGTTTTTTTAATAAAATTGATTATATTGGAAGATATTATTTTTTCAAGATTGGCGGCGCTAGTTGGCTCATATCAGGCCCTTAAGGGCCTTAATGCAATAAATAAAAATTGAGTCAAATACCCTATTGTGAAAGACCCTAATATAATCTGAACCCACATCCAATTCTTAACATAGATATCTCGAGTTCATGTTAGCCGACTTATATAACACATACGCAACGTGAATGAACAAACAACTTGCAAATGAAGCGATTTAATTCGACGCTAATTACATACATATTATACAAACGTTAAGTCATACATAATTTATGTGGGAATTACATATATTACCACAAAAGTGGGGTCATTTTATTGTAGTTATGGGTACATGGGTACGGTTACTGGGTTAGTAACCGCAAGGGTATGGTAACAGGTACATATCTGAACCTAATTGACCATTTACATGGCGATTCAATGCCTAAGGCAGTTGTCTCACCGCCAGCGAGTAAGCGAGTAAATCCCGGCTATTTTCTCGCCCAAGAAACGTACAAAAGATACTACATTCCGTGTAAACAAAAGAGATGCATATATTAATAGTTCATCGCCGACTGTTCACGCCGCCCGCCGACTACTCGCTCGGCGACACTCGCCCACTCGGTGAGCTACACTGGCGAGCGGGTGAGTGAAGCGAGTAATCGCCCGTCGCTCAGCGATACTCGCTGATAGCCGAGCTACAAATCTATACTCGCCACTCGCTGCTCGCCCACTCGTTTTATAGTTGATAGCTTTACTCGCTCATCGCCAGCAGTCGAACAACTGCCTTAGGCACATAATAACTAATACTTAGTAGTACGGACAACAGCAGATCAATGGTAACATTTGCAGTACGATTTTAAATCTTACGACGCAGATAATAAGAACGGTCCAAAGTGTTAAACTTGATCTGTTGTTAGCTGTACCTACGGTCTAACACAGGAAAAAGTGTACACGAGAGTTTTTAAGGTTGAGATTATCTCAAAAACTATCCATATACCCATTGTAAGATTGATTCACTTTTAGATAGATAAAAGTTAAAACTATGTAACTGTACAGTCGAAGACAGAGATAAGTATACAGGGGGCCTCAATAAGGTTGAGATTTTCTCAAAAACTACTGAACCGAATTTAATAATTATTTTACAGTTACATAGTTTTCACTTTTATCTATCAAACAGTGAAAGAATTTTTGCAATAGGTCAAGTAGTTTTTCAGAAAAACTCAACCTTAAAAACTCTCCTGTACACCTTTCTCTGTGTTCCACCGTACAATCCTTTATTTTGGGAATCTAACAATTTTAACAAAGGTTTGGTTCACGTTGTTTTCGATTTAGTAGTACAGAGAGGACCTTTTGAGTCCTCTTTGTAGGTACGGTGGAACACAGAGAAAGGTGTACAGGAGAGTTTTTAGGGTTGATATTTTCTCAAAAACTACTTGACCTATTGCAAAAATTATTTCACTGTTTTATAAATAAAAGTTAAATGCAACTGTAAAATAATTATTAAATTCGGTCCAGTAGTTTTTGAGAAAATCTCAACCTTATTGAGGCCCCCTGTATACTTATCTCTGTCTTCGACTGTACTACGAATAGGGGAAGTAGTACAGACGGGACTTTTCCAGTCTCTTTTGTTCTATTAGTAGAACTTTTAGTAAAACAAAAAGGGGAAAACCCCCCATTTTTTATTATTAAATTCTGTCTAGTAGGTTTTGAGCAAATCTCAACCTTATTGACGTCCCCTGTATCTATACTTCACTGTCTTCGTGTGTACAGTCAATTCTAAGATTAATATGGTGTTTTATTTGTTTCAGATATCCGTCAGCGCTTTACGCATGAGGTGAGTAATTTATATAATATCTAAGTATGTGGTAAAGAATACTTAAATATATTACCCTATATAAAAATGTTGCCCTCCTACTTTCGGCAGTTAAGTAAGAATCACTTTCTAAATGTTAAGGTCTAATTTTAAATGACAATGCCAGATTCTGCCCAACCATCAACCGCAAGATGTACAAGATAACGAATGAATGTAAAAATATCTCCGTTTTTTATTAAAATTATTGGTGTAAAATAAAGTTTTGTACAAGTTGCGATTCGAAAAAAACAGCTTAATTACGAATCCAGAAAATAGTAAGAAATCGAAGCGAATTATTCATTGTTTTTGTTATTTTTCTATAGGAGTTGCGAGAGTAGTCCCCAACAAAATTATAGGTGTCTACAGCTTAAATGGTCACGTAGATTTTTAGGTGGGGCAAGCTCCATTGAAAAGTGGCAATGCCATTTCCTTACTTAAATACTTTCAATCTTTATTATTACTGAAGCTACAAACGAGATAGAAGATCTTCTTTCGTAAGTCAGAAAAGGATGACATTATTTTTAGACCCAACAGAAATCTAAAATCTGAATTGGCGTCACTATATGTATATTCTATAAAGATGTATCACAACCCGATTGAGTAATATCACTTTCAAAACGGTTCACATAATAATCTGCGGTAAATACGGTAAAGGTATTACACACAGTAGGTAAAATATGACACGGAATGCGGGTAACCGCAGGTGCGCTACTGTAACCGTAACAAAATGCCGAAATACATTGCGGTTTTGCGGTCGAGTGTACTTAAGTGCCTTCCATGAGCCAACTAGCGCCGCCAATCTTGAAAAAATAATATCTTCCAATTTAATCAATTTTATTAAAAAAAGCTATTTACAAAATGTTTATTACGATGACTACTATTTTTCAATATACAATACTTGGCATAATTGCGACAAGCTAAGTTGTAGTTCACAAATGTGCCAAAACGGCCGTTTTTCGCAATTATGCTACTACACTACAACTTACCGAAATTGATCTGCTGTCGACTGTACCTATTCAATAGAAAATTAGGATGTCTGCTTTATTAGGTAATAAATATTATCTCATTCTGGTAACGACCCATGTAACGCTTATGAAGAAAGAAGATACAAGAAGAAGCAATGACCACACTGCGCCTTGGCACTGGGAGAATTCACAGGAGTTGGATTGCATACCCGTGAATGTCCTGATGCCTCAGCCTAGTGTGGTCGCCCTCGTCGAGACAACAGAAGAACGGATGAAGACTAAGAAGATTTTATAAGAAAATAATAATAAGACTTAGACGAATTAACTTAAAATGATTGAAAAATATATGAGAACCGTGGAGGAAAAATAATCGCCGTTCTATGGAGACAGCATAAAGTATATTTTGTAGGTAGAGTTTAGAAATGGCAAAATAAAATAGGCACGGGCTAACGTATAGAAAAGACCTACATGAGAGTTTTTAAGGTTGAGATTATCTGAAAAACTACTTGAACCTATTACATTAATTCTTTAACTGTTAAATAGATAAAAGTTAAAATTGTAAAATAATTAGAACATGATGAAAAAATTCTTGCCGTGGGCAGGACTTATACACGTTAGATGGAATTGCGTAACATACCCTTTAAGTATGTATAAAGCGATGAAGATTTTCGGTGGGCTCGGCGTGGCCTGTGGTGGCTCAGTTTGTAAGAGCGTGTCACGGAATGACAAGGTCGCAGGTTCAAGTCCTGCCCACGGCTAGAATTTTTTCATCATGTTCTAATTTATTCACCGCGCATGGATAATGCGTGATTCAATTTCTGTGTAAAATAATTATTAAACTCGGTCCAATCGTTTTTGAGAAAACAGAGAGGCCGTCTGTATACCTTTATCTATCCTTTTAAATAAATAAAGACACTCATTAGATATCTCAATAAGGTAACCGATGTGTCTGCGTGCTTATTTCAAATTCCATTCCCACAAATTATGTGACTTTTACAAAATATTTATCACAACACGATCGAATACGTAGGTACTTATTTATTACTCAAGATCTCTACATTAAAAGCTCATGTTTTGTTGTCTGTGTGAAAGCTTGCTATGTAATAGATTGTATCGGCTAATTATCGCGGGTTTGTGGGTAACACAAGAAGCTTAAGGCGATGCCATCGGATATAATTATACGTCTGGGCGTGAGACATACGGACGCTACGTTCAGCAAACTATGCGCCATGGCTCGCGAGTTTTGAAATTATGGTGGCACTTCACTTGGCTATTCGTATTCGCTATTGGATGTTTGTCGTATTTGTCAAATACTTGACGTACATACAAATAAGACGAACATTTTGTCAAGCATACCAACCACACATGTCACTTATGACAAATACGCAAATACGAATAGCCAAGTGAAGTGGGAGCATTAAAGTCGATTGCATAAATATTGTACGTCATACAAAGGAATTTATAAAGGAGCAAGATTTTTTTGCAAATCCCACTAATATATAAACGCGAAAGTTTGTATGGATGGATGGATGTTTGTTGCTCTTTCATGCAAAAACTACAGAATGGATTTTAATAAAACTTTATAGTAATATAGCTCCTACATCAGAAATTCAGAATAATTGCTATTAGACCTATTACATACAAGCTTTTGGCTTTTCTAGGTAATGAGAAAACATTGATAAATCTTTTTAAAGAATCTTCTTCTTAGCCTCCCTCTACCAAATCCTTGGTGTAGGCCTCCTTCAACCGCCTCCATTCCGATCTGTTTTGGGCAGTGAGAGTCCAGTTGCTGCCCGCCACCTTCTTTATATCATCTTTCCATCTCATTTGTGGTCTGCCGACTGGTCTTTTCTATTCCCAGGGCCTCCAATCAAGACTCTACACCAAGAATCGATTTTTCGAGCAATGTGTCCTGCCCATTGCCATTTAAGTTTCGCTAACCGTTTCCAAATGTCTGCGACTATGCTGTTTCCTGAGCCAAAGAATCTAATCATTATTCTATTTATCTTTCACACTAAGTATATATTTTACAATCATTTAGTCCTACAATTCGAATAAAAGATTGATAATTTTGTTAGCTTGAGATATTCTATATTCATCTACCTCTGCTTGCTAAATGTATAAGCTTAGTATATTATATTAATTAACAAGAACCCTTCCCTAGATCATATCTATAGAGTTTCTTATTACATTAATGAGACGATACACGTGTTGCTCGTCCCCTAAGTGTGTTTAATTGCAGTCATCCGTGTGTAGTGCTACTTCCATGTGGATAAAAGCTTCTCGTCTCATTGTGCCTCTATAAAAAAAAGGATAATGCCTCTCGATTGGAGCAAGTTATAGGCGAATGGAGTAATGTAGGTACGGTGGAACACAGAGAAAAGTGTACAGGAGAGTTTTTAAGGTTGAGATTTTCTCAAAAACTACTTGACCTATTGCCAAAATTATTTCACTGTTGGATAGATAAAAGTTAAATCTATCTATTTGCTGACAGTTGGTTGAGAGTAGTGAGAGAGTGTGCTAGGTATTGTGAGAAGAACTCTATAAATTGCACTCGTCTCACTCACTCGCATTGCAGTAGCATAACCTTTTCTTTTACTTGGACCCCGCATTAGGGCGACAGTTACTCTTCTGGTATTCACGTGCTATTGTTACTGTACTGTTGAATAATCATCGTATATCAGAACGTAATCCATATGTAATGGGGCGGGGCGATCGCCTAAGGCCTTAACGGGTGTTTATTGTTCTATTTCCATAAGAAAAGTTACGGTTTAACGGTAATTGCACTGCTGAGTTGTAAAAATAGGCGTATTTAGATTTCTGGATTAATTTTTACGTCTTTATGTGTGTGTGCCTGTAAGAAAATTACATTTTTTTATGTTTGAAGTTGAGATCAAATATTCTTTATTGCAAAAAAGATAAATACTACACAAAATAAATAATACAGTTTAATACAGGTTAGGTATTTACACACTACAATAGATCTATAAATTATTTAAAAAATATTGAACATGTAGTACAGTCGAAGACAGAGATAAGTATACAGGGGGCCTCAACAAGGTTGAGATTTTCTCAAAAACTACTGGACCGAATTTAATAATTCTTTTACACTTACATAGTTTCAACTTTTATCTATCAAACAGTATAATTTTTTTTGCAATAGGTCAAGTAGTTCTTGAGAAAATCTCAACCTTAAAAACTCTCCTACACACCTTTCTCTGTCTTTCACCTACCTACTTTAATATAATTATCAAAGACAATTTATGTCACTATTTTGAATTCTAGTCCGAGCCACTGTGTGATGTCTTAATAAATATAAAACAAAACAAAAGTTTTATTGGCATAAAATGTAGCTAAAATATAATTCTGAGCAAAATATAGTGTCGCCACAGGACCAATTACCATTGTAATATCTTATATTCAACAATACAATATTTTCCCATCGTTAGCCTAAACCTCAGTTAACCTAACATGTTAAATCAACTAAACAATCACCGCTCTCTCACCAAAAATGATAAAACGGACATTAAAAAAACATCAACCCTTATCAAAAACAACTGTAGTTAACTAGCTTGGGTGAAAGAATAGTTTACATATATTTAGGACAACGCACAGTGATACTTGAAAGCAATTGCTTGGAGACAATTTTGTCGTCGTTACCCACACCACAGAACAGTAATTTATGAAATAATAAAACTTTCTAATTTTAGCAATGAATTGATTTTTACTTTGATAATTACGTTTATTAAGAATTATCTACACATAATTAAGGGTATCTAAATTTTTTACCTACCTGAATAAAATTATCATCAAGCTCCTTCTTCTACATAATTACGGCGTATGTTTCAATGAACAATTGATTTTTAATTATGTTTGGAAAAAAGTTTTAGTAACTGTAATTAATTCAGTAATTAAATCCACCAGTAGGTAATTACCAAGTTGTGTCAACTAGCTGTAAATATGAAAAGGAGTACTTAATTAGTTATTCTACCCGTACCTACCTAAATAAGCAATTTTGTGAAATACACAATTAGGTATTTATGTTACAACGTCGCTTTTGAGTCAAATATCAAGAATATCACAAAATAACCGTCATTTTTTTTTCTCTCTCTCTCTCTCTCTTCGTGTTTCTGCTTCGTCGCGATCTGCAGGCTTGGCTGCAACAATCGACTCTTGTGTTGGACGGTTAGAGATCCGTCAGCAGGGTGATGTCCAATGACCTCCATTCCCATATTGTCTTATTTTAAACATTTATTTCGCTAGGTCCAGTACATTGGTCCGCTTTAATCGCCTATAGTATGGGGCTCGATTTGTCACCAGAGCCATAGCCCGTTTAGTCGCTCCTGGTATCTTTTGCTCTCCTAGTATCGTTTGCTGTACAGCAAGCGATACCGTCACTGATGGTTAAAAAATACTCCTCCTGTAAGACATCTTAGCTCCATGTAAACTAGCTTCCGAGATAAGGAGCTCCCATCATTGTGTAGGTACATTACAAGGCTGAGCCTCCCATCAATCTAAAAAACAACAACAAAAAATGCGGCAGTTTACTACTTATACGTTGACATTACATCAATACTTCCTTGTCTATATAGCATTGTTTCCGTTTTGTTCATTTAGTCGTCGGAAAAGATTGGCCATGTACCTCTAAAGACAATTGTACAGTCGAAAACAGATAAGTATACAGGGGGCATCAATAAGGTTGAGATTTTCTCAAAAACTACTGGATCGAATTTAATAATTCTTTTACAGTTACTTAGTTTCAACTTTTATTAACAGTGAAAGAATTATTGCAATAGGTCAATTAGTTTTTGAGTAAATCTCAACCTTAAAAACTCTCCTGTACACCTTCCTCTGTGTTCCACCGTACACCATGGGATCGATCATTCTATCGATGATCTCTGGCTCGAATATTCGAGAGATCAAATCCCATTAGGCTCGAATTTTTGTAGATAGGTACGAAGAGGCGACTATTCGTTCAATTGACATTAGTAGTCTCTATCGTGGGATCGAATGAAGCTAGAATATTTGTGGGGTCGATATACGTAGAGTCCTATAAGCTGTTGCGGTGTGTTTCCGAGTTTCTAAATAATTGCGATTTAGGGGCGTAGCCTAACAATATATAAATAAACTCACGCCTGATCCCCGTAGGGGTAGGCCGAGGCGATGGACTTCCATCTGCTGCGATCCTGGCACACGCCTTCATCCTCCACATTCAAACAATTCTAGCAATTTTCTTTGATAAATCGGTTCCCAAAAAATGTTTCCGTGTTTCGAAACACGGCGCAGCAGAGTGCTTTAGTGTAGTAGGTACTTACTAGTTTTATTCGATTTTATTTAAATAACTTACGTTCGAGTACATTTATCAATCCGTAAAACTTGCGTATATTTTATTACAAGCAAGTTTTATAAAATATACGCAAGTATACAAGTATACAAACCATACGTGGTTTCGCCTAAGATGGGAAAGTAGATTTCAAATGTATTTTTTTTATAAAATGTCATTAAACAATAAATTAAAAAAAATATCTGGTGTCCGCGAAATAGAATAAAGTCCTATTAAGGATTTCCTAGCTCTTAAAAAATCAACGACAAGTTGTGCTATATATATACTGCCATAGTTGAGAGTTAGCTGGACATGAAGTGGATCATATAAGAATTGTAAAATATTCTAATATAATTTTTGGGGTACTTTAACGTCCAAATAATGTCCAATAAAGCAAATGAGGTCCGTTTGGACCTTCTTTGCGCTCGGACATTTTTAGAAGGCAGACTGTGTATCTAGTTGTTTATAGGAGATCAATGGGTACATACGAAGTTGATAAATGCCGTGCTTACATAATTATAATCGGCGTGATCGATGACCTATTATGGGTCTAGTTCTGGAATTAGCTTTTTACACTTTTTTTTAACAAATTCTGTGAATTTCTTCTAATAATTTCCTTCTTTAAGGAAAGCAGCTACTGTACAACGCTATAACGTGCAATGAATTGACTTCTCAGAACCAGAACTAAGTTGATTTAATAACACTTTAGGCACGAGCCAAATTACCCACCTACCGCTATTAACTTATTTCTTAGAAACTTGTGAGCGCTCCAATTATTTTTTGTTGGCGTTAGTTTTTAGTACTTAGATATGCCTACGTAAATGAATCATTATATCCAAAAGTGGCTACGATGACGTCATAGGTCAGTTTTTATTTCTAAATGTGGCTATGATGACGTACTTAGGTCGGATTTACGTATTGAAGATGAAAGAGACAGTATGACATCGATTTATTTCATGATAATTCCTCTTCTTAAATCAGTTTCCCCAATCGTGAGTAGCTAATGTCATTCCGCCGCAGTAGTCCTACTGTGCTTAGTCCCTAGGTATCATTATGCAAACGTATGTAGGTACAGTCGACAGCAGATCAATGGTAACACTTTTTACTTTTGACAGTTCTTATTATTTGCGTCGTAAAACTTGAAATCGTACTGCAAGTGTTACCATTAATCTGCTGTCGACTGTACCTAATACATACATTACTCGTATAACTGCTACGTACGGGAATGGTGGGATTTTGTTACATCTCTCGTGGCCAGGCCATTAAAATCCTACCAATTCCGATAGCCGCCGTTATCGTATTCACTTTCTCACTAGCGAGCGAACTCAATTCTCAATAGTTCCTTTTGCAAAGTTTAGCAAATAAATTGTTTTTTAATATAACTCTAAAATGCAATTTAATTTTAGTTTCTACCTTACTGTACCTATATGTAGATAGCCTAATCAACGATAAATTGATTAGATCCAACGCAAGGTCCCGGTATCTGAAGCAAAGATCCCGAGGCGATTACGTCTCTTGCTTTTCATTTTTTGCTCAGAAACCAACGTGTAGTTTAGAAGATGCATCCGGTGCCTTCATTTTTTATCCTGTATGATTAAAAACCTATATTCCTTTGTTTACAAGCCTTCTTGTTTATTTTTGCATGGTGTGACACAACGTCGGGGGGAATGGCAAACTAATTTGCTCAAGACGACTACAGTGCGCGAGGCGAGCTAAGGGTCTATTCAAAAAGTCGTACAGTGCGCTAGGCGTAAGCTCAGGTTTGCATTTGTGTGAGTGCACACAGATAGTGTAGAGTGATATTCGGCCTAAGGCGCGGCGCGTCCCCAGCGGCGCACGCACCGCACTTCACCTCTTGTACCGCTAGCGATTGGCGATCACTCACACAAATGTAAACCTGAGCTTACGCCTCGCGCACTGTACGACTTTTTGAATAGACCCTTAGCTCTATATTACAAACTAATTAAACGACCGCTGCGAGGATACCATATGACATTTAGCAGCAATGTCGCCCGTAACTCGTAATAACTCTGACAAAGAGGTTTGGTCACTAAACCACACTAGAAAAAAAAGTACGTGACTAGCCCGCAAGGGATTCAAATTCAAATTCAAATTCTTTATACGGGATAAATGCATTGAGTCTATAAAAATCCTTCGTTACCCGTGTTACTACCAGTCCAACTACCAGTAGTAACACGGGCACTTTTTTTAACGGTGTTACTACTTACTACTCTGGTTGTAAGACGGGATAATTTTATTTCTCTTGTACTACCAGCTAAATCGCTTGTAAAACTTTTGATCGACAAACAGTTGCCCGTACAACGTATGACCGACATTACTTTTGATCGACACTACAGTTGATCGACACGATTTTCGGTCGACAGACATTATGGCCGACATAACTTTTGACCGACGTTGATCAAACTTGACAAGAACTGTCAAAAATTATGCTTCCCGGCCTGGAATCAAATCTTGAACAGAAGACGGGTATTGCTACTCACTAGGGATCGAAAGCGCTACGCATTCTTACTGGCCGTGTATGGCTTGTAATTTGGTACGTCATTGCGTGTTGGCGGCGAGCGCGGCTCGCTTCTGTTATTACGCGGCGTCGGCCGAGGGCTACTGATAATTTGCCTGTAACCTGTAACCACTTAGATGAGGGATAGGGATGTACTCATATCGATACACCTTATAAACGATAAACTACCTCTATATATACGGGGTTTATAGATATTTGTAGCGATTCCAGAATGTGACAACCATTATGGTGGCCTTCACTTGGCTATTCACTATTGGATGTTTGTCGTATTTGTCAAATACTTGACGTAATTAAGACAAATATTTTGTCAAGAATAACAACCACACATGGCAATTATGACAAATACACGCAAATACGAATAGCCAAGTGAAGTGCGACCATTAGGCAAACAGTTTGCGTCTGACTGTCAAGAAAACGTACCTACAATCTACATATAAAATCAATCAATCAATCAGATGACTCTTTCTGATATATGAGTGACAACAAGGAAAACCTGTCTCTATACAAAATAAACTTTAGATTATCTCCTTAGAGCATGGAGAAATCTTTTCCAAATTCAATTCAATATAATACTTTATTATACAAACTAAATGACACACAATACAAAACTTCTAAAACAGCAGTATGAACAATTAAAACTTAACGCTAAAAGCGATTTCTTCCAGGCAACCATCATCGAAGGAATAAGCCAGGGTTTCCCAAACCTTTTTTGAATCGAGCCTCCCCGGATTAAAAAAAAATACATTTTCGCACCCTTTTAATTTTTTTTCACTGTATGTACATATAAGACAATACAAAATAATTATTTTCAAGACATCATTTACAACCATAATCGAATACATTAGAACTGTGATGTTCACTTCTAGAAATGCATTTATAAGAATAATAAAATTAGTAGATTTAATGACTTAAGATTTGATTTTTTTAATTTCCACGGGAGTGCCCCCCCCCCCCCCCCCCCCCCCCCGGTTGGGAGGTCCTGGAATAAGCTAAGAATAATATGTACATACCGAATAGGTTGGCTTAATGAAACATATTATCTTGCTACGAGCAATATTACGCCCATCCCTATGATCCCAGCAATCTGACTGTAGGCGTTGCGCCCTTATTATTACCGTCAATCGCCTGGCGCAATACCTACCCACCTGTTCGGACGGCAGACAGGATGATAGGACACCTGACAACTCACCGGGTGACGGTAAATGGACATTTAGCTTAGTAAGATGGTCAATTAAGCGTTAGAACCATTTTTTTCCAATTAATAAGGCATTTATTTAAGCGTTAGAACCATTGATCTCCTACAAACAACTAGATAAACAGTCTTCTAAAAATGTCCGAGCGCAAAGAAGGTCCAAACGGATGAATGGCTATCTCCTAGTGAAACTCCCATCAAAATCCCTTCAGTAGTTATGGCGTGATACTTGCACAAAGTCACAGACAAAAATTCTAAAAATTGGTGTTTTGGCATCAGTATTGATCCTAAAACACATTACAATTATTCTTTTCAAAAAATATCCAATGTACAGACACAACTTTTTTACAGTCTTATTATATTATGTATAGATTTTAAAAGAGAATCATTGGGCGAGCATCTCTGCGCGCGCAGGATGCAGCCATTTTACGCTTTTTGCTAACCACTGCGTAAGTGTTCTAAATTAGAAATAATACTAGTTGTAAATGTTTTAAATTAGAAGTAATGCTACTTGGTCGGTAAATGTTGGTTCAGTAGGTCCGTCTAATGCCCTCCACACACAGCCGCGGTTTGCGTCCTGCGATCAGTTGAAACGCATGCCCCGCATTATTTTCTGGGCATTTTAACGTCCAGTAGGTAGCGATCTACGTCCAGTAACGACGGCAGAAAATAAGGCAGGGCAACTGATCGAAGGACGCAAGCCGCGGCTGTGTGTGTCGAGCCTAACGCAGATAAAGATGTAGGTAGGTACAGCCCCCTTACCATCAAGTCTTATAGCAGGATTACTTCAATAATACTCTGTTATTTCGTACAATGGCGACCTTAAAGTAAGCTTATTATGGACATGGTACGAAATAATAAAGTATTATTGAAGTAATCCTGCTTTAAGAGTTCATGGTAAGAGGGCAGAAGAGTTATTAATCAGCCTACTATACCTACGTACCGTATTGGCGCGTACCGTTTTACCAACTCTATACATACGGTGTTCCATGGACAAACTAGCCTGCGCGGGTAAAACCGGGGTGAAGGAAGCGTGGGCGTGCGTGTGATAGGGGCTAAAGTAATCGGTCAAGTACCTACTTTTCGAAAATTCTTTACATAGTTATAGGTAAGTAATTATAATGTAGCAATCCTGGAATCGCTACAAATTGTATGCAAAAAAGCACTCAATTTTTTTTGGTACTAACAATGGTCGATAAAATCTCACCCTGTAAAACCTGAACATAAAGCTAGTACAATATTTACATACTAATACTAAAACATATACTATATTCTGGCGTGCCCTAAATGCTAGGGGAAGCCGGGGTGTTATAGCCCGGGCGCGAGTGGGGTGCGGGTGCAGGAAACGCCTAATGGTGGCAAGTCACGAATCCACCACTCAAATTACCACCGCCTATGTTAATGTTCTGTAAAGTTCGCTGTAGGATTTTTTATGTTTATGATGGTTTATTTTAGCGACAAGGTGAGGCAATCTTTTGTTATTACAAAAACATCCGACACATTAATTCCAATCTCATAGTAATCATCATCAGCCCGTATCAGTCCACTGCTGGACGTAGGACTCTCCCAAACCACGCCACTTAACCCGATTTTCGGCCTTTTGTAACCAGGCAGAGGCCAGCCATCTTGCGAAGGTCGGGGAAGTCCCATGCTAACACAATACGTCTACGGTATATCTGTGATGAGTTGGGTATCCTGATCATTACATGGAATGCTGCACCATGAGCCCTCTTACCATGAACTCTTATAGCAGGATTACTTCAATAATACTTTGTTATTTCGTACCATGACGACCTTAAAAGTAAGCTTATTAAGGACGTCATGGTACGAAATAATTGATGAGGGTTACGATCTTCTAGGCAGAAAAACTAGGCACATTCTTCAAAAATCAGCATTTATTATCTCAACACAACATTACGGCATTGCGCGCAGAGTGACAGCACCGAGTGCGTTTTCATTGCGCACACCGCGCTTACTTTAAAATAAGTCTGTTTTCTTTGCATACTACCACAATAATAAAGTATTATTGAAGTAATCCTGCTATAAGAGTTCATGGTAAGGGGGCTGGTCAATGTTCCTGCTATATCATTGGAATTGCAATATCATTGGAGTAAGGCCACGTTTCAACCTGCAAGAAAACTTCTCGAGATGTCTGACGGTCTGTCCGACAGCAATTTGCAAGTACAAAGTCCGCACTTGCTACGCAGTTTACACTAAACTTGCAAGCCACTCTCGTATATACTGTCGGACATTACGTATTCATAGAAGTTTTCTTGCAGTTGGAAATACAACAATTAAAGCTACATTATAATCTCCTATCCAGGGTGCATCCGTCAACTTTCCCCAGAAAGGCATTACGCAAACGCGATCGAAAAGTAAATGTGCTCGCAAAAACATCTAGTTGCTTAACTTATTAAACTACGTATACTTATACCTACTGTAGAGAAAATATACAAAAACCTTCCAAAAACTACTAGACCAAATGCAATTTTTTTTCACTAAGCGATAGTACCTATATACCGTCGAAGACAGAAAGGTGTGCAGTAGAGTTTTTAAAGATGAGAGTTTCTCAAAAACAACTTGACCTATTACAATAATTATTTCACTGTTAGATAGATAAAAGTTAAAACTATGCACTGTAAAAGAATTATTAAATTCGGTCCAGTAGTTCTTGAGAAAATCTCAACCTTATTGAGGCCCCCTGCATCTCTGTCTTCGTTCGTAAAGTTCAGTCTATGTAATTAAATTATAAAAGAATTCCAAAAATCACTGCAGTCATTTTACTACCATTATTTTCTCTATTTTAAACCGTACAGGCATTATTCCCCATCAAATTATTTAATACTACCAACCCCTTACCATGAAATTCGCAAAATTGCTCAAATAACCCATTTCCCCTCATAAAACTGTGCACATACCTACCCTAAAATTGCACCTGCAACCCCTTGGTAGTTTTCTGAAACGAGCCGGTGTAAACCGGTAATGGCCGTCTGTAGCCCCCTCCTCACACCCTCCTATCCCCCCGGGGCGTGCCAGGCGCGGCTATGCCCCGAAATTGTGCAAACTTATGCAACTATAGGCACTTACGTGTTTTGTTAGGGAAGGTTGTCTGATAGGTGAAATTAGTGCCTACATGTACTGCCTATTATATAGTGTGTACAGGGGGCCTCAGAAAGGTTGAGATTTTCTATAGAACTACTGGATCGAATTTAAAATTTATTTTAGTGTTACACAGTTTTAACTTTTGTCTGTCTAACAGTGAAAGAATTTTTGTGAAGGTCAAGTAGTTTTTGAGATAATCTCAACCTTAAAAACTCCCGATGCTAATCCCGATGGTCCCGATTGCTGTCGCTCGACAGCAGTCGTTAGGCCACGTCAGAGGTCTACGGGCCTGAATAACCATGACATTAGGTTTAGTCACTTAAAAAAAATTGAACTTCTCGCTGACGTCTCGCTTTGAGTAGCTTTAATAAGCACTGTTGTGTTCCCCAGGTGAGCATGGAGGCCTCGTCGTCCGACTACAGTGACGAGGAGGTGGGCGTGCTCGCGCGCGGCCAGCGGCTGTGGGTGCGCGGCGTGCGTGCGCACACCACGTGCGCGGACATCGTCAGGGCGTTGCAGGATACGCCGGAAGGTAGGACTACATGGTGACGGATGACGACGAGACATACCTAGCTTTTTTCAAGCGATTGTTAAGCGTACCAACCACACATGGCAATAAGCTAGTTGACTAAATTTTTTATTGCATCAATCAATATCTCATGCTCCTGCTGAAGAGAACTGTAAAATCAGTGTTTCGATATCTCAATTAATACCGAAGATATTAAGCGGTTAAGTCAAATGGTGCTCCATCTCTTTTTACCAAAACAATCTTTAGTATGAAGTTTGTATGGCGCTACCACGATATGACGTCACAGCCACAATACGTCGTGTACTGTTTCTGTCTCTTTCTAACATAACTTTTGTAAATGCCTGTGGTTACTTCATTTTTCAACTAATTTCAATTTTGATTTCACAGTTGATCATGAATTTGTGTCTATTTTGTAATAATAATGAAAAACATTTAATTTTCGATACTTGTCAACTAGCCTATTATGACAAATACGCAAATACGAATAGCCAAGTGACGTGCCACCATGAGAAAGGTTGCAAATGTGTTGCTATCTAATTTCAGGTGGATCTCTGAGCGAGCCCGGCGAGTGGGTGTTGGCAGAGCGATGGCGCGGCGTGGAGCGCCCGCTGCCCCCTGATGTACCTGTGCTTCATGTGTTGGCTGCCTGGGGCGATGCTAGGCATGAGGTAACTTACCGCATAGATTCGAGGTAGTACACCTGTGGGTCCAGGTTCGATTCTAAGCCGGGGAGGTGATTGTGCCTAAGGTATAATCACTGGGTATAATTTGTGCTAGTTTCCGCGTGTCTCTGTCTGGACGTATAGTTTCCTAGTTTTGGCCATGTCTTATCCAATTTATTATTGTACAGTCGAAGACAGAGATAAGTATACAGGGGGTCTCAATATGGTTGATATTTTCTCAAGAACTACTGGAACTTTACAGGTACATGGTTTTAGCTTTTATCTATCTAACTGTGAAAGAATTTTTACTATCGGTCGAGTATTTTTTCAGAAAATCTCAACCGTAAAAACTCTCCTGTACACCTTTCTCTGTGTTCCACCGTACCCACCTAAGTAAAAGCCAACTGCTAGCTGGCTGCTGCAACTCTCTCACTGACATCAAATATCATTTCGAAGAGAAATAGGTTTCAAATTATACAACTAATATTAAAAGCCAACGCACGTACGAATGACAGCAGATCAGTAACACTTGCAGTACAATTTCAGCTCTTACAACGCGGATAATAAGAACGGTCCAAAGTGTTACACTTAATGTGTTTTGAGCTGCATTATTACGCCCAAAAATGCTATCATTATAACCTTAATAACACCACACAGGTCCGCCTATCTCTTCGTCGAATATCGAGCGGCGGCGAAGACGATTCTGGTCGAGACAGTGACGCGGGCAGCCGCGGGGGTGCGCGGCGGCGGCGGAGGGGGCCCCGCGCCGCCACGCCCCCGCCCCGGAGGGACGACCCCGCAGCCAAGCTGGTCACAGTCATACAACACCAGAGCAGAACCATACATCAGCAGATTGATAAACTGAGGTAGGAATACACGATCAGATTGATACTGAGATAACTACAAAATAATAGATGTTAGATCACAGACCACTTACCCCATAGACCTGTAACAGGAGGGCGCCCGTGTCTGCCCGCACATGAGCGCAAAATTGCTTCGCGACACGTGTAACCTAGAGATATTATCGACATGGACGCATCTCTTTAATACGGCACCCCTGTCCCCCGCTTCGTCTCTATGCGCTCATCGTTGACAGAATTTATCGCGTGCAAATTTGTACCGATTTCAAGTCTATTGTGTAAGTGGTCTGTGTGTTAGAAGTTCTAACTTAGAACTACAAAACAGCAGTTGATAAACCGAGGTTAGGATTACATAACAACAGATTGGTGTCGCCATACTACATGTCTGAAAACATCGAATTTTCGGATAGATACGGTTTATTTTATAAACTATAATTGATACCATTTGATAGAGCTCCTGAAGCACTTTCAGGATTAGTGATCAGTTTTCTGATATCTTATATAGTTTAGAAATAATCGACTGCGATCACTTATCGTTTCCACACCGTATATATCAGTAGGCAGATAAACTTAGGTTAGGACTAAATGATAAATGAAGAAAAAATTTCATCACGACCGGGATTCGAACCAGGGACTTCGCCATTCCGTAGCACGCTCTATTCAACAGGGCCACCGTGTAATCGTACCCAGGTCGTGGTCCTTGGTTCGAATCCCATCGTGATGAAAAAATCTCCATTTATCATTTAGATTTTCGTTTAGCATAGCGCATATGCAAGAAAATATCAAAACTTAGGTCAGGACTGTATAACAAAAGATTAATAAACTCTTAGATTAAAATACTTAATTCAAAGAAGCTGTGAGCTTACCTTACGTACGTACGGTACGATGCTCCTCTATAACCAATTTGGAGCCAAGGTGTGGGCTGAAAACCAGCGCTGACGCACTCTGTGTCAGCATCAGCTGAAGCCTAAACCTTTTGCCTAAGTTATATGTTTGTTAATTGTCATTGTAATTTTTATTTCTTATATGTATATACTTAATAGGCAATAAATGTTATTCTATTCTATTCAAAAGAAAGATAAACTTATAACAACTATTATTTATATCTTTACAGGGAACAAGAAAAACTAATCGACCAGCTAGAAGACCAGACGCACAAGAGTCGCATGGAAAAACACGGCACCAACTACCTACTAGAGTCCTACCTTCGAGACTTAGGACGGAACAGCGAAGTCAACGACAGCCAAGCTGGGAACAGCGACAGCGGCGTAGGAGTCGGCAGCGGAACCCCTCCCAGACGACACACCAAACACAAATCAAGACGAGAACGACATCTAATGAGAGAACATTACTTCACTAAAGAACTCACAGACATCTGCCAAGTTAATTCCGAAAGATTAATGCAAACAACCAACGACACAGACTCAGAAGCCTCCTCAGACGAACTAACAAGAATGAGAGAAGAAATAGAACTACTAGAAAAGCTTGCTATCATCAACAAAAGATTACATCGGGAAGAAGAACTAGTGGTTCGATTAACAGCAAAAGTAAAAAGATATATGGATGAAAACAAGGCTAATAGCTGCGAAAATGTAACGCAAGTGACAATGTTGATTGATAAGATTGAGGAAGAGTTAGCTACGAGTTCTAAAGAAATGCAAGATAATGTAGTTGAATTAGCAAGAGCTGAAACAGAGATAGAACATCGAATGAAATTGCTTGATGAACTAACGCTTGAGTTACAAGAAGAGGAGTTACAAAACGCAGTCTTAGAGAGGCAGTTGAATGAAGCTTCGAGTCGGCAGCCGATACTCTTGCAAGATAGCTATGTACCTGTATTAGATCATTTAGATCAAGTTAATGTCAGTACAAGTTTTGGAGGATCAAGTTATGCGTTAGATACCCTTGTATGACATAGAATTGTAACAAAAATTCGTCCCAAAGATGTACCTTTTGAAATTACCATAGCTTAGGTTTCTTTTATAGATCTTTGAAACGATAATGTCTAGGATATTTTATAATATCTACCAAATAGTGGTGAAATGGTTAACACAACGAATCTCATCTATACATTATAATAAGACTGTAAAAAAGTTGTTGTAATGTGTTTTAGGATCGATACTGATGCCAAAAAACTATGTTTTAGAATTTTTGTCTGTGACTTTGTGCAAGTATTACGTCATAACTACTGAAGGAATTTTGATGGGAGTTTCACTAGGAGATAGCTGAAATATCCGGACAGCTCATAGGCTAAGCCATGGCGGTATGTGATGTGGAAACAAGGATTCAGAGAGGAAGATCTGCCTCCTGATATCCTCCATCCTCCTCCTCTACGCAAACGAAGTTGCGGGGAACAGCTAGTTTAAAATAGAACTACTCGAAGAATCGATGCCAAATTAAAATTATTTACTGGTGAATGTATGAAAACAGAATTGTATTATTTTTAGTATTGAGGCAACAAAGTGAAGTCCATGCACAGACCACTTACACAATAGACATGAAATCGGTACAAATTTGCAAGCGAAAAATTCTGTCAACGATGAGCGCATAGACGAAGCGTAGACAGGGGTGCCGTATCGTCCATGTCGATAATATCTAGGTTACACGTGTCGCGAAGCAATTTGGCGCTCATGTGCGGGCGCAGACACGGGCTCCTGTTACAGTTCTATGGGGCAAGTGGTCTGTGAGTCCATGGTTATCGCATTGTTAAATCAATCTTGCCACGGCTAGGTATTGTTTTGTCCATAGTAACAGTATAAAAAGGCATCTGTGTAATCTACAAATCTTCACTGAATCTGTTTAATGGATCTTTAATGGCTCAGCAGGTTATAAAATATCTTAGACATACGTATACAGATCTCACTCCCAATAATGATTGAGTGATCTTATTCCAAAATGATGTCCTCCAAAATCCTTAATAGTTATTATTTTACGTATATCTCATTATGTTAAAAATTAAAAGTTTTAGATAATAAGTCGGTGCTAAGAGAATGTGTATAATAGAATAAGAATTATGTTAAATAGTGTATAAAAATATTAAAATTTGAGTCCAATACCAAAAATGTATGACAAAACCACCAATTGCAGTATGTAAATAAGTTAGGCCTAGTCAATCGAACATTACCTGTAAAATTACCTATATCTTCCTCTAAGCCTATTACCATTAGTTGATATAGTAAACTCGCTCTTGGTGCGATTTTTGATAGAGCCCTAGTGGCCAGTAGTGAAACTTAAAACCGTACCGATCACAGATAGATAAACACGTTTGCTGTTATTCATAAACCTAGTTAAACCTTACTTTCCTTAAATCGTGTTGCTATCCCTTTCACACTTCGTTAAAAAAAGGTTAAGATAGAAAGGGACAGGGGGCCTAAACCGTAGCGTAACGTAACGTTTATGAATACGCGCCTTTATTGTAAAAGCTTACATATAGAAAACGACGACGACGAGCCTGTCTTTTCATCCCACAAATCAACGATGAGCGCATAGAGAAGATGCAGGGGACAGGGGTGCCGTATTAAAGAGATGCGTCCATGACGATTATTGTCGCGAAGCAATTTTGCACTAATGTGCGGGCAGACACGGGCGCCCTCCTGTTACAGGTCTATGGGGTAAGTGGTCTGTGTTTCACCCCTAACCTCGGGAGAGAAGTGCGGGCCTTGAGGTATTCTCTACCCGGGCATGAGCTCGCCGGATAATGATCCGACGGTGAGATCGACCCGCTTGGGAAGCGGGATTTGGGGACATGAAAACAGTAGTGAAACAATTTGTACAAAGGTGGTTTTAACGCTCAGAGCGACTTTTTCCAGGGAACCGAAGACGAAAGAAAATACAGATACATAGATGTTGTAGCTACATTATTTACGTACACGCTAGCGAGCGAATTTACTACATCAACTCATGGTATGTGATCTATAAATTTAATTTTAGACCGGGAGCCGACAGCAAGTCGTGAGATTCATAATTTATTAGATTTATTACAAACGAAAAAAATATCTCAGAACATTTTCTTGGATATCAGATAAAAAATAATTGTTTGAAAACGTTTCAAGCATATGAAAACCTATACCTAAGCCCAAATCAAGTGTCGTTTTTTGTAAACAAAAACTACTAACATTTTAAGCTTTTCTGTGATTATTGCATAGTTTCACATTATTGGATCGGATCACTTTATTTTCACAATGATGAACAGGTTCAATCAATCAGTTCCTTCAGTGTTACATCACAACAGGTAATTAGACGATCATAATTATTTACAAAATAAGACACTTGATTTGGGCTTCGGATAAGTATGTGTTTATATACTTGCAGTGAGCTCTCGGGCTAAATTAATTCAAAATGGAAATTGACTAAATTCTCATAATATTAAGGCCAATAGTCAGTTTTGAGAACGAACTCAGCGTAAGCTCGTAATTACGACTGTCAAAATTGTATGAAATCTGACAGTTGTAAGACCGAACTCAAGCTCGCACTCAAAACTATGACTATCGGCCGTCGCTTCATAAATTCCTTTCTACTTTACCTTCACATCATAATATGTAATACTGAAATCCTACGCATATTTTTTATAACAATTTTACTTTGACAAAATCAAAATATTAAGTTAAGTTGAATTAAAAAATATACAAAATCCTTGATGAAAGGAATTAAGGATGTTTCGATTTGGTAATTAAATAGGATCAGTATTATGTCCGAAGGAATTATGTTTGGAAGTTACATTTCAACGAATTTAAAATGACAATTATGATAAACAAAGGTCTTTCAAACGTTGATTTATCCAATAAAAGTTCGTTATACACTACCTGTTATATTATTACGTTATATCGCATAGATTATGGAAAGAATAAAATATACAACGATTTATGAATATTTACGGAAGTTTTATTTACCGGAGAAAGAAATTAAAACATAATATACATTGTAAGCGAAAATATATTTAAAATGCAAAAATTCATTACCATTTCAATGCCTTGGCCAGTGCTTAGAAAGGACAGATACGTGATGGATTTTGATAAAATGTTGTAGACGTTTTTCTATAAAGAATATTGCAGTACCTAATAAATAATGCAATAAGTGACATAGTAATTAGATAAAAACGGGAATTACCGTGTTAAACATTCATTAATTGATGTCTCGATATTTCGACAGCATTGCAGCCATCATGGTCACGAGTAGGCCTGCCATGATGGCTGCAATGCTGTCGAAATATCGAGACATAAATAAACTAATGTTCAACACGGTAATTCCCGTTTTTATCTAATTAATATGTATATTGTCTAACACAAGTTTAGAACATTGTTGATTGACGTGATCAAGTGTACCTAGTGTTCCTAAGCTCTGAATAAATGTGTTATAAGTTATACAAACCGTGTAAGTTTAAAAAAAAACGCTAGCGACATTTTATTCACATTGCAATTGCTGTGACGTCACACTTTATGATTCTTTATACTACTCGAAGGGCCGCCACATACGTGCGGAATTCCGTACGGGTAACGGGATATCGAATACAGCGTTGTCGACCTTCATAAATGTGAATTTTCTTTTCCTTGGACGACAACGCTCTAAAGACGCGGTTGGCATGACGGCGTCGCCGCGCAAGCGTCGCGTCGACGCTTCGTGAGCGCTGACAAAATGCCAACGCTCGAAATGCGCTAGTGTGGGAGGTATCTTACGAAAAGCAGCCGCAATGTAACTTGTAATTTTATCGATAAATTTCCACTATTTGTCACCTGCTTTTACATACAACATATTACCAAAATCACACATAACAGAAAGCCAACCTAAACACTGGCCAAGGCAAACCTTTGACCCGCGCAAGCAAGGAAGGTATGGACAGACGTACAGCTGCAATGCAGACACCTGCTGCTGATGACCTGGAGTCCTCATGAGTAGTGTCAACTTCTGCAGCTTGCAGACGTTCACTGCTTACTCCGTGTCCATGGCGACCTGGAAGGAGAGAAAAGGACCGGTGTAACGTAAATGGTAGGTATCTCGGCCTTAGCCATAAACCTAGTTAACCTGACTTTCCAAGTCGCGTGTAGTCACTTTAACTCTTCGTTAAAAAAAAGTAAGTTAGTTGCGAAAAAGGAGCTACGTACGGTCGAAGACAGAGAAAGGTGTACAGTAGAGTTTTTAAGGATGAGATTTTCTCAAAAACTACCAGACCTATTGCAATAATTATTTCCCTGTTACATAGATAAATGTTAAAACTATGTACTGTAAAGGAATTATTAAAATCGGCCCAGTAGTTCTTGAGGAAATCTCAACCTTATTGAGGTCCCCTGTATACTTATCTCTGTCTTCGACTGATCAGTATACCGAAATACCCTTCACCGATATCCTTCGACGTTTCGTCGAAATCACTCTTAGCCCACGGTTTATTTTCCTTATCGTAACAGAGGTTTGGAAAGTGTTTTTATAATTTTTTTTTAATAAAATTGATACTTATATGATTTTATTTAAGATTGGGGGCGTAATTTAGATATGTTATGGTCCTTAAACCGTGGAATAACTTGTATTCCGCGTTTATGAGTAAAAAAGGAAGTTGGCGCTCAAAATTGTCTTTATGTTCATCCCTTGTTTTATTTTTAATCCCAAAACAACAAATATTCAAAGTAGCAATATACTCAACACACTGATTAATAAGATAAGTGACTGAAGTGATAGATAACGAATATCTTTATTAATTTTGTTATAATATTGTTCAATTTACCAACTGAAACCATATTTTTTAAGTAAAACATTTTTTTTCTAAGCTATCAAAACTTAACTTTACAAAAAGATAAATAAATAAAAAAAAACACATTTAAAAACAAAAAGAGAATATGACCCCGACGTGATTTGAACACGCAACCTTCTGATCTGGAGTCAGACGCGCTACCGTTGCGCCACGGAGCCGACGGAGGGAGCGCCGAAATTGCACTATACCTTGTAACGATGCGATGACTCACTACAACTACTTCGGTGCAAGAAATATGGCAAAATGGTTCGTTCGGTGAAGGTTCCGTCTATTTTTTTTTTATTCTTCCCAGAGGGAAAGGCAAAGCCAACTATGGCATACAGCCTGGCCTGGTGTTAATAGAATGTCTGAATTCTTATAAATACACATATATACGAAGATAACCTAACCTAAACCTACGCACAACCAAACCCCTAAACTATTTCGTTTACTCAACGGTCCACGCAATCATAGAGTTATGCAAGGAATCCAAAGCAGAAGAGCACAAAACTTCACAAGCACGACTTCTTTCGAGCACTCCATTTAATATAAACGTTCGCGGACATCTCCTGATTGATTGATTGTGGTATTTAGTGATTAATGTGATCATTAAAATCACTAAATACCACGGAAACTATTAAGAATTTTCACAAAAAAGTGGCTAATGGCCTTTCGCGCGCTTTTCAAGAAATCAATTTTTAAGTTGCAATTTTTTTTGTTTCGTTATTTGAGTTTATTTGTTTTTATCAATTCCTCGTAACGTCGATAGTCTGAAAGAGTTAGCTTTGAGTGTAGCTGCATTATTTAAGTTTTAGTACTGGGACATTATATTTTCACTGCAAAACAACTCGCAATGTTCAAATAATATCAGCTGCTGACGCCATCTTGTAAACACCTATTTTAACCAGTTGACTGCGACATTTCTAAGACCGGAATGAATTAGTTCAATAAAATCCTGTCTGAATTTCAATAGTGCTATGTACAGTCGACGACAGAGATAAGTATACAGGGGGCCTCATATAAGGTTGAGATTTTCTCAAAAACTACTGGACCGAATTTAATAATTCTTTTACAGTTACATAGTTTTAACTTTTATCTAACAGTGAAAGAATTTTTGCAATAGGTCAAGTAGTTTTTGAGCTCTCCTGTGCACCTGTCTCTGTGTTCCACACTGTACTTACCGCCGGCTGCGGGTCCCTCTCGTCCCCCGCGTCCCTCTCTGGCGGGGGCCCGGCGTCCCCTGTAGCACTGGCGCCCCCGCCGCGCCTCTCCTCACCCTCCACCAAGGCCAGGAAGCGAGCCAGCTCGTCCTCATCAGCGATGCGGAGCACAGTCTTGGGACCGACGATGGCGATCGATACGTTCTGAGAATAGAAGTAGGAAATTAAGTTGGAACGAAAAATGGTCACTAGATGGCGCTGGGGTAAATGAAGCAATGATTTAGTTACAAATCGCATTGACAAAGTCTAAAAATTATTAACATCCTAAAAGAAAAGTAGACAAATTCCGAGATAAAAATATTTTCTGTAAAATTAGGCATTCCAGAAGTACTGTGGCTCTGACGTAGTATGCAAAGGGAATCTAACCCATACAGCCAAGTAATACATTGTATTTTTGTTTGCATCACTTTTTCAATGCTATCTAGGTATTCAGAATCATATTTGGCGAGTTCACAAGAAAAATGGCAATGAACACACTCTTATAAATACCGAAAACATCCGAAACATGGAGTATTCACCGATTTTGGAACGACACCATCATATTTGTTTACAAAATAAGACACTTTGGGCTTCGGTATAGGTTCTTTCGATGGATTAGAATGATGTATACCTTATTATTAAGATCCACTTCATTAGGCAGCGTATCCCTCAACGCTCGCAGTCCGTGCGCCACCAAGTCCTGAAGGTCGCAGTCCTGGAAGTTGGTCAGGTGCTTCTCCAAGTAAGTGCGGGCAGACTGGGACCGTGCCCCGATGGCCATCGCTCGGCAGTCAAAGTAGTTCGCGGACGGGCACGTCTGGTAGATGTGAGGGCCTTGGTCCTGGGAATGTAATTGGTATAGGATTATAGGCATTCAAAAACAAATTGGACAATTATTTGAAAACCATTAATAAGAATAATACCACTAAGTGATAGACTTTACAAACACTGTGAAGTGGACATTTATTTATTTATTCATTCAATAATTACAACTTCTTTACAGAACTTATGTCTAATGTGAAATTGTAGTCATACATTATATTATAGTGCATACAAATGGCACCTACTTATTACATGGAATATGAATATTATACAATAGTAAATAATGTTAAACGATGAACATGCATGGTGTGTGTCGCCGGTTCTGCATGAGGGATAAACTTACTAACAATAGTAATAGTTACGTACTGTATAGGTATTAAGTAATCATTGTATTATCATTGTTTTAAAAGATGTGTTGCTGAGAGTTTTTGCCACTTTTTCTGCGTTAGCACCTTTTCCTTGCAAAGCGGTGTAAATGTAAATTCAAAAAATATATTGATGTGCAAAAATGTACTCAACGTGCTTACTTGCAATAAAGAAATTTGACTTTGTCAAAAAAATAAGGATAATTAAATTATTTAGTCAATTAATATTAAAATAACAATAGTGAGTATGCAAATAATATTGATTCAAAACAAGATTCAGTCAAAAAATGAATTAAAATTGAATTAACCACAGGTAATCTAATAGTAACAGTTAAGTAATAACATTTAGTTATGCTAGTACAACCTATAGACATATCAGCGTTGAGCTGCCTATCCATAATTAAATAATAATATCTTGAGTGTGTGTGTAGATGTAATTGTGTAGGTGTATGGTCGAAGACAGAAAGGTGTACAGTAGTTTTTAAGGATGAGATTTTCTCAAAAACTACTTGACCAATTGCAATAATTATTTCACTGTTAGATAGATAAAAGTTAAAACTATGTACTGTAAAAGAATTATTAAAATCGGTCCAGTAGTTCTTCAGAAAATAAGTTCTTTTGAATAAACCGCGCAGTGAGCAAGCACCACTATCGCCAGGAATTTTTAATATCACGGAAGACTTCATAAACCGTTTTGCTGAAGATCCTCGAATCATAAAATCGTTAAACCTCACTTCCTCTAAATCACGTTGCTATCCCTTTTACACTTCGTTAAAAAAGGTTAAGATAGAAAGGGATAGGGGGCCTAAACGGTGGTGTAACTTTAAATCACGTTTATGAATAAACAGCCACAGAGACACAGAATGTAGGAAATATCATCGATCTTATAGAGTCACAAAGAAAACAAACGAGAAATAACGATGACAACATACAGTCACAGAGAACACAAATTGGAGAAATAAACACCCAATACACTTCACAAGAACACAGACCAAGTCTAGAAGCGCTTATAATAACACAGACGGAAAGAATTGACCAACTAATCACACAGCTAAGCACGTTGATGAACCTTATTGTCACACTCATGAGTAAGCTCTCATAATGCTCTCCCTACGAATTGCCACCTGGAATATAAATGGCATAGCGCCAAATAAACAAGAACTGGATGTATTGTTAAAAGTCAACAAAATAGATATTGCTTTGATAACTGAAACTCACCTTAATGATCGAAAAAGTTTCAAGATGGACAACTTTAATGTATATTGCACAAATCACCCTGATACTACCTGTCATGGTGGCTCTGCAGTAATCATAAAAAATAACATAAAACATCACCTTCACAGCGAATTTCAGGAAGATTGGATGCAAGCCATCACCGTAACTATTAACGAGAAACTAGGCCCCATAAATGTAAGCGCTGTCTACTGCCCACCGAAGCACAATCCAAAACAGCACATGTTCGACCATTACTTTCAGGGCCTTGGAAATCGATTCATAAGTGGTGGAGACTGGAACTGCAAGCACACATACTGGGGATCAAGATTAACAACTACAAAGGGACGAGAACTAAAAAAGAGTGTTGATAAATACAAACTCACAGTATTAGGAACAGATCAACCAACCTACTGGCCAACTGATGTTAAAAAAATTCCTGATCTTGTGGATTTCTTCATAATCAAAGGTCTGTCTGACATGTACTTTGAAGTGGAATCTTCATTTGACTCGGTATCGGACCACACACCAATCATTGCAACATTTAGCATGTCAGTAATAAGTAGATCGCTAACAAATAAAACTCTATACAATCACAAAACAGACTGGGATTCTTTTGCCAGATACCTGGAGAATGAGATAGATCTAAAGGTGAAATTGAAGACAGAAGAGGATATAGACGAGGCTACATTCTATATCACAAACCTCATACAAGTCGCTGCATGGCGGGCTACACCGACTTTTAACTACCCTGCTTTCAAAACTAATGTTCCACTAGAAATACGCAATAAGTTGTCAGAAAAGCGGAAGCTACGAAGACAATTACACTTAAGTAGATCCAGTATAGATAGGACAAAATATAACAGGGCCTCGCGAGAACTGAAGGATCTTATAAAGGAAAATCAGAACGAATCGTTCCAACACAAATTGTCAACTCTCTCCATCCATAAAAAGGATAACTACTCACTGTGGAAAATAACAAAACAGTTCAAAAGACCACACAATCACATTCCGCCTATAAGAAAAAACCCCGATGAGCCATGGGCTAAAAGTGGAACTGAGAAAGCGGAACTATTTGCTGAGCATTTAAGTGAAGTGTTTACTCCGAATGAGTCGACTATGACGGAATTTGAGGACATTGTAGACATGATGCTCTGCAGTGATCAGCAACTATCGCCACCTTTGACACCCGTCACTCCTAGGGAATTAGTACAAACAATATGCAAGCTAGAGAACAAGAAAGCACCCGGCTTTGACCTAATAACAGGAGAAGTTTTAAAACACCTGCCTAAAAAATGTATTGTATTTTTAACAATATTATTTAATGCTATCCTTAGAGTACACCACTACCCAAACTTATGGAAGGTCTCACAAATATGCATGATTGCAAAACCGGGAAAACCACCAACTGAACCTAGCTCATATAGGCCAATAAGCTTGCTCCCTATTATATCAAAGGTGTTTGAAAAAGTCTTCTTGACTAGACTAAAACCAGTTTTGGAAGAGAACAAGGTCATCCCAGATCACCAGTTCGGATTTCGTGAAAAACATGCAACAGTAGAGCAAGTGCACCGCGTAGCTCACACTATCAGACAATCCCTCGAGCGAAAAGAGTACTGTTCTGCCGTATTTATAGACATACAACAAGCATTCGATAGAGTCTGGCATAAAGGTCTTCTCTACAAACTTAAAACCCTCCTACCGAATTCGTTCTACATGATCCTAAAATCCTACCTACAACACAGAAGATTTCAAGTAAAATACGAAGAGGATTTCTCAAAGCTACATTATATCAAGGCCTCAGTACCACAAGGATCAGTGCTAGGTCCAGTACTATACTCCATATATACGGCTGACCTGCCTGAGACACCTGATGTTGTTACAGCAACATACGCAGACGACACTGCATGTCTTGCAAGTGACATAGATCCAAAAGAGGCATCCATCAAATTACAAACCCAACTGGATAAAATAGATGCATGGTTGCGAAAATGGAGAATCAAGGCTAGCGTAACCAAGTCTATGCAAGTAACCTTCACACTCCGTAAAGGAGATTGCGCGCCTGTTTGCATGGAAGGTAAAACCTTACCAACCAACAACACAGTTAAATACTTGGGCCTACACCTAGATAGAAGATTAACTTGGGCAAATCATATTAAAGCCAAAAGAACTGAAGCAAACCTATTGTTGAAAAGTCTGTCCTGGCTTCTGGGTCGCCAATCCCGACTTTCGCTTAGTAACAAACTGCTTGTTTACAAAGCAATCATAAAACCGATCTGGACCTACGGCATAGAACTCTGGGGATCTGCTAGCAACTCTAATTTAGAGATACTTCAGAGATTTCAAAACATTGCACTAAGGACAGTCTCTAGCGCACACTGGTTCGTGAGAAACTCGGAAATACATGAGTACCTTGAGATGCCAACCATTAAGGAGGAAGTCAACAACTACAGCAAGAAATACAAAGAAAGACTAAATAAACACAACAACAAACTAGCTAAAGACCTGCTAAAAGATCAAGAGAACGTGAAACGCTTGAAAAGATGGCATATACTTGCACTAGACCAAAGAGACTAAGTCCTCTCGACCATAGTAGACGGTGTTATTCAATGGAATTGCACCCAAAATAAAATTCCACCCCAGAACACATCTGATTATGGCTGAAGAGCCGATGGCAGATATAAATTGGAGAAAAAAAAAAAAAAAAAAAAAAAAAAAAATGAATAAACAGCCAATGTATTTACTTGCAATAAAGAGATATTCTGATTACGTCAAAATGTTGCTGGAACTAGTTCCGCCTATGACTATACTTACATCATAACCAGCAACCAACAGGCCCACACCAAGGGGCCTCTTGTCATATCTCTGGGTGCAGATCTGCATCTTGTTGCCGACGAGACTGATCAGCCGACCCACAGGCATCAAGGAATCGTGTGCGTAGCGGTGATTAAGGCACTCTGTGCGCATGAAACGGCTGTAATTAAACGTTTTAATATAAATTAATTACATGACTTCTTAAGACACTCGGACACAATTGTTTGTTGATTGTAATATGTGGGATGTAGGTGGCTGTAACAGTTTCCCTTGTCAGAGGAAGCCAAGTCACTGTATACATTAGTAAGACTTAAATGACATTTCAATGGAGCTTTGCCCCACCTACAAAACTATGTGACGATTTAAGCTGTTGCATTTTGTTCGGGACTTATTACAGCTTTCATATTGCATAATCATAATCAGTATCATTTTCTACTACTCTTACAACTCCTATAGAAGAATAATAAACACAATTAATAATTCGCTTCGATTTCTTACTATTTTCTGAATTCTTAATTAAGCTGTTTTTTTCGACTCGCAATTTGTACAAAACTTTATTTTAAACCAATAATTTTAATAAAAAATGGAGATATTTTTACATTTATTCGTTATCTTGTACACCTTGCAGTTGATGGTGGGGCAGAATCTGGCATGGTCAACTAGTGTTCGTTTATAATACTGCGTGCATGATAAGTAGTCATATGGAGGCATGATAGAGTGCATAATTAGGCGCATGGCAATCAAGCTCTTAAATAAAGATTAAATAAAATTGACTTATATTATATCTACAAATGATAAAGTACCTACCTAATTTAAATTCAAAGAAACAGAAAAACTGCTCATAATCAGGCATCGTTATATGATAAAAAAAATTGTGATAAAACATGATCATTTCTACAGATTTATTAAAATAACGCTTTTTCTTAATAAAGAGCTTACCTCAACATCCTCGCATCTGCAGTCAGACCCGAAATAGAGATACCGATATGCTCATCTATAGGGATAATCTTCTTCTGGTGAGCCGACAGCTCACTGACTGCTCTCTTCAGGGCTATGAGGACGGCAAACTGTTTGTTCTTCAACGCTACGGTTGCCGAGCCGAGTTTCACAGCTTCCATAGCATACTCCACCTGGTGGAGACGGCCTTGAGGACTCCATACTGTGACGTCACTGTCGTACTGGTTCCGAAACTGGAAAAAGACAAATGTTTGGACGTTTGTTAGATAGGTACTTTATCAAACCAGAGTCATACGTATACTTTATACATTCACACGACATTTTGGAAAAATGTAGAGTGTCCAAAATGATACATTCAGAAAAGATTTGGTTCCCACGGGACACTCGAAAACTGTGCGTCGTCGGACCGGAACCCTAGTCGAAAAATAAAAGTGAGGTTAAGTTTTAATTTACAAGTTTTTAGTGTAAATCAGTGTTTAATTACGCAAAATCTATCCAAATGGTGAGCAAGAATGTTTGATGCATAGTATAAGTTTGGGACTGGAACAAAAATAGATTTTTTCGTGTATTTTCGCCCGGTAATGACAAAGCAACTTTCGAAGTCTTTGTAGGCGGGCGATTAATGAAGGAAATAAAAAATAGAGTATCCCGTAATGGACAATTTACTTACCATTTTGAATTCAAGTTCTAGACAGAAATAACAACTAAAAACGTAAGTTTTTACAACGAAAAACCGACGACGCGATACAACATGGATACAACAACGCGATGACTATGAAAATGTCAAAGTGACAATTTTTATTAACTTATTTCTAATCGGAAGGCCAAAGTTAACTGGGAACATACAGCCATGCCTAATGTAATTTATATAAACGATGTCTTACATTATTGTACTAAATGATTCTCAAGCGTTCTAAAAAAGTTCTAGAGTTTCCAATATAATAAGGATGTATTGACTCACTACTACGCCCCCATCACCCATTTTCGCTATGCGAACAAACGACTGCTTCATCAACATATTCAATCGGTAAAGGTTCTCGCGCGCACGGATACAACCTCATCGGAGTGGCTAACGCAAGGTCATTGGAAAAATAATCAAATCACCCCGTAAACTTGAACAAATTAAGCAATGGACGAAAAATTGGTAAACTACAAAGTTATTCTTTCTCTGTTTTAGCTAATATGACGCAACTAATGAAACGGTCTAAGGTGTTACATTTGTTGTACATAAGACTAGATATATAATTGTAGATTTTGTTTACAATTTCGCCGCCATTTTGGGTAAACTTAGCTGCCGGTATTCTGTACCTAGATTATTCTACATTCTCCAATTATAGACAGTTACCTAAGTACTTGTCTTTAAACTCTGCAATCGATTTCTTCGGATAATAAAGTACAGACCTTAGATCAGGGGTAAGATAAATACACTTTATTGCACCATAATAGGTACAGTATTAATTACATTATTGAGAAGCATGTACATACTCGTTAAGTTTTATAAATAAGGGAAGAAGAGTGCTTACAATATCGGTTGTTACATACTAAATCAGCGTTAATCTGAACTTATTCTAAATCAAAGCCTTACGCTTCTACCCACTTAAATATTATTTAACGACTATTTTCACCCACGGTCGCGATAACTCATAGACAAAATGACTATTATAAGACGGTGTCGCGTTACGTCTGGGTGGCGCCAGTAACGCTGGTTTCATTATGAGGAGATAATAATGGGTGTCTTTGTATCGTAGTTTAAATGAAACATAGGACCAATGGTAACGATCACAGAACAATAACGTCTTTTAATTATTCTGTGGTCTACGATGTAAAAAGTATTTATAGTCCATTAAAACTCGACAATTTTGTTATTTGCCAATGTCGAGAAAGTGTAATAACCAATCTACTAGTTTTTTTTTGATGATACCGAATTACCGAAGTAGCCTTTTGAATAACACAGCCGACAGACACAATGAACTCAGAACAAACCAGAACAATATAGTACGAATTACAGTCACATTTATTATTGCTGTTGTTCATAGACCTAATCCCTTTTATACTTCGTTAAAAAAGGTTAAGATAGAAAGGGACAGGGAGCCTAAACGGTGGCGTAGCTTTAAATCACGTTTATGAATAACATACATAGAGTCTATTTTACACTAAAAAAGTTAATGTGTCATCTACTAAGTATTAAATTCTCTGTACCAGAAGAGATCCGCCTAAGCTCAGTTTATCGGATTGAAACTTATAAACGAACAGTCAATGTAATTGGCTAACCCGACTTTAAAATTAAAAGATTGGCTCAAGATTTCAAGTTGAATTTAAAACGTTAAGCTTATTTAGTGTCATGAAGGAAGCTCTTAATGCATTCTGACTTTGCATTACGAGTTTACGTTTCGTGGAATATGTCTTAAAGTTAGAATATATTTTGTCACCTAATTTTATAGGCGACGTTTACACATCAATATTTATCGCGATACGGATCGTGATACTGTGGCTTTAGGGTTTTGCGATGGGTGCATTCAGAATTAACCGCAAAACAGCCCAATTTTGTGTCAAATTCAGCATTTTTGGAAATACGGAATCCAAGTTTAGGTGAAGCTATTTATAATGGTGGGATCAGAATATATTGCCGTCAACACATAAATAAATCAAGAGGGACAGTGGCCTCCCTAATCTGACGGCTCATAGGACTAGGACTTAACCACATCAGCATTCCTGCTACATCCTCTATACGTGGGCTGTCAAGGCTTAGCGCTATTTCTCAACACGATAGCACAATGGACGTCGCGTCGGCGGTTTAGATCATTAGTTATAATAAAATCTGTTATCTACTTTTAAAAATCTAAATAAAATTGGGACGCATTAGGTGTGATTCTACTTCCGCCAAGTCTAATCTTAAACCTAAACTCCACTGTCACTATAATGTCCGTCAACGTTGTGCTTGCCGCTCCTACGGGGTCCAGGGGTTGGCGGAGACGAGGTAACACTATACACCAGCCGTGGGCGTCGCGCTCGCTTGCCCTCCGAGATCGTATTCCCTCGTCCCGACAACCCCTGTACCCCGTGGGCGCTGCAATCACGACGTTGACGGACTAAGATAAACAGCGTAATAATGAGCAGAACGCCTAGTATAGCGACGATTAAATTTATAAGAAATAAGTAACATCCGTATTTAAATTTCACACAAATGCTATACTAGTATGTAGTATTCGAGTACTCTCAATTCTAAATTGAAGTAATGTAACTTTCTGTTCGATTTCTTTGTCGATTAATCAGACTATTCACGCATCATTTAGCAAAAAGCTCCAATTTATCAAAGAAGCATCACGCTCAATAAAGGTCTGTCAAATTTCCTCTTTCTCATGCATGTTCCAGATATTCAATCATTTATTATTATTGTACGAAGACAAAGGTGTAGGTAATCTCATACAGGTTATTGTGATTTTCCTAAAAAGTACTTGACCTCTTAGAAAACACTTATGGTTTTAATTAATATTTAACGACAGTTTCGACTGATTTCGACGGTATTTCTCAAGGTGAGCGCGCCACGCCCGCGTCGAAAATACGAACGAAATAATAAAGTATTATTGAAATAATACTGCTAGAAGAGCTCATGGTAAGGAGGCAGGTCGCTTCAATTTCCATATAACGCGCAGTTTACGTTCTCGTATTCGAGTATCGAATACCACTCGATATCTTCTCTTCAAACCAATGATTCAAAGTCTTTTGTACAATATTTCATGTAAACTCCATTGTCTGGTATTAATTAGTGTATCAAACTAATTATTCTAGCTACGGCGCCCGCTCGCCGCCATACGAGTCAGGAGGTCGGACGTCCTGGGTAACGAACGATCCTTGTTAGTTAGAACATAAATACTACAAACTACTACACTTCTACATGCATGACTAGTTGGAAAAAAATCCAAGTAGTTCTATCTATACGGATGTAGATTAAAATGCAATTCCTAATTCAAACAATCATACTCGCCCAATGTGTGTGACGACTTGGAAAAATAATTCCATCTATATACCTATAGCATAGCAACTTTATTCCAAAAAAAATAATTACTACAAAATTAAACTAATCAAATCAAATCAAATATACTTTATTTGCACACAAATGAAAATACATCAGTTACATATAATACCAAAGTTAGCTAGTGTACAGACAGGCGGCCTTATCGCTTTAAGCGATTTCTTCCAGGCAACCTTCGGGTGATGGAGATATTGCATCAAAAACAGCGTAGCGGGTGCAAAAATGTCATAATACAATACTATAAAAGCAATAAAATACCTATTGTATTCAAATATGTTAAATAAACCTACAATATAATACAATAAACTACTTAATAATAATAAAAATATAAATAAATTACATATACCTATTTCAATAATAAATATATACCTAATTAACTAACAATATACATACTTACACTTAAATAATTTACACACAAACGTAGGGAGGAGAAATGTAGAAATAAAAGGGTAATTACTTCTTCTCATGTAGATATCCACATTGAGATTGATTGAACTAACTTAATATCTAAAAAAAATACTTATGAAATAAAACTACAAACTAAAGAACGAACACGTCGTCGAGGTCCCCGTTCTGTGGCATGGTGCCCAGGACGCTGGCAGCATTTCCTCGCTGTACCTATGGCAATACTTAACCGCTGAGCGTGGTAGCTGCCAGCTCTGGGATCACCCGAGATGTGGACCAACCGGGTAGACAACTCGGAGTCTATCGACCATGGGCCCATTGTTTCTACAGCAAGCGCCGCAAACTCATGATGTGGAGTCAGTCGTGAGTATTTGCGGCGTTTAGGTATTTGCGCCTGTTCCGCAACAGCACCGGCCTTATGAGAAGTACCCTGGATATGAGACGGGGCGAGAGTATCTATATACCTAAATTATTATATATAAACGGATATCACTCACTTATATTATTGAAGTCCGCAATTAGACCGACAGTTTCGTACGATTTCGACAGTCTTTCTCAAGGTGAGCGCGCCACGCTCGCGTCGCCGGTGACGTTTCTTCGCGCACTACGTTCCAACCGCCACTGAAATTAGATCCCGTCACGCAGTATGTACTCACTGCGTCTCCTCTGCATTCACTCACACTCCTAACATCGGATACGGCCCTAAGTACGGGCTTCCACGTAGCAGGCAAGGACCAACCGCAATCTCTGTTGAAATTGGGCCGTCGTGCAATCTCAATCGCTTCCGTGATCTTGCGTGGCACAAAGAACTTTTCTCGCGCCAGTACAGTTGCTTTGTCAAAGCGTATGTAATGACCCGTATCCGTATCCATAGCGTGTTCTGCGACTGCTGAACCAACGCTATCCAGGGTTCTCACTAAACGTATGTGCAACCTTGTAGCCACGTTTCGCCTATGTAATTCTTGCCACAGCCACAAGGCACCATATATACACTCGGGACGTTCAATGGGGCTCTGTCCTTGTCCATCTACATAAGAAAATAACACACAAACAAACCATACAAACACACAAAAACAGATACAATCATTCAAAAACATACATCACGTAAGAAATCAAAGGGTCATAATCTAAGAATTCTTTTTTTATCGTTACTAACAACTTGTAGGTACGTACTAAGTACCAAACTCACGTTCCAAACTTTATTTTAGGACGGTTTTATTTCACAATAATTTAAGGTTTTATACAATTGAAGTCCTACAAACTAGTTGCCAACTCCTTGACAAACTCGCCTATTGAAATTTAAGGAACAAAAATATTCGTTTTAGCAAACTTTTTAATTCGAGTTTGTATGTTTGTAACGGGGTATAATCCGTGGGCCTGGAATATGGTTGGTTTCATAAAAAATATATACCTCTGTATACCCATTTAAATGCATGTAATTATTATCTCCGATATTTATTCAATCTTTTTTTACAATGGTATTAAATTCACTATAAAGGGCGCGTTGAAGTCTTTTACATGGCAATATATTTACGTTTATTAGATTGGACGGAATATTCGTATACCCGAATGACGAAAGTTGTGTTCGTTTTAAAAAAAAACTTTAAATGACATTGCCACATTTCAATGGAGCTTTGCCCCACCTACAAAACTACGTGACCATTTAAGCTATCATTTTGTTGGGGACTTATTACAGGTTTCATATTGCATAATCATAATCAGTATCATTTTCTACTACTCTCGCAACTCCTATAGAAGAATAACAAAAACAATGAATAAATCGCTTCGTGTTTTTACTATTTTCTGAATTCTTAATTAAGCTGTTTTTTTCGAATCGCAACTTGTACAAAACTTTACTTTAAACCAATATTTTAAATAAAAAACCGAGATATTTTTACATTTATTCGTTATCTTGTTCATCATGCGGTTTATGGTGGGGCAGAATCTGGCATTGTCGTTTATTTTGCCAAAATGGATGAAGTACGTTTAACCGTAGCTAATTCTTTAGCCACTAAGTCAAATCTTAATCCTAAACGCAACTGTCGCTGTCGTTCATATGCTACATCGCGTAAGTAAGAGCGAGCTAGACGACATATTATTAGCTAACTGGAATCGCTACAAATAAAATATCTTTTGATAAATGTTGACAAAAATATACGAGATGTATTCTTGTAATAAGGATAAAGATTATGATGTCAATATCGAATAACTTTCAGATGTATGTAAGCTCAGCATAACAACGCGAATTGATTTAGGCAATAAAATAAACAATAGTTAACCAAGGCCCGGTATCCACTAAAGCGGAGAGGACCGATGTATTGAATAACCAATCAGAATTTAAGGCTTCGTATGCGCGTATTTTCAGTTTTTCGATGAAGGCTACGGCACTAACTACTAAAATTAGACGTCTGAAAAAAATATATAGCAATCTTGGGGTGTATATTTAGGGACTGATGAATACCGATACACGATTGGACAAACTTCGCTCGATAGAAAAAAATCGCAAACATACCCCTTCCATGTCATTTAAATTTAAAATTATGTCTAAACCGAAATAGTTATTCATACGAAATATATATCAAAATGTAGGGTATTATAATTACGAGAGCTTGTTGAAAAAAATCCGATTTTTATTGGCGTATTTTAATTTCCCTACCAAAATTCATCCAAAATCAATAAAAATACAAATATGGAGTCACTGTGCCGTGCTCTTCACTCCGCCGCTGCGGGACATCTTCTGTCTCGCGCTGGAGTTTGACAGCTCGCCGCCCCTTAAATGAAATAACCTAAGCAGAGAGCAGATTTAAAAATAACAAAATCTGATTGGTCATTCAAACACATCTCTTCTCTCTAGCTTTGGTGAAAATTGGACCCTAGTAGGTACAATATTACAAAAGATTTTTATATTACCCTAATTAATAAATCCCATTTTAGAATATTTTACAAAACATAATTGTAAAAAAACCTTTTAACATAGAGATAAGTATACAGGGCCTCAATAAGGTTGAGATTTTCTTAAAAACTACTGGACCGAATTGAATAATTGTTTTACAGTTACATAGTTTTAACTATTATCTATCTAACAGTGAAAGAATTCTTGCAATAGGTCAAGTAGTTTTTGAAATAATCCCAACTTTAAAAACTCTCCTGTACACCTTTCTCTGTTCCACTGTAACTACTTAGTCGTATACATTTCTCTGTGGTAGACTGTACAATTCGTCCCACGTATCATGTTCTTGGTTCATCGCCAATATGACGTCACCAGATCACTCCTTCTTAGAGTATTTAAAATAGACGTGATATCATCGTTTCATTTTATACTCTTTAAAGTATTTACGTTCCTCTACTAGAGCCGGGAATAAAAATAAAATCTTCCAATTTAATCAATTTAATTAAAAAAGCTATGTACAAAACCTTACGGGTATCAACCTGAGCGGATTCAGGCTGGAATAGATTTATTATTTTACACATTATTTGCTTCTTTACCATTATTATTGGGGATTTTTTATATTTTTAAAGAATACTTTTTTTTAAATGCTATAAATAAACGTGATTTCATTTCGGTAAGCTGTAGTTCGCATAATTGCGAGAAACTGCCGTTTTGGCACATTTGTGCAGTAACTTAGCTTGTCACAATTATGCCATGTATGTATATTGAAAAATAGTATTTATCCTAATAATGATTTTGTATATAGCTTTTTTTTTTTAATAAAATTGATTAACTTGGAAGATATTGTTTTTTTAAGATTGGCGGCGCTAGTTGGTTTGACATGAGTCAGACCCTTAACTCTTAAAAATTACATGCAATTATAACCATAAACACAAAGTATTATTTTCGAGTAAATTCGCCAATATGACGTCACCAGATCACTCCTTTTTAGAGTATTTAAAATTGACGTGATATCATCGTTTAATTTTTTACTCTTTAAAGTATTTACGTTCCTCCACGCATTTAAAATCAATGCACAGAATTACTAAGAACATATCACAATTTCTATCATACTATGTTCCGGATAAATGTTCAGAGAAAGTGTTTATTGGGATCTCCATTTTAGAAACTCCGATCCCATGGCTACATAAAACGCTACGCTCTCAGCCGTAGCTCCCAAACCGTAGAGCACCGACTACGGCGTAGACGTGCTACGCGACGCGACTTTAGATACTTCAAACGTGACAAAGTGATTGGGTATGTAGTGATTTAATATACATACTATTATTATTATATGTTATTTTATTACTTATACTCGATAAAAATGGTAAGTTTTGGGTTTCTCATAAATTGTCACCGTTTTGGCTCGAAAGTTTAGCGGAAAAAGTTACAAAAGTTTTATTTATTTGATTGTGGTCCGAAAATTTAAAATTTACCGTGTTAAATTTAGTTTAAATGTTACTTCTGGTTTCACATTCTTTGTTTGTTTTCGATCAATTAATTTAACATACTTAATCTAAGACGCAAAAAGATGAGTCTGTACATTTTGGATATATTTGAATAGAATAATAATTATAAAGTGTTTTATTATCTATACCTACGTCAAAAAAATATTTTTAGAATTCTAGTCTGTTTGTCTGTATCGATGTTCAGGCATCACGCCAAACCTACTGGCAGGATTTTGATGGAACTTTCACTAGGAGATAGCTCTAATCTCTAGCCAACTTATAGGCTATAAATCATTGCGGTATGTGACGTGGAACAAAATTACCAGAGAAGAAGAGGTATCTCCCAGTATATTGAAAGTACTTCGTGGAGGTCTATAGTAACCAGCGAATTGAGGGTGCAGCTAGTAAAAAATATATCTATAGTCCTTTCATTTACATCCATCCATTATAATTTGAGGATAAAACATCCGCAGCGAAACCTCAAGGATGTATGTTTGGCCCCGGTCCAGTTTTTAACGCCTCACTTAGATAAATTGCGACGCAACGCATAAAACAAAATGTATTGCCATATATCTTCATTTACTTACGTTCTTGGCACTGGTTGTATTCTAAGTATTTTAGTACTTTTAGTTCTGAATTCTGATTAGTTCATTGCGCATCTCATTTTTTGCCATGACTGTACTGTAAAATATGATGATGATGTCCTCCGAGACGTGTCCGTCGATGGCGACGCCCTGTCATCTCCTGGAGTGTGCCCGGATGTGACTTGCAAAGCCAAACTTGGTCTTGAAGGCTTTCTTGAAGACACGTGGCGCAGTAGATATTATGTGATCAAGACTATATTTTCGTACATAAACATTTTACATAAAATTGAATTCATTTTTGTATTCGATGAGAGCTTATTCAAGAAATCTTACAAAATCAATTTAAATAACATGATAAAATAAAAGAAATACCTAAATACTTTTTACAATTAAAGTACGAACACGCCGTCTAACCGACCCCAGCACGCTGGCGGCGTTGCCCCGCTGAATAGCGAGGCTCAGCCTTTGCCTGAAGTAGGCGCCAGCTCTGGGGTCACCCGAGGCGAGAATCAGGCGGGTGGAAATATCTATGTATGTATCTATATTTAAATATCTAAATTTTACATGAAACATGTATGTAGCGGACTGAAGCCTTGAACCATCCATCGGATTCCATGACATCATCGCAAAAGAGTCGCGTCCCTGATGCGACGGGTTCGCGGCAGCCCTAACAGCATGAAGGGCATTGCGGATACCGTAGACAGTCCAATTATGAGTCACTGGGTGCACTTACATGTCCCGGGGTCTCAGAGTCGGACCTAAGTCGCATGTCATAGCGCGTAATACACCTCATGTAAACACTAACATAGTCTTCTAACAGAAGGCAGCATTATAAGACCTGTCAGATTAATTTTAGTTTAAAAAATGCACGCTAAAATCACTAGTAATGTTATTTTTAGATTTAAGGGCATTACAGGAGCCAACTATCGCCGCCAATCAAAAAAAATATATCTTTAATTAATTTTATTAAAAAAGCTATGTACAAAACCTTACGAAGAATACTTTTTTTAAATGCTATAAATAAACGTGATTCCATTTCGGTAAGTTGTAGTTAGCATAATTGCGAGAAACGGCCGTTTTTGGCATATTTGTGCACTACTACTTAGCTTGTCACAATTATGCCATGTATATTGAAAAATAGTATTTTTTTTTTTAATAAAATTTATTAATTTGGAAGACATTATTTTTTTAAGATTGGTGGTGCTGGTTGGCTCATGTCAGGCCCTTAACTCTTTTCAAATTACATGCAATGGTAACCATAAACACAAAGTATCATTTTCGACTAAATTCGCCAACATTTTACAACTCCCAAAATTATATCCTCCCCGTAACTCTCCATTGTTGCTAAATGAGTGTATCGCATTGTCTAACTTAACCCCGGATTATCGTTAAGGGCTCGGACCTTTGTACTCTGATGTTAACTATCCCTGACGTCCACATTTGCCATGTGACGGGATGAGCCTTTTGACGAGATGAAATGAGTGAGACTTTAGGTTATGTAGTGTCATCTAGATAGAATGAGTCATTATAATAGTCACAGTATAACTCTATTTCTTGTATTTATTAGCATACCTAAACAGTGAAAAAAATTTCACTGTTTAGTTACGCTAGCAGCGTAATTCAAATTCCAATAAAAAAAACTAATTACTGCCCGCGGTCTCCATTAGAGAGCTCGTCGACCCAATTGGTGTGTCAGTTCTACGACAGATACTATCCTCACAGATTAAGTAATAGTACAGCCCACTACCATGGGCTTATAATCTACTAATCTGCACTGGAATTCCGTGGTGGAAATGGCAGAGTCGTTAGACGCAAAGCTTGTACGTAAGCATGAGTAATGCAAGTCACACGTTACAATTTTCTGCGGGCCATTCGACATAATACAGGTTTTACGCAAGGTAGTATTAATACATTACCTGAAATGTGACGTCATTATAATACTATTGTAACTAACTTTTGGACGTCATAATAGTCTGAGGTAATCGGTGATAAGTGCGAGTGTCCCATAGCAGCTCACTGGACCAAAGCACTCATATGTGCATTTATTATTGACAAAAGAATTTGAACCTTATTATTGACATTTATTTATTGTATTAATCCGAAAAATTTTATATTTACTAACGTATAATAAGTTGATATTACTAACAATATATGGACCTTTGTTGTTCGATTTAAATAAATAATAATAATAATTATTGGTAAGACAGTAATGCAATCACAAAAATTATAAATGCGAAACAGTGATCGATATGGGTATCCTTCGAAAAAAAAACATGAAAAGATCCAAAATTGGTCATTTGTTACTACTATAGATCACTTTATAGGGCATGAAATTAGAATACAATACCTATAGTAAGACTAGAGTTAATTGGTATATAACCTAATACCTTAGCTTAAAGAGAGTTACAAGCTCCGACAAGGAATCGTAACGGTGGACTCATTGCACAGAAGGCAACTCTACCTTTACTATCATCATCATCAGTCTATTTATATTGCCCCACTGTTCGGGCACAGACCTTCCCTTACATGGAAGGAGCTCGGGCCATGATCCACCACGCGGGCCCTTTCTTCTTCAATGCAGGTTTCATTACGATGTTTTCCTTCATCGTTTTGAGAGCACTCGGTAAGTTTTTCCGTGGATAACTCATTGGTACATGGCTGCCCTGACTGGGAATCGAACCTGGGACCTCCGTATCGCAAGTCCATTGCCCAACCACTGTGCCACCGAACTATAACTAACCAAGTTTGGAACTCAAATCAATTATTGCTTTAACATATGGTTAAATGTTATACAAGTCGTCATTTTAAATTAAACCTAGTACTCCTAACGAAGACAAAGCGCCTAAGTAATCAAGTTTGTAGACTAAAAATCGTGGTTACATTCACGACTCTATGTAGAGCCGCGTGATCCGTCGGCAAATTGAGTTTCTCTAAATTAAAGAGGTTAAATGGTGCGTGGGTTTGTGTATGTGTAATATAGGTAAATTGGAGCAGGGAGTTTGTAGGTATAACGGAGACAGAATGTATATAGGTCTCTTTTTAAACTTACAACCGTTTGTATACTTATTAATTAGATAAAACGGGAATTACCGTGTTAAACATTTATTATTGATGTCTCGATATTTCGACAGCATTGCAGCCATCATGGTCACGAGTAGATTCAGTCCTCGTTTAACACGGTAATTCTTATTTTATTAATGGACTCGACAGTTCGTCATTTGCCAATGTCATGTTACAGAAAATTCAATATATAATAGTCTTCTGTCTTCCTCGCAGTAGCGTCTTCACCCTGAGTAGACGCGTCTTCATGTCTTCATCCAGAGGAGACGCCGTAGCGTCATCACTCTGGACGAAGCAGCTCGACAGTCACATTCACTCCCGAGCTTGTAGCGGGAACTCTTGATAAAAGCTTGAAACCCCAGATCCTGCTCAAATTATCCAACAAAATCACCATACTGTATCGTGAACATTTTCTGATTAATTTAACGTGATATTAATCTCAAAATAACCACTGTAGATAATAAAACAAAAATTATCAAATAATTTTGCAACCGTCGTTTCCCGACATTTTCAAGAGAACCACGGTAATTCTTGTTTTATCTAATTAATATATATAGGTCTCATTTAGATTCAGATTTTCTCAAAACTACTGGAAAAAATCCTATGTCAATGTATGATTTTTTTTCTGTTAGTGTAGAATTTAATTGTGCATGGTTCGGTAATGAAGAGTTATTTTATGTTATAAATTAACAATTTCCTGACATTTTGACATTTCAAGATAATCGCCGAGTAATACCTTCATTTTGATGGGGTTCAAAATTAACTTTGCATAATATTATGAAGATAAATAGATACGTACTCGTATGAAGCGTTGTCTTCCAAAGCCATGATGATAATTTTGACATTTATGTATAACAATATGAATTTTAGGAACATTTCTAACTCAAACTGAGATTATAAGTAATTTCGAATTAAACAAAAAATGGATAAAATTGAACCCCGTTTTGATATATCTACTTATGAATGACAACGGGGATCGGTTGAACTATCTGTAATGCTAAGTCATTCAGATAGTTTAACCGACCTATTGTACATATAGTTTTTAGTTTAGTTTTTATATATATATTTTTTAGCTTATGAATCCAAAAGGTACCTATTTTCGGTATCCTTGAATTCATTCGACAAATTGAAACTGGGAGTTGTACATATATAGGTACTCATGGTAAATATGAAATTGGTAAGGTTCTTCAGTAAATCAAAACTGCCTAAAAATTAAACTAAGAACGTCACGTTATACAATGACCTTAGAAATAACCATTGGGTCAAATTCCAGTGAAAGAAATCGATGCCAAAAAATTAAATATACCCTAAAATGTAAAAAAAATAACTCAAAAGCACAGTAACGATGCACATCAAATTAAAAAAAATTGATAGTTGAATTTATTGTAAATATTTTTTACAAATTGTTTAATTTACTTAAACGCTGTGCAGAATTAATGTACCTACCTATGTCACAAGCCTAACCATCCATTTCATTTTGTCGAATGAACTCAAGGCCAGCCTTTTGGAGAAAATTATGAAGCAATGAAGTCCGTGGCCGTGGCCGCTAATCCAGGGCCGGACGCTGGTTGCTTCATGGAGAAAAGTACTTGTAAATTCAGGATTAAAACTCCGTCATGTGGATAAGTTGGGTCACACGTTACGTTTTGTTTGGAGCAATTAAAAAGTTTTTAACTGTCTATTGTCTTAACTTTAATTATATTAAGTGAATACGATAGTAGGTGTCATTCATAGTCCCTCTAGGTTGGTACAGTCAGCACATTAAATGTAATGTAGGCGACACGGGTAGTTTAAGCGACGGTAAAATTAAGACATAATTTGCAATGTCTTTCGTGGGATTTTTACCCACTAATTTTTATTGTTATTATTTATTAGCCTTTTGCGATATTAAATATTTACATGTCAATTGTTATCTATAATAACGAGTCAATTAATTAATTACATGTCATCTTAAAATATATTTTTTTTCATTATCTTTTTTTATATTATCACAAATCATCACACTGCTAGGCAAAGGCCTCCCCTGTGCTTTCCCGAATGTCTGGCCTATTTTACCACTAAAACGATTTCCATTTAAAACGATTACCTGATTCTACCATAGATTAAATAATAATAAAAATCCGTGGTGATTATAAAATATTTTTTTAAAGTTAGATTAGCAGATATTATACCTAATTGAATGCTCAAAAGAGCCAAATGACAGTACCATTACCACCTATCTATATCATGAGGATGACTAACTAAACTATGACAAATACTATTTTTCCGCCAATGTCAGAGTCAGTTCGAACTTTGCTCCATAAATACCAATTTCACGAGCAGTAAGTTTGTTATTGGGCGTCTTGATAAAAAGGCAAGTTGGTCGGTTTTTCTTTCAGAGACAGAGACAAGTCAGCTTTTAGAACTAAAGGGAAACTTTGTTCCCCTTTTAGGACATCTAGTACTTATACAGGATGTCCTGTCAACTCTGTAATGTAATAAGCGAGTGAAATGAGGTATTATTCTTTGCGCGGAACGTTGATACAGTGAATTTAATTGTCTATTCTCACGGACAGTACCATCCTTACCATAAAGCCGGTTCTCTTGAAAATGGCGGGAAACGACGGTTGCAAAATTATTTGATAATTTTTGTTTTATTGTCTACAGTGGTTATTTTGAGATTAATCACATTAAATCAATCAGAAAATGTTCGCAATTGACAGTATGGTGATTTTGTTGGATAATTTGAGCAAGATCTGTGGTTTCAAGCTTTTATCAAGAGTTTCCGCTACAAGCTCGGGAGTGAACGTGACTGTCGAGCTGCTTCGTCCAGAGTGATGACGCTACGGCGTCTCCTCTGGATGAAGACATGAAGTCGCGGCTACCCAGGGTGAAGACGCTACTGCGACTCCACTGGAGGAAGATAGAAGACTATTATATATTGAATTTTCTGTAACATGACAATGGCAAATGACGAACTGTCGAGTCCATTAATAAAATAATAATAATACCATAAAGCCACACGTGGCCCGTGCCCAGGGCCCCCATCCTCACGGGGGCCCCGAAAGACCGATACTTATTACACTTTATAATTTATTTTCTATTTTGAACCATTTATATTTGAGCTGCACTAAGAATACCGCCAACACTTCTAAGTCAAAGTTCCTTTTTTTCCTTTTAAGGCACGGAACCCTAAAAAGGAGCATAAAAGCACTAACAATGATTCAAGAGGAGTACTGTACTTTTCAATTTTTTAAGCGGCGAAAATATTCTTAGCTCAGCGCGCACTACGAATTTGTCGCGCTGGCTGTGGAGACACTGGGCCCGTGGTCGTCGGATACAAAAATGTTTACTAAGAGTATGTCCAAAAGACTGGTCCTCGTTACAGGGGATCTCAGGGCTGGCGCTTACTTCGCTCAACGGCTGAGTTTAGCCGTTCAGCGAGGTAATGCCGCCAGCATCCTGGGAACCCTGCCGCATGGGGGCGATGTAGACGATATGCTTATTATGTAAATATTTTGTAAATAGATACTTACTTATTTTAAGTTTTGATATTATTATGTGATTAGTTTATTTTATTTATTTAGTTGACTATAATAATATAATGTTCAAACTGAACAGTGTATCTGAAGAGGAGTACTTATATTAACTTTGATGTAAGATTATCTAGTGCTTAATATATTTTGTAAAAAATTATGAAATTAATGTAATTTTCAATACCGTCTTGTCAATAAGCAGTGCTGAAACTGTAGAAATAATATTAATGCAGTTAATTCAATTGTTATTGCGTTCTAACACCACCATTGATTGTGTAACTTGTAAACGATACAACTGAGCTCAATTTTTAATTAAGAACGTGAACCAATTAAAAGTATAGGTACTTTCAATGTAGTAAATAGACTCTCGGTACGTAGACTTACTTAACTTATATAAGTACGAGTATCTACGGGTAAACACAATTTGTTTTGTTGTTTTGTTTGTGATTTTTACACAAAAATGTTTGAAAGAAAAACTGTAAATGAGATAAATTCTTGAATGATGAAAATACTATTTACATTTTTGGAACAAGAATTGCAAAACAAAAATCCAACCGCTTTTTTTTATATATTTTTTATTATTTTCTATGCGCTATGCGAAACGAAAATCTAAATGATAAATGGAGAAAAATTTTCATCACGACCGGTATTCGAACCAGGGACTTCGCCATTCCCAAATATATATATATCTATTATAACAAAATCCTTGAAGATAGCAAAATCTAATTTATTATAGATGAGGACATAAACTATATAATATACAGGCTGTTCAGTATTTGAATAAAGCTCTTAATCTTTTAGATTTTCGCAAATTTTTAAAACTTTATTCGCAAACTCATAGAAGTAAAATATTGCCAATCTTACCTTCGACTTATTACTTTTCGTTACATACTGTATCACTCAAAAAAACATTCCCCCCCTCAGTAATAGGTAGGCAAAAAATCTTTATCGGTCATTGCCTTAGGCCACGAATCACGATTCCTAAAACACATTGAATAAGTTTCCAAAACGAGCGAGAATCGTAAAGCCAAGTTAACGACGCAAATAAACTCGAATGCATGTCGGTAATTGATGCACGTTACACAATAACCGTTAAAAGGTCTTAATCCTGCTTCTAATGAAAACAAACCCGTGATTTTAACTGTAAATGTACAGTCAACAACATGTCGAAAACTCGAAAACAGAGCATCCACGAAACGCTACGCTATCGCTAGGGTCACGTGACTTTACGTTAGCAAGTCAATTCCATATTTTTTTCTATTCTACTAGCGTTACGGAAAGTAGTAAGCGACTTAGGGCTCAGACAGACGAGCGACAGTGCGTCGCGCGATAGCTCTCGACACCAGTCGCTCGTCTGTCTAACTGAGGTTTAATTCTATCGTGACCGCCAAATCTTAAGGGGTCTATTCTAGAAAACTTAATTTGCCCAATGGCCGTATATACGGTAGTGCAAGTCCTGCCGTATATCTAGTCTCGACCTCAAAGGTGCCTGAAAACAGTATATTACGGCAACTGCCGTATCAGGAACAACGCTGACCCGGGCGCAGCGATTAGACACCCCATGATTGCTTTATATTTTTCTTCAGACGTATAATTTTAGTAGTTAGTGCCCTATAGCTTTCATAGAAAAACTGACAATCCACGCACGCCCAGCCTTAATGTTTCATTGTAATAAGTGTCCATTACGTAGGTGTTATATCAAATGATTGACCTTACTTATTTGCCTCTACATAAATAATAGACCTTTGTCAACAAACTAATAGACGTTAATGGACATTATAATAAACAGAACAATGGTGGGACAGCCATTGTCTGTACAGCCACGGATACATTGACATGGCATAGAAACAAGGTATTGTTTAGGTCGCCGATGTGACCTGAGCCGAGACAACGTCTTGCGTCTCTAGTCATTACAGCTTCTTTGGTTTTATTTGTGGTTAACCAACAGAGAGCCGTAGTGTAGGGCTGAAAACCAGTGCTGGTGATCGACTTGATTCGTGAAGACATTGCCAGCAGATACTGAGTCCATCACCCATTGCCACTCCTATTGAGGAGGCGGGAGGGAGGGACCCGCTCCTGTTGTTGTGTCTCTGTTAGGTGAGCCTGCACTCTAGTCTTAAGTTACTATTGCCTATGTAAAAACTTAATGTGGCAGTAAATGAATTTATTATGTATCTCTCCAGGTTTCACGGGTTTAAGAAAACCCGGTCCTTTGAAAGGCTTGCACGGAGACATAGGATCAACGCGTAGAGGCCCCTTAGAGAACTTTAATTTGAAGAGATATGTGATGCACCTAGCGGGACCCGTCTCTGAGCGCATCAGAATGCACTCAATGACAGACCCCGTCAGGTGCATAAACTATTGCAGTGATTGGAAATTACAACTTAATTGGGACTATTGGTTTGGGGTGTTGGTGGGTCAGTCAGTCTGGTCTATAGAGCGAGACGTCAGACACCTGCCATGCATGATCACATTGTCTCATTATTATTAGTGGTTGCGTTAATGGACTTAAGATAAGAAGGTCCCAGGTTCTTTCCCCGATCGTCAGCCATGTACAGTGGAACACAGAGAAAGGTGTAAGGAGAGTTTTTAAGGTTGAGATTTTCTCAAAAACTACTTGACCTATTGCAGAAATTCTTTCACTGTTTGATAGATAAAAGTTAAAACAATGTAACTGTAAGAGAATTATTAGATTCGGTCCAGTAGTTTTTGAGAAAATCTTAACCTTATTGAGGCCCCCTGTATACTTATCTCTGTCTTCGACTGTACAGCTAGTGCATTATAAATTCAGCAGTGGAGGTGCAACTTAGATGGACTTACGAGTAGGTACATTGGCTCTCAGGAACTTGTTTCAGAGGTGATTGAAACTACTGGCAACGTCGTCGTTGCTTTTGAAACAATCCGCGAAGTTTTATGAAGGAGCGATTGTAAAATCAGTCTTAAGAAAAGTTTAACCAATCGTGTGTTATTTAAAGATTAGTGGCACCAATTGTAGGATTATTTGTGAAGGGCCTTCCATGAGCCAACTAGCGCCGCCAATCTTGAAAAAATAATATCTTCCAATTTAATCAATTTGATTAAAAAAGCTATTTACAAAATGTTTATTAGGATGAATACTATTTTTCAATATACAATACATGGCATAATTGCGACAAGCTAAGTTGTAGTTCACAAATGTGCCAAAAACGGCCGTTTTTTCTCAATTATGCGAAGTACAACTTACCGAAATTGAATCACGTTATAATAAGCATTTAAAAAATAGTATTTATCTTAATAAACATTTTGTAAATAGCTTTTTTAATAAAATTGATTATATTGGAAGATATTATTTTTTTAAGATTGGCGGCGCTAGTTGGCTCATGGAAGGCCCTTAATATAAATAACCTTTGTCCGTGTTCTACCGTACCAGCGAAGTACTTACAATGTACAGTGACGCAGCTCTTCCTCTCTGGTTACGTGGTTCCATATCACATACCGCAATGACTTATAGCCTATGTGCTGCCCAAATATTTGAGCTATCTCCTAATGAATGTCCCATCAAAATCCTTCCAGCAGTTTTGGCATAATGCATGAACATCGACAGGAAGACAAACGGACAGATATCCAAAAATGACAATGCCAGATTTTGCCCCACCATCAACCGCAAGTTGTACAAGATAACGAGTAAATGTAAAAATATCTTCGTTTTTTATTAAAATTATTGGTTTAAAATAAAGTTTTGTACAAGTTGCGATTCGAAAAAAACAGCGTAATTAAGAATTCAGAATATAGTAAGAAATCGAAGCGATTTATTCATTGTTTTTGTTATTCTTCTACAGAGTAGTAGAAAATTATACTGATTATGATTATGCAATATGAAACCTGGAATAAGTCCCCAACAAAACGATAGGTACAGCTTAAATGGTCACGTAATTTTGTAGGTGGGGCAAAGCTCCATTGAAATGTGGCAATGTCTTTTGGTCGTCGTATTTTAGAGTCAAAGTCTTATAGGTAGGTCAATGTTAGAACATGATACAAAGATATGGTTCATGTAATGGCCGGCAGCAGTTGTTCCACCGCCGGCGATGAGCGAGTAGCAAGTAAAGCGATCTAGCCGCGGCTTGCGTCCTGTGATCAGTTGGAACGCATGTCCCGCCTCATTTTCTGCCGTCGTTTACCTACTGGACGTAGATCGCAGGCCTCAGATCGCTACTGGACGTTAAAATGCCCAGAAAATGAGGCGGGGCATGCGTTTCAACTGAACGCAGGACGCAAAAAAAATTGACACAAGTTGTCGAGCAGCGAGTTGCGAGTGATAGTTTTGTAGCTCGGCTATAGGCCGCGGGCGAGTAACACTGTGATTTTTTAGAACACTGGACTTTTATTATGGAGACCCAGGTTCGATAAAGTTCCTTTGTGTTACAATGAAACACTCTGTATATTTATTTATTTTATTAATGGACTCGACAGTTCGTCATTTGCCAATGTCATGTTACAGAAAATTCATTGTATACAACTCTTCTATCTTCCTCCAGAGGAGACGCCGTAGCGTCAATCACTGCGGACGAAGCAGCTCGACAGTCACGTTCACTCCTGAGCTCGTAGTGGGAATCTTGCCATGGTGCCAAACTTCAGATCCTGCTTGAATTCTTCAATAACATCACCATACTGTCATTCGCGAACATTTTCTGATTAATTTAACGTGATATTAAACACAAAACACCCACTGTAGACATTAAACTGAAAATTATTAAATAATTTCGCAACCGTCGTTTCCCGCCATTTTCAAAAAGCCACACTCTGTATAATTCAGTAAAGCTATTATTGTGAGCTAAAATGTTAGTCTGTTTTCATACACTCCGCGACATAAACAATAAAACTTGTATAAAACGAAATAACTCGTAATAAAACCGTAAAAGCAGAGTTATTGACTTCCATCCGCACTTCCTAACAAATGTCAAACATTCTTTATGTTATTTTATTTATTATGTGGGTTGAAATGTGGAAATATGAAAACCCGAGGGAAAAATTATGTACACGTCGTTGAGTTGTGTTTACTGTTAGTCAACACATTTGGGCTTTTAGCCATAAATGCGACTTAGAGTTAGGCGGTAAATCACCGCCATGGTTTTTGGATTTTGGCTGGTTCTCGACAAATCGGTCACAGTGAGTTAATGCAATTTGATCACAGCGACTGCAATTGTCAAAAGCAAGAGTAAGACAGAAGATGACCCGCAGCGGCGGAGTGAAGAGCACGGCGCAGTGCAATATTCGTATTTTTATGAATTTTGGCAGGGAAATAAAAATACTCCGACAAAAATCAGATTTTGTTTAACACAAGCTCTCGTATTTATAATACCCTATTGATGTATATTTTGTCTATTTCTGTTTTGATATAATTTTCATTTTAAAAGACATGGAAGGGGAATGTTTGCGATTTTTTTCTATCGAGCGAAGTTTGTCCAATCGTGTATCGGTATTCATTAGTCTCTAAATAGACACCCCAAGATTGCTATATTTTTTTTGAGACGTTTAATTATAGTAGTGTCGTAGCCTTCGTAGAAAAACTAAAAATCCGCGCATACGAAGCCTTAAAGTAAGACACGGTTTAACAATCTTTATGGCTAAGAGCCTAAGCTAAGCTACTTCAAGAGCCTAAGCTAGGCTGTTAAGTATAAACTTAGTTTAACCTCTGTTCCCCTAACTAAACCATGTTTAACACTTCCATACTTAGTTAAAAGCGCTAAGTTAGAATAGAAGCAATTATTCGTATTCTTATTATCTGCGTTGTAAGAGTTGAAATTGCACTACAGGTGTTACCATTGCTCTGCTGTTGTCCGTACCAAAATTGAGTATTGAAAATGAGAATGGAGGATTCAACTAAAACTCCACAAAAGACCAGCCATTAATCTCTTTCCCATCGCGTGACACGGGAGGATTGTAAATAGTTTCGGGGAAACGATGTCTCATTCTCGTACGAAACCCACTTTTATACGCAATATAATAACCACGAAGAAAAAAAATCCCAGAGCTCCATGGAGAGAGCCTGAAATATATTTTGTATAGGGTCAGTCTTCACCCATGTTGTCCCTTTCACTCTCATACGTCAGAAAGACACAATAAATATTGTTGGACTTATATTTAAAATTCAAACAATGGAAAAACAAATGGTAGAGCGGCCAAAAATTGTCTTGCAATAGCAGAGTCTGCGATGTTTAATGGTTATTTATTTTACTATGTTCACATGGGTGAATAAAGTGGAGTTTTCAATGTCTTCACATCACATTGGAATCGTTTCACCCATAAGGTGATATCATCCAGGTGAATTCATTCGATGTTCTCACCTATCGTTCAGCGCGTTGCCATTGATGTAGGTGGTGTTTTGCCTGCATATTATATTATGGTGGCACTTCACTTGGCTATTCGTTTTAAGTATTTGTCATAATTGCCATGTATGTCAAGTATTTGACAAATACCACAAACATCCAATAGCGAATACGAATAGCCAAGTGAAATGCCAGCATTACGTTCTTATGTTCCAGTATATGTACGGACAACAGCAGATCAATGGGAACACTTGCAGTACGAATTGAACTCTTATGACGCAGATAATAAGAACGGTCCAAAGTGTTACACTTGATCTGCTGTTAACTGTACACATATTTTTGGATTGCTGTCGAGACCATACATTTCGGTCTCTGATATTTAAATTATACCTAATTACAATCATTGTAGGTAGGTATTTCAATATCTGTTTTGTGTACCAAATTAAATAAATTAATATACTTCCCAGTTTTTTCCCACGCGCCAAAAACGCTAGTCGGCCATGTTCGCGAGATTCGTGACCTCACAATAAAATAAATAGATAAAAATCACCTAGGCTCACTCCGTCGGCGGTTCCTTGCTCCACGATGCCACTGAAGTGCGTCCATTGACCGCGTCAAACAAACTTATTGTGCGTTTTATTCAGACAGATCACCATCTAATGCGAAGCGCGTAAATGTTACGACTCATGATACGGCTAGGGTGGGGAATCGAGTCTCTAAAAATATAACGATATTAGGTGTGATTATGTCGTGGCCATTTTCTCCCGTCGTTAACGTCCAGTAGGTAGCGATCTGAGGCCTAGGCCGCAATCCGCTACCTACTGGACGTTAACGACGGGAGAAAATGGTGCGGGGCATGCATTGAGTCTCTGCATTTCTTAATAAATAAAAAAATGTTTAATAACTATATAATAACCATAATCTGGCTTCACTAGTCCCTCCCTAGCCCGACACAAAGCGTCCGAGCCCCGAGCAAGGTCGCGGGCGGAGACTAGTCGGCGCCTGAGTGGGTGGACGCATGTCGATGCGAAATACAATCCATTGATTCATTTCGATAGGTAATACAAGAGCTCGGTGGTTATGTCATTAGGACACTGGACGTCCGGTACGGGTGCTTCTAGGTTTCAAACACATGGAAATCAATGATTTTTTGTCAGTTTTTATGGTTCGTAACTACCATAGGCTAGGTTCTCTAAAGTGAACAAAGGACATCGGATATTCAATTATTTTTCTATGTGATGTCCCACTGCTGGGCAATAACCCACACATTTCTATTCTGTGCAGACTCAGACCAGAAATTACAATTATGAGTTATTTTTATTTATTTAATAGCCTGCAATGTCCCACTGCTGCAAACGCCTCTCCCCACCCCTTCCACTCATCTCTATTCTGCGCAGACTCAAACCACTCTCTCATAAAAACGTCAAGTTCATATCGCCATCGTTTGCCAGCTGAAGTGGGACTGGGCGGGCCATGTTTGTCGGATGCCGAGCGACTTGTGGGCAAAAATCGCCACCGAATGGACCCCAAACAACGCGAAAAGGCCACGTGGCCGTCCCCGCAAAAAAAATATGAGTTATTTTATAAAAGTAGTGAATTTTGTAAAATCCACTGTCATTTCTAGTGATATTTACAACGAATATAATGTTGATATTTTATATTACTTCTGTCACAAACAGCAATGTTGTTTTGTTCCGGTTTGAAGCGACTGTAATATCCGGTGCACAGAACGACTCGTGTGGTTTTGTAGACAATTGTGACCGCTAACCGATACTCTGTTGGTTTGTCTCTCAGAACTTCAGGTTAAAATGTTGAATTTCCAAAATGATGATACCCAAAAACTATGTAGATGACATAACACAACTCGCACCATGCAAGACACCAACAATCATCAGTCATGCATACATACGACCCAACACCCCTCCACTCATGACCCTTCACGTACACACACACAAACGCACCCTCTCACACACAGACTTACCCTGACACACACTCACCCCCACACACCCTCAACCCCCCCCCCCCCCTCCCCACCACAAACTCACACACACACACGCACCCTCACATACACACCCACCCTCTCACACACACATCCTCTCAGTCACACTTACACACAAACGCGGGCGCGCGCGTACATACGGCGTACTATTTTTTATCTTAATCTCTAGCCCCCACAACACAGGGAATCCTAGTGTGGGGTGCTAGTGCACTACATCAGCACGATCTGATAAACTCGTTCTCTTTGTTTTATAATCATATAGTATATCTACACGCACATGCAAGCTCGTGCATTATTGTACATGTAACCTTAAACTCCAATAAAAGAATTATTATTATTAACTTGAATTCCTAAATTGTCGAATTCCTAAAACGTTGAATCGCAAAAGGTTAAAAAAACTCTAAACTAAAGCACAATAATTACACACTTCGGTACCTACATACTATATTTAGAAATAGATAATGCAACCGTGTGCAGTTTTGAAAAATAATATCAAAGGTACCTAATGGTTGCATAATTTCACCGACTTTCTTTTCTGTCTACGATAAGTTTGAACAACCATGTATAAAAGTGATCGTGGCTCGAATATTCGTGTATGTCATAAGCACGTAGAGTCGACTAATTCGTTCAGTCGAAAATTGAAACCTCGAACTTTCGCAGGGTCGAAAGTAAACAACCAGTATTTTAGCGCCTGAATTTAGACCTTGTGAATATCGTTTGCCTTCGAATCTCGTCTCAACATATTACAGTCGCCTCTACGTGTAGGTATCGACCAACCAATATTGTAGCCAGCGCCTTCGACAGAAAAAATGTTGGCATATTTTATTGTAATCACATCAGCTACCAATGAAATGACAATGCCAGATTCTACCCCACCCTCAACCGTATGATGAACAAGATAACGAATAAATGTAAAAATATCTCCGTTTTTTATTAAAATTATTGGTTTAAAATAAAGTTTTGTACAAGTTGCGAGTCGAAAAAACAGATTAATTAACAATTCAGAAAATAGTAAAAAACCGAAGCGAATTATTGTCTTTGTTATCATTTTCTACCACTCTCGCCACTCCTACTGATTACGCAATATGAAACCTGTAATAAGTCCCCAACAAAATGATAGGTACAGCTTCAATGGTCACGTAGTTTTGAAGGTGGGGCAAAGCTCCATTGAAATGTGGCAATGTCATATACTAACCCATTGTTTTCCACAGGACCTCCACCACCCTGAAGCCATGAGGAGTTGTTCTCGCAGCGTGGCGGTGTTAGCAGTGGTGTGGCTGGTGGCAGGGGCTGCTGCCATCCCGGTCAGACGATCGCCTGACTTAGAGGCTCGGCGTAGAAGTGCCATAGACCGCAGTCTCGTCAGGTATTCATCATCAACCAGTATCAGCCTGATACTGGATGTACACAATAGTAGGTAACACACACCACAGATTTAAAAAAAACAAGAACTAAACACGAACCAATAAAGAACAATACCATAAAAACGTAAAAACAAAAACAAGGTACAGTCGAAGCCAGAGGTTGAGATTTTCTCAAAAACTACTGGACCGTATTTAATAATTCTTTAACAGTTGCATAGTTTTAACTTTTATCTATCAAACAGTGAAAGAACTTTCGCAATAGGTCAAGTAGTTTTTCAGAAACCTTTCTCTGTGTTCCACCGTACTACCCCAAAAAACCAGATGTCCATGAACCCATCCTGATAAAGTCCACCAAACCCCACCCTCATACAGTACACAGCTTGTGCGAATGTAGATTGAACTGATTCTCCACTCTCTGCATCCAGCACTTTCAGACATCTTGTATAGATCACCTTTCATTACCGTTATCAAAATAATGAAATTATAATCATGCAGAGACGGTGGGCGCTATAACAACGAAATAACACCGTCGCTCTCACGCACGTCATTTCATGATAATCAGAACGTCGAATGGGAATAGCCTTCCGTTACACCGGGGGAGCCATGATCCGCCATGCGGACCCAGTGCGAATTAGCGGATTACATATGCCTTCGATTACTGCCCTCATATTCTTGCTGAATACTTTTATAATCCAATTAACGCTTAATCTATTTCAACCAGATTCGGCCGATCATACCCAGCAGAACCCTCAGCAGCAGACATCCGAGAAGCTTTCCAACGACCCACACGTCGCAGCAACAGTTTTCTTCGTCTTGGAAGATCCCAACCAGTGACCCTTAACACTGACGATCTGATAGCACTCCTCAGATCCTACGACGATGAATATGACGGTCCTCTAGCAAAAAGAGCACCCAACTTCATCAGGCTAGGAAGAGATCCCAAGTTCATCAGATTCGGGAGGTCCGCCGAAGACGAAAAAGCGCTTGGATATGAACATGGAACAGATTTAGTGGTCAGCGGGTATCCTCAAAGGAAAAGCAGAGCTCGGGACCATTTTGTAAGGCTCGGAAGGGACAATGAGGAAATCGGCGAGGTTGATGAAGAAGTAGACGATAGAAGGAAGAGGTCTACGGAGGCAGTCTGCCATGACTGCCAGTCGTAAAGTGATTGTGTTGTGGTTCTATGCTTCAGACCTATTGATACCTTTGAAATGAGCTGTTCATTTTAGATAATTAAGTTTAAGTTTGACATATTTTGTAACAATTGAGATTCGAATCTGGGACCTTAGCATTTCGTGACACAATCAATTCTAACAGAGCCACCGCAACTCTCATCCGTCTTTCCGAAATTTCTCTCCAAGCGACGATATAAGTATCAATTTCAGGTCAATATAGTCACTACCAGATGTATTTATAGATTAAAAAACACTTTGATCCATTGGCGAAGGTTAATCCTATTGTAACACGTTATAAGTCCTTGTATATCTTTATCCGCCAGTGTTTGCGTTTCGTTCCATTAATCAAATTTAGAAAATTGTCTGCTACTTGACGAAGCCGCGAAAAGGCCTCGATCCCCAAAACATAGTTTGTTTTCGATAGGGATATTATTTCAAGAAAGGTCTCTATTGACACTCGTCTCAAAGGATACAAAGTACTCTAAATATCTACTTAAAGGCGAATTTGACTCTAGAACTTTGTGTATCATCTTTTAACTTACGGGCATAACAAAAGGGTCGCTCACATTCTTCAAGTTTTGCGACGTTGCCTTTGCGTTGGCTAGGATAGTGTTAGACACTGGTTTCTTTTTTTATTTTAAACCAATTTCTCTCCAAGAAGTTTAGTGAGGATTGGTTGTAGCCACAACTATTTTGCTGACGTCATGACTCACAAAGGAGGTATACGACTTAGTTTGATGGGGCATCTTCTCATTCATTCAGTCTACTCGCGATCCCTTGAACTTGAGGTCTCAACTAAAACCTTTACAGATAATTAATATACTTAGCCATTTCTTTTACGATTTTTTTATAAGGGAAAGATTCGAATGAGGCTAAGTTTTTGGTGCGTTGATGTTACATAGGTAATAATAAAAATACGTATTCAACTAAAACTATTTTAAAATAAATATATTAACTATATTCTTAACAATACGAGTTATTACTTTATACTGTATAAATACTCGGTTTTATGCAGTTTTAAAGCAAAATGCGCTTATAATTAAACACAGTGATGTTATTTTAGATTTCTGTATTTAGCTTCAATGCTGTTAGTTGTAACGAACTACGATGGATTTTCATTGCCTCTGTGTATTAAAATTCTTTACTGTAATTAAGAAATAAAAATTTACAATTTAGATAGTGCGAGTATCTGAAACTATTATAATAAGGCTGGGTACTATAATTTTCTGTTTCGGATACTTAGCACAACATACAAAATTGTGATTTTATCTATAAATTGTATTTACTTATCCAAAATATCGGGTTACTTTGACATAAATAAAATTGTTGTTCAACTCTCATAAATAAAATCCATAATTATAGCAAAGACCATCTATTATTATTTTAAGAAAATGAGGGTAATGTAACTGTCATAAGAAAAGAAGCCCACGTGTAGTGGGGGCGGTACGTCATTTGAGTAAGAGCGGCGGACGCGAGTGGACGTGTTTCTACTATACTCGTGCGTTGGCGAGCCTATGACTAGGTTTTATTTAACTATATCTAGCTAAATCACAGGGAGGTCGATTTATTTGGCATTAGGCTTGTGACCAAAGTAACCCGAATATAAAAAATATTGAAAATGTGAATAGAATCTTAAGTAGGATAGTTAAAAATACAGTATTACAATGTACCTAATTATTCCAAAATGTACTAATAAATGGCATTATTGTGTAAATGAGTTATTGTTCATTTAATCGTGTTTCATTTACATTTAAATTATTTGGAATTAAAATATAAATACATTAAGTCAAGGCGTTAATTTATTACTTACCTCGAGTGTTGTTAATTTGAATTCATTAGCAATGGTAATTTAATTAATTGGCAGCTAAGTATCGTGATTTTTACGAACTTAGATTAGAAAGATTTCTAAATATATATTAAATACATATATCAGGGACGGGATTCGAACCCACGACTGTTTAATTTGGATATTTGGTTAACTCTAAAGTCAAAGTCAAATTTCTTTATTGCAAGTAAGCACGTTGAGTACATTTTTGCACGTCAATATCTTTTTTGAACTTACATTTAGGTACACCACTTTGCAAGGAAAAGGTGCCAGCGCTGAGGAGAAAAAGTGGCAAAAACTCATATTTTAAAATAACGATAATACAATCTAACGTCCATATAATGATAATCAAAAGTTATAATCATCAGTTGTCCACTGCTGGACATAGGCTTCTCCCAAGGCACGCCACTCTGCTCGATTCTCGACCTCTTGCATCCAGTCTCTGACAGCCACCATGCGCAGGTCACCCCTCCATCTGAAGGGATCCGGTCATCGGACGGCGTCCCACACTACATTTATGCGTTCGTCCACTCGAGAACTCGTATATCCTATCAATTAAATATCCCACTGGATAATTATTTAGGTACTCGGTCGGTGGTGTAGTGTTTAGGACATTGACCTCCTTTAAGGAGGCCTGGGTTCGAACCCCAGTCCGGCTACGTACGGTCTGACACAAAGAAAAGTGTACATGAGATTTTTTTCTTAATGATAAATGGAGATTACGAGGGATTCGAACCAGGGACCTCGAAATTACGTGGCGAGTTTTTTTCTTCTCAAGAACTTCTTGCCTCAGTTTTGAGAATTATTTACTAGGTACTAGTGTGAACTCTATATTATCTACTAGTAAAATAATTTTTACAATCAGCCAGTTATTCAAATCCGGCCCTGAGTAAAATGGGGCAAATCTGGGGAAATAATTATTATTAACATACAGGGTGTTACGAAAAGAGTTAGCTGAAAGGATGATATTTAGTCGGTAGCTGAATAACTTCGCTACGTCGAGGTTTCGAATAAAAAAAAAATAAAAAAAAAATTAATGTCTCTGAAACAAACGCCTCCGATGGCGAGACGAACTTGACGTTTTTAAGAGAGGGTGGTCTGCGCAGAATAGAGATGAGTGGAAGGGTTGGGGAGGCCTTTGCCCAGCAGTGGGACATTACAGGCTATTAAATAAATAACTAAAATAAATGTCTCTACAAATTAATCAGCAGAAAATGTATGAAACAACAACGAGTTCGCGAAAATCGAAAAGTTGTGGAACAAATGTTCATTTTAACAATACTGAATACAACTTTCACCTTACTTCTGTTACACCCTGTACACAGGAAGACAGATAAAAGTATACAGAGGGCCTCAATAAGGTTCCGATTTTCTCAAAAACTACTGGACCGAATTTAGTAATTCTTTTACAGTTACACAGTTTTCACGTTAATCTATCTTACAGTGAAAGATTTATTGCAATAGGTCAAATAGTTTTTGAGATAATATCAGTTTTAATAACACTCCTGTACCCTTTTCTCTGTGTTAGACCGTACCTATACCGCAGACCATATTAAGTGTCTTATTTTGTAAACAAATATGAACGTCTAATTACCTGTTGTAACACACCTACACTGAACGAACTGATTGATCTAACCTGTTTATCACTGTGAAAATAAAATAATCCGATCTAATAATAAGTTTATTATTTTATAATTTAGTTGAAATTGTAGTGCCTGTAATAATTTTATACCGATTTTGATCCTGTTTTGTAAATAGCTTTTTTAATAAAATTTAAGATGGAGTTGTAGAAAAAAAATCTAATAATGTGAAAATTACTATTCAATAATCACAGAATAGCTTAAAATGTTAGTAGGGTAGGGTAGTTTATATTTACAAAATAAGACACTTGATTTGGGTTTCGGTTTACGTAAAAATATGCCCCAAACTAAGTAATTCTAATCACAGGAAAATCCATGATTACTTGCCGTTGAATTGAAAAATAAATTGATTGAAAGCAAAGAGCACGTAAAAAAATAATCTTACATTTTATAAATAACTTACTTACGTACGTCGCCTGAATCAAAATTGCTATTAAGAAACAGTAGCAAACGACATTTAAATTGGTTATGTCAAGCGCACGGTATTTCCTCGAAATGATAAATAAATAGTACCTACACATTTTCCGCTAAATTGAAAGGATTTTACTTATAAATTGAGCGATAAAAAACAAATCCATTTACCTAGTAAGATTTCAAATAGAAACATCTCATAATCTCATACCTAGTCTTATACATATAATAGCATGAAGAAAGAAACACCTTATGGAGGAAACCATGTTTACATCGTAGACTCCTCTTGTATGACTTTAGATGAGATAATAATTGAGATGAGACACGAGGTTTGATTTTCCAATAGAAATAGAACACGTACAACAGATGTATATTTTTGACGTATGGCAGTCAAAGTGACAAAAAGGTCGGAGACTAGTGCATATAGATTGGTGTAAACTTTGCCGCTATTAAAAAAAAAACGACCGCAAAAGTCAACTCGTGCTGCGAAATGTTGTCATTTGACAGCTCGCCAGCGTTGCGTCAATCGCGCGCCAATCGCTAACGCAAGTCGTACTTACCCTGCTGCGCTAACACGAGTCGCGTTAGCGATCGACGCAACGCCGCCGCGGAGCTGTCAAACTAATGTCAAACGCCTTAATGTCAGTTTGACAGCTCCGCGGCGTTGCATCAATCGCTAACGCTGACTCGTGCTACAAGGGCTGTCCTCGTACAAAATATAATTTAGTCTCTGTCCATAGAGCACGGCAAAAAAAACATTCATACACACATCAGTATGAAACAAAAACGACTGTCCAAGCTCTGCTGTGATTATTGCATAATTATTTTCACAATGATGAACAAATTCATTCTTATTGATCAGTTACCTCAACGCAACGGGCAATAATTTCCAAAATAATAACAAATGAGAGTTCAGATTTTGTTTTGGCGTCACATACAAATTCTACGACGTACAACAAATGCATCCCTCTCATTTCCTACAAAACAATATCCTGTTATCTCCTTCTCACAAACGGAAGATATTGTAATTAAAATTCAAACTTTTCTCGGCTCTAGCCAAAGTAATTCCGCTGAGAAAATTAATGAAGGGTATTTAAATATTTTATGGCTCCTTGTTGGTACCGAATAAAATGTAGCCACATCCGGAAAGCCGAGCCTTCGATAATCCCTTATATTTTACGGGAATATCAAAAACAATGGACTTGAAAATTATAATTAGGAAATGTCCGCGAATGATAATATCGTAGAAAGAAGACGTGTTTGTGATGCTTCGATAGAGTGCATTTATTTATACAGGGTGTAACGTAAAGGGTATATGAAGCCGAAGGAAGGGTGTTCAGTATCGGTAACTGAACAACTTTTGTTCTACGACTTTTCGATTTTCGCGAATTTATTCTTTGACTTTTCTTACATTTCGTACCTGTCAGCTGATTGATTTGTATGAGACTTTAATTTACTTTTATTTTTTATTCGAAAAGTCGTAAAACAAAAGTTGTCGAGGAACCGATACTGAACACACTCCCTTCGGCTTCATATACCCTTACGTTACACCCTGTATATAAAAAACCGGCTAAGTGCGAGTCGGACACGCGCACCGAGCCTTCCGTGCAACGCAACTTAAGGCTTCGTATGCGCGTATATTCAGTTTTTCTACGAAGGCTACTGCATTAACTACTAAAATTAACGTCTGAAAAAAATATATAGTAATCTTGGGGTGTCTATTTAGAGACTGATGAATACCGATACACGATTGGACAAACTTTGCTCGATAGAAAAAATAGCAAACATAACCCTTCCATGTCTTTTAAAATGTAAATTTTATCTAAACCGAAATAGTTATTCATACAAAATATATATCAAAATTAATTAGATAAGACGGTATAGTCTAGTCGTGACCATGATGGCTGCAATGCTGTCGAAATATCGAGACATCAATAATAAATGTTTAACACGGTAATTCCCGTTTTATCTAATTAATATGTATACAAACCGTGAAAGTTTAAAAAGTGATATATATCAAAATGTACTAAAAATACGAGTGCTTGTTTTAAAAATATTCTAATTTTTGTTGGCGGGTTTTTATTTCCCTGCCAAAATTCATCCAAAATTCATAAAAATACGAATATCGAGGAATCTTGTGGCTCACTTTTGCTTTTGACAACCATATAGCGCCTTAACCCCGTAACTTTGCTCTAACGAGAAGACTAGATTTAGAGACCAACTTAACTTTGCCATTATCAAAATATTATGTCCTTATTGTAATAACAAAAAAATATTTTTGGAGAGATGTAATTTCAAATTTACAATTTTCGGATTTTTTCCTTTACTTGTGCTGTAAGACCTAGCTTCTTGCAAAATTTCATGATTCTAAGTTAACGGGAAGTACCCAAAATTTGACATATATGGCCATATCTTTTGATTGTGTTGATGTAGAAGGTTGATATTTTCACGGCTGCATGAGGTTACAGGCTTGAACTGATTGTTTTTGTGCATTAAATTGTGAACATTGAACATTTTAGAATTAAAACTATAGTGAGCCATTACTACAAATATTTATATATATAAACGGATATCACTCACTTATATTGTTGAAGTCTGCAATTAGACCGACAGTCTCGACCGATCCCGACGGTCTTTTTCAAGGTGAGCGCGCGAAGAAACGTCAACGGCGACGCGGGCGTGGCGCGCTCACCTTGAAAAAGACCGTCGAAATCGGTCGAAACTGTCGGTCTAATTGCCGACTTTAACAATATAAGTGAGTGATATCCGTTTATATATAATAATTAACATTGCACATGTTCATAATTTAATACCCAAAAACAATCAGTTTTTCTCTTCCTTTTTTGGAAATCAGTAAAAAATATGTAAAACTACATCGAACGATTATTTTACGCCTAAGCTTCGCATGATAACGACCCAGTGTAAACGAGACTATGTAATTAGCGTCTTATAGGCGCTTAAACCAGTTTAATTGGTCATTTACGCTGAGGATCCAGTTACTGGCTCACTCTCTTAAGGGCCTTCCATGAGCCAACTAGCGCCGCCAATCTTGAAAAAATAATATCTTCCAATTTAATCAATTTTTATTAGGATGTATACTATTTTTCAATATACAATACATGGCATAATTGCGACATGCTAAGTCGTAGTTCACAAATGTGCTAAAGACGGCCGTTTTTCGCAATTATGCGAACTACAACTTACCGAAATTGAATCACGTTATAAATAAGCATTTAAAAATAGTATTAACATTTTGTAAATAGCTTTTATAATAAAATTTATTATATTGGAAGATATTATTTTTTTAAGATTGGCGGCGCTAGTTGGCTCATGGAAAGCTCTTAAGGGGACGGAGCTGCTGCCTCATACAAGTTGTTATGCCAAGAAACCTGATGGATATTGATAATTTAAAGTTCCTGTAGATAGATTAATAACAAAAACAAACATGATGCATGAGATTGCATACCTGAGTATTTGGTATTAATTTCAACTTAATACCTCCTCTCGTTTTTGAGAAAAAGGTCTTGACGGACGGACGGACGGACGAGGTAAATGAAAGTAAGTTTTTCCTTCGAGGAAATCTCATTGGTACGGTCGAAGGCAAATAAAGGTGTAAGTACAGTAGTTAAGTACTTAAAAAGGTTGAGATTTTCTCAAAAAGTACTTGATTGGTTTTTAAAAATTCTTTACACTTACATAGTGTGTACTCTAAACTATCTATTGGTAAAATAATTTTTGTAATCTGAATCTGTCAAGTAGTTCTTGAGAAAATCTCAACCCTGTATACATTACTTATCTCTATTGTACAGCTAACAGCAGATCAAGTGTAACACTTTGGACTTTGTACCGTTCTTATTATCTGCATCGTAAGATTTAAAATCGTACTGCAAGTATTACCATTGATCTGCTGTTGTCCGTACATCCGGCCGGTGATCGAACCTTTTCTTTTATTTGTCCCAGGTAAAACACGTTTCCACCACACCCAGGGGAGCGTGTTGATTAAGTCGGGCTCACCGCCTTGAAGGGGCGGAATACCGACTAAACTTTCTGGGGTGTTCCACCTCGTGCCATTGTTGCCGAGCCACGGGATCTGCGATACATACGCGACGGGGATCGAACCTGAGACCTCCATCGAAACTGGGACAAAATGTGTTGGTATGGAAATATGATTGAATCTGAATCGCTTTGGGATTAGACGGATCGTTAGTGCTAATGCTAGTCTCTAAGTTTCACACAAATCACAATGCATCTGCTTTATGCGTTGTCCGTATTAGGGATGCTACGGAGGTGATTTTATCGAAACCAAATTCGGAGTCGGAGTTTTTAAATTTGGTTTGTCGGAATCAGAGGCGGAGGCAGAAGAGATATTTGTTAAGGACAGGTCTAATAAAATAAAATGTTACCTATTTTAGCCCCTTTAATTTCAATAAAAAAAAATACACCTGCTTAGATGTTCAAATTAAATTAATAAAAAAATTCTAGATTCATTCATATATTGGATAAAATATTACACAATACAATAATATAATGTTTTTAGTTAGGTAGAGTAATGGTAATGTATTTTTAAGTAGTTTAGTTTTATTATATTTGTTTGTAAGATTTCTTAAATAAGTATCTACTTAACCATTAAAAAAAATTTGAACCTAAAATAATATAAGAACTAAAAACTGACTCTAAAAATCTAAATACTTAAACTACCTCTAAATAAAGTCACGGTGCCTGAAGGCTTGCGTACCATTCAATTTTCTTAAAATATAAAATAAAATAAAATAAAATAAAATAAAAATAGCCTTTATTTTGCCAATTAATACATTATAGATTATAGATTATTTACATTAAAATTATCATTATTATATTATTATCATTTTTACTTATTATTATTAGATACCATGCATTTATAGATAGTTATTTGTTTAAATTGTGATTCTTTTATATTTAATAAATGTCGTTTACAAATATTTACTTATTATTTTTTATTTACTTTTTTTCAGCAACCCTCACGCGGGCAAAGGCCTCCCCCAAGTTTTGCCACTTCTTTCTGTCTGTAGTCTCCCTGGTCCAGGTGACCCCAATTTCCTTCTTCATTTCGTCCTCCCACCTTTTCCTCGGTCTACCTTTTTGTCTTTTATCTTCTCTCTTAAAATATATCAACCATTAATTACTAAATTAAATCAAATTAAGTACTTACCTCCGAAAGAAAAATCCTCCGATAATAATTAAAAACTGTCAGAGCCTAAATGGGAGGTGTAATATCAATCGAGTTCCGACTTTTCGGAATCGGAGTCGAAGCTACGTAACATCTCTAGTCCGTATGTAGTATGTAGCGATACAGTTCGCCATACAATCATTGTTTATCGGAACTTGTCGGTAGCGAAGCACTGATGAAGCTATTGTATGAAGCTCGTTTGTGCAATTTCAGTCGGCATCGAATGCTTTTCATTATAATTGTGTTTGTTTACAGTATTAAGCACGTCTATGGAGAGAGCCTAAAGTATATTTTGTATAGGGACAGAAGGGCTAGTACGCGCACGCGTTAGCGATCGACGTAACGCCGCGGAGATGTCAAGCTGACGTTATTACCAGACGTTTGACATTAGTTTGACAGCTCTTCGGCGTTGAGTCGGTCGCTAACGCTGCGCGTGCTAACCCTTTTTTGTTGAAAAATCGACACAACGCCGCGGAGCTGTCATACTAATGTCAGATGCCTTGTAATAACATCAGCTTGACAGCTCCGTGGAGGTGGTCTCCGCTCTCAGTCACTTTCACTCTCATACGTCGGAAAGGGACATCTGATATTATGTTCGATTTATATTGAAAATTCTAAAAATGCATAAAACAAATGAGTGGCAGGCATTGGGCCTTTGCCCAGCAATGGGAAATTACAGTCTATTAAATAATAATAAAGGAGTGACATAGACGCCAAATTTTGTCATTCAAGAGCGATGTCTGCAATAGCTTACTCCATAAGACGTTACTTGCTCTTGAAACAAAATAATGTATGACATTTTTGTAATGTATGATGACATTGGGGTTTGGGCAAGAGAAAGTTATAGAGGGAAATTTAAGATCCGCCTATAAAGCATCAGCCTCTTTGCATCAATCATTTTCACATGACAATGCAAAACTATTTGTAGACATTTTAATCTTTGGTATGTGAGGGTTATTTTATTGACGTGACAACGTCTTATAAATTGGTTTGCCGGGTGACACTTCAAGAAACTGCGTTACGCTCCGCTCACGTTATGCGCTCACAATGAGAGCGAGTGAGAGGCACGCGTCCCTTCCACTCGGGCATGGTTAGCCCGCCTAAGAGCGAGAGAGACAGACATAAAAAGTTGTCACGTAAAACTTTCGCCCGTATACCGACTTTACAGGCAACCATTTTTTATATTAATTTTCTTACTATGCAAAGGACTTTTAGCGATGTCTTGTTGGTAGCATAAAAGCCTTAATCGCCTGCCTTAAGAGGTACCTAATATCCTATAGCCAGCCAGTATTGAGTTATAACTAAGCGGGGACATTTCAGGGGTTTTGTTGTAAATAATAGTGCTTACTAAAATACATAAGTACGTGCTAAAATATTTCAGTTACTATTTTTAAGTTAGCTATCAGAGAATAAATCAACCATGATCATTTTTTTAAATACTTCCGTGACTAAATTGTGGTGGGTAATTAGACACAAAATGTTAGAATAACCATACAAAATAAACTTATCTTTACCGGACTATTAAGTGACAGATAGTAATGAGTGTAGTGACAAAAGTACAAAATATACTCTCTCCGTAGAGCGCGGCGATTTTTTTCCTTCATGGTTTCAGGACACTTGGAGGAAGATGTCTGCGCTATAAACGTTATTTTATTTGACATTGGCAAACGACAAAAAAACATAACTCTCCTTCTTGCGTAGTCGGGTAAAAAAATATACTCAATTGCGGAAATGATCGACTAATTTTACATTTATTTCATTTATATTAACAATTAAAATTGGAAATACCTATGATGATTAACGAAGTGTGATGCTTTATAAATCATGCATGATGACGGAAAGGGATTTATAAAATACGTACAGTCTACAGCAGATCAATGGTAACACTTTTTACTTTTGACAGTTCTTATAATTTGCGTCGTAAGACTTGAAATCGTACTGCAAGTGTTACCATTGATCTGCTGTCGACTGTACCTACCTATCAAAGCGAAAACCTATTAATGATCAAAGATTTTTCCCTTTGAATTATTTTATAAGCATTTGCATATGAACGAAAGTATCTCAAGTGTAACACTTTGTAATTTAGACCGTTCTTCATACATAACTCATAAGAGAGGAAGAAGCGAAAGTGTGCCAGGAACGCAGCAGATGGACATCCATCGTATTATTTGCTACTTATTGTAGGTATTAAAAATATTTTTTGGGAAAATAACTTTTAATTTCCTTACAAATCTATTTTTTACATATTGTACGGACAATGCAGATCAATGGTAACACTTGCAGTACGATTTCAACTCTTACGACCCAGGAAATAAGAACGGTCCAAAGTGTTAGGTACACTTAATCTGCTGTTGGCTGGACCTAAGTCCTACTTTTCGTTGAAATGAATTATGTATGATTGATTGATAGTACCTTTTAAATGAAACAAAGTAAGTACAGTCGACAACACATTCAGTTCACATAATTATGGACAGTTCTTTGCGATCAGTAAAAGTTTTATTGTCGAAAGTCAAAGTCAAATCTCATTATTGCCTATTGAATAGTTGTTTAAGCTTAATATGTGTATCTGTTTTTGTGCAATAAAGAATATTTATTATATCTTATCTTATTATTGCAAGTAAGCACGTTGTGTAGGTATATTTTTGAACGTTAATATTTTTTTTTATTTACATTTACACCACTTTGCAAGGTGCCAAAAGGTGCCAACGTTGAGGAGAAAATGTGGCAAAAAAACTTTCAGCAGCACATCTTTTAATATAATAACAATTCAATTAGGCAAGTGCCTAATTAAGTACCTAAGTAGGTACTTAATAAGTAGGTAATTCTATAATTATATTGATAATAAAAAAAAATATTTCAAAAAGGAACAATAAAAAATAAAAAAGAGACATTCAATATTTAAAAAACCTAAACTAAACTATTAATAAAATTTTGAGTACCCAAGACACTGGCAGCGTTACCTCGCTGGATCGCCATGGTAATCCGTTGAGCGAGGTAGCTATTAATTATATTGATAATTAATTCATTATTGTGATAAGTTGGTGAAGGATTCGTGAGGTTTGACTATACATTTACCTAATGATACGCGAGAGCTTTGTGCTTCGCTTCATACGAAAATAAATCCTAACCTTGGCCTGTTTCCTTAAAACCTACTAAGATTGATTAAGGGCCTTCATAGAACCAACTAGCGCCGCCAATCTTAAAAAGTAATATCTTCCAATATAATCAATTTTATTAAAAAAGCTATTTACGAAATGTTTATTACGACAAATACTATATTTTAAATGCTTATTTATAACGTGATTCAATGTCAGTAAATTGCAGTTCGCATAATTGCGAAAAACGGTCGTTTTTGGCACATTTGTGAACTACAACTTAGCTTGTCGCAATTATGTCATGTATTGTATATTGAAAAATAGTATTCATCCTAATAAACATTTTGTAAATAGCTTTTTTGGGAGAACTCCGAAGGCATGGCACAGGAGCATCGTTGTCCTGTTTTTCAAGAAAGGGGACAAAACCCTATTGAAAAACTATAGACCTATCTCTCTCCTGAGTCATGTATACAAGCTGTTTTCGAGAGTCATTACGAATCGTCTTGGACGGAGATTTGACGACTTCCAGCCCCCGGAGCAGGCCGGGTTTCGCGGAGGATATGGCACCATAGACCACATCCACACAGTGAGGCAGATTATACAAAAGACAGAGGAATACAATCGGCCCCTGTGTCTTGCATTTGTGGACTATGAGAAAGCATTTGACTCTATCGAAACCTGGGCTGTTCTGCAGTCTTTGCAGCGATGCCAAGTAGACTGGCGATACATCGAGGTGCTGAGATGCCTGTATGACGCCGCCACAATGACCGTCCAAATCCAGAACCAGCAAACAAGATCTATCCAGTTGCGTAGAGGTGTGAGACAAGGAGATGTTATATCACCGAAACTCTTCACAAACGCGCTGGAAGATGTCTTCAAAACACTGGACTGGAATGGACGTGGCATCAGTGTAAATGGCGAGTACATTTCACACCTTCGGTTCGCCGATGATATAGTGGTCATGGCTGAGTCGCTGCAGGATCTGCAGACAATGCTGGATAGCCCTAATGCTGCTTCTCGCCGTGTCGGACTCGGGATGAATTTGGATAAGACCAAGATCATGTTCAATGATCTGGTCGTCCCGGAACCAATAGTAGTCGATGCCACGGTCCTCGAAGTTGTTCAGAAATATGTCTACTTAGGACAAACTCTGCAGCTGGGTAGGAACAACTTCGAGAAAGAGAGTGACAGGAGAATTCAGCTGGGCTGGGCAGCGTTTGGGAAGCTACGTCATATCTTCTCGTCTTCAATACCACAATGCCTAAAAACTAAGGTCTTCAACCAGTGCGTCCTACCAGTGATGACCTACGGAGCCGAAACGTGGACATTGACGGTGAGACTGGCCCACAGGTTCAAGGTCGCTCAGCGAACTATGGAAAGAGCTATGCTTGGAGTTTCTCTGTTAGATAGAATAAGAAACGAGTATATCCGCCAGAAGACAAAAGTGGTTGACATTGCTCATAGAATCAGTAAACTGAAGTGGCAGTGGGCTGGTCACATCTGTCGTAGAACCGATAACCGATGGGGTAGACGAGTTCTCGAATGGAGGCCACGAACGGGTAAACGTAGTGTGGGACGCCCCCCGACCAGATGGAGGGATGACCTTCGCAAAATGGCTGGCAGGGACTGGATGCAGAGGGCCGAGAGTAGGGTTGATTGGCGCGCTTTGGGAGAGGCCTACGTCCAGCAGTGGACTGATACGGGCTGATGATGAAATAGCTTTTTTAATAAAATTTATTATATTGGAAGATATTATTTTTTTAAGATTGGCGGCGCTAGTTGGCTCTATGAAGGCTCTTAAATCTCTACCTTAACTAATGGTAGATCCATAGATCTATTATTATTATGTAACTTTTGAGTTGAAGAGCTAAAATCGCACTTCATTATAGCACTATCTAAATATTAATAAACCTTCAGGTGTTATGCTGTCGAATGTACAAGTATTGGCCCTGTTGAGGATATAACAACTTCAAGTAAACAAATAACCGTCCTGTAACCGGATTACGTATTAGGTATGTATTATGTACGCAGGTAGTTGTATATAAAGGTGGCTTCCGGTGCCGCCGCTAAGCTAATTACGTGACAAACGTGGTACTCAAAGTTCTAATATAGTAAATGTGACTTGATCGCGGGTGGTAGGATGATTGCAGATCTACCATGGGTAGGTACATATCTCAGGGTATCTCCTTATTAAATAAATAATAGTAGAGATTTATATTAATTAGATAAAACGGGAATTACCGTGTTAAACATTTATTATTGATGTCTCGATATTTCGACAGCATTGCAGCCATCATGGTCACGAGTAGACTCTTAGTTTAATAAGTAGAGATTTATGTAAAATAATAATATTATGCACTTTGGGCACGTTGCCGGACAACGGGGATCGGTTGAACTATTTGTAATGCTAAGTCATTCAGATAGTTCAACCGATCTATTGTACATATAGTTTTTAGTTTAGTTTATATATTTTTTTTTAGTTTTATTCTAATAGATTGTAGTATAATGTTATTAATAATAAAGCATATTATGTAAAAAATAATACATGGGTGGGTAGAGTTAAATTGGAAACGTATGGAATTTAAAGATACTAATTCTTTTCTTTTCTCGTGTGGTTTAGTGACCAAACCTATTGTCAGAGTTATTCAGACCGTCCGTAGGCCTCTGACGTGGCCTAACGACTGCTGCCCAGCGACTGTTTTTTTCGAACACTCGATATTGGTTATTTGACTTAGCATACTTTCGATATTCTGTACATCGCGATAGGGACATTCGGTATTACGTTCTTTCGAACTCACGTAATTCGAACTCATGTACTTTCGGTATACCGTTCATCGGTATTTTGAACATCGACATTCGGTAGTCCAGTAAAGTAATATTTGTATAAAACTGTCAGTTGTAAGACCGAACTCAGTTTTGAGTATGAGTAGAGTTTGAGTTCGGTCTTACAACTGACAGTTTTATACATTTTTGACAGTCATAAGTGAGTCAGAGTTCTCACTATCTATGACTATCGACTTAAGAGGCTGCCAACTGTCAAACTCAAGCGCGAGACAGAAAATGTCGTGCAGCGGCGGAGTGAAGGGCACCGGCACAGTGACTCTATATTTGTATTTTTATTAATTTTGGATGAATTTTGCCAGTGAAATAAAAATACGCCAATAAAAATCTGATTTTTTAAAACAAGCTCTCGTATTTCTAATACCCTACATTTTGATACTTACACATTTTGTATGAATAACTATTTCGGTTTAGACATAATTTTCATTAAAAGATATGAAAGGGATGCGATTTTTTTTCTATCGAGCGAAGTTTGTCCAATCGTGTATCGGTATTCATCAGTCTCTAAATAGACACCCCAAGATTGCTATATATTTTTGTCAGACGTTTAATTTTGTAGTTAGTGCCGTAGCCTTCATAGAAAAACTGTAAATCCGCGCATACGAAGCCTTAAGTAGTTTGAGAACCCCTGTCCAATGTCAGTGTCTGGACCTTGCCTTGCCTGCCTCGTACGAGGCCGATGCACGTTGGATAGGCTTGTCTTCATATACTTTTATATGAAGACAAGCGATGTTTTACGTTACGTAATTTTATCTTCAACTCCAAGCTAAGCTAAGAATAGGAAGTGAGAATGGCATCGGGAATAATTGAACCTACTTTTTAGAAATACTTTGAAACAAACTATACCTACTTTAGAGTTTTACAATATTTTATTTAGAATAAATGAAATATTATACTTCCCTAAATAACACATACTAATATCAAAACTTAATATAATACAAATAATAAAAGTAATATTTACAAAATATTTACATAATAAGCATATCGCCTACGTCGCCCTCATGCGGCAGGGTTCCCAGGATGCTGGCGGCATTACCTCGCTGAACGGCTAAACTCAGCCGTTGAGCGAAGTAAGCGCCAGCCCTGAGATTAAGGCTATTATATTATATTATCGCTCAGAGCGATTTCTTCCAGACAACCGAGGATCGATGGAGATTTACAAAAAATAAACGGCAGTGTATTGCATAAAATAAAGAATAAGAAAAAAAAGAAGCACATACCATACCAAAACAGCATTAAAATGATAAGGATTCAATTTTTTTTATTTTGTTTCCGATGACACTTGATTCGGACACTTGATTTTGAAGATTTATGTCTATGTTGAGTTTTTATTATACCTATTATTTATCTTACTTGAATTAGCTTGGCTATTCAGAGGGGAAATGCCGCCAGCATTTTGGGCACGTTGCCGGACAGCGGGGATCGGTTGAACTATCCGTAATTGCTAAGCCATTCAGATAGTTCAACCGACCTATTTTGTACATATAGTTTTATTTTAGTTTAGTTATATTTTAGTAAGTACTTTTATTTTTAGTTTAATATTGTAAGTTTAGTAAGTTAGTTTATATTTTTAGTTATTTAAATAAATATGTATCTTACTTAATTATTTGTCTTTATTGTAAGTATTTATAATTTTTAGTGTGTATTTGAACTTCAAATTTGTACCTGCCTACCAAATTATTTCAAAATACGCTAATTTTTTTAAAGTTTTTAGTCCCAATAATAATAAACGTTCTGTGGAAACACTTCGATTTCGACTCTAACCGCACCCAAGTTCACTCAACCCGCTTTCAATACACTTTATTGCACGTCAGTACTAATTACTTTAATAGCTACGTTGCAATGCAATGTAAAATAATGGGAATGAAAATAGTTTTAATTAAATCAAACCAAATATCTTCTTACATTGAATTCTGTTATTTATAAGTAAGTATAGTACAGTTGATGACAGATAAGTATACAGGGTGCCTCAATAAGTTTGAGATTTTCTCAAGAACTACTTGAGCGATTTAAAAAACTCTTTTACTACTAGAAGTGTAGTATTATTTAGGTTTAAATCATTTGAAGGAATAATGTATGAATCAAATTCAACATTACTAAAATCATAATATTCACAACTTCAATATCATTGATGTCCAATTGATTTAAGAGTAATTAAAGGATTATTTAGTTCATCAAGTGTAGAGTACATAGGTACTATGTAATTGTAAAGAATTTTCATAAGAAGTCAAGTAGGTACCTTTTTGAGAAAATCACAACTTTAATAATTCATCCGTACACCTATCTCTTCCACCGTACCTATCTATACCGGAGCCCAAATCAAATGTCTTACTTTGTAAACAAATATGATCGTCTAATTACCTGTTGTGATGTAACACTGAAGGAACTGAATGATCGAACCTATTAATCATTATGAAAATAATGTAATCCGATTTAATAATGTGATAATAACTATGCAATAATTACAGAACAGGGGTGACCGCGACTTCAATCGTTATGGTTATCGTTTTCATTTTGACACTTGAACGATGTACAGTCGAATACAGAGATAAGTATACAGGGGGCCTCAATAAGGTTGAGATTTTCTCAAAAACTACTGGACTGAATTTAATAATTCTTTTACAGTTACATAGTTTTAATTTTTATCTATCAAACAGTGATTTAACTTTTGCAATAGCTCAAGTAGTTTTTGAGAAAATCTCAACCTTAAAAACTCTCCTGTAAACTTTTCTCTGTGTTCCACCGTACATTGCTGCGTTTCGTTGTTAGTAGGGTAGTTTTTGTTTACAAAATAAGACACTTGATTTGGGCTTCGGTTTACGTGAATAAGCATAAGAGCAAGCAAGTGACAAGTTAATATAAAATACCTATTTCACAAAAGCCAGTCTAGGTGGACCGAAGAGGACATACGTCGACCGAATTGGCGATGTTGTCCTAATAAAGGGTTATGTGCAATCTACTATTACAAACCGACGAGTGCTCATAAATAGATTGATGAAGGTGGAGGAAACAAGAGGTTTGTGGGAGGATCTCGGCAAATATATTACATGTATATTTATTTCAAATTTTGTCCAAAATAACGGGTTGCCCCAAGACGTAGGACAGTCATACTTACTTACATTACAAAAAAACGTAAGTGCATAAGAGCTTAGAATATTAATTAGACGAATGCAATTTTTAGTTCTTCTCACAATACCTAGCACACTCTCTCACTACACTCAACCAACTATCAGCAAACAAGTCACACTCATGTGCTGATTCTAGGAGTGCATTGATGTCGGTAAGAGCGCGCATGATGGAATTCCATATCCCGCGTTCGTGCTTTAATAATTATCATTATCAATAGTATTCTTAGAAATCAGGCCAATCCCCGTTTCCTCAATAAACTAATTCTCCTGATCTAATAAGTTTATTGCCGTGCATGGAAACGATAATGAAATGTGACTCTGATATATAAATTAAACTATCGACGTATAGCGGTGAGTGACAGCCGAGGTACATTAATAGCATTAAAGAGACTAGTGATGGGACAATTACACAGCTTATCGATATCAATTTCGAATGTTGTAACTAATAGTAGAGTAGGGTATTTAAATTCACCACAGTTGACAGGCAAATATCTGACAAAGCAAAGTTCTGAAGTTACATTACGTAAACTTGTTTACGTCAAGCTTTTTCTTACAATTTGATACTTAGAATTTGAATTACGCATTATCCTTACTCGGTGAATAAATTAGAACATGATGAAAAAATTCTTGCCGTGGGCAGGACTTGAACCTGCGACCTTGTCATTCCGTGACATTATTAATTATTATTAGTAATTTCATACTTCTGTCTTATTGGCTGTTGGACAGTTAGATACGTTAGGTACTTTTTCCTAATTTTTGTTAGTAATTTACAGCGGGGCCTAAAATCTAATCAACGCACAAGCACGCGTATTCAGTTCAGGCTGACTTCAGTGTTGACCGTTTTGAGAGCAATTGAAAATGTCAGTTATTTCGAAGATCCAGAAATATCATTTATTGTGATCAGAAAATCGACCCTGTACCTCCAGAAATATAGTAGAGCCTCCAGTGACCCACAATATTTTTATTAAAGTTAATTAATTACCTACCTAAATAAAATGTTCTAGTTAATTAAAACCTCTTCAGCGTTGATTTTAATCAGTTTTGGCCTAATAACCCTCAAGCGTTCGGTTTTTTATAATTACTCGAAACAATATTAGAGATCGGGCGCTAAATTAGGATAACAAGTTTATCCAAGTTGCAAAAAAGTTTTTAATTGCATCTTGTTTTGATCATTATTTTACCATAACGTTTCTGTATTTTATACTAATTTGTAGACTTTCAGGGGTTTCAATGGGGTTATAATTTGCCAACTAACCGTCATGGCTTGGATTTTTTTCCACCGTTTTGGAGAACATTCGGTAAATGTATTTACGTAAGTTTTTCCTTCATAAAAGCTGAGGGTAACTCCTTGGTGCATGGCTGATCTGGAGGATCGAACCTGGGACTTTCGTATCGCAAATCCAGTGTTCCAACTACTGCGCTACCGATCTCTTTCAATTTCAACCTACATAAAGTCATTTCATCGTATCCATCCCATTTCAACCAGATCAGTCCACTGATGCGGGCATACTGCAGTCTCGGATTTTTGCATACAGTCCTTGCTACCTTGATTAGGTCATTGCTTCACACGTTCGTGAGCTCCATTTGAGAATCCGTCTACTCATCAGCTATCTAGGATAAATGTGACTAGCCAACATCCACTTCATCTTAGTGATCCTATGAGAAATCCATGAAGCAATAAGGAACCCTATGCTGTAAGCTATATTTACATCACAGACACCGCTCTTGTATAGCAATTTTATGCAGTTTATCCTGGTTTGAATTTTCAGTAGAAGTCGAACATTAAAAAGAGATACGCATTATCCATGCTCGGTGAATAAATTAGAACATGATGAAAAATAAAACATCATGATAAAAATAGGAGCGCATCATCGTAAATCATGTTTCTAATCGAATGTTAAACATGGTTGTCGGAATACTACTACTATTGTCCGATAGATGGAATTGCGTAACATACCCTTTAAGTATGTATAACGCGATGAAGATTTTCGGTGGCGTGGCCTGTGGTGGCTCAGTTTGTAAGAGCGTGTCACGGAATGACAAGGTCGCAGGTTCAAGTCCTGCCCACGGCAAGAATTTTTTCATCATGTTCTAATTAAAAAGAGATCTCTTTTTACCATTTGAGAGTGAAAGTGACAACAGTCCCCTTATAGATAATTTATTATACTTTAGATATTTTTATTCTCTATTTAATACATGTCACAGCAAGGGTACTTTGGTCATTCTCTATATCTGTATGAAATACATGCAAGGAGCCCTCTCCTTGGGGTTTCCGCTATTGGATACGTTTATACTTTAGATTAGGAATAGTAATTATTTATTTACAACAAACTAATAACATATTTACATAAACAAACAAAAAATTATATAAAAATGGAAAAATAAAATTTAAAAAAAATAAAATTCTAAAAAAGTACCTACTAGGACGCGGTATTCCAGCTGTGAGTGGCCTCTACCAGTCACAGGTAGAACACCGCATCCAAGTCGCTCCCATGCGGCAGGGTGCCCAAGAGAGCGGCTGCGTTACCCCTTTGTATGGCCATACTTATTCGTTGGCCGAGGTACGCACCCGCTCTCTTGTCACCCGTCACGTCGACCAGACGACTCGACAATTCTTTGAAGAATTGCCGAGCGTTGCCGAGATTAGGATGTACCTACCTAACTCCATTAAAAAATTTCCTTCATGAGTAAATAAATATGTTTTCTTTAAGTATTTATTTATCGACAACACCACCACCCATCCCTACATGTAAATTCGATTAATGTGGTTATACACTAGCAATAATGTCCAGTGTCCCGACGGGCCGAGCCATTTGCTGTCCTCCGCCAGTTGTGGACACCCTGGCGGTAATGGTGCTTGTGACCATGGGTTTGTGGTGAAATTGCGGGACATTTCATTATGGTGAGTGGGGTATGAAGTTTTACCGTTTTATTTTTTTATTTTCTCGTGTGGTTTAGTGACCAAACATGTCAGAGTCAGACGGCCCGTAGAGGCCTTTGATGTGGCCTACCGACTGCTACCGATAACAACTACTCAAAATTTTGATTAATTAAAATTACCTTTTTGTAAACATTTTTATCATTCAACTCGAAACGCATTGAAAATAACAACAAATCACACAACTGAGATGAAGACCATCCATAACATAGTATGTTTCCAATACCTTACCATACAAAATATACTAATAATACACAGGTGGCCTTGAATTCATGAGTTGATGGATGACAGGGTCTCCAGTGTATTTAGGTCTTAAGTCTGCAAGCAAATCTGCTTGTTTATCTATATTTATTATAATAATTAATTTAAGTACATGAGGACTATTTTACGTTTGTGGTGCTTTGGTTTGTATACTGTTATGCCATAAATATATGTATAAATAAATAAATAAAATTCGACAAAATTAAATGGATGGTTAGGCTCATGACATACATTAATTCTGCGCCGCGTAAATTAACCAATTTGGGAAAATATAAAAAAATATTTTAAAAAAAACTATCTAAAAAAAATTAATTTGATGTACATCGTTGGTGCATCTATGCTTTGGAGTTTTTATATTTTAAGGTAAGTATTTCTAATTTTTTGCACCGATTTCTTTCCCTGGAATTTCACCTAATGGTCATTTCTAAGGTCATTGTGTGACTTGTGACGTACTTAGTTCAATTTTTTATTATTGCAGTTTTGATTTACTAAAAAACAACCTAAGAAAAATAAACAAACAAAAGAATCTAAGAAAAAATTATTATCTACCTAATTCTAGGCACGTCGTCGTCTAGGCACGTCCCGCGCTAATAATTATATTAACTGTATTTTTATATATTACTTTATTACTAAAAATAAAGTTATTTAATATTTATCATGAGTACAACCCCCAGTTTCAATTTGTCGAATGAATTCAAGGACACCCTGTATAATTGGACTTTGGACTGAACCCGCCCGACACAGCAATAGCCAATCACTCATAAACATAAGGCAATTGTCCCACCGCCAGCGAGTCTCTCTCGCGAGAACTCTCGGCTATTTTTTCGCCCAAGAAACGTACAAAAGATAGTGCGGACAACAGCAGATCAATGGTAACACTTGCAGTACGATTTTAAATATTATTCAAATTCAAATTCTTTATCATGCTTGCCACATGGTATATAAGATGTTACATGTCAAATGTTCATGCATGTGGCACCCCGTGGGGGCACCGCAACAATAGAGAGGGTGCTACATTTAGGTACTTAAATAAATTAAATATATTTTCATTTTTCATTTAAATAAAAAAATAAAAATAAATACAATTTCGATATTTAATAATTAAAATTAATAGTTATAATTGGCTCCCCTATGAATTGTTTTGAAACAGCTCACTTTTAATTACAGAAATTTTATTAATAAATAAAATATACTAATCACATAATAATACCAAAACTTAAAATAATACAAATAATAAAAGTACCTATTTACAAAATATTTACATAATAAGCATATCGCCTACGTCGCCCCCATGCGGCAGGGTTCCCAGGATGCTGGCGGCATTACCTCGCTGAACGGCTAAACTCAGCCGTTGAGCGAAGTAAGCGCCAGCCCTGAGATCCCCTGTAGCGAGGACCAGTATTTTGGACATACTCTTAGTAAACATTTTTGTATCCGACGACCACGGGCCCAGTGTTTCCACAGCCAGCGCGACAAATTCGTAGTGCGCGCTGAGCTGGGAATATCAACAGCTCACTTAATTTATAAAAGGCTTTACTTATTAAGTATTTTTTAAGTGACGATTTATTACGACGCAGATAATAGGTAAGAACGGTCCAACCAAAGTCCAAAGTGTTACACTTGATCTGCTGTTAGCTGTAATTCCGTGTAAACAAAAGAGACGCATAATATATTAATAGCTCATCGCCGACCGTTCACACCGCCGGCGAGTACTCGCTCAACTATTTTGCCGCCGAGCGATGGGATGTATGTCCGTACTCGCTCGGCGACACTTGCCCGGCGATCAACTATAAATATTATCTCGCCGAGCGAATATTGCTGCGTCTCTTTTGTTTACGCGGAATGTACTATCTATTGTACGTTTCTTGTACTAAAAATAGCCCATGGTTACTCGCTAACTCGCCGGCGGCCAACTACAAAACTATACTCGCCTCTCGCTGCTCGCCCACTCATTTTATAGTTGATAGCTTTACTCGCTACTCGCTCATCGCCGGCGGTGGTACAACTGCCAACCATACCGCACCATACCGTTTCCATAACCCGGTGCGATGACATGGGAATAAATTTAGATCACTTAATGCGTCAGACATGACCGGGAGCCGACTGATGATTAGGAATGTAGACAAATATTGAATACTTATTTTAATTATTTTTATTCCTTTGTAGAGCTGAGAGGGGTTGTGAATTGTGACGTATATGACAAGATAAGGGCTCTCACCTCAGACTACAGACATTGAGCGTGTCCGGCAAGTGGCGTGACGTGACGTGACAGACAAAATCATATTATTCTACACAATGTGTCCGTCCGCGGCCCGGAATGATAGATAAAAATACGTTCATACACATTGTATGGAAAAATATGATTTTGTCTGCCACGGAACGTGCCGGATATGCTCAATGTCTATAGATGTCAAATCAAACTTAATTCGATTCACGAAGGTTCAACGGATATTTTAGGTTTTAAGGATTCAATTGAATCAATTCGTTATTCCTAGTCAAGCTCCTGTGGTAACACGTCTACAGTCAGGCACTGTTTATGATCGATCACACGTGCTGTGCGTATAGTATAGCGTATAGTACCTATAGTGCTTAGCTAAGAATTACCTAGATATAGTAAAAAATAATCCTTTAAAAATGAAATAAAAAAGTTTATTTCTTTTTAAAATTGCGTAACATTCTTAATTTAAACCTCTAAATATGTTTAATATCTTGTACAAAAAATTAAACGAGTTTATCGAACTGTCTGAATATTGAATATTAAGATTATACTAGCTTAGCTTAGTTTAGGATAAACATGTTTAGTGATATAAACAAATTTAGGTACCTACATAACTAAAATTAAAAATAATTTAAATAGAATCTCACGCAAGCCGCGCCGCGTAAGTATTTAAAGGGGGTTGTCTCCACCGATCCCAGGATCCGTTTGGATTGGAAACGGATCCGGGCAGTTTGTCTCCACCGATACCGGGATCGGTTTCCAACACAAAAATCAATTAATGTTTGAGCCATTACTACAAATTATTATATATAAACGGATGTCACTCACTTATATTGTTGAAGTCGGCAATTAGACTTCAACAATATAAGTGAGTGATATCCGTTTATATATAATAACATAATTAAATTACTATTAAAAAAATTAAATTATCGCAGCGCATGGATACAATATAATAAGTAAGAGATCCTTTATTTAGGTATGTGACTGATAATTTCTGTGATTTTTGATTAAGTATGTAAGTTAAAAGATTTTATTGTTAATTAATATACAGGGTGTTGTTTTGGTCAACGATGAGCGACTTATGGGTGATAATATACACGACACTAATGCCAAAAAAATATAATAAGTATACCTTATTTTTTTTTAAATCCACAAATAATAAAATTTGTTGTCATACATTCGTGGGCTATGGCCGGGCCACTGACAGCGTGCGTCGGGCGTATTTCTACCGCACAATGACACACACTTGAAATTATCGCGGCGCCCATGCGCTGCGATAATTTCAAGAGAAAATACTTTTTTTAATAGTAATTATGTTATTATACAGGGTGCAACGTAAAGGGTATATGAAGCCGAAAGGACGGTGTTCAGTATCGGTAACTGTTTGAGTATTGTTCTACGACTTTTCGATTTTCGCGAATTTGTTTTGTGACTTTTCATACATTTCGTACCGGTCAGCTGATCGATTTGTATATGACATTAATTTATTTTTATTTTTTATTCGAAAAGTCGTAGAGCAAAAGTTGTTCAGTTATCGATACTGAACACCCTCCCTTCGGCTTCATATACCCTTTACGTTACAACCTGTATATAAACGGATATCACTCACTTATATTGTTGAAGTCTAATTGCCGACTTCAACAATATAAGTGAGTGACATCCGTTTATATATAATAATTTGTAGTAATGGCTCACTATAGTTTTAATTCTAAAAGTAATTATGTTAATTAAAAATAATATAAACACAATTTTTGGAACTAAGATTATTTAGACTACCACCCCTTAGTCGCTCGTCGTTAATCAAAACAACACTCTGTATAACTTCATGAAATTAATTAATATGTTTTATTTATAACTTCCTATTGCTTGGAAAATTAGGTGAAAAGTTTTTTTTTGGAAAAATAATATAATTCCTTTCTTACCTCTTGTAAACCGTGATCCGTTTCCACAATTAATATAATTTATTTCTTGTAGCCACGGATACCGGGATCGGTGGATACAAACATTAATTGATTTTTGTGTTGGAAACCGATCCCGGTATCGGTGGAGACAAACTGCCCGGATCCGTTTCCAATCCAAACGGATCCTGGGATCGGTGGAGACAACCCCGTTTAAAGGCCATTTGCAAATAAAAATTGATGATTGAACCACCAATTTTTTATAACGAGGTCCAGTGAAAATCCTTATTTAAACCATGGCTTAATTGATATGTTAGAATTACCAAAATAGTTGGTAATTCTAACATATCGGGCGATCCCAGGGCTGGCAGCTACCTCGCTCAGCGACTAAGCATTGCGATACAGCGAGGAAATGCTGCCAGCGTCCTGGGCAGCATTCCGCAAAACGGGGATCTTGACGACGTGTTCGTTCTTTAGTATTTAGTTTTTTTTATTTATTTTATAAGAAATGTATTTTTAGATAGTAGTTAGTTTTATTTTAATAAAGTTAAATAACAAAAAATGATCAAGATAACAAATAGTTGGTTATTCTAACATATCTATTGAATATATACATGGAGAGGGTTGGGGTTACCGCTATTGGATACGTTTACCCCATCCCTTCCAATTTAAATGTACTTAGGTAAGGTACTTGTAATCGTTCCTATAAAATTGAGCATTCCTGTTAAAAGCTTCACTATAAATAGCCCAATCCTGCTTACCATGCGAGACGGATCTGAGATTAGTGGCACATTACCCGTCGATCGTTACACTCTCGGGGACAGACAGACAGACAAAGCGACGGATTGTTTATACAATTAAACTTTAGTGCTCAATAATATTTTAAAATAAGTACTTTAAGGGGGATTTTGGGAAAAAATACTTTACGTAAAAGTTCATTTGATTGTGATGGGATATTGTGACAGTGATGATTAGTGACAGTTGAATGAAATAACTATAAAATATTAATTAAATCAAAATGAAGAGACGAAAAAAAGAGGCAAAAGTGCGGGTTCGATTCGAAGTTAGTACAAAACGTGTGGTAAGTAAAATTATTAATATTGTTTCAATAACTAAATACCTTGCCTTGCTTTCACGGCTATATGCATACTATTTGGTATTAAATTCAACTTGATATGTCCATGCGTTTCTGAGATATAGGTATTGACAGACGGACAAACAGACAGACGAGCAACAAAGTGATCCTATAAGTGTTCCTTTTTTTTCGTTTGAGGCACGTAAACCTAAAAATCGAGAAATCTCGTTTATTCTATTACATACTCGTAGGTACGTACCGAAAAAATATTATCTGACATCATTTCCGACGAGATCGCAGAGATCATCAATTACAAAATGGAAGTGTTGAAATCGAGTTGAAAAAGTAATTGCAGAACTACTCATGGTTTACGATCGCGATCGTAAATCAATCGTTCGACAACGATCGACTCTATTTGCTCAACTAAGCGCCTGTTTTGTTTAAAGTTAAAATGCTTTGCTCGAAATCGAATTGGACTTTTAGGACAAATGGTTTACTACAATGTACTGCTGTATTGTCGTTTTTTATTGCGTAAACATGTAATGAAAAGTAGAGTAACTACAGTACCTCATAAGATCAGAAATTCCTGGGTAAGTCGTTACTCAGCAGGGATGAAGCAGGGATTTGCCCCAGGTTTATGATGTCAGAACTGACTGCAGTCACGTCTACCATTCTTTTCAGCTTTTGTGTAGGAAGGTCATCATTTGTCATCATTTTTGCTATACCTACAGGAAATCTTACGTAGGTATATAAATGGATTATGTAGAGTCGAATTCCTTATAGAAAAATTGAGAGTAGGCGGTGCTTTAACGTGAATTAATTTATGGGCAACGACTGAGCATAATCGTTCAGTGGTTAAATAGTTACAGATTGTCTGCTTCGAGAAAATTGCAAGTGCAGTTCATTATTGTTGAAATGACAATGCCAGATTCTGCCCCAACATCAACCGCAAGATGTACAAGATAACGAATAAATGTAAAAATATCTCCGTTTTTTATTAAAATCATTGGTTTAAAACAAAGCCCACACTTTGTACATCTAGCGAGTCAAAAAAAAACAGCCTAATTAAGAATTCAGAAAGTAGTAAGAAATCGAAGCGATTTATTCATTGCTTTTGTTATTCTTCTATAGGAGTTGCGAGAGTAGTAGAAAATTATACTGATTATGATTATGCAATATGAAACCTGTAATAAGTCCCCAACAAAATGATAGGTACAGCTTAAATGCTCACGTAGTTTTGTAGGTGGGGCAAAGCTACATTGAAATGTGGCAATGCCTTTTTCTCTGATGGATGTCACAATACTTCTGTAACAATACTTTTAGGTCATAACCTTCCTAAGTATAACTGTCGTCATTATGTGAATTTATTTGAATATCATTTCGTCTGTTTGTACACTCATACTTGGGTACAATTTCACTGCCTTCCCCTTCAGTAACCGTTCAGTCACAATAAAAGAATGTTGTTTTCATTCTAAATACGAGAAAGTAATAGAAAATAATGTCGAAATAACTTTTGCAAGTGAAATTTAAATGCTTATTTTATATTCTTATAATTTGTTGTGGTTTCAAACTGTATAGGACCAGTCAGTGGCCGGACAGACTAACCGGTGACTTAATATTTAGTATAAATAAATAAAAATAGCCTTTATTTCACTCACAATACGAGCTTATAAGTTGGTAATGTAGTTTTAGTGTAAAAAATTATGACATCGGCGTCGGATTGTCAGGCTGTCCTTCGACATAGGCCTCCTCCATCTTCTTCCAGGCTTCTCTATCGCCGGCCACTGCTCTCCAACCTTTGGGTAGGTCGTCGTCCCATCTTTTGATAGGGCTGCCTCTTCGTCGTTTCCCGTCTCGGGGGTACGGTGGAACACAGAGAAAGGTGTACAGGAGAGTTTTTAAGGTTGAGATTTTCTCAATAACTACATGACCTATGGCAAAAATTCTTTCACTGTTAGATAGATAAAAGTTGAAACTATGTACTGTAAAAGAATTATTAAATTCGGTCCAGTAGTTTTTGAGAAAATCTCATCCTTATTGAGGCCCCCTGTATACTTATCTCTGTCGTCGACTGTACCACTCGGTAATATCTTTTGTCCATTTTTCTCTTTTGGATCTTATTTACTCCTGTTTTATGTCTGATTTTTGTAAGTCTCCATCTATCACTCAACCTTAGGCTCAGCATGCTCCGTTCCATACTTTGTTTTTACTAAAAACTACTTAATTTAGTATACGGACAATTAATTAATTTAATAGTGTAGTAACTTAATTGTTTAAAAGTCCAGTTGCGAGTAAACGTTGAAAACGCGTACAAGTTAAGCAACGCTTTGCGAGGTCAGGACCTGGATGATTGACCGCTACCGCTACGATCGGTGACACTTTTATCTGAGCCCCTCCGTGCCTCGGAATCCCGATTGTTGTCGCTCGACAGCAGTCGTAGGCCACGTCAAAGACTTACGGGCGGCCGACTTACGGTTTGGTCACTAAACCACACGAGAAAAGACTTTTTTTATCTGACAATAAAATTAGGTTCTAGTGGAAAAAAGTGTAGTTTACAAATAATAAGATTTTTATCAGTTTAATTTATTTAAATTAAATTACTTTTGTAAATTTTTATGTCACCTATATTGTATGTTAGGCAATACTGTTATGTTCAATCATGTCATGTCTTAAGCGTGAGCTGTGGTTACCTTTAACTGGATGGGCACAATTTTTGAAATTAATGTTAATTGTCAATAACAATTATCGATAATTTTATTCAATTTATATAATTACAAAACTAATAAAAAATTTTTTTTTTTTTTTTACAAATAGTTTATATTAGGTTTTTTTTTTTTTTTAAATTGATTGTTTCTTTTTATTTTATATTGTACCTTAATAAATAAAGTAAATACATAACATTATAATAATAATAAATTAAAATTAAAGATAAAAAACCTGCCCCAGGTCCCCCACTATTGTCAATTAGTTTATAACCCTTCGGCCGCCTACGTAACTGGAGTTACATAACTGGTTTCGATGGAGGCAATATTTTTACTTCTACGTAACCAGTTTCAATCAAGTAGTTTTTTCCTCTTACGTAACCGGTTACGATGGAGAAATATTTTTTACTTGTTAATGTTCTGTTGGAAACCCTAAATAAAAAAATAAACAATAATCGATGCAATTTCAGAAAACAACAACGAGGATAACTCATAGGTACAGTCGAAGACAGAGATAAGTATACAGGGGGCCTCAATAAGGTTGAGATTTTCTCAAAAACTACTGGACCGAATTTAATCATTCTTTTACAGTTACATAGTTTTAACTTTTATCAAGTATTTCGCATTTATAATTTATTAATTATTAGTAATCTATTTAAAAGTACGGATTAGCATCGCGATCCAGCGAGGTAACGCTGCCAGTGTCTTGGGTACTCTTCCTGCAACTAAATTTTTTAAAAATAGTTTAGATTAGGTTTTTTAAATATTGAATGGTTCTTTTTTTATTTTATATTGTACCTTTTTGAAATAAACACATTATATTTAAAAGTACTATAATATATTAATAACTACTTAAAAATATTTAAAATACTAAAAAAAATTAAAATAAACAATTGTTAAAATTGAAACCTCCAACTAAACAACTGGCGTCGGCCATCATTACATTTTTCCGATGTTTCATTGCAGACCATGAACCGCGGCTCCCGCGAGGAGCTGCTAAGCTCCCAGGACGGCACGAGGACCAGCCAGCACGACCTGCAGCACAACCTGGAGAGACCTCTCACCAAGGAGGAGAAAGCGTACCTACTGCACGCTGATAGAGGGGACTATGCTACGGTAAAACGGTAAGTTTAGCAAATAATTACTTATGTGTATGTATTATTTATATATTCATTTATATTATATTTATATGTACGAGTACTTAGTGTAGGCCCTGAAGGTATGTAATTTTTATGTAACACAATTTTATAGTGTGTATTTTTATGTAACTATTACTTATATATATAATAAAAATTATATAAACTCACGCCTGATTCCCGTAGGGGTAGACAGAGACGATGGACTTCCATATGCTGCGATCCTGGCACATAACCCTTGCCTCCACATTCATCAATCTCTTAATGCATGGTCGACATACGTTCTCCTCGGTCTACCTCTGCCGACCCTTCCGTGTGACCAATGTGGCATCCATTTGAGATTCATACCTACTAGTGTATATTATATTATACTGCGCTGTTGTCGGTGAAAGTTATCCTCGGTTTTATGACGGATAAATTTCCGTACATTTACAGAACGCGCTCAAAACGGTGAAGGAAAACATCGTAATCCGCCAATCCACACTGGGCCCGCGTGGTGGATCATGGTCCGAGCTCCCTCGACGTAAGGGAAGGTCTGTGTCCGAGCAGTGGAGACATAAAAACAGACTGATGATGACTATAACTATACTAACTAGTTTCCCATTCTAGGCTGATCGAAGAGTACTCATCCAACCCTGAGATCCTGGACATCAACTGCGTGGATCCCCTCAACCGCTCCACCCTCATCGCCGCCATTGAAAACGAAAACATCGAACTTATTAAGCTGCTTTTGGAAGCCGGGATTAAAGTAAAGGTACTATAATAATGCTAAATGACCACGACACAATGCAATAAAAAACACAAGAACATATAGAAAGAAGAAGAATTAAGAAATAAACATTTATTTGACACCACAAAACATACACCATGAAAACATATCGACAAATAAAACAAAAAAGACAGTAGTAGGTACTTGTACTATATAACACGCAGTAATAAAAAAACACGTGAAATGTGAAAGGTGAAAAAAAAGCTATACTTACTAACTCACAACCATCCAACAGAGCAAGAACTAAATGTTGTCATAATCCATGTACAGTTAGAAAAGGCCTTGACCAATGTCAAGGGAAACCTAGCGGTACATACAAAACCAAAAAAATACTAATAATGACCCACCAACATTCCAAACCAATAACCTCACTTAAGGCGCTATATGGTTGTCAAAAGCAAGAGTGAGACACAAGATGCCCCGAATGTCAAGGGAAACCTAGCGGTACATACAAAATCAAAAAAATACTAATAATGACCCACCAACATTCCAAACCAATAACCTCACTTAAGGCGCTATATGGTTGTCAAAAGCAAGAGTGAGACACAAGATGCCCCGAATGTCAAGGGAAACCTAGCGGTACATACAAAACCAAAAAAATACTAATAATGACACACCAACATTCCAAACCAATAACCTCACATTTCCAATCAATGCAATTAGTTTAAACACCTGGTACTATGTCATTGAGTGCATTCAGATGCGCTCAAGAGACGGATCCCGCTAGGTGCATAACATATCCCATTATATTAAAGCTCTATAAGGTTCCTCTACGCATCATTGGACCTATGTAAGGCCTTTTAAAGGACCGGGATTTTGAACTCATAACACCTTGGGAGATATTAATATGTATTTTCTTAAGCGAGTTAGCAATGTTTTCATGTTACTAAGTTGCTCCTCAACCATTCCATCTAAGCCAAACCTAAACTTGTACTAGAGGCGGCCACCGCGTGTTGGGGGGCGCGTGGATCGGCCAACAATGAGGGGTTTTATAAGTGGCAGTTGTAAGAAAAAAACTAGCATTTTAAGTTGATAATAGATGGCGTTGCGCCGAAGTGCGATATCATCGTAAAAACATAGCGCCCTGATTTTTTTTTGCATCAACACAAGTGTGTTGCCAGCGCAAACAATATTAGGTAAATGACATTATAAAGCATACAGCCAAACTTCTTAACACCGCGTAGTCCTATGCACAGATTAAAGACATAAGTTTTCTATTCAGAAGTCCTATGGATTTGCATCCAGTCCCTGTGAGGCACCTTGCGCAGGTCACCCCTCCATCTAATCCCACACTATCATAGAACGTCATTTATTGCTTCGGTCTCCATTGGACTAATTCTCACTTTACCCAATTCTCAACTCCACACAATTTAAATGACAATGCCAGATTCTGCCCCACCTACGGTTGACGTATGATGAACAAGATAACGAATAAAATATGTAAAAATATCTCCGATTTTAATTAAAATCATTGGTTTAAAATAAAGTTTTGAACATCGAACGAGTCGAAAAAGCAGCTTAATTAAGAATTCAGTAAATAGTAAGAAATTGAAGCGAATTATTCATTGTCTTTGTTATCATTTTCTACTAGTCTCGCAACTCCTGATTATGATTATGCAATATGAAACCTGTAATAAGTCCCCAACAAAATGATAGGTACTACAATGGTCACGTAGTTTTGAAGGTGGGGCAAAGCTTCATTGAAATGTGGCAATGTGATTTGTCACTTACTACAGAGATTCTGTTAAGATTCTTATTTATTTGAATAGTTATCATTGCACATAAAATTCACCTGTAACACAACAAATCTATAGTATTGCGAAACAAAACTACGTATACTTAGAAAAGTATCTCGAATCTCTGTAGGTATATCCTCTGGGAAATCAGTGAGCTTGATCGGATCTCGTACATTTTCATAACTCTTTCACCATACTTTACTTCTGAAATGTCAACAAAATGTCGCAGGGTTCTTGTAAAATTTGACATTTTAAGCTAGTAGGCACTATGGTACCTAGTTGAAATACAGGACCTAATGTTACCTATATAGGTATTCAAATAGACAATTAAGAGTCTAAACTATCTACTAGTAAAATAATTTTTACAATAGGCCAAGTAGTTCTTGAGAAAATTTCAACCTTATTGACGATCTCCTATAAACAACTAGATACACAGTCTGCCTTCTAAAAATATCCGAGCGCAAAGAAGGTCCAAACGGATGAAGGACCCTCATTTGCTTTATTGGACATTATTTGGTCGTTAACAATGGACCCTTAATTGGGCGTTTTAAAATTGTTTTAGTAAGCCCTTTGTGTATCTATAGGAGATCAATGAGGACTAGTTATGGTCATAACTTTAAGAACAGGTTGCGTACCATTTCGGTTCCTGCAATATTACATTTGTCTCACATTTCTATACGGAAACGAATCCTGGACCAAAATAAAAGTACCTATCTAAGGTTCCGAAATGTGGGTACCTATAGCAAATACCTACAGACGAATAGGTAGGCGATTACATACCACTTACATGCTATACGCTATATTTATATACTGTCGAAGACCTGCGACGAATAAATAAAAAATGCGTCAAAATTATTTTTTGTTTGTTTTATTTATAACTTCCTATTATTTGGAAAATAAGGTAAAAATAACTTAAGTCTTTTCTGTACACCGTGATCAGTTTCCAAAATTAATATAACTATATACTTTTTATTGTAGCTACGGATACCATGAAAATGTGGGTAAAAACATTGTTTGGTTTTTTGTTGGAAACGGGATCCGTTATCGGTGGAGACAAACCACCGTAATCTGTGTCCAACTCAAACGGATCCCGGGATCCGTGGAGACAACTTCGTCAAAAAGTGTAAGGTGGTTAGATAACACAATCTAGCTATAAGCTAGTCAGCAGGACGTGATCCAAAACAATTACAAAATTGTGTCTTTTTATCATCAATTCATCATCGTCAGCTATGCAAAATAGAAACAACTTTTAAAATACATACGCATACGTTTCCCTCCAGGTCATAAAACTGACTGATATTGCCGCTAATGAATCACTCAAACTGTAGGTACGTCATAGTTTCCCACGTGGAAATAAATCAAAGAGATAGGTATGCAAAAATTGCGCCGATGATTTTTTTAAAAATTCTGAATAAACAATCGCTTTCAACCGGAAATACAGAAAACGAAATATTTTTACAATCATGAGAATATTATTTCGATTGCATACAGATGCACTAAATGCTCATTAACCATTACATTAAAAATACTTGGATGCAAGGTACTGGAAATTGCACAACAGAACTGCAATCATCATAGCAAACTCGTTCTTAGTCGACATTTCCTATGACTGGCTAAAGAGTTAACTGTGAAAAACTAATTAAATTGAAATGAAATAAAATTTGCATACGATTTTATAGTAGTTATATAGGATGTTAGATAGAAACAGGTGGATCCATCAAAATCTGCTTAGACATAAGTGTGCAAATATTTATATAGAATAATGAGAAATGATATTATATAAAATTAAATATAGAAAAGTATGTCATCATTTCACGTTTACAGAATCAATCACTTACATAACTATCATATTTATTAAATTAATATCATTATTATTTAATTACCTACATTGATCTCAATATTTAAAACTTCTAAACAAGCACTCCATGGAAGGAGTCTCCACCTTTACTTAGGTATCCTTCGACGAGGGCATATCTCCTGCCTAGCATATGGATGCAATAAGAATCACAGATGCGCGTATGTATGATGAAAGTGGTATCGGACGACCAGCCCTTGTAGCACGAGTCAGCGTTAGCGATCGACGCAACGCCGCGGAGCTGTCAAAGTGTCATTATTACAAGGCGTTTGACATTAGTTTGACAGCTCTCGCTCGCTAACACGACGTAGGGCGTATCAAATGTCAATGTCATAAACGAAAATATTTTGTAGGATGCACTACTGCATGCCATCAAAGAAGAGTATGTGGAGGCTGTGGAACTTCTTCTGCAGTGGGAGGAAGATAACCACGTTTCTGGAGAACCTTATGTAAGTACAATCTAGGTCTACATTTCAACAAATTTTATTGAAGTATTAAATATAGATAAAATAAGCCCTATTTTAATACTGTTGAAAAAGTATCTGATCTAATTGTAATATTGATTTAGCATTGTCGATCCATTAATTTCCCAAAAACAGCTTATCCTTCGACAAATGCCTCCTCGAAAAACTTCCATATTTTATGCTATTTAACTTAGTTTTAACGAACTACCATTTCTCCCAAAGAAATTCTAGAAAGTTCTAAGCAAGATTCTCAATTAATTAAGTCAACTGTCGTCATCTATTTAAAATTCTTAATTAACATAAATATGTCTCCTAAAGTTATTTATTTCTCTCAAAGAAAATATACCTTCTTATGGTTTCCTTTGTACAAAATCACGTCATTTTTAGAGTTCCGTGCCTCAAAAGGAAAAAAGGAACCCTTTGTTGTCCGTCTGTATGTCTCTCAAGACCTATATCTCAGAAACGCGTGGACGTATCAAGTTGAAATTAAAAAATAAATACCACATACTCAAGTCTGCAACCTCATGCAGCCGTGAAACAATCAACCTTCTACGTTAATGCAATCATTGGCCGTATGTGTCGAATTTTGGCGCATATTTGTATGAAAACGCGAAAAACTCAACCGTTGACCTAGAATGAAATTTGGCAAAAAGCTAGGTCTTACAGCACAAGTAAAGGAATAAATCCGAAAACTGTAAATTTGGGGTTCCGTAACGAAATATATTTTTTTGTAATCATAAACTTATATTTGCAGTTGACGCCCGGTATTTCGTTATATTTATCTTTTCGTTAGAGCAAATGTTGGTGAAGTTGCACGGAACCCTCGGTGCGCGAGTCCGACAGCCGACTTGGCCGGTTTTTTTCTTTATGGATGCTTCTCTGTGCATCAAAGTGGTAATCTTTATTTCTTTATTTTCTCTCTCTCTCTCTTTCTTTCTATCTTTCTATCTCCCCTTAGAGTTGGGAGTGCGTGGATGCCGACGCGGCTACCTTCACTCCAGACATCACCCCGCTCATCCTGGCAGCTCACAGGAACCACTACGAGATCCTGAAGATACTGCTGGACCGCGGAGCCACGCTGCCAGTGCCTCACGACGTCAAGTAGGTACAGTATTACCACAAGTTGCTATTGTAAGTTCACTATAACGACTACGTAATAACTTTAGATACGATTGGTGGGAATTTTGTTGCACACCTAGCGGCCAATATCATCATCAGCCTAGAGATATTAATTAGATAAAACGGGAATTACCGTGCTAAACATTTAATATTGAAGTCTCGATATTTCGACAGCATTACAGCCATCATGGTCACGAGTAGACTGCAGTGCTTATCGTGACCATGATGGATACAATTTAACACGGTAATTCCCGTTTTATCTAATTAATATGTATACAAACCGTGCAAGTTTAAAAAGTGATATCAGCCTATAGGTTCCCACTGTAGCTAATTCTGTAGCGCCCTAAGTCTAATCCTAAACTTAAACGCAAGTGTCACTGTCGTTTATATGCTGCTTCGAGAGAACGAACGGGACGTCTCGCTTAGCGACTAGTCGCCTGCCGCCTATTAGCGTACACAATCTGAAATCGCTACTATTGTCGGGGCAAATCTTCCCTCACATCTAGGGAGTTCAGGTCATGATCCACCACGCGAGCCCACTGTGGATTGGTAGATTACACATGTCTTAATTATAATCAGAAAGTCGTAGAATGGAAGTTGTTTAGTTACAAAACGAAATGTAGACTTAAGGACAGAAGGCCTAAACGGTGGAGTAAGTTTAAATCACGTTTATGTCTACGTGCCTAAACATTATCGCACACGGATCCACCAGGCACCGTCTCGCCTCTCCCCTAGCTGTAAACTATGTTCAAAATAATGCGAGGCGATGCCGTTACGTAGGCGATAGTATGCGTTGCAGTATGGAGTTTCGTACAAAAATACTGAACTGCTACAGGGGCGATATGTCTGTGGCAACCATTAACGCGACTTAAAAGTTATTCCATGGTTTAAGACACGATGTCTTGCTAACTTAACGTGTTTAAGGTGTTTTTATCCAGTTAGATATAAGTATTTAGGTAAGTGAATATATTAACTTTGCCCCCAGATGCGGCTGTGACGAATGCGTAACGTCCTCTCAAGAGGACTCCCTTCGGCACTCTCAAGCGCGAATAAACGCTTACCGCGCTCTGACGTCACCGTCCCTCATCGCCCTCTCGTCTGCAGACCCTCTGCTCACGTCCTTCCAGCTGTCCTGGGAACTGGGACGGCTTAGTCGTATGGAGACGGAGTTCCGGGTTGAATATAAGGTAAGATCTTCAACTATATACTTACTAATGGATTGCGTAGGATTGTCGACGTTCTGAAAACACAGGATATTTCCAGGATGGCAGCTATACGACTACCATCTCGATAAGACTATTTCAGCAGTACGATTAGAACGCAGAATAGCGCAGACGACAGTCATCAGACCGACGTTGCGCCTCGCTTCTAAGGAATTGTATCCTAGAACAAACAGAAAGCGGAGAAACGCTTTTTGTACCTTCTCCAGTGTAAAGCGCTTCATGGAAAGAGAAAGAAAAACAGATTTATTTAACACTACATACTATACACTACATAAAATCATACAAGACAATAATAATATATATAAACACACCGATTAATCAAGAACAGATACTTATAATAATAATAGAAACAGACACTATCGAGCAGCAGTGTGCAGCATGCAGTGGTAAAAGGGGCCGAGCTCAGCATAGTGCTGTGGCAGGCCACAGCGCTGGTTTTCAGTTCGTCCCCCAGTGGTTACACGGACGCCAGTGGTGCACTCGAATCTGGGGACTCCAGATGATAGAGGCGGTCTCAATCTTGCTCCTGACGAGTGCCGAATAGACCAGCCTAATGGCTCCAGTATCTTTAAAATCCCTGACATTGCGCAGAACGAAGCCCAACCGTCTGTAGCACTCCACAGCAGTACCTAGCCCTAATGTGGTCATTGAATGTCAACTGCGAGTCGAAGACAAATAAGACATTCGTTATTATGTCGACAATATATGTTTGTCAACATATTCGACACAATATGTTGACAAACATATATTGATGCTCCCACTTCACTTGGTTATTCGTATTCGCTATTGGATGTTTGTCGTATTTGTCAAATACTTAACCTACATACAAGTCACAGACAAATAGACAAAAATTCTAAAAATTATTGTTTTGGCATCAGTATCGATCCTAAAACACATTACAATTATTATTTTCAAAAAATATCCAATGTACAGACACAACTTTTTTACAGTCTTAGTATATATGTATGTATAGATCAGTTTCGATTACATGTGTCGACCAAACACCTATTATTTTGCAATTGTATTATTTAACTAACGACCTTTGGAAAAGTTCAAAGTTCGTTAATGGATTGACGTTTATTTAACACAAGTGGAGTTCCTTGTTGGAGGCTTTTAGGCAATTACCATGCAATTATACAGTACGGTATGTAGCTAGGTGTAGCCCGTTGGATGATTGAAGACGTGGTACCGGCAAATGCTTTAAGTTTGATTATTTATGCAATGGCTTTGTCTGTTGCGACGAAATACTACTACGACTACTTGTCAATAGGTAATGTAACTAAAATGTTTCCGAATTTATAACTTCTTCATAATTTTCATTTTAAAAGACATGGAAAGGCTCAGAGAAATAATGACTAGGGTTAATGATAGGTAAGGCAACTCCCGTCCTTATTCCTCTGAGTGGAAAGCAATCGTGTATCCAATTAGCTAAGGAGTTTGTAATATTTGACCTTTGAGGTCGCAGTGACCCTTGGGCGTGTACCAACACCGTGATACCAAATAATAATAATAATATTTGTATTTGTGTATGTGCCTGAATAAATGTATTTTCTTTCTTTCTTTCTTTTTCGTGTATCGGTATTCATCAGTCTCTAAATAGACACCCCAAGATCGCTCCATATTTTTTTTTATACGTTTAATCTTAGTAGTTACTGCCGTAGCCTTCATAGAAAAACTGAAAATCCACACACACTTAGCCTTAATCATTAATTAATATGTTATATAACTTTTTTAAACTGGAAATATAGATTTACCTACCTATAGATAATGTGCACAAATAGTAGCTTCAACAAGTATTGCTGAGTCCTCACGGAGTGCCATGTGAACTGTAACATACCATATGGTGGAGCAAAAAAGAATTTGAACTTGCAATTTCCATCTCCCCAGGCTCTCCGCCAGCAATGCCAGGAGTTCGCCACCTGCCTGCTGGACCACACCAGGACGTCCCGGGAGCTGGAAATCATGCTCAACTACAACCCCTGGGACGTGGACAGCTGGGAGCCAGGCGAGAGGCAGACCCTGGGCAGGCTGAAGCTAGCTATTAAATATAAACAGAAAATGGTATGTATTTGTTTGTTTTTGAAGGAATATGTGTTCAAGGCTTGTCAAATAATTATAATTATCGACACCTCAATACCTCAATACCAACATACAGTTACAATTTACAATAATATGTAAGAACATAACAATAGAAAAAAAATCCCTAACACTGCCGCCCCGCTCCGCTCGTCTGTTGAAGCCCATTTATAAATAACCTCCTCCTTTTTTTTGAAGTCGGTTAATAAAAGAGTGCTTATAACCGGCTAAGAGCGAGTCGGACTGGCGCACCGAGGCTTCCGTAAAATGCAAACAATATACTTAACCCCGTAACTTTACTCTAACGAAAGGATAAACTAGATTTAGAGACCAACTTAACTTTGCCATTATCAAAATATTATGTCCATACAACGACGTACTCCTGATTCTGCAAATATAAGTTTGTAATAACAAAAAAATATTACCGGTTGGTCCACATCTCGGGTGATCCCAGAGCTGGCAGCTACCTCGCTCAGCGTTTAAGTATTGCCATACAGCGAGGAAATGCTGCCAGCGTCCTGGGCACCATGCCACAGAACGGGGACCTCGACGACGTGTTCGTTCTTTAGTTTGTAGTTTTATTTCATAAGTATTTTTTTATATATTAAGTTACTTTTATTTTGTAGTAATTAGTTTCTTTTTTCTTGGATGGATGTAATTTCAAATTTACAGTTTTCGAATATTTTCCGTTACTTGAGCTAGCTTAAGAGCTAGTCTTGCCAAATATCATGATTCTAGGTCAACGGGAAGTACCCTATAGATTTTGAGTTTTTTGCGTTGTCATACAAATATGCGCCAAAATTAATAAACGGACACATCTTTTGATTGCGTTAACGTAGAAGGTTGATTGTTTCACGGCTGCATGAGGTTGCAGACTTGAGTATTTGCTATTAATTTCAACTTGATACGTCCACGCGTTTCTGAGATATATGTCTTGACACATGGACATGGTGTAAATGTAAATTCAAAAAATAAATTGTCGTGCAAAAGTGTACTCAACGTGCTTACTTGCAATAAAGAAAAGACATTGCCACATTTCAATAGAGCTTTGCCCCACCTACAAAACTACGTGACCATTTAAGCTGTACCTATCATTTTGTTGGGGACTTATTACAGGTTTCATATTGCATAATCATAATCAGTATCATTTTCTACTACTCTCGCAACTCCTATAGAAGAATAACAAAAACAATTTTAAGCTTTATTAACAAAAACAATGAATAAATCGCTTTGATTTCTTACTATTTACTGATTTCTTAATTAAGCTGTTTTTTTCGAATCGCAACTTGTACACAACTTTATTTTAAACCAATAATTTTAATAAAAAACGGAGATTTTTTACATTTATTCGTTATCTTGTACAACTTGCGGTTGATGGTGGGGCAGAATCTGGCATGGTCATTTGACTTTAACAGACAGACGGACAATAAAGTGATCCTATAAGTATTCCTTTTTTCCTTTTGAGGTACGGAACCCTAAAAATTGATGCAACGCCAACCAATCAAAGTCCTTCTATTACAAGGCTTTACAATTTCAAATTGTAATTCTTGAAACATTCCATTCCTACCTATAACAAATCTATGAAAATGAATTGTTAGGGTAACCTCACAATTTCAGAATAAAGTGGACAATTCAACCCAACCAGTACCAAAAGTTCAGATTACCCTCAATTCAAAATTATTATTTATTCCTTACACGTCTGTACCTATTACCTCCTATTTACTTCAATGGGTAATTATAGCTTAATGAATAGCGATAAAACATAATCCGCTAAGGGTTAATACGCTCTCGGCTACGTTACTGAATTTGGCATATTTTTCGCTGTAAATGACCTTTTAATTACGTAGACCTTTTCATTTTGCAATATTTTATATTAATTTCCTCTTCATTAGTATTGAAACATTGTACCGGGTGTAAATCGAAAGGGGGGTGTTTATCGGTAGGTAACTGAAAAAAGTTAATAACAGAGAGTAAAAATAATAGAATAGAATACCATACCATAGCACACATAGCGATCCTGGCACACAAAAGCACACATAGCGATCCTGGCATACAATAGCACACATATCCTGGCATACAAAAGCACACATATCCTGGCATACAAAAGCACACATATCCTGGCATATAAAAGCACACATATCCTGGCATACAATAACGCACCCTCATCCAATTCTATCTAACATCCCTCCCGTACATACGATGCAGCAAACTATCCACCGCCCGCTTTTTGCCACTACGTGGGCCATGGCGTGATGGGTGGCGAACCTCATCACCGTCTCCGAGCACATTTACAGGCTATTAAATAAATAAATATTTGTTTGAAGTTCGTGGCTCACCCCAACGTCCAGCAACTTCTGGGAGCGATCTGGTACGAAGGTCTTCCTGGATTTAAGCGGAAAAACATCGTAGGCCAGTGTATACAGGTAAGAGACAGCTGTAAGGCCTAACTCAAACTCAGATCGCACCTAAAACTGTTATGAATCGGTACAAACATCGACACCTTTGTGTAGTCCACACGAAGACATCTCATCTCTCTCCCACTGGTTTGCTGGTAGAGAACTGTAATCTAGAGTCAATCACACCTTATGTACCTACATCTCTTTTCGGGTCTTGTATTGTAATCAACCTTGTGTACATTAAAGAAATAAAGAAGACAGAGAAAAGTATAGTGGGTCTCAATAAGGTTGATATTTTCACAAAAAACTATTGGACCGAATTCAGTAAGTGTGTGTGTGAGAGAGAGAGAGTAAGGGTGTGTATGTGTGCGTGTGGCAGTCAACCGACTTTCATTCGTGAGTTCTTTCGTTTTGATGTAGTATTACTATTATTTTAAAACCGCAATAAAATTAACCGCTATATCGATATTTTTTCCGGACGTCAATATTGATTTTTTAATAAATATCGATACATCGATATTTTTTTCACTTCCGACATCCCTACCTTAGAGAGGGTCCTTAGATATTATTTTGTTCTAGGTAGCGAAACTGGGAATAATGTTTCCAGTGTATTGCACTATCTATATGCTGGCCCCAAATTCGGAATACGGCAGATTCATGAAGAAACCATTCGTCAAGTTCATCTGCCATAGCTCTTCATATATGCTGTTCCTATGTAAGTTTAACTGTTGACGAATCCAGATAAATAACCACAGAACAATTAATTAATAGAGAATAGACCTACAATGCGGCGCAGTGTCCAGATTTATACCGAAGCCCAAATCAAGTGTCTTATTTTGTAAACAATATGATCGTCTAATTACCTGCTGTGATGTAGGTAACACTGGAGGATCTAATCGATTGAACCTGTTCATCATTGTGAAAATAAATTGATCCGATCTAATAATGTGAAAATAACTATGTAATAATCACAGAAAAGCTTAAAATGTTAGTAGTTTTTGTTTACAAAATAAGACACTTTATTTGGGCTTCGGTATAAATCTCGACACTGCGCCGCATTGTACATCGACATTGTTCCGTCTCACTTCCATCTCTGAATTATTGTTCTATGGAAATGACGATAAATTATGAATAAATTGTATTCGTCATTTATTCATACCTTTAGAAGAGATTGATGAATGTAGATGAAGCGAGAGTTATGTGCCAAGATCACAGCAAATGGAAATCCATCGTCTCTGCCTACGGGAAACCTGTTTATGTATGTATGGTGGTTTTTGAGAACATCTAAACCTTAATAGACTCTACATTTCTCTGTTTTCACTCTACTATCTATTTGCAGCCCTACTCTCCCTGGCCTCTCAACGCGCAGAATACCTACTGCTGGAGTGGTCTGGTGTCCGATGGCTCGAAGACCTGGTAGAGTACTGGAAGGAGCACGAGCGAGGCTCTCTACCAGGCATCATAGAGTTCACAGTCGTCATCTACATAGCAAGTAATCTTGTGTTTGTTGGCATGCTCTAGCTTATTTGATTAATATAAAGAAATTTGACTTTGACTTTTTGACTTTGCAGCCCAAATCAAGTGTCTTATTTTGTAAACAAATATGATCGTCTAATTAATTGTTGTGATGTAACTAAAGGAACTGATTGATCGAACCTGTTCATCATCATGAAAATAAAGTGATCCGATCTAATAATGTGAAAACAGCTATGCAATAATCACATAACAGCTTAAAATGTTAGTAGGGAAGGGTAGTTTTTGTTTACAAAATGTGACACTTGATTTGGGTTACGGTTTACGTAGAGTCCGTTTTGGTCAATAATTTTTTAAGAGTTCTTGTAAATAATTACTAGGTCTGATTCTGTGGCCTGTCTAACTCTAAACCTAAACGTACTATCTCACTCACATGCCATAGCGAACGGGACGCCTCGCTTAATTAGCGTGATACACTTTGGAATCGCTCCAATGTCATATTAAGACGAATTATACCTATTATCGCTTTTGCCGTTTCTTAAATATTTCTGATTTATTATCAACAAAATACTTAAGTACTCTTGTTTATTAACGTCAATAAAGCCTAAACAAAGATGAATCCACTGGGAACATCTTACCTTTTCAAATTACGGATGAATAACTAAAAGGTTAATACAGAAATACACACGTGTCAGGTTCTAAAAATAACTCTACTAAAATTCACACACAATTTTGCAACTTAACAAGTCAAGAGAACTGTCAAACTCACACTTGAGAAAGTATTTGCTGATTGCAGGCGAACCGCGACTTGAGAAAGACATCACATGATACTCCCTCAAGATTGGTTTATTAATAAATGACATACTTGAGATGGTGATCACGTCTTGAGAGTGTATCAGCTGAATTCGCTCTTGGCGGGTTTGAGGTCAGACTATTAATACGGGCCTAAGATAGGTCGCAGCCAGAGTGTTATTTTTGTTATTGAATAACAAACATCTAATCTATTTGGATATGACGAATGTGTTTGATCCTCAGGTCTGATATGGGCTGAAATACGGTCCCTCTGGACGGAAGGCATAGCTGAGTACACTAGCGACCTGTGGAACATAGTGGACTTTATCACCAATGTGTTTTACATAGCGTGGATCAGCCTGCGCGTTGCTGCGTGGTACATTGTACAGGTAAGCATTATTGAAGGGCATCTTTTAATGCTATAGGGGTGCTCTGTTATTCATTAATACAAGGTGGCCTTGAATTCACTCAAAAAAATTAAATCGATGGTTAGACTTGTGACATAGTACATTAATTCTGCACAGCATTTATGTAAATTAAACAATTTAGTGGAAAAAAAAAATATTTACAATAAATTCAACTACTTATCAAATAAAATATTAATTTGATTTGCATCTTTACTGTGCTTTGGAGTTTTGATATTTTAAGGTATTTTTAATTTTTTTCAATGATTTCTTTCACTGGAATTTGACCTATGGTGGTACTATTTGGGACACCCACAGTTAACGTGTTCATTATCAAAGTGTTTCAATTACAGTTCGCAAAAACGCTAAAAAAAATTACATTATGATATGATTTGGGGTTTGGGGCGACACTTGGCTGAAGAGAGGGGCCACTATCAAGTTTTGCCCCGGGTCGAAAAAGCCGTAGATCGGGGGCTACCCCAGAAAATCCTAGGATTATTGTGTGTATGATACATTATTCGATCCCCAGCGCGACTACAACAGCGGCCTGGACCCCTGGTACCCTCGCGAGCGCTGGGACTCCTACGACCCCATGCTCCTCTCCGAGGGAGCCTTCGCCGCCGGCATGATATTCTCCTTCCTCAAGCTGGTGCACATCTTCTCCATCAACCCGTACCTGGGGCCGCTGCAAGTCTCCCTGGGGAGGATGATGCTGGACATACTGAAGTTCTTCTTCGTTTACATGCTGGTGTTATTTGCTTTTGGCTGTGGTGAGTTCTGTCTACCATTTCTTGCATGATTATCATCTTTCTATCTATGCGATTATGACGCCTGAATTCAATAGATAAAGTAGGTACCGATTTTAGATCCGACCGATCCTAGAGTACCTACCTCGGACACAAGATCTTCAATAATCTATTGTTTTTCAATTTTAACAAAATTCAAACTCTCACACGGGAAGTGGTTGTACAGACCCCGGCAGTTTAGTTGACCCAAAATGGCGACGATATTGTAATCAAAATCTACAAATGAGTCAAGAGAATATGAAAATATGTAACATTTTAAACTTTGAACTTAGATGCCGCGAACTGTGCGCAATATTTTCCTGAGTATTTTAACTAACATTATCGGCGATATCAATCCTGCTCGGCCACGTCAAAACAATGGGAGATGACCGTCTCTGCAAAACAAACATATCGGTCAGGGTTTTCTTTTAAAATCTCTGTCCAATGAAAGATAACTGTTACTTTCTTTTTGACATAATTTCTAGAACCTGTAGCTAACTTAGTTTCCCGTATTTCGTTGATATTTCCTAACCACACGTCTATACCAGGTCTAAACCAACTGATGTGGTATTACGCTGAGCTGGAGAAGAACAAATGCTATCACAATCCAAATGGACTGCCCGACTTCGACACTCAGGAGCGAGCGTGCACTATATGGAGACGATACGCCAAGTAAGAATACACTAATTAATTGAGTTACTAGGTAGGTAAGCCGGGGCCCAGATATTTGAGTCTAAGTGAAGTAAAAAGTTAAACTCTAATATCTCGGCCCGGGCTGAGGTTACAGATGAGCTGCTGTAATATGCTTTGTTTACTTAACTAATATGTACCTAAAGAATTAAGTTTGGTTGGTGACTGCGAAACTTTAAAAAGTCTCAAAAATCGCCCAATGTCTTTTCTAGCCGTGGACAGGACTTGAACCTGCGACATTGACATTCCGTGACACGGCCGCAGGTTCAAGTCCTGCCCACGGCTATATATTTTTCAAAATTTAATTTGTTCGCTTTGGCATAATGCATAAAAAATTAAATCAAGACTATTCATTAACGTGATTTAAAGTTACGCCACCGTTTAGGCTCCCTGTCCCTTTCTATCTTACCCTTTTGATAGCAACACGATTTATGGGAAGTTGAAGTGAGGTTAAACTAGGTTTATGTATAACAGCAATATTATTTAGGAACTTATTGGAAAGTAATGATAAATTTGTGGAAATAAATCCATAAATGTAGGAAGTAATCTCGAACAACAACAAGGAAAACTAACACTGTTCCACAGAATATATAATAGTACAAGACTGTTCTCACGTTTCAATAATTAGGGCTATTTCGACTAGAGGGGTACAAGACGAAGAGTGAGAGGGATTGATTGTGAAGATGGCGGTGGTATGTCTGTGTGATTTTAATTAGGGTTTTTATTAGATATTATTAGAGTTTAATATTGTATTTAATTAGTTTTTATGTCTATTATTTTATAAGTTTTCTGTTATTGTGAGGTTATTGTAAGTACATGTTTTACAGAAATGCCTTATGCTTCCTAAAAAAACAGTTCTCACTCTCGACGTGCTTAACTTAAGATTAATTTTCCAGCTTATTCGAAACATCCCAATCGTTATTCTGGGCGTCATTCGGCCTGGTTGACCTAACGACCTTCGAGCTGACCGGCATCAAGAGCTTCACCAGGTTCTGGGCGCTGCTGACTTTCGGATCTTACTCTGTGATCAACATCATCGTCCTTCTGAATATGCTCATTGCTATGATGTCCAACTCTTATCAGATTATTTCGGTGAGTTTAGGATTTGGCGAAAAATATAACGAATACGACGAAATAAATCAACTTTGTTAGGTATTTGGGTCATAATTTTACACCATTTACAGCGTACCTAACTCATAGGCTACACATAAATATTTATCGTGATACGGATTGTGATCAAATGGGCCACTTTTTCTCCTCAGCGTTGGCAGCTTTTCATTGCAAAGTGGTGTAGATCAAAGAAAATATATACTCTAGCGAGGTGTAGATGTGCGATCAAAAAATATGTTGGCGTGCAAAAATGTACACAACGTGCTTACTTGCAATAAAGAGATTTGACTTTGTTTGACAGAATATTGTGTTCAACATTTTTAGAGTCGGTATCCAGCTTAGGTGAATTAGCTGCCTAGCCTAAGCTGGATTAGGTGAAGCCATAATTATCGCTAGTATCCATAATGGCGGAATCAGAAATCAAAAAAACGCTGAAATTGCCACAAATCGGCGTGAAAACTTTTGTATTTGCTGATAATTTTGAATGCGCGCTGCGGATACCGTTTCGTAATAGGATAAATATTAATGCGTAACGTCCGCCTTAAGATCAATAGCGTTTTACGTTTTAAAATGATCGCCTACGAAAGCAAAAAAGCGCTATAAATACAACGTAAAATTTTAGTGATTGTTTTCCCGCAGCGAGATGATTTTAGTCTCGGTAGTACCTACTAACAATTTATTAATAGTAAAGTTTTATACTTTCTAAATTAAGAAATTACAGTTTAAATTGTGAAAAACTGAACTCGATACTGGTCGCGAATCAATAGTAACACCGCGATATCGCAGCGTGGCAACAGCGCGGAGCGGCCGGTGGACAAGGTACAATGCAAGGAAGTGTCTATCGTATCTTAAGTTTTTTTCACGTTTAACTTGATAAATCAACAGCCTACTATTGATGGAAAATCATTCTGCCACGGCAAAATAACCACTAAAATTGCACGTTGTATACTCGTATAGCTTTTTGACCCAAAATGCCATCTAAACATACAATACTTCAACCAGGAACGAGCCGACATGGAATGGAAGTTCGCCCGCAGTAACCTCTGGATGTCATACTTTGAGGACGGCGATACTGTGCCTCCGCCCTTCAACATCATTCCTTCCCCCAAGCAAGTGGTCGGCTGGATCAATCGCTGCTGTAACAGCCGGGATCGAGGCTCTATTATCGTGAGTACCTACTTCTGTACCTATGACGCTCATACCGTGGAAGCATGGGAGAACCTAGTATTTGTAAACTTTAAATAAATAAATAAATAAATAAATAAATAAATAAAAAAATAAATAAAAAAAAAAATAGTGTGGGACGCTACCTGCGTCGACACAATGGCAGTTCACGAGCACTAGCCCGACCGCGACTTCAATCGTTTTCGTTTTCATTTTGACACTTGGACGTTACCTGCATTGCTGCATTTCGTTGTCGTTTGCTAAAACATTGCAGCAATGTATAGTGCACAGTTAAATTGAAAGCGATTACGATAACGATCAAAGTCACGTTCACCCTCCTAGGCGGCAAGGGCGGCGGCCGGCTCCGCGGAAAGCCTCAAAATATGCGGTTCTCTACAAAAGCTACATATTTGTGCCGTTTGGTGTAGAGACCATGGGGCCTTGGAACCAGAGGCGCAGCGATTGTTCAAATAACTGTCGTCGCGCCTAATTGACACGTCAGGTGGCCAAAGGGCTGGCGCTTACCTCGGCCAATGTATATCGCTTGCTATACGAGGTAACCTTGCAAGCCTTTTGGGCACTCTCCCACAGGGCAGCGATTTGGCCTCAATTTTTAATTAATAAGTATTTTTATTTTTAATCATGTTTCTTTCTGTCATAAAATATAATAAGTAAATTTATGTATTTGTATTGACAGAACAAATCCCGCGAGAAAGCACGTCAACAGCACGAAGCAGTAATGCGGATCCTTGTCCGTCGTTACGTGACGGCAGAGCAACGGACTCGTGACGAAGTCGGCGTAACAGAGGACGACGTCATGGAGATCCGACAGGACATATCCACGCTGAGATACGAGCTGATAGATATATTGCACAATAACGGGATGAATACGCCGAGGGTTAACTTGCAGGAGGCAACTTGTAAGAGCTAAAGTCGATACTTCAGATCCTTTACGATCAACATTATTATCTAAAATCTAGAAAGAATACTCTTATGTCCATAGTATTAGACAGTTCTGAACATGGCTAACTCGCACTTATGACCGTCGAAATGGTATGAAAACTGACAGGTCGTAAGACCGAACTCAAAATCCACTCATGCTCAGAACTGTCTATGACTATCGACCTAAAAGTGCTCTAGATTCTAGAAAATGTTAAACTTAAAATAATAAATCTTGAATCAGAAGTAAAAGATATAGATAGGGAAGACGAAAAAGAACAAAACAGAGAAGGATGATAAGTGAAAGATGAATTAATGAAAGATATAGTGAAATACGATTAATACAATGCCGTATTGCTCTTACCTGCATAATGAGATGAGATTGAGATAAGGTAGTGAAGGTATGATGAAGCGTAAATGGAGGCCACGAACGGGTAAACATACCGTGGAACGCCCCCGGACTAGAGAAAGGGCTGGCAGAGACTGGATGCAAAAGGCTGAGAGTCGGGTTGTATGGCGTGCTTTGGGAGAGGCCTATGTCCAGCAGTGGACTGATAGAGGGCGATGATGATAGTAATTAAACGTGAATAATATGTGTTACAATTAATAATTATAATTATTTCGTGAATAAACAAAACTTTGATTTTCACAGTATCCGGCAAAAAGGGAAAAGTAATGGAGAGAAGGATACTCAAAGACTTCCAAATTGGTATTGTCGAGGGCATTATAAAGAACGTAATATCCATGGAGGGCCCGTCAAAGGACGTGTTTAGTCAGATAGCTAAAGCTATAGTGAGAAGAGGGAGCGGTGATGAGTAAGTGTATTCACTTGGTATGTTAATTAACAAAGCACATGAAGAAATTGACAATGAAACTTGTAAATTTTCAAGAAAATTGACAGCAGACAGGTAGATTGACAGAAATAGACAACCGGTCAATGGAAACACTCTTGCAGTACGATTTCAACTCTTACGTCCAAAGTTCAAAGTATTACACTTGATGTGCTTTGATGTGTACGAACATTAAAATTGCGGATTAAGTATCAAATAAGTAATGTCCATATTTAAGGATGTCTACAATCTAGAAATAATTTTGTAATGAATCGATTACAATAACTAATTGACTAATGTTCATTTTCAGCAAGAAACGAGACTGGAACACACTAGTCCGTACCAACAAGACAAAACTAGATCCCATAGGACACACAACTGAAGCCATCAGACGCAACCGGCAATCTCTTCGGGTTCATATCCTGGATAATGTGCAAGCCCGTACCATAGATCCTCAGAAATTATTAGGTATTTAATCATTTCAAATCTTGCTAAGGCTATCGATGTAGTGGTGATTAATTAAACCAACTGAGCTTGCAACTAACTAACGTATTTTAAATAATATTCTGAATCGTATTAATAAGTGATTGTATATACTATCTAAACATATAAGCAATGAAAAGAAAGCATAGCTGAATTTTGTGTAAAAGTTGGCGTACCTCAGGGATCCATCTTCGGACTATTACTATTGTTGTTTTTTGTGTGTTTATGATTTTGTATTGAATAAAGCATAATTTAGACTCCGATGATCCTGAGACACTTCCGATAATCGAAGAGCCAAATAATCGTGTTTCAGAATTCAACCCGAATCTAACCGATGTAACGCCGACGACTCGCGTGGCTTACGTCAAGTTCATGAGGAGAAAGATCAAGTCCGACTTCAATGAGAGTAAAGAACAAATAAAGGAATGCGGGTCAGAAATCAGTCTGGAAGACGAGGTCTTAGAAAAGAAAGTGACCTCTACGAGACGGAGTGGTAAGAAAATGAGATTTTAAAGATTCAATAAAAATAAGGTCAAGTATAACGTTAGGCAAATAGGTAGTGTCCCAATAGGGAAATTGACTATTGTTAAAGTTGCCTATAGACTTCTGACATAGCCTTACGACTAAAATGTCTACAAACGGGACTAACTGCTTATCATGCTTTCCATGGCACGGAGTAGAACCCATGAGATATAAGTAGGTAGAGATATCTGACGGCAGACGGCAAAAAGTCTGACGGCATTCCTAAATAAAACACGTTATATTTCTAACTGTCTATACATAATTGTAATACTAACTGTATTAGCCTATTTCTTTTGTGTAATACTTTTTATTTTTTTGCAATAAAGAATATTTATCTTATCTTATACCTAACAACCTGTAACTTCAACTATAAAAACCCGTCGTTCTGTATATGTAATTCTTTTAGAATCCCACGGGACAGGTTGAGCCTAGTGTGGGCTTCACTGATTACTAAGTTAATGTAAAATAGTGTATGGTAAATAAAACATATCAACTACAAATGTTGCATATTTATTTATAAAACTTTATGTGAAATAAGGCAACCAAAATTAGACAAACAAAAATCCAAAATAGTTTCAACACGACGCGATACCTACTCGTTTCAAACGGACGAGTTCGCCTGTTTGCGGAATAATGTGCACAATTTCATTTTGCTAACATTTGAACCGAAAGAAAAGTAAACAAGTTTCAGTGTAGTGAGATAGATAACACAGAGATTATTGCATTTTCATAGAGATACCAAAATCTATATTTGTCCCAACATATAGGTAATAAGATGCTTCGAGTATCTAACGAGGCCAAAAAATTTCATTCAATACATGATTTTTGTATAAGTAATGGTGGCACTTCACTTGGCTATTCGTATTCACTATTGGATGTTTGTCGTATTTGTCAAATACTTGACGTACTATATAATATTTTGACAAGCATACCAACCACACATGGCTGAATAAACATCTGAACAGAATGGGCCTGTCTGACACCACTGCGTGTAGATTCTGGAGGAAACCCCCATGCATGTCCTCTGTGAGTGTGAAGCGCTCATTCACAGCAGAAGCCGAGCCTTGGGTGGACACATGGTGCCACCCGAGGATATCAAGACTCTCTCACCCAAGTGCATTGTACGGTTCCTGAGGGACGTTGGCCTTGGGAGCGAGATATAAGAACTCGGTGCGCGGCCACAATATACCTTTGAGGTCGTAGTGACCCTTGGGCGTGTACCAACACCGTGATACCAAATAATAATAATAACCACACATGGCAATTATGACAAATACGCAAATACGAATAGCCAAGTGAAGTGTAACCATCATAAAATTATGTTGCAGGACGTTCATTTCGTAACAGAACCCCAATCCCAGAGACGTCTGATGATGAAAGACTGAACGAGAATGAAGTAAGAGTAGAAGCTGACATCGAAGATAGAGGTAAAGACCCTAAATGTAGGTATAATTGACATCATTGCAATTGCAAGCATAAAATAAAAGTTGGAGTGGATTTTGAAATATTCTGTGATGAGCTTAAAAGTTACGAAATGCTGAGCAACCTATTTTTGATAAACAAGTAGTACGTAATGATATTTTCAGGATCTGAAGGCAGTTCCGAACAGACCCGACCACTGAAATCTCCATCCCAGGAAGCATCAGAACCGAGCACACCTGCCTTTGACCCGATCAGCGACAAACGGTTACCACCTCCGCCACAATTCGAGACCAGAGATTATATCATCCAAATAGATGAACCAGAATCCCCAACTAAACCTCTTTATATTACAAAAGAAGAAGACGAGTCACTACAAAAACCTATTACTCCAACACCGAAGAAGATTTCTCCAACAGAACAGATTCTATCAGCTACTGCCTTAGAATCAAAGTACAGAGAACTAGCGTCTACTTCTGATGCTGATGCTTCTACATCTAGGTCTCAAAGAAGAACTATAGACGCTAAATCGTCTTTAACAGCTCCTAAGGCAATGGTTCCATCTTCGTCAATCCTACCTAGTAGTGACAAGGGTAAATCTAAAGTGACAGGAAAAGTTATAACAGGATGGCTTTAAGTAAGCTAGATTGAGTAACTTTCCAATGAGATTGTGACGTATTAGTGAGATAATTAGATGCCTTATTGATAAAAGCAATAATTTTTGTAAGCGATGACAAAGCTTGCCTTGACACAGCCACCTGCAACTCTCAAGAACTGTAGCAAAGATCTGTCTAGATCCTACGAAATAGGTGGCCTCTACTCTATAATCTAATTAAGTGCTTGTTAACTTAGTATGTAGGTAAGATTAATGTTAGAAATGTATTCATATTATGAATAATACAATGTTTTATGGTTGAACAATTTGAACATTTTATTTGTCCCCATTTCTCATTGATCTCCTATAAACAACTAGATACACAAAGGTCTTACTAAAACAATTTAAAAAACGTCCAAATTAGGGGCCATTGTTAACGTCCAAATAATGTCCAATAAAGCAAATTAGGGTCCATTCATCCGTTTGGATCTTCTTTGCGCTCGGACATTTTTAGACTGCAGACTGTGTATCTAGTTGTTTATAGGATATCAATGTTTGGAGGTTTTACATTTTATTTGCAACAATTTAATTCAACGGAATTTTACGTAATGTTTATTTCTAAGGTCATTGTCTCTTGTGACGTACTTAGTTTTAAAAAATTGCGATTTTGATTTACTAAAAAACCTTACCAATTTAATATTTATCATGAGTTTCAATTTGTCAAAATGAATTCAAGGACACTTTGTATGTAGGCTAAGTATTTTTGCCGAACTCAAGGAATACTGAACGTGAATTTGTAATCCTGTTTTTGGTTTTTATTTTTGATTACACACCGACGTGGGATGTAACAAGTTATATTATAGCCCAAAGTTACATCACGAGTTGTAATTGTGACTCGCAGTCGTAACTATGTCTCGAAACTACGGACTTTTAATTATCCGCCCAAGTTCCAACTTCGCTTCATGCTCAGTCTACTCGTGTAAGCTGACTAGTCAGTAAATAAGATCTAGATAACATATTATATTAAGGGCCTTCCATGAGCCAACTAGCGCCGCCAATCTTAAAAAAATAATATCTTCCAATATAATCAATTTTATTAAAAAAGCTATTAACAAAATGTTTATTAGGATGAATACTATTTTTACTACTTAACCTATTTATACTCACCTTAAAAGTGATTTAAATCTATTTTTGTATAAATTAGTCAACGGACAATAAAACAAAACTATTCGCTTGATTATATTCTTTATTATTCTCGTATTACAATTTAGTACAAAACTAATAAAATTTATTACTCATAGCCGAAACCCATTTCAACAAACCGATATGCTCTATAGAATTAAAAATATTACACATGATAATAGCGTAATGTTTTCGACGTAAGTACAGTCGACATCATACCAAGATTTAAGAGTAACAAAACAACTGTGCACTTTACACAACGGAAATAGAGCGTAGATTGCAATAAGAACTTTTATTTTTGCAACAATTTGAAAGCCTCATAACTTTAAGACATTACTGAAATTAAAAATTCTGGATTAAAAGTACTATAATTAAAAATTGCGCTACAAATCTGTCAGAGCCGGAATCAGATGGCATACCTAGGGGCGACGAAATCGGTCTATCAGACATTCACATTAGTCGTGAATTTAACGCTCTGACACTACCTCTCTGCTCGCCCGTTTAAAGTCTTATCCCATTTGATTCCGTAATGAGTACAGGACCGTAGTAAGGAGTGACCGAAACAATAATACTTACGTATAGCTAATTTAAACGTGCTTACGTTGTAAAGTTATTATGGAAGTCAGGTTTTGGTAAAACTAAAAACATACCAAGCAATGAAAAAATACATTATTATCTGATCATATCCAATAACGTCCATAAGTCTGGTACACCTCTATGTAAGGTAACGTTTTTAATTGATTTTAATTGCCTATAGATACTGTTACGAACAGGGGCGCTAATTAACACTACTCCTGAATGCGGTCCTGAAATGTGTCACTCTCGTGTCACTTTTAACGCAAAAATTCTTAGTTATTAAACTGGCTGGCAGTGACGTAATTAATTAATAAAAATTATTCGGGGCATTAGTAATAATAATAATATCATTTTAGACCCTTATAAAAATTACTAGTCGTTTTCTGTAAGGGACTGAATGCAAAAAGCCTCGGGAGATGCTTACGTCCAGCAGTGGACTGATATGGGCTGATGTGATGATTTACATTAATACTTTTAGACTATAGCCATCTGGCCAAGGGCGTCGGCAGGGGAAGGGGGGGGGGGGCAGGTAGGGGCAGCTGCCCCCCCCCCCCCTGCCGGAGATTAGAAAAAATATCCAGCTAAATGCAAAGTCCTTAGTCAGGTACTGGAAAGGCGATGAGGCGAGAGCGAGCGGGGAGAGGAGAGTACTACTGTCTCTCCTATTCCGTCCACGCTGCCGCGTCGTCGTCGCCTGTTCTCACACACTTCTGTCATTTATATCGGCTTCCCCCCCCCCCCCCCCCCTCCGGGTCATCGGCTGGCGACGCCCTTGGCTGATGGTGATGATTTACATTAATACTTAACCTTTAAACTATAGCCCTCTGGCTAAAAGATGCCTAGACATTGACGAAACAGTGGACTATGTTTTACTTATCCGTCCCGCTATCGAAGCGTCACTGGGTGGGAATGAAGGATACAAGCTTTCCAACATCAGAAAGTCGAACAGTGGAGCTGTCAGCTGGCAACCCTGCTGCGTTTCAGTTAGCTAGGGTTGGCTAATAGCGCGGGGGAAATACACAAAACTCCCATCTTCGCGGAGTCGGTGCAAAATTTGCCATATTAGGATTAGATTAAAAATATTCTAAATTCACCAACAGAAAGCCTGCAACAGTAGAGCTGTCAGCTGGCAACCCTGCTGCGTTTTAGTGAGCTAGGGTTAGCTAACAGCGCGGGGGAAATACACAAAACTCCTTCGTGAAGTCGGTGAATAATTTTTTTTGGTTTTGTGTCACCCTTCTTACTAACTTACCGACTTCAGTCTTCTCGTGACCATGATTGCGGCAATGCCATCGAAATATCGAACCACTCCTCAATATTTCACAGGGTAATTCCCGTTTTATCTCATTAAAATGGCGCATAATTTGTTAAATAAGATTTAGATTACGATTTAAAGCCATCCTGTCTTCGGTTGGCGTTTAATAGTCTTGATTTCGTCCAGTTTCTTAGCAGGACGAAGGGGTTCCGGTGAAGGTGGAGGGATGAGCTGTTCTGTGCTAGATGTAGAGGTCAGACGCTGGGGAGGAGGCGGAGGCGTGGGGGTGCGCTGGAAGAAATTATCATATTAATGAGTAAGGCAGGAGATAGTACGGCTTCGATCTTCTGATAAGATAAGATAAATAATCTTTATTGCAAAAAAGGCTTTACACAAAAAGAAATAAGTTGATGAAAACACACAAAAGTAAAAGGAACCGTCTAGTTCAGTTGGGCAGTTCAGTTGACTGAACTAATGGGAATTTTTTAACGTATTATCTCATTAATTACTCTTTACGTCATCGTATTTTAGGAGTTACAAAGTAGTCTGAGTAAAGGGTTTTAAGAATGTCAGAGTATGTATGAAGTCAAATATCTTTATTGTTAGTAATCACAGGGGCTGTTATTCATAAACGTGATTTAAAATTACGCCACCGTTTAGCTACCCTGTTCCTTTCTATCATAACCTTTTCAACGAAGTGTGAAAGGGATAGCAACACGATTTAAAGGAAGTGAGGTTTAACTAGGTTTATGACTAACAGCAGAGAAGTTTAAATAGTCATCTAAACTCACCGGCAGTGAAGAAGTAGTTGGTAGAGGCGACGTTACTCTTGGTGTGGGCGTAGACGAGCGGGGTGGCGTCGGGGGTTTGCTGCCGGGGGGCGTCGGAGAAGAGGGTTTAGAGGTCGGAGAAGAGGACTTAGGAGGCGGGGAAGAGGATTTAGGGGGCGGAGAAGAGGATTTAGGAGGCGGGGAAGAGGGTTTAGGAGACGTTGGTGGCTTTGGCGGTGGAGACGCCGCATGCACCGGCGGTGTGCTAGGAGTTACTTCCATGCTTGGCGCTATTGGTGCCTGTAGAAAATAACTATGTTTACGAGTATCTATAGTCCAAAAGCTCGGTGGCTCAGTGGATGGGTCAATGGACTTGCAATATGGAGGTCCCAGGTTCGATTCCCAGCCAGGGCAGCCATGTACCAATGAGTTATCCTCGGTTCTTTCGACGGAAAAACTTACGTACATTTACCGAGTCCTCTCAAAACGGTGAAGGAAAACATCGTGATAAAACCTGCATGTCGTAGAAGAAGAAAAAAATCTAAGGCATGTGAAATCCAAAAAGGCAAGCACGTCAGACGCTTGGGGGTGGATGGGAATAGACGATGTTATCGTAGAAGATCTCTACCTTACCATCATCATCAGCCCGTATCAGTCCACTGCTGGACGTAGGCCTCTCCCAAAGTGCGCCACTCAACCCTACTCTCAGCCCTTTGCATCCAGTCCCTGCCAGCCATCTTGCGAAGGGCATCCCTCCATCTGGTCGGGGGACGTCCCACACTACGTTTACCCGTTCGTGGCCTCCATTCGAGAACTCGTTTACCCCATCGGTTATCGGTTCTACGACAGATGTGACCAGCCCACTGCCACTTCAGTTTACTGATTCTATGAGCAATGTCAACCACTTTTGTCTTCTGGCGGATATACACTACCTTACCATAGAAATAATAAACTATCTATTGCTTATGCTTACCTTAGGTTTAGGAGCCGGTGGCGGTGGTATGGCTCCCTCAGCGGGCTTTATCTCTGGAGCTACCGGCCTGGCCACTGCGATAACTTCGAGGGACTTAGCATCCTCTGGCGGATCCGATACCTGATGGAACATCATCAGGCCGTGTCAGGGCTAGCGTACAACAGAACGGCGCCGGCGGACGACGCCGTGTACCGCGCCAGTGGACGGCGCCGTCCGCCGGCACGAATGTTGTCACATCGTGCGCCGGTAGACGGTGCCGGCAGACGGCGTGACACGCCGCGCCATGCGACGGCACGGCGTTATAGGCTAGCCCTTAGTCAGTGGGCATAAGGCTCTTCTTTTTTTTCACTTTCGACGTTTGACTATGACACAGACCACTTACTCAATAAACATGAAATCGGTACTTTGCAAGCAAAAAATTCTGTCAACGATGAGCGCATAGAGACGAAGCGGGGGACAGGGGTGCCGTATTAAAGAGATGCGTGCATGTCGATAATGCGGGCAGACACGGGCGCCCTCCTGTTACAGGTCTATGGATGGGGTAAGTGGACTGTGGACTACGATGTTTGGGTACCCCTGGGTCAAACCTAGAGAGGCTACCTACATATCGACCTTTGACTATAAGTTACAATATGTAACACATGCACGATTGTACGTATATAGCGATAAGGCCTACAAAGCGATTCTTGAGGAGAAAAAGTGGCAAACGTTCAGCAGTTCTTTAAACAAAGTAAGAATTCCATGTCATCAGTCAAATATTCTTTCTTACCTGGTCATCTCCACTTGCTGCTGGTGGCACGGGCGGTTTCCTCTTGATGACCTTCGGCGGGGATTCCCCGGGGACTCGCTTCGACTTCAGGGGACTTGGCTCTGAGTACACACCATTTCAGTATCAGAGGTGAGAGAGAGGGAGAGCTCTAATTTTTTGACAGTAAGTAAATTATCCGGTCTGGTATTGCTAGGGCGAAGAGATGTAGAACCCCCTGCGAGAACTTCAGTCGTTCAAAGTCAATTGACATTGCCAGATTTCAATGGAGCTTTGCCCCACCTATACAAAACTGCGTGTACATTTTGTTGGGGACTGATTGCAGATTTCTATTGCATAATCATAAACAGTAAGAGTTGCGAGAGTAGTAGAAAATGATAACAAAAATAACGAATAATTCGCCTCGATTTCTTAATGTTTAACGTTCAGCACTATCTGTTATATTGTATGATGGTGGGCCCACAATAAAAAAAATGTCACGTTACAATGAATGATTAGCGGAAAAAGTAAGAGGAAAAACTACAAAAACTTTTAAAATTGATTTTTCGACGCGCAACTTGTACAAAACTTTATTTTAAACCAGTATTTTTAATAAAAAAAACTGAGATATTATTACATTTATTCGTTATTTTGTACATCATGCGGTTGATGGTGGAGCAGAATCTGGCATTGTCATTTCTTTATTGCAAGTAAGCACGTTGTGCACATTTTAGCACGTCAACATATTTTTGAATTTATATTTACACCACTTTGCAAGGAAAAGGTGCCAACGCTGAGGAGAAAAAGTGGCAAAAAAACTCTCAGCAGCAGCATGTCCTTAGACTGGTGCCGGCACCAATAACTTCATAATCACCTGGTTGTGGTGGCTCCTCGCCGACCGGGCTGATGCAGCGAGGAGTGGCGACTGGACTGGGTCCACGCGGGGACGGCACAGGAGATGCACTCTTCGACGTCGGCTGATAACATACCATAACGTTTTAGAGGCAAAAAGAAAAGACAAAAACGAGGATGCGTCGGAAACGGGGCGAGGCAAGTGGGCATGATAAACCCCAATAGACTTGTGACGTCACACTTTCACGATCTATTGTGGTCGATAGGCTGCTGATGAACTATACACTGTACAAAATCTTGGTCAGAGCGTCATATGCAGGGTGGCCTTGAATTCATTCGACAAATTGAAACTGGGGGTTGTACAGTCGAAGACAGAGATAAGTATACAGGGGGCCTCAATAAGGTTGAGATTTTCTCAAAAACTACTGGACCGAATTTAATAATTCTCTTACCGTTACATAGTTTTAACTTTTATCTATCAAACAGTGAAATAATTTATGCAATAGGTCAAGTAGTTTTTGAGAAAATGTCAACCTTAAAAACTCTCCTGTTCACCTTTCTCTGTGTTCCACCGTACTCATGATAAAATATAGTAAATTGGTAAGGTTTTTTAGACAATCAAGACTCCAAAAAAAATTGGCGCCCATTATTTCAATCTCTATACAAGTCGAAATACATCAAATTAGTTATGTGAGCACTTCAACATTGGGTGGAGCACTCTGAGCACTCTTCTGAAGACAATAGGACGAGAATGGACAGCAGCATCCACCAAGGACATCGTATTTACTTACCTTCAGAAAAAAATACCCTTAGTGCGGATCTGGTAGGCACATTCATCGTGCCACATTGTGGGACACGGGTTTCTAAAGCTAGTTCGTCGTGCTCAATATATGGGGCACTGGACTGTGTTAATTATCGATTTGGAACTCTCTCTCTCTTCGGTTTACTATAGGTACCCTTACCATGTCACCATGTACCGTTACATACCATGCCTTGCGCGGGGCTAGAGACGCGAGGTTTGGGAGACAATGATCTGCTCTGAGCGTCGAACGCGCTCAGCAGGCCGCTGACGCCAGGAGCTGGAGAGACGACTCCAGACCCTGAATAATTTCAGATACATTTATTTATCAGAATACACAAAATATGAGATGTTATAAAATTAAAAATGTCATGCCTATTACGAGGCATACAAATGTTATCATATTATATTGAATAAAATATAAAATAATAAATTCTGTACTCTTTTGTGGAATTCAGCTCATACTATGATATGCAATATATACAAGTACCTGATACTTACTTATATATATTTTTTTTATAATTGGGGTGTATATTTATTACAACAATTAAAATTAAGGTTACAAATAATAAAAATTAAAACTAAACTACCTATCTAAAACTAACAACCTACAAATGTAAATAATTATATATAAAAAACCTGCATCAGATTTTATTTATTTTACATATTTCTTTATTTCCACATTATTATTATTCAATTATTGGTCAGTATTGCAAACTACATCAGTGTCGCTAAATGATAAATTTTCATACAAATTGTTATAGCTTGCATTGAGCTCAACCACAATTCGATGACAATGGCGCTGCTACCTTTTTTTATTATTGGACTCGACAGTTCGTCATTTTCTAATGTCATGTTACAGAATATTCACGATATCATAGTCTTCTCTTCCTCCAGAGGAGTCACATCCTCCTTACATCCTGTATATTGAATTAATTCGATCCCAAGGGGTAAGTCGACAGCAGATCAATGGTAACACTTGCAGTACGATTTCAACGCTTACGACGCAGATAATAATAACGGTCGAAAGTCAAAAGTGTTACACTTGATGTGCTGTTGACTGTACAATCGAAAAATTGAGGATCCACGAAGTTATATAAATCCGTAGATTTTACCTGATTGTTTCCACGGCGACTTGGTAGGGTCGATGGGTTCCCCGACCTCAGTGGAGATGTCCTTGATGAGTTCCAGGAGTGTGTGGCCAGGAGTCACAGGCATCTCTATCGGCGACACGCTGCGGGATCCTAGAAATTGCCAGGAATCCAGTATCTTGTAATTACTTATGTCTTAGATTAAAAATTATATAGATGGAAAGGCAGCATAGGATCATAGAGAGCTTTAAGGCCGTGTGAGCGCGGATTTTCAATCTTTCAATCCAGTCTAACTACTAAAATTAAAGTCTGGAAATACTAATGATACATCATCTTTCAATCTTATTTCAACAAATAAAGATAAAGATAAAAAACCATTTATTGCCACATATTTTGATACATTTTTATACATACATTATGTAGTACTATATACTCTAATAATGTGGTAGTCTATTATTTGCCTTACTTTATGTAAATTATCTTTGTTATAAAACCTACTACGCTGTTGACTGCTCAATAAAATCATAAAATAAAAATAAAATAAAATATATAATGAGGCTCGACCAAACGAAATGTTACCTGGTAAAGGTGAGCGCAACACCAACTTCCTGGCTTCGTCCATAGCTCGCTGTAGATTCTGTTGGTTCTTGAACGACTCTCGACTACGACAGCGACCGATCTGGGTCCTGAACGAAACAAGTAACATATTAATCCAAAAATCGAAATTACACTTACGAAATCGAAATTACATTTACGAAATCTAAATTAGACTTACGAAGTCCAAATTACATTAAATGTGAGTTGTTCAGTCCATAGATCATTGGTAGAATGGAACAGTCGACGTCGATCGATAGCTTCTTTTCTACTAGACCGCCGACCTAATATCACCCACCATCGCATCGAAATCAAACGAATCATCGAATTAAAACGTCATGAGCTAGAAAGCCACTAGGGACTAGATATTTAAATACAATTGCATGTCAAATTTAAAACTAAAATATCCGTTAAACCTTCGTCTGTCAAATAACCCGCCCCTTGTCATACCCGGTGCAAAGGTACCCATAACGCTTGCGGCGTTACCGCGCTGTATAGCTATGGCTAACCTTTGCACCAGGTAGGAGCGGAGAGTCACAACCCCTCTCTTTAAGGAGACGACCAATGTCTGCGACAAATTTTATGGCTTCCGCCCCCCACCAACCCGTCGTCTCCACCGCGAATGGAACAAACAGGTAATTTTGCTGGAGAAATGCATACTTTTCGCGCTACCTGGCGGCTGCGAACTCCGCTTATCTAAATCTAAATTACACTTACAAAACCTAACTTACCTTTACAAAATATAAATTACACTTACAAAATATAAATTACACTTACAAAATCTAAATTACACAAACAAAATCTGAATTACACTTACGAAATCCCAGTCCCAGCGAGCGTTTGGTCCCATTTGGCATTAGTAGTGGTGGCTACGGCCATCTTGGCTATCCTCCTGAATCGGGATAGGCCATCCTCATCAGCTGGCTTGTCGTCCTCGTCTGGTGCAGCCACTGGGGCCACGTGGAAGTCCTTCATGAGACGTCGCTCCCACACCTTCATGCGTTTGCCGAGAACAGCTGAAACAATAACGAAGTAAGTTATAATTAACGAGACCTTAGATTTTATTCAAAAAGGTTAGCAAATTGTAAATAAGATCTTACAGTTTAATTTACGTACAGTCGAAGACAGAGATAAGTATACAGGGGGCCTCAATAAGGTTGAGATTTTCTCAAAAACTACTGGACTGAATTTAATAATTCTTTTACAGTTACATAGTTTTAACTTTTATCTATCAAACAGTGAAATAATTATTGCAATAGGTCAAGTAGTTTTTGAGAAAATCTCAACCTTTAAAACTCTCCTGTACACCTTTCTCTGTCTTCCACCGTACATAATATAACATGCGGTGGTGAGATATAGCAACCGTTTAAATATTTACATACAAAACCTACTCGTAAGTCCGTCTACCATTTGACAGACAGAGACGACTAAATGCCATCTACCGCCATCCTGAAACTGCCTGTCGCCTCCCTTCAGCTATGTCGTCCTCTCGGTATTCTTTTCTCGTGTGGTTTAGTGACCAAACCAATTTGTCAAAGTTATTCAGGCCGCCCGTAGGCCTTTGACGTGGTCTAACGACTGCTGTCAAGCGACAACAACCGGGAACATCTCCTTTGCTTTCCGAGGCACGAAGGGGCTCAGATGAAAGTGTCACTAGCGGTCACCCATCCAGGTCCTGACCTCGCCCAACGTTGCTTAACTTCTACGATCGTTTTCAACGTGTACTCCAGTGCGGATACATCTACCTTTATGTGAACGACACATCCATTCCGTTCTTCTCAAACACCTCCAGCAGCTCATATGTCAGTGCGGGGACGTCTCCCTTCAACTCATTGATGTTGTCCTCTCAGTGCTGATACGTCTCCATTTGCTCCGTAAAGATTAATCGACTCACCTTTCTCCTTGCGATCAGTAAACGAGACATCCATTCCGTTCTTCTCAAACACCTCCAGCAGCTCATATCTCAGTGCGGAGACGTCTCCCTTCAACTCATTGATGTCGTCCTCTCAGTGCTGATACGTCTCCATTTAGCTCCGTAAAGTTTAATCGACTCACCTTTCTCCTTGCGATCAGTGAACAAGACATCCATCCCGTTCTTCTCAAACACCTCCAGCAGCTCATATCTCAGTGCGGGGATGTCTCCCTTCAACTCATTGATGTCGTCCTCTCAGTGCTGATACGTCTCCATTTAGCTCCGTAAAGATTAATCGACTCACCTTTCTCCTTGCGATCAGTGAACGAGACATCCATTCCGTTCTTCTCAAACACCTCCAGAAGCTCATATCTCAGTGCGGGGACGTCTCCCTTCAACTCATTGATGTCGTCCTCTCAGTGCTAATACGTCTCCATTTAGCTCCGTAAAGATTAATCGACTCACCTTTCTCCTTGCGATCAGTGAACGAGACATCCATCCCGTTCTTCTCAAACACCTCCAGCAGCTCATATCTCAGTGCGGAGACGTCTCCCTTCAACTCGTTGATGTCGTCCTCTGTGACCGGTTCGTCGTCCATACGTCTGTGCATGGCCGACACGTAGCGCCACACTAGGGCGCGCATTACCGCCGTGTAACGAACGTCGTGCTCTTTCTCTTTCGTCTCCTAGTCGGAAAGATTGATTAAAAAGAGATTTATATTCACCATCAAATCAAAATTCATTATTAAATTAAGTAGGTACTTAATTGGAGCTCATAAATGGATACATATACTTTATACTTAATTACTATAAATTAGAACTCCCCATTGATCAAAACCACAGCCTGTATTTATGCATATAATATGTTACTGTAAATGCCCGAACTAAGGTAAATCCAAATATTTTTCAGTAAGAGTTACATGCTTACAAGTGTAAATAACTCAAAGGGGGCTTTTGAAAATGACGGGAAACGACTTGATATTATTTTATAATTTTCAGTTTAATGTCTACAGTGCTTTGTGTTTAATATCACGTTAAGTTAAACAGAAAATGTTCGCGAGTGACAGTATGGTGAAAATCATACCGAATATCAGGTATATATTCTGGCAGGGAAGAGGTGCATGTCGAGTCACAGCGCTGCACACCTCGGTGTCAGCTCAGCTGAAACATGCACCTTTTGCCACACCACTTAGCATAACTATATTAGATTATAACTTACTACTTGATTGATTTTTTGTAAGCTTATGTAATTGGTGTATGGCAATAAAGATATTTATATTCTATTCTAAAATATTGCAGGATTCATGCAGGATCTGAAATTTGGCGCTATAGTCAAGACTCCCACTACGAGCTCGGGAGTGAACGTGACTGTCGAGGTGCTTCGTCCAGAGTGACGACGCTACGGCGACTCCTCTGGATGAAGACAAGAAGACGCGGATACGCAGGGTGACGAAGATACGGCGACTCCCCTGGATGAAGAGAAGACGATATGATATTCTGAATATACTGTAACATGACATTGGCAAATGACGGACAGTCGAGTCCATAAATAAATAAACTCAAACTTACTTTTTCTTTCTCTTTCCTAATTTGATCTTTCTTCCTAAGTCCCATCATCTTAAGAAGCAGCTTAGGAGTGGGCAGGATGTTGAAGGGCGGCGGTAAGGTGGCACTCTCCTCGAAGTAACTCATCCAGAGGCGAGTGCGAGCAAACTTCCATTCCACGTCCGAGTGTTCCTGGGAAAATTGTTAGCGGTTTAGCCTCTTAACCATAAACGTGACTTAATTTAAGGATTTTCGGTGGTTTAGCAACTGTTAAAATAAGCCATCTTTGGCTGTTATTCTTAAACGGTAAAGTTTTGTAAAGTTAAAGGATTTGTAAAGTTACGCCACAGTTAAGCCACCCTGTCCCTTACTATCTTAACCTTCTTTAACGAAGTGTGAAAGGGATAGCAACACGATTTAAAGGAAGTGAGATTTAACTAGGTTTATGAATAACAGCATTTGTGGCTACGAGTTTTCATAAACCTAGTAAATTAATTAATTATAAATTATGTAATTACTCAAATTCATGTCTAACATTGCAGTTAGATATCATGTTTTTAATTGATTGCATTGATGATGAAATTTTTCTCCATTCATCATTTAGATTTTCGTTTCGCATAGCGCATATGCAAGAAAATATCAAGTTAGAGTTACTCATACCTACCTCGAAAAACCGAGAAGAACTTATATATCCACCTACAGAAAACATTACAAAACACATGGAATGCCAGCTACTCTGGCCAAGTAGCTATTAGTGTATTTTTCTCCAACACACCTCGACTAAATTACGCCATTACAGTACAGCAATGTGAAAATGCGCAATTTCTTCCTCTAATAGAGTTAAAAATACTAAACTTCAGTGTTTCTCAAACTGGCAGATTCTAGGGAACCCCACAGGTAGTGTGCCTCGCCATTTTACAAGCACTATTAATTATTTTATTTACCTGCGCTGCAAACCAACAAAACCTTAGATACTTATACTTATGTAAAAGAAAGCTAAAGACGTGTCAAACCCCTTGAAGACCCCCCTTGAACCCCTGGGAAGGAGCATGTTGGGAAAAAGATTGTCAGACAGAATAAGAACAACAATTATCAGAGAGCACACAATAACAAGACGTTACTGTCAACACAAGAAAGCTTAAATGGAAATGGGCAGGACATACAATTAGGGGACAAGCAAATGGTCGAAAACCAATATGTATTGGTTCCCAAGAGACAGGGGGCTGAGCCGCGTCGATTTTTACTAGCCGTCAATGTCAGAGCCGGCTAGCCCCCCTGAAAAAGAAACAGATTTAGGCCATTCAGGTCGAGATAAAAGCTGTAGCAGGTGGAACATGGACCAGAATAGCGTCAAACAGAGAGGAATAAGGCAAACATACAGGTTTAAGAAAACATTGTATATCTGAAATAAAAAGGCTATAATTATAATGTAATTCGTCTTGTTTGTGTTTGTGCCTGAATAAATAAATGTACTTAAGTAATTTCTTTCTTTCAAGCAATTCTGTAATTAGAAAGACATATAAAGTCAATATTTATAGCGATCCCACTGTGGTTACTAATAGTTGGATACAAAATAAATATCTTAGTAAAATAGGGGGGCAGAGCCTTTAAAGAAGGACAGTTTGAAATACGCTGGCCTAGTATGTTGTCTCGAATAGTGAAAAGAAAATTAAGAAACTTGTACAAGGAAAACTTAAGTGTTAAAAGTTTCCACGATTTATAGACTGCTAAGTATTTTTGCGAAAATTTATGAAAAACAATTTTGGAAATGCATTCAGAGCCATTTAACAAACTATGAACTTTAATTCCGTGCGTACATTTGAAAAAGTTTTGGGAATGATTTAGAGCTCGCTTTAACTTATTTTGAATGTGCATTTGTTCTCTTGTATTTTCCATTAAAGTTCATTGCTATTATTTTCGACTACGAGTTCCGCAATCCAAAACTAAAGACTAAACCCGGTTCTCTTGAAAATGGCGGGAAACGTCGGTTGTGAAATTATTTGATAATTTTCAGTTTAATGTCTACAGTGGGTGTTTTGTGTTTAATATCACGTTAAATTAATCAGAAAATGTTCGCGAATGACAGTATGGTGAAGTTATTGGAGAATTCAAGCAGGATCTGAAGTTTGGCGCCATGGTCAAGATTCCCACTACGAGCTCGGGAGTGAACGTGACTGTCGAGCTGCTTCGTCCACAGTGATTGACGCTACGACGTCTCCTGTGGATGAAGACAAGAAGACGCGGCTACCCAGGGTGACAACGCTACGGCGACTCACCTGGAGGAAGATAGAAAACTATTATACATTGAATTTTCTGTAACATGACATTGGCAAATGACGAACTGTCGAGTCCATTAATAAAATAAATAAATAAATAAAATAAAAATACTAAACCCTTTATGGATACTTATAATACTATTTGCTAAACACTAACAAAATCTCGCTAAACTGAATATTAGAGGTGTAAAAGTAACGAAAAAAGCGTACCGGTATGTATTCGTTACTATAACAATTAGTATTCGTTACGTTACTCGTTACTTCTGCGGGGCCGTGAGCTTATGTTATATCACAATAACATTAAATTATACTTTACTTTAATAAACAAACATCGTTCTTTGTAACGTAAGTTTTTAAATTCACCGAATAAGCGCACTTTAGCGCACTAATGAGTAAAACGATCATCAAACGTTTCAATACACGCATCAACGGTACTTGCGTGAACTGAAACAGTGTATGTAACCCATACTACGAAAAATGCGAGTAACGAAATGCATTCGTTACTCGCAAATATGCAGGTCTCAGTGGAGACTGCATATTTGTGCCGTTTGGTGTGGAGACCCTGGGACCGTGGGGACCAGGCGCACACAGCATCCACAAAGAGATCTCTGTGCGCCTGGTGGATGTGTCTAATGACCAGAGGGCTGGCGCATACCTCGCGCAACGCATTAGCCTCGCAATCCAGCGAGGCAATGCAGCCAGCCTTCTGGGGACACTCCCCGCGGTCGGTGATTTAGGGCAAATTTTTTATTTATAGTTTTTATTTGTATATTTACTGTTTCCGTAATATAATATTTTGTAGTTTAAATTAAATAAACAATGCATTCGTGTGTAACGTTTCGTTACTTTGTACTAGATGCAGCACCCGTTACTCAGTACCGAATACATACGGTTTGCTACAGCTCTACTAAATATTGGTGAGTATCGTAGAGAGGTGAGTATAGTTAATTAGGTATATTTTTTAATTTCATTTATGATTTGATCTTTAACTCAATCAAACAACGATTATATTTTATCACACTTTAAACAAAGAAAAAGATACTGCACGTTCGCCGGTGAGAGTCGAAACTTATATCACTGGCTCTACGAAGCCTAGCTACCCGGTGGGGTTGACGCCACGCGTCCAATTTAGTCACTGCTTCCCATTGATCTCCTATAAACAACTAGATACACAGTCTGCCTTCTAAAAATGTCCGACCCCAAAGAAGGTCCAAACGGATGAATGGACCCTCATTTGCTTTATTGGACATTATTTGGACGTTAACAATGTACCCTTATTTGGACGTTTCTTAAATAGTATTAGTAAAACCTTTGTGTAAGTATCTAATTGTTTATAGGAGATCAATGCTGCTTCCTTACCATTTGTATAAATAATTGGCTTTGCATGAGATTCTATTTAAATTATTTTAAATTAGGTAAATGCGTTATTACGCTAAACATGTTTCCTGAACACAATTTGTATTTACAGTTCAATAAACGCGTTTAAGAACTCAAATGATGTGCGAGATGCTAAATATGTTTAGGGATTTAAATGCGTTTAGGATACTGCTGAATAATATGTTAAGAGTTAAGGCGCTATATGGTTGTCAAAAATAAAAATACGCCAACAAAAATCAGATTTTTTTTAAACAAGTTCTCGTATTTATAGTACCCTACATTTTGATATAGGTATATTTATTATGAATAACTATTTCGGTTTACATATAATCTTCATTTTAAAAGACATGGAAGGGGTATGTTTGTTATTTTTATCTATCGAGCGAAGTTTGTCTAATCGTGTATCGGTATTCATCAGTCCTTCATAAATATCCCAAGATAGCTCTTTTTTCAGACATTTCATTTTAGTAGTTAGTGTCGTAGCCTTGATCGAAAAACTGTAAACCCGCGCATACAAACGTTACCCCGGCGCCAGACATGTACGCAAAACTTCGCAAAGATGCTTAAATTCGATGTTCATTGACGATTTTATATGATCTTATAGTTATAGACTCTGTACAAAGGTTTCAACGGTAGATAAAACTTTGCAAAGATGCTGTCGCTGGCTTCACGCAAGTCGCCCTAAGTACTTGATAACTCCAATCAGCTACATTTCGCCATTTATGACATATACATATTCTAAAACCAATACTCACATCAATCATAGCATAGGAGTTGGACATCATAGCGATGAGGAGGTTCAGAAGCACGATGACGTTGATGACGGAGTAGGACCCGAACATCAGGAGCCCCCAGAACCGCGTGTAGCTCTTGATGCCGGCCAGCTCGAAGTTCTCCAGCCCCACCATGCCGAAGGAGGCCCAGAAGAGGGATTGGGAAGCCTCGAAGACGCTGTTAGGGAATTAGAGAGTATGACGAAGATGGTTGTTTATTACCCGACTGCGAAAGAAGGAGGGTTATGTTTTTCGAGTGTATGTAAGTATGTATACCGCAGCCCAAATCAAGTGTCTTATTTTGTAAACAAAAACTACCCTACCCTACAAACATTTTAAGCTGTTCTGTGATTAATTGAATTAGACATATATGCCTATTATGTTTGTCTAATTCTTTGGCACGCTCTGCAGGCTAAATGGCTTGATAGATTTTAACATATGAGGTGTCGTTAGATTCGTCTTGACTGTAGGAGTGACATAGGCTATAAACATTAATCAAAGCGGCGTAAATTTGTGGCAGTCGATTTTTTGTTTGTTTGTTTTTTGACAGTTCTTGTCAGTTTTTGACAGTTCTTGTTAGATTTTGACAGTTTAGAACTAGCGATAACAATCCTTCGTAAGTAATTTTGAACCTATTGCATTCAACATTATGGGAATTAATACTTTAACGTTGTGAGATTTCAACATTTGTCATGTTTGCTTTTGAATGCTTGCTTGACATGATTAAAATTAGAAAGTTGAAAGTTTAATGGGATCAATTTTGTCCAGAAAGTTCAACTTTCAAAATAAATTACAAAGTTGAATTAATTATTTAGGTCCAATTAGTTGAACTTTGTGGAATATACGACAATTTCTCAATTCGCTAACTATATGATTGTATAATGAATAGATGAGAACAAGCTTATACAAGGAAAGTCAATGTTTATTAAAATCTAAAATAACATCTTAACAAATACCTACACAATCATCTTATCAAAACTAAAACCAAGTAAGGAAAGCATAGCATCTATCAATAATCTTGACAAAATATTTCTAATAGCAATAGCTATTTCACAAATCAACAACAATGTGTGAAAATTCTTCTAAAATTACATATGAGCTTAATGGCATAAAAATAATTCTTAATAGGCGTGATAGCTCATCGTCTGTCTTAACGTCATGCAGTCCACCTCATCTATTTTCAAGGTGTTCATCTTGACATTGATGTCCTCCTCCAGTTGTATCTGCGTCTGCAGCAAGTATCGCAGCGCCGCGCTGGCCTCGTGCAACATCTGCTGCAGCTGCTCCGCGCTCTCTCGCAGCAGCGCGCACTCGCGGCCCAGCGACTGCGCGGGCGGGTCGCGCACCCGCTCCGCGCCCGCCCGCTGCGCGCGCCGCCCCAGCCGCGTGTGCGCCAGCGCAGTGTGGCCCTCCTTCACAGTCAGCGCACGCTGCAGCTCCAGTATGTTACTCTGCATTGCAACTATCTTCTCAGTGGTCTCGCGGTGCATGTCCTCCAGCTTCGCCTTAGCACCTTTAGTGTCCTTAATGCGCTCCTTGAACGCGTGATTGCAGTTATTATATGCTGTCCAAAGATCATCATTGACCTGCTTCAAAAGGGTGTCGATGTACATTTTTATAGGACGAGCACTAGTCACTTCTTTAGCGGCTTGTTGTATGTTCTTGGCTGAGTACGCGTTGTATTCGTCTGCGGAGATGTCAGCCGAGTCTAAGCTGGAGTAGCCTTCGTATATAGCGAGGCAGAGGTCCGTGTGTTTGAGCGCGAGCGCGCCTCTGTCGCCGTCTATGGCGGCCTGCTTGTCCTGCAGGTCGCGGTCGAGCAGGTATCGCGCGGCGCGCAGGCGGCGCGTCTGCTCGCTCAGCTGCTCCAGCGCGCGCCGCAGCAGGCTCTGGCCGCCGAGGATACTCGTCACCTCTCGTTGGAGTGCGTGCTCCACCTCGTCCACGACCAGGTCGATTCCGAGGCGGCCGTCTCGCAGCATGAGGCACTTGCGACAGATATTGAGAGCGTTGCTCTGTAGCGACGCGAGGCAGTCTTGCAGCCTCGTCTTGTACACGCTCAGCGCCTCGAGTTCGAGGCATACTTCCTTGCGTTGGATTTGTAGCTCATTTTTATTGAACTCGACGTCGCCGATTCGTTCTTCGAGGCGTCTGTCGGTTGTTGCCTTCATGATGTGTGATCTCTCGGCTGTTTCCTCGCGTACTCTTTGGCTCTCGCCTATGATCCTGTCTGCTAGTTGTTGCTGGTCTTCCGTGTTCCTGCATCGCTGTTCGTTGCTGAGTGTCCATTCCTCGAGAGTAAACTTGGGTGTTCTCGGTGGCATACAAACTAGAGCTTGCTCGGATAGTCTGGTAGTAGCCACTGACGCCCCAATGACGTGGCGAATTCCAAACTGAGCGTCGCACATTGTTCTCCAGAGTAATTTAAAAACTAAAACTCCGAAAATGCGTAAACAGGAAGCTTATGAATCAAATTGTTTCAAATGTCAAAAATTGACAAAACAATTTCAAAGTTGCCATGGAAACGAAGCTAAATTGCATGAAAGGAAACGGAGCATGTGAAAAGATCGAACAAACAAAGAGACTACTTATTATCATTTCGTATATTGATCGTTTGCAGATTAGTTCGATAATGGATAGATTAATAGTAAGAAATATGTGGTTATTCATTATGTTGTTTTATTAATAAACGTAGGAATTAATTTATTTGACGCTAGGCAATTGGTGTATTTTTTATTGTTCTTACCCTTTCCAACTTTATATTAGCATCTATTTTGTAAATGTGGTAATACATTAAAAATATGTGTTTTGACATCGTTTGTCACTTTGTGGTTTATTGATTATTTTGTATGTTACTTTGCTTTTATACTTTACGCATTTAATTATGTACATAATTTCCACATGAAAAATGGGTGAGGCCCAGCATGGAGTGCGCCATGTCATTGGCGCCGCGGTGGACACCACGCGCCTGGCTGAGCAGGCCGTCGTCTGCATGCCGCCCAGAACTGCCAAGTTCACCATGGCCGAGTGGAAGCTCAGCAACGACCAACGGTGCCGGAACACAGAGGACCAGCAACAGCTAGCAGAGAGGATCCTATGCGAGAGCCAAAAAGTACGCGACGAAACCGACGAGAAATCCCAAATAATGAAATCAACAACCGACAGACGCCTCGAGGAACGAATCGGCGACGTCGAGTTCAATAAAAACGAGCTACAAATCCAACGCAAGGAAATATGCCTCGAACTCGAGACGCTAGGCATGTACAAGACGAGGCTGCAAGACTGCCTCGCGTCGCTGCAAAGCAACGCTCTCAACATCTGTCGCAAGTGCCTCATGCTGCGAGACGGCCGCCTTGGAATCGACCTGGTCGTGGACGAGGTGGAGCACGCGCTCCAACGAGAGGTGACGAGTATCCTCGGCGGCCAGAGCCTGCTGCGGCGCGCGCTGGAGCAGCTGAGCGAGCAGACGCGCCGCCTGCGCGCCGCGCGATACCTGCTCGACCGCGACCTGCAGGACAAGCAGGCCGCCATAGACGGCGACAGAGGCGCGCTCGCGCTCAAACACACGGACCTCTGCCTCGCCATATACGAAGGCTACTCCAGCTTGGACTCGGCTGACATCTCCGCCGACGAATACAACGCGTACTCGGCAAAGAACATACAACAAGCCGCTAGAGAAGTGACCAGCTCTCGTCCCATTAAAATGTACGTCGATATGATTTTGAAACAAGTTATAGATGATCTTTGGACAGCATATAATAACTGCAATCACGCGTTCAAGGAGCGCATTGAGGACACTAAAGGTGCTAAGGCGAAGCTGGAGGATATGCACCGCGAGACCACTGAGAAGATAGTTGCGATGCAGAGTAACATACTGGAGCTGCAGCGTGCGCTGACTGTGAAGGAGGGCCACACTGCGCTGGCGCACACGCGGCTGGGGCGGCGCGCGCAGCGGGCGGGCGCGGAGCGGGTGCGCGACCCGCCCGCGCAGTCGCTGGGCCGCGAGTGCGCGCTGCTGCGAGAGAGCGCGCAGCAGCTGCAGCAGATGTTGCACGAGGCCAGCGCGGCGCTGCGATACTTGCTGCAGACGCAGATACAATTGGAGGAGGACATTAATGTCAAGATGAACACCTTGAAAATAGATGAGGTGGACTGCATGACGTTAAGGGAGACGATGGATTATCATGCTTATTAGCTTCATTTTTGCGAAATTTTATTTGCTAGTATTGAGATTTCTATATAAAATCGGTTCGGTAGGTATTTGCCTTTACATTTTATTTCTAGATATAATTAGTTATTTCGTACTAGCCGTACCCGCAACTTGGTATACGTAAAGTATCAGGTTATTACTATAGACCTCCACGAAGTACTTACTTTTAATGTACTGGAGGCAGCTCATCCTCTCTGGTTATTTGGTTCCACATCACATTATTACGCACAGACCACTTACCCCATAGACATGAAATCGGTACAAATATGCAAGCGCAAAATTCTGTCAACGATGAGCGCATAGAGACGAACGGGGGACAGGGGTGCCGTATTAAAGAGATGAGATAATATCTCTAGGTTACACGCGAAGCAATTTTGCGTTCATGTGCAGGCAGACACAGGCGCCCTCCTGTCACAGGTCTATGGGGTAAGTGGTCTGTGCGTTGTATTTAAAGTTGAACTGTAGAACAAAGAATATACACTCCTAGCTAATTTACGTAACACAGAAGCGTTTAGCACCTACACCCAGCCTAGACCAATCAAAAACTAAAGAAAAAGGAAGGACACCGCAATGGACGAACCACAAGGTTCACAGGGTATAGCTCCTACCGGGGGGTGACCGCGACTTCAATCGTTTTCGTTATCGTTTTCAATTTGACACTTGAACGATATACATTGCTGCGATTCGTTATCGTTTGTTAAAACTTGCAAAAACATAGCAGCAATGTATAGCGTAGATGTCAAATTGAAAGCGATTACGATAACGATTGGAAGTCGCGGTCACCCCACAGGACCGCGACTCACTTCCCGAAACTTCGCCATTTCATGCACGAGTCCCCGAAATTGTCCCAGTCCGGCAGCCCCCCGGGCAGGACGTAGCATTTGCGCTTCTCCAGATCCGCGAAATACCACAGAAGCTGGTTCAGACCTAGATTTATGTTAATTACGCAAAATATGAGAATTTCCATTTATGATCGAACTATCGATACTACTAAAAAACCATTAGTATTAGTTATTAAATATGCTAATGGCATTCCATAACTTATTATAATACGATATCAACCACACGATAGGTAATTATGTTACGTTTCTTATCTTATCTTATCCTGATTGGGTGCCAATGTGGCGGCACTTCGACCCATTGGGATCTTTTGTGCTCTCCCCTTTCCTTTATGCTCCTTCCTCCTCCCTAAAGATATAACTCAGTAGGTCCGCTATGCAGCTCATGGGAAGGAGCCTGTAGTCTTCTGGTTCCGGATAGGCCGACCCCAGGAGACTCATTCGCTTTCTAGCCAGTGAGTCATGTTACGTTACTCAATCATCAATGTGGTTGAACTTACCGCAAGCGAACGCGAAGAGCACCAAACTATAGATGAAGAAGAACTTGACAATGTCGATGACCATCCGGCCAAGGGAGATCTGCAGCGGCCCCAGGTGCGGGTTGATGGAGAACAGGTGGACCAACTTCAGAGCACTGCGGACAACATACTCACTGTTATATTTAACACGCTCACAGTCCCTGTACAAAAAATGTTTTGATTTCCTTTTAACGCCTATTATTTCAATCTTTATACAAGTCGAAAACATCTTTGTTATATGAGCACTTCAACACTGGGTGGAGCCTACGGGTGGAGCACTCTGAGTTTATGACAGTTTTTGACAGTTGTGACAGTTTTTGACAGTTTGTAAGAGTTTGTAACAGTTTGTAAGAGTTTGTAACAGTTTGTAAGAGTTTGTAACAGTTTGTAAGAGTTTGTAACAGTTTGTACCAGTTTGTAACAGTTTGTACCAGTTTGTAACAGTTTGTAACAGTTTGTAACAGTTTGTAACAGTTTGTAACAGTTTGTAACAGTTTGTAACAGTTTGTAACAGTTTGTAACAGTTTGTAACAGTTTGTAACAGTTTGTAACAGTTTGTAACAGTTTGTAACCGATTGTAACAGTTTGTAACAGTTTGTAACAGTTGGTGACAGTTGGTGACAGTTTGTGACCGTTTTTAACAGTTGTGGTTGTGACAGCTTGCGACAGTTTGTGGCCGCTTGTGACAGTTTGTGGCAGTTTGGTGACAGTTTGTGACAGTTGTGACAGTTTTTGACAGTTGTGACAGTTTTTGAGAGTTATTCTCAGTTTTGACAGTTCTTGTCAACATGCTGGCGCAGTTCCGTGTCGTCGCAGTTCAGTGTTGAGACTAAGAGGGTCTCGGTCAGGGTAATAGTGTTCTGTGGTCTCGGTAGTTCGGTCCCGGACAAAATCACCGAACTAATGGGACTAGAGGGATTACCTTGGGTAGTCCTACCTGAACACGTTAGCCGCAGCAAACAACCCCTCAGCAATGAGTTGCGGGTCGAACGCGTCCCACTGCTCCCTGGGTATGAACTTGGTCTGCGGGTCCCTCCGGATCTCGGCCGTCTGCTGAAGGTACGCAGCGAACCGGAGCAGCGTCACGGCAGCGTAGAGCGAGTTCCGGGTGAAGTCGATGAAGTTCCACATGTTACGGAGGTACGAGCGGATGCCTTCGATGAAGATCTCCTGAGTTTCTTCCCAAATGAAGCCTGGTAAAGGAAAAGATACCAAGAACGATATGAAGAAAATACGAAAATTATTGTAAAAAAACCAAAAACCCGACTGACATTGCCACATTTCAATGGAGCTTTGCCCCACCTTTGGTCACCTACGTGACCAATGAAACTAATATATCATTTTGTTGGGGACTTTTTACAGGTTTCATATTGCATAATCATAATGAGTAGGAGTTGCGAGAGTAGTAAAAAATGATAACAAAGACAATGAATAATTCGCTTCGATTTCATACTATATTCTGAATTCTTAATTAAGCTGTTTTTTGGACTCGCATGTTGTACAAAACTTTATTTTAAATTTAAACCAATAATTTTAATAAAAAACGGAGATATTTCTACATTTATTCGTTATCTTGCTCGTCATGCGGTTGATTTATGGTGGGGTAGAATTTGGCATTGTCATTTAAGCCCTCTATAAATGTCACTGTAGGAGTGACGATCAAGACGAATCTAACGACACCTCATATGTTAAAATCCATCAGGTCGTTGCCAAAAAACTTAAGACTGTGTTTTAATTTTAGAATTAAAACTATAGTGAGCCATTACTACAATATAATAAACGGATATCACTCACTTATATTGTTGAAGTCGGCAATTAGACCGATAGTTTCGACCGATTTCGACGGTCTTTCTCAAGGTGAGCGCGCCACGCCCGCGTCGCCGGTGACATTTCTGCACTACGGATCAGCGCCCTAATTGCCGACTTTGACAATATAAGTGAGTGATATCCGTTTATAAATAATAATGTGTTTTAATTTAACTGATGATACTTTTTAATTCTATATTATTTCCACGTGTGCCGCATGCAGCCGGACCGATGGGCCCGGACTGTCACAGAATGGGTACCATTGGACGGTCGCCGGCGTCGGGGCAGACCTCGGCGTAGGTGGAGAGACGATGTCGTTAGATACAGGGATGGGTGGCTGGAAGAGGCTCAGGACAGGGATGGATGGAAGAGGAGGGGGGAGACCTTTGCCCAGTAGTGGGACAATTTATAGGTGTACAAAAAAAAGAAAAATATTTCTAATAAATATTAGCCAAGGGCCCTCGTCTGGCGATGCCCTTGCTTACAAGTCAACCTAAAAAAAGCATGTAAAAAAACTCCTCACCTGCCACATAGATCACGACCACCAGCTCCAAGTACGTAGGACCATTACCCCTCTGCTTGAGGAGTTCCTTCTCCAGCTCTTGCACCATCCACTCGGGGCCGAACAGCTGGATCGCCTGCACCTCAGCTCTTTGAGACACCAGAATCAGGATCACTGGCAAACACAAACTGCCCCCTTACCATGAAGTCTCATTGCAGGATTACTTCAATAATACTTTGTTATTTCGTACCATGACGTCCTTAATAAGTTGACTTTAAGGTCGTCATCGTACGAAATAAAGTATTATTGAAGTAATCCTGCTATAAGAGTTCAAGGTAAGGCCCCTGAAGGCTTAAAATATGCTTACGCTATATTTTGCATTTAAAAATGTCCCTACCCATAATTTTACCTGATACAAAATTAAACAAAAGATTAAAGTAATTAAAATATAGAACAGATAAATATAGATTTAAGGGCCTTCCATGAGCCAACTAGCGCCGCCAATCTTGAAAAAATAATATTTTCCAATATAATCAATATTATTAAAAAAGCTATTTACAAAATGTTTATTAGGATCATAGATCTCCTATAAACAACTAGATACACAGTCTGCCTTCTAAAAATGTCCCGAGCGCAAAGAAGGTCCAAACTGATGAATGGACCCTCGTTTGCTTTATTGGACATTATTTGGACGTTAACAATGGACCCTTATTTGAACATTTTTTTAAATGGCTTTAGTAAGACCTTTGTGTATCTAGTTGTTTATAGGAGATCAATGATTAGGATGAATACTATTGATTAGATGATTTAGTAGTAGTACGATAATACGAAGTAGGATTGTACGAATTATTTAGTATTAGTATGATAGTACGAAGTAGGATAGTACGAAGTAGGATAGTACGAAGTAGGATAGTACGAAGTAGGATAGTACGAAGTAGGATAGTACGAAGTATGATAGTATAAAGTATCATAAGACCACCTTAAAGCAAAGTACCAGTATACTCACGTAAAAAGAACAAATAACTCGAGGCATGTATCAAGAACTTCATGAACGGTTTCCGCATCAGCTTGCCGGTGCCACAGTTTGGCGCCACCATGTACAGCGTGCAGTAGAACGGGAACAGCAGGGCCACTCGGCAGATGATCATTATTTTCTCCATGGCCGACTTGCGCCGGAAGCCGGGGACGCCTTCGTACCAGAGAGCGGCTAACAGTTGTTGGATGTTCGGGTGGGCTACGAACTGGTGAAAATTATGAGAATCAGAATTATCTCTTTATTTTAAGTACCATTTGTTAAATAGGTAATTAAATAAAAGTACCTTTTTCTGTTTAAATCTAATAGCTATTTCCAATCTCGCGAGCTTCATATGTTCTCCCTCGGCGAATGGCGAGGATTCCTCAGGGTCGTGGTTGAGGATGATGGCCAGCTCCTGGGAACTCCTGGACTGGTCCAACAGGTCTACGGCAAACTGCTGCGCTTGGCGACGGAGCTCTAGGTACTGCGACTTACTTTCCTAGTGTGACAGAGTGTTAAGTTTTAAACGTCAATTAGGTACATATTTTATTTTTATTCTTATGTACTTACGTAAGTATACAATTCAGTGTTTTTAACAGATTTAATATTAGAATATTATTATATTTTATCTATCTCTTTCACAGACATACACACATGCGCTCTGACACACATACCTACACTCAACACTATACAATTCCTACTTCATATTATCTTACTTCGTACTATTACATTTTCAACTTCCTCCTATCACACTTCTACTGTTCCATTTCCTACTATCCCACTTCCTACTATCCCACTTCCTACTATCACACTTCCTACTACCACACTTCCTACTATCACACTTCCTACTATCACACTTCCTACTATCACACTTCCTACTATCCCACTTCCTACTATCACACTTCCTACTACCACACTTCCTACTATCACACTTCCTACTATCACACTTCCTACTATCACACTTCCTATTATCCTGCATACCCTTGTCAGTAGACAAAGTAGTCAACCATACCTGTTCCGCAAAAGCCAAGTTCCTGAGCTCCCAGGACAGCTGGAAGGCGGTGAGGATGGGGTCGGTGGACGACAGCGCGATGAGAGAGGGAGATGCAAGAGCGCGGTACGCGTTGAGTCGAGCCAGGGAGTGACGCAGGGAATCCTCGGTGGAATCGCGGATGCATTCTTCGCAACCGCACCTGATAAAATATAGGTAATAAAAGAAAGGAAAGGAATTATGTTACAGAATTAATTAACATACTATGACATGATATAACATGACCTAATGTGAGTGGCGGTAACTCCCCGACAAGTAAGATCGATCAACGAATCCAGCTACAGCCATCGAACGCACCGTCGTCGACGGCGGGACACGTTATGTCGGAGCGCGCACAGAGGGCGCTCATCCGCAGTGCGCGAAGAAACGTCAACGGCGGCGCGGGCGTGGCGCGCTCACCTTGAAAAAGACCGTCGAAATCGATCGAAACTGTCGGTATAATTGCCGACTTCAACAATATAAGTGAGCGATATCCGTTTATATACAGGCTGTAACGTAAAGGGTATATGAAGCCGAAGGGAGGGTGTTCAGTATCGGTAACTGAACAACTTTTGTTCTACGACTTCTCGATTTTCGCGAATTTATTTTTTGACTTTTCATACATTTCGCACCGGTCAGCTGATCGAGTTGTATGATACATTAATTTATTTTTATTTTTTATTCGAAAAGTCGTAGAACAAAAGTGGTTCAGTTAGTAACAGCTCAGACTTCCGTTTACGATGACTTCCATTACATCCTGTATGTTATTATACAGGGTGTAACGTAAATGGTATATGAAGCCGAAGGGAGGGTGTTCAGTATTGGTAACTGACAGTTAAGTCAAGGAAGTCTGAGCTGTACATTTTTCTCTGTTTGGTACCTGACGTCGTGAGGGTCGGGCAGCGTGGCTCCCCGGTCCAGCAGGATCTTGATGATCTCGTAGTTGTTCTTATGGGCGGCCAGCATCAGCGGCGTGATATCGGGAGTGAACATCGCGGTGTTGGGATCCACTTTCTGCCAACTCTGTAGGTACACACGAAGACAGAGATAAGTATACAGGGAACATGAATAAGGTTGAGATTTTCTCAAAAACTTCTGAAATGACAATGCCAGATTCTGCCCCACCATCAACCGCAAGATGTACGAGATAACGAATAAATGTAAACCATCTCCGTTTTTTATTAAAATTATTTGTTTAAAATAAAGTCTTGTACATACGTCTATCGAGTCGAAAAAAACCTCCTAATTAAGAATTCAGAAAATAGTAAGAAATCGAAGCGAATTATTCATTGTTTTTGTTATTCTTCTATAGGAGTTGCGAGAGCAGTAGAAAATGATACTGATTATGATTATGCAATATGAAACCTGTAATAAGTCCCCAACAAAATTATAGATACGGCTTTAATGGTCACGTAGCAAAGCTCCATTGAAATGTGGCAATGTCTTTTAAGTAGTAATTCTTTTACAGTTAGTTAGTTTTAACTTTTTAACTATGTAAAAGTGAAAGAATTCTTGCAATAGGTCAAGTGGTTTTTGAGATAAGCTCAACCTTAAAAACACTCCTGTACACTTTTCTCTGTGTTAGACTTAAGACCGTACAGTCGAAGAAAGAGATAAGTATACAGGGGCCTCAATAAGGTTGAGATTTTCTCAAAAACTACTGGACCGAATTTAATTATTCTTTTACAGTTACGTAGTTTTAACTTTTATCTATCAAACAGTGAAAGAATTTTTGCAATAGGTCAAGTAGTTTTTGAGAATATCTCAACCCCCAAAACTCTCCTGTACACCTTTCTCTGTGATCCACCGTATACATCCAAAATGATAATGACTCACGTATTTGTCTCCCGGCTTATGTATCAGCTCCTCATGTTCCAACAGCAACTCGACTGCTTCCACGAACTCCGCATTGATGGCTTGCAGCAGCGCGTCCTTGGTGTCCACCCCCATGATGACGAGAAGTTCCACCATCTCCATGTTCTCACCGTCTATGGCAAGGGTGAGGGCGCCGCGGCCGAGGGAATCCACGCAGTTCACCTCGATGTGCTTGTGGCGGTGAGCTTTTTGCAGGATCCTTGGTGGAAGAACGGACATACTTAAGGCTTAAGGTAAAGCTTTTACGGTACTTTTGCAGTCTACGCACCAAATCCGCCAACACAGCCTATATCTACTTCATGGTGGCACTTCACTTGGCTATTCGTATTTGTCATAATTGCCCTGTGTGGTTGATATGCTTGACAATATATTCACCATATTTGTATGTACAGAAGTATCTGACAAATACGACAAACAACCAATAGCGAATACGAACAGTCAAGTGAATGGGAGCATGACACCAAGCCGCCAGGCCGTGTCGGTGGCTGTCTGAGGTTTTGGTGTATAGAGTCTATTACCGCTCCCCCACATCGAAAGCGCGGGCGCGGTCTCGGAGGCGGCGCAGTAAACTTAAACTCTTCCAGGTAGAATCGCGCGAACACATTCATAGTGAACCCCGCGCACTCCCGCTAGAACCAGGGTCCTAACCATTCATTAGGTACTCTAAGTCCCTAATCGTGGCTTCACTTGGCTATTCATATTTGCGTAATTATCATAATTGCCATGTGTGGTGGTATTCTTGACAAAATATTCGTCTTATTTTTATGTAGCTACGTGATGCTGGCACTTCACTTAACTATTCGTATTCGCTATTGGATGTTTGTCGTATTTGTCAAGTACTTGACGTATATACAAATAAGACGAATATTTTGTCAAGAATACCAAGCACACATAGCAATTATGACAATTACGCAAATACGAATAACCAAGTGAAGTGCCACCGTAGACGGCTTCTCTGTCTACGAGTGCCACCATCAATTATTTGGCAAATACGACATACAACCAATAGCGAATACGAATAGCCAAGTGAAGTGCCACCATAAGACGAATATGAATTCGAGTGAGGGTAGCTCTGTTGGAATAGAGCGTGCCACGGTCGTGACGATTTTTTTTCTTTTTTTAGTATTTTCGACCACGTCGTGACTCTTAAATAATCATTTATAAATCTAACCTACCTACCTACCTTAGGTCCGTATTAATAAATCACTCTCAGCTCAAAAGTCAATCTTGCGAACGACCTCAAGATGGCGTTCCTATTAATAAACGTAACTTAGGTGCGCGTTTAGGAATCGGGTGTCACGTGAGTAACGCCGTATTAATAAACAAAACTCAGTTCTCAAGAGAACTGTCAAACTCGCACTTGAGAATATATTTGCTGATTGCAGTCGAACCGCGACTTGAGGAAGACGTCACGTGATACGCCCTCATGATTGGTTTATTAATAAATGATATACTTGAGATGGTGATCACGTCTTGAGAGTGTATCAGCTGAATTCGCCTTTGAGGGCGGGTTTGAGCTCAGGCTATTAATACGAGCCTAAAGCTCGGTATCGAATGAGTACAGACCTTGAGAGTGTCTTGAAGTAAATATTTCCTTATAAATTTCCACTTCTAATTTAACGCTTTGGACTGTCAGTCACAAATTGACAAATTCGTAACAATCGGATTATTGTCGAACAATATTAAATTGTAGAGCTCCCTTGTTTGTGTTTGTATAGGTACGAAGGGGATTGCCAAATTGATTAAGTTTTAAATGACCTTTAAGGCTAAACTCTGTTTAAATATGGCGGATTTCATCAATTTTGTCGTATTAATTCAAGGCCAGCATGTATACTTCCTAATTACTGTATATGTTCCTAATTATTTTTAGATTCATTATCTGATGATTATAAAAAATAGTGGGCTGATGCCCGTATCAGTCCACTGCTGGACGCATGCATCTCCCAAGAAATGACCTTAACCCGATTCTTGGATTTTTGACATCCAGTGCCTAGCACCTTGCGCAGACTATCCCTCCATCTGGTTGGGTCCCAGACCATGTTTCCTCAGTGGCCTCCAATCGAGAACTCCTCTACACGTTCTAGATTGCATAGCGTATCATCATCATCAGTCTATATATATATACAGACATTCCCTTACATCGAGGGAGCTCGGGCCATCATAGGGCCCAGTGAGGATTAGCATATTTCACATGCCTTAGCGTATATGCAAGATAAATTCAAGTCTTGTTTTTCTAGTATTACTTAGATACAAATATTTTCAGTGGTTACCTCCTGACGTTGGCCATATCTCCTCTCTCCACAGCCAGGAGGTACTTCTTCTCCTCGAGTGTGAGTGGAGTGGGTAGAGTCGGCAGTTCCATTGGCTTCCGACCGCCTTCCAACTCGGGGTCACCCTGAATATAAACGATTGTTTTTAATTTTTAGGTAAATCCACAGCATAGGGGCACTTACGAAGACAGAGAAACGTATACAGGGGGCCTCAATAAGGTACAGATTATCTCAAGAACTACTGGACCGAAGTTAAAAATTCTTTACAGTTACATAGTTTTAACTTTTTCCTATCTAACAGTGTAAGAATCTTGCAATAGGTCAAGTAGTTTTTGAGATAATCTCAACCATAAAAACTCTCCTGTAAACCTTTATCTATGACTGTTGGAACATGAGGAGCTGATACATAAGCCGGGAGACAAATACGTGACTCATTATCATTTTGGATGTAAGTATACGGTGGAACACAGAGTAAGGTGCACAGTAGAGTTTTTAAGGTTGAGATTACCTCAAAAACTACTTGGCCTATTGCAAAAAAAAATTTTTTTGATAGATAAAAGTTAAAATTACGTAACTGTGAAACAATTAATTCGGTCCAGTAGTTTTTGAGAAAATCTTAATCTTATTGAGGTCCCCTTTATACTTATCTCTGTCTTCGACTGTACCATTCATACCAGGGTGGTATGATTATTACTCATTGCTCAATATATGGTTGGTTGATTACTAATTGGTGTACTAACCGGACACTGTCATATAAACAAGCATCTACAGCTACACACTAATGTGACTGATAGCCCTCTGTGCAGAGGATGCCTTAACGAGGACGAGACAGTGGAGCATGTCTTGCTTAGCTGTCCCGCTACCGAAGAAACCCGAACGGGGGTATGCAGACGGATACGCCTTCCAGTATCAGAAAGCCTGTATAGGTGTCAGCCGGCAACCCTGGGGCGCTACTGCGGTGAGCACAAAACTCACACCTTCGTGGAGTCGGTGCAGAATCTCTCATCACTCTCTAAGAATAAGAATATGGTTGGTTGATACTCACGCACTCCAAATCAGCTTTCCCGGCCATGGTGGCGGTTTACCAGGCTGTTTCCTCGTGAAAGCCTCCCCGCAGACGAGGTGTAACCTATATTACACCTTAGGAAACATGAAATAATATATCAATTTATTTAAGTACAGTTATAGTCAAAACTTATTTATATATTATATTCATCATGGAGACAAATACGACCGTCCACACATGAGCGCCAAATATAAACACACAGACATCGTCGCGTCGAAACCGACAAACGCACGGAAACGCGTATTTGGTATTTGCTGTTTGTCGATGATCCAAAGGGGTCACAACCCTCAGCAATGAGGAACACGACGCACGGAGGAGGAGTGTTTGTCGAATAGACGAATCCGTAGCGCCGACTCTGTGGGTGCTCGGGGGCTCGAGCACCCATGAGAAATAAACAGTGGGTGCCGAGCACCCCTGAGAATAGACATCAAGAAACAGATCAGTAATCGCATTTTAGGGATGGGCGTTTTGTTCATTAGGGCGGGCAACGGATGCCAGTTACTGATGCCGGTATCAAAATGTTCGCTCAAATTGTTCGCGATGCCGATGCGAGCAAAACGAATCCTCAAAACTCTTCTTGAATGGCATCAACTTTTTGTTTTGAGACGAAGGGACATCAAATGAGCATGAGCACCCATGAGGTTTTCTAAAAGCCGGCGCCCCACGAATATTTTTCCACACGTACGGAGAACACAGAGAAAGGTGTACAGGAGAGTTTTTAAGGTTGAGATTTTCTCAAAAACTACTTGACCTATTGCAAAAATTATTTCACTGTTTGATAGATAAAAGTTAAAAATACATAACTGTAAAGGAGTTATTAAATTCGGTCCAGTAGTTTTTGAGAAAATCTCAACCTTATTGAGGTCCCCTGTATACTTTTCTCTGTCTTCGAGTGTACTACACGTAGGTATGTACGGTGGAACACAGAGAAAGGTGTACAGGAGAGTTTTTAAGGTTGAGATTTTCTCACAAACTACTTGACCTATTGCAATAATTATTTCACTGTTTGATAGATAAAAGTTAAAAATACATAACTGTAAAGGAATTATTAAATTCGGTCCAGTAGTTTTTGAGAAAATCTCAATCTTATTGTATACTTATCTGTCTTCTACTGTACTACACGTAGGTATGTACCTACGTGCCAAATATAACAAATACGCAAATACAAATAGTCATGTGGAGTGCCACCATTATAGTTACCTAATGTTTATCTCTCAACAAATAACAAAGTAATGTTTATTGTGACCCAGCCTGCCTGGGAATCCTAACAAGTGTCACCTAGGCCTAATCCGGCTGACACGGCGATTACGACCGTCACCTAGTGACATGATAACATAGCCTTACTACAAACTTGCTTCGAGTTACAAACAAGGATGCTAATCCAATTGTGTGTTGCTATCCAAACATGATACAGTCGGCAGCACACAGTACAGTCCCGGGTAATGATAAATGACCGACTATCTTGATAGAGCACAGCTCTTTAAAATCATAATTGCGAAAAATGGTAGTTTTCCTATTTTGCGATCTATTTCGATTTGCGTAATTAAGATATTCATAGAATATTAGAAAATAGAATGAAGGAAAAATTTCGTCGTGGAGAGAAAGTAAGAGAGATTTTTTATGGGGACGGATCCGCCCTTAAATATTGGAAGCTGTTGGAAAACTAACCCTCACTTGCAATACTCATACTCATACTCATTTATTCGGCCTTAGGTACACTATGGAACACTTGGTTACGTCACGTTTCTTACATATTATATGTTTGTACATATTGATTAATTATATATCAAATCACATGGCTGGGTGATGTGCAGCACAGTAACACTGTTCTTAAACCTAGTTCATAACATTTAAATTTGCAATTGTCACAATTGCAAGTTTCACCTAGTTTATATACTATAATAGCAGCTGTAAAGAGGCTTTGTCATTCAGTGTATACAATTAGGGAAATTATTGTAAATGTCAAATATTTGTTAAATAATGTCAAAACAAAATAAACGTAACATATTTACCAAAGTAAAGCGGCTGTAAATAGGCCTTGTCAAATCCAATTAAATTGATGCTGCTGTAAAAGGGCATTGTCACACTTAAAATTATGTAAATAAAATTAATATAAGATTTTTATGCAATAATGTCAGTTAAAGCTTCTGCGATATTATAGTAGCTTTTCTCAATTAATATTGATTTTAGTTTCATTTTAAATTCATTCAATGGCAAGTCTCCAATGTTACTGGGAAGTTTATTAAATAGCCTGATGCCATTGCACAAAATTTATTTATTTATTTTTTATTTAAGCTTTTACACATTGTGTACAAAAGGCGATTATCTACCAGCTGACCTTTGGGCATGCGGAGAAAGCAGAGGCAGGTGTAATAATAATAAGATACGAGTAAGATAACACAATTTAAACCAAAAATAATTCCCACGTAAGGTTAAAATATACTTATTATAGATAACAAAACAACATACTTACAAATAAACCTCAATACATACTGAGCATAATATAAGATAAACAAAACAATATCATAATATACATACATACACATATAGCATACCTACAATATGCATAAGAAATGTCACTTTCACTCTCATAGTTATCTTACATTGTAAGTGGGGGTTAGTTTTCCAATAGTTTCTAATATTTAATTTCATGTCACACAAATAAAAAAGTTTGTTCCGTTCACATTCATCAATCTCAGATTTAACTTTTAAGCATTAAGCCATGCTCACACAGCGAACAAATTAATGCTGTTATTTATAAACCTAGTTAAACTTCGCTTCACATAAATCGTGTTGCTATCCCTTTCACACTTCGTTAAAAAAGGTTAAGATAGAAAGGGGCAGAGGTCCTAAACGGTGGCGTAACTTTAAATCACGTTTATCTATAACAGCCTAAATGTCCTGTCATTCCGTGAACGTTTATTTAACACTATTGTAGGTTCTCTTGAAAATGGCGGGAAACGACGGTTGCGAAATTATTTGATAATTTTCCTTTTAATGTCTGGCAAATGACGAACAGTCGAGTCCATTAATAAAATAAATAAAAACACTATTGTATATATACACACTGGAAAACATGGTAACATAGTTAGGAAAAGACATATACAAAAGGCATAACTTATCTCTATGAGAGATTTCTTCCAACAAGCCCCATGAACATTCACGAAATGACAATGTCGCAGGTTGAAGTCGTCCACGGCTAGAAAATTTTCATAATTTAATTCATCACTCTCTTCATGCACGCTCGTCAGTTTCTAATAGACCGCACTCGGTCCTTTTTCAAAATATCGCCAAGTTTGTAGACGTAAGATAATGTCTTCCTTAATTGTTAGTTCAACATTTTGAGATTTCAACGGTAAACTTATTGGGATTCAACATTTTGGGAATTCAACTTTCTGGGCCAGATGGCCTTTTCCGACCACCAACATTCGTTCTGTTTTTTTCGTGACTCGAATATTTCTTTCACACTAAATTAATAAAATAATACTCACAGAAAGAACGCCGAGGCTGGCGTAACGCCACTCCTGCGCCTCGCTCGCTCCACCTGCCCTTATATACGGGGGGTGGCGACCACCCTTAACATCCAATTAAGGAAGGTGGTCCGACGGTGTCTACGGTACACCGGTTTGAGGCGGATATCCATACGATCTTCGCGTTCTGTTGATTCCAGTTAATTCAAATTTAAAAAATTAAAATAATGATTGGTATAAAATTGTACACCAACCAGGTAAAGCAATTTACCTGATCCAGATTTCGTCTCTCACTCTCTCTCTCTGGTTTTCTGGTAGAGAACTTTATCCTAGAGCTAACTCTAATTTAATTTCATGTACTTAACGTATATTTATTTTGTTAGTAGGTACGGTGGAACACAGAGAAAGGTGTACAGGAGAGTTTTTAAGGTTGAGATTTTCTCAAAAACTACTTGACCTATTGCATAAACAATTTCATTGTTTGGTAGATAAAAGTGAAAACTATGTAACCGTACAAGAATTATTAAATTCAGTCCAGTATTTTTTGAGTAAATCTCAACCTTATTGAGGCCCCCTGTATACTTATCTGTCTTCGACTGTACATTAGCGAGAGATCCACCTTTTACAAATCGTAAAATGTAGGTGTGTAAATAAATTTTATTATTCCATGTAAGTACAAATGACTGTCCCAGACGTGTCCCAGATTTGTTTATGTCTAATTCATTAGTACGAAATTTTTACGCAGTCGAAATAAACAAATACGCAAGTCATTACACTCTTTTATAATTATCTGTTTTTTTATTGGCTCCGTCCGCTTCGCGGCGTAGTTAGCACATGGCCAGATCAGTAAAGTCTTTTATTGTTATTATTATGCATATTTTATTGCCAATGAACTTGGCTAAAGTGAAGTATCCAGCAGCTATGATATCACATCATCATCAGTCTATTTATATTGCCCCACTGCTCGGGCACAGACCTTCCCTTACATCGAGGGAGCTGGGGCAATGATCCACCACGCGGCCCCACTGCGGATTGGCGGATTTCACATGCCTTAGATTTTATTCAAGCCTCCCAGGCCTTTGACGTAGCCTAACGACTGCTGTCAAGCCAGGACCAACTGCTTAACGTGCTTTCCGAGGCACGAAGGGGCTCAGATGAAAGTGTCACTAGCGGTCACCCATCCAGGTCCTGACTTCGCCCAACGTTGCTTAACATGGACTATGGTGGATCATGGTCCAAGCTCTAGATGCTAGAAAATGCCAATAGTGGCATACCCCAACTTACAGTCGTGATATTTTATTCGTTAACAAATTACATTGTGTTCGAATTGAAATAATTAAGTAATCAAATCACTTATAAAATTATTTCTAAAATAATATTAATTGAGTAGGTACATGCCTTCTTAACACTAGGTACCCTAATTTGTTTTTAAATCAGGGTAGGATTTGTGCAAAAATAAATTAGGGTTCATTTAAAACATAAAATAGGGTAATAAAAAAGTCGATAAAAATGTAAATAACTTTATTCCAACAACGCCACTTCACATTGGACTACTTGTATGACTAGTGCTTACAGGATATGTCACAAAACTCTAGGTCCTGACAAAAATAGAACTATACCGGACGTTTCTACTGAATCGAACTGGATTTATGTAAAAACTTGTAAGTAATCGGCCTTGTAAATGTCAAACTTCATTGGCTTTTATTCATAAACGTGATTTAAAGTTACGCTACCGTTTAGACACCGTGTCCCTTTCTATCTTAACCGTTTTAAACGAAGTGTGAAAGAGATAGCAACACGATTTAAAGGAAGTGAGGTTTAACTAGGTTTAATTATTTAGGACTGTCATGTACGATGTACGTTTTTCGAAAAAAACTCAACTTTAAAAACTCTCCTGCTCCTTACCATGAACTCTTATAGCAGGATTACTTCAATAATACTTTGTCATTTCGTACCATGACGGTCCTTAATAAGCTTCTTTAGGTCGTCATGGTACGAAGTAACAAAGTATCATTGAAGTAATCCTGCTATAAGACTTCATGGTAAGGGGTCTTTCAAAAAAAGAAGATCCGACTCTCATAACGTTCGATTAGCTTATTATTAATGTCCGATTTTCAAAACTACATTTCTCGTTAGCAAAGCGTCTTCGCCTAAAGGGGTCTTTCAAAAAAAGAAGATCCGACTCTCATAACGTTCGATTAGCTTATTATTAATGTCCGATTTTCAAAACTACATTTCTCGTTAGCAAAGCGTCTTCGCCTAAAAGTTTTTACACGAATCCTTTCTTCTTACATCTCAATAAATCCATAATTTATTTCTCAAAATAGTGCTATTAATACAATCAGGGAAAAGAGACACAGTCATAATAATGACAGCTCCGCGGCATTAAGGGGCTTCATGGCGCCAACTAGCGCCGCCAATCTTTAAAAAATCATATCTTCCAATATAATCAATTTTATTAAAAAAGCTACGTTCACATTGTTTATTGCTATAAATATTATTTTTAAATGCTTATTTGTAACGTGATGCAATTTAGGTAAGTTGTAGTTCACATAATTGCGAAAAACGGCCGTTTTTGGCACATTTGTGAACTACAACTTACCTATATTTTTTAAGATTGGCGGCGCTAGTTGGCTCATGTCAGCGCATTTGCTCGTTTTGTCAGGCCAACGGACCTAAAAAATCTCATTTCCCCGATTATACAATGCATAATGAAAATCTTTCACTACATAATTTTAATTTATTTACACTAGGTGCAGCTGAAAAATTGTCCTTAAGTATAAAAATAAAAAAGGGTATCGGACAATGTGTTAAAAGGGTTTGAGGTTCGGATCCCTTCAATATACTATAAAACGTTTAACTTCTGTAATATCATATTGAATATTCGTTGTGATGTGAAGTAGATAAGTACACACGCAATCATTGATAAATGTTATTATACCATACTTAGCTAAATAGCATTGATCGTTGACATGTTCACAGTCCCCGTTCAAAAAATGTTTTGATTTCCTTGTAAGTCCCGCCTATTATTTCAATCTTTATACAAGTCGAAATACATCCAATTGGTTATGTGAGCACTTCAACACTGGGAGCACTCTTCTGAAGACAATAGGACGTTAATGGACAGCAGCATCCACCAAGGATATAGTATTTACTTACCTTCCCTTAGTGCGGATCTGGTAGTCACATACTTTTTTCATCGTGCCACATATGTGGGGCACGGGTTTGTGAAGCTAGTTCGTCGTGTTCCACATATGGGGCACTGGACTGTGAACGTGTTAAAACGTTAGTATAATAGAAACAAAATGCATAGAATTGACATTTTGCTTTTTCGTTAGCTAATGTCATTCATATACATTTATCTTTATATTCTATTAGCGTTAACTAATGTCAATGCCATTTGGCTAAGCAGGTAGGATGTGCCCAAGCGAATATAAGGTAATATAAGGGTCAATTCAGCATAGACAAAGCGCATCAAAGCGTCAATTTAAAAGTTATCATCTTATCACTTATCTCCACAACGTGATGCACTATTTGCGCTAGCTTAGTCATGACGACCTTAAAGTAAGCTTATTAAGTCATGGTATAAAATAACAAAGTATTATTGAAGTAATCCTGCTATAAGAGTTCATGGTAAGGGGGTTGGTCGCTCGAAGACGCGCGTATTCCGTCGAATGCGCGCGGATTCGCGCGTCTATTTATATAACTCAGCACAAATATGTCCAATAGGTATGTACGTTGTGGAGATGAGTCTTGACTTTTAAATTGACGCATCGATGCTCTTCGACTGTGCTGTAGCAGTATTGACCCTAAGAGTTCTTAAAGGCATTAGGTAAATGATAAAGCGCTTTTTCGGTGTACGTCGTCGTTAAATTGGCTTTATATTATTTAATTAATTACGCCGTATCGGAGCGTTTGGGCAGATCCTCATTATATCCAATGCTTTATAAAATTAAAAATATTTTCTAAGATTTGGTCAGTCGTTTATTTTGGCGACACTTTCAAATATTGTAAAAGGTAAATGCATGGGTAAATATTAGAACAATAAAATCGTATAAACTATCTAAATAAATTGTGCATTTTGACAATTATTTAAAGGCTATTTCACAAGTGTAGGATCAATTTAAAATCTACGTAAAACAGACATCACAGTTAATCTAATAAAACGTGCAAGACAAAAATTCTTTGTTGAAATCCTGTGAATATTATTAATGGTGGTTTTACATTCATCCCAGGGGGGCTAGCCGGCTGGCCGTTTTTGTCCTGTCAAAGCCTGCGCGAACGAAATTTTTGTACTAATTTTAGCTAAAAATCTGACATTGACGGCTAGTAAAAATCGACGCAGAGCACCCCCAGGTCCCCCGAATCCAATTAAGGGTCATATCTTACTGCAAGTGACGCCTCCAACCCTAAAAAATCATATAAGCTTTAATAGAAAAGCTATGTACCAAATCTCTATTACAATAAAAGCTATTTTTAAATACGCACTAACTTCAAAATTAACGTGATTCAATTTCGGTATATTTGGTATAAATGCGACTACCGTTTACATAGAGATTTTTCGCAGAGATTTGGTGCGGCCGAAGACAGAGAAAGGTGTACAGTAGAGTTTTTAAGGATGAGATTTTCTCAAAAACTACTTGACCTATTGCAATAATTATTTCACTGTTAGACAGATAAAAGTTAAAACTATGTACTGTAAAAGAATTATTAAAATCGGTCCAGTGGTTCTTGAGAAAATGTCAACCTTATTGAGGCCCCATGTATACTTATCTCTGTCTACGTGTGTCTAATAAAATAGGCCCCAGTAACATATGACCCTTAAAAGTTATACATGCAATACTTTTTACTTTTGTATGGAGGTTATATTAAGCGAGGGACATTAGTATGGTAATTACATTAAATGCTAGAACAATTTCGGACGGAGTCCTATATAAAACACTGAAATCTACTCTTTCTTACACTAACAACGATCAATTCCATACATTGAATAAACATTGAGTGGCCAGTGGGTATGGGAATGGAGTGGTAGTAATCCATTAATGGGATTCAAATCTGCCAAAATTATATACAGAGTTTAATAGAAATGGTAAGCCGAAAGTTCAGTCGTTAGCGTTTAACGTAACAACTTTTGATTCTTCGACTTTTCGATTGAAACATTAATATAAATCCATTTCTCATACGAAGCGATCAGCTAATCTTTAAAAAAAATCAAGATTGGCGGTGTCACTTGCAAGTGACATAACAATTTTCATGAAGCGACGTCTCTCCGCATAATTGACTATAAAACATTTCTAAACACGAAACAACAGTTTCATAATTTTTTAAGTACGGAAACTCGATAAACGTGCAATCCCTTTGGCCTTAGATCAAAAACATTACTCTCCTGTCGGCAGTTGGATACATTCGAAAACAGAAAAGTATCACAGGTCTTATTGCGATTGAGATTTCGTCAAAAACTACTTGATCTGATTGTAAAAAATATTTCTTAATTAGATAAGACCTATCAGAAAGTTAGAAGGAAGAATCAGTCAAGTATTTTTTGAGTAAATCTCAACCTTAACTTTCGTGTAAGTATAATTTTCTCTGACTTAAGAATTTAAGAACAGAGTTTTTTGAGTTTTCTATCAAAAAACTCTATTCTTAAATTCTTAAGTCAATAAAAACTTGTATTATTATTATATCTGTTTGAAACCTTTCAAAGAACTTTAAAAGTAAGTTGATTAACAAATATCGATCACCACGTAAGTGGTCAGTATTAGATATTATGATAAACCTCGCAAATTATTTTCAAATATATTCTTAAGAGGAAATTGTGATTCAATTTATAAATACCCTAAATCCATACAGGTGACTGAATTCGTATAAAAAACATTATCACTGTTTAAACTTACATGGATAAACTATGGACATAATATTGTATACAAAATATTAATGAGATAAAACGGGAATTACCGTAAACATTTGGAATTGATGTCTCGATATTTCGACTCGGTCTACTAGTGACCATGGGCCTTACCATAAAGTCTTATAGCAAGATTACTTCAATAATACTTTGTTATTTCGTACCATGACGCCTTAAAGTAAGCTTATTAAAGTAGTATTATTGAAGTAATCCTGCTATAAGACTTCATGGTAAGGGGCATGATGGCTGCAATGCTGTCAAAATATCGAGACATCAATTGCAAAATGTTTAACACAGTAGTTCCCGTTTTATCTTATTAATAATGTATACAAACCGTGTAAGTTTCAAAAGTAATATTTTTACAAGAATTCTGATGTACAACCAACACATCCTACGATATTTTAACTACAGATGCTAGTTTGAACACTATGTATACAAAATGTAACGCGAAGGGGACGCAAAAGCGATAGTTAAGTGATACTTAGTTCATGTGCGCGCAAGAACTCGCACTGAAGCTTAGATTCTCATTTTTGTGGTGTGTCGTGCGTGGCGCGTTATAACGTCATCTGACGCAAATCTGAACAATGCATTCACTATGGCTAAAATCACATTGCTCTCGTGTATTGCATGTCACAACACACGAGATAAATGTGACGTGAGTTGTGACACCTTAATACACGAGAGAAATGTGACGTGAGTTGTGAGTCACAACACACGAGAGAAATGTGGCGTGAGTTGTGACACCCCAATACACGAGAGAAATGTGACGTGAGTTGTGACACCCCAATACACAAGAGAAATGTGACGTGAGCTGTGACACCCCAATACACGAGAGAAATGTGACGCGAGTTGTGAGTCACAACACAACACACGAGATAAATGTGGCGTGAGGTGTGACACCCCAATACCAGAGAAATGTGACGTGAGTTGTGACACCCCAATACCAGAGAAATGTGACGTGAGTTGTAACACCTCAACACACGAGATAAATATGAATCTTGAAATTGGGGAAAATAAATGTATAAATAATGGTTGAAAACAAGTGTGTATTTTTCCACGGAATTACCCAAAGGTACTATTTTTCGGTTGTTTTATTTGAGTAAAATAAAACAAGATTTTCTCACAAAAACGCCAAAGGTGTCAATGTGAACGCTATCCCCAGCCTACTTAATTAATAATTCATTGCTTTATGTACCTACCTTACATTGGTGTTAACATTTTATTACGAACCCATAGTATTATTTATATTACCTGCCAAAGGCTACTAAATTCCATACCCCAGTATTCAAACCAGCACATTACTCCCTAATTATGTACACACATTTACACTACGCAAAGTCCTGGGTTCACTTTAGGTCCTCCTCCCCCTCTTCCACGTACAAGAGGTCCTCCATTTTGGTCATAAACTTACTGCTCAGCTCCTGTTCCTCGGGGAGTGGAGATTCCTAGGAAAAAAATAAGTAAAAAGTTTTTATACCAAGTAGATTTTTGTTATGAAATAACCCGACTGCAAAAATGAAATAATGAAAATGATAACAGTTCAAAAGGAAATAATATTTTATTGCATAAACAAACGCGATGGACAGGCGTAATAAAACATTGAGCTTATAGTGATACAAATTCTTCTTTTCTCGTGTGGTTTAGTGACCAAATGACAATGCCAGATTCTGCCCCACCATCAACCGCAAGTTGTACAAGATAACTAACAAATGTAAAAATATCTCCGTTTTTTATTAAAATTATTGGTTTAAAATAAAATTTTGTACAAGTTGCGATTCGAAAAAAACAGCCTAATTAAAAATTCAGAAAATAGTAAGATCGAAGCGATTTATTCATTGTTTTTGTTATTCTTCTGTAGGAGTTGCGAGTAGTAGAAAATGATACTGATTATGATTATGCAATATGAAACCTGTAATAAGTCCCCAACAAAATGATAGGTACAGCTTAAATGGTCACGTAGTGTTGTAGGTGGGGCAAAGCTTCATTGAAATGTGGCAATGTCTTTTATTTGTCAAAGTTATTCAGGCCGCCCGTATGCCTTTGACGTGGCCTAACCGACCGGGACCAACTGCTTAACGTGCTTTCCGAGGCACGAAGGGGCTCAGATGAAAGTGTCACTAGCGGTCACCCATCCAGGTCCCGACCTCGCCCAACGTTGCTTAACTTGTACGACCGTTTTCAACGTGTACTCGCAACTGGACTACGAGCCAGTGATACAAATATGAATCTTAGACAGACATATTTTTACAATCGGTCAAGTAGTTCTTGAGATAATCTCAACCTTATTGAGGTCCTCTGGATACTTATCTTGGTTTTCGACTAAATAAAAACAAACCAAAAATTTTTTTTAACGAATATTTCACAAGATTGGTGAAGGAAAATATCTTGAGATAGGAAAACATTTTATATAAATGTATTAGTAAATAATAAACAAAGTAAAATACATACCGCCACAGATATAAACAGCACAACCACGTCACATGCACATAGTCCCAATAAGCTTAATCTTCAAGACCGTTAGCTATAAATGTGACTTAGGCGGTGGTTTAATGACTAAATTTGTTTTTGCATGCTTTCGCCGTTTGTATGGCGATGGTTAAGCAACTATCAAATTAAACCATCGCTTAAATAATTTCATTTATAAGTGATTTAAATTAAAGATGTTTTATTAATGTTAAAATTAACATTAAAAAATAAGTTAGCGACATATTTTTTTAATTTTTTATTCAAAGCGCACACTTAGTTATTTCACAAAAACACACATGTTAAAACAAATTGGTAAGATATAGAAAAACTAGCACATACCTTATGTATAAAAATATTGAAGACCCTTTTTTTTCTTAACATTATTCGGATTAACACACCAATCGCACGGGAGCGGGCGCGCACGCGCGACTGGTGTGGGCGAGCGGTAACACTTTCACAATAATATAATAAATAATAATAACGTAAGGTATGCATTAGTATTTCTCATGTAAAAATACAAATAATTAAGAGATACATAAAAAAAACTTCACATGTAAAACTTTTCCATTACTGAAATAAAATTTAGGGAAAATGCTGATAAATAAATGGGGTCCAACAGTTTAAAACCCATGATTTTTTTCTCATATAATATATAAGTAACACGTTACAGCAATGGAAATATTTTAAATAAATTAAACTTACTAAAACAATTTACATGCAAATGAACATACATTTTTACATTTACATTAATTTTATATTAACCGAAAGTATTAAAATTATGTATTTACCAGTTAGCAACATAGAATTGGTAATTTTGTGACAGATATACAAAAAAAACATGCATATGACATGCAACCAGCATGCAACAATGGAATACGTACTTTTTTAAGTTACCAAAGACATCGAACCATGATTTTAATTTAACATGCAAATAGCGAAACTATTAAAAAACACATGCACACAAAATAACATAATTTTAGATTAAATGAAACAGTATTAAAATGTCAAATTATGCCGGTACCGGTTTCGTTTCGTGTATACTGATATTATTTTGATTTAATTAATTATTAAGTACTTAAACCTTTTTATTCTAAAGGAACCACAAACACGGATTCTTCACTACACGAAGTGGAAAACATAAGGAAAAGTGGAAAAAAAAAACAAAGACAATGTGCAAAAACCCCACAATTATTTTATACGTCAAGTTAAATAGCAGTTTGATTCAGTACCTCAGATGTGATAGCACAAAATTGAAGATAAATTCAAACAGCATTGTAGATTCGTACCAAGTATTAAATATAATTCATATTAGAAAAGTCATAATTCATCCCTTCGGCCGCATACGTAACCAGCACGGCATTTCGTAACCAGTTGCGAATGGTGAACAAAATGATAGTTTGGTTTCGAAATAAGGTCATTTTTTCTTTACACCATACCATCCGCTTCCTGACTAAGTTTCGTAACCAATTACGAGGGAGGATTTATTTTTCTTTATACGTAACCTGTATAAAAAACGCATGATTCATAAAATATGTATGACCCTTGTTTTGGTTTTTAATTAATTATACTGTAACTGTAAAGTAATTAAAATTAAGCATTATGGGTCATTTTATTAGTACTCGTTGCGTGACCGCTATTTTAACCAATCATTCCTAATATAATAAACTCATCAATTTAAAACAACACTAACGATTTATTTTTACGTCCCAGATAGAATAAGTGAAATCTTTTAAGTTTATGGCACACTTAACGTCAGTCTTATTTGCATTTCAAGTGATAATTAAAAAATCTGAATTTTATCTATAAATTATTATCAACAATCACAGAAACAGTAGCATAACTTGGCTGCATTTTTTAAAAATAAGTTCGTTCCTTTTATTTTCTAGTAATATAGAATATTTTAGACATTTGCATAAATTAATTCATTAAAATAATAGGGTATTGAATAATTTTCATTATCATTACAAAATAGACTTAAATTGATGAACTGTGAAAACAAAATTGATATGAGTGAAAATATAATAATTACAGACATTGACTATGAGTTAGAAAGATACAGCAACAGTACACGAAATATTGTGGCCGTGACGTCACACTTAAGTAGCGCCATAAAAATTAGTCAAATACCCTATTCCAAGCACTTGTGGATAAAAAAGCAACCAAATTAAGACTTTCAGAGCTTAGCAAGTTAATAGAGAATGTAGGTACAGTTAGACATTTGCACAACACGATATCAAGCGACATGAATCTAATGATGGGTTGCATTGGCCCAATAATGGATCATTACTTGCTATTAATAGTAATAGCAAGGGTGCCAGATTGGGGGGTTTTCTCGCAATTTTGGGGAGAAATTTGGCTGTTGGGGAAATTTTGGGGAAGTAGCATTGCTGAGGAAAAATTTGGGGAAAAGTTTTCAAGTTGTGACCACATATATGATGAGATATGGCTTATAAGCCCGTGGCGGACGCTCAAAGTTTCAGCCGACTGTTAAAATTAAACTCAGAAAACGTTAAATATGTATAAAATGTAATCATGTATCTTCTTGAAAGGTGGTCTTGCCTATTGTCGTTTATTTTTAAAAAAAAAACATAAAAATGTAGGTAATTATATCTATTTTTTCCTTAAATTTTGGGGTATTTTTTTGGTAAAACGTATCGTTTTAGGGAAAAATTTATCAAATCGGGGAAATTTGAAAATTTCAATCTGGCAACCCTGAATAATAGTAATGAATCTGACCAGTCATGGAACATTTATCATGGTCCTGACTTTAATCACAATTTCGGTAATTTTGAATAGAGCCATTTGTTGTTATTTGTGGCTATCATTAAGGGACACCCCCTCAAATTTTTGTAATTCTCTACTATGGCTAGCAGTAACACCAGTACTTCATTTATAATACAAGAAAATAACGTTATTATGGATGTCTATATCTTCAGAATATCTTAAAGTATTTTGTACAGTCTACACTCCCTACTAACTTGCCAACCAACTTTGGCACACACGATCACAGTTCGAAGGACACACAGAGATTTAAAGCTTGTGCGGAATGGCACAGTAAACGATTATACAGTAACCTAAGGGCCACAGGCAACTCAATTGTTTAGTCGGATTACCGCGGCCTATCAGCCTTTGGAATTAGAACCCTACTTCGTCTACCCAATCCAAACAATTCATATTGTAATGTATTACAGCTAACTCTCTTGGCGACGGTTTGCCAACGTCGACTGCCATACATTTCAATTAGATAAGTAGCTGGCGACGTCGCCGTGACGTCCCGGTTAGGTAGGGCTCTTAGGGGAGACAACAAGACAAAGGTCTTGTAAATTTTGACGAATTAAAACTATAGTGAGCCATTACTACAAATTATTATATATAAACGGATATCACTATAATTTATAAAAGTAATCCTCAAAAACATACAGAGTTAAGTTACTGTGCAAACGTTTGCTGTAAGGTGAAGGGTGAAATATCAATGATACGGTAAATGGCTGTCTCTCTGGAAAACGTCGATTAAAAACCGTTATTTAACTGAAAGTGAGGCTGTTGGGAAATGTCGACCCAGTGTAATTAATAACATAGTCCTACAATTAATTGGTTGGTTTGTTCACAATATTTTAACAATAACTTGATTTTGTAGTTGAAATAGGTCTAAATACCGGAATTTTATAATTGAATTATTTATTTGCTTTGAATTACATAGGTAACCCGTATATTGTCACTACCTAATATTAATTTTACGTAACAAGGCATTTTTAATTTATCATAACGTAAATAAAGCACTTTAAATACTAAAAATAAATATGTTCGAGACAAATAAATTGGAATAAATATAATAGATGTTGAATTAAACTGGACCGACATTCCCCGAGTTAAATCTAACACCGGTGACAGACATTTACCGAGACGTTTAAATATAATTAAGAGAACCGTCGCGACGGTGTCATAGTCCAGTACTTGCTGGGGCGAGAGGTGTCCAAACATTTGAATGGCGACTGCGGACCAAAGGCATGCATTAATGAGGCTATCTTGTTATGTGGTTAGTGACAAAACCTATCGTCAGAGTTGCTCAAGCAAAATTCCCTACACATATATTCTGTCTATTACTGGTGGCTAACACGGATGTTGATAATGTTCAGTTGTTCAAGTGTCATTTAAGGCGCTGACATGAGCCAACTAGCGCCATGTGCCAGAAACGGCCGTTTTTCGCAATTATGTGAACTACAACTTACGTACATTGCATCACGTTACAAATAAGCATTTAAAAAATAATATTTATAGCAATAAACAATGTGAACGTAGCTTTTTTAATAAAATTGATTATATTGGAAGATATGATTTTTTTAGGATTGGCGGCGCTAGTTGGCTCATGGAAGGCTCTTAAATAACGATTTCAGAGTGTGATACGCTAATTTTAATAGTCGTCAGGCCTCGTTAAAGTGTCTCTCCAACCATTACGCGATGTAGCGTATGAATGACAGAGTTGTGCTTAGGTTTAGGTTTGGAGGCCACAGCAGAATCAAACCTAATGCAAGATCTAATAATTACAAAACATGCAATATGCAACAGCATGCATAACATACAATTCAAGCACAGAAAACATATAAGCATGCACGGCGGCGACGACAGTCCTTTCACCCCTGACTTCGGGGGAGAAGTGTGGGCCTTGAGATACTCTCTTGGACATACAATAATTCGACGATGAGTTGTTCCCCTTTGGGAAACGGGCGCCAGGGAAACTCTGATAAGTGTGGCAGACAGTATTAAGTCTGGCAGACATTGGTCAGTGTGGCAGACAGTGTTCAGTGTGGCAGTATGTGTTCAGTGTGGCAGTATGTGTTCAGTGTGGTAATATGTGTAAACAGTATTAAGTGTGACAGATACTGTTATGTGTGGCAGTGTTCAGGATGGCAGACACTGTTAAGTGTGGCAGTGTTCAGGGTGGCAGATACTGTTAAGTATGGCAGTGTACATTGTGGCAGACACTGTTAAGTGTGGCAGTGTTCAGTGTGGCAGATACTGTTAAGTATGGCAGTGTTAAGTATGGCAGTGTTAAGTGTGGCAGTGTACATTGTGGCAGACACTGTTAAGTGTGGCAGTGTTCAATGTGGCAGACAGTATACGTGCGGCAGTGTTTAGTGTGGCCAACATTGTTAAGTGTGGCAGACATAGTGTGAGTTACTTACCTCTAGCGAGGCTCGCGGGAATGGCGCCAGGCATATGAGCAGCACGGTCATGTTGTCGCATCCGAGCCCGCCGGTGGCGCAGTTGGGCGCCAGGCAGCGCTGCATCAGAGCCTCGCACACCGCCGCCGGCTCCCAACCGCTCAGTAAACGGACGCGGCAGAATGATATCACCTCCTGAGCCATAAAACCGTTAAATTACAAGTATATTTAAATAAAATAACTCTTATATCACAAACAATAAGACATCATCATCATTTTTATGTCCCCACTACAATCAGTGTCTCGTATAAATCAATCAGCTGATCGACACAGTGTAAGAATTGTTAAAAACACCGGCGTAACAGGTCAGCATCGAACCAGCATCACCTCCGATCCTGCAGATGTCACTAGGCGACTGGTGACCGCTTAAACAGTAATAGAAATCGGCCTAAGTTTCCAAACTCACCTCATTGGACAAAACCTCCCAGATGCCGTCGCAAGCAATCACAATGAACTCCCAATCGTCGTTCAGCTGTCGCACTTGAACGTCTGGATACGCTATAAACAAACAAAATAGTGAATCAATTAACAGAACAAAAATGCAGACTTTTTTTTAAATAAAGACCAGTGGGGTGACCGCAACTTCCATCGTAATCGCTTTCATTTTGACACATGGATGCTATACATTGCTGCTATGTTTTTGCAAGTTTTAACAAAAGACAATAAAACGCAGCAATCTGTATCGTTCAAGTGTCAAAATGAAAACGATTGAAGTCGCAGTCACTCCCCAGGCAACAAGCTGACAACTTAGGACTACAATGTAACGACAATCTTACCTCAGTTACGACAACTTAACCTCATTTACGACAATCTTGCCTCAGTCACGTACGACAACCTTGCCACGGTTCCGAAGCAGCGACAGTATATAGTTCCTCAGCAAGGTTTTCAGAAATGGCAACTCAGTTATTGTCTTGCTTCAGTTGCGACAACCTTAGCTCGTCTACTCATTTACGACAAGAATTTTTTCACTTGCGACAAGCTGGCCTCTTTTATGACAATCTTGCCTCATCTACGACAAACTTGCCTCGTCTACGACAATAATACCTATATCTTAAGTGTTCCTGCGGCGACAGTCCGTAGTTCCTCTTGAATACGTAGTCGCCAAGTGCCCTCAACTCCTGAGGCTATTTAACCAAGCTTCTCTAGCGGTAACCTGACCACAGTAGCGACAACGTTACCTCATCCACGAGAAGCTTACCTCAGTTACGACAAGCTAGCCTCATTTACGACAATACCATCTCTTACCAGTGACAATCTGTTCCTGCGGCGACAATCTATAGTTCCTTTTGAAGACATAGTCGCCAAGCGCTCTGGACAACGCCAGGTTTCCATTGACCCTGTTGAGTTGTACCCAGCCACCGCCGGCTGTTATCCTGCGAAGCTCTTCCTCATTATTCGGCTTGTGATCGTATGATAACATCTCCACCTGGAACCAACCATCGATTGGTTGGGAATGATACTATTGACAACTCAAATTTTATTATTAAAGTTAAAGAAATCTTTTATTTATCTTTATTAATAAGTTGTTATTTGTTTTGACCATTATTAGTACTCAATGAATTTTATCCCATAAACTTTTTGACATACTTAAGTATAATTTAGATTGTTTCTATTCGTTATTATATTAATTTAATAACACTTTTTAAATGTTATACCTAACATTAATTTGTATTCATTTTGACTAAGCTATTTACTCTATTATTACCTGACGATCATTTTTACAAATATGACTATATTTGACATAATGTACTACCTATATTATTGTATAGTATTTTATTGTGTAAAAATGAAATAAAGAAATCTAAATCTATTGCAATCACGTGGTTCTTTCTAGATGTCACATGAAAGACCAATACTTACTCAAACCCGGTAAGGACATTGTTATTCTTTACTGAAAAAATAAACACTTAAAACAAGCAGAAATAATTTCAAACACACAAAAATAACGACTGGCATAAAACTATCCCCTATTGATTAATTTTTCATACCCTATGACACTCTTCATATGATATCTCTTTATATGATCACGCTTCATTCTCATTAGAAACACTACTTCCTTCATTAGTTGAATCTTTCAAGCGTTCTCTCTCTTTCCTTGTCGTGAATCATCAGTGAAAGATGAACTAAAGTTATGGTGGATACTAGAGTGAACGTAAGATATATTACTTCAGTGCAGGCGAAGTAGCTCGTTTTTGTCTTTCATTCGCGAACTAGAGTCTCCCTTGCTTGACTCACCGTGCCCCGTACGCTGGCAATAGCTCTGGAGTCTCCTACATTAGAGCAGTACAGAGTATTCTCCTTGACGAGTACCACCACAGCTGTGCTGCCAGCCACTTTCTCCTGCAGCATATCTTCCTCCAGCATAGCCTGGTCAAGGTCTAGGAAACCCTGGCATATACAAGAACGCATTAGTAAACTTTAGACGGTGAAACATACAGGCCTTGAATTAATTCGAAAAATTAAAATTAGGAGTTGGCAGTCTCAATAAGGTTGAGATTTTCTCAAGAACTACTTGATCGAATTTAATAAATCTTTTACAGTTACATAGTAGTTACATAGTTTTAACTTTTATCTATCAAACAGTGAAATAATTTTTGCAATAGGTCAAGTAGTTTTTGAGATAATCTCTGCCCGCCCATGAGCGCAAAATTACTTCGCGACACATGTAACCTAGAGATATTAGCGACATGGACGCATCTCCTTAACTTTAAGGTACTCCTGTCCCCCGCTTCGTCTCTATGCGCTCATCGTTGACGAATTTTTCGCGTGCAAATTTGTACCGATTTCATGTCTATTGGGTATGAGATAATCATTTATTTTTATTTTTTATTTGATAATTTAAAAAGTAACCACAAAATATTTTTTATCATAGTCAAGGTAAAATAGGTAATGCAATAAAATTCGTCATTCCTCAGTAAGGTAAAAATGTGATTCATCGCAAGGGCGCGGTAATAATAAGGTCGTATTAAACCCTAGTAAAAGCTTTTTTTGCATACGAATGCATATTAATGCACTTGAACTTGACACTAAGAATGTATGACTCATATAATATGCAAAACTTCAAGGTTTCGTCGAATACAAAGTCTAACTTACGATAGTCACGTAATTAACACTTGTTTTCGAGAAATTGAGAGAAGAAAAGATATACTGGCCGATTATATCAGTCTAACCCACTTGCAATATTAGATAACTCTAGACTTTTAGGCTGTTATATCACTTTTTAAACTTACACGGTTTGTATACATATTAATTAGCTAAAAAAGGGAATTACCGTGTTAAACTAAACGAAAATAAATGAATTATTGATTGAAGCTGTTATTCATAAACGTGATTAAAAGTTACACCACCGTTTAGCCACCCTTTTTTTTACTTGGGGAAATGCTTTTCGCATCTCACCTCGCCAATGAGGAGGCGCGCGGTGAGTATGTGGGACTCCCGCCATAATACGGTCCTATATCCACTAAAACCCCAAGGTGTTCAACGCATCGCGTTTGGAACGAGGTTGTGGGAACGCAGCGCCAAATACCACAACCTCGTCCGCGGCCGCCCTCGTGGGCCCTTCTCGGGGGTCTGCCCCTATACCTCCGCTTAAGACGCCTCGGAACACAGGGCGACAGGCTTCTCGGCCTTTTGGCTAAGATCAAAGTGTAGTACCGTTTAGCCTGTCCCTTTCTATCTTAACCTTTTTTAACGAAGTGTGAAAAGCAACACGATTTAATGGAAGTCAGGTTCAATTAGGTTTATGAATAGCACTAGAGTTAGCGACTTAACCCGAGCAAAATGTACCTATGGAATTTTCTTGGGTTAAGCACTTAACCCAGAGTTATCTCGATATTGCAAGTCACACTAAGGTTGACATTCGCGACAATTTTAAACGCGGTTTTGCGTGTGCTCGATCTTACACTTCTGTCAAATGCCATTAATTATTAAGATTGTAAAATTCCAAACTTTTATTTTATTAAACCCACCATTGACCTTGAACACGCAAACGCTATTCAAGATGTTAATTACATATTCTTTCCTATTTATTGGAGTAAGTATAAAATATTTTCTGTAGCTTTTATACCTATCTTTTATTAAATAGAAAAGCTATATCCATCAATCATGAAGGAAGGAACAGCCACTATGGAGTGAGCCATATTTTCATCGCAAGGTCTTTTAATTGTTTGAATTTTCAATAGAAGTCGAAACATCAAATGCAGATGTTTCTTTCTGGGAGTGAAAGGCGACTCCTCTGGAGAAAGAGAAGACTATGATATCTTGAATATTCTGTAACATGACACTGGCAAATGACGAACTGACGAGTCCATTAATAAAAGAAATAAAGTAACTAATGTGATAAGTACCTGTTTCCTTGCATAACTCGATGATTGCGTGGATTGTTAAGTAATTTTGTTTAGGGGTTTCGGAGGTTTGTGCATAGGTTTATCTTCGTATATGTTTTTTATAAGAATACAGACATTCTATTAACATCAGACCAGGCTGTATGCCCTAGTTGGCTTTGCCTTTCCCTCTGGGAAGAATGTTACCAAAAAAATATGCGTTGACAGTGCATTGACATGACAAAATAAAATACTACCTAGCTTACAAATAGCTGAGTCAATGAAACACTGTTATGGCATCAGAAATTATTATAAGAACTATTTACCTACCTCATTTAGGCAGTATGCCCTTTAGTTGGCTTTGCCTTTCCCTCTGGGAAGAATTTAAAAAAGTACCTGTTTCAAAGCCTCTTCGATGTTTCCGAGATGATATTCAGGCCTAGCTGTCACAAACTTGTGTAAATGCTTGCCGGCATACTCTGCTATGTTGGCACCTGTGATAAAATCATGTGGTAAGTGTGTCAGTGAATGTTGGATATCGCTATAGTTTTAAATCTAAAAAGAATTAGATATTCTATTATATTAGGTATTAGCAATAACGTACCACCATGTCCATCATAGACAGCAAAGAAAGCCGTCCCTGGGTCGTCAGGCAACGATAATATGTGTGTATGGGAGTCATCCATAGACACCCGCCACCCCTGCATGCAGGATGAGCCGACGAGGTAGCGAGTATCCTGACATGTCGATGACTGTTTTTCAGTCACGGGCTCCGAGAGGGTTTGTCCCATCACTCTGGAATAAACAATAAGGGTGTATTGCAATATCGAGATAACTTGGGGTATTGAGGAGCTAGGCTCGCGGATTACTATTAGAAATTAAAACTTAAAATACGTTGAAAAATTGTGTTTTATTGTATACAGACAGATAAACAATAAAGTGATCCTATAAGGGTTCCTTTTTCCTCTTGAGGTATGGAACCCTAAAATAGACTATATATGTAAAAAAGAACAATATGTTTAAAATGTTTAAAATAACTCAAAAATTACAAATTGCCAGTCGCTAACACTGGGTTAAGTACTTAACGCGAGAAAACTCCATTCATTTTGCTCGAGTTAAGTCGCTAACCTAGATCTTATATTGCAAGTGGGGGTAATAGGTACAGTCTAATACAGAGAAAAGCATACAGGAGAGTTTTTGAAGGTCATCTCAAAAACTACTTGACATATTGCAATCTCTCAGTAAGTTCTTTAATCCTTTAGTTAGATAGATAAAAGTTAAAACTGTGCAACTGTAAAAGAATTATGAAATTCAGTCCAATAGTTTTTTGAGAAGTCAACCTTATTGACCACCACCTTTACACTTTTCTGTCTCCTGTATGTACAATATAAAAATTTATATTTATATTTTGTTATATTATTCCTTTATTTTTCCCATACAAAAGTCACACCAGTGTGAAAATCTTATTATATATTTTTAACTGATGTTTGCCACCATTGTTCTTGTCCAAATAAGTTGAGGCGATCCTAAGCCATGTTCGTATTGAGGGAAATAGATTTAAGACAATGAAAAATGTTAAGGAAAAGGGGAATTCAAAGTTAACCCACTGCAAATCTAAATAATGCTCTGCCTTTGGTCTCTGAACTAGTTACATAAAACTTGAATACAATATCTTGTTAGCAAAACTTACAACAATGACCATTCAAATTAGTTTATCATGAAATCTAACACCTCACAGCTACTGCAACTCACAAATGACTAACTACTGACTGATGTCATTACACAAAATAATATCATTATTTTTCTATGTTTATACACCTTTATTGAACTTTTATCACAGGCGATGGCTTGAAAGTGTTCATTTCATACTGTTCACGTGCAGCTAATCGTAAAGATTGTGCGAATTATCACAAATACAACAGAAAACAAGATATCATTCTACATGTTTACCTTTGACTTATTTCAATGAAATTTAAGTAACCAAACTATTTATTTTACTTACAATTTGTTTTAATAATGTAGAGTTTTAAAATCGTTCACGATTGTCACAATTTACAGCTAATAAATGCACAGTTCTTTTCGAAAAATACGCGAAATCCAAATGCGTAAATATCAAAGAAATGTCAAAAGTGACAGTACGTACGTATACAGAGTGACATTTTTAGTTTTATTATTTGAAGCTGTTATGAGGATTCTTTGAAAAGCGCGCGAAACGACATTAGCTACTTTTTTGTGAAAATTCTAATTAAGTAGTTTCCGTGGTATTTAGTGATTAATGATCACGTTAAGTTAATCAGGAGATGTCCGCGAACGTTTCTATTAATTGGAGTGCTCGAAAGATGTCGTGTTTGTAAAGTTTTGTGCTCTAGCAAGGTTTCCTTTGTAACTCCATGATTGCGTGGATCGTTCAGTTATTTCGTTTAGGGGTTTGGGAGAGTTGTGCGTAGGTTTAGGTTAGGTTATCTTCGTATATATGTATGTATTTGTAAGAATTCAGACATTCTATTAACATCAGACCAGGCTGTATGCCCTAGTTGGCTTTGCTTTTCACTCCGGGAAGAATTTTATTTAAAAAAATGTTATAAAGCAACGGTAAAATTAATATACAGCCAAAATTCCTTTACTGAAAGTTATCATCAACGAATTAAACAAGCTTGTAGTCTAAGCTTATAGTTGATCGGGCCGTTCAAATGTTCCAAAGTAGAATTACACATTCTAATTAAAGGAATAACATAGATACCTACAACAATATGTAAAATTTTCATGTGTTGTGAAAATGTGGTTAATCCTCAGGGTTAATCTGTCGATTGTACCTACTCCTTCTGTGTCCACTGTGTTATCTTCAATAACAAAATAGCCATATCACGGAAAAACATGGGCACGATACCTATATAAATTAAGTTTATGTATGTAGTTACAGTCTAACCTTATAAACTTTGACGCCGTAAACATTGTAAACGATGAAAAAAGGCAGGAAAATTTACTTTGCACGCCCCCAAAATCCCTAAACACGTAAATTTGCAAATAAACAACAAGAATCGCCTAAAACATCTCAAATTATTGTTATATACAATCAATCGCGACGAATTTTAAAAACTGTCAACAACGTACTAAGTACTTAATAAAAATATGCTCTTTGCTGTCAAATACCTCTGACCATTTGATTCGTAGAGAGACGATTTGATACGATTTGATTACTTACCAAAGTTCGTAGCCAAAAGGTATAGCCAAAGTTGGAAAGGAATGTCGAGGTTGTCTCAACTTCGCTGAGTTTAGAGTATAATATATTCTCTTTGGTTTGAATGCAAAGTCGTAGATAAAGGCGCGAATTCATAAACTCGATTTAAAGTACGCCACCGTTTAGCCCCCTGTCCCCTTCTATCTTAACATTTTTTAACGAACTGTGAAAGGGATAGCAACACGTTATAATGGAAGTGAGGTTTAACTAGGTTTATGAATGACAGCAAACATAATTTAATCATTTGCCGACAATGGCTTAACAAATTATAGCTGACTCAATGAAACGCTGTTATGGCATCAGAAATTATTATAAGAACTATTTACCTACCTCATTTAGTTATATGCCTTATAGTTATATAGGTAGGTACAGTACTAGTTGTTGAGATTTTCTCAACTACTTTGATCTATATTTATAATTGCTTTACTTACTTAAAATATATATCTAATGATGATCTGTATTTAGTTTACAGTATAAACTTTCATCCGAGTCAAATCAAGTATCTACCTAACAATTAAGACTTTGTAGGTACTGACAACAGCAGATGAATGATAACACTTGCAGTACGATTTCAACTCTTACGACGCAGTTAATAAGAACGGTCCAAAGTGTTACACTTGATCTGCTTTCGGCTGTACTACTACACGCTATAACTAAGTACTTACCTACCTTTTGAATTTTATTACAACTTACCTACCTAAAGTAAGTAGTACAGTCGAAGATAGAGGTAAGTGTACAGGGGGCCTCAATAAGGTTGAGATTTTCTCAAGAACTACTGGACCGAATTTAATAATTATTTTACAGTACATAGTTTTAACTTTTATATATCTAACAGTGAAATAAATTTTGCAATAAGTCAAGTAGTTTTTGAGAAAATCTCATCCTTAAAAACTCTACTGTACGCCTTTATCTGTCTCGGACGTACTTCAAACAATTACACTATGTTTTATCGAGTGTAGGTACATAATGTTGTTTAAATGCAATGGCTGAGGCAACATGTTATTTTTTTACATGGAATTCAATGAAATCTGAGAATGAAATAAAAGGTACACATTTACATTGGGTATTACGTTACACGTGACGTCGTATTGCGATAATTAGCTGCGTCAGATTTTATAGGAGGAAAGGCGTCGCCTCATACAACTTGTCATCGTAATTCACAACGCATTTTGAAACACGGTCGATATTTATAATGAAAGAGAAAGAAAGACAAAATCGTTTATTAATTCGCAAATTACAGTAGCTATATATATACTTATACATATTATTATTTTAGTCAAAAAGACATTGCCACATTTCAATGGAGCTTTGCCCCACCTACAAAACTACGTGACCATTTAAGCTGTACCTATCATTTTGTTGGTGACTTATTACAGGTTTCATATTGCATAATCATAATCAGTATCATTTTCTACTACTCTCGCAACTCCTATAGAAGAATAACAAAAACAATGAATAATTCGCTTCGATTTCTTACTAGTTTTCTGAAATCTTAATTAAGCTGTTTTTTTCGACTCGCTAGATTTAAACCAATAATTTTAATAAAAAACGGAGATATCTTTTACATCTGTCAATTCCTGACATGTTGAATTTTTCAGAATTCCGAGACTCTGGTGATTCTGATTACTTAATATTGAAAACGTTATAAGTAGTAAGTACGTTATAAATTAAAGATAAGTTAACTAAGTACTTAACTAAGTAACACCACATTTAGATAACTTTTTAATTACTTACCAATAACAATCAGGGTTTCAACAAGCGTTGCGATAACAGTTTGTTAGCGGTAACAGTTCTCGGTCGTTAACTGGAATATTCTAGAAATAATCAGTTTCCGAAGCCAGATTTATAAATCTGGGACGTCGCCGTATCTAATCTAAGTAGGTAGGAATGTCATAGGGCAGCATTATCGAAGATTACAGGTTCTTCGGCATGTACCTAGGTACTTCCCTAACTGCATTCCTAGATATGTATGTAGCTAGGCTTACAAGATGGCTCCTGGCTCCTTGAGGGCTGAGGGCATTGTCAGAATTCATCTGCTCCAGAACCTCCCCTTTACAAACTTATCCGAAGCCCAAATCAAGTGTCTTATTTTGTAAACAAAAACTACTCTACCTTACTAACATTTTAAGCTGTTCTGTGATTATTGCATAGTTATTTCCACATTATTAGATCGGATCAATTTATTTTCACAATGATTGAAAAGGTTCAATCAATTAGCTCCTTCAGTGTCACACCACAACCAGGTAATTAGACGATCATATTTGTTTACAAAATAAGACACTTGATTTGGGCCGCGGTTACCTATAAGTACTGTGTCCCATAAATACCCAAGAAGCACGACAAACTTGGCCCAAGTTTGTCGTGCTTCTTGGGTATCTTGGGTAAGGGGAAGATAGAGTGATGGATGACGCTGAGATAAACAGATAAGTAAGTAACTTTAGTAAAATGTCACCATTTTCAAGATATTGAGAGAATCTTTTAAGAAAAAAAATTCCACTTTTGATCGTCTTTTTACCGAGTTCATGGGCATTCTTCGGCTTTAAGGTTGCTAAATCCTTTCGCTCTGTTATCAACGCTTATTTTATTATCCGACGTTTTCTATAGGTACCTACTTACTGTAGAACAAGATCTGATAATAGGTATATTGTTTATATTCAATTTAAATAATTACTATGTCAAAATTACAAATGAAAACTAAATATCCGTATAAACTTCGTCAATCGAATAACCCGCCCCTTGTCATACCCGGTGCAAAGGTGCCCATAACGTACCTATAGCTATAGCCAGTCTTTGCACCAGGTATAGGACCCGGAGCAAGGAAGGGTCACAGCCCCCGTCCCTAAGGCGACGGCCAATTTTAGTTATAAATATTTTAGACTCCAGCCAGGAGCCCGTCGTTAGGCAGAATAAGAATAATAAAAATTTAATTGTACATAGGTCTCTCCCAAGGGGCGCCACTTAACCCGGTCCTCAGCTCTTTCCATCAAGCCCCTGCCAACCACCTTGCGCAGACTATTCCCCTTTTGGTCGGGCGCTAGAGTATAAAGAAAACGAATAAAAATAATTCAAAAGAAAAGCACAACTTCCTACCTTTTCGCTCGAGTATATTAAAACTCTCTCGCCCAAGTGCATCATACGATTCCTCTAGGACGTTGACCTTGGGAGCGAGATATAAGACCTGAATGCTACGCCACAATAGACCTTTGAGGTCGCAGTGACCCTTGGGCTTGTACCAACACCCTGATATCAAATAATAAAATACATTTTCGCTCCCGCATTTAAGCTTACCCGTCATTACTACAGATTAAAAAGCATTACAATACCAACTCCGGATTCGCAAATCGATATCGTATGTTCTCAAGTTACTTATCAAGGGGCGAGTGACGAAATCGAGACCGAACGTGAAGGCATAGTATCAATTAGTATCGTGTGACCGCGCGCCGCGAAAGCGTGTGCCTCGTTCGAGCCTAGCCGAGTTTCTCCCGCGTGCGTTAATCGTTTTTATTTTTAAAAAAAGTGTGATCACTAGTGGAATTTATTTTGTTATAAAAATGGGCTGTCCTATGAGGTAAGTTCATTTTAACCGATATTACGTTTTAAGTGATTATTAATAAAGTTCCTAAACTAATGGTAGCAGTTTGCAATAATGCGTGTGATTTTGTTTAAATATTGAAATCGAGCTCAATTATTTAACTTTAAACTGCGATTATTAAATGATGCTCCTCTTGTATGTATACTTTTCTATTACACGTACTTTTGACTAAGTAGATACAGTCGACAGAACATCAACCCACACAAAACCACTGCGATTTACACCGTTTTACGATCGTATAGAGTGCCCAGCGCGTGTGATATTCTGTCAATTATTGTACCACTAAGTAAGAAGAATATTAAAAAAATGCTTGTCTTGTCTACCTAGTTGAATCATTATTTTATTCATAAAGCATATCCCCTGATTATGCGGAACATACATTGATTGATTAAATATCATCATCCGCCTATATTTAAATATATCCACTATTGGAGCACATATTCTTCCCTTATATGGAGTGAGTACGGGATTATCCACCACGGGGGCCCAGTGCGAATTGGTGGGTTTCACATGTCTTAGATTTTTCATTCATCATCATCGTTGATGGTTCAAGTTGTGCATCCTCCTTTTTGGGCAAAACCAATTTTAATATGGAGTTTGTATGCGATTGTAAAAGATTTGACGCCACATCTTTTTTCGAATGCCTGTAACTATAGTAAGTGTATCTTTTTCAACTTATTTCAATTCAGTACCTACTTACGTAGGTATTTACAGTTTTATGTCTAAGATCGTATCGTCCCTAAGACGAATATAGAGAAAGATTTCGCCGACCCGAGTACGAGTCACGTTAGCTCTGTTTGAAATTGGAATAGAGCGTGCTACGGAATGGCGAGGTCCCGGTTCGAACTACCGCCGTGAAAGAAAAAGAAAAAAAGAAAGAAAGAAAGAAAAGAAATTTATTTATCATGCACATAACACCAGTTGAATATATAGGTACAATACATTAACAATAATCGTTTGGTGCGGCAGTGCAGTGACAAAAGAGGCCAGCTCAGCATGTGTTGACGCGTGTGACGCCGACGTGCCGATTTTTTTCTCCATTGCATATTTAATATTGGTATTTTCTATAAGTACTTTGTCAACTACTGTTGGCTACCTAGGTATATAATTTATCTACCTACATGCTAAAACCTAAACAGTATCTCGACTAGAATTAATAAACATATATTTCCTTAACCGGATGATGAGGAAATTACCTACAGAAATTACACTAGATTTTGCTCTCAGAATTCCAGTTTATCATTGATATTCTCCATATTTTAGGGTTCCTTAATCAGAAATAAAATACCTAAACCTTTCAAACTGAGGCAATGAGAAGGCCGCTATTCATAGTCAGTTTTGAGGGCGATGTGAGTTTGAATTCGGTCCTCAAACTGTCAGATTTTATACTATTTTAAGTTGTAAGTCCAAAGCTCTTCATGAATAACGGTCTTAGAAGAAATCTCCCGACACTACGGGTTGTGCCAATTTGTTATCTCACGGGCAACACGGCTAACCTAAATAACTAATAGTTAATCTAAATCTGAACTGACGACGACCGACGTGATCTTAATATGAGCACGACTTTTATACAGGGTGTAACGTAAAGGGTATAGGTATGAACCTTCGGGGGAGGTATCTGAACTACTTTTGTTCTACTTTTCAAAAAAAAAATGTCTCATACAAATCAATGAACTGACCGGTACGAAACGTATGAAAAGTCAAAAAATAAATTAGTTAAAATCGAAAAGTCGTAGAACAAAAGTTATTCAGTTATCGATACCTACTGAACATCCTCCCTTCGGCTTCATATACCCTTTACGTTACACCCTGTATATACCTTTCGGCCTGAAATCACATTTATTTCTACTTCACTATAGCGAGAGTGAGCTTCTCAAAATCATGTATTGGAATGCCATTTTATGGGTTAAGTTGAACATTAGTGATAATTGAATCATAATTATAATACAGTTGGTGTAATTGTACAGAATTGAGCACTAGTTGTTAACAGGGCCTACTTATAGCCTATTTCTTTGACTTTTTTTTAATTTAAATGTTTTCACATAAAAAGAAATTAGTCAAACACTCCAACTGTGCTAGGTTTAGGAGTAACCTTGGACCCGATGATTAATTCTGGCTTTGACCCCCACTGTAATGTTTATACTAACTAACCAAACCAACATTTTATTGTCTAATATTAACTCTATCGACATACCTAATCGGCCGGCAGATATTAATTATTAAAGGTAGTCTTGCTCTTTATTTTTAGAAAGGGCCTAAAATATTTACTTGCACTTCGAAACAAAAACAAACAAAATGTTTACAGAATACCTACGGAACCTGAAAGACTTCATCGAAATTGCTCTTGGCCGCAATTTTTTGTTGCCATTATTAGCTGACCAGTAATTCAGGTTTATTGAAACGTGAACGAACCAAATAGTTGCCTAGCAACACAGCCTAGCAATTAACAGTTGCTCGTATGTGAATAATTTATCATTACATTAAGAAATAGATGTTTGATCTGTACTGAGCTGTTGCAGAGGTGGTTTGTAAAAAGTATTATTCAAACATTGATTATCATTATTTATAAACAACTAGATACTTAAATGAATGGACCTTCATTTGCTTTATTGGACATTATTTTTACGTTAACAATGAGCCCTTATTTGGACGTTTTTTAAATTGTTTTAGTAAGACCTTTGTGTATCTAGTTGTTCATCAATGTATTCAAACCTATCAAACTTAAAGGTGGATTCACTGTGTGATTGGTTAGAACGGTAGTCCTACCGAAGTCCAGACCATCCCATGATTGGCTGACAACTCTGGGGTGAAATTGTGGCGATAAAATTCGCAATGCGATTTTAATTTATAAATTAGTTGGATAATTTGCTCTCTCTCTCTCTTCCTCTGTTGAGTCAGTCAACTTTAGTTATCCATAACTTTAGGTAGATTGTCAGATTATAAGATAGTTTCATTTCTTAAACTGGCTAAGTGTGAGCCGAACTCGCGCAACGAGGGTTCCGTAACATACCTAGTAACTTTGCTCTAACGAAAAGATAAACTAGATTTAGGGACAAACTTAGAGTTGCGGTTCGATAACTTCTATCCATATTATTTGCTTCTCAGGTCCGGAATCGACGAGTCGCTTGGCCAAGATGGCGAGCAGCTGGGCAATGAGGCTGGCATGCTGTATGGAGAGTATCTGATGCTGGACAAACTGCTCAGTGCTCAGCGAATGCTCAGCCAGGAGTCGTCCAGGCCTGTGCATGATGAGCACCTCTTCATTGTCACACACCAGGGTAAGCAAGGACATTTTTAACCAGGCGGCAAAAGTTGTATTCACGGATCACGGGATATATTCAGAGGAAAGCTTACACGCTAGGTTTTTTTTCAACACAACAAAATTGGAATTTAATAGAGTACAGTGCGCGAGGCGTAAGCTCAGGTTTGCATTTGTGTGAGTGCACACAGATAGTGTATAGTGATATTCGGCCTGGAGTTTGAATGGAAGCAACGGACGGCTTTGAATGGAGCGCATTTCAATTCGGTTGATTTTTACGATAGCACAAATTAGATGCACCCAATAGATATCGTATTTACAAAGGCAATAAAATAAACATGAATAAATGTATTAGCGATTGTTGTAAACTTGCATCTTATTTCGGAGTGTTTAGGTTATTTTTGTTACATCACCACCATTATTGTCAGACCCATGCAGTTCATACTAGAGTAACATCATAATGTTTAAGCCATCTTTTTTGATTATCCTCCAGCATACGAGCTATGGTTCAAGCAGATAATCTTCGAGGTGGACTCCGTCAGGTCACTCCTCAATGTGGAAGGTCTGGATGAGGGACATACCATGGAAATCCTGAAGAGACTCAACCGGGTTGTACTCATTTTGAAGGTACGTTTATGGAAGCATCTTAAAAATATTATTGTAAACTTTGATTTTTACCCGACTATTGAAAGGAGGACGGTAATGATTTTAAGTTTATGTATTTCATCATAGTCTTTAAAACTGCTGGACCAAAACTGAGACTGGTTCTGCCGAATTTACTATTACGATTCTCTAAAAAACCTATACCTAGGTAAACTCGGCTATAAATGAATTATACATGTACCGAAATTACTACATCCAATTTTCAAAATGGTAAACTCGGCACAAACCGCGATATTTCTTGTCAGAGTTGCCCACTTCGGTGTTCTGTAAATGCGTCTAAAATTGGATGACGTTTCTAAACTAGTTTCTTTATTCCACCAAACCAACTCAACTTAGTTTTAGAATACGAAATCGAGCATTCTAAAACACGCATTGATGTATGAAATTCACTTCACACTAAAAGCTGCGTGTGGTCGATGTATTGTATAACAAGGCCTATCTGACGATTTAAATCTATACTATGCGTGAAATTTCACAAATTAAATGACGCAGCGAGACTACCAATGTTGTCGATTGATAGCAATTGATACGAACGAGTTGTCACGAGTCAAAACAGTGACATCTGACCCAGTAGCGCGTCATAAAATATTTTTAATGATAATTTATGGAGCCCAAGTGACGTTGCGCGTTGTTATTACCTACTCTCAGGAGATAGATAAGTAACGGCAAACAATTTGACTGGTCTCAGTCATAGTCAGGTTTGAGATCGCGTGGAGTTTAAGTTCGGTCTTACAACTGTCCGCTGTCATACAATTTTGACAGTCGAAAGTGCGAGCTCACGTTGAGTTTGTATCGGCCTAAGATCCATTAGTTGTTATACAAAAAAGAGGTCAAATACAGGACCTAAGAACGTCTACACCATTCTCCGTTTTTAATTATGTTAATATTCACAATTTTAGAGCGCGTGCTTGACAACTTTCTAATTAAGGTTGAGGTTAATGAAATCAAATGCGGGTTTCTTATCATTATCAAGTTTTGATTTCATCAGATGATGATTTGACCTATACTTACTATCTGTAGTCAAGAAAATATATACTTATACTTATGACATTTACTAACGAAAAACTTTTCCTTTCTGTATTAGCGATAAGTAGTAGAATAGAAGCCACTTGGCTTGAATAAATAATACAATACATGCCTTAATTAATCAATCGCATCGCAATAGTTTGTATTTAGTTAAGTAATTAAAAGAGGCGTTTCCTCGCCCTAAGTTAGGTTCTAAAATACTTACGATCTTATAATATCATATGTGGTGTGTATATTACAAATACTTATTCTACTTAATACTGACTCAGGTATTTTCACTTTCTAAACCGCGAACACGATATTGAACGTATTGTGGTTTGTTTTGATATGATCCTTCAGGGTTCAGTGTCAACTTAGTGTACCCAAACTAGAGTAAAACGCCATCAATATGACAGACCAATAAAAATTTCTTTTACGCGCCCTTTGCAGCTATTGGTCCAATATAAAGAAAGTGCTGGCTCACCATTGGTCCCATGTTACAAAACTCAGATGGGACTTTAGTTCGGCCAAATTAGAATGTTCAAATTTAATTTAAATTATTAGCAGGTTGTAAAGTAAGCGTAGGTATTTATGTAAATTAAGTGCCGCGTTAAATATCATTCAATAACAAAAACATTGATATTATTACTCATACAATCAGTGAGTCTTATGCAACCGATAAAATGTCGTGCATGATTTCTTGTGTTATTAAACGTATTATATTTCGCTTTACTACGGATAAGGTCGTTTAAACTATAGCAATACTTAGGTAGGCATTATTCACATCTAAAGGCAAGTATTATACAATACTTAACCTACGTTTAATAACACACAAAGCCTATTTAATATTATTAATATGGTGAATTATGTACTTAATCAGTTTTCCATATACGATACCTATTACCAGAAATATAATAAACACCAAAGTATAAACCAAATACACCCATCTATATTCCATTCCAGTTGCTGGTGGACCAGGTGATGATCCTGGAGACGATGACTCCCCTGGACTTCATGGACTTCAGGAACTACCTGCGGCCGGCGTCAGGCTTCCAAAGTCTGCAGTTCCGCTTGTTGGAAAACAAGGTGAATAATAATAAGGAATTTTAGAATTAAAACTATAGTGAGCCAATGACTACAATTTATTACATATAACGGATATCACTCACTTATATTGTTGAAGTCGGCAATTAGACCGACAGTTTCGACCGATTCCGACGGTCTTTTTCAACTGTCGGTCTAATTGCCGACTTCAACATTATAAGTGAGTGATATCCGTTTATACATATAATAAGAATAAGGAACTTAATAAAACCAAGATTTTAATTTATTTTATATTAAAATTAAAATTATATTTGTCTAAGAAAATAAGTAATAGATTGGTCGGGCCACTAAAGCAAGTTCAGAGACAATTTTTAACCGATCTCAAACTCAGTTCGCTCTCAAAACTGTCTCTGAATATCACATACTTAAGACCGAACATAGGTACTGTAAACACCACGCAATGCGACGCGTATTAAACAAATCAAATACATTTTCGACGGCGACGTGTGGTAATAGTGTGATTGTTCAACACACGTCGTATCGCGGTGCGTTTAAGGTTGTATATGGAGTTTTGAGTAGATGAGTGGAGTTTCATTTCAGCCTCACAACTGTCAGTTTTCATAAAAAAAATTACAGTCGTAAATGCGAGCTCTCGCTAAGTTCGTGTTCAAAACTGATTAGGTATGAATCTCGGTCTTAGTTCCTAATAAACAACGATTGTGACGGAGGATGGTTTATTTTTGAACACCGGAAATGTAACCATCCATTTTCTCGAGTCTATTTTAGTCCTATAAAAAGTAGTTATAAAAACTGTTATTGTTTCCTCAGCTCGGCCTGAAGCAGGCACTCCGCGTAAAATACAATCAGAACTATCAAACCGTGTTCGGAGACGACCCTGAAGCAATGGATGCGCTACATAAGTAAGTTCGGAAGACTGCCAACGGAAAAATGGTTCAAACATGATAAGAATACGGTACAAAATTCCGCAAGAAAACTGTAGGACGGTCTATCACAAGGTGTACAGTAGAGTTTTTAAGGATGAGATTTTCTCAAAAAGTACTAAGACTGATATTTGAAAATACTTTACAATTACGTGTTTCCCTAAACTATCTACTAGTAAAATATTTTTTACATTCGTTCAATAGTTCATGAGAAAATCTCAACCTTATTGAGGCTGTATACTTATCTCTGTCATCGTGTAAATAAATAAACACATTTTTTGTCAAATTATACAGGGGATAAAAGGGACGGTGCTCAGTAGGTGCCTATGTCTTACAAAGTACATAGGTACAAAATTCGAGAAGTTATAAAACAAAAGTTACGTACACTTTATGACTGATGGACCAAACTGACACTGGTTCTGCCGAATTTACTACTAACATACTTTAAAGGTGTACCTAAGTAGGTAATTAGGTATCTAAAGGTAACTCGGCAAATAATCAATTATCCATCGGCTGTTTCTTACAAATTGTAAAAGTGGTAAACTCGGCACAAGTCGAGATTTTTCTTGTCCGAGTTGACTCCTAAGCCTCCTTTCTGCATCCATTACACCCAGTATATTTTATTACTTAGATGTATTGACATCTAATACTTACAAACCTGCCGGCCAGCCTTTTGGGCACGCTGCCTATAGTGGGGCAGGTTTTTGATCTTTAATTTTATTTTTTTATACAGGGTGTAACGTAAGGGGTATATGAAGCCGAAGGGAGGGTGTTCAGTATCGGTAACTGAACAACTTTTGTTGTACGACTTTTCGAATAAAAAATAAAAATAAATTAATGTCTCATGTAAATCGATCAGCTGACCGGGACGAAATGTATGAAAAGTCAAAAAATAAATTCGCGAATATCGAAAAGTCTTAGAACAAAAGTTGTTCAGTTGCCGATACTGAACACCCTCCCTTCGGCTTCATATACCCTTTACGTTACACCCTGTATAAGTATAGTACTTAAGTTTGCTTTTTAGATAGGTTTAGTTTTAGTTCAGATATAAATAATTATAAGTTTACAAACAAATATAATAAAACTAAACTACTTAAAAATACATTAAAAACTAAACTAAAAATCTACCTAACTAAAAACATTCTAAAAACTCGGCCCTCTTGGAAGCCCATCACACTTATTAGTTTGTTTAGTTTACCTAAACCTTAAAAGTTTATTTGTTTTAAGGTTTGTTGGCTTTATCTATAAAAAAAAAAATCTTACAATGAAGTTATATTTAGATGAGTCACAAAAAATAATTGAATCAATCCGCCATCTTTTGTTATTGCTCTGAAGAAAAACATCGAACTGAGAAAAACACTAACCTTCCCACGATATTGTGCCATAATTTTTTTTGACGTGTGCCCTTCTCCAACAACCTTAAGTTTATTTATGGGTTTTGCACAAAAGCATGGTTTTGTCCCATGTCCGTGTTTGACAAAAACAGTTTGTGTCACACCCACAACTCACACCCACAAACAAAAAACATCGAATCAAACAATTTGTGGGTACCTTAGTAAGTAGTGGTTATTTGTGTTCACGTTAAATTAACCACAAAAAAACGGTCAAGTGCGAGTCGGATGTCGGACTGAGTTCCGTGCAACTTCACCATAACATTTGCTCTAACGAAAATATAAACTAGATTTAATGACAAACTTATCTTTGCTTTTTCGAAACTGATAACGTCATACGACATTCCAGGCGTCAACTGCAAATATAAGTTTATAATTACAAAAAAAAAATCAAATCAATTTATATCATATATGTAAATATGTAGACTGATGTGAATAATTTTTTTTTTTAGAAATAACTATTATAATGGTAAAATTAATAAAAAATTACAATAAATAATAAAATGTAAATATGTTATAATTTGTTATAAATAAAGATACACCATTGTTCTCAAGAGAACTGTCAAACTCAAATTATATCAAATATTTTTTTATTGCATATAAAAAGTAATACATAATAATGAATCAAAAATTTAACTATTGCATGCAATAGGCAGCAGGTATATATTTCGTGATGGAACTCCAAATTTAGTTTTCGGATTTTTTCCTTTACTCTAGCTTCTGGCCAAATTTCATGATTCTAGGTCAATATTTTTCTAAATTTAATATTTAAAAATATGACGGAAGCGTCGGCAGAGGTAGACCGAGGAGAACGTAGGTACCTACGTCGACCAAATTGGCGATGTCTTGAAAAAGGGCCAAGTACGGTCTACAAACCGATGAGCGTGCATGAAGAGATTGATGAATGTGGAGGAGGCAAGGGTTGTGTGCCAGGATCATAACAGATGGAAGTCCATCGTCTCTGCCTTCCCCTACGGGAATCAGGAGTGAGATAAATAAATATTTAAAACGTCCTAGCCTTTAATTAAACTGAACCACTCCAGGTCTGAGGAGGAGCCCGCTCTGCTGGCGCTGATCGAGCGCTGGCTGGAGCGCACTCCGGGCCTCACGGAACACGGGTTCAACTTCTGGGGCAAGTTCCAGGCGACCGTTGACACCATGATCACGGAAGACATCGACGCGGCAATGGTAAGGATACTAGAACGAGAGCGATACTTTATATTTTGTTGTACACGAAAAATAAAACAGACAATATTACAAGAAAGCAGATGTACCTACATCAGTTGAGCTTATCTCTAATAAAGAGATTTCTTCCAGCCTGGCCTGTTCGGGATCGAGAACGATGTGAGAATTCAGCTGGGGGTCTACGTGAAATTTTAGTAGTTGTGTACCGGAAATGCCCTAATAGTATTTATCGTTGCCTTCATTTGGCCAACGGTTGGCAATTAGTTGGGACTTCGTTGGTTGGTTACCTACTGAAAATCAATGTTGGCCTAAAAATTATATTATGGTGGCACTTCACTTGGCTATTCGTATTCCCTATTGGGTGTTTGTCGTATTTGTCAAATACTTGACGTACAGTCGACAGCAGATCAATGGTAACACTTGCAGCACGATTTCAAGTGTTACGACGCAAATAATAAGAACTGTCAAAAGTAAAAAGTGTTACCATTGGTCTGCTGTCGACTGTATATACAAATAAGACGAATATTTTGTCAAACATACCAACCATGGCAATTATCATTGTCTAGCCTACACTGGGCCACTGCAACGCGTTGAAATTCTGTATACTTTTCTCTATTATCTAACTCTTTTCTTTTCTCGTGTGGTTTAGTCACCAAACCTATTTGTCAAAGTTATTGAAGCCGCCCATAGGCCTTTGACGTGGCCTAACGAATGCTGTCAAGCGACAACAACCGGGACCAACTGCTTAACGTGCTTTCCGAGGCACGGAGGGGCTCAGATGAAAGTGTCACCCATCCAGGTCCTAACCTCGCCCAACATTGCTTAACTTATACGATAGTTTTTAACGTGTACTCGCAACTGGCATACGAGCCCCGTATTATCTATCTTATTAGTTATCTAACTACAAGATTTTTTTAAAGATATTTGGTTGTTTATCTTTACAATATAACTAAAATTATTGACTTTGTTCCCAGCTCGAGCCAAACGATGGTGTTCGTCGTCACCGACTCCAAGACGCAGAGAATCGTCGGGAGACGTACCGCTCCATCTTCGACCCTGCAGTGCATGACGCCCTGAGGTCCAGGGGAGAGAGAAGGTATCCTCAATCATCATAGGTCGTGGTCCAGTAGGGGGCCGGTATTCCAGTTGCGAGTACACGTTGAAAACGATCGTACAAGTTAAGCAACGTTGGACGAGGTCAGTACCAGAATGGGTGACCGCTAGTCACATGTTCATCTGAGCCCCTCCGTGCCTCGGAAAGCACGTTACACTGCTATCAACTTAAGCTGAGAATTGCATTTGTGTGAGTGCACACCGATAGTGTAGATTGGCAATCGGCTTGTGGCGCGGCGCGTCCCGCGCATGGTTTAAACCAGTTTATACTAGTTTATAGCAAGCGGCCTGACTTTACTAACTGTACTTTTGGCGATCACTCACACAAATGCAATTCTCAGCTTAAGTTGATAGCAGTGTAAGCAGTTGGTCCCGGTTGTCGTTCGGTAGCAGTCGTCAGGCCATGTCAGAGGCCATGAATAACTGTGACATTAGATAGATAGATAGATAGATAGATAGATAGATAGACTCTTTATTGTACAAAAATATTACATTACAAAAATTGTTAGGTACAGATTATATTATTGTACAAAGGCGGCCTTATCGCTCAGAGCGATCTCTTCCAGGCAACCCCCGGCGAAAGGAGATGCATAACGACGAACAGTAGTATAGCGCAGGGAATCCACACATTACTCTGATAATCATTAGGTTTGGTAACTAAACCACACGACAAAAGAAAGATCATTATGTCGTGCCAGATTTTTGATGACCATGGCTCGATTCTCTGGTTCCATTGCCTGTACCAAATCAAGTCAATTTTATCGCCAGATACAGGTTATAAATAATACCTACATCGAGATAGAATAATACAGGCGTCAATTTTAGTTCTGAATAGGTCGATGAAAACTTTCTATGTTAGATACATTATCATCGACCTATTCAGATCTAAAATTCTTAAAGACGCATGTAACATATTATATAGAGATAGATAATATTTAGATAAGGCACAGACCACTTACCCCATAGACCTGTAACAGGAGAGCGCCCGTTTGCCCGCACATGAGCGCAAAATTGCTTCGCGACACGTGTAACCTAGAGATATTATCGACATGGACGCATCTCTTTAATACGGCACCCCTTCCCCCCCTTCGTCTCTATGCGCTCATCGTTGACAGAATTTTTTCCGACTGGACTACGCGAGCCCCTCATACTTAATACGAAAATTGTATGAGGATACTAATGGACAAAAATCTTTGAAATGAAATGATTTATTGATCGAAACATGGTCAAATACAGATGGTTAACATTGTTGTGTAAGTAGCATATACATGTTTCGCCGGAGGGCATGCAATTTAAATGTCAAACTTATACAATAATAGTTTCAAATTTTAAATGGATTCCTTATAGTCAAAAAATTCCTTAATAGAGTAGAAACACTTGTCACACAACCATTTAAATAAGGTTTTTTTTAATTTTATTATTTTATTTTATTTTAAACTTTATTCTATCATAGATAATAAATATGTAATCTTTTAAATAAATATATATTTTTCTCCCTACCCAGGCTGTCCCACAAGGCTCTGCAAGGCGCCATCATGATCACGTTCTACCGCGACGAGCCGCGCTTCTCGCAGCCGCATCAGCTGCTCACGCTACTCATGGACATTGACAGTCTCATCACCAAGTGGCGCTGTAAGTCCTTCTCATCATCCTGGGAAATTGCCCCTCAGGACACCATGGCAACTAAATTTCGCAGTCAGGGGGGTCCCTGACCGCAAATTTCATCTCTTTCAATTTGACACATGGACATTATACATTAGATACCTACTGCAGTATATTAATTAAAGAAAGTCTCGTAAATTCAACTGTTATTATCGAATTATTGTTTTGATAATAAGCTGGTACGCAAAATGCGCGCTATGCTCCGGTACGAATCCATTGCAACTAAATTTCCAATTAATTCTACGTATGACATAATATTTTTGTTTGGCATCTACCCTCATAAACACGATTTATTGATATTTAAATTATTTTTTTTGTAAAATTCTTCGCATAGGGAAAGGCAAAGCCAACTAGGGCATACAGCCTGGTCTGATGTTAGTAGAATGTCTGAATTCTTATAAATATAGACGAAGATAACCTAACCTAAACCTACGCACAACCCTCCCAAACCCCTAAACGAAATAACTCAATGATCCACGCAGGCATCAAGTTATGCAAAAGGAAACCTTGCTAAGAGCACAAAACTTCACAAACACGACTTCTTTCGAGCACTCCAACTAATAGAAACGTTCGCGGACATCTACTGATTAACTTAACGTGATCATTATTCACTAAATACCACGGAAACTATTTAATTAGAATTTTCACAAAAAAAAGTAGCTAATAGCGTTTCGCGCGCTTAACAAGGAATCCTTGATATTTAAAAGTGCAAATACCCTTTTTGGACACCTTGTACGTAGGTAATAGGCATACAACGTGAAATTTTAGTGGTTGATTTGCCGTGTAGCAGAATAATTTTGCCATTTGAAAAATAAAAAGTTTACTTACTTATATATTATTTTTTTTCAACTCCTAAACATATAAGGCTCACTCACTAGTCATGTTTGCCTGATGGCATTCAAGCGTTTGTAAAGGCTTGGAGCTTGTGTACGTTTGCCAAGTCTCGGCAAGCATGTAAATGTACCTTAACATGTTCAATCTTGCAGATAACCACGTGATAATGGTCCAGCGTATGATCGGGTCGCAGCAGCTCGGCACGGGCGGCTCGTCGGGCTACCAGTATCTGCGATCCACGCTCAGGTAAACGCACACCAGTGGCATGAAGTTTAGGTACTTATTTAAAAAACCTGCCAAGTGCGAGTCGGACTCGCGCACCAAGGCTTCCGTGCAACGCAACTTAACCTAACTTTGAGCTAACGAAAAGATAAACTATTAAGTTAAATTATTGATTTTTTTTTGAATCAATGATTTGAGAATCAGTAAACTGAAGTGGCAGTGGGCTGGTCACATCTGTCGTAGAACCGATAACCGATGGTGTAGGCGAGTTCTCGAATGGAGGCCACGAACGGGTAAACGTAGTGTGGGACGCCCCCCGACCAGATGGAGGGATGACCTTCGCAAAATGGCTGTCAGGGACTGGATGCAGAGGGCCGAGAGTAGGGTTGATTGGCGCGCTTTGGGAGAGGCCTACGTCCAGCAGTGGACTGATACGGGATGATGATGATGAAATTATTGATTTACAGACCAACTTATCTTTGCCAATATCAAAATATTATGTCCATACATCGACATACTCCTGATTAGTTGATCATCTGCATACTTATATAAGTTTGTAATAATAAAAGTACCTATTTACAAAATATTTACATTATAAACATATCGCCTACGTCGCCCCCATGCGGCAGGGTTCCCAGGATGCTGGCGGCATTACCTCGCTGAACGGCTAAACTCAGCCGTTGAGCGAAGTAAGCGCCAGCCCTGAGATCCCCTGTAGCGAGGACCAGTCGTGTGGATATATTCTTATTATTTGATCATGTTATTATAGTTTCAAATTTATGATCAAATTTTCAATTTTCGGATTGTTTCCTTTAGGTACTTGTGCTATATAATACCTAGCTTCTTGCCAATTTCATGATTCTAGGTCAACGGGAAGTACCCTATAGGTTTTGAGTTTCTTGCGTTTTCATATAAATATGCGCCAAAATTCGACATAAACGGCCATATCTTTTGATTGCGTTGACGTAGAAGGTTGATTTTTTCACGGCTGCATGAGGTTGCAGTTTAATTTCAACTTGATCCGTCCACATGTTTCTGAGATATAGGTCTTGACAGACAGACAGACGGACAACAAAGTGATCCTATAAGGGTTCCTTTGTTCCTTTTGAGGCATGGTACCCTAAAAAACCTTATCTTTCCCAGTGACCGCTACAAAGTATTCCTGGACCTCTTCAACCTGTCTACATTCCTGCTGCCGCGCTCCCTCATCCCGCCCCTGGACGAAGGCATGAAGAGGAGCCTCAACCTCGCCTGGGGAGAGGTCAGGGAGAACGGACAACATGTCAAGAACGGGACTCAAAACGGTCTTGAAGCTTCCTTATAACGAGGATATTAATTATAACCAGGATTAAGGGCCTTCCATGAGCCAACTAGGGCCGCCAACCATTGAAAAATAATATTTTCCAATTTAATCAATTTTATTAAAAAAGCTATACATAATGTGTATTACAATAAATACTATTTTTTAAATGCTTATTTATAACGTGATTCAATGTCGGTAAGTTGTAGTTCGCATAATTGCGAAAAACGGCCGTTTTTGGCACATTTGAGAACTATAACTTTGCTTGTCGCAATTATGCTTATTGTATATTAAAAAATAGTGTTTATCCTAATAAAGATTGTGTATATAGCTTTTTTAATAAAAAATAATAATTTGTAAGATATTATTTTTTTAAGATTGGCGGCGCAAGTTGGCTAGTGGAAGGCCCTTAAGTAGACTATAAGCACCGGAAAGGATTAAACGAAGGGACGATGTTCATAAATAATTATATAATTCGGAATAATAATACTATTGTCCGATAGATGGAGTTGCGTCACATACCCTTAAGTATGTATAATACTATAAAGATTTTCGATGGGCGTGGCGTGGCCTGTGGTAGCTCAGTTGGCCAAGAGCGTGTCACGAAATGACAAGGTCGCAGGTTCAAGTCCTGCCCACGTCAAGAATTTTTTTATTTTATTTTCTTGCATATGCGAAACGAAAATCTAAATGATAAATGGAGAATTTTCAGCACGACCGGGATTCGAACCAGTAATTGCACAATTACTGAATATCTACTAGTGGACTTCGATATACATCCAACCCTGATGATGAGATTTTTGGGATAGGATGGGGTAATCCCATGCTCCCCATTTGGGGAAGACCTCGTGGGGGAAGATAGGAATACTTGAATAACTGGGGAGTGACACCGAGGCGCAAGTCGCAGGACGACCGAGGTGGTTCCTAGCACAAACAGTCAACTCACCCAGGTACTGGGTGAATCGACAACTAACAATTTTAAGAGGTGGCGTCTCACCCAGGCCATGGGTGAGATTTTTGGATTGTGAAATGCCACCTAAGCCACACTAGCTTCATTGAAAAAATTTAAGTAAGTAATGTATTGCATTGCAGTTTAATACAGATTTATTTGTAATACGATACTTGTTCAACTTATTTTAATAAAATGTATAGAATTAAGTTGTACTTAGGTATATTATTTTACCAGTGCTATTTAGTTTCTAAGCTGTTATTTCCCAAGTTTATGGACTATTTAAAGTTATCATACAAATGTCTACAATTGACAAGGTCTCAAACTTGTTAACATCATAAAAGAAAAATACCATTTCAAGATTTTGTCTCTCTGAATACGTAGAATTTTTTCGTAGGTAAATTCTGAGAAAAAATGATTTTGTGTCAAATTAGTCATTCCGAAAGTACTGTGGTTCTGACGTAGTAGGCAAAGGGAATCTAACGCATACAGCCAAGTAATACATTGTATTTTAGTTACACTTTATAATACTTGGTAGCTTGGTACGGTCTAACACAGAGACATGTGTACAGGAGTTTTTAAGAATGAGATTATTTCAAAAATTACTTGAGCTATTGCAAGATTTCTTTCACTGCTGATAGATAAAAGTTAAAACTATGTAACCATAAAATAATTACTGAATTCGATCCAGTAGTTTTTGAGAAAATCTCAACCTTATTGAGACCCTGTTTATACTTCTTTGTCTTCGTGTGTCAGTGACGTACCTACATATTTGATAATTATTTGTTTCAAAGTTAAGAAAATAGTAAATTAACAGATTACGAATACCTGGCATTGATCTCCTATAAACAACTAGATACACAAAGGTCTTACTCAAACAATTAAAAAAACGTCCAAATAAGGGTCCATTGTTAACGTCCAAATAATGTCCAATAAAGCAAATGAGGGTCCATTCATCCGTTTGGACCTTCTTTGCGCTCGGACATTTTTAGAAGGCAGACTGTGTATCTAATGGTTTATAGGAGATCAATGTTTATAGGGTATAAAAGAAGATACTGTCAAAAATTTAAATAAGTACACTACATATGTTTTTTTAAATTAGTTTTATTGCATAAATCGCTGGATATTACTTGTAGATACTTCTACAATAAATACATTCAAGGTATTTCAAGATAACTTTTAATTTATTGTACAAAACCTGGTCATTTAACATCACCTTTCCACATGAAAGGTACAAATTTGCAAGCGAAAAATTCTGTCAACCATGAGCGCATAGAGACGAAGCGGGGGACAGTGATGCCGTGTTAAAGAGATGCGTCCATGTCGATAATATCTCTAAGTTATACGTGACGCGAAGCAATGTTGCGCTCATGTGCAGACACGGGAGACCTGTTTTACAGGTATATGGGGTAAGTGGTCTGTGTTTAACATTAATCTTTCGAGTTTGTCTAAGCTGGGAGTACGGAAGGCTGGCTACTCTTAACGACCCCAAAGTTGTAGACCACTTGATGCCTGTAGACATCTCCTGGGCTCAGTACCGCGCTGGGGAAGTTGGGGTGGTTCACTGCGTCAGGGTAGTTCTGGGTCTCCAGGCAGAATGCTCCGTGACGCCTGCGTAACAGACATAGGATAAATAACATATAGGTAATCCGGTACGAAACGATGGTCGATGGAGTAAGTGCGTTCTCATGTGGAGACCCTTTTTTAAGTTGAGTCAATGCATCTCACCGCGCCAATGACGAGGCGAGTATGTGGAACACCCGCCATAATACGGTCCTATACCCACTAAAACCCCAAGGTGTTCAACGCATCACGTTTGGAACGAGGTTGTGGGAACGCAACGCCCTCGTGGGCCTTTCTCGAGGGTCTACCCCTACACCTCCACTTAAGGCGCCTCGGAAGGCCTGGACGGGTAGAAGGTGATTGTGCAGACCACCGACTAGATGGTCCGATGACATTACGAGGGTTGCTACCAGGAGACCTTGGGATCGGACAGATGTTATTAAGGGATAAGACGAATATTTTGTCACACATACCAACCACAAATGGCATGGGGGCTTCACGTATAGCGTTTATGTGTCAAATTGAAAGCGATTACGATAACGATGACAGTCGCGACCCCCCCCCCCCCCCCCCTCCTACCCAAAGCCCCAAAGGAAATACTGACCTGTACCCAACGCCCCCTTTCCCGACCAATGCTGTGTCTTCAGGTGAAGGTAGGAAGTTGGCTGTATAGAGCTGAACGCCTGGCTGGTTGCTGTACACCTCGAGGTAGCGGCCTGATGCTGGATGGACCACGCGAGACACGAAGGTCAGACCCTGGGAATAAGGATCCATAAAGTCCAAACACAAACTTGTATTTTTTTGGAACGGCGAGTAATGGGATTATATCATGGTAGCCTAAGCACAAAACGCAAAGACGACGACCGGCCGGGTTTTTTCACCCCTACCTTCAGGGGAGGAGTGTATGAGGTCTTTCTTAGGGTAGTCGTATAGGTCAGGCGAAAAAACGTACCATGACTTTTTAGCTTTATGTAGGGGTTAGGGAACTTTTTATGGTTTCTTGTTATCAGTCTTAGCTCATTATAATAAAAAATAAAACCAACTTATCATTAAAATAAAACTATTACTTTTCTCAAAACGATGAAATCATACCATGTCATGGAGCGGCAAACAGAGACGACGCTATATAAGAGACAATGCATTTGCACTGTCCCTGTCACGCTCGCTATGACATAGTATGATATTGTAGTTGTAATAAATAAACAAATAAAAATGATTTGATCGTTTTGAGAACCGTAACAGACCCACTGGTTTGTTATCTCTGAACGCCGTCTCTCACTCGAGCCCGTACTATGAAACACGGTAAGATACAAAGTGTATTGAAAGCGACACGTATCGCTTTATTTCAACGTCAACATACTTCGTGTGTAAAAAATCTAAGGCATGTGAAATCCGCCAACCCGCACTGGGCCCGCGTGGTGGATTATGGCCCGAGCTCCCTCGATGTAAGGGAAGGTCTGTGCCCGAGCAGTGGGGCAATATAAATAGACTGATGATGATGATGATGATACTTCGTGTCATAGCGAGTTTTTCCGTCTGCCTTTGAAACATACTTTAGTATTAGATATTGTGTGCCTTATATTCTAGTATGATAGGTACCTTATTCCCGTAAGTAGAGACGCAGAAGTTGTCGTCGAACAAGTTATCCTGCTTGTTGATGACGTCCCCGAGTCGCGTGGCAGTGCGCAGGTCGAATGGAGTCCCGCCAACGTTCGTGAACCGGCCGGTAGGGATAGACTCGCTAGTAGTCTCTGTTATCCTGGTAAAATAGGAGGAGAAAAGGAATAATATAGGATCACTTTGTTGTCCGTCTGTCTGTCTGGCCGTCTGTCTATCAAGACCTTTTTCTCAACACGCGTGGACGGATCAAGTTGAAATTTATACCAAATACTTATGTCTGTGATCTCGTGCAACCGTAAATCAACCTTCTACATCAACGCAATCAAAAGATATCGCTGTTTATGTCGCATTTTCCCGCAATTTGTATGAAAACGCAATGGGATCAAAACCTATGGGCCCTATAGGGTACTTCCCGTTGACCTAGAATCATGATATTTGGTAAGAAGCTAGGTCTTATAGCACAAGTAAAGGAAAAATCCGAAAACTGTAAATTTGTAATTACATCTCCCAAAAACATTTTTTTAGATTATTAATTTATAATAAAATAGAAAGTATTGCTACAATTTGTTAATATATTAAGATCTATGTACCTACATACTTTGTAAGACATCCGTCTGCCTGTCCGTCCGTCCGTCTGTCTGTCAAGACCTATATCTCAGAAACGCGTAGAGCTATGCGAGATGCCAGGTGGGCTTGAGATAATGCATTTTTGTGCATTAGAATATCAGCAACTGCGATTGCGGTCAGATGATATAGACAAAGATGCTAAGCGGGGGCGCCCTCGAGAAACCCCATACGCTGAATGTACTTACTTATCGGCGTTGACAGTGACCAGGTGGTTGTACATCTGCTCCGCACCCGCGTCGTGTCCCGCCAGGTTGAAGTAAGAGTGGTTGGTCAGGTTAACCACGGTCTTCTTTGTGGTCGTCGATATGAACTCTGCAATACAGGACACAAGTGAATTAAATACGAGGTAACTTGTTGACCTTGAAATTGGATATTCAGTTTCATAAATAGAATCGAAAGCGGTTATAAAAGAATGTTAATAAAATATGGAGAATGAAATATAAATGGTGATTGACCCCCTTCTGTATTATTTGCTAGTGACGCGGGAGCTGCAGTAAACTTCGGTCATTGACCTGTGGCGCGTACGTATCGCGTGCGATCGGTTTTTTTGTACCTACGTTCCTTTTTATTGTAAGGTTCTTTTTACTGCGCAAGAAGGAGGGTTATGTTTTTTGAGTGTATGTGTGTCTAATTGTTTGTCACGCACTGCAGTCTAAACGGTTTGATGGATTTTAACATACGAGGTGTCGTTAGATAGGTAGGAGTGAATGGGCTATAAAAATAATCAAAGGGGGGTTTAATTTTTGGCAGTCGGAATTTCTGATTTTTGAAATAATTTCTGCTTCCTGGGACTGCTAAATTTCCGTTACGAGCGGGATTTGAACTAGGGGGCACCTTTTTACCAAACGAATTGGGAAAGAGCATTTGTTAAATTTTTACACGATTACCGAGAAGAGGAGAGTAATGCTTTTCGAGGGTATATCTATGTATGTATGAAAGTTGTTGGTAAAAAAATTCCCTCAGCGTTGACAAAGCTTTTATTTGCGTAGACGTAAAATAAATAAATTATGACGATTTCCAATACTGCTGGGATGATGCAACAATGTCCAATCTTACCTACGTGAAGGCTGTTGTCATCCGTGACCTCATAGACGATGTTGGTGACGAGGTCCCCAGGGTACCCCTCCTCACCATCCTTGGACAGGTAGCTAAAGATCACCTTCGTGCCATCCACTGTGGTCCGCCAGTTTTTCTGTTATAGATTTATTTATTTATTAAGAATATGTAATGTGTTTTAGACTCGACACTGATGCCAAAACACTAATTTTTAGAATTTTTGTCTGTTTGTCTGTGAATTTGTGCAAGTATCACGCCATAACTATAGTATACTGAAGGGATTTTGATGGGAGTTTCACTAGGAGATAGCTGAAATATCCGGACAGCTCATAGGCTATAAGCCATGGCGGTATGTGATGTGGATACAAGGATCCTGAAGAAAGATCTGCATCCTGATCTCCTCCATCCTCCTCCTCTACGCAAACGAAGTTGCGAGGTACAGCTAGTACATAAATAAAATTCCAAAAGAAAGAAATTGTTCATAAGTACATTACCTTATCAAACCCCACAATCCCTCCATGCAAGTGGTCCTGCCCCACATTCTTAGCCAGCTCATACTGGACCCCGTCGATGGTGAACCTCGCCCCGCCGATCCTATTGGCGCACCTGCCAACCGACGCACCTAAATACGGGGTGTTCCTCTTCACGTAGCCGTCTACGTCATCGAAACCTAGCACTACGTCACTGGTGACGCCGTGCTTGTCTGGAACCTGTAATTGGAACAGTTTCGTGAATAACAAGATACGAACTACTTCAATTAGTTATAAGATAAAATAGTGGGCCTTGCCCTCTACGGCCCTGTCCAGTGTCCGTCACCTGCTAAGATGAGCAACATTGAGGATTTATCATCATCATCAGCCCGTGTCAGTCCACTGCTGGACTCTCGGCCCTCTGCATCCAGTCTCTGCCAGCAATCTTGCGAAGGTCATCCCTCCATCTGTGCGGGGGGCGTCCCACACAACGTTTACCCATTCGTGGCCTCCATTCGAGAACTCGTCTACCCCATCGGTTATCGGTTCTACGACAGATGTGACCAGCCCACTGCCACTTCAGTTTACTGATTCTATGAGCAATGTCAAACACTTTTGTCTTCTGGCATTTGTGATTCAGTATACTATCTTATTCTATTTTATTTATTCATATATTTCAGACTATGGAAGTATTTAGGGCAACTTCGGCTTTTAAATTTTGTACAATCATTATTTACACATGAATAAGTAACTTGACGCTGGCAGTATTGTTCCTCAAGACTCACAAGAGTAACCACAGTTGCCATTCCTTAAAAAAAGATAAATACCTATTTCTATTTACTGTGGTATACCTGAATGGACTGCACGATGGCTCCATATGAGATGGCAGTTACTGAGAATCCGTCGTCAGTGGTCCACGTGACCGCTTTCACGGGCTCACTGTTCAGGCTCCCGAACTCAGTTTCAGTCAATTGCACCATTCTGAAATACTGAATCACAAGTGGGGTCTATACCCTGGTTTTTATTTCCAAGTCAGCGATTTTCAATCGAAAGAAGGCATTTTTCTATGAATATCTTGAGTGGAATTAATTAAAAAGGGGTATTCTCCGTTTTCAATTCTTAGATAAATCTCTACTGCTGTTTGGATATCCGCCATCATTTTGGAATGGCGGATTGAATTTTTATTCGTATGTGAATACTCTAAATAACTTGACATTGGCGAAATTATCTCTTATAAGAGTAATTCATTCAAATAAAAATAGAATAGAACTACTGCTGTATCAAAATATGAAGTATCAAGTGTCTTATTTTGTAAACAAATATGATCGTCTAATTACCTGTTGTGATGTAACACTGAAGGAACTGATTGTTTGAACCTGTTCATCGTTGTGAAAATAAAGTGATCCGTTCTAATAATGTGAAAATAACTATGCAATAATCACAAAACAGCTTAAAATGTTAGTAGAAGTGGGTAGTTTTTGTTAACAAAATAAGACACTTGATTTGGGCTTCGGTATAGATGCCTATATTCTCCTGAACCACCGTTCTTTCAATCTAGGCTCGCAGAAATAATTTGATTTGTGTATTTTAGTACACATATAAGTACAGTATATTTTTAGGCAGTAGTTAGTTTTATTTTAGTACACAAACTACAAATAAAATAACAAAAAATTATTTTGCGCAGAATGTCGTCAATTCATTTAATTTACATACCTATTTACCTGAATACTAAAAATTATTAATAAATAGGTATGTAGGTATTTTAGAATTAAAACTATAGTGAGCCATTACTACAAATTATTATATATAAACGGATATCACTCACTTATACTGTCGGTCTAATTGCCGCCTTCAACAATATAAGTGAGTGATATCCGTTTATATACATATAATAATTTATAGGTATGTAGGTAGTTCATACTGTATTATGAACATATGTGTGACATATGCAATTACCTACTAAAGACACTTAATTTAATTTTTACCTAAAATTATCATTAAAATTAATTGTTTACTAAAATATATAATTTTAGATATCTATCTAGGAATTTCTTCATATATAGAGGGGATTCACAGATTTGTTATCAAAGTTCTTAGGTATCTAACGATTGCGTTATTTGCTAAATTATAAACTCAATAAAAAGTATTAGGGAAAGATCGGTGAATAGATTGATGAGTATGCAAGGATCCTCATCCCTGTTGTGCCAGGATCGTAGCAGATGGAAATCCATCATCTCTGATTTAAAGACGGGAAACAGGTTTGAACTTAAATAAAAGTATTAGGTAAGTATTCAAAGTTGTCACCAGCCAGCAAAATTGCTAATATTTTCTGAGCGGCAACTCAACTTTTCATTAATAAACAAAAGTGAATGACCATTCGGCCCTTTAAACGATTAGGTACACATATTTTATCATATCAAAGTCCAAAGTAACACTTTATATATGCTGTCGACTGTACTTAACTAACGTAACTACGTCTATTTTTATCAAATAAGTAAGTAATATTAAAACCTACCTTACTAAACGTCCTGACAGCACTGTGACTTTTGCGTACTGTTTTGCTCCTACTATCATATCAACTATTTATAAACTGAACTGAAGTTAGGTGTTTGATAGTGCAGATAATTCGCACATTGGCAATGTTCATTGCGTTCGCTTGTTAAGGAGGAAGGAGATGTATTTCAACGCAATCCAATACCTGCTTAAGTAGATTATTTGGCAATCAAATGTTACTGAAATTATTATTATTCCAAAACCCAAAAAGCGACTGGTTTTTTTGGCATTAAGGTATCCTGTACCCTTGATCATCATCATCAGTCTTTTTATATTGCCCCTCTGCTCGGGCACAGTGGGGCTATTACCTACGGTTCTCAAAACCATCAAATCATACCATGTCATAGCGGCCGTGAAAAGGACAGTGCTATGGCGTTGGTGTAGCGGCGTCTCTGTTTGGCGCGCCATGACATAGTATAATTTCATCGTTTTGAGAACGGCAGATCTTCCCTTACGTCGAGGGATCTGTGGCCATGATCCATCACGCGCCCAGTGCCTATTGGCGGATTTCACATGCTTTAGGTTTTTTTTTCTACGGCATGCAGGTTTCATCACGATGTTTTTCCTTCACCGTTTTGAGAGCACTCGGTAAATGTACGTAAGTTACCGAGGATAACTCATTGGTAAATAACTGCCCTGGCTGGGAATTGAACCTGGGACCTTCGTATCGCAAGAGCCACCAAGCTCTTGGTCAAGTTAAACGAATCTGACAATGACAATATCTCATTGGTACATCTAGGAGCGATTTGCCTTAGGTATGGTTAGTTCTTGATCCGGGGTTTGTTTTCACGAGTTAAGTCGGTAACTCTCGGGTTATCTTTTATATTATAGGAAGAAAATATTCAGAGATTATTTTTAATTGTTGTATTGTAATCATTGATCTCCTATAAACAACTAGATACACAATCTGCCTTCTAAAAATGTCCGAGCGCAAAGAAGGTCCAAACGGATGAATGGACCCTCATTTGCTTTATTGGACATTATTTGGACGTTAACAATGGACCAAAACAAAATATTCAGAGATTATTTTTAATTGTTGTATTGTAATAAACCTACAATAATTGATAAAACTGTGGTGCGCACCGCACTTCATAACATACGAGTATCTTATCAGCGAGAGAAATTGCAAAATGAGAGCCCTCGAGACCACAAAACCATTATCAACTTATTATCACATAATATAGCTAACAAAACATTACACAACATAAAGCTGTGCAAAATATTAATGTGTCTATTGAAACGAAATCAATTACGACTCGGGCGCAGAATGACAACTTCGCAAAACTACCATGCGCAGTTTTCAAAGTGACATTTCAAAGAGAAAAAAACTAGCTTTTCGAGTTGATAATAGATGGCGTGGCAGATAGTCACTAAAAATACACAGGGACCATGACATAAATATTATTAATATCAGCTTAATAATTAATTTTTTGGTTTGAGTCATTTTAAACAATACAATTTAAAAAATTTAATATGTACCTACCACACGAAAATAGACATTCAATTAATAAACAAGGTTAGCCCGTGTCTTGATGCTCCTTAATTTTGAGGTGCGAAGTCGAGGAATCATTGCCATCTACCCGAGCTAGCGGTACTATTTTTGTTTCTTAAATGTCACTTTGAAAACTCATTCCGAAAAATAAATATCTCTTTCTCCAAAGTGTAAATCATCAGATGGGCCCGTGCCATACATCGGCCGCGCACAGTCTGATATAGCCGATATATATTCTGTAAAGTATACAGAAAATATCAATGGCAAAAATCGCCACCGAATGGACCCCAAACAATGCGAAAAGTCCACGTGGCAGACTCCGCAAACGGTGGCGAGACGAACTTGACGTTTTTATGAGAGAGTGGTCCGAGTCTGCGCAGAATAGAGATGAGTGGTAGGATTGGGGGGGAGGCCTTTGCCCAGCAGTTGGACATTGCAGGCTATTAGATGAAATAAAATAATTACAGAAAATAACTTTATAATTCCCATTACCAAATGACACAGGTCATTTACAAATAATTCGGCCACCCTGCCATCTACAAGGTCCCATAATCCACGTCCAGGAATATAATCTGCCTGCCTATTCCACAGACGAAGTCGTCCATGGCGACCTTGACGTAACCATCGTCCCCCCAGCTCTGGCCCCAGGAGTTGCGGATGATGAAGTGGGGCACCTCCGCCTCCCTGTCGTACCCTACGATTTGGGCCACGTGATTCAGATCTGACAAGGTATCCCTGAAACGAAAGGTTTCATTAAGGATTAGGGGCTCGTAGTTCAGTTGCAAGTACACGTTGAAAACGATCGTACAAGTTAAGCAACGTTGGGCGAGGTCAGGACCTGGACCGCTAGTGACACTTTCATCTAAGCCCCTTCGTGCCTCGGAAAGCACGTTAAGCACTTGGTCCCGGTTGTTGTCGCTTGACAGCAGTCGTTAGGTGCGGCCTGAATAACTTTGACAAATAGGTTTGGTCTCTAAACCACACGAGAAAAGGAAAAACAAAGAATTACCAGTGCAACACTTACTTGCAGTGGAACTGTATGACACCGTCCAGATAGTACAGCCACGCCCGAGTATTGACCCGAGTGATGACAGGCCCGTGGCGAGAGACCACGCCGGCGATGTAGTCCGCGTCCACGTCACTGTCACGGAAACCACAGATGGAAAAAGCTATGCTTGGTGTTTCTCTGGTGGATAGATTAAGGAATTAGTCTGTCGGCAGAGGACTAAAGTTGTTAAGAGTGAAAATGGCAACAAGAACGGAAGCCATACAATACTTTCTGCTCTCTCCATGGAGCGCGGCCATGTTTTGTTCATGGTTTCCGTAAAGAAGTGCAAGGACAATGTAAGCAAAGCAAGCACAGACCACTTACCCCATAGACATGAAATCGGTACAAATTTGCAAGCGAAAAATTCTGTCAAATGATGAGCGCAATAGACGAAGCGGGGCCAGGGGTGCCATATTAAATCCATGTCGATGTCTCTAGGTTACGCGTGTCGCGAAGCAATTTTGCGCTCATGTGCGGTGCAGACATGTTACAGGTGAACAGGTCTATGGGGTAAGTGGTCTGTGAAAGCAAGTGATTGCAAAAACAGAACCCGACTTTTTTTCGCATAAAATGATCAAGTTCAAGACGAATCTAACTATCTCTCTTTCTTCTCTCTTCCTCAGAATACTGCATCCCACTCCTGGGCATATGCCTCTCCATGAATCTTCCATGTGATCGGGCCACATGGTTGTTTATGTCGCATTTTCTCGCATATTTGTATGAAAATGCAAGAAAACCAAACCCTATACGGTACTTCCCGTTGACCTAAAATCATGAAAGGCAAGAAGCTAGGTCTTATAGCACAAGTAAAAGAAAACAGCCGAAAACTGTAAAATCTCCCCATAAATATATTTTTGGTATTACAAACTTATATTTGCAGATGATCAACTAATCAGGAGTATGTCGATGTATGGACACAATGTTTTGATAATGGCAAAGTTAAGTTGGTATCTAAATCTGGTTTCTTTTTTGTTAGAGCAAAGTTACGGGGTTAAGTAAGTTGTTTGCACGGAAGCCTCGGTGCGCGAGTCCGACTTGCACTTGGCCGGTTTTTCTTTCTATTCTACAGCGTTAACGAAGGTCAATACCACTTTGCTAGGGATGGCAAAACTACTCACTCACCATTTGACGTCCATCCGTGTCAGGAACCATCCTTTCCGCGGCTTGAACAGCAGGTTCTCGTTTTTCAGCGTCAGCGGGTAGTCCTTCTCAGTCGTGATGACGTCACGGTAGACGTTGTTGCACAGACGGTTCACTATCACCTCGGCGTTTGATGCGTTGCGGTGATCTGTTAAGTCCATCAATTCCTGGGCAAATATATCACATGTTGTATAAACATGTTCGTGTTACCTACTTACTTACACAAGAAGATAGAGAGAAGTATACATCATCATCAGCCCGTATCAGGCCACTGCTGGAGGTAGGCCTCTCCCAAAGCGCGCCACTCAACCCTACTCTCGGCCCTCTGCAGTCCCTGCCATCCATCTTGCGAAGGTCATCCCTCCATCTGGTCGGGGGGCGTTCCACACTACGTTTACCCGTTCGTGTCCTCCATTCGAGAACTCGTCTACCCCAACGGGTATCGGATCTACGACAGATGTGACCAACCCACTGCCACTTTAGTTTACATGGGGTAGAAGTATACATGGGTGGGGCCTCAATAAGGTTGAGATTTTCTCAAAAACTGCCTGACAGATTGTAAAAATTATTACGACTAAAAAAGTGGGGGTTGTACTCATGATAAATATAAAATTAAAGTACAGTAACGATGCACATTAAATGAAGAATTTTTTTGATAGTTGAATTTATTGTAAATATTTTATTTTTTATTTTTCCCCAAATTGTTTAATCACTGTCACTGTGCAGAATTAATGTACGTCACAAGCCTAACCATCCATTTAATTTTGTCGAATGAATTCAAGGTCACTTGTATAGGGGGGGGGGGGGGGGTAATACTGGGCACAACAAGAAGGGCAGATGGCAGTGTGAGAGTGAGGAAGAACAGGGAAATTCAAGACCTATTGTCCGAGCCCAACAACATCGGCGGTATCAAGTCTGCTCGACTCCGCTGGCTCGGCCACGTCGAGAGAATTGGAGAAGATCGATCTGCCAAACTAGCGTATCTGGGACAAGCTCCGCTGGCTCACTGAGCCAGCGGAGTAAGTAAGTAAGTAAGTGTATAGGGGGTGTACCTGTATACTGAGCCTAATGAATCCCTTCCGTCGCAGTGCGGCCATGGACTCCATGACCCCGACTGTGCTGAATGCACAGCAGACCGGGAACATGCCCTGGTTCAGCACTGGACCCACCACGCCATGCTCGCGCCTGGACCACAACAGAAACCTGGGGCTATTATGGTTGTCAAAACCATCAAAACATACAATGTCATAGCGTGCGTGAGAGGGACATGGTATTGCGACGTCTCTGTTCGGCGCGCCATGACATGGGTGGGGCCTTACCATGAAGTGAAGCAGGATTACTTCAATTTTTGTTGGGGTGCTTATAGGACACCTAGCAACATACGATCAACACAAGATGAAAAATTCAGGATGAGATTGGCGGAGTCTCCCACCTGCATGGTCTGGAATGGGTCTTCTGTGCCTCCCACCAACCATTGATGATATAATATGCGGCGTGACACCATTTTTTTTAATTACCTTTACAATTAAATTAATAATCGATCAGGTATTTTTGAGAATATCTCAATAAACCTTGATGACTTATATTGGTATTATTAAAAAAATATATATTTAACAAACAAAAAAACTCATTGATGACTAGGGACCGAACCTGGGACCTCCTTGTCCTAGTACCTTATGCGTGGAGCTCTTTTGCCTAATAAACTGTTATGGCGGCACTACACTTGGCTATTCGTATTGGCTATTGGATGTTTGTCGTATTTGTCAAATACTTGACGTACATACAAATAAGACGAATATTTTGTCAAGAATACCAACCACACATGGCAATTATGACAAATACGCAAATACGAATAGCCAAGTGAAGTGCCACCATTAAAATATAATTAACTTACCAATCGAATTTCGACGGTACATCATCACTGGACCAAGACGTATCATTTGAGTCATAATGATCATTGCAAGACTTGCTCTTATTGTGGCAATCCCCAAACCAATCTTTAAATGTGTGTCGATCTGTATGTCTGTCCGGTTTCAACAACATTGTGTCTTCGAACTCTTGAACGGACATATCAGCGAACTTAGTGAAGCCATATCTTGTGATTCCTTTTGAAATCTGGTTAAGTCTTGCTATTTCTCTTGCTGATTCCTGTAAGAATCGTGTCAGTAATATAAAAGTGTAACAAAACTTAAATCTTTTAATTTTTATTTAGGCTCTAGACAGACGGACTGCATGTCAACTGTATTCCAACCGTGCAGTTGGTTTGCAGTTGTATTGCAGTCGTACCTACTGACTGCATTCAAACTGCGCAGTTGGAGTGCAGTAGAAATGCAGTCCGTCTGCAATAATAACGGGATTTTTTTTACAATTACAGTAACTAAAATAAGTATCTAATACTATTACAATACATAACACTTACTTTGAAATTCCTCAACCGTTTAAAATACTCGATCTCATTATAACTCTTCCCATGCCAGTTAAGGTATATGTCGAATTTTATCGTATGTATGTCTGTGTCCACTACAACAGTCTGATTGCTGAACTCACGCGTGAATTTCCATACTAACGTTGACAGTAGCAGATTTGTAAAGTAACTTAGCATTTTATTGACTCAACACTGAATTCAATCTGTGAGTGGTTGAATCATACGCGGTTAGTCAAAATCGTGGTTTAAGTTTTCGATTACTGTCTAACTTAACATCACTTTTTAAACTTTCACGGTTTGTATACATATTAATTAAACATTTATTATTGTTGTCTCGATATTTCGACAGCATCGCAGCCATCATGGTCACGAGTAGACATGCTGCCGAAATGATGATGTATGCTGTCGAAATATCGAGACATTAATAATAAATGTTTAACACGGTAATTCCCGTTTTATCTAATTAATATGTCTAACTTAACGTTTTTAACGAAGTGTGAATGGGACAAAAACACGGCTTAAGAGTAGAGAGGTTTAACTAGGTATGTTTTATTGCCGTTACCCATAAACCTAATTACACCTCACTTACCTTAAATAGTGTTCTTATCACGTGTGGAACACTACGTTAAGGTAGAAAGGGACAGAAGGCTTAAACAGTGGAATAATTCAATAGCGAATACGAATAACTAAGTTAAGTGGGAGCGTTCTTAGCTACGTCAAGTTAGTCACAGCTGGAACACCGCGTCATTTTTAGAATTTTATTTTTCAATTATTTGTATCATTGGTTTTGTTTATGTAAATATGTTATTGATTTAAATAAAGAATATTAAAACATTTAAAGTAATTTTTACTTTAAAATTCACGTAACTAATGTCTGTCCGCTCAAACATATTTTATAAACTGACTATTTCCTTACAATATGAGTATTGAGTGCCGACACTATAATTATATTTATATTTCCTCCTACTTTTCCTGTTGGATAGAACCACAAATTACAAGGAAAGTGGTAATCTAAACAATAATACAGGGTGGCAGTATAATCAGTCAGATAAATGTCATTAATCTATACATATAATAAGACTGTAAAAAAGTTGTCTGTACATTGGATATTTTTTGAAAAGAATAATTGTAATGTGTTTTAGGATAAATACTGATGCCAAAACAATATTTTTTAGAATTTTTGTCTGTTTGTCTGTGATTTGTGCAACTATCACGCCATAACTACTGAAGGGATTTTGATGGGAGTTTCACTAGGAGATAGCTGAAATATCCGGACAGCTCATAGGCTATAAGCCATGGCGGTATGTGATGTGGAAACAAGGATCCCGAGAGGAAGATCTGCCTCCTGATCTTTTCCATTCTCCTCCTCTACGCAAACGAAGTTGCGGGGTACAGCTAGTAAATAATAAATTAATTATTGTATCATGCAAAACGATCAGCGGGTCTGCAGCAGCTGTTGTTCCACCACGCCGGCGAGCAAGCGAGTAATCGCGGCTATTTTTTCGCGAAAGAAACCTAGTTGACAGCAGATCAATGGTAACACTTGCAGTACGATTTCAAGTCTTACGACGCAAATAATAAGAACGGTCCAAAGTGTTACCATTGATCTGCTGTCGAATGTACAACAGATAGAAAGAAAGAAAAACAGATTTATTTAACGGGATCCCTTTTTCTCGAATAATTTTTTTTGTCCTAATTTAATTTAGCATAATGAGTTAGGCATAATGTTTTTTGTCATAATCATATTTTGTCAGAATAGTTTTTGGGCATACAATCTAACTAAGCATAATTCTAGTTTGGGCTAATCGTTTTTGCCCTAATTTTGATTTCCATATTGTTTTATGGCATATTGTTTATTCGTCTAATAGATATTCATAAATAACAAAAGGCATAATTGAAACACACTTTAATAATTTAAATGTATTTATTCATAATGTTTGTTTGAAATGAATGTAATGTTTTTTTTTACTATAATTTTCATGCAATATAATTCCTTTCATTTAAAATTTAAATTTTTAGCAATAGCTTGTAAATAGGCAAGTTTTGAAGTGTATTCATTTTTATTGTTGATAATTTTGTCAAGGCGGTTATGTTTGTCTGTGTATTTCTTCTTTTTTGTTGGTATTGGTGTTGTATGTATGGTGTATTAGGTAATAGTAGGTTACGGTGCGGCGGGGGTGGCCCTTGGGCCACCCGTAAGCCGCCAACATGATTATTTTATATACAAACAAAAAGTAGGTATTAGGTAGGTATATCAGATATAACTTAGGTACCATAGTGTAATAGTAGGTTACGGTGCGGCGGGGGTGGCCCTTGGGCCACCCGTAAGCCGCCAACATGTTTATTTTATATACAATCAAAAAGTAGGTATTAGGTAGGTATATCAGATATACTCGTAACTTAGGTACCATAGTGTAGTTGGTTACGGTGCGGCGGGGGTGGCCCTTTAATTTTTGTTTTTAAAACTTCAGGAGTATATTTTTCGGCAAGTAATTAATATGATTATTACAATTATGTTTAAATATCATTATGACAAAGTTTATTTAGGCTTTATAATATTATTCTTAACAATCTTTATGCTGTTTGTAGTTATGCTTAATAATATTATGCCTATAAAGTTATGCCTAATGACTATTATGCGTAGTTATTACTAGGACAATTTAAAGTATGCCATGTTATATTATGACATAACAATTTATGCACAAAAATAGGGAACCTTATTTAACACTACATACTATACACTACATAAAATCATACAAGACGATAATAATATATATGTCGTGGTCAGATCGTTAAATTGAGCATTTCATGAAATCGTCAGTCATTTCATGAAATGGTGGCATTTCATGAAATCGTCATGTTGCGCTGGGCATATCGTTTAAACGTCAACGTTCGTCGATTTGTCCAACGACGTTTGGTCAGATCATTAATGTAGGGTGCCCATTAAGGATGTAAGTAATAATAATTCGAAATTGCTATTTTTCTACGATATGGTCAATTGTGTTTGGTCATATCATGAAATAGTCGTGCGTTTGTTGGACATATCGTAAAACGTTTTCTATTCATTGATCTGGCCAAGCTATTTCATGAAATGACCAATAGACATTTGACGATTTCGTGAAATGCCACCATTTCATGAAATGAGCGTCTATTTCATGAAATGTTCAATTTAACGATATGACCACGACATATACATAAACACACCGATTAATCAAGAACAGATACTACATACAATACAACATACTACATAGAATAGATAACACATTCCGTGTAAACATACTTTTATAGTTCATCGCTGAGCGAGTAACGCTGCGTCTCTTTTGTTTACACGGAATGTGCTATCTGTTGTACGTTTCTTTCGCAAAAAATAGCCGAGATTTACTCGCTTTACTCGCTGGCGGTGGAACACCTGCCAAAAAGGCGTCAATGGCGATTCGTGTCCCGAATTTCTAGCAGTTACCTACAGCTGCTAGGAATTCGGGAAATGAGTTGACAAGACTTCAGTTGTACAAAATATAATATGAAAAGCGTATTTATTTTTATATTTAAATAGCTTCTGCCCGCGACTTTGTCTGCGCAGGATCTTTATAAATCATAGCCTTATTATTCTGATGTATGAGCTATATTATTGTAAAGTTCCATTAAAATCAATTTTTAGTTTCTGCGTGAAAGAGCAACAAACATCCATCCATACAAACTTTCACGTTTATATATATATTAGTGGGATGGGATGGGAAGTGGGATGGGATAGTGGGAAATGGGATGGAATGGGATGTAAATTTTTATATCGGTTTTAGATTTTATTAATAATACTGATTATATAGCGCTGCCACCCTGTATTATTGTTGTGATAAATAATAGAGAATAGGTAACAGTAAAAAAGTTTATTGTGATATTAATATATCTTAAAATAAGGCACTACTTTAGACTAATGGCACTTAAAATATTAAAATGTTAAAAATAATTCAAAATGAATAATTAAATAAGTTATTTTTAATTCAATAACATTTTGTTTTAAATTTCAAGTACCTACATTTTCATAGCTTATGCTTGAGTTCATACCCTGTACAAATCACATATGTCGCCTAATATTGCATCAAATCATAACTCAGTCAGTTGGTACAAAGTAACTTTCTAACTATTCCATAAAATAAATAAAAAATGTAACAATTTAAAAAGACTAGACGAGCTGCTTATTTTAAACAATTATTGAACAACAGACATATCTGACCATGTGTTCAATTTAAATGAATGTGTCAAAGAATCATATAAATAAATATATATATATTAAACTTGTTTCTACTACATTATTTCTTATATTAATTATAAATTATAATATACAAGTGTTTTGATCAACGACCAGCGATTCAGGGGTGATAGTGTAAATGTTAATTCTTAAAATTTTGTTTTTATTATATTTAACATAATTACTATTAAACAATCATTGTTCAAGTTCCCTTGAAATTATCACAGCATATTATAGTATTGAGCGGTACAAAATACGCCCGACGCACGCTGTCAGAGGCCCGGCCACAGGCCACGAGTGTATGTAACAACGAATTTTATTATTTGTGGATATTTACATGAAAAATTATGGTACTTATAATTTTTATGATTTTTTTGGCATCAGTATCGTGTATATTATTACCCCTGACTCGCTCGTCGTCGACCAAAACAACCTGTATATCAAATATTTGGCAAAGCTACATTCTATTAGCTACTACTTTATAGCTTGTACTACTTTGATTCTTTACTTAGTTTACAAGGCACGTCTTAATTGAAATAATATAAACACACACACAACTCTCACACACGATTTAAATTTTATAATATCTTCGTCAGAGATTTGTATTGTCATGGGATAATTAAATAACTCAGGAAGGTTCAGGAACTAACGCCAATGGTACGGTGGAATGCAGAGAAAGGTGTACAGGAGAGTTTTTAAGGTTGAGGTTATCTCAAAAACTACTTGACCTATCGTAAAAATTATGTCACTGTTAGATAGATAAAAGTTAGAACTATGTACTGTAAATGAATTATTAAAATCGGTCCAGTAGTTCTTGAGAAAATTACAACCTTATCGAGGCCCCCTGTATACTTATCTCTGTCTTCGTGTGTACGGCAAGAGTACCAGTGGGGTGACCGCGACTTCCAATCGTTATCGCTTTCAATTTGACACATGTACGCTATATATTGCTGCTATGTTTTTGCAAGTTTTAACAAATGACAACGAAACGCAGCAATGTATATCGTTCAAATGTCAAAATGAAACGTCAAAACGATTGAAGTCGCGGTCACACCCTAGGTGTCCATTCCGTGCGGCGTTGGCAACAGGGTGGCCTGTTCACACCCTTGTGTTTGTGAATGCTTGTCGAGACTTGCAAAGCGTGTAAACGTACAGTCGAAGACAGAGATAAGTATACAGGGGCCTCAATAAGGTTCAAATTTTCTCAAACACTACTAGACCGAATTTAATAATTCTTTTACAGATGCATAGTTTTAACTTTTATGTATCTAACAGTGAAAGCATTTTTTTCAATAGGTCAAGTAGTTTTTGAGAAAATTTCATCCTTAAAAACTCTTATGTACACCTTTCTCTGTGTTCCACCGTACAATGGTTTGCCTTATACTTAGCGTAAATACCTATATTATAATTTTATTTGTTTAGCGTTGTTATAACTGATAAATGGAGAAAAAATTTCATCACGACCGGGACCCGGGACCTCGCCTCCGTGGCACGCTCTATTCCAACAGAGCCATCGTGATTCGTATCCAGATCGTGAATTTTGTCTCCATATTCTCGTCTGAGGGGCGATAGCGACATCAATCCAGTAATTGTGCAATTACTCAAATTCATGTCTAACATTGCAGTTAGAAATCATGTTTTTAATTGATGACGCGTTCCTTTTTCATATGTTTTGATATTTTCTTGCATATGCGCTAACCGAAAATGGAGAAAAAAATTTTGGTTGGAATAGAGCGTGCCACGGAGGCGAGGTCCCGGGTTCGAATTCCGGTCGTGATGAAAAAAAAATTTCTCCATTTATCATTTAGATTTTCGTTTCGCATAGCGCATATGCAAGAAAATATCAAAACGTTGTTATAATTTTATTTGTTCTACTTTATAACAGTTTCATATAATGTTTATGATTTTTAGTCGCTCTAATTGTTAAATTCCTTTGATTTGTTACTGTATTAGGTTATTTTAGGTAAGTAGATACAGTGCGCGAGGCGTAAGCTCAGCTTTACATTTGTGTGAGTGATCGCCAACAAGAGGTGAAGTGCGGTGCGTGCGCGGCAGGGTGGCGTCCCGCTGGGGATGCGCCGCGCCTCAGGCCGAATATCACTCTACACTATCTGTGTGCACTCACACAAATGCAAACCTGAGCTTACGCCTCGCGCACTATACGCAGCTTTAGTTAAATTTTAGTTTGTCTTTAGTGTAATTTTATTTTCTTGTTTATTTATAAAATTCTTTTTGGCAGATGGCTTTATGGCCAAAGCCATAATAAATCTTAAAAAAATTATACTTAGCTACGCAACGTCAACCGTAGCGACTTCGTTCGCTAAGCCGCATATGTTGGTGCCTATAGCTAGGTGCAAGTAGCCTCCGTTCCCGAAGTCGGTTCCCCAGGAGTTCTTGGCTATGTAGTGGGGCACGTCGCCTGTTAGGTCATAGCCCACTAACTGGACGGCGTGATTTAGGTCGGCTGCGGCACCGCTGAAAAGAAATTGTACTGTAATACTCCTTATTTTATGCTTCGACCGTATGGTAAATAGAAGCGAATTATTCATTGTTTTTGTTACCATTTTCTACTACTCTCGCAACTCCTACTGATTATGATTATGCAATATGAAACCTGTAATAAGTCCCCAATAAAATGATAGGTACACAGCTTAAATGGTCACGTAGTTTTGTAGGTGGGGCTTTCGCCCCACCTATTATTTCAATCTCTATACATCAAAAGACATTGCCACATTTCAATGGAGCTATGCCCCACCTACAAAACTACGTGACCATTTAAGCTGTACCTATCATTTCGTTGGGGACTTATTACAGGTTTCATATTGCATAATCATAATCAGTATCATTTTCTACTACTCCCGCAACTCCTATAGAAGAATAACAAAAAAAATGAGTAAATCGCTTCGATTTCTTACTATTTTCTGAATTCATAATTAAGCTGTTTTTTTCGAATCGCAACTTGTACAAAACTTTATTTTAAACCAATATTTTTTATAAAAAACGTAGATATTTTTACATTTATTCGTTATCTTGTACAACTTGCGGTTGATGGTGTGGCAGAATCTGACATTGTCATTTGTTATGTGACCACTTCAACACTGGGTGGAGACAATAGGAGGTGAATGGACAGCAGCATCCACCAAGGACATCGTATTTACTTACCTTCAGAAAAAAATACCCTTAGTGTGTATCTGGTAAGCACATACTTTTTTCATCATGCCACATATGAGGGCCCGGGTTTGTGAAGCTAGTTCGTCGTGCTCCATATATGGGGCACTGAACTGTGACCGTGTTAAGTGGTCATATTGTTACAATAATACAGTGGACCTACCTGCAGTGGTATTGAATTACACCACCCAAGTAGTTCTGCCATGTGAGCGCGTTGACAGCCACCGCGACAGGTCCATGCATCGCTAGCGCCTGGAGGATTTTATTCTCGTCGCCGACAAAACTGAAAAACACAAAAAAACGTCCCACAAATGTGACCAGCTGTGACAAGGACGGGGGAGGGGTCAAAAATAATGAAATTCGTGTGACGTAATTTATGGATGGCCCCTAAGCAACTTACTTATCACAAGTAAAGGTGCTAACACGCACCCCTGTCGCGTTCCCCGCCTTGCACACGCCATTGGCTAGCTGCAGCGGGTATTGCCTCTCTGTTTGCACCGCGGTGTTGGTGAGGGACAGCCAGTCGAGCAGCAGACAGATGTCGCCGCCGAGACAACCGCTGTTACCTAGGCCTGCGCAGTCTATCGCCTCCTGGAGAAAGATGAGCTTGTAATAAAGGTCACTAAACCACACTAGAAGACGACAAGTTATGTCGCTAAAGCAGGGTATTAGGCAAAAGGTCACTGAATCGATCGATCTTCATCTATACCGCAACCCAAATCAAGTGTCTTAGTTTGTAAACAAATATGATCGTCTAAGCATCGCTGCGCCGAGTTGATGCACAAATGGGGCTACAGAGACGACCCGACATGCACCTGCGGAGCGATACAGAGCAAAGCTCACCTCGCGAACGACTGCCCAAACTGGCCTATAGAGGGAGGACTGGCCAGAATAAACACGGAGGATGACGAAGCCATCGCGTGGCTAAGAAAAGTTTTGCCTTTGTGATACGCTGTGTTGTGGCAGCTGACGACCGAACGATAAATAAATAAATAAATCGTCTAATTAAGTAATTACCTGTTGTCATGTAACACTGAAGGTACTGATTGATTGAACCTGTTCATCGTTGTAAAAATAAAGTGATCCGATTGAATATTGTGAAAATAACTATGCAGTAATCACAGAAAAGCTAAAAATGTTATAGTACGTACGCGTTAAGAAAATAGTGAAAAAAGAGCACGTCTATCCACGGTTGACAAATTAGATGACTTAGACAAATGTGCCATAAGAAGGAAAGTTGAAAAAAATATATATTGAACTTTCCTTCTTATGGCACATTTGTCTAAAGTCATCTAATTTGTCAACCGTGGATAGACGTGCTCTTTTTTTCACTATTTTCTTAACGCGTACGTACTATAGTACTTTTTGTTTACAAAATAACACACTTGATTTGGGCTGCGGTATACATACATGAATCTCTTCATATACGCTGGTCAGTTTGATGTTTGTTTACCCTTACAACTTAGTTGTATTTACCTACCTGTATGCTGAGAGGCACTAACTTCCCGCTGTGTATGGCCGCCATGGATTCCATGGTGCCTATGGTGCTAAATGCCCAGCACGCGCCGCACAACCCCTGGTCTCTTATGGGGCCTACCACGCCTTTGGCTCTCCTGAAGTGACAATTAAATATGTTATTAGAAAAATATAAAGATTTATTTATTTATTTATTTAACACTTTATTGTACACAACATAACAAATAAAACTTAAAAATATAATTTGTACAAAGGGCGCACTTATATTATTAAGAGATTTCTTCCAGCTGACCCATTAAGAGAAGAATGAGATAAAAACAGAGGAGGATAGGTAACTTAGGTGCCCGTTTAGGAATCGGGTATCACGTGAGTAACGCCGTATTAATAAACAAAACTTAGTTCTCAAAACTGTCAAACTCACACTTGAGAATGTATTTGCTGATCACTTGACGGGGTCTTGGGTTTGAGCTCAGACTATTAATACCACGGAAAATATTTATTCCGTGATTAATACGGCCCTAATTGTGAGAGCATAAAGGTTATTTTATTTTTATTTATTGGCCCCTATTTTCTGGCTTTATTTCATAGCTGCAGTTAATACATAGATGATGGTAATGAAGAGCTCGGTGGCTCAATGGTTGGGTCAATGGACTCGCGATACGGAGGTCCCAGGTTCGATTCCCAGCTAGGGCAGCCATGTACCAATGAGTTATCCTCGGTTCTTTCGATGGAAAATCTTACGTACATTTGCCAAGTGCTCTCAAAACGGTGAACGAAAACATCGTGATAAAACCTGCATGCCATAGATTTTTTTTTTAAGGCATGTTGAAATCCGCCATACCGCACTGGCCCGCGTGGTGGATAATGGCCCCAGCTCCCTCGATGTAAGGGAAGGTATGTGCCCGAGCAGTGGGTCAATATAAATAGACTGATGATGAATACATAGAAACCACGCAGGGCTACATCGTCTGCTGCTGTTTGCAGTCGGCTACGGACTTGTACCTTTAGGTTGGAAATTAATTTCTTTACAACACTCTCTCGAATAAAGCAACCACTTCATTTCAATGCGAACTTACCAATCAATTTGCAACGGTAACACAGCCCGTTTCTTCCTGAAATATGTCAGTCGATTATGAACTGTGTATGTTGTGGAGTCTTCTCCCCCCTTCCAACTCTTCCCATACTGTTGAGGAGGTTTCTCCATTTTCTCATCAGACAGATGCAAGTCCCGATACTCTGATTTCGACATATCTGACCGCCTCGTCAAACCATAACGAGCTCTGTGGTGCTCTGGACCTTGAGATTCCGAGTTTAGTTTGTCAATTTCTTGCACGGAGTCCTAGAAATTATTCAACTTATATTTTTATTAAGTACAACCAATTTTAAAAGTGTGATGTGTGGATACGTATGAGACCTGTAGAGGGGATTCTCAATCGCCAGTGGTGTTATATGTGATGGTGGCACTTCACTTGGCTTCATTTGTCAAAATTGTCATGTGTGGTTGGTATGCTTGACAAAATATTTGTCTTATTTGTATTTCAAGTATTTGACAAATACGACAAACATCCAATAGCAAATACGAATAGCCAAGTGAAGTGCCACCATGATAATAAAGTTTGACAAGTATCGAAAATTAACTGTTCTTCAAATCAAATCAAAATTGAAATTAATACTAAAGACCGTTTTGCTAAAAAGAAATGGAGCATCCCCCCACCACTTGACTTAACCGCGTAATACCTTCGATATTAATTAAGATATCGAAAAACTGATTTCACAGATCTTTTCAGTAGGAATATGAGAGTTGATTGATGCAGTAAAAAAACTAGGAATATACCCTATTAGGTACGATAACCACTCCTGTGGCCGTGTCTCTGATAGGTCGAGCCTATACTCTACTTTTAAGTTACTCGTAAAATAATAAATAGTGTAATGTGGCAAGAATTGTTAAATAATTATGTCGAGGGACAGTCTAGTAATCATAAGCCGAGGTCATCAATATCTCAGCTATTATTCAAGAAGTGTAATAAATCAAACTGCTACACAATAAACGAATTTTCACCATCTTATTTGACGAATTTTAATGTAGATTTAAGTGACAATTAATGACACCTAGGTTTCGTATCGTACAGTCAACAGAAAACTATTACAATCTAGGTAGTTTACATTAAAGGATAGGATACATTTTATGTGCTAGCGACCGTACTATGTTAATTGCTATGCAGATGAAGCCGCATAAAAGTTTTGCGTTGTCTACTATTAATGCACATTCTGAACAAATATTCTTTTGCCGTGGATAAACAACGTAATAAGATCTTACCACAAAGTATTGAAATCTCGCCTTGTACTCTTCAGGGTTGTTTTTATAAGTTTTATTGAACTTTGCGATATATTCATCGTACATTGTCTTCAGTTGCTCAGAGCTCCGTCCGTCGGAGTACATGACAGGTATGGCGATAAATAGCAACGACACAATTATTATACCTAGCACCCAGTCCCAACAAGACTTCATTTTGACTAATAATATAAATAGGAGAAAAATAACAAATACGTCCGTACAATCAACTCAACGAAGTTAAAAACTTTTTTTTTCGACTCGACTTGACAGCTGTTTTCGGTGTTGCTGTTGTAGAAAAAACATAAATAAATTTTAAAAAATAACATGTTGCCAGTAATTTTCCAAATAAAACTACCAAATACCATTCGCAGGAACCGTAATCATTCCATTCCCACATTAAATTAGAGGAGATATCATTGAATTGCATTTCCATGATCTTTGTGTACGCAATAAAATTCATTTTAAAGTAAATAAATCTATATTATTTATTAGAATATTGTTTTGTAACACATAAGAACTCATTTAATAATTGAAGAGATTTTCTTCAATGTCTCTCTCAGATTCCCAAGCTTCAGCAGAGTCAAGTATAACTTTATTACGTTTCGCCTTTCTTTTAGGCTGCTCATCCTCTTCAATTTCCTTGTGTTTCCTCTTTTTTTTCTTCACTACATGATCTACAAAATGTGTTGACTCTACTTTGATCTCTATTGCTGCTTCATCCTCTGGCAGAGAATGACTATGCTTTTTATGTTTCTTTTTCTTTTTAGTATCAGTACCAGGGGTTGAAGGCTCTTCATTAACAGCGTTTAATCGCATTTTGACTGCTGTTGGTATCTTAATAGCCTTTTTGTAATCAGCTCCAAATAGAGGATGCCGGCACTTAGTGTTTGGTAATGGTATAAAATCAGTTTGATTGTTAACAATTACATTATCCTCCACAAAATGTGGTTTAGGTAATCTTTTACGGAAATTAATAGTACCTGCAAGTGGTGCATTTAATATCACAGGTTGTCTATCCTCTTCAATCAATATGGCTACATTTCTGATCCCTTCTTCCATAGTTCCATCATAGCGTTGTCCATTGACTTTAACTTTGCACTTGCTTTCAAGAACCAAGTCTTTGTCTTGAAGACAGCTGATATCAAACTCCTGAGGGCAGTGTAAGAGCCATACATCATCATCTTTTGTGATAAAAGTCTCCAATTTCAAGTCTGATATGCGCAGGTTAGGATTTGCTTTGAGATACTGTCTAAGGAGTTTAGTCAGTTTATTAACGTTAACATTGTTGCTCTCAGTAGCCTCTGCAGAGGAATCATCTTCATCCTCAAAAGTTATTCGATCTGACAGCTTAATTTGTTTCTCAGGCGACTTCTCCCTAAAGCTCTGAGATTTTCTTGCTGACCTGTTTTGATTTTCAATTTGATTTCGAACAGTACTGTCATCGCTATCACTATCATCTTGTCTGACTGACTTATTAGCTGACAAATTTGTGGTTTTAGGTATGGCTATAGAACCTTTCCCTGCTGTGATGTCATCACTATCGTCCTCGTCACTTGTAGCTTCTTTCCTAGATGTACTCAACCGATTACCTTTCGATCTCCTGTTATTCGAAGCTATCTTACGAGTTGTTGGTATCTCTCGTGTCTTCTCGCTATCTCGTCGCGAGACCTCGCTATCTCGTCGTGAGACCTCGCTATTTCGTCGTGAGACCTCGCTATCTCGTCGTGAGACCTCGCTATTTCGTCGTGAGACCTCGCTATTTCGTCGTGAGACCTCGCTATTTCGTCGTGAAACCTCGCTATCTCGTCGTGAGACCTCGCTATCTCGTCGTGAGACCTCACTATCTCGTCGTGTTACTCCGCTGTCGCGTCGTGTCAGCCCGCTGTCACGTCGTATCACCCCACTATTGCGTCGTGTGTTCTCGCTATCTCGTCGTGTCCCCGCACTATTTTCTTGTTTGATAGACTTATTAACACTTGTCCCAGCCGCCGTGCTCTCATCACTACTACTGTCGTCGCTTATAAATTCTTTGCTTGTATATGAAACCTCTTTTTCTTTAGATTTCTTACTGTCAGCTACTTTGGCTTTTACTTCAGTATTTTTAGATTTCGTAGCTCTGACACTATTATGTCTCTCTCGTCGTGTCTCAACAACTGTTTCCTCTGCAGTAAATTTGTCTTCTATAACCATTTCTTGCTCACTATCAGTATTAGCTGCAGAAGCAATAACCCTCTCCTTCTTTATTTGTAGTTCTAGGTACTCAGAATCAGACATGTTTTTAGATTCAAATTCATGATTCTCTTCATGCTGGAACTGTTTTTTCTTGGATTTTTTTCGAGGAGGTTCATTCCCCTCATTTCCATCTAGTTCTTCCTGGGACTCGTTTCCTACGGGCTCTTCTTCTTTGTGACGTCTTTTCTTCCCCTTTTTCCCAAGTGACTCATTCATTTGTATGTTTTTGAACTCTTCTAATTGTACTTTTTGTTCAAGGTCATCTTCATGTTCCTCCTTGGTGTGCCGTTTCTTCTTTTTCTTAGGAGTCTTTGCATCTATATTTGAACTCAATGTGGATTCAGATTCCTGCAACTCTTCTTGTATGGATTCAGTGTCTGGTTGTTCACTTTTAGTCCGTTTTTTCTTCTTTCTTTTCTGGGGAGAATCATCTATACTCGTGTTGTGTTTTTCAGGCACGTTTTCTTGACGAGACTTGTACTCTTCATCAGACTTCTCCTGTTTAACATGACTTTTCCTTGCTTTTTTACGAGGGGTATCACTTATGTGTCCATTTATCTCTACCCGTGTCTCAGGGTCATCTTCTATTGATTCGTTTTTGATTTGCTTCTTTTTCTCCTTTTTCTGATACTCTTCACCATTTTCATTGAATAGCTGCTTTTGCAGTTTCCTCTTGTAACTCTTTTCTGACTCGTATCCATCCATGTTAACGTCTTTCATGTTTCTGATAGGTCTGTAATTTGAAAAGGATAAAGTTAGCAGCTTTCTGAAATGTGAACTTACTGGATTAGACAACAGTGTTTGCCGTATGCCTGTGGCCTGTGCAACAGATTCTGGATGAAGAAGTATTTATCGAAATAAACATTTTGTAAATAGCTTTTTTAATAAAATTGATTATATTGGAAGATATTATTTTTTTAAGATTGGCGGCGCTAGTTGGCTCTATGAAGGCTCTTAATAAAAACAGAGCTAAAATAACCTAATACATTAATTTGGGTAATTATTAACTGTGGGTGTGATTAGGCCTTGTAGAGGTGGCGAGCACTAGGGAAGCCTGTGTTGCAGGTAACAGCAATCCTTCCGGGGAATATATTGCCTTGAGTGGTGGTGCAGTAATAGGTTTGGGATGTACTAAAGTATCTAGTAGTATCTGTTGTGTGTGCATGTGTCAAAAGTAAAAAAAAGGTAAATTTCTTTATTGCAAGTAAGCACGTTGTATACCTTTTTGCACATCAACATATTTTTGAATTTTTATTTACACCGCGTGTGATGAGAATAGTGAGTTGTAGTTAGGTTTGTGTGTTGTTGCTTACATTTCGGTGTTGATGTGATTTGAACATGCTAAGAAGAAGAATATGTGACGACCACAATAATATGTTTATTGTTTAGGTCGTAGGGTTACAGTTGGTAACTAATAGATGCACATGAAAGATTCATATAATATATAAATATGTATAATTATGTATTATAACTTGCTTTCAGTTTTTAATTTTTACTTAGATTTCCATAGACATTTGTAAGAGCGAGCTCAAGCTAAGCTCATAACAGTTTAAGTCTGTTTCCTGTTGTCAGAACATCAACAAATTATTCTCGAAAGGTTATCTGCTTAGGTTTATTCGCCTCTATTGCTCAAGCTTCGCTGTATTCTAATATTAGGTTTATTGCAATTATGCTGAATATCACAAATTGCTGGCTAAAATGTATTTGTTTTCATATTTTATTAAACTTTCAACATATTAATGTTATCTGCCTACTAGCATGAGCGTGATAAGTAGGATTTTTTTTGTGGAAATAAGTAAATTTAAGTATCTAAGTATAAACGGGCGCCAATAATATTACATGTTAATACGCGGATTAAAAGGAACCTTAACCCATCCTCATCGGTTCCAAATAGTCTAGTTTCATGTGAAACTGATCATTGCCCGACAAAAGCTAAGCACAAATTTCACTCGCAAATAGAAATAAATAAAAAACTTACAAAGAACCATAGTCACTATCTTCACTGGTCTTGGAAGCTTTATCCCAGGCAAAACTGTCGTCAGAATCTGCCATTAAGTGTTCCCCTTTATCACATCGACTAATCAAACTTTTATCGCATTATCTTCAGGAAACGCGCAAAAATAACCTAAAATCTAATGTTTTTTTAGGTTAGGCCACAGACAATGTTGCCAGAACCGTTTTTCAAAATTCCGTAGGGCGAGGCTGAAAAATCCGTAGATTTTTGTAGATTGACTCTAGAAAAATCCGTAGTTCTAACTTTTTTTTTAAAGCTATCTGGCTGAAAAAAAATGTGGTTAATAGCCGGTAAATAAATTATAAATTAAGTAGAACAAACTTTCAAACTTTACAACTCGCAGAAAAAAAATCGAATTTTAAGTATAGTTTTACTTGTGCTCTCTCCTTATTACTGCGCGAGCACAAGTAAAACTATACTAAAAATTCGATGAATGAAATGTGGTCGGATTATACATAATTTTTTTGCAGTTGATCTACTTTTACCCAGAAAATTAAAATTTACGCTACGTTGTATTTTTGTATGGTTTGCCATTTTTGTTGAGGCATATTTAGTTGAGGCAAAAAATCCGTAGATTTGCTATTGATTTCCGTATATCGGTAGACAATCCCTGAAATCCGTAGATCTACGGATTTTTTCGTAGGTCAGGCAACACTGGCCACAGTAGGGGTGTGACGTTACCATACAGCCAATGAGCTTTGTTCGTGCTAGAAATGACGCCAGTGACATGACGGTATCTCGACTCGACAGTTCGTCATTTGCCGCGCTTTAGGTAAGTACATACATACATCGGCGGCCCCCTCGAGCCACAGCCTCGAGCGCTATCATTCATAAATACGCGCCCCGTACAAGGGAGGGAGGGGAGGCTTTTTGTTTATATTCTACCAGAAAAATCGGCAAAGGTTGGATCATAAATATACAGCCAAGCCCGTAGGTCAAGCCCAGATCCAATTTATTTTTCTAGAGGCAAAAACATTTGGAGATCGTACAGCCAAACCTTTATTTTTATTTTGCTTTGATCTTTTCCGTCGCCGTTACATTCGGCCCAGCCAAAAAATGTAATTATGCATTACTAGAAAAACGATTGCGCACTTTTGGGCCTATATGTAGGACTACACATAGGCCTACAGTACATACATACCTACTGTAGGAGCATTTCGAACTGTAGGGGAAGATGCGAATCGGTAATAAAAAATAAGTTCCATAAAATAAAATCCTTCTAAAATTATCACGTTTATTTTTACTTACATTAAGGTTAAATCTAATTTTCTATAAACAAAAATAACTTATAAAACTGGCATTCCCAAATATTTGCCATTTAATAAAAAAAATGGTTGCCTGTAAAGTCGGTATACGGGCGAAAGTTTTACGTGACAACGACGAAGGGAAAGTGGAAGGGACGCGTGCCTCTCACTCGCTCTCATTGTGAGCGCATAACGTGAGCGGAGCGTAACGCAGTTTCTTGAAGTGTCACCCGGCAAACCAATTTATAAGACGTTGTCACGTCAAAAAATATCTACATTCTCTTTATGAGATCAAATGTAACGAACGCCCATCTATGTTCGATACTGGCCCCTATGCCTGTAGTCTTACGACAGAACACGTCTCCATACTTCTGCAGAACTTGATTGACGGCAGCATGCGTCACATTTGGCACCATGGACCTTACATAAGAGACTAAATAGTCCAGAGACGCTCCCAGAGGATGCACTAGAAGGAATGCTGTCAGTATGCTGATGAGCTTGGCTTCTGACGGTGGGACTGTAGGGCTGGACGCCATGACTTTGATCTCGTCTGGGGTGGGCGGCGGCGGCTGCGGTTTGGGCAATGGTGGATTCATCATTGGAGACGGTGGCGGCAGCGGTGGATACACCTGTTGAAGTTAAGATAAATATTATGTTGTTTGATATCAGGATGTTGGTACAAGCCAAAGGGGCCGCACATCGAGTTCTTATATCTCTCTCCCAAGGCCAATGTCCTTCAGGAATCGTATGATGCACTTGGACGAGAGAGTTTTAATATACTCGGGTGGCATTATGTGTCCACCTAAGGCTCGGCATTTGCTGTGAATGATGGACAAGTACCGATTTTAAGCACTTAGTTGGACCTGTCTACTCCGACCACAGACGTTAGTTACCCAATAGACATGAAATCGATACAAATGACATTGCCACATTTCAGTAGAGCTTTGCCCCACCTACAAAACTACGTGACCATTTAAGCTGTACCTATCATTTTGTTGTGGACTTATTACAGGTTTCACATTGCATAATCATAATCAGTATCATTTTCTACTACTCTCGCAACTCCTATAGAAGAATAACAAAAACAATGAATAATTTTCTTACTATTTTCTGAATTCTTAATTAAACTATTTTTTCGACTCGCAACTTGTACAAAACTTCATTTTAAACCAATAATTTTAATAAAAAACGGAGATATTTTTACATTTATTCGTTATCTTGTTCATCCTGCGGTTGATGGTGGGGCAGAATCTGGCATTGTCATTTGCAAGATGAGAGATGCGGCCATGTCGATCTCAAGGAAACATGTGTCGCGAAGCAATTTGCGCTCATGTGCGGGCAGACACGGGCGCCCTCCTGTTACAGGTCTATGGGGTACGTGGTCAGTGACTCTGACCCACAAAATTACCTGTTGTCCAGTCTTGAGCGCTTGCTGCGCGACGAAATGAGCTTTGAACTTCTCAAACTTCCTCTCCGCTTCGTCCTTGGCGAGGTAGGCTTCGTTCTTGTAGCCTTCCAACTCGTACGATAGGTTCTCATTCTCAGTCTGTAAGAAAAATATATAAATACTCCTCAGTTACTCTTTTGCATACAAATATCTAATTTTTTCAAAAGGAAAAAATCAACCCTTTTAGGATCACTACCTTGTTGTCCGCCTGTCTGTCAAGACCTTTTTCTCAGAAAGCCGTAGACGGATCAAGTTGAAATTAATACCAAATACTCATGTTTGCAACCTTATGCAGCCGTGAAAAAATCAAACTTCTACGTTGACGCAATCAAAAGATATGGCCGTTTATGTCGCATTTTCTCGCGTATTTGTATGAAGATGCAAAAAAAAACCTATAGGGTACTTCCCGTTGACCTAGAATCATGAAATTTGGCAAGAAGCTAGGTATATACATTATACACAAGTAAAGGAAAAAATCGGAAAACTGTAAATTTGAAATTTCATCCCTCCAAAAATATTTCTTTTTGTTATTACAAACAAGAGCAAAGTTACGGGGTTAAGTTGCGTTGCACGGAAGCTTCGGTGCGCGAGTCCGACTTTTATTAGAATTCTTGTATGTTTGTCTTTATTGATGTTCGGGCCTCGCGCAGAAAATTCTGAAAGGATTTTGATGGGACTTTCACTGGGAGCTCGAATGTCTGGGCAACTTATAGGCTATAACCCATTAGGGTGTGATGTGGAACCAAATAACCAGCTGCCTCCCAGTACATTGAAAGTAATTCGTGAAGTATAGTAACCAATGACTACTACGCATAAGAATTTGTAGGTGCAGCAAGTAAGTACGTACCTTCAGTTCCTCGTACTTGTCAGCAGGAACCATGTTCTTGCCAGTCTTCTCGGTGTCTTCGTCATCGAAATTCACACTAAATTCCTCCTTAATGTTCTCCACCTCCTGAAAAGTCGCTCTGATTAGTTCTCACTCCGGAAACCTGCTAATTGCCAGAAAAGAGGCATCGTGAATTATAAGGCCCGGTATCCACCAAAGCGGAGAAGAGACGAGATGTTTTGTGAATAACCAATCAGATTTCGTTATTTCCAATTTTTCACATCTCGTCTCCGCTTAGGAGAAGGAACAAAATCTGATTGGCGATTCAAAACACATCTCCTGTCGTCTCTTCTCCTCTCCGCCTTGGTGGAAACCAGGACTAACATAGGGGCCTGAATACCATCTGTGCGATCATAATACACCTCATCCAAACTCATCTCGCATTCCTCCACTCACATTCATGGCAGCAAGCCAGCCGCCCTCTTTTCGCAACTACGTGGGCCAAGGCGGGATGGGTGGCGATGGCGAACCTCATCGCAGTCTTTTTTTTATACTAATGGAGCATTAACATTCTACAAATTGGCGACACAATGATTCCAAATGTGAGCGTAGTCAGGATGGAATTGGAACTTTGTTGACATGACAATTAGGATTCCATTCCGTATACTGTTGTAGCTGGCAGGTCCTTGATGTGATTTTGACTACGAGCAAACACCAAAACAGAAACCTGCAATACTCGGGACTCATTTAAGGGAGCTTATTTTAAAGGTCTCATACTATTTCTGATCCGATATTGCAATACCGGAAAGTGACGTGTTTCTATGTGAACTGAGTCAAATACTAAGTAGAATACTTCTCGTATATCAACTGGAACCGAAGCCTGGGAGTCATGATGCCACTTCAAAGCGGAGGAAATTACAGAAGCGAGACTCGCGGACAATCGTGAAGAAGACGATGACAGAAGAATGAAGATGACATTAAGTTTCCTTCACCGTCAAATTGTTGCTGTAATTACGTAGTTCCGTCTCAAAACAGTAACAGACGTGATCTCGCTGGTCGCCGCCACTGGACAAAGGCAGATGGTATTCTTCTTGTTGCGTAGTTTAGTAACCAAACCTATTGTTAGTGTTGTTGAGGTAGCTCTCTGGCATGGCCTAACGCCTGCTGGCGGACAGCAACCGGGACCGACTGCTTGTGTTTCCTGAGGTAACCTGAGAGGTTCAGGAACCAGGTTTCTCTGCTGACACACAGGTTCCAGGATGCCGAAGCTCGAAGACTCGAAGCCAGTGACAGATGATCTAGCTACACCTAGAAGTCTGGTGGAAGTGTGATTGTAACAGTTGAAAATAAGATGAACCTACCTCATATTTTCATTTGAACCCAATGTACCTATGATCTGCTGGTGTGTTTGTTGTAGGCATCTCCAAATCGCCGCAGTTGGTAGCGGTCACCCATGCAGGCACATACCGTGATTCAAGCGTCCTCGCAACTGGACTACGAGCCCCTACGACGACCGAGTTGATGGTGGTAGATGTTTAGGTTATGAGTTCGTACTGAGTTCGTCGGGATATACTTACTCGGGGGGTATTTACCACCTGCTTACCTATTTTGGCGTTCTAGAGCATTGTTGGTCCAGCGTGAAGGATAAGAAAGACGGTCTAATTACGCCAAACGAAGATATCCTGCGGTTCTGCTAATCATCAGGACCATCTGTTTGTCGTCCCATTTTATGGGATTATTTTATAGTTTTCACATTACCAATATTCTTCTTAATCACTTGGATCTTGGGTTAGTCCCGACCAGCGCCAGTAAGTGAGAGTAGTTGAATGTCTCATGCGTAGCTTGAGTGAGATGATAGAAAGACTGCTTCATTTAAATGTGTGACAGTTGACATTACCATTAGTAGGTACGAACTGGTGTCCCACCGGTGGTGGTGCTATTGGTACCACTGGTCATGTTGCTCACCAGCTGGCAACGTCGCCGATCTTGTTCAGCGACACGTGTTGCGCGTCAATTGTTGCCTAATGGATACGAGGCTTTAGTTTATGTACTTACTGGTTGTCGTAACCTACTAACCAAGCTAATAATACATAATAGTTGATCCAACATCTAAATAGACGAATGATGTCATGTAGCCTCTGAAGACTGCCAAATCTGTCTAGATATCAGCTATTCTAGAAACTTTTGAAAAGACAGGAATAAATAGCGACAATTTCAGAAGACCACAATGTCTCATCCAGGTAAAATACCAATAAAGAGGTAAGTAGACGCTTTTGAAGAACTCGGTTCAGCAGTTTCTGTCTAAAGGTTTCAAATATTCAAATAACTTTGACAATAATAGCTCGGCCATATTAGTCTCTTTATCGACTGATGAACACCTTTGGTGATCCTTTATATTCTACAAAATTAAGTTTTAAATTGCCATAATAACTCTGCGTTTGTGATCTACTTCAAGAAGCTAATAGGACCGAACCACGTCATAAATCCAGAAGGTGGATACGGTATCATGTTTTGTTTAGAAACGTTTTCAAATGTTATTCGATGAAATTCGATGGATCGACAAAGTCACGAATATTCGAGTACTGGACTGGAGCGGATGGGCAAGTCTCGTGAATTATTGCTAGACATCAAAAAGAGAAAAATTGGGTATCTAAGACACATATTCCGGAACGACAGATACCAACTTCTCCAATTAATTATGATGGGCAAAATAGCGGGCAGAAAAAATCTTGGCTCCGTAATATTCGTGAATGGCCGGGCATCGGGAGCGCTGAACAGCTGTTCCGGCTAGCTCAATACAGGGACAAGTACGCGGAGCTGACAGCCAACCTCCGCTAGCGAAGAGGCACTTCAAGAAGAATTCGATATTAATGATGTATTTGACATTACATCGAAAATTCATTTCAATTATCGATACTGAATAAAATAAAAAGTGTAAAAAGTACCCCTTAAAAGAGACTTGTACTAGTTGGATATGTTACTCAACAAAAAATAACACCGTAGGACACCTTAAGGGTCAATCCACATCACAACGGGCCGTGCACGGCACGAGCGGCGACGAACGGATCATCCCCGACAGTTATTTTTGCCCCTGACTACGAGTATTATAATTACCCAATGTCGAACATCTTCCCTCTGTATTTATTTTTATTCTTAGAGGGGGTGAGAGATTCTGCACCGACTCCACGAAGGCGGGAGGTTTGTGCATTCTGCCCTCCGTATTAGAATTCGATGCAACCGTTTTTATACTAAAATGACAATTTAAGTACGAAAACCGCGGACTAGAATTCTGGGACAGTTTAGTTGTATACTACGCTGTTCGCACTCCACGGCTGTCGTATTCTATTCTTTACCCGTATTAAATTAACAAATATTTTTCATTGAACTCGTTGCGCACCTTTGCACGGCCCGTTCTAATGTGGCTAGCCCGTCAACTACGCACCTCAGTCATTTTAAGCCACATCTCGATGTTCCGACGTTGTTGCTTGGTGAAATGGTCGGATACACGCTGATGTTTCGCCGCCGTCAGAATTTTCGCTACCTGCTCGACTGTCCGGGCAAAGTACATTTAGGATAAAAGAAAATTAATCAGAAATATATGTTTTCGGATTAATTTCCTTACACGGAAGGAAAATATCGTGAGCCTATGGTGTCCCAATGATGGGCAAAGGAATAGGGATGTAGTTTAAAAATATTTTATTGCATAAATCAACGTGACCATGCTGAAAATGCATCTGAAATTATTTCTTCAATGAAAATAGAATGAAGTCACGTCATGTCTTACTATAGTCTGCCAGCAAGCGCTGTACCGCGCCTTGGGTGGCAAACTTACGGGGGGAAGGACGCGAGCGAGTGCGAGAGAGAGCGAACGACAAAATGACAGAGTGAAGCGAGCTGCTCCACCCCCGCGTCTCGCCGCACAGCTACCTAAGGCGCGATACAGCGCTTTGCGGTCAACACCTTCAATTTATATTTAACAATTTCAATATCCCTATTCCTAAAGTCGCGTTAAATGTTCCTGCTTCTCTGAAGATTGTCGATACATAAGGACCTATGTGCCCACAGACCACTTACCCCATAGACCTGTAACAGGAGGGCGCCCGTGTCTGCCCACACATGAGTGCAAAATTGCTTCCCGACACGGGTAACCGAGAGATATTATCGACATGGACGCATCTCTTTAATACGGCAACCCTGTCCCCCGCTCCGTCTCTATGCGCTCATCGTTGACAGAATTTTTCGCTTGCATTTGCACTGTTGTACCGATTTCATGTGTATTGGTTAAGTGGTCTGTGCATGTAGCTCATAGAACTCCTTTCTTCGGCCCACTTGGTCCTAGCTTCGGCCACTCATTTAGTTCAAGGCCAAATTATACTTATCAATAATTATTCGAACCATGATATTCAGTGATTTGGTAGGTAATTGACGTTGGTAGCGACGTTTTCTATAGCCCGTGCTTTCATTGTGCAAACCTAGAATCTTATATTCAAATCTTGTTGGCGAATACGTCAGTCAATAAAGTTCAAATATTTAGGATAACAATTATTATCCACAGTACTGTGTTTCTTTATCGTTTATTATAAACTAGCTGTACCCCGCAACTTCGTTTGCGTAGAGGAGGAAGATGGAGGAGATCAGGAGGCAGATTTTCCTCTCTGGATCCTTGTTTCCACATCACATACCGCCATGGCTTATAGCCCATGAGCTGTCCGGATATTTCAGCTATCTCCTAGTTATAAATTAGAAAACTATCGCGTTACGAAAACGATAGAATTTGCGGTTGCTACCGGTACATATCAGTAAAGATCACCCAACGTATTTCGTATATTGAACGGATATTTATAATAAAAGCAGGCACACATTGTCAGGTTTAATTCCATGATGAGTAGTCTCCTTCAGGAATCCTCAGGATCTCAGCCGACTGTCAGCAGTTGTCTCGATGCCCCGAAGATTTCTAGATATCACGTTCATAAGTTACCTGTCGTATAAACCGCAATGCGTGCCCACTTCAATCAAATACGCCAACAAGATTTAAACATAAGGGCTTAGATTAAAAATACTAGAAAGTTTTGCCAAATTATAACAAGAATAATTGCATTAAAACTTACTTACACTAAAACTTTTAAAAAGAAAAAGTTTTAACGAGACGTCTTGTGACTAGAAAAGACGACTGGTTTAAATGTAATTTGCAACGGCCTTGTACAGTATTTTTAATCTAAGGACAGTAAGCGCTTATCTTTATTACATATCTGAATATAGTAACTTCGCCAATCCGCTACCTCACTTCACCAATCCGCTACTTCACTTCACCAATCCGCTACTTCACTTCGCCAATCCACTGCCTCACTTCACCAATCCGCTACTTCACTTCGGCAATCCGCTACTTTACTTCGCCAATCCGCTACTTCACTTCGCCAATCCGCTACCTCAGTTCGCCTGCCCAGTACCTCACCTTGATATCTCTGCTAGGCGATTCGTAACTATATTCAGATACGCCAAAAAGATTAGCACGTACTGTAAAAGGGTATAAAACTCAACAGCATACTGCAATCTCGATCGCGAACTCTTCGAATTCTCGTCACAGCGCCAATTTGTAAAGCCACGCCGACCCTTAGAAAAACCCTTACATTGCATCACGATGTTAGCGAATTTATCCTTGATGGCGGTTTTCATGTTCAGAAACTCCTCATCAAGTGTCATCTTCTCGGTGAAGAGCCGACGTATCTGGTTGTTGCTGGCTTGAACGAGTGAGTAGAAGGTGTTGGAGTTCCTTTTGTTACATTCTCCGCGCTCCAGCCAAACGGCCAGGGTCTGGAAACAAAGTCATGGTGTTTTATGCCAGTTTGACATACAGTGTCACTCGGTGTTCGGCAGACGGTTGAACATACGAAAAAGGCGGATAGGGCCTATATGGCCCTCTGCTACATGCTCAGCCATAAAAAAAATACCTAGGTCCCACTAATTTTTTTAAATATTTTATTTTATTAATAATTTCGTCACCTCCAAAACTTTAAACTAAAATAACTTTGTTTAAAATTGACTAAACTCTCAACATTACTTTTTAATATTATCTAAAGTGACACTCGCCCGGCGATGAACTATAAATATTATGTCGCCGAGCGAGTATCGCTGAGTCTCTTTTATGTACTGTACGTTTCTTGCGCGAAAAATTAGCCCATGGTCCATAGCCCATAGCCGGCGGCCTATAGCCGAGCTATAAAACTATACTCGCTGCTCGCCCACTCGTTTTATAGTTGATAGCTTTACTCGCTACTCGCTCATCGCCGGCGGTCGGACAACTGCCTTAAGGGTCTTCCAAAAAATTTCAAGAAATACTAAAGTCAAGTCAAATCTGGTTTAGGGTTATAGTGGGGTGTAGTGGGTTAAAATTGGGTCGAGCTGCTAAACGCCGCCACTTCCAGTGTATCCTATTCATCTTCTGCCGATGTGTGGAAGGTCCTAAGAACGATGTGTAAATCGCTTACCGGCGCGGCTTCTCCGAACTGGTCGTCGCTCTTGATCTTATCCGTCAGCATGTTAAGCCCGGCCGGGGTGAAGGTCTCCACCCGTGGAGGCGTGGGTTCGCGTAAGCGTTTACTTTTATCATACTCATTTTGGTCATCACGGTTCTGTAAGGAATATATCAAGAGCTTCTTTAGTCTCCACAGTTATAAATTGAGGATGCAAAACTATGTCTAACATAAAGAAAGGTGTAAGTATAGAACAGATGTTAAGGTTGAGATTATCTCAATCCGACCAAACTTTCGGTTTCACTTTCGGCCTAGTTTCGGCCAAATAACGAGTTTCAGGCAGCCGAAACCGAGTTCGAGAATCTTTAATAAGCATATAACGTTATAATATTGGAAGCGTAAATAATTGGTTTGAAATAAGGGAGTGATAATACGTAGTGCTTAAGGATTACTTCAAATATCAGAGACTGAATTGTTTAATATGTGATTTATAAATAAAAACTGATTATTATTTAATTTAATTACTATTTAATTTTTCCACGAAAACATGACCTTATATGGAAGTATCGGTTTCGGTGACCTCAAACCTAAATTCAGTTTCAGCCCTAAAACCTAAATTGTGTACATCTTATCTTATCGTTATGGGTGCCAGTGTGGCGGCACTTCGCAACGTTGGGTGGGATCTTTTGTAAGCACAAAAGATCCCAACCTTTCTACTTCTTCCTCTTTCCTAAAGATTACAATTTATAACAATTATAATATAGTGTGTACTCTAAACTATGTCTACTTGTAAAAGAATTTTTACAATCGGTTAAGTAGTTCATGAGAAAATCTCAAACTTATTGAGGCCCCTATATACTTTTCTCTGTCTCTCTTTTCGAATACCGACTACGCTAGAAGCTCATCACAAAATAAATAAATAAATAGAGAAAACTCACCAAAGCAAAATCAATGAACAAGGTAGTAGCTTCACTATCTGACTGATTGTGACGTTTGAATCTGTATCCTGACAATAAAAACGATTGATCCACTGTCTCCTGTTTCTCAAACCGGACATGACAAACTCCTTGCCGGTGCAACTTTATATCTTTGATCTCCCCAAAACGTTGGAAAATCTCACTAATAGTATCCTCTTTGATTCCATTAGGTAAACCGCCTACAAATATAGTACGACAACCATTTGGGCGTTCCCTACGATTTGGCATCGGCGCCCCAGGAATAGGAGGCAGTAAAGCAGCATTGGTGACATAAAAGGGTTGATTTGGCACCAATGGAGGTGCCATTGACTGATGCATTATCATCATGCTTTGATCCAACATGTTTCCCATCATATTTGGCATCATATTCATGCCTGGCAACATATTTTGTATGTTTTGCATGCCTGGCATTGGGTGCATATTTTGCATGTTTGACATATTTGACATATCCATTGCAGGCTGTTGCATCATGTTCATTTGGCCATATTGCATCATACCTGTTAAGAATATAATTTAGAGATTATTATCATAATTACACAGATTTTAGAATTAAAACTATAGTGAGCCATTACTACAAATTACGAATGTGCCACGGGTGTGGCGCGCTCATCTTGAGAAAGACCGTCAAAATTGGTCGAAACTGTGTCAGTCTAATTGCTGACTTCAACAATATAACTGAGTGATATCCATTTATATATAATAATTACACAGATTTATACACAAAAATGAATCCAAAAACAAAACTTGCCTTTGCCTTACCTCGGTTAAGTCACAAAAAGGCATACACACGGTTTGTTTGCCTCTTAATCTCATTTTTTTAAGATACTTGTATCAATTTACTCACCCGGCATTACCACACCTCCTGGCATCGGCATCCCATCAGCTCCTTGCCCAGGGAATCCTGGAGAGTTGTTTCCACTATCCCATTTAGAACGCCGTTCACGACGACTCCTGTCATTTTTGTCAGTTCGCTCATGTTTGTCACCCCTGTCATTTCTATCCCGATCATTCCTGTCATATCGGTCATTAGATCTCTGCTGGCGCGACCTGTCTGTAAGGAAAAGTTGTAGGTGTAACTTTGAAAAAGCATGCTGCATATCAGATGTAGATAATGTAGTTGTACTGATTTGGGAAAACGGTGTGGTTATGGTATGTAAGAATCAAGCCTAAGACATTGATATGAGAATAGTCTAAAAAAATTGCATATTAAATATGCATATTAATATGTCCTGTGAATCACTTACCTCTTTCCCGATCTCTTCTATCTCCTCTACTTCCATCTCTGTTCCGCTGGCTCTTCGGACTCTCGCTCGCACTAAACTCATCCGTCATTATCGTATCATCGTTGACTGGAAAATCTTCAGGTTTCACCGGTCCTATCAAGGGACCCGGCGGCATTGGAGCGGAATTAGGTGGGTTTGTCGGTGAATTCATCATTTCCCCCATCATGCACATGGGCGGTAGGAGAGGCGGTGGCATCATCGTTGGAGGTATCATCCCCATCATGTTTTGGGGTATGTGGTATTGATCGGGCCCCCAATTGTTCATGTTTCGTGTTGTCTATTTGATATCTTTTCTGTTTTCACTAGCGAAAACTACAAGTCGTAGCCAATGACGAATTTGCCTAGAAAAGGAGAGGAATCAGAGGCAATCCTCGATCAACTCGTCACAATAAAATATAGGCCGTGACGAGATCGAGAGCGATATCGAAGAAAATTCACAAACTTTCACACGGACTTTTTTTCCTTTGATTGAAAAGTCAGTCTACCTACGTACGCTAGGTAGAAATAATATAATAATATGATTGATCAATCGATTTGAAATATATTGGAAAAGGTGGCGTGTATCCGAACTTTATTATTATTGATTACTGCTTTGCTTTTTTTCTGCGCAAGCAAAAAAAAGTTTTGTTGTCATGTTTTACTTTTAGTTTGGTTTTAGTGAAGTTGAAATTCTTCGAAATTAAAGAGAAATTAGGATCTTTAAAGCTGGTACAGTCAACGTCTGTGTTAAATAATGAGGTAAATTCGATGTAGATATATTAGATGAACTCAAAACCCGTTTGTAGCGCAGTAGACGCGAGATACTGGTTTCCAGGTTTTAGCCACGAATTTGGCCAAAAGATCGCAATAGAACGTTACATTCCGTTTTTCCGTGATTGGAGTTATTTATTAAAACTTAACCTGCGACAAAGCAAACCAATTCCGCTAAGATATTTTGGATCGAACGCAGTCGAACCGTTGAGTAACCAGTATAAGTTGGCCCGGCAAGCATGACCAAGATAACCGAGGCCAGGCCAGCTTATACTGGTTATTTAATGGTCCTGCGTTCGATCAAAAATATAGTAGTAGCTACAGAAGCAATATTATATTAAATAAATAAATAAATTTGCTTTGTGTAACTATTAGACACCACAAAATTCCCCTTGGTTGTTTTGTTCATCAAATAAGAACTGACACCATATCTCTATAAGAATTTGTATGGATCTAGCTAGAGCTTGATGGCCAAGGGTCTCTGCGAACTTTGTATATTGCGGCTACTTGTCTGTTTATAATATAATTATTATTCTCATTTCAGTTCTGAGTCGCTACCAAAAGAATTTGAAAAGACCACAGAGGTCTTGCCTATCACTAAATATGGTATTTCGTCGTACAAAGAGTTCAGGAAGATTGAAGAAGACATTCATCACCACGAGTGGTTGAAGAAAGCCGGGTTATCTGATGAAGAAATCAAATTGTATCAGGAGAACGAAGCTTGTACTTTGGATAACAAGAAAATTGAGTCTTCTGTGCTGAAAGGAAAATTAGAGATGATCTATAAGAGAATACATGATTTTGGAAATGAGGGTGGAAGGTAGGAAGGTTCAGAATATAACTAATATTTTAAATGTGACTGTTGAAACTTTTTTACGGTTTTTTTAACTGTTGAAACTCAAAGTATTATTTTATAATCAAAATTCAAACGATGACAAGGATGCAGGTTCAAGTCCTGCCCATGGCTAGAAGATTTTCATCATGTTTAAATTAAAAAATTCAAATGTTTTCTTCTTGAAATAGCTAATTTCAAAACTACTTAATTTGTACGTATTTCATTTGTTATGTTTTACATACTATAATGTTGTACCTGATTTTGGCTTCCATTTTATAAATATTAATGTAAACAGTTTTATAACTCTATAGAATATATAGATAGATTATGCAAAGAGGCCACTAAATTCTAGGTCTAATATTTTTTTAATAATAATTAATATTGTATCCTTAATAATTTCCAGTTCAAAAGACACTGAAGAACAACCGAGTGTGTCTAGCACCCGTACAGACAACATTTTTGAGAGACTCCACAAGACACCACTAACATTTTACCCAGAAGGACATCCCATGAATGAACTTAAAGAAATAGAAGAGGATTTATTCGGACATTTGAAAAACGATGACATAATCCCTATTACTAAACGAAGAAAGATGCTAAGACGTCTCGAAAGGAAAAAACAACGAATATTGTCACAGCACCAACTCGTGAAGACCATAGATAATTCTCCAAAGATAAATAAGCCCGGAAGTCTGTGGGACCTTAAAGAAATGCCAGTGAAACTTCGAAAAGATATACACAGCAAAAGAAGTAACATCATTGGTCCTAAACGACATACAATGTACACGATAAAGGATAACAAAATCGTCAGATTGGAGCCTGTTAAACAGGAATCGCCAATAGAGAATGAACCCCAAATTGTGAATGAGCCCGTAATTGAAGATGAGAGGCAAAATGAGTATCAAGCAGTGGATATTGTGATCCCGATTAACTCAGCCGAGGAGCAACTGTTAGAAGGCACGAAGATGTCAGTGGATGATATCAGGAAAATAGAGAGATTTAAGGACTACGAACCTGGGATACCGTCGAAGGTAAAATATTGGTTACTATATTGTTATTAATGGACTCGACAGTTGCTCATTTGCCAATTTCATATCTTAATCTATCGTTTTCTTTCTTCCTCCAGAGGAGACGTAGAACCGTCACTGACTTTTGGACGAAGCAATTCAGCAGTCACGTTAACTCCCGAGCTCGTAGTGGGACTCTTGAATCTAACTGAACCTGCAGATCTTGCACATAATCGTTATTTTACAATCTGTTACACGAACTGGAAAGCTCGGTGGCGCAGTGGTTGGGTCAATGGACTTGCGGTTTCAGGTTCGATTCCCAGCCTGAGCAGCCATGTACCAATCGAAAGTTATCCTCGGGTTTTTCGACGTAAAAACTTACGTACATTTACCGAATGCTTTCAAAACAGTGAAGGAAAACATGATGAAACGTGCATGTCGAAGAAAAAAGGCATGTGTAATCCGCAGTGAGCCCGCGTGTTTGATCATGGCCCGAGCTCCCTCAATGTAAGGCAGAGGTTCTCAAACTTGTTTCGTCTACTGCCCACTTTGAAAATCAATTCTTTTTCAGGCCTCCTTTTTTACCAGTTTAAAAACCACAATGACATTTATTACTTTAAAATTTGTGCTATATTAGTATGGTCTAGAGTTTAAACTTACATTCTAAAATAATGCTGGAGCCCTTACTTCTAGGCTTCCAGCGCCTACAAGTGGGCGTTATTGCTTACTTTGAGAAAGCCTGATGTAAGGGAAGGTTTGTGGCCTAGCAGTGGGGACATATAAGACTGATTATGATGACACAACCTTACGAAACCCTCTCTTACTCAGGTGTTGTACCTCAAGAACATAGCTCCAGCCGTTAGCCAGGAGCAGCTCTCGCTCCTGTTCATTCAGTTTGCGCTGGACAACGGCGGGCCGGTCGACGTCAGGCTCATGTCGGGCCGGATGAGGGGACAGGCGTTCGTGGCTTTCCAAAGTGAGTAACTATTACCTACACCGTTAAGGGCCTTACATGAGCCAACTAGAGCGCCGACAATCTTAAAAAAATAATATCTTCCAATTTAATCAATCAAGCTATGTACAAAATGTTATTACGATAAATACTATTTTTAAAATGCTTATTTATAACGTGATTCAATTTCGGTAAGTTGTATTTCGCATAATTGCGAAAAGCGGCCGTTTTTGGCATATTTGTGAACTACAACTTAACTTGTCGTTTCTCGCCATTTTCAAAAGCCTCCTATACTATTACATAACACGTTCACATTCCAGTGCCCCATATATGGAGCACGACGAACTATCTTTACAAACCCGTGCCCCACATATGTGGCACGATCGAAAAAGTATATGCCTACCAGATCCGCACTAAGGGTATTTTTTTCTGAAGGTAAGTAAATGCGATGTCCTTGGAGGATGCTGCTGTCCATTCACGTCCTATTGTCTTCAGAAGAGTGCTCCACCCAGTGTTGAAGTGCATAACAAAAGACATTGCCACATTTCAATGGAGCTTTGCCCCACCTACAAAACTACGGAACCATTTAAGCTGTACCTATCATTTTGTTGGGGACTTATTACAGGTTTCATATTGCATAAACATAATCAATATCATTTTCTACTACTATCGCAACTCCTATAGAATAATAACAAAAATAATGAATAAATCGCTTCGATTTCTTACCATTTTCTGAATTCTTAATTAAGCTGTTTTTTTTGAATCGCAACTTGTACAAAACTTTATTTTAAACCAATAATTTTAATAAAAAACGGAGATACTTTTGCATTTATTCGTTATCTTGTACAACTTGCGGTTGATGATGGGGCAGAATCTGGCATTGTCATTTGATGTATGTCGACTTGTATAGAGATTGAAATAATAGGCGGAACTTACAAGGAAATTGAAACAATTTTTGTATGTTGACTGTGAACGTGTTAAACTATGTAGTTTTAGAGGACCAACATAGTTTTTACTTTTTATCTACTATAAAATAGATAGGTGGAGAGACGATATCGTTAAATACAGGGATCGGTGGATAGAAGAGGCTCAGGACAGGGATGGATGGAAGAGGAGGGGGGAAACCTTTGCCCAACAATTCATAGGTTTACAAAAAAAATTACTATAAAATAAAAACCGATTAATAAAAACCAACCCATTTATTAACTTTACAGATGAAGACATAAGCATACGGGCCCTCGAGGAGGTCAACGGCACTATTCTAAGCGGCCGCCCCATCATAGCAGAATTCGGCAGAAACACAAACCGAATACTGGACGATACATAGATGCCTCACAGAGCGATAGGCTATGAATTCCTATCTACGAGCCGAATGCTTGACACTGGAGGATCCTTTTAGAATCGTAAAAGGTTATAATTGATGTTCTGGAAAAGAATAATTGATACGAGTTTAAATATCTAGGGCGGCTTGCGTAACGTTCTTAGTAGTAGCCTAAATTAAAACCTTTAAACATGTTTAATATCTTGCACATTAAAATTTAAGTAACGCGTTTATCGAACTGTCAATGTACAAATTGTAATAGGCATTCATTATTATTATCAACTGTGAAATCAAAATTGAAATTAGTTAAAAAATGAAGTAACTACAGGCGTTTAGAAAAGTTATGTTAGAAAGAGACAGAAACAGTACACGACGTATTTTGGCTGTGACGTCATAGCGTTGTAGCGCCATACATACTTCATACTAAAGACCGTTTTGTTAAAAAGAGATGGAGCACCACTTGACTTAACCGCTTAATATCTTCGGTATTAATTGAGATATCTAAAAACTGATTTCACCGTTCTCTTCAGCAGAAGCATGAGAGTTGATTTATGCAATAAAAAAAAAGTTTAGCGGTACAAACGCATTTACCTATCTAAAATTTAAATAGAGTCTCATTACATGCAAGTCGCCCTTTAATGAGTGCATATTCAACTAGAGATTTTTTTAAATATCTCAATTCTTGTTTTTACATTTTTTAAACTTATATTAAACTAATCAAAAAATACTTAAAAAAAACTAGAGATTACTACAATATTTGTAATCGTAAGATTCAGGTTACATTAAGTCGTTCGACCATTTCCATACACGTCTGCTTTCCATACAGTTGTGTCGAACATAGCTTCTCACACCAAATGTTGGCCATACAATTGATAGAGCATATTTTAAAGCACTAATTTACATACATATCATAGAAAGTCATACAATTCTAAAATTAGTTGAATTAGCCCATTTAAGTAATCATAGCATTGTAAAAAAATGAATTTAGTATATCTGAAAAATACCATACCATTTTATTAAAGTATTAAAAGTAAAAAAAAAACAGAGTCCCTACCATTTTCTATTCAATTTCATTACTAAAGATAATTCTATATCTGTAGAGTTATATGTATACGGTATAAAATATAAAGTATTTACTTATAAATAGGTAATTTAAAATTATTAAGACATTAGGTGACAATCTATCGTGGCGGCCAAATCTAATCGGGTTATTCACCGTGGACCACCTCGGTGGTGGAAGAAAATTTCCCGTGGTTCACCTGGGTGGTCTACGGGCAAAAATAATTTCCCGTGGTTCACCAGGGTGTACCACGGTCAAAAATTTCTTCCCGTCGATCACAGAGGTGAACTACCGAGGTGGTCCACGGGCAATAACCCATCTAATCCTAAGCGCAATTGTCACTCATAAGCTATATAGCGTAAGAGTGAGGTGGACGCCCTTAGCGACGATTAAAGACGATGGGTCAAAACGTACCCACGTTGTAGCAACTTGAGACTTATATCATTCGAAAGGTCTTTAAAAATACATAATTTTTTTGTATGGCAGCAACCTTGTAACTTATGGGAGAACGCCGCTATAATGTCGAGAACGTTTCGAAAATTCACCCATCAATGGTTATTGACGCGCGCATTTTATCACGGCCCGTGTCATCGCCCGAGTTTCGTTCGGGGAAAAAAAAGTGTCATACGGCACTGTCCCACCTTTCTATGTATCTCTGTATAAAAAATCCAGTCAATATACACATTGCCGTGAAAGGAGGACAAAAAACAAACACACTTTCGTATTTATAACATTAGTTGGGAATAGTAGTTTACGCAATCTGTAACAGCAATATACCTTTTATATTTAAAAAAACAAAACATAATAATGTTGGACCCTAAAGACAGCTGTCAATAGTATAGTCATCATAATCAGCCCGTATCAGTCCACTGCTGCGGATGCAGACCTCTCCCAAAGTAGGCCCACTCAACGCGATTCTCAGCCTTCTGCATCCACTCTCTACCACCTTGCGAAGGTCGTCATTACATCCTGGTCACAGGGCGTCCCATACTACGTTTACCCGTTCGTGGCCTCCATTCGAGAACTCTTCTACTCCATCGGTTATCTTCTACGACAGATGTGACCACTGCCACTTCATTTTGTTGATTCTATGAGCAATGTCAACCACTTTTGTTCTCTGGATATACTCGTATATTCTATCTACCAGAGAATTGCAAGCATAGCTCTTTCCATAGCTTGCTGAGCGACTTTGAACTTGTGGGCCAGTCTCACCGTCAATGTCCACTGGCAGGTCATCACTGGCAGGACGCACTGGTTGCCTTTGTTTTCAGATATTGTGATATTGAAGACGAGAAGATATGACGTAGCTTCCCAAATGCTACCCAGCCCAACTAAATTCTCCTGTCACTCTCTTTCCCAAAGTTGGTCCTAAAAAGACAGTCATATTACTGAACAATTTCAAGGACCGTGCTATCAACTACCACTGGTTCTGGGATGACTATATCATTGAATATCTTGGTCTTGTCAGTCACCTCGAGAATGTTATCCATCCATTTGATGGAGGGCATGCTACGCTACATTTATGCGATCGTGGGCTGTATTCGAGAACTCGTCTACCCTATCGGTTCTACGACAGATGTGGACAGCCCACTGCCACTTCAGTTTGCTGATTCGCTGAGCGACCTTGAACTTGTGGGTCAGTCCGACCGTCAGTATCTACGTTTCGGCTTCATAGCTCACCATTTGGCAGGACGCACTGGTTGAAGACCTTTGTTCTCAGGCATAGTGGTATTAAAACGAGAACATCAATCTTCTATTTGCCGATGATATAGTGGGCAACGCAGAATCGCTGCAGAATGTGCCGAAACTGTTGGACAGTCTTAGTACTGCTTCCTGCCGTGGCGGATTCGAGAGGAGCTTGGACAGGACCAAGATGTTCAATGATCTAGTCGTCCCGAAACCAGTGCTAGTCGATGACATGGTTCTCGAAGTTGTTCAGCAGTACGTCTACTTAGAACAAACTCTGCAGCTGGAAAGGAACATCTTCGAGAAAGAGAGTGACAGGAGAATTCAGCTAGGCTGTACAGCATTTGGGAAAACAATGATCTTCAACCAGTGCGTCCTACCAAATGGTGAGCTATGAAGCCGAAACGTGGACACTGACGGTGGGACTGACCCACAAGTTCAAGGTCGTTCAGCGAATCTGCAAAATGAAGTGGCAGTGGGCTGTCCGCATCTGTCGTAACGCCGATAACTGATAGAGTAGATGAGTTCTCGAATACAGTCCACGATCGGATAAATGTAGCGCAGTACTCCCTCGATCAAATGGATGGATAACATTCTCGTGGTGGCTGGCTGAGACTGGATGCAAAGGACCGAGAATCGGGTTGAGTGAGTGGCGTGCTTTGGGATAGGCCTACGTCCATCAGTGGACAGATACGGACCGATGATGGTTTCTCGCAAATGAATTGACCTATACACACCATGTATCTCATTTGAATGAATGAATGACCGAATGAATGAATGATATTCTTCAACATCGGGGCGAAATATAGGAGGTATTCGACGAAATACAGTAGTTAAGTCGGTTCTTGTATCGAATTTTAATGCCATAAAGAAGTCACCATAACTTCGGTCTCCCATTCATTCATTCTTTCAATCATTCATTTTAGAGCTATTCACATAGGTCTCTTCTAAATTACACCCAGTCTATAATGCTACATCGTGGGTACGGGGTCCATACAAAATTACCCATTGTTCTTTAGCGCACGACACTCTGGAATCGACACAATTACGGTGTTATTCTCATACCCTACGTATTTATTACTAGAAACCTTAAATAAAACTTATTAATTATCATAGTGTATTTTTTCCGTTATTTTATCAATTTTCTTAACTTTTTGTACAGCTGACAGCAGATCAAGTGTAACACTTTGGACCGTTCTTATTATCTGCGTCGTAAGAGTTGAAATCTTACTGCAAGTGTTACCATTGATCTGCTGTTGTCCGTACATACAAGCAAAATCACATCGAGTGTAACACTTTTCACAGTCCTTATTGCCAAGGCTATAAGAGTCGAACTTGTGCACATAGTGTTACTATTGGCGTGCCATCGAGTGTACGTACAATGTTGGGAACTGTAAACTATGTTTTAGTCAGTCAATTTACATTTAAAAATTGGAAATATCTTTTGAGCATCTAGAACGAAAATGCTATAAAAGTGCGTTCAGAATGCAACGTTTTTTTGTTTTACTGTATTTCGATGCCCTTGGCGTCTGCCAATGAGATTTGCTTCTTAAGAGCGTTCCATGAGCCAACTAGCGCCGCCAATCTTAAAAAATAATATCTTCCAATATAATAAATTTTATTAAAAAAGCTATTAACAAAATACTATTTTTTAAATGCTTATTTATAACGTGATTCAATTTCGGTAAGTTGTAGTTCGCATAATTGCGAAAAACGGTTTGGCACATTTGTGAACTACAACTTAGCTTGTCGCAATTATGCCATGTATTGTATATTGAAAAATAGTATTCATCCTAATAAACATTTTGTACATAGCTTTTTTAATAAAATTTATGAAATTGGAAGATATTATTTTTCAAAGATTGGCGGCGCTAGTTGGCTCATGGAAGGCCCTTAAGGTGATTAACTGACGTTAATAATGGAACCCACACACAAAACAAGGAAAAAACCCGACTGCAAAAAAACTATCCCCTTTTGATTATTTTTTTATACCCTATGAAACTCCCGTAATCAAGACGAATCTAACGATACCTCATACACCAAAATCCTTACCGTTTAGGCTACAGGATGGCAGGAAGGAATGGACATATACCGCAGCCCAAATCAAGTGTCTTATTTTGTAAACAAATATGTTCGTCTAATTACCTGTTGTGAACACAGAAGAAACTTATTGATCGAACCTGTTCACCATTGTGAAAATACCGTACTCCGATCTCATAATGTCATAACTATGCAATAATCACAGGACAGCTTAAAATGTTAGTAGTTTTTGTTTACAAAATAATACACTTTATTTGGGCTTCGATATACATACACCAGAAAAACATTACCTTCCTTCTGGGGCAGTCGTGTAAAAAACCGCTGCGCTCTGAATGCTTCAAGGCATTAATTCTGAGGACGCGAATCACCATTTATTATAATGTTTTTAAACTTTTTAGTGTCCATTCACTGAGCGTCCTTCGCGGAGGACTTGCGACGTCGCTTCACGACGCGCTTAGGTGACAATCAATCGGTCTCTTTCTTCACCGGTGGCTCCTCCTCTGTGGGATAAATAGAATGTTGTAGGTACTGCTAACAGCAGATCAAGTGCAACACTTTGGACCGTTCTTATTATCTGCGTCATAACAGTTAAATTCGTACTGCAAGTGTTACCATTGATTTGCTGTTGTCCGTACATGTCTATGTTTAAAATATTAATTAAGTAGTAATAATTTAGTAGTGCAGTAAGATAGCTCGGTGGTGCAGTGGTCGGGTCAATGGACTTGCGATACGGAGATCCCAGATTCGATTCCAGGCCAGGGCGGCCATGTACCAATGAGTTAATGGTTTTCCGCCAGAAAAATTTACGTACATTTACCGAGTGCTCTCAAAACAGAGTAGGAAAACATCGTGATTATTACAATAACAAAACGACTGCTTTTTACTAGTTCGCCTCGGGGTGTCTAGGTTGCCCTGGATGTCCAGGTTGCCCCGGGTATCTGGGTTACCCTGTACTCTAGATGTCCAGTTTGCCCCGGGTGTCTAGGTTACCCTGTATGTCCATTATGACCCGGGTGTCTAGGTTACCCTGGATGTCCAGTTTGCCCAGAGTGACAAGGATACCCCCGATGAATTTTATAAATATTAACTCATTTAATTATTTAAAATAGAACTGGTATTTGGCATAAAATGCATTATAAGTCAGTTCTGCAATCACGTTGAATCTAGCAACACCTCATCGCCATCCATCAAACAGTTGAAGCAGCCGGAGGCCACAGTGATCTAAATACGTACATACAATCGAAAATCATTACGCCCTTTCGGCAGTCCGGTACTACGTCTATTCAGTATAGTGGTTAACACAGGTTATTCTCGTTTTATCTTGACATGCTTACAAACTAAGTTTCTGCCGTGCATAATATTGAGGAACACTCACGCTTGACCTCATGGTGGTGTGGCGGGTGAATCGGCGCTGCATGGTGCGGGGGCAGGGGTTGCCCCGGGTGGCCTGGATGACCAGGTTGCCCTGGGTGGCCAGGATGTCCGGGTTGCCCTGGATGTCCAGGTTGTCCCGGGTGACCAAGTTGCCCTGGATGTTGTTGCCCCGGATGTCCAGGTTGCCCCGGATGTCCGGGTTGCCCTGGATGGCCAGGTTGTCCCGGATGAGCGGGTTGCCCTGGATGTCCTGGGTGTCCAGGTTGCCCCAGATGTCCTGGTTGCCCCGGATGTCCAGGTTGCCCAAGATGTCCTGGTTGTCCCGGATGTCCAGGGTGACTAGGAGACCCTGGATGTCCAGGTTGCCCCGGGTGTCCAGGATGGCTAGGCGACCCCGGTTGCCCTGGATGTCCAGGTTGCCCCGGGTGACCCGGATGAGGGTGCCCCGGCGGGTGGTGCGGCGGATAGTGCTCCGGGGGCGCTTGTCCCGGGGTGGGCGCCGGCGGGTAGTACGGGTGGGGTGGGTATCCGCCCGGGAATGAGCCGCCGTATCCGGGGTAGTAGCGGCCGCCGTACGGGGCGCCGTAACCACCAACTGTAAAAGAGAAATAATGATTAATTTCGCTTTGAGTATTTTTTTAAGAGAGGGTGGACTGAGTTTGCGCAGTATAGAGATGAGTGGAAGGGTTGAGGCAGGCCTTTGCTCAGCAGTGGGATATTACCTACACAACTTCAGGCAATAAATGATATTTGAATTACATGCTAAAGTGGCAAAAAACTCTCAGCAGCACTTATTTACTTAATACTTCAATACTTCATTTATTCAACCTTAGGAGCTCTAGGGAACACTTGGCCATGTCACTTTATTATTATATTATTATAAGTCAGAGTAGGTATTCGTAGTTACCCGGCGGAGGCGCTCCGTGCGGCGCGGCCGGGTGCGGCGGGCCGTTCGGGTTAGGAGGCATCATCATCGCTGTGAAATGGTACACAAATTAAAGTTCGTGACTGTACAAGAGTAAATGAAACCACTCAATACTACATCGTGATAAAACTTGTATGCCGTATAAAAAATCCAAGGTATGTGTAATCCCCACTGGGCTTGTGTGGTGGATCATGGCCCGGGCACCCTCGATGTAGTAAAAAATATTAAGCATTTAAAAACAGTATTTATCCTAATAAAGGTTTATTTCATAATTTTTGTAATAAAATCGATTGTATTGGAAGATATTTTTTTAATTAGCTTGTGGTATTTATGCTATGTATGCCAGGAGCGCAGCAGATGGAAGTCCATCACCTCTGCATACCCCTGCGGCAAACGTGAGCTTATGAATGAATAAGATTGGCGGCGCTAGTTACCTCAACCCAAAGTGTAGGTAACCCTTTTGAGACATCTCTATAGTTGGATATTTCTCAGGTTGGGCATTTTTATTCCTGGACAGTTTTCTATTTGGAAATGAAATGTTTATTTACCATACAGTATTTTACATTAACTTATTAATCAGTGAAGCCCACACTAGACTAAGCCTGTCCCGTGGGATTCTAAATTGATTTGGGCCTTTCTATACATGTATTTGGTAATTTTTCTGGTCGGACATTTTTATTCTTTGACGTTTTTCGGACTGGGCGTACACGGGTATATGAAGCCGAAGGGAGAGTGTTCAGTATCGGTAACCGAACAACTTTTGTTCTACGACTTTTCATTTAAAAATTAACGTCTCATACAAATCGATCAGCTGACCGGTACGAAATGTATGAAAAGTCAAAAAATTAATTCGCGTAAATCGAAAAGTCGTAGAATAAAAGTTGTTCAGTTACCGATACTGAACACCCTCCCTTCGGCTTCATATATCCTTTACGTTACACCTGTATAGTTGGGAATTATTCTGCTTTTGGACATTTTTCTTTTTTGACATTAGTCGTGCAAAACAACTCAATGCTACATCGCGTATGAGTGAGCGAGACGCTTCGATTAGGGACAATTTTTGCGTGCGACATTATCGTGCGGAATCGGTATAATTGACTCACCGTGATGCGGTGGCGATGTCATGTGTCCCGGGGGCCCCGGTGGCCCTGCCGGTGGGGCCCCGGGCACCAGCGGGGGCCCGCCGGGGGCCGCGGGGGCCTCTTTGGGCTCCTGCTTCAACTCCTGCGGTTTCTCTTCTTTACGGTCGCCTGGAATAATCATACATATTATTTTATGGAGAAAAAAATCGTCACTTTTGGGATTTGACATCATTTTTGCAAACGAGCCTTCCATGACCCAACTAGCGCCGCCAATCTTAATCAAATAATATCTTCCAATATAATCAATTTGATTAAAAAAGCTATTTACAAAATGTTTATTACGATAAATACTATTTTTTAAATGCTTATTTATAATGTGATTCAATTTCGATAAGTTGTAGTTCGCATAATTGCGAAAAACGGCCGTTTTGGCACATTTGTGAACTACAACTTAGCTTGTCGCAATTATGCCACGTATTGTATATTGAAAAATAGTATTCATCCTAATAAACATTTTGTAAATAGCTTTTTTTTAATAAAATTGATTAAATTGGAAGATATTATTTTTACAAGATTGGCGGCGCTAGTTGGCTCATGGAAGGCCCTTAAAACGCTACTCGACCCGACGCGACGCGTATTTACCTTACATTTTTCATCGGCGGCGTCGGGTCACGTCGGGTGTTCATACTTTAATTCTTTAATGTACACAAAGTTGATTACAATACATGGAATAAGATGTACATAAGGTGTGCTTAACTCTAGATTAGAGTTCTCTACCAGCAAACCAGTGTGAGAGAGAGATGAGATCTGGAGCAGGCAGAACATGTGCACACAAAATTAATGTTTTATATTTTAATTTATAAAACTGTATCACTTCATAGTGTGATTCTGGCCATTGAAAATGCTAAGAATCCCCGGGTTACGGGACGCTGGCAAACCAAATTGACCCTGGCTACTTATGGGGTAGACGAGTTCTCGAATGGAGTCCACGAACGGGTAAACGTAGTGTCGAACGCCCCCCGACCAGATGGAAGATGGCTGGCAGGGACTGCATGCAGAGGGCCGAGAGTAGGGTTGAGTGGCGCGCTTTGGGAGAGGCCTACGTCCAGCAGAGGACTGATGATAATGAATCCTGCTATAAGAATTCTTGGTAAGAAGGCAGGCGTGATGTTATGTATGTATGTATGTATAAAAACCGTTTTCCTTGCAAAGTGGTATACATATCTAGACTAACCGTCATTCTCCTGAGTGCCGTCAGCCGTCTCTTTGTTCTCCGTCTGTTCCGCCTTCACTTCTGGCACGAGTCCGTCCTTAGCCTCCGTTGTGGACACCTTATCAACCTGAGTGGGAGGGTTGGGGCCGTTCGTTTCAGGCTTGCTGGTCTGATCTTGGTCCATTGGCTGGGGATAGATATTATGGTATAGTCTTTGAAGGGAAACGCCCATGCATTCATATCTTATACTGATACGGTGGGTGCCATTTAAACGTATTCCCTTTTAACGTATATCGCACTAAACGACTCCGGCCAGTGGCCGCAGCTACCAGGGGCCTCTGTCCCTCTGCGTCGTCTCTGCGCTTGTTTCATGTCTATTGGGTAAGTGGTCTGTGGAAGCAGCCTTCTGGGGATAGGCCAGAAGACTCGTTCGGGGGTTCTCTTGAAAATGGCGGGAAACGACGGTTGCGAAATTATTTGATAATTTTCCTTTTAATGTCTACAGGGACTATTTTGTGTTTAATATCACGTTAAATTAATCAGAAAATGTTCGCGAATGACAGTACGGTGAAGTTATTGGATTATTTACGCAAGATCTGAAGTTTCAAGCTTTTATCAAGAGTTCCCGCTACAAGCTCGGGAGTGAACGTGACTGTCGAGCTGCTTCGTCCAGAGTGATGACGCTACGGCGACTCCTCTGGATGAAGACATGAAGACGCGGCTACGGTGACTCCCCTGGAGGAAGATAGAAGACTATTGAATATATTGAATTTTCTGTAACATGACATTGGCAAATGACGAACAGTCGAGTCCATTAATAAAATAAATAAATAAGACTCCTTCGCTTTCTAGCCAGTGAGTCATTCACACAACAGGAAACAGGAGGACGCTGGAAAGACGCTAGTGTGGTGGTCTCTAAGGGCACTGACCTCGTCCTTGGGCGCGGGCGTGGCGGCGGCGGGCGCGAGCGGCTGCGCGGCCGCCGGGTTGACGCCGCGCCGCATCTGCTCCAGCGCGCGCTCCACCATGCGAGAGAACGTCTCCTCGTCCACGGCGGGCTTGCAGTGCTGACAACGGCAACAATACACAATAATTATGCCTATTGCATGGAATTTTCTTGTCTTTGATTCAAATTTTTATTATTATTATTAAACTTTTTACACAAGTATGTATAAAGGCGAACTTAATGCCTTGCGGCATTTTCTACCAATTAACCTTTGGTGATGCGGAGAATGATGAGGCGGGTGTAAAGATTGGTTTTATATGTAGAATAAAATAAATATAGGACACATGACCCGAGGGGTACATGACTCAAACTGAACAAACAAAAAAATGAGAATTGAATTTTTAAGATAGTATTTATACCTTATATCCTTACATACAAATACTATAGTATGTAGACTACATACATACATTATATTATATAAACTACATAAATATAGTAACTATTTATGACTACATAACAACTTAAAATGATACATAATTACATTTCCAACACATAGATAAACGGCAGTAGAGATACACAAACAATATACACAAATACAACTGTCTAATAATGAATCAAGATTTTTATTTTTATTTTATGGTTTTATTATATAAGATGCACTGAGAAAATGTTCACGGACTCGCTTTTTAAAAATGTATCGGCTAAATTGTAGATATTTTCAAATATCTAAGTCTATAGTGAGGGTTAAATGTTTGTTGTTCTTTCCTAAACGGTCGCTCATTTGACTTTCGCTATAATGTTCATTCAATAAAGAACCGTAGATCGTGCAGTAATGTTTTTATTTCCGGAGCCCATTTTCAATACAAATAAACAATGACAAGGTTTGATTATACAAGGTCTAATGTAAAGGGTATATGAAGCCGAAGGGAGGGTGTTCTGTATCGGTAACTGAACAACTTTTCGATCTTCGCGAATTTATTTTTTGACTTTTCATACATTTCGTAGCGGTCAGCTGATCGATTTGTATGAGACATTAATTTTTTATTCGAAAAGTTATAGGACAAAAGTTGTTCAGTTACCGATACTGAACACCATCCCTTTGGCTTCATATACCCTTTACATTAGACCAATTAGATTAGAGCATGTTTTTTCTATATTGGTTTAGGGATATTTGTACACATAGTGACAATGCCAATCCCATCGTACCTATTCTAACTCATCTATTTAAATTTTACAAAAAAACGAGAACATCATTTTAGCTGGGCCTGAAGTTGGCTCAGCCAAAATGCCGTGGAATATACCTACATCTAATTTGCATAAACCTAAACTATTAATAATATGTTCTCTTTTAGTCGCGTACCGGACACATTGCATCACAATATGTTGGTAGTCTTCCTGGGTCCCACAATCTTCGCAGTTAGGAGATTCAACTTAGCGCATTAAAAGTGCAAAAGATTTCGATGGAATATGCCCGGACCGTAGGTAGACCGAGGAGAACGTACGTCGACCAAATTGGCGATGTCTTGAAAAAGGGTCAAGTACGGTCTACTACAAACCGACGAGCATGCATGAAGAGATTGATGAATGTGGAGGAGGCAAGGGTTGTGTGCCAGGATCGCAGCAGATGGATGTCCATCGTCTCTGCCTCTACGGGAATCAGGCGTGAGTTTATAAATAAAATAAAATGTCCGGACCGCAATCTATGTGCCGTAATTATGTACTGTGTAATTATCGAGCAATTTAGTCTCTGACCTACCTTTTTAAGTTCTTCCTGGAAAACTTCGCTGCTCTCAATAAACTTCCGCTTCTTGGCATCAAACTTCTCCTCGATCTGCTGGAGCTCGTCTTCCAGCTTCTTCTGGTGCATCGTGAGGGACTGCACTTGTTTCTTGAGGATCTGAACAGGTATTTCTAGTTTAGAGTTTTATTATTTGACATTATTATGAATGCACCCGGATTGATGCGCGCTGTCAGTCACAGAATGGGTGCCACACCGCATAGTTTTTAAGGTTGAGATTATCTCAAAAATTACTTGACGAATTATTTCACTGCTAGATAGATAATAGTGAAAACTATGTAATTGTAAAATAATGAATAAAGTCGGTCCAGTACTTTTTGATAAAATCTCAACCTTATTGAGTCCCCCTGTATACTTATCTGTCTTCGTGTTTACAAACTAACCTGCATCCGTGCTGTAGTGACGACGGAGCGTACATCAGGCACTACGGTGTCAGAGAATATCTCATTGACCAATCGATGATTGCGAAGGTAGCGGGCGTACGCAACGTGCTTTACGGACAGACCCTCGTCTTGATCTGAAAGTGTACACAGCTATTTTAGACTGAAATATCATCATCATAGTATCAGTCCACTGCTGGACATAGCGTGGGCGACCGCGAGACTTAAATATATTTTGATTTCATTCATGGAAAGTCCAAGTAAAAATAATAAGGATAAAAATATTCTAATATTAGTTCAAATGAAAAAAAAATACTATTTTGAATGATGTAATTATTGAAAAAATTTATGCAATTTCAATATCAAAAATTAACAAGATTGCAGTAATTAAAAAAACAGTAATGAAATAGGAATACGGGCAGAGAATTTAGCGTCAAATCCACGCTCAAATGCGGACGATTTTTCTCGATCTATAAAATATTTTTTTGATAAAATAACAGGTTAAAATAAGCTAGACGACAAATGCAGCCAAACATCGTCCTCAGCCCGTTTCAGTCCACTGCTGGATGCAGGCGTCTCCCAGGGGCGCGCCCTGGGAGACGCCTGCATTCAACGCGATTCTCGACTTTTTCTTGCATCCAGTCCCTGCCAGTCATCTTGCTTGTTGCGTCAACTCTCCATTTGCATTGTATGATGCGCTTAGAACTCGAGTTCTTAAATCCTCGAGGCTCAATGCTCGATTTTCTACTGTGGAAGCATTGCACTCTTAAATAACCTTTCATTCCTTCATTTCATACCTTCCTCGTCTTCAGCTGGCTGTATGTCTATTCTCCTGTCCTGCTGCTGGTCTTTCGCTGAGCTGCCCTTCTTACTGGAGCTCTCCTCCTCGAGGTTACCTACTGCTGGGACGAAGAGGGTCTTAACAATGTGTCCCATTATTTTATTTATGGTATATTCCAAGTATATTGGTAGAAATGTTTGGAAAACCGAAACTGTTCTAATGCGTTTAGTGGCAGAAGAGTTTAGAATTTTGTTCCAAACTGTTATTCTTACAGTGGCAGAAGAGTTTAGAATTCTGTTCCAAACTGTTCTACGTCTAGTGGCATAGGAGTTTAGAATTTTGTTCTAAACTGTTCTACCAGTCTACTTGGAATATATCCCGTTTGTAATTTAGAACAGATGAAAACAGTATGAAAAGATTATGATCACTGAAAGCTATTAACTGGTGACGATGCATTAAAGTAACATAAATACTACTACAAAACTTTTTATTTTTACTATGTACTTCAAACAACTTATAAGAAACAACTAACAATCAATTCATAAAAAATCGCTTTCAGTGATCAAATTATTAATAGGATATTTGACAATTATCGAAAATGAAAATGTTTAAAAATAAATACTCATGAATTGGTGGCATGTGAAATAAAATATAAATTCTTTGACAAGTAAAATAAAATAAAGGATCATTTTGCTAAACAATGCCCTCCTCCTTTCGTTAGTTAGGTAAGAAGAGATGCAACATGACTAACCTTTAATATCTCTGGTTATAATTTAGTCGCAAAACAAACAGATCTATCGTCAGAATTATCACGACAGTTGAATGATTTTGTAAAATAGTCAAATATTCTATTATAAAGATAGCAGAGTACGAAAGAGTTACATCGTGTTACATGCATTGAAGAATGTGATTACGTATTTTTTACAGGACAAACAAACATGCAATTATTATAAACACAAAATGATTTGCAGCAGTACATGTAAAATAAGGAAAGTTTATCGCTTTGAACAATCAATAGTCTGTTTTATAACTCTGTAGTTTCCCACAAAAAGCCATAGAAATATATACATTTACACCGCGGAAGTGTAAACACCGCTGTTAAACTCTAACTAAAAATAAAATGAGTTAAACATATTACAGGCATATTTATTATTTATTTAAAGGAAAAGTACACAGATGGTCTCAATAAGGTTAAGATGGTTTTTTTAAATTACTGGACCAAATTTAACAATTATTTTACAGTTACATAGTTTTAACTTTTATATATCTAACAGTGAAAGAATTCTTGCAATAGGTCAAGTAGTTTATGAGATAATCTCAACCTTAAAAACTTTCCTGTACATTTTTCTTTGTGTTAGACCGTACAAAGACACCGACGACCGCACGCGATAAGTACGCGCCACAGGTCAATGACCGAAGTTCATGGCAGGTCACGAGCAAATTAATCAAATTATATAAGGGTGACCATTTTATTTTATTCTACGGATTTTTAATAACATTATTTTATAAAGGTTTTTGATTGAGTGGCTGGATAGCCTCCCACTCACGGTCTGATCTCCTGTCACGTCGCCGTGACCATACGAAAAATAAAACAAATAAATATAAAGGTTTTTGATTCTATTTACGATAATATCCAGTTTCAAAGTCTGCCACCTTGTATATAATTTTGAATATAATAGCTTCACATAAAACAGATTACCATGAGATAAGCTGTCACAACAATCATGCAAATTCCATATCAAATCCCTTACCTACTGCCTTATTTTTGGCAGCGATATACGCCAGGTAAGCGGGCGAGTTGTGGTACGCCTTCAAACTCTTTTCGTACTCCGACTAACGGCCAGTGGATAGTGTTGGTGACGTTACCCCAATGTGCATAATATACATGAGGTGCATGTGGGAACAAAATTAGCGGTTTAATGTGCGTGTTAGTCACAATTACATATACATACCCCATATACCATAGCAAGTGTCTTATTTTGTAAACAAATATGATAGTCTAATTAGCTGTTGTGGTGTAACACTGAAGAAACTGATTGAATAATTACTGTGAAAATAACTATGCAACAATCACAGCAAATTTTAGAATTAAAACTATAGTGAGCCATTCATTGGTCTAATTGTCGACTTCAACAATATAAGTGAGTGATATCCGTTTATATATAATAATCACAGCAAAACTTATAATGATAGTCGTTTTTATTTACTTATTAAGACACTTGCTGTTGGATGAGATATACTATAGAGCAGGGTTGGGGAACATATTTTAAAATATTTTTAGACGTAATGTTAACTTTTTTAAGTAGGTATAATCGAGATCGAAAGAGTAATCGACCGACACCGATATATATATATATCTCTAACCAAAATCAACAATATTTCTGGGATTATAACAATATAAATTGTAAAAAATGTACATCAATTTATTAAATATAATCGAGCCTCTACATGGTACTATTGCATCAAAGAAAACGTTGATATTTCTGTCTCTAATTTGCTTAAATATCTGAAGTTAATAAGTAATTCTTTACAATAAAAATCACGACAAATATTATACGTGATGTCCGGGGTTCCGCGCCATAACGGGCTCTCCAACACACCGTTATGCAACTGCACACAACCGGCCCGCCCGCGGATCGAGTGCGACTGACAGTCTGATATAATAAATGGCACGGATAATAAACCTTTAGTTGTCGGTTTTAGAATGACATTTCTCGACATATCCGAGCCAAGGGCTGCCCAACAAGTATAAGGCGACTGAGGTATCATTGCGTATGTGCCTCTGATTGTCCCAATGCCTGTGGCTGGTTGGAGGGGTCTGTGTTAGGCCTCTGATCTGTCTCCACTGTCTCTCCGTAGCCAGACCCCTCAATCTGACGGCAATAACTCTTGATAACCATTGAATAATACACATTAAGTGCAGCAACGACCAAGCTAATTGTGAAAAAGACTCCATAATAAATGATATTATCATCATCATCGTCGTTCTTCTCAATACTATAACGTATCAAAGTAATTATGAAGAATAACAATCGTACAACACCACTGATGTACATTTGTAGTATAAGAAAGTCTATAGATTTTGTCATATATTGAATTTTATACATTTTATACATTTTTAGCATAGTCAAGAATCCGACGTCACTTATAATAAGCACTAAACCACTTGCAAAGTTTATATAGCCAAAAGCTTTCAAAACGCCCGCAACGCTTGTATCTGCATCGTATAAGTCGTCCCCATATGGAGCAAATAAAGATAGTATGTCCCATAGTCCAGTTACGTTGCAATAAACGCCTATTAGAATCGAGGCTAGCCTTAGCCTAAGTGTTAAGTAGCAGCATTTCTGCACGCGAGGTAGAAAATTAAACGCCATAGCGAATGGCAATTTTTTTTGGTCATAATTCCACTTGAGATATCGTTTTGAATTTTGATGTTATAATAACAGAGTAAAAGATTTATAATTAATGTTATTTGCACGTAAATATAGCTAAAACTGTGCACGAATATAATTTATATTTTTGTATTATGTTGAATCAAAACTAAAAAAAAAAACAAGACATTTCAATTCTCTTTTGACTTTTGGCACTTTATGGATGCTCTATGGTCTCTAAAATTTCGTCTAAATTTCATGGCATTGGATATATCATATCTACTTGTAAAGTTAATAATTCATTATTATATCACTTTTTAAATAAAACAATTAATTAATAATAGAGGCATTAAACGTACCTGTATAAAATGGCTATTTCTGTTTGTGTTCTTATTGAAAGCTTACAAGACAAATAGATCAACATTTTCGTAGATCGACAGTACCAGATAGTCAAAGTTCGACTTTAATCGTTTAAAGGTAGACTCTAAAATGTCTACGAGTGTCCATAATGTAAAGCGAATAAATATACAGGAACTGGAACGGTCACATTACTCTATCTCACTCCCACAAAGCGTAATTGTGACATGTATGAGTGAATACGTCACAATATACACATAAATAAACCTTTTAGTCCAGGCGTGCACCGTGACATTCAGATCTCATGGAATACCAACATAATAAAGGATTGTAACACAAAATAAGTAGGATTTAGGTGATATATTACCCTGTCATTAATCTCCTCTGCTAATGCAATTTTAGCACTTACGCGATATTATAATAAGACAGCAAACTCAAAAACTTTACAAAAAATTCTGACTATTGGATGGCATCTTTTACATTCTATCCTTTCAACACAAAACGGTTTTATAATGGTACCCAGTGAGATAGCTATTTTACGGTGTACGCTCAGGCTATTTAAAACCAGTGTTAAATCGTGATAGGTGTTATACACAAAATGGATCCCTTTGAGTGTTGTTATAGGGTTGAAAGTACCTCTAGACTTGTGGGCCAGCCACTGTATGTAAGCGGGCGACGATTGGTACGTTTTCAACATTTCTGTGTACTGCGCCTGAGTTCAAAATAAACTTTGAAAATGGCGGGAATTTTTTTATTGTACTTTATTTCTAGAATCGATAGGTGTCATTTTCCAATGTCATGTTACAAAAAAATCACATGTTATTGTAGTCTCTTCCTCCAGAGGATTTGTCCCACTGCTGGGTTAGGTCGCCGGTTCTTTCCTCAACAGGATTGTATAAGCTCGCTCTTACGCGTACAGACCAAAGCACGTGTACAGTGCGCGAGGCGTAAGCTCAGGTTTACATTTGTGTGTGTGATAGCCAAGCTGCTAGCGGTACAAGAGGTGAAGTGCGGTGCGTGCGCGGCAGGGTATAAATTTGTATGCGTAGGACGCGCCGCGCCTCAGGCCGAATATCACTCTACACTATCTGTGTGCACTCACACAAATGCAAACCTGAGCTTACGCCTCGCGCACTGTAACACTTTGGACCGTTCTTATTGTTTGCGTCGCAAGAGTTGAAATCGCACTGACAGTGTTACCATTAATCTGCTCCCTTTATCTGCTAAGATATTTGGATTGAATATAGTCGAACGATTACGTAACCAGTATAATAGTCAGTTATGTATTGAATAAAAAAAAAAGGCTGGCATGACGCTGATAACTGGGGGCCTTACCGTGAAGTCTTATAACAGGATTACTTCAATAATACTTTGTTATTTCGTACCATGACGACCTTAAAGTAACCTAAAGCCAAGGATACATTAGGGGACAAATGTCCTGCGACACGTGTCGCCAGGGACGTCGGGTGAAGTAGCGCGACGTTGCCGGACTTCGCGCGACATGTCTGGCAACATCGCGCGACACGGGTCGCCAGGGACGTTACGGACATAAGTCGCGCGATGTCGCCAGATATGTCAGGCGAAATCGGCCGGCTTCGCTTGACATGTCGCCGATACATGTCGTAGGACATTTGTCCCCTAGTGTATCATTGGCTTTATTAAGGACGTCTTGGTACGAAACAATCAAGTAATATTGAAGTAATCCTGCTATAAGAGTTCATGGTAAGGGACTGGCCAGTTTTTACTGGTCACATACTCGTGTGATCCGAATATTTTAGCGGAATTGGGGGGCTGCTATACATACAACTGTTACATAGACTTTCACTAAACTCACGCTCAAAACTTGTCTCTGACCATTGATCTCCTATAAACAACTAGATACACAGTCTGCCTTCTAAAAATGTCCGAACGCAAAGAAGGTCCAAACGGATTAATGGACCCTCATTTGCTTTATTGGACATTATTTGGACGTTAACAATGGACCCTTGTTTGGACGTTTTTTAAACTGTTTTTGTTCAGGCGCATCTGGGTGCATGCCACCTCATTTCTCATGCACCTTCACAGCGGACGTCGATGCCATAAACTTTTATGAAAATGATTGACACACTGTCATTCGGGCACTCTCTTTTCGGCTAACATTCGGCGGTATCGGCGGTATTCGACATATCGGTCGGTCAGAGGCGGATTAAATGTCGCCAGCGCCCTAGGCTAGCACCTCACCGGCGCCCCTCGGTTTTTATGTCTTACCAACTTCTGTTATGGAATCTGGCGATGTAGGTGTAATGAAGTAGACGGGCTGCACTTAGGAAGCTCTAAAAGTGGATTTAGAATCACAAAAACACTAAAGACGACATAATATTAGCGAATTCGTGGCAATGTCTGGCGTGAAAACGCAGGGAATACCAGAGTCCGAATCTAGCTTTTATTATGACTTTTTTTATTTTATGTAAGTACTAAATAGGTTTATTCTGGTTTTTTTGTCAACTAAACGCCTTCCGTGCGCGCCCCTTTGTGACCTCGCGCCCCTAAGCACGTGCCTAGTTTGCCTTTAGGATAATCCGCTACTGCGGTCGGCGATATAAATATTCAGTAACATATTAGTTCGGCGGTTAAATTGGGTCAATAACTGTGTGTGTGTTGTGAATTGTGTTGACCGCACATTTGAAGACAATCGCAGCATCTACTACTACACCGCACATTGAAAGCCAGAGCTGCCGTCGCCTGCACTGCACCCTGCACGCATGATGGCGCAATTTCATTAGTCGATAGGGCCCGTATTCGGGGTGCTAGAGATTTCTGGAACGCATGCCATAGGGCCCGCATTCGGAGAAGCGTTTTCATTAGTCGAGGCCTGCATGCGGGGTGTGGCGGAGAAACACACAATAAACTAAAAGAATAAGAAATCTACTAAAATCTACCACCTTTTTTTTAATAGACACTATTACAAATTCCTCAAAATCTACCAAAAGACTAGAAACCTACTAAATATGGTCAAGCTGTCTTCGACTCTCGACCCGCACAGGCGGTGTAACGAACGCGTATCGACTTTGTAACTTTCATTGGTCGTTATCTCGCCTGCGGGAAGTCCCCGTATGCTGTATATCGACCGAGATATCGACTAATGAAATTGCGCCATGAGGGTGAGTGGGTAGGCACTCTAGGTGCGCAAACAGTTTTAGTAATACCTTTGTGTATCTAGTTGTTTATAGGAGATCAATGTTTCTGACTCAACCATAGATTAAACAGTCATAAAAGCACCACGTACCTTCTCCGCTTCATATTCGTCGACAAACCCAGACTTCTCTGACTCCGGCAAGTCTCTCCACATGCCACCGATGATGCGTCCTATCTCCCATAGCTTGAGGTCCGGATGGGAAGCCTTCACACTGTCCCAGACACGGCGGGAGTATCTCATGTATGGCATCAGAGGCTTCTCTGGGGGCTTGGGCGGTTTCGGCAGGCCAGCACCCTGGAATATTGTTTGTCAGTTTTGATAAAAGGACTTGCCCCCTTACCATGAAGTCTTATAGCAGGATTACTTCAATAATGCTTTGTTATTTCGTACCATGACGACCTTAAAGTAAGCTTATTAAGGACGTCATGGTACGAAATAACAATGTATTATTGAAGTAATCCTGCTATAAGAGTCCATGGTAAGGGGGCTGTCTGTATGGCATGCGAAATGAAAATTTAGATATTAGGACACACTTGGAAAGAAGCGTGCCACGGTATGGCAAGGTCCCAGATTCGATCCTGTTAAATGCAATCGTAATTATCGTGTCATCCTCAACCCTGATATTGGCAGACTCATCGACAAATGATGGAGCCATGAATATTATAAGTATGAATTATCTAGTATTTTATAAATTTATATAGATTGCACACACATGTATAAATTGTCACTTATGTAGGTCTTGCTAGAAGAAGATATAAGTCACTTTTTAAACTTTCACGGTTTGTATACATATTAATTAGATAAAACGGGAATTACCGTGTTAAACATTTATTATTGATGTCTCGATATTTCGACAGCATTGCAGCCATCATGGTCACGAGTAGACACTACCATGATGACCGCAATGCTGTCGAAATATCGAGACATCAATAATAAATGTTTAACACGGTAATTCCCGTTTTATCTAATTAATAAGATATAAGTCTGTGTACATTAAGCTCTTAATTCTTGTTTTTGTATTTCTTATTCTTGTACAATAAAATAATTGGACCCATGTCCCGTGCAAGCCTTTCAAATGACCGAGTTTTTCCATCCATGATATCTTAAGTTTGTTGGAGGAGTCTCAGGACAGAGATGGATGGAGGAAGCGAGCTGAGACCTTTGCTCAGCAGTGGGACTTATAGATTATTAAAAAAAGATGCCTTAAGACAATAATAATAAATATCAAATTGCAAATGCAACTCACCGCCCCAGCCCCTTTCCCAATCTTCTGCGGCTGAAACCCAGGATGCGAATGCACCGACGATAAAAACGGGCTGGTCTTATCATCCTTGCCCTGCGAGCCCTGGCTTCCGGCTCCTGTGCCCGCGCGGCGCGCGCTCTCTGCAGCGAAACGGGCCTGTTGCTGACCCCACCCGTACCCCCCAGGGGGGCCCGGGTGCCCCAGCGGGGGGCCCTGGTATTGCGGGTGGTACTGGTATTGGTTATGGTGCGGCGGCGCATTCATTCCGCCTTCAAGCCAAGCAGCGACGGCAATACAATGAAAGAAAAACAAAAAAAAAAGCGTAAGGGGATAGGGAGGAAGGCGGGCAAACGAAAAGAGTCAATGCACTAATCTAAAAATAAATTAACGGAAATTGTAAAGATTAGAGTTATTTTATTAGTTACAGCAGCAGGTTTAGCTAGTTTGGTGTTTAGTATGCTCTAATTCAGCAGAGAATTGTGGGTAAATATCTGTCTCCGATGGTCTGATTAGAAATTTAGGAAATGTATGTCCATTGTTATAAATATATTTTCATTTATAGCCCTATAATAGGCACAAGAATTAAAACACTATCACGGTTAGACCTAGACGTGATTTAAAGCTAATCCACGGATTAAGCACAGTCCCTTTCTAACTTAACGTTTTTAACGAAGTGTGAAAAGGACAAAAAACGGTCATAACTTTTGATTGCGCTGACTTAGAAGTTTGATTTTTTCACAACAGCAAGAGATTGCAGATCCGAGTAGTTGGTATTAATTTCAACTTGATACTTTCATGCGTTTCTGAGAAAAAGTTATTATATAAGTTATTACAGACAGACAACGAAGTGATAAGTGTTCCTTTTGAGGTACCGAACCCTAAAAACACACTCCAGAGATTATTTTTGACCATTCATGGAAGACAGACATTTACTAGAAATAAGGAACAGAACAAGAAATAAAATAAAAAACAGTGATTGCAACTTTGATGGTATCGTGATTGTGAATAGAAACATTGAAATTTTGTGCAGTTAAATTTTTAATTCCCCAACAGATAACCTAAGTCCAAAACAGAATGAGGGTGAGAATTTGGAATAAAAGTAAGTACACGTCATTACCTTTCATCATACCGAAACTCATTGGGGGCCCCGCAATCATGTAGTCTGTTTCAACATAACAAAACATGAAACAAAACCAACATAAAGAGAACAATGTAAGTATAAAATGCATAAGGAATCAGTGTGACCAGACTCAAGTATTTTTTTAATAAATGAACAATAGACAACCTAAGGGCGATTTGCAATAAAAGATAATACTAGAGTTGACGACTTAACACGAGATAAATGTATGGAGTTTTGGCGGGGGGTTAGTTTAGTAGTAAATATTACTATTAGTTTAGCTACAGGTGAAAAATGACAGCTATTCGATGTGAACCTATTATCATAACTTTAATTGAAGTCAATGAATGTATATTACGATCTTTGCTTTCAGTTATCATTTTGCTAAAGTTTTTAAATAGGCTTGGCCTGTAAAACTAGGTTAAAATGTACACTAGGTTAAAAGTTTAATTGTTATTCTGGTAATAAAGACATTTTAAAAAAAAACAAGTTGTAAATATTGTTGCTTGTTATTTGACATAAATATGAGGATATCTTATGAATAGTTTTCTAAAACTTAACTCAAAAGACAGTATTGAACATGATTTGTTTTATTACATTTTAATTATATATTACATTAAGAAAGCTCACTGCCATTAGTCATGAATGCGTAATAAATTAAGTTTACTTTTTGATAACTTGTTCTTTCAATACAATGGGGATGAAACATTAACGTTTTAGATAAGTTGCAAAGATCACATCAGCTCTCTAATTCCATTAAACTTAATCAGGTTGAACTGAGTCCAATCGTTGCACTGCTCTAATATAAATTGGCCTGCTAAGTACAACAAAGTTAGCTAAGACTGGGCCATAATACACTGGCTGGTGGCACAGCGATTCGACTCCCTTCGAGTTGAATATATTAGCAGAATTGAGGGCCTAGTTTATCAAAATTGAATCTGGTCACACTAAGGAATTAAAAAATTAAAAGAAATAAAGTTAAACTATGTTACTAAATGCAAACTTTGAAAAGAAGCTAAGAACTGAAGTCATGCTACAGGCTCAAACTCAGCGGTTAGGTCTGATTCAGCATAACCAATCACTTTGCCTGTTAAGCTTGCCAAGGCAATCTTATGTTAAAGTTAGTAAACTAACATTCTAGAATTCTAATTCTTTTCTAATTTGCACTATTGCTATTAATAGGAAAAATGCAGTGATAAATTAGGTAAATAAGTTTAACTTTCAAATAATGTCAATATCACTAACACAATTCTATGAATAAAAATAATTACACTATCCTTAAAATTCTAAGACATGTGTAAGGCACCTATCCGCACTGAGCCAGTAAGTTGGATTATAACCAGAGCTCTCTCGATGTAAGGGAACGACTGTGCCCCAATAACAGATACATAAATATATAGATTGCTAATGATACATCAACATTTATACATCCACTGTCATTCATCATTTCAATCATGCTTCTCTTTGACGATGAGAGCTCAGTCTGAATGTTAAATGCATCACTTTGTCTATCTGACCAATAGAAGACAGTCTTCTTATTCTTAAGTGGGGGTGAGAGACTGCACAGACGCCACGAAAGAGGGAGTTTTGTGGATTTCCCCCGCGCTGTCAGCTCAGCCCCAGTGCACTGCAGTAGCGCAGCAGGGTTGCCGGTTGACAGCTACATTGTTGCAGGCTTTCTGATACTGATAGGATTGTATCCAGTGAAGTTGAAGTCAGTCTTTATAGGATTAGTTTTAATAACATAGTGGTAAATGGAAGAATACAAACGCGGATTGCTTTGAGGGCTTGGCATCGACATAGATGTGTTTTGTTTGTAACTGTTCGGCGTCGCCATATCAGATCCAATTGGCCTGAAAACAATGAAAAATGCAATGTGAAACTACATCGAAGCTAGGTTATTTACGATAAAATTTAGGGTTTTCTAGGCAAGTCGAATATTCTTTAAATATTTCCTACAGTTTTATACATGGTTTAGCTATATTTATGATTAATTACGACCCCGATAGCGATGAAGCGTGAAACAAATAACCAAGAATGCATATCGGTCGAAATGAAAAATTGCTAATACCGGTGAAATTTATAGCAATTAATGTGATAAAACAGATTTTCATAAATACAGTTTATATTATTACCTTCACAGTATCCGTATGTATTAATTAGTTTGCTTCAATTATCTGAAATCAGCGAAATAATCACAAAATTCATCAAATTAGCGTCAGTCTCTCACTCAGTCACAGACGCCATCATATTATTATTAAAAATAAAATGTGTTACCAACTACAATTTTGAAATTTCGATAAATGTTTTCCCAAAAAATTCGAAGAATTCTGCATCCGTGTCAAACTGTCTAAGTTTCAGGCTTTCCATTTAACCATGGGGCTAAAGCTGCGTCCACATTCAGCAATTTTGGCACCTAGCGTTTCACGCCATTCACGCAAGAAACACCAAAATTGTGGCTGATTGTGAATGTACATTTAAATCGCCGAATCACTTTGAATTTGGATTTATTTATTTTATGAACTAGAAAATCCGATACCGTTATATGAGGATTTTCCAGATCCACCATCTTTCCTAATTCGCTAGACTTAACGGAAATTCCGTCATGATGGCAACTCTGAAAACATTTTTTTAAGTTTCTGGCCTGGTTACAGAGACATTTAGTCGATTGATAAATGATTGACATTTCAATTTGGCACTACCCTACTCAGGATCGGTGCGTGCGTAGAGGGCGTAGGTAGAGAGAGAAAGAGGGATTCTCTCTCTCTACGGATTGGTGGGAATAAAAATGCAGTTGCTCTGGGCGCCGCTGTCAAATAAATTGTTATTTTATTGTTATGTCTGGTGGTAACTGGTAATCTCATAGCAATCTACAACCTGTAAATTAGGAATAAACTCCATAAAATTTAGAGTTAGGTAAGCACCTAAAATACATAATATGGACTCGCTGTATTTATCCCTTGCGTTTCAGAGATTATACTTATTAGGATTTTTACGATTCTATATAGGTAGTAGGTATAAGTAATGAAACCCGAGAAAACTCACTGATACACGCACGTACCTAATGAAAGTCTGTTTCTATTAAGCCGCGTTCTATAGTCTGATCGCAAGCGCGGTACCTCGCCTTGGGTGGCGACAGACGCACGGGGAGGGGCGCGAGTGAGTGCAAAAGAAAGAGCAACCGATACGGACCAAATAACAGAGTGAGTGAAGCGAGCTGCTCCACCCCCGCGTCTCGCCGTACAGTTACAGTGAGGTAGAGTACAACGCTTGCAGTCAAATACTACGGTGCTTCTGTAGGTATAATTCCTTCCTGCTAATAAAGTTTACACATAGAAATCTGAAAGTAGATCTACTTTCAGATTTATATGTGCTAGCTAGGTTCATCTTTGTTGGCATTTCGATTAAGTGGTGCAATTTATAAACGATACGGGCTAGAAATACGGAAGTTGGCACACGGTCAAACCCTCGCGAGCCAAATTAACAGGTGACCGGTTGTGCTATCATAGGACCGTACTACGGTTGTGTTTGGGCCCTATACACCACTCCATAAAGACGAAGTAACCATCCATTACCATTACCACAATTCCGTGTCACGGAATGACAAGGCTAGAAATTTTACCTCATTTAAAAAAAGGAAAATCATTTAAACTTACAAACACGTGATTAATTAGGTTTAAAGTCATTTCGTTAGTAAATAGTTAACACCCAGATTATCTGTTGCAATTGAGAGTTAAGGGTTAGGGCCATCAGCTCGTGTTAAGAGATAACCACGTGTTAAATCACCAAACTTATTAGGGCCCCCTAAGCTTTTCTAGCAACGGTCCTGCTCAACACTTCAACCGTTCACGCTAATTTCGACTTGACCGCGTAACATTTCGCGCCGTTCGGGTTGAAATAGACCGATGCACTTCGTCGTCACTTACCTCGGTACAGTTTAACAGAAAAGTACACGAAAATCGGGTTATATTTGGATGTAGGTAAGTGGTCCTAAACTATTTATTTAGGCGATCGTGTTCGTAGGATCGCAATTAATTAAATGTCGAAACGAGATAATTTAAAAAAATCGGTTAAGATTTTTACTTTGCGGTTTTGTGTACCTAGTGAGGAGCTTCAAGGTAACAAGGAGATTTGCCAAGATCGCAGCAGATGGAATTCCAGTCTCTATGGTAAACAGGGCGTGCCTTTATGTACCTATCTATGTGCAGGTGCGGATTCAGCTATGAAAAAAGGTTGTGGTCAAAGCTTGGTCACAGCCACCCGAAAAACAGCCAAGCGAACGATCGATAGGTACAGTGAATTCCTAAAAAGGAGATATGTTTTACAAATTGCCTATATGACGCACTGACCAAGATTTTGTACAGTTCTATCATCTAGGGTTCCACCCCAATTAATAGACCGTGAAAGTGAGACGTCACAAGTTTGTATACGGTTGCCCATCGTTCCCACAACGGTGGATCCGCGTCTGTATTGCTCAACTTATTACGTCTGTATTTTTCTCTGCATTGGACTGTACGTGGCACGTGGCACCATCGTGACAATTCTCTATCAGTGTGTCATCTCATGTGATGCCTACTGATTATTGTCTTTACATAGCAACTCGTCTCGACATATTTATCTTGTCTTTTTGGCCTACGTATTTGGTTTACTTTGCATATTGTCGAATAACAAAATACGTAGACAACGGTACATTAACATATTTGTTACAATGGGGATGTTGACTAAAAATATTGCATAAATTGACTCCTGTGATAATGCTGAAAATAGTAATAGTTAGTACTTACACTTATCTGAAATTAATTTTACGATTTTTTGTGAAATGAATGTAGTTAAACACGTTATGAACGTGTTTAACTACATTCACAGTCCCCGTACAAAAAATGTTTTGATTTCCTTGTAAGTCCCGCCTATTATTTCAATCTCTATACCAAGTCGAAATAGGTACATCAAATTTATTATGCGAGCACTTCAACACTAGGTGGAGCACTCTTCTGAAGACAATAGGACGTGAATGGACAGCAGCATCCACCAAGGACATCGTATATATATTTGTAAAACATTGACAAGGCCTCTTTACATCCGCAATTAGTTCATTTTGTTTATATCCCATGCATGGGTCGGTTCTTTGCCCTGTTTCTCTGTTCGTACGTCCAGCCGTAACCTAGTTTGTATTCTGTACCTTATATTATTGTAAATTATTATATTTTGTAATACTTAATAATGAAAAATATATAATTTTTGATAAGTACTTGTTAGCTACAGGTATTCATTAGAGGAAACCGGATAGCCCATTGTTTGACCGACAATGATACAAACGGCGCGGTAGTATCTCTTTTCATGGCCACTATAGGAACTAGGAAGCGTATTCATCATATCCATATCACATTGTGAACCAGAAACACGCTCTCAAACTACAGTCGCAGTCTGCTAACCATAAACAAAGATCTCTACAACAATGAAGAGTGTCCCTGGATATAACCAAAAACACATTACTACAAACCTCAGAGAAATAATGACGGGAGTACGCAAGCGCTGGCGTTCCCCTCTGCCGAGGTACATGCACGAATCGTTCATCGCCCTTTATAAAAACTAGTTGCCGCGACCGGCCGTCATTTTGCGTCCGTACGTATCGCTGAACACATCTCCCGAAAATGGTTGGCTGTGCAGTGGTTTCCTGTAAAAGGCGATCAGAAACATCAAATTTTACAACACACGGTGTTTCTTATTATACGTAAGTAATTTATTTATCAATTTATGCAACTATAACATCAAAAACTGCATTTTATTTTACAAGTCTAACGGCCAAAAAACGATAAATTAGCGATACAAAATCTCGTGGTACGAGGTTGCTTAGAGTAGTGGTGGGAAAATAATTGAACGAATGAAGTGAATGAAGTTTACCTTGCAGTATATTTTAGCATTTTTATTGTTTCATTATTATTAAAATGAAACGTAATGAACGTTTCCTACCTACCTAGTTTTTACAATTATGTACCTAACCGTTAAAGAAGGAACTTGAAAGAAAGGTGAGACTTTGGCGTCTGTCTGTCGCTCACAGCTGGTTTCCTCAACTACTAATGACATCGACTTGAAATTTAGCACAGTTGCAGAAGTTACATGCATTATGTAAAATAACTTTGGAAATATTTTATTGTTTTTTTTTCTGAATGAGATAATAAGTATTTTTATATTGAAATGATTTCTGTAATAGGACGTCGAAATCTGAAAGTGGGTCAAGTTGGCCAAGCGGGTGTTACATGAAAGGGCTTTAATTGTTATACTTCGGAAATGCTTGTATGTTCATAAACTCTTATTAAACCATAATTATTTTATACAAAATGTGTAATTTTATACCCGCAAAAAATCCCTCAATCCCACTAAAAATAATAGTTCTATATTGTAATATGTATTATAATTAGTGTGAAAGTATGGATGTTTTGATGACAAAATTAATCAATCACAAGGAGACAGTTCAGTTCAGTTGTTGGTGATTAAATAGGCTGGATAAAACATTATTTGGTGATTACGTAGGCTGGATTAAAACATGGGTACTTTTCATTCCGGAAAAAATGTAATTCCCTAGTGAAAATGAATTTTGAATAGAAAATCTAAAAAGGTAAAGCCGCGGGAAAAGTTAGTTAGTACACACTAAAAAACTAAACAATCGAACTTGGTATATCAATTTCATTCGTTCCTTCACCATTCAATTCAATCGTTCTTTGTACATACCACATCACTAATTTTTCGTTTGTGGTTGTCGTAAACATTAGTGTAATTACGACGAAATGTTTATTTGTGTGCGTGTTTTATCTTTGTGTGACGATATTATTTTCGTGTGCTTTTATATGGACGTGGCAAATTTTGTTGCGAGTGTGCAGCAATGTGCAGATGTGTGCTGTACGTGTTTACCTCACCTCCCCCAAAAAGTGGCAGAAAAATATGTACGGCTAAAGATAGGTAAGGCAACTCCCGTCCTTATTTCTCTGAGACTACAAACACATATAATTAACTAAGTAAGTACTTACTCTTGAAAATGGCGGGAAACGACGGTTGCAAAATTATTTGATAATTTTTGTTTTATTGTCTACAGTGGTTATTTTGAGATTAATATCACGTTAAATTAATCAGAAAATGTTCGCGAGTGACAGTATGGTGAATTTGTTGGATAATTTGAGCAAGATCTGAAGTTTCAAGCTTTTATCAAGAGTTCCCGCTACAAGCTCAGGAGTGAACGTGACTGTCGAGCTGCTTCTTCCAGAGTGGTGATGCTACTGCGACTCCTCTGGATGAAGACATGAAGACGCGGCTGCCGAGGGTGAAGACGCTACTGCGACTCCTTTGGAGGAAGATAGAAGACTATTATTATATGGAATTTTCTGTAACAGACATTGGCAAATTACGAACTGTCGAGTCCATTAATAAAATAAATAATAAAGTAAGTACTTAATTAATATTTGCTGGATAACGCCAACCAGTTGGATACCTTCCTTTGTTTTGATCATATACCTGGGGATTTTGAAGAAGCCTCGTATCCACTAGGCAACAACTAACGCGCAACACGTGACGCCACAGAAGTCAAAGTCAAAGCGTCTTTATTGCAATCGGTTACGGGATACAAAGTAGGTCTTAAATTATTACATGTTCATACATAACCTACCCGTTTAGTGGGCATGCAATAGATAATACATTTACAAGTTTCAATATTTTATTATTCTACATTTATTTAGGTATGTCAATAATATCTCCTATAGTAATTGTTAAAATTTGTAATTTAAATATTCTTGCAGTGAACTACGGTACCAGTGATGACCTACGGAGCCGAAACGTGGACATTGACGGTGAGACTGGCCCACAGGTTCAAGGTCGCTCAGCGAGCTATGGAAAGAGCTATGCTTGGAGTTTCTCTGTTAGATAGAATAAGAAACGAGTATATCCGCCAGAAGACAAAAGTGGTTGACATTGCTCATAGAATCAGTAAACTGAAGTGGCAGTGGGCTGGTCACATCTGTCGTAGAACCGATAACCGATGGGGTAGACGAGTTCTCGAATGGAGGCCACGAACGGGTAAACGTAGTGTGGGACGCCCCCCGACCAGATGGAGGGATGACCTTCGCAAAATGGCTGGCAGGGACTGGATGCAGAGGGCCGAGAGTAGGGTTGATTGGCGCGCTTTGGGAGAGGCCTACGTCCAGCAGTGGACTGATACGGGCTGATGATGATGATGAACTACGGTAGAACAAATGAGAAAAAGAAAGTCTCACTAGTTCGACGATCGAACTAATGAATCGAACTAGTGGGAACGAAGGTAAAAAACCAGACCACTTACCCTATAGACATGAAATCAGTACAAATTTTACAAGCGAAAATTTCTGTCAACGATGAGCGCATAGAGACGAAGCAACAACAGGGGTGCCACATTAAAGAGAGGCGTCCATGTCGATAACATCTCTAGGTTACACGTGGCGCGAAGCAATTTTGCGCTCATGTGCGGGCAGACACAGGTGCCCTGTTACAGGTCTATGGGTAAGTGGTCTGTGCGTGACGCCCCATAAGATCGGCAACCCCTTGGCTTTTAACGCCGATCTTAATCGGTACTTAAATTTATTAGGTACGTAAATTCATATCACCGATTGTTTTCATAACGGTGAATGAAAAAAATGGGTGGCTGATCTGTGGCGTTACTTTAAATCACGTATATGAATAACAGCCTTAGACTATAGTGCTGCCTAACATTTTCGCAGCAGCCGAGATTCCTTTTCAAACGCATCAGCTGGCAGCATGATACGTTGTAAATGGCGATACTACAGCTAGTTACGGTATCACACAGCAGTAAACATGACAAATTAGGAGCGTGTGTCGGCTCACGTGACGAGTAACCGTGAAATTGGCACGTCGCGCTACAATGTGCGCGTGATTCATTGCTTCAAGCCCTAATTACGTTAGCGTCTCGAGTCTGGCTGGAACCAGAAATCCCAAAGGTACAAACGAAGACAGAAAAGATCATTACAAAACCTACTTAACCTATTGCTATGATCCTTTCACTGTTAAAATAATTATTACTTACCAAAATTCGGTCTAGTAGATTTTGAGGAAATCTCAACCTTATTTCCCCCTTAGTTTAAATACTTTTCTCTTGTCTTCGTGTGTATGGTGGAACACACAGAAACGCGTACAGGAGAGTTTTTAAGGTTGAGATTTTCTCAAAATCTACTGAACCGAATTTAATAATTCTTTTACAGTTACACAATTTTAACTTTTATCTATCAAACATTGAAAGAATTTTTGCAATAGGTCAAGTAGTTTTTGAGAAAATCTCAACCTTAAAAACTCTCCTGTACGCGTTTCTGTGTGTTCCACCGTACACATGAAGACAAGAGAAAAGTGTAAAGGGGGAAATAAGGTTGAGATTTCCTCAAAATCTACTAGACCGAATTTTGATAAGTAATAATTCTTTTAACAGTGAAAGGATTAAGCAATAGGTTAAGTAGGTTTTGAGATGATCTAACCCTTAAAAACTCTGTAACCGTACAATTTTCTCTGTTGTGTTACAGGTTATATAGACCATACGTATCAGTCAAAAACAGAGAAAGATTAAGTTTGAGATTTTTTCAGTGCGAAATAACCTCGACCTCATTGAGTCATCACACAATAATCAAAGATTAGGATCGCCTAATCTTTATAAATTATAGCCTTTGTGTTATTCTGATTTATGAGCTATTATATTATTATTTTATTATTATATTATTGTAAAGTTTCATTAAAATCCATTCGTTAGGTTTTGCGTGAAAGAGCAACAAACATCCATCCGTACAAACTTCCGCGTTTATTTTATATATTAGTAGGAGTGGTAATGGATGGGATAGTGTGTCATACATATTACCTACTGGTATATGCTGAAAGCGATATCTTCCTGACAACTAAAGTAGAGAAATAACTTCATTCATCATTTCCTCCATCTGCTGAGATCCTGGCATACTATAGCACACATAGCAATTCTGGCATACAATAGCACTCATAGCGATCCTGGCATACAATAGCACACATATCCTGGCACACAATAGCACATATAGCGATCCTGTCATACAATAGCACACATATCCTGGCAAACAATAGTACACATAGCGATCCTGGCATACAATATCACACATATCCTGGCAAACAATAGCACACATAGCGATCCTGGCATACAATAGCACACATATCCTGGCAAACAATAGCACACATAGCGATCCTGGCATACAATATCACACATATCCTGGCAAACAGTAACACACATATTATAGATTGAGAGAAATCACTTCTCTCAATCAAATATAACACTGGAATTACTAATACGCTCATTTACCAGTATTAGCATCATCTGGCACCATTCCCTGTTTACAACGCACTATCGACAAGCTAATTAAACGGCTTTGTTTTGTAGCTGGCCTAAAAATAATTTATATATCAGGCCGTGAACAGCCGACAGCCGACGACGCATTTCGATCGTTTCGCTTCACGTTTAGTCGACTAACGTATCTCGTTGCTGCCGCTTGTGTGATATGATAATGTTAGTGAAACTCGCCTTTCCAATTCTCCAAGCTTCGTATCCTGACGTGGACATGCTTCGGCCAAAGGAAGTGAACTACTTCGCGACGGAATGTGTGGTCCCAAGGAGACCGAAGCGAAGCCTGCCTCCTTTGCCGGAAGACAAAGAATGCAGCAATATGGAATTAAAGAAATTCAGTTTGGTGCAGAAAAAGAAACTGCGAAAACAATGTCTGCTTCTGCCAGCGTTACCGGAATTCGATGAGTGTTGAAGATGCAAAAATGGCGTTTGGAATTTTATTATCTAACTGTGGTCACCCATAGTTTTTGGATGGAGTTTCTCATAGTGACTTTGGGAGAGTGAAGACCGATTTCTAGGTCAGTGTTTTAAGATGTTGGTGTAAATATTTAGTTAACTTTCCGTATGTTGTTATTAAGGAAAATGTGCTAGAATTTTTGTGATGTGAATTTTAGAAACACCTTTTCGTGATTAAGTATTGATGTTGAACCAAAAATAGAGATAATGCACTTAAAAATATAATTAAGAAAATATGATTGATTAATTAAACAAGTAGAAGTAGGATTACATAATTTGTTATTGAAGAAAGCATACATTAATTATTCTAGACGATTACACAGGTTTTTATGTAAGGTGTTAGGTGAATGCATAAAAAAATTGTAAGTAAATGCATTAGGCTAGGTACCTACCTATGTATGTATTATATATTTTGGTGATCATAACTACACTTGCATTGAATAATTATCTAACTGTTATCAAATCGTCATTAAATGGATTTATGTTATCAGATTTCTTAATAATTTCGATAAGTTATTGTAAAATTAGTTATGATATCATAATACTAGTTAAACGAAATTGTAATGGTAGGTGTCGATTCTAGAGTGTAGCACGCTAAATTTAATCGTAGCTAAGCGGTAACTCACTCTTATGCTTGCGAGTGGCAGTGACTGTTGCATTTAGGTTTAGATTTGGTGGCCATAAAAGAATCACATCAGCTTATAAGATTTTTTATTACTTACTTATTACAAAAACAAACAAAAACTTAACTGCTCTTTTGTATAGAATTTGTACCTACCTAAAGGCAATCTCTTGATCTAGGCGAATCTATAATACCAACTCATAATCTATAATACCAACACATGAACATCCACCACTTTTCGGCAGTCGAGCAAGAAATTATTTTTATCATAAGTACCTATTAGAAAACTTACGTAGGTACTTTGTATAATCTGTGATATACTTAGATTGTCTTAGGAAATATTCTTTTACATGTTTTTTTTTAAATAAAATAAAAATATCTTCTAAATCTTTGTTTCATTGTTAAATTGACTGCTGTATAAAATCCCTAAGACGAATATGGACGATGATTTCGTCGATCCCACATAAGTCACGGTAGCTCAGTTGGAGAAAGAGCGTGCCATGGCGAGATCCCTGGTTCGAATCCCAGACCGGTGGGTTGACGATTATTTTTAACCGACTTCCAAAAAAGGAGGAGGTTATTCCTTTTTATATTTAGGACTAGAGTAAATGTTCATAAATGTTTTAACCAAGCTTGGTCAATGAAATAATTCCATTCTATAAACAAGACTTACCCCCACTTGCAATATAAGATAATTCTAGAGTTAGCGACTTAACTCGAGCAAAATATATGGGTTAAGTACCTTTTACGTAGGGTTTTCTTGATATTGCATACTGTCTCAATATTTGACACTAGGTTTTATGGAGTAGGTACAGTCGACAGCAGATCTATGGTAACACTTTTTAATTTTGACAGTTCTTATTATTTGCGTCGTAAGACTTGAAATCGTACTGCAAGTGTTACCATTGATCTGCTGTCGACTGTACATTAATAATACTTAAACTAACTCGTATCTAAATTAGTTAAATTAATGTTATCTTACTTATTACGACTATTTAGTATATTTGTTACTGGACCGGTATAGCCTAGGCCGAATTAGTTCGTCCGAATCCCGATAGGATAAACTAGTTTGGTCTAGGATAAACTAGTTTGGCCTTGGATAAACTAGTTTGGCCTTGGATAAACTAGTTTGGCCAAGGCCAAATTAGGATACACTAAGATAAAAAAAAGTTTGGCATAGAAGAATACGTACGCTCCAGGATATATAAGTATGGCCTAGTCTAAACTAACTTCGCTTAGAGTCGGGACGAAATAAATCTGGACAAAGAGGACCACCTGTACCACGTTTCTTACAAACATCTACGTAGTTTGGATTAGGCCAAACTATAGTTCAGTCTGAAATCGGGTTTAACCGGTATCATGATCTCATTTATCTACACAATCATCATCATCAGCAAGTGTCAGTCCACTGGTGGACGTAGCCCTCTCCACCTTATCTACAATAACAATACGAAAATGTTGAATTTTTCGTCCTGATAATTTCTGCAAGAAAGAGTTCCACTATAGAGTTCGGGAGTGAACGTGACTGTTGAGCTGCTTCCCCCGGGGTGACGACGCAACGGCGACTCCTCTGGATGAAAAAGAGAAGACGCTGACATGTCACCTTGGAGAGGACGACGCTATGTCGACTCTTCTACAGGAAGAGAGACTATGAATATGTAACATGACATTGGCAAATGACGAATAGTCGAGTCCATTAAAGTAAATAACATAAACATTACGAAATCATTGAATTCATATTAATAACTGGCTAAAAATAAGTAGTTACTTACATAGCCTTATTATTAAACCCAGCGCCATTTGATAATGTTATCTATGCAGTTGTATTATTGTGGAAAATTCGAGACTCATATCTACAAAATAAATAATAAAATTGGCGCCTTTCAGGAGAGTTTAGAAAGGAGACGTATTTCTGTTTTCACTACCGCGTGACTTCTGTTTGTGCTATCGAGTGTTCTTGCACAGAGGGGAAATTGTTTTGGTGAAAGAAGCGCAAGTTAGTCAGAGGTTGTAAATAGGTTACCCTTACAACACTACCGTACAATTTATCGTAGGTGCACGCACTGTACATTGCTATTAAACAAATTGTAGTAATATTTCAACTCAGTAAGAGACAACAAGAAACAACGACAGTAAGAACGGACAGTACAAAGTCCTAGGAAGGTATAGCATTATTTTGATGTGCATTTTTTCCAATAAAGGACTCGGCTTTTGTAGCGCAGACAATAGTAAAATGTTAGACATTAATAAATTCAAAAACCTTCACTCGTTAGGTGCTGTCTATTATTAATAAATCATTTAAAAAATATACACCTGCCTGCAAACGAGACCCATGCATGTGTATGTCGATCAGTTAGACTGTATCAAAGTTTTAATTACGTCTCCAGTACGTATACTCTAATACGTATACGCGTACTATCTAATCAGTTAATTTCACTTATGCTCAACCAACACTTGTCTGTACGGCCGTGGTTACGTATACCTAAGTAGATAGATAAAAAGTTGACAATAACATTCGATGCATGTGAATAGGTGAAGCCAAAAATAAGTAGGTCTAGGTACCACATATAATGTCGCGATTCCAGAGTGTGACAAGCCAAAAATCGTTGGTAACATGTAGGTATATACCGCAGCCCAAATCAAGTGTCTTATTTTGTAAACAAATATGATCGTCTAAATTACCTATTGTGATGTAACACTGAAGGAACTGATTGATCGAACCTGTTCATCATTGTGAAAATAAAGTGATCCTATCTAATAATGTGAAAATAACTATGAAATAATTACAGAACAGTTTAAAATGTTAGTAGGGTAGGGTAGTTTTTGTTTACAAAATAAGACACTTAATTTGGGCCTCGGTTTACATACCTATATCAGCTCAAAATACCTAAAACCAAAGATTTCATTCGTTAGATGAGCCCGAGCCATATACATCGTAGTGCGTGAATTCTATACATTGGTTGATGGACGACTAATGAAATGACTGGTTTGAAAATCACCACTATACGACAGCGCACGGTCGATGTTATGGCACGGGCCCATCTAGCAATTAAAAACTTTGCCTTATAGGTACGTTTAAAATACTATTTACAGAACAGTTATGATATGAAAGATGTTTTTTAAATACTTGGGTAAGTACTCGAATATCAACGTTTTAAAGTCTCAGCAAGCGATCAATAAAGTTTGTTACTTCCTGTTAGAAACTCCTTTGTGTCACGCAGAAGTAACTATGTCAGGAGCAGTTAAAAGTAAACTAAAGTAGGTGTTAGGCCTAGTATGGTCTCCTTGAACTAATTCCATGGGAAATGGAAGTAACCTTGCGACTGTACTGTGAAGACGAGCTCGGGTGTTTAAATATGTATGTGCTAATGATATGCTGGGCCATGACTGTTTAGAACGAAATGGGCACTTAATTACTAGGGCCAAATTGGTACAGTTAGGAGAAAATTATACAAGAGAGTTTTAAAGGTTGAGATTATCTCAAAAACTACTTGACCTATTGCAAAAATGATTTCACTGTCAGATAGGATAAAAGTTAAAACTATGTATGTAACTGTAAAATTACTAAATTCGGTCCAGAATTCGGTCGTTTGAGAAAATCTCAACCTTATTGAGGCCCCCCGTAATCCTTACCTACTTAGTAGTAGTATGTAGTACTTAACTAAATAAACATATGTAAGAGCGGCTGAGTTTGTAGTTTTGGGATTTTTTCGTTCACTAGTGCTTTTTGTCAAAATGATTCTGTATCACCGTGAAGTATCATATATCTATTCCCTTGCAGTACCATACAAATGTACGGCAGAATGCGACATAAACGTGCCCATGTCTTTTCATTTCATTGACGTAGAAGTTTGATTAATTATCACAGCTGCAAATTTGATTAATTTCAACATTTGTCCATGCTTGCGTTTCTGAGATAAATTTCTTTTATACAGAGACACAGTCGGATAATGTAGTGATCCTATAAGGGCTTCGACTTACGGAACCCTAAAAAGTATGTTACTTATGAGTTACCTAAACTAAACCTACCTAAACGCGTTACCTATCTGTGATTATGACGAGTAGGTATTTGATTTAGTTATAACTTGGCATATTTGCATGTTTCGTCACATAGATAAATAGCTCTAAACGGAATAATATTTTTATTTAGACTTGTCGCTAAACAGATCCACTTTTATTTAGTTTGGTCTGTGTATGAAATGACGAGGATGACGTAGACGAGTTATTTGTTACTATGTCAATAAGGGTGGTAGGTGCCAAATACAAAATTGTGACAAATTGAGATTGGACGCTTAAATTATGATTTATTTATTTATTTCAAATTTTGTCCAACATAACGGGTTGCGACAAGGCCTATGCCAGTCTATGACAGTCATACTTACTTACATTATAAAAATAACGTAAGTACATAAGGGCTACAATAGACGAATGCAATTTATAGTTCTTCTCACAATACCTAGCACACTCTCTCACAACACTCAACCAACTATCAGCAAACAAGTCACACTCATGTGCTGATTCTAGAAGTGCATTGATGTGTCGGTAAGAGCGCGTACCAGTGGGGACTGTCTATGATAAATAATACTTATTATGTCTAATATCTACCTACCAAATGCCGACTGATATGAGTCGGAAAGCCCAGCGGACGACGCGGTAGTCTGTCAGACGTCCTAAGTTCCGATAGCAGTGGCGTTCTGCTTAAACGATTGTGTGGGCGTGGCGATAGGTACAATCACAGGCCACTGTCCACTAAACAAACGCCTGTTCAATATGGGTATAACCGACAGTCCAATTTGCAGGAGATGCTTAGGGGCTGAAACACCAGCCCACGTGCTGTTGCAGTGCGAGTAGCTGGCAGATTTTGAATCCAGGGGTCACTAGGCCGCATGCGTCATCCGCAGGCTGCTGGCGTTCTGGAGGGAGCTGGGCTGGCTTAACTAGTGCAGTTTTGCACCATTTCACGCACAATGGCTGCCACTCATGCGGCCAAGTGCGGAAAATAGCCGGCGTCAAGAAGTGGTGTTCTGAAGTGTCAAGAGACTAGATACACTTTGGGTATGAGTCGTACACACGAAGGCAGAGATAAGTATACAGGGGGCCTCAATAAGAAAACTACTGGACCTAATTTAAATGCTATTACAGAGTAGATGAATTTCTAAATGAGAAAATATAATAAACAATCGCTACCTAGTACTTCTTAGTTACTACAAATTACATTATATTTGAACAATAAATGTCGTCTCTCTCTTATATTGCTGTGCCTAAACAAGGTCCATAAAGAACATTGTAACATTTTAATGTTAAGTATGTGAACATCTGTATTATAACTTATGGAATGCAATAAATATATTGAGTATTAATCATTCTTTTACAGTTACATAGTTTTAACTTTTATATATCTAACAGTGAAAGAACTTTTTGCAAAAGGTCAAGTAGTTTTTGAGAAAATCTCATCCTTATAAACTCTACTGTACACCTTTCTCTGTCTTCGACCGTACGGTCACAAGTAAGGAAACAAATGGGGTAACTAGTACTTACTATTTTAAATAATACCAAACGTTTGTTCTGTGCTAGCTAGCTATATAGTTAGAATTAGGTCCATTGGAAACATAGCTCTTACTAGTGGCAATAATTATATACAAGGCAATCACGTATGGTTTATAACCGCAGTAATGCTGATATTTTATTAACGGTTACAAGATTATACAAGCACTAGAATTTGCAGCAATTCCATTAGTCTGAATCATGTGTCATTAAACTATACTACAACAAGTAGATCAATCAACGAAACTAGGTTGATTGTGCGATTACTCAGCAGTGTGACGTAGTTAGAGTTTCAGGAAACCTCCAGTAATCAGTAACCTATCTGATGACCTTAAAATCGTATAAAAGCTTTATAGAGGCATACCTTGGTGGTATCTCTATTTAAAAACTTTCCACAAATCGCAATCATACAAATAGGCACACCTTATACAGGGTGGCCTCGAGTTCATTCGACAAAATTAAGTGGATGGTTAGACTCGTGACATACATTAATTCTGCACAGCGTTTAAGTAAATTAATCAATTTGGGGAAAAATTAAAAAATATTTAGAAAAACTCAATTAAGTATCAAAAAAAAATATGTGCATCGTCACTGTGCTTTGGAGTTTTTATATTTTATAGTATTTTTTAAATTTTTTGGCAACGATTTCTTTCACTGGAATTTGACCTAGTGGTCATTTCTAAGGTTATTGTGTGACTTGTGACGTACTTAGTTTATTTTTTTGCATTTTTGATTTACTAATAAACTTTACCAATTTAATATTTATCATGAGTACAACTCCCAGTTTCAATTTGTCGAATGAATTCAATGACAACCTGTAGAGTAGTTAATTTGTATTGGTAGAGTTAATCTGGATAGTACCGGGTGTAGATTGTGACGATCCCAACCCGCCCTAAAAAGCTACGCACCTCTACACCCCCAAAAAAGACTCTACGAAAAGCCTACGCAACCCTGAAGGGGTGAAAACCTACAAAAAGCTAAAAGAGACCTACCTAAATACTTACGAAAAGCACCAGCTCTGGAACCCCTACGTGAAAGCTAGATAAACTTACAAGATAATTTAGCTTAAAAGATACTTACCAAAGCTTTTACTAACTTCCTTACAATTAAAGCTATGTGTACCTACTCAATTGACTTTATACTACTATGTAAAATATTAAACTAATTGAAATAAAGTAAATTGGAACTAATATTAAATCATAATTAAAGCAAAATTAAGGATAATAGAATATTAAATTACTAGAAATTAATAAGGCCAAAATGTGATCGTCTAACCCTACGTTGTTATTTCCTAATGTAGTAACACACAGAATCTTCAAGGGTTCAGCGGAGATCAGGTAGATGAATATAAATTAAAGCATAACAGGTTTATAACGATAGAAAATATTTATTGCGATAACCTAACATACAAAACTACTAGACTTATTACTAGCACGATTAATAAAACTTACGCTAAGTTATCTTAAATCTAAATGAGCGTACTGACAACTATTAAGAAGTTACTTAAGTTCGAAATAACGTCCCTATATAGAAGTATAAAAGGTTATTAATTAAAATGAGAATTAAATTAGATTATTTACAGATAAACGAATTGGAAATTGAAGTTAATTAGCTACCTACCTTCTGACATACTTATTGACCATACCCAAGGCCTGAATACAATACTAAACGCAACAATATATCTACAGAGATACCATGACTATGAGTTAACCCTATGAAATCTTTAAATCAAAAGAACTTATACCCTTTATATTGAAAATGAAAATAAATAATTAGAATCGAGAGAGGTTCTTACAACTAATATTAATACCATAACGGAGTTTTCCTGCAACAGAAAAATAGGTTAATATCGACTTCAAGATAATATTTACACAAAAGAAAGGGAACTACATAAAGAAATAGATTTAGGTAGGTACTGGAAGACAATACAATTTATTGGTTTGGAACTCTGGATGGAAGTAAAGAATATTACTCTGGACATCTGAATCTCTGTAAGAAATTACTGTTAGACGTGAGAACATTTCCTGTAAGAGATTAACCTCTAAAAAAAAATGTTTTCACCGCCCCTGGCTCCAACACCACGCCAAGAGGGGATAGACTCCAACCAGAATGCGAGTCTCCTCAGGAAAGGATGATGGAAAGGAATCTGATGTTAAAAGTTGCTATTTCGCAAAACTAATAATCTTTCAGTCCCTCTCATTGAAGTTCTTAATGTTACTAGATTCATTCTAGTGGTTTCTGGGGTGCCCAGTTACTGATAGAAGTATTTGCACATTGTGCGTACAAAGGTAGGTTCAATACCTTGTACAACTGAAAAGGTAGGTTCAATACCTTTTCATTGCAACTGGAAAGGTAGGTTCAATACCTTTCCACAACTGAAAGGGTAGGTTCAATACCCTTCCACAAAATAAAAGGTAGGTTCAATACCTTTTATATTTCCTGTAGGAATAAAATAAGAATAGAATGAATTTTAGTAACGGTAAGAATAAGACAGACCGAAGTGATTGTGCATAAATAAATCATAAGTTACATTTAATAAGCATTTATATGCTTTCAGAAAGGAGTTGGTAGGAAGTTCAGAAAGATGGGAGAATGATTAGTAGGAGGATTATTGAGGGGAATAGATTTAAACTAAAGCCCAGCAGCTTGCCGTACTAGTGGGTTGAATCCACATCCTCATTACCAAAATAACCCTGGCCTAAATGAGTTTGGTGAATGAAGGTTGAAGGTTGAATAAGCTGTGTATTACCTCGCATCCGCTATCACCGAATGTCAGTCTCAACCCATACTACGTCTGGTATTGTAACCCATTAAATTCCGCGATGCCACCATAGACCATTAATACCAGGGGTCGTGAGTCCCCAGTATAGTTGGTCTAATAAGGCTCATATTGGCACTTTTCTCACTGCTGTTTGTGTATCCCTATCGGTGTATAGTGTAGGGAAAATTTGCGAGCTGCGTGTAGAGTATAGAGATAGTCCCAGAATACCGCATTCCCTAGACTATCTCCTGTTCACATTATTAGCATCGGTTAGCAACGATACCATGGAGTTACAAACGGGCAGGCTGTCGACCCGCTGGTTAAACAACTCTATGTCCAAACTAACTTCCACCAATAATGTTTCGAAAGCGTGTATGAGACGGAGCGCCAATATGTAGATAACTACTTATTTACTTAGGTATTTTTACAACACCAACTGTATAGATTTTAACCAACACCGACAACAACTTTTCACTTAGAGGAATATTTAACGTTAAAAAGAAACAGATAATTACTGATATTAAAAATAATGAAACAATGTAATAGACGACTCGAAAACCAAAGCTATTTGTTGACTTAGATTTTTATAGCAGGTCATCATCATCATCATCAGCCCGTATCAGTCCACTGCTGGACGTAGGCCTCTCCCAAAGCGCGCCAATCAACCCTACTCTCGGCCCTCTGCATCCAGTCCCTGCCAGCCATTTTGCGAAGGTCATCCCTCCATCTGGTCGGGGGGGGGCGTCCCACACTACGTTTACCCGTTCGTGGCCTCCATTCGAGAACTCGTCTACCCCATCGGTTATTGCTTAATTATTAACAACGCAAATATTAAATGAAACAAAATAACACACAATTAAAATTGATGACCAAATGCTGAAAGAAAATTAGATTAACTTAAGATCTAGAATGAACACTGACTTTTCAACACCAACATCATCCAACCCAATTTGCTAAATGGCAACAAAATAGGTATATCTGCTTGAGACCCATAATCTAGGTTCTAGACCTTACTTACTCACAGACATCTAGACTTTACTTACTTACTTACTCACAGAAATCTAGCCTATACATACTTATTTCACTTACTAGCTCAAATCTAAACTTTACTTATTCAACAATTTATATAAATATCAGAGTTCGAATCTGACCTGAATAGTTGAACCTTTGTTTACCTAAACGCTAACTGGATAGGGTCGATATTAAGACTTCATTGCTAATTTCGTTAACTATTTCCCTAATGTAGATGAATACTTACATACATAAACCAACAATAAAACAAAGTCTAAACCTATCGGTTTTATAGCCTTGTTGCTTAGCAAAGACAAGCCAACCCACATCATAATTTAGTATAGACAAAGACGGTAGTGGCAATACGCCCATCCTCAGATCCGGTTCAGTAGTTTAGCGATAAAGAAAATACTATAAAGTCAATAATTAAACACTAACTATATGGGCTCGGATCAATAGCTACGAATCTAAATTACACTTACGCATACATACATAATCTCATAGTAATGCCACACCCCTAACATGTCACTAGACCTTACCTACTGTGTGAGCGTCTATACTAGGCGAGCGCACATGTGCGCATACGCATCATAATGATTGTCATTGCAATAATGAGATAAACTATTGACAAGTACTTAATATACAAACCTAAGTACGAATCTCAATTACCCACACAACAGTGATAAAAATAACGAAACATTAAAATGTACACACAGAGCTAGACAATAGTAGCACTTACCCAACACGGAGAATAGCTGTAATAAAATATGATTAGTGACAAAATATTTAAACCTTACTCACGTCCGCTCAGCCGTAGGGGAATATATGAATGAATAATAAAGAATAAATAATATAATAAATAAGTATACATACAGTAAATGCCTTTCTTCACTTGAAATCGCTGGGATTCCAAGCGGTTGGAACATGGGAATGTATAGGAATTAGGTTTACCCGACACTCTCACTCAGACTCAAGCAAGATTGTTATAATACTAACACAGGATAAAGGTGTCTTGTCCTGTATCGGGCTGGTTGGTTTAGGAGGAATTGTGGTCAGGAAAAAGGGTATAAGGTAGTGGAAATAGGAAGAGTTTGACCTAAGGGGCCCTACGGGGGAATATAATAAATAAATAAAATACACAAATTAAACTTCAATAGAAAGAAGTTTAAAATTAAGAGAGACTACTACTGCACAACAAATTGCGCGCCAAACTAAGCTAAGATCGCACGTACGTCCGGCAGCGGTTCCGCGATCCAAAGAAGAAGCCCCTGCCACGCTCGGTCAAGTCTATTTAAGCAGGCGCTGCTTCCCCTCCTCTCTTCACCTCTCGTCCCCTCCTTTTCGGCGTCGGTCTGTCGCACCAGCCACCTGTGCGAAGTGGCGTGACTTTCTGAAATAGTTCCTAATTAGACGTAACTAACATTAAATGCTACGCTACTATAGGCCTTGGGTATAGTAAATCAAAGTCCATAAAAATTCTATGAAAGTTGAATGAAAATCATACGATCGACCACTGGCGCCTGCCTGTCGCATGAACACCTGTGTCGTCGTGGCGTGATCTCTATGCAAAAACGCTCCTAATTAGGCTTAATTAACTTATCGGCAACTAGGCTTTATTCCTACTACACTAAAGTCGAATCTCGTTGTATTGCCTTCCTATTGAAATTACATGTGGTAGGCTTTATACTACAGGGTGATTTATTCCCTAATAAAATCTCAGAATTAAATGAATAACATTTAAATAACTCCTACCTAATAACCTAAAATAATAAATTTTACCTATATGGAACATTCCATTATAAAAACTGCACGGCGGGAAATCCTACCTAGGTACATGTAAGAATGCAAAACCGAAGAAAATTCAGTAGCTTTTCAGTAGACAAGGTGGAAATATGAAAGCTTTAATGTTGTGAAAGTAAAAGAAAATTAAATGAAGCATTTTCCATTGTAATTCCGGTATGACCGGTACACCACCCCCTGGAGAATTAACCGAAGATATTATCTATAATATCTGAGGCTTGATTATCCAACCATTCAAGGAAAATACTTCTAATAGAATTCTAAGTAGAATTCAACACTTAACGTAACAATAAGCTACCTCCCAGCCTATCACAATACCTACACATAATACGATGAAAGATATTATCTTTCTACTACTAATTACAATTCACTGCTTAGTTCGCATCCGGCCCTATGCACACAATATATCTACTTCTCGTCTATCATTTCCTAAACGTACATAATGACAACAGACGCGACGTCGATTAAAAAAAATCTACACGATAATAAATACTATCCTAAGCTTGATTATCGAAGCTAAGAAATCGAACGATTATGTTGAACCACTGAACGACTCACCGAATTTGAACTCTAAAAGACCTCCCTATTAACCATACTCAATCGGAAACCTAAGAAACAACGTGTTGCTGTAAAACAAACACGCCTACAACAAGCATCAGACTGTCCACTGCATGTCTGAACGCACTACAATTAGTATAATTAAACCTGAACAATTCCGAGGAATCTAATAAATATACTATCTATAAAAAATCACCTGAATTTATAACTAATTCGCCAATCTGGTAACACCGATCGACTTCAGGAGATAGGTAAAGGTCATAAGAACCATACAACCAAATACAAGTTTAAATAATTTGAACTACACTAACGACAATCGAAGTAACACCTTACTCCACTACACAACTGCTACAATTCAATTAAACATCGACAATCGAACAACCCACAACGTCTGCAAAGTCTGCTACTTGGTAACAAACCTAAAACTTTTTACCAAGGCCGATAGATGGCGCTGTTAATAAAAAATGACACGACAACGCTAGCTCCACCTGTGTTTATATCCACACAACTAATGATAACGGCGACGCTAGCTCCACCTGTGGTGATACACGCACAACTACCTACCTAATACAAGTGCAATTACACATCTATCTATAACAAAGAAAAATATGAGGTCTGTCGAAAATCCTACCTACTGCGCGAGCGCATAACGTTTAGCTAGGTTAATTTTATCGACATCATCACAAGTACTCCACTGCTGGACATAGACCTCCCCTATACACGCTACACAACATGACCTCGAAGTGACAGTGGCCCTTCGCAGATCTTCCGTCTATCTGGATGGGCCGCCCAACACTACATAAATTCGAATAATTTAGCAATAGGATAAGTACCTTAAAAAAAATATGATAACAACTAAGGTCACGGAGGCCCGGGTTCGACATCCAGGTCAGTCCGTACCTACCCTACTAGCACTGCAATCAAAAATAACTTATCTTAACGTAGCACAGAGTACAGACGAACTTTAACTTGAAGCTTAAAACCAAAGCATTATGCGTTATATTTCAACTGGAACAACAACAACAAAACAAAAGGGAACAATCAGACAAATTAATAACAAAACAAAAAAAACTAGCGGTAACCCATCCAAGTCCAGACCTCGCCGACAATTGCTTAACCGAAACGATTAGTGTCAACAAGTGCTAATAACATAACCCAAATTATAACTACTTATTCAAAACCTAGCTTACCTACACAATCAAAGATACAAAAATACATCCAAGTATAAACTCGTCCAACGTTGCTAAACTGGAACGATCATTGTCAGCCAAATACCTAGGACGAATTAAATCCTAACGGTCACCCATTCAAATACAGACTTGTCCAACGTTGCTTAACTTGAACGATCGATGTCAACGCGTGCTCGCAAATCGCACCTCGACTACGAATTTCCAATTATTTTCCAAACATACCAACAATCAGAGTCAAAACAATTTAAACGTACATCTGAAAATGGAAGGTAATGGATAAAACGATAGCTTAACCGCGGCGCACGCGCTCAAATATCTACCTACCCACATACTTAAACTTGTTTCCCGTAGCGGTACCTAGACAGCGACGATGAACGTATCTACCTAGTACCCCTAAAACGATGCTAGACATAAACGTGACTTAAAGTCAACCCATGGTTCAAAACATAATGGATTTTATAGTCTACCTGCCTTGTGCTATCCCTAAAACAATGCTGGACAAAATTTAACATTAACCCACGTTAAAATACTATCCTAATGGATTTTATAGCCTGCCTGCCTAGTGCTATTCCTAAAACAACGCTATACATAAACGCGGCTTAAACGTTAACCCACGGGTTAAAATAAGATCCTAATGGATTTTATAGTCTACCTGCCTAGTGCTATTCCTAAACAACGCTAGACAAAATTAACATTAACCCACGGGTTAAAATACGATCCTAATGGAATTTATAGTCTACCTACCTAGTGCTATTCCTAAAACAATGCTAGACATAACCGCGGCTTAACGTTAACTCGCGGTTAATAATATGATCCCTCCGTACCTAACTTAACAGTTTCTCGATGTAAGAAAGTGATGAACAAGTTTATGACTAACAACACAACCTGCCGCCATCTCCGCAGACGGATATGATGAACGCACCTACCTACCTAGTAAGCTATTCCGAAAACAATGCTATTCCTAACCATAAAACGACTTTTATGGAAATGTGAAAGTGTCAGAACAAGGTAACAGAAATGAGGTTAACCCAGATTTATGGCTAACAAGCATCAACACATTTTGACTTCAGTTTCCGCATACACAGAGAAAACATGAAACAGACACGAAACAGACGAACCTACCTAGTATTCCTAAAGTAAATACGTAATATATTAGCTATAAATGCGACTTAAAATAATTGCACGATTCAAATCTAACCAAGGTTCCTATCCTACCTACCTATCGGTTTTTATCAAAATGTAAAAAGGACTACGCGTGATTTAAATATCAATGAACCTAAGTTTACGGCTAACGCCCTTTGAAATACACGGCCGGCCTCACCCCCGGCCTGTGTAGCCGCTCATTTTGAGAAACTCTCAAGCAACTTAGAATCCTACATACACTATTTACATTCATACAATATTCACGCCAGCCTCACATGGTGGTAGGCAGCGACGATGGATATCCATCTGCTGCCATCCTGATTTCTATTTTTCCAAGACCTTACTCGAAGTGACAAACGGACCGACATACATAAGTACCTAACCTATATGAGTAACTAGTGAGTATCACTTTTAACCGCATCTAAACTTCACACAAGTGACAGTTATTAAGGGAGGGGGTCTCACCCCCACGGCTAGGTAGCTCGGTACCCATGTATCCTACAGAAATCTCTTGATCAAACCTAATGTAATAATACATCACACATCAAAATACACTAGCAATTTAACCTACAAGAATCGCAAAGAGACATATTCTGAGAACCCTTCTACTGTCGGTCGGTAGTCTGTTAATAATTGACAAATTAACATAGTTATACAAGTTACAAGAGGACAGACATACAGAAATTCGAAAACATTACCCTACTCCTTTCTGCAGTCGGATAATGGCCTACACATTATCCGAGCAAGTCAAGACCTTTAGTCTACAAGAAGTTGCGAGTCAACTACATACCTACGTTCGAAAACATTATACCTTCTATCTGCAGTCGGTTAATGACCATACGCATTTATCCGATCAAAGCAAGACATTTGGTCTACAAGAAGTTACTAGGGAACCGACACACACATTCGAAAACATTACCCTTCCTATCTGCAACCGGTTAACTACAACCTACACATTCCTAGCAAGTCAAACCTTTTGCTACAAGAAGTTACGAGGGGACTGACATACATACGAAACATTACCCTAGTCAACTTATACACTATCCTAATAAGCCAAAACTTTAGCTACAAGAAATCAGGAGAGAACTGACATACATACATTCGAAATACATTACTCCTTCTCCTATCTGTAGTCGGATAACCTACACATTATCAGACTCAACCTAAGTATCAGAAGTAACTAGGGGACCGAAACATATTCGGAAAAATATTTTTCCTAGAATATTAAATAGAGAACACTCCATATCCTACAGTCCCGACACCCCCCATTTAGTACAGTCCTAACACCCCCCAGTTCCTGTGATTACCATGACAAAATGACAGAATTACCTGAATAAACCTACGCAATGCAAGCGAATAAATACCAATACATAAACTCATGTCTGCCATAGTGCTGAAAGCGCTGACGGAATTCCGTCTACTGCGATGATGACATAACACCTTCTCTACATTCATCGCTACTTGTGCTCCCTACGTAACCAACTTCGCTGCCTAGACCCTATATTATTCACCTAACATTACCTAGTACTATTTAGGACTTACGACTAACCTTAGCCCTTTAGCCTCATAACCCTAACGCACCCCCGATTCCTTAAGTTTCCTAAAATCCTAACAAAATGTAATTTTACGTACCTAGTTTATTGAGACTATTATTACCGCGTGAATTTAATCTAGTAAACCAGTAATTTAACCTAATAAACCTGTAATTTAACCTAGTAAAACCTGTAATGCATCAATTCAATCCATCCACAACTGATCTCTTGAACCCCTCATTTGTTTACACGGAAACATATTGTGGACCGAAGTCCACTTTAAGATATACATAAATACATAATAATATACATAAATACACAATATAATATACGTTATACATAGATATATACAGATCCTGGGAATCAGGCAACCATATTGTGACGATCCCAACCCGCCCTAAAAAGCTACGCACCTCTACACCCCCAAAAAAGACTCTACGAAAAGCCTACGCAACCCTGAAGGGGTGAAAACCTACAAAAAGCTAAAAGAGACCTACCTAAATACTTACGAAAAGCACCAGCTCTGGAACCCCTACGTGAAAGCTAGATAAACTTACAAGATAATTTAGCTTAAAAGATACTTACCAAAGCTTTTACTAACTTCCTTACAATTAAAGCTATGTGTACCTACTCAATTGACTTTATACTACTATGTAAAATATTAAACTAATTGAAATAAAGTAAATTGGAACTAATATTAAATCATAATTAAAGCAAAATTAAGGATAATAGAATATTAAATTACTAGAAATTAATAAGGCCAAAATGTGATCGTCTAACCCTACGTTGTTATTTCCTAATGTAGTAACACACAGAATCTTCAAGGGTTCAGCGGAGATCAGGTAGATGAATATAAATTAAAGCATAACAGGTTTATAACGATAGAAAATATTTATTGCGATAACCTAACATACAAAACTACTAGACTTATTACTAGCACGATTAATAAAACTTACGCTAAGTTATCTTAAATCTAAATGAGCGTACTGACAACTATTAAGAAGTTACTTAAGTTCGAAATAACGTCCCTATATAGAAGTATAAAAGGTTATTAATTAAAATGAGAATTAAATTAGATTATTTACAGATAAACGAATTGGAAATTGAAGTTAATTAGCTACCTACCTTCTGACATACTTATTGACCATACCCAAGGCCTGAATACAATACTAAACGCAACAATATATCTACAGAGATACCATGACTATGAGTTAACCCTATGAAATCTTTAAATCAAAAGAACTTATACCCTTTATATTGAAAATGAAAATAAATAATTAGAATCGAGAGAGGTTCTTACAACTAATATTAATACCATAACGGAGTTTTCCTGCAACAGAAAAATAGGTTAATATCGACTTCAAGATAATATTTACACAAAAGAAAGGGAACTACATAAAGAAATAGATTTAGGTAGGTACTGGAAGACAATACAATTTATTGGTTTGGAACTCTGGATGGAAGTAAAGAATATTACTCTGGACATCTGAATCTCTGTAAGAAATTACTGTTAGACGTGAGAACATTTCCTGTAAGAGATTAACCTCTAAAAAAAAATGTTTTCACCGCCCCTGGCTCCAACACCACGCCAAGAGGGGATAGACTCCAACCAGAATGCGAGTCTCCTCAGGAAAGGATGATGGAAAGGAATCTGATGTTAAAAGTTGCTATTTCGCAAAACTAATAATCTTTCAGTCCCTCTCATTGAAGTTCTTAATGTTACTAGATTCATTCTAGTGGTTTCTGGGGTGCCCAGTTACTGATAGAAGTATTTGCACATTGTGCGTACAAAGGTAGGTTCAATACCTTGTACAACTGAAAAGGTAGGTTCAATACCTTTTCATTGCAACTGGAAAGGTAGGTTCAATACCTTTCCACAACTGAAAGGGTAGGTTCAATACCCTTCCACAAAATAAAAGGTAGGTTCAATACCTTTTATATTTCCTGTAGGAATAAAATAAGAATAGAATGAATTTTAGTAACGGTAAGAATAAGACAGACCGAAGTGATTGTGCATAAATAAATCATAAGTTACATTTAATAAGCATTTATATGCTTTCAGAAAGGAGTTGGTAGGAAGTTCAGAAAGATGGGAGAATGATTAGTAGGAGGATTATTGAGGGGAATAGATTTAAACTAAAGCCCAGCAGCTTGCCGTACTAGTGGGTTGAATCCACATCCTCATTACCAAAATAACCCTGGCCTAAATGAGTTTGGTGAATGAAGGTTGAAGGTTGAATAAGCTGTGTATTACCTCGCATCCGCTATCACCGAATGTCAGTCTCAACCCATACTACGTCTGGTATTGTAACCCATTAAATTCCGCGATGCCACCATAGACCATTAATACCAGGGGTCGTGAGTCCCCAGTATAGTTGGTCTAATAAGGCTCATATTGGCACTTTTCTCACTGCTGTTTGTGTATCCCTATCGGTGTATAGTGTAGGGAAAATTTGCGAGCTGCGTGTAGAGTATAGAGATAGTCCCAGAATACCGCATTCCCTAGACTATCTCCTGTTCACATTATTAGCATCGGTTAGCAACGATACCATGGAGTTACAAACGGGCAGGCTGTCGACCCGCTGGTTAAACAACTCTATGTCCAAACTAACTTCCACCAATAATGTTTCGAAAGCGTGTATGAGACGGAGCGCCAATATGTAGATAACTACTTATTTACTTAGGTATTTTTACAACACCAACTGTATAGATTTTAACCAACACCGACAACAACTTTTCACTTAGAGGAATATTTAACGTTAAAAAAGAAACAGATAATTACTGATATTAAAAATAATGAAACAATGTAATAGACGACTCGAAAACCAAAGCTATTTGTTGACTTAGATTTTTATAGCAGGTCATCATCATCATCATCAGCCCGTATCAGTCCACTGCTGGACGTAGGCCTCTCCCAAAGCGCGCCAATCAACCCTACTCTCGGCCCTCTGCATCCAGTCCCTGCCAGCCATTTTGCGAAGGTCATCCCTCCATCTGGTCGGGGGGGGCGTCCCACACTACGTTTACCCGTTCGTGGCCTCCATTCGAGAACTCGTCTACCCCATCGGTTATTGCTTAATTATTAACAACGCAAATATTAAATGAAACAAAATAACACACAATTAAAATTGATGACCAAATGCTGAAAGAAAATTAGATTAACTTAAGATCTAGAATGAACACTGACTTTTCAACACCAACATCATCCAACCCAATTTGCTAAATGGCAACAAAATAGGTATATCTGCTTGAGACCCATAATCTAGGTTCTAGACCTTACTTACTCACAGACATCTAGACTTTACTTACTTACTTACTCACAGAAATCTAGCCTATACATACTTATTTCACTTACTAGCTCAAATCTAAACTTTACTTATTCAACAATTTATATAAATATCAGAGTTCGAATCTGACCTGAATAGTTGAACCTTTGTTTACCTAAACGCTAACTGGATAGGGTCGATATTAAGACTTCATTGCTAATTTCGTTAACTATTTCCCTAATGTAGATGAATACTTACATACATAAACCAACAATAAAACAAAGTCTAAACCTATCGGTTTTATAGCCTTGTTGCTTAGCAAAGACAAGCCAACCCACATCATAATTTAGTATAGACAAAGACGGTAGTGGCAATACGCCCATCCTCAGATCCGGTTCAGTAGTTTAGCGATAAAGAAAATACTATAAAGTCAATAATTAAACACTAACTATATGGGCTCGGATCAATAGCTACGAATCTAAATTACACTTACGCATACATACATAATCTCATAGTAATGCCACACCCCTAACATGTCACTAGACCTTACCTACTGTGTGAGCGTCTATACTAGGCGAGCGCACATGTGCGCATACGCATCATAATGATTGTCATTGCAATAATGAGATAAACTATTGACAAGTACTTAATATACAAACCTAAGTACGAATCTCAATTACCCACACAACAGTGATAAAAATAACGAAACATTAAAATGTACACACAGAGCTAGACAATAGTAGCACTTACCCAACACGGAGAATAGCTGTAATAAAATATGATTAGTGACAAAATATTTAAACCTTACTCACGTCCGCTCAGCCGTAGGGGAATATATGAATGAATAATAAAGAATAAATAATATAATAAATAAGTATACATACAGTAAATGCCTTTCTTCACTTGAAATCGCTGGGATTCCAAGCGGTTGGAACATGGGAATGTATAGGAATTAGGTTTACCCGACACTCTCACTCAGACTCAAGCAAGATTGTTATAATACTAACACAGGATAAAGGTGTCTTGTCCTGTATCGGGCTGGTTGGTTTAGGAGGAATTGTGGTCAGGAAAAAGGGTATAAGGTAGTGGAAATAGGAAGAGTTTGACCTAAGGGGCCCTACGGGGGAATATAATAAATAAATAAAATACACAAATTAAACTTCAATAGAAAGAAGTTTAAAATTAAGAGAGACTACTACTGCACAACAAATTGCGCGCCAAACTAAGCTAAGATCGCACGTACGTCCGGCAGCGGTTCCGCGATCCAAAGAAGAAGCCCCTGCCACGCTCGGTCAAGTCTATTTAAGCAGGCGCTGCTTCCCCTCCTCTCTTCACCTCTCGTCCCCTCCTTTTCGGCGTCGGTCTGTCGCACCAGCCACCTGTGCGAAGTGGCGTGACTTTCTGAAATAGTTCCTAATTAGACGTAACTAACATTAAATGCTACGCTACTATAGGCCTTGGGTATAGTAAATCAAAGTCCATAAAAATTCTATGAAAGTTGAATGAAAATCATACGATCGACCACTGGCGCCTGCCTGTCGCATGAACACCTGTGTCGTCGTGGCGTGATCTCTATGCAAAAACGCTCCTAATTAGGCTTAATTAACTTATCGGCAACTAGGCTTTATTCCTACTACACTAAAGTCGAATCTCGTTGTATTGCCTTCCTATTGAAATTACATGTGGTAGGCTTTATACTACAGGGTGATTTATTCCCTAATAAAATCTCAGAATTAAATGAATAACATTTAAATAACTCCTACCTAATAACCTAAAATAATAAATTTTACCTATATGGAACATTCCATTATAAAAACTGCACGGCGGGAAATCCTACCTAGGTACATGTAAGAATGCAAAACCGAAGAAAATTCAGTAGCTTTTCAGTAGACAAGGTGGAAATATGAAAGCTTTAATGTTGTGAAAGTAAAAGAAAATTAAATGAAGCATTTTCCATTGTAATTCCGGTATGACCGGTACACGATGACGAAATGATGTGTGATGATAGGGTTCTACGAGTATGCACGTCTCTATATCTATTTACAACCTTTCCGCAAATCATTGCAAACATATTTAAATACCTCTCTCTACCTTATAGAGTTGTTAATGTGTTGGTAGAGTTACTTAGTCGCTATCGCCTCAATCTGGCTCTGGATAGTACTGACTGGGTAGATGACGAAATGATACGTGATGATTTCGTTATGGATCAATTTGAAGTTATTACAATAGTATAGTTTAACTCAAAAAAAAAGTACTTACCTATAGAGGCTTAATAGAGTTGCTTGGAGTTTCATATCGTTTCATGTAAGTAAATTAAATACATGTAGCATAGATATTTGTACGTTTTTATGAATCGAATTGTATGACAACTGACAGCATAAGATCGAATTCAAATTCCTATCACTCTGAAACCTGTCTAGTCACATAGTCACATTCACACAGCAAGAATCGATAATGATAAATACATAGTACAGTCGAAGACAGAGATAAGTATACAGGGGGCCTCAATAAGGTTGAGATTTTCTTAAAAACTACTGGACCGAATTTAATAATTCTTTTATAGTTACATAGTTTTATCTTTTATCTATCAAACAGTGAAAGAATTCTTGCAATAGGTCAAATAGTTTTTGAGATAATCTCAACCTTAAAAACTCTCCTATACACCTTTCTCTGTGTTCCACCGTACTTAGATAATGCTCTCAGTTATCACTATCAAAGGAATTGGTCAAGTAGATATAGTTTTTGAGATCTCAATTTGAGGTTCCTTGTATTATAAACTGTTATTTGCGAGATTCATCAATATTTTGATGATATTGATGGGAAGTAATGATTTCTTTACCGAAGGTTTATTTTAAACAAACAAACCTCGTAGTGTATGTACCGACTTCACAAAAGCGTGATGATGTGTTTGGCAGGTCGACGTTACAAGGCCATTGACCGTGGGCAGTCCGAAGGTGACTCCCAATTCAATCGACGCTAATAAATGAGATGTGACGCAATTTAATTCATATTTGGACTATGCGTCTGGCGATGTCTTTGGCATTCGAGTGCGATCATTAAACTCGACTCCTTGCCAACAGTTATGGCCCACTTGTACCAAGCTCGTGTTAAGAAAAAATCGGCCAAGTGCGAGACCGCACCGAGGGTTCCGTGCAACTTAACAGCAGCAGGAACTTGATGTGCAGTTAACTTAACACTGTAACTTTGCTCTGATGAAAAGATAACCTAGATTTATGGACAAAGTTATCTTTTCCGTTCTATTACTCCTGCGCGTTTGGATGCTAAATGCAAATATATAAGTTTGTAATCGCCAAAAAATATTGGTGATGTAAGTAGATTATAGTTTTCGGATTTTTTATTCCAATTGTGCTATACTTACTTGTCAACTCTGAATTGCCAAACTGACAAATGTCGATCCAACGCACATTTCTAGTCAAATCCCCATTATTCTTTTTAATATACATCAAAGCACATCAAGTGTAGATAATACTTTAGACCGTTCTTATTATCTGCATCGTAAGAGTTGAAATCGTACCGTTGATCTGCTGTTGTCCGTTCATAAAAGGTATTACGTTACCCTATTAAACTCGTATCGTGATTCCATAAGTATTGGAAGATGCTTTGTAGAGTAAAACGTTTTGTTACTAGGGTGACATAATAGCTTCTAGTCCATATGACAAGTACGGTCATGTAAGGATGATATAAAGTAATTGATACCTTGGTCGTCGAGTAACGTAATGCAATACCTCGATCGAGAATTTTTATGTCCATTGTCTTGTCAATCCATCCTATATGACATCGAGTTGCCATGGGGCGGCTCGTCTGGAATGTGTCGAATGACAAAGAAAGAGAACAATAAAAAATCTAGGACATGTGTAGATCAACAATCCGCATTGGACTCGCCGCCGCGTGGTGGATCATGGCCAAAGCTCCCTCAATGCAAGGGAATGGTTCTAAATTTCGAAAGGAAGTGGGGGCCCAATCATCATCATCAGTCTAGTTATACTGCCCCACTGCTCGGGCACGGGCAATATAAATAGGGCACGGGTGTGGAGACCCTGGGACCGTGGGGACCAGGCGCATACAGCATCCACAAAGAGATCTCTGTGCGCCTGGTGGATGTGTCTAATGACCAGAGGGCTGGCGGTACCTTACGCAACGCATTAGCCTCGCAACCCAGCGAGGCAATGCAGCCAGCCTTCTGGGGACACTCCCCGCGGTCGCTGACCTGGGGCAAATTTTTTATTTATATATTTTTTTTAAATTACATATTATACTGTTTTTTGTTAAATATTTTGTCGTTAATAAATAAATGATTATTTAGAAATATGCTCATAAAGCTATGATAATTTTGAAGCAATTCAACAAGGCGAAGAAGATTGAAGATTTTGGCAACGTATGGTGTCGAGATCTCGTTACAACATGAGTCATCTTAATCAATTACTTACGTAGGTCGCATGTTATGATGATGATGTGATGAATGAGGATCTACGAGTTTAAATAAAGAGTGACGTGTTCATTGAATAAAAATTTAACGACGACGACGCATTTTCCTACGCAGTTGTGTAGGATAAAACTGGAAAAAAATTTGACACGTGCGCGAAAGCGTAGTAGGTGTTTGTTGGCAGTGATAAACTTAGTACCAAATTAATAGCGATATGATAGTTTCGTCTTCTAAGTCACCTGATGAGCTCGGTGGCGCAGTGGTTGGGTCTCTGGACTTACCGGAGGTCCCAGGTTCGATCCCGGCTAAGTCACCAGGTCAGCCACCTTATAAGTCTTCCTCGGTTTTTTCGAAGGAACAACTTATGTAAGTACATTTTTAAGTGATGAAAATTTTCTAGCCGTGGGCAGGACTTGAACCTTTTATCTATTTACCGAAAGCTTTAAAAACAGTGAAGAAAAACATCGTGATAAAGCCTGCATGCTATGGAAATATAAAAATCCAACACTAGTGTAGTCCACCAATGCCCGCGTGGTGGTCGATGTAAGGGTAGGTCTGTGGCCGAGCAGAGGAGACATAAAAATAGACTGGTGAATTGATGATAAAGTCGCCTTTGTCATTTGCTTTGTCATAGAGTTCCTGACCCTGAGCTACCTTTAATGTGTTCCTTACCATTTAATCACAATTAAAAAATTTATTACTATAAATATAATTAAAACTAAAACTTATGAAATGTATTAAAAACTACTAAAAAAAATTAAAACTACCTAAAAATACTTTAAAACTACCTAGAAAAAAAACCTTGCGTAAAACAGTCTAAAAAACTCGGCCCTCTTGGAAGGGTGCCCATCACACTGGCGGCATTCCCGCGCTGGTTGGCTAGGCTCAGCCTCTGCGAGAGAAAGCGGCCAGCACTAGGGTCACCAGTCGCCTCCCTCAGGCGCTTACTGAACTCCTTGTGGAGCGTAATTTATCTTTACCAACCATCTCCCAATTATTTCAGCTGCCTTTAACTTTAGACATTTAAAAGCCATTTCCTCCACGTGATTGAAGTCATGCGTATATAAAACCTACGTAAGACGATAATTGAGTACACATCAAAGTAATAAGCAAGTTTACTCGCGCAGAACATAAAAAGTTCGATCGTAAATCCGCTGACGTCAGCAACATTCGCGGAAACGAACGTCGAGAAAAACCCGACGGTGAAAACTATCCCGAAATCGTAAACTTTGGCATAACGATCCGACTACGAATGATACTGAACGTGAACGAGTTCCTTGAACTCTGAATTGTACGGTGAAACACAGAGAAAGGTGTACGGGAGATAAGGTTGAGATTATCTCAAAAACTACTTGACCTATTGCAAAAATTCTTTCACTGTTAGATAGATAAAAGTTAAAACTTGTAACTGTAAAAGAATTATTAAATTCGGTTCAGTAGTTTTTGAGAAAATCTCAACCTTATTGAGGTCCCCTGTATACTTATCTCTGCCTTCGACTGTACTAGGTGATGTAACCAAAACATGAACTGGGTACATAATACGAAAGTTTTCATTTACCTATGTACTAATAACACATCAATGATAATGGGTAATTAACACTTGTTACGATTTCAACTTTCACTCTTTCAATTTCAGTGACCTACCTATTGACTAGGTTGGGCGTAGTATTACATCTTTGGACTAGGTATTACGAAATAATAAAACCTTCTTTGTGTTCCTAAGATAACTGAGGAAGTTGCTGAATGCTGGCCGAAAAGAAAAAAAGCACGAAAAAGTTTTTTGGTAAATTCACTGCCTACACACGGCCTACACATACAACTTAGTGAGATCCACAGATTAAATATATAAGTTTTCTATTCAAAAGTGAGATCGTACTTACAACTGGCAAAATTCTAGTGACATTTTCAAGACAGTTGAGATCTTTGACAGTTCCTGTCATTCTTGACGATTCTTGTCATTTTGGCAACGGTGTGTCTATCAAAAGTTATAGAATCCAACATTTGGGCGACATTACTATTGTAATTTTCGCCCGTAAGCAACTCGCCCAGTATCATTAAAGCATGTGGGCCAGTTTACTACGTGAAAATTTACAAAAGGAAAACTCGCCCGCAGACCAGTTATTTTGTGGGCGAGTTTGCGACTAAGCCGTTTTAATTACCAAGATTACGAAATCGGTTATATAAGCCACCGTTTAGTACTTTATATCGCTACGTGCGAACCTAACGTGAGGAAATAAATCGACCGAAAAAGAAATGAGTGGCGAGGATACTCCAAAAGTCATGCAAAATGCCTGCAATTAAATATGGCTTACTCCATACTGCGTTCCTTGCTTCATTACGTATTTTTACGTACACGTGTACTTACATTTTTATATGTAAGTATTTTTCTGCGCGCAAACCTTCTCATGGGAGTTCCATCGGAGTGAAAACCTGATTAACGGAACTGGCAGACCGTTAATATATTACACGGGTTATCTCACCGTTAATACTAGGGGGATGAAGATAGGGTTCCCAACCATACTGTTAAAAACAGTATTATACTTTTTTTCGCGCGTTAATACTTTTTACTGTTCTATAAAAAAAAGTATACAAAACACTGCTCCACAAGGAGCTCAGCAAGCGCCTCAGGGAGGCGACGGGTGACCCTCGTGCTGGCGGCTTTCTCGCGCAGAGGCTGAGCCTAGCCATCCAGCGCGGGAATGCCGACAGTGTGATGGACACCCTCCCAACAGGGCCGAGTTTTTTAGTTTTTTAATTTTTAGTTTAGTTTTTAATGTATTTTTAAGTAGTTTAGTTTTATTATATTTTTGAATATTTTGTCAAATACTGTTTTTATATCCGCTGGTATCCGGAGTCATAAGGTGAGTTCCTCATTTATATCAATATTAACTTAAATTGTGGAGAGGCTTATGAATATTTCAAAAATGATAATAAATTGTTAATTTGTGCAATAAGCCCCAAAAAATAGTATTAAAACGTGAAAAAAATAAAAAATAAAATTTCTTTTTTTAAAATAATTTTCTTTTGTAAAATACTGTTCATTTTAGTTCTCCGTCATTTCTCGTACAAAAAGTTGGGAACCCTAGATGAAGGGTTTGGGGTAGGAGGGGAGGGAGGGGATAATGAAAAAATATATTCGAGTGTCCGAGAGGAGTGAACCCGTACCGATTCAAGGATAGTGAGTGCCCCTACTTTATTACTCGATGGATTTTCACATTTTTCTTCCTTTTCGCTTTGTGACGCGTGTGTGAGAAATCTCTTCTTTCATATTATGTTGGTAAAAATTCATTAAATCGGAGCACAACACAGTTTAACTTAACCGCGCCGCTATCAAGTCCTGCCCCGATTCGAAAAAAATCGTAGATCTAGGGCTGCATAAGTACTCGAATATCATTATAGATACCTAGCTCTTCCGACAGTCTGATTAAAACTCACAATAAATTCACTAGCGACTCGAAAACCCCTAGTAAGGGAGTTAAATCACCACAGATTACAGAGCATCAGATGTGCACTCTTCCCGCTTACGTCAATCCCCGTATTTCTGTACACAGCGCGTCTGTAACCTACTTACCACACTGCAATGGGGTTATGGCTCTGTTTTCGTCCATTTACCTATATAAGTTTACGGTTCGTGGTATAACAAGTTTTAGTTGCGTTTACAACGCAGCTTTATGTAGAGTCGATATTAAACGGACTCTTGAAATCTAGGCATTTATCCATATATCACTCACTACCTTTGGAGCTTAGCTTTTGTTAGGCAATTTTAGTAGAGCCTCATGTTTCCTCGCGATGATTTGTAGAGCCTAGGAAACGAAAAATATTATTGGAACTAAAAAATATTATAGGTTAGAAACGTAAAAGTTTTACTGCTTGAAAGCCCGAAAATGTGAAAATTTTCAAGCTCTGTGGAACCTATGTCTAATTAATTAGTATCTGCAGGTGTTGCGTTTAAGATAACAATTAGATACTTACCAATATCAATGCGTTTATAGCTACAATCTAATCTTAAATGAAAACATACTTAAACCTTATCAAATTAAGCTTAGTAAAGTCGTCGTGTAGCCGCACATTTGAAAGATTAGATTGCAGAGAAATATCAGAATTAACCAATTATTTTTGCTACGAGTAAGTACGGGCATTTGATATGACCGTGTTTCTACATTAAAACCTCTTTGGTCCACGGTAGGAATTGACTAACGCTCTGGCCGAAAAAAAGAAAAAATGCGAAATGGAAAATGGCGGATGGACTTTCGAAAATGGCGGGAACGTGACGGGTTGTAAAGTTATTTATTTTATTAATGGACTCGACAGTTCGTCATTTGCCAATGTCATGTTACAGAATATTCAAAATATCTATCTTCATCCAGGGGAGTCGCCGAAGCGTCGTCATCTTGGGTATCCGCGCTTCTTCTTGCCTTCATTCAGAGGCGCTGTAGCGTCGCCACTCTGTCTGGACGAAGCTAGGATCATTTCTGGAAGAACGAAGATCATTTTGATTTAAATAGGTTCATTTTTATTATTATTCTCATGTTTTAGTACCTATATGCATATCTACTTAGCGGTTGTTTTCTGTTGTCACCAAGTGGAGAATTCCTGCTCTTGCTTCTTTATAATTTTTTTACTTATTCATGTATTTTTTTTTCTCGTAACTTGAGCAACGGATATACTAAGCCTGCTTAAGCTGCAAAAGCCCCAACACTGAGTCACATGACAACTTGTCGTCGGATGGTCCCACCTTTATCATCTTATCATACAAAGAGCACCCGCCTGCCAAAATATCCGGCTGCTAATTTTAGATAAGGAAACGACGTGACAACGTTTAGTGTGGTTCAGTGCTTATTTACATAGTTGGTACGACGTAGGTTTTTAAAGCACACGTTTTTGAAGAAAAATAAATAGAACATGGCCTCAAAGAGGTTGTATAACAGTAGTTATAACATCGTAATATTCGTCAGATTCTTTAATGCTGCGTTTACACTGAGACGGAGATGAGCAAGGCAGTTAACTCAATTTTGGGGTTTTTGTTTGGTTCAAGAGTTTAAGATTTGAACCGGGTTCAAATAGGTCAGCCCCCTTACCATGAATTTACTTTGTTACTTCGTACAATGACGACCTTAAAGTAAGCTTATTAAGGTTGTCATTGTACGGAACTACAAAGTAATATTGAAGTAATCCTGCTATAAGAGTTCATGGTAAGGGGGGCAGGTGTAGATGTAAATAATAATAAAGATATTATGATCTGGTTAAGTTAACCCGGGGTTATCTTTTGGCGAGCGATCAATGTAAATGAGGTCTTCACAATGTGACAAGAATAGATCATCGTGACTGACTCGTCAACCTTAATTATCATAATCACTGCTATACTTAGTTATATCAAGAAGAACCGCATAAAAATAGATTTTGTACTTACCTTAAAGTAGGTTGTAAGTCTCGTGATAATTATAACAATTAGCATGTAGTGGATATATTTAGCCAGTAGGTATAGTGCGTATTTCGAAATTCGCAACAACCAAGTCACATGGCAATAAAAGATGCTGATGTTTTTCCCGATCCATGGTGTTCTCTGTATAAAAATATATATTGCTATCTTAACAGCTACACTAATTTACCCTAACTGTATAATTGATTATTGTAAGCATTATATTGTATTGCAATTACATCTGTATCCACTGACTCGGTGCTTTAGTAATATCTGTAAACCAGTCAGTTGTGTATTGAATAAATTTAATTGAATGGCAAAACGGTTGAAATAATTCCCACTACATAAGTATTATTTTAAACGCGTCGTATATTGATTTTTAAATTAAATTAATGCCTTGATTTTTTTCTTAGACATGCAGTTTTCCTTACAATGTTTTCCTTTACCGATTTGAGAGCATTCGGTAAATGTAAGTTTTTCCTTCGAGAAAAAGCGAGGAAAACTCATTGTGTACATGGCTGTTCAAACAGGCAATCGCGTCTGGGAATCTCCGTATCTTAAGCCTAATGAATCAACCATTACGCCACCGAGCTCTTAGGCTCAAGCAAATAGTTTGCGGGCTGACTATTTGCCTCACATATATTTTAGAAGGAGCGGCCATACAATGCGTACTGTACGGTTTTTGACAGTCAGCTGCAAACTGTTTGCCTGAACCTAAAACTGGAAAAAATAAAGTCAGTACTTACTTAATGTAAATTTTAAAATATAATGCCAACTTGCAATTGCAAAGATTTGCTTTGATTAAAATGACTCTTCGACTTATAAATTATTGATTTATGTTAATTCTTCCTCACAATTATTACAACATTATCTTCACGTTAAAAATTCGAATCATTATTTTTATGTTATTTGATAGTACAGAATAATATTAATTACTTTGTAACCTAAAACTTTCTTCCGTCAATGTAACTATAATTGACGAGTCGTAATCTTGTCCGCCGTGACCTACAATTATATCTCAGTTTATTCAGGGTTCTGGAAATAACCAAGATCTATTTATAATGCAACTTTATTTGTGTTTTGATTCCACAAATGTGACGAAGGTTTATAAAACAAATTGAATAATTTAATATCTTTTGATGTTTTAAATATCGAGACAAGGGTGCGTATTAATATACGCGGAATAAAAGTGTTCCATAATTTAAACATAAGTCTTTCTAACTAAATTAACGAACGAAGTGTGAAAACGACAAGGTTTAATTTAAGGGATGTGAGGTTCAAGTTAAACTAGGTTTATGAATATGGCCCAGGTGCGTAAATGATAATTCAGCGAGAAAGAATGTAGAGTCACCCTATTTTCCAGACGATTTGCTTTTTATTCTTTCTAGCGATTTTCACGCTAAAATAAACGTTTTTTGGATAAAAATTAAAAACTCTGACTGCAATTAATTATGGCACAGAGTTTAATAAGGTAAGCGGTATGTATTAGGTACTTCAGTTAACATAGAACCCCAAAAAACCGTCAATTTGTTTTTGAAATATTATCTTATGTGTATTTTATATTGTCTATTGCCACAAAATAGCTTGATCGATAACAAAGTGGTAATTTAAAAACCGATGATAATAATGATGTAATCAAATCGCTGCCATAGATCACGTTAGAGCCAAATGCGCAGTTCAGCCCGACCAATGTCAAGTGGTTCGATCGATTGAGTAATCGGCTGCGTCTGCGCACCTTTAGGTGTATGAGTATGACTAATGATGTTAGTCAAAATTGTAATGCTTCGCGCATCTCATTAATGTAATTAATACTGTATTCGTGGTGCAATAAAGTGTATTTACTTACTTCATCATCATCATCAGCTCGTATCAGTCCACTGCTGGACGTAGGCCTCTCCGAAAGCACGCTACTCAACCTGACTCTCGGCCCTCTGCATCCAGTCCTTGCCAGCCATCTTGCGAAGATCATCCCCCCATCTGGTCGCGGGGCGTCCCACACTACGTTTACCCGTTCGTGGCCTCCATTCGAGAACTCGTCTACCCCAACGGTTATCGGTTCTACGACAAATGGGACCAGCCCACTGCCACTTCAGTTTACTGATTCTATGAGCAATGTCAACCACTTTTGTCTTCTGACGGATATACTCGTTTCTATATCTAACAGAGAAATGCAAAGCATAGCTCTTTCCAAAGCTCGAGCGACTTTGAACTTGTGGGCTAGTCTCACCGTCAATGTCCACTTTTACTTACAAGTACTTTATTGTTGTATATGTTATATGTATGAATATCTACGTATTTACATAGTTAAAAACTTAGATTCACAAGTAAAATATTTCAACAACAAACAAAAAAACTGATTGATTTTTAGTCTCGTGATCAGGACCTATCTAATGATGATACATCATTGATTCAATCCATCGATTTTATATTAGGTACCATTACCTTATTATTATTGGAGTGGTTTGAACCATCTGCCGAAAGTATGTACACAAAGAGCTTCCATGACCTAATTTTCATGAAAGAAATACAAGTGTCATAAACTACCCACTCACGCAATCTATAGCTTCACGATAAAAACACTTTTCATTTTCATATAGGCAGGTGAGGTCGCTAATGAATTCCATGAATCGAAGGTTCCCCCGACAGCCTTAATGAATGAACGAACAAATGAATGAATGACATCAGCTGGGCGCGAGTTTTCAGGGCAATTTGGAGTCCCAAATGGTTTTTAAACGTTTTTCAGTGGAAAAGGCTCATTGAAAGCATTTTATCGCGTCACCTTGGCCTGCCTACGCATTCTGGAAATTGGTAAGTACTATTACGTTAAATTATATTAAAATGCTTCTGTTCAAATTAATTGTTTAAACTCTAAACTAAAAGTAGGATAGGATAAGAACAAAATCCGGATATTTTACAAACTTGTGATTTATTAATTAGATAAAACGGGAATTACCAGTGAAGACCATTAATTGGCTGTCCGATGTATATTGTACTTTGCTATCAATGTTTAATGTGCCATGGTTTTCCATTTTAAGTAAAATAAAATAAAAATTACCGGAGCGGACATAATTAATTCATTTTGCAAAACCTACAAAATATCAACAACTTTTCTCAACGCAGTCAGCGAACACGAAAGAGGGTAGATCGTTTTGTGTCACCCTTCTGACGTTCAACACTCGCCGACTTCAGTCTACTCGTGACCATGGCTGCAATGCTGTCGAAATATCGAGACATCAATAATAAATGTTTAACACGGTAATTCCCGCTTTATCTAATTAATATGTATACAAACCGTGTAAATTTAAAAAGTGATAAACTTGTGATTTATTATCAGAAACCTTTCGCGGGGAGTTGCCTGGTTGAAATCGCTTAGAGCGATAACTCCGTCTGTACAGTTACAATTTTTACAAAAGAAATTGTAATTGTAACTGTACAGTTAAACAGGTCAACACAAATAGTGGGAATGATTCAGTTTTTCCCTGAAGATATTTCATAAGTAGGATAATTTTATCGACAAACTTTGACAGATTTACGAGATTTGTTCTCTGGTACGTTGGATTATTCATGAGGTTTCTTGGTAATTCTTAGAAACAGCAATATATCATGAAGAGACTTAAGTAACTAATATTTTTCTTGTAATATTACGTCTCTGCTACACGTGGAGAGAATGCGAGAAGATCGAATGATAGAGTACGATAGCCGATAGAGTTAGTAAGCTTTAGACTTAATTATTATTTAATGACAAATAATTAAGTCATTAAATAGTAATGACTTAAATATTTGCTGTTAATTAAATACAGGTTATAGGTTTGTACGGATAACAGCAGATCAATGGTAACACTTAAGCACTCGCAGTACGATTTTATATCTTACGACGCAGATAATGAGAACGGTCCAAAGTCCAAAGTGTTATACTTGATCTGTTGTCAGCTGTACCATCATGGTTAGTGACTGTTAGGCAGCTGATAGGGTGCAATTATTTAATAATCTCGCGCTGCTACGGCCGCATACGACCAATAGCGTCAAAAGTAGTTGTAATCATCGTGAATTGGAATCCATGGATGATGAATTGTGGACCCACAATGGCGTGTGCTCGGGGCGCCAGTCGGGTCGCGGATGTATCGCGGGTGGCTCGGCAAAAATGTCACGAGGGTGGAACACCCCAGGAAGTTTAGTCGGTATTCCGCCCCTTCAGGGCGGTGAGCCCAACATAATCAACACACTCGGTCGTGGTGGTACACGTAAACGTGTTTTACTTGGGACAAATAAAGGTCTCAGTAATCCAGTCCAGTATCCTAAAAGCATCCCAGCTCTTCCACCCAACTTACACCCACCCAAAGAATAGATTTAGATTTCATTTATTTCATCTTTACATAATTTTCTTACACAAGAGTAATGTATTTGTAATGATGATCGTCTTATTTTAAAATAATAATAATCGATTGTTAATAGCTTAACAGTTACACACTAGACTAGTATCACAAAACCCTCAGTTTCCCCAAAAAGGTCACCGAAGCGTAGCCAGGATACAGATGGTAATAGGTCTACGTCGGGCCCCATGAGAGCCCGGTAGAACCGTCCGTGTAGCTCCTTGCCCTTCCATACGTCCATGCGGTCCTGAGTGCTGAGCACCGGTGGTTTGCGCCAGTTCGCGTTCGACAAGGAGAGCGGCGTGAGACCCCTGTCCAGTCCACGGCTACGACATCTCCTGAATATAAAATTATGTAATATAATAATTATAAATTAATATTCAGCCAATAATAATAACTACCATCTATACAAATAATAATAATAAAAAATGACAAAGAGGATATTGCATCAAATTTTAATAAAAAATGTTCATATTAAAAATGTCTTAATACCTAAGAACATGATGAAAAAATTATTGCCGTGGGCAGGACTTCTTTCAAATTCTGAGTAAAAATAGGAGCGCATAATCATAAATCATGTTTCTAACCGAATGTTAGACATGGTTGTCGGAATACTACTACTATTGTCCGATAGATGGAATTGCGTAACATACCCTTTAAGTATGTATAAAGCGATGAAGATTTTCGGTGGGCTCGGCGTGGCCTGTGGTGGCTAAGTTGGTAAGAGCGTGTCACGGAATGACAAGGTCGCAGGTTCAAGTCCTGCCCACGGCAAGAATTTTTTCATCATGTTCTAATTTATTCACCGAGCATGGATAATGCGTAATTCAAATTCTGAGTCTTAATACCTATTAAATATTACGTTATCCTTTCCTTCCAGAAACCCCATCAGGTCACTCGGAAACTGCGCACCGTTGTAAACTCAAGTGCCTTGGCTTTACGCCAGGAGTACTGAACTGAGTAAATATAAAAACCGTAGCTAATGAACCGACTGTCTGTCTGTATGTACTTCATTAGTCACGTAGGTAAATTGTTTATCTGTTTCTGGAGGACTTGAGTAAATGTTATTTGGTTGGAGCTGTATTTTTATTTCACAGAGTGTTACAAAATGCCTTTGACAGACAAGTTTACAATTTACTGTTTATTTATATAGATTTTGTGTTGTGCGTACTTCTCCAAGGTCAATAATTATAATAATAATAATAAATAGAAATACCCACCAACACCCCAAACCAATAGCCCCAATTAAGTTGTAATTTCCAACTGCAATAGTTTATGCACCTGACGGGGTCTGTCATTGAGTGCATTCAGATGCGCTCAGAGACGGGTCCCGCTAGGTGCATCACATGTCCCTTCAAATTAAAGTTCTCTAAGGGGCCTCTACGCGTTGGACCTATGTCTCCGTGCAAGCCTTTCAAAGGACCGGGTTTTCTTAAACCCGTGAAACCTAGAGAGATACATAATAATAATAAATCTTTATTTTATCTCACAATATAAATAACATTTTGCTTAGAACTAGGACCAATAAATTATTAGTTAGGTAGATACCATTCTTTAATGTGAGAGTCTGGTGTCTGAACTAGGTAACAATACCTGTGGTACAGATCACCAGGATCCCTCTCCTAGGCAATGGACTAATACAATATAACCTAACAGATGCAGCGTGCGTGGTGTGTGTTGTGTGTGAGTGAGTGTGTGAGAGGGTGTGTCAGGGTGTGTGAGATAGGGTGTGTGGAGGATTATAAAGTCTACTTGGCTGTAATTATAATCATCATCATCAGCCTGTATCAGTCCACTGCTGGATGTAGGGCATCCAAGACACGCCAATCAACCATATTCTCGACTCTTTGCATCCAGTCCCTGAAAGCCACCTTGCGCAGGTCATTCCTCCGTCTGATCCTGTCATGTTTAGGGTTAGGGATGAGCATGGCATAGAGTGGATCATATTATAATTTCTGTGAGTGCTTAGAATCGCGTGAACCTGATTCAGACCAGGTACTTTCCAACAAAGCTAAAACCACTCTACCGTTCAACTAAATCGCTCATCATCAGTCTATTTATATTGCCCCACTGCTCTAGCACAGACGTTCCCTTACACGGGGGAGCTCGGGCCATGATCCACCACGCGGGCCCAGTGCGGGCATTGGCGGATTTCACATGCTTTATAATTTTTTCCTTCTAGGTCATGCAGGTTTTTATCATGATGTTTTCCTTCACCGTTTTGAGAGAACTCTCTAAATGTACGTAAGTTTTTACTTGGAAAACCGAGGATGGCTCATTGGTACATGGCTGCCCTGGCCTGGGACCTCCGTATCGCAAGTCCAATGACCCAACCACTGTGCCACCTCTCACTAAATCTCTACCTCGAGTCAACTAATACTCTCTCTCCGTTCTCTACTGAGCCTCATCAGATCTATAGCTAGGTAATTTAGTTTCGAGATTAATATATTTAAATAAAACATTCTGAAAAGTCGTACATTTTTATAACGAAATAAAAAGTACATCCTACAAGCTTTTATGAGGTGCCAACATCTTAAAGATTTCGAGGAAGTTCGGGTAAATTTTCCTTGTTTACTCAATCTGAGCTTGTTATGTCAAGGACCCTTTTATTTTTCTTGATTTTTGTAATATTAAGGTATCCTCACTGTGTGTACCAAATATTTAGAGTGGTAGCGATAATCGTGACTTAACGTTACCTAGGCGGTGGCAAGTCCGATTGTAACATGTCAATTTAGGTAACTCTGTTGTTCTTTCATTGTTTGAATTTTCAATAGAAGTAAAACCATTAAAAAAATAAAAAGCAAACTTTGACACACACAGCCGAGACCTAGCCGCGATCAGTTGAAACACATGCCCTGCCTCATTTTCTGCCGTGTGCTGCAGGCCTCAGATCTCTACCTACCGGACGTTAAAATGCCCAGAAAATGAGGCGGGGCATCGCAGATCGCGGCTGTGTGTGGAGGGCATTAGGTATGTCTCTTTCTGACGTAATGAGAGTGAAAGTGACAACAAAGGGGTTAACCCCCCGGCTGCAACAATTTTTATTAGCTCAAGTCCCGAAAAATTTCGTTCGCGCAGACTTTGACAGGACTAGAGGGCTAGTAAAAATCGTTGCAGAGCGCCCCTATCCCCATACAAAATACCCTATACTTTAGACTCCCATAGGTACCTACGGCGAGGCGAATATTTTCCTCCATGAACCCATGCATGTGCCTTCAGACTTGGCTAAATACAATATTTTCCCATTTTCCCGTCTGGCAATAATCTCCCACTTACCCATGCGGCATTAAGCTGTTTTTAATAAAGAAAGGTTAGCCTTAGGCTTCAGTTTCATTTTAGGAGCGATGAAAACGCAATTTTAACGTTTCGTTGAACTTGCTAAAGAGTGTCAGATTGGCCTGAGATTAATTCGCTTCGTGCTCAGTCGGTAGACGATTTTAGAACCGCTCGATAACAATCTCGGGCAGTTGCATATTTAATAAAATCGAAGAGGTAGATCTAAGTAGGACACATGTTGAACTAATCGGATTATTTCCGCTGATTTTTTTTTAATTGTGACGAATTGCAATTGTGTCAAACGCCCAATTCAATTAAGGAAATAAATGAAATTATCTAATATCAACATTTACCTATTAAAATCATATAAAAAGGGCAGAAGAATATACAAATAAAATATAAACAGTATCTATACTTACACCCGGTATTGCGCCTGTGAAAAGCCTTTCCAAGTCGCTCCCATGTGGGAAATATTAAAATACTTAATAAAAAGCTTATTTTAACAATTAAAAAATTTAAAAACTTATTTTAGAATATTCTCAGCAAGATGACGTGACTTAAATAAGAATATTTTTAGTCAACATGCACCCTATCGTGTAATGAACAAAATGTACAGTGGCAGCACATTAATCTACATTAAACCATTGCAATTTAGGACGTATTACCGTCGCGTAGAGTACCCGTACTTGAGTATGTACCCAGTAACCGTGAATATCGACCAATTCAGCAAACGGTCCCTCGGTCTCGTTCTCAGACGGGTTCACGTCGAAATTCGGGTCTTTGCACTTTGCTTGCCAAAGAGCAACGTCTTGGTAAAAGGTTAGTCCTTTTACCTACACAAGTAATTTTAGCAGACACAATAAGATTGTTACAAAGTACCTACAGTGTTACAATTGATATGATTTCCATTGTACAAACTTACCCGTAACTTATTGTATTAACTGTGGTTCAACTGCAATGTCCAACTAAATCTCTATCATTTTTCTGTTACGTAATCCGTTTGTGGTTGATGTGAGTTTAGTTTTGCTAGCGATCACCCAATTCAGGTATTAAATCACCAATTGAATTTGGTTCAAAATACAATTCCAGAAAACTATTGGTTAATGGATTAATTAATTATTAATGGATCCAAGGAAACCAAGTGGACGTAGCGAATTTTACACAAATAATCTAACACCGCGCCGGTGGTCTTCTAAATCACAGCTAAAAACTCACCTGTCAAATTATCACGATGTGTCACTTCACAAGAAATCCACGATTTCTCGGAATTAACGGGAAAACCAGCCAAAAAAATTCACGTGAAAAAGCTATAAAATAAAACTGTGATTGACAAACGAGATTATCTTTTTCAACGGGGGTCATTCGTCAGTGTCGGGGGAGTTAGATCAAAGCGATCCTTAGGCCGCGTCGAATTAGTCGGGTCGCTGAATTTTGAGCAGATAAATTGGCAATTTACCAGATTGCTTTGCGAGACACTGAGTCTGGGACTGGCTTGTTTTATCATCAACCTTTTACCACATGGAGACACGTGGCAGGAGATCGAGCTGCAATCCACCACACACAAACTAATATTAGGAGGGCTAGCCGCAAGTCCTTTTTAGGCGCTCAAGTTAGTACAAAATTAGTACAAAAATGTCTTTCCCATTACAAAAATGACAGGGTCTGCACGAAATACATTTTTGTACTAATTTTCGGCAAAAATCTGACATTGACGAGACGAAGCTAGTAATCGTCGCGGCTCACCCCCCTAGCCGTTTGTGCGTGGTCCACGGTTATGGCTACAAATTGACTCAACTTGTCATTTTTTTATACTGTAGGTTTATCCGTTCGTGGTCGCCATTTACCCAATCCTGTCAGTTTTACGACAGATGTGACCCCACTGCCACTTCTGAGCTCTTCCAACTACTTTTGTTCCTGAATAAACTAATTTCTCACTCTATCCACCAGCGATACGCAAAGATAGCTCTTTCCATAGCTCACTGAGCTGTGACCAGTTTCACCATCAGCATCCACGATTCGGTTCCATGGGTATCACTGGTAGGACGCACATGCTTCAACGATTGTCATTAGCAGTCAAGTCCTGTTAAAGTCTAAAGACTTTTGCCGAAAAATAAAACTAAAAAGTAGTTCGCTTACTCGTTGATACTCGCTTCCCTGAAATAAAGCGTTTGACATTTGAAGACAACTTATATTAAATGCTGTCAAATGTCTTCGCATAAATCGAAGAAAGACCCAGACGTTGATGTACAGGAGACATAATTAAATTCATGGGGGTCCAAATATAAATCGGAAGCGAGACTGCGCGGCGGCTGCGCGACCTTTGAATTGAAGATCACTAGTGACGCACACGCATAAATCTGGTCTGTCGGTGTGTCTGTCAGTGTGGACTGTCAACAGGCCGGGTCGTTTGGATTAACGTTATTGAGTGGAGCTGCAATGGGAAGTTGACGGTGCCAAGAGCTATACCGTTGCCGGTTGACTGGGAAAATTGATTGGATTTGTGGGAATTGCTCGAGTCTTGAAGTATGTCCATAGATACAGGGTGTAGTACGGTCTAAAGCGAATCACAAACTATGCAGATACGATAAGATATCTGCACGTGATATTTTTCAATATCATTGCCTATAATAATAATAAATCATTGAGCACACTGCGCAGATAATTTATATTTTATCGTAAGGTATCTGCAGGTACCTTAGCAAAAGATATCACATATAGCTACTACAATAACATCAATGCAGATAGCAAGCTGCCGATACAAAGATTTTACCTGTAAATTCTAGTAAGCTTAAAGGATTTCGAATTCAGAATGTGTCAATTCGTATATTACTTATAGCTGCGTATGCGTAAAACTATGAGATACGAGTAATAATTTTTTTTATACACAGATAAAATATTTTCGTATCTGCATAGTGTGTGATTCGCTTTACACAGAGAAAAGTAGAGTTTTTAAAGTTGAGATTTTCTCAAAAACTACTTAATCTATTGCAAAAAATCATTTCACTGTTTTAAATAATTGTGTTATCATTATTTTCAAAGATGTGCTGCTGAGAGTTATTTGCCACTTTTTCTCCTCAGCGTTGGCACCTTTGCAAAGTGGTGTAAATGTAAATTCCAAAAATATGTTAAAGTGCAAATAATACAGGGTGTAACGTAATGGGTATATGAAGCCGAAGGGAGGGTGTTCAGTATCGGTAACTTCTTCTCGATTTACGCGACTTTATTTTTGACTTTTCATATATTTCGTACCGGTCAGCTGATCGATTTGTATGAGACAATAATTTATTTATATTTTTTATTGGAAAAGTCGTAGAACAAAAGTTGTTCAGTTACCGATACTGAACACCCTCCCTTCGGCTTCATATACCCTTTACGTTACACCCTGTATATAATAATATATGTACACAATAAAAATGTTACTCCTTAACATAACATTGGCAAATGACAAAACTGTCAAGTCCATCGTTAAATCGATAAACCCATTCCGTTACATTCTGTATATATATAGAAGCAGATAGGAGCCAACGTGTCTGTAGGATGTGAAACCACAGAAAAAATCGGTAACACAGTTTCATAATAATTATCCTTGGCCGAGGCAATTTATCACGCCCATTTAGCCCCTGAAATTATCATTTTTGTTGGCAAACAGCTCTTGTAAACTTGTAATAAACATGGCTGCTTATCTGTGTTGTAGGCTTATGGGACACGTCATGTCTAATATTACATAAGTAGGTAAGGTAATATTAAAATCTGTTTGTTTTGTATTGTAATACTCGTATATAAGCAGTGACGAGATAAGAATATTATAATTATATATACGAATAAGTTTGGCCATACAAAGAGGTAACGCGGCCGCTCTCTTGGGCACCCTGCCGCCTGGGAGCGACTTGGACGCGGTGTTCTACCTGTGACTGGTAGAGGCCACTCACAGCTGGAATACCGCGTCCAAGTAGGTACATTTTCAGAATTAAATTTTTTAAGTATTTTATTTTTCAATTTTTTGTATAATTTTTTTATGTTATTGATTTGATATAAATAAAGTAAAGGAAAATATCAGAATATTATGAAGAGTATTTGAGTCACATACCACTTAACCAATAGATCTGTAACAGGAGCGCCCGTGTCTGCCCGCACATGAGCGCAAAATTGCTTCGCGACACATGTAACCTAGAGATATTATCGACATGGACGCATCTCTGTCCTCCGCTTCGTCTTTATGCGCTCATTGTTGACAGAATTTTTCTCTTGCAAAAGACATTGCCACATTTCAATGGAGCTTTGCCCCACCTACAAAACTACGTGACCAATTATGCTGTACCTGTCATTTTGTTGGGGACTTATTACAGGTTTCATATTGCATAATCATAATCAGTATCATTTTTTACTACTCTCGCAACTCCTATAGAAGAATAACAAAAACAATGAATAAATCGCTTCGATTTCTTACTATTTTCTGAATTCTTAATTAAGCTGTTTTTTTCGAATCGCAACTTTATTTTAAACCAATAATTTTAATAAAAAACGGAGATATTTTTGCATTTATTCGTTATCTTGTACAACTTGCGGTTGATGGTGGGGTAGAATCTGGCATTGTCATTTGTATCGATTTCATGCCTATTGGGTAAGTTGTCTGTGATTTCATAATTCATTTATTGCATATAACACACATATTACACCGTCGGGCACAGCAATATGGGAAGGCAGCTCGACATTGGACTATTTGAAATCATCGTCTAAGTATTTCAGCAATGAATAGTAACACTTATTTATTAACATTTGCTTTAAAGCTTTTGAGTTGACTACTCGTACCACATAATAATACCTCAAATATAGTACCTACCTAAAAATAGTTTAAAAATATTTGTAATTCTACGAAGTCAATGCCATTTACATTCGACAACGACTTTATATCGATAATTTCACTTGTTGATGCTTCGGTAAGCAGCAAATTCAGAATTGCATAATTACTTATTCGGTAATAAAAATAAATGAAAATGTTTTCAGCGGAAAACAAAAAAATAATGTCAGTTGATGAAACAAATTCCGAAAATCCTCTGTCGGTATGGTGACACTGAAATGTGTTTCTGGGTTAACGGACATTTCGGGGAAAAATTCGGCGTAAATTGTCGACGTCGGCGACACACCCGTTATTTGAAAATAGAATGTGTCACGATGAGCTGAAATTCATTGTGAGCAGAGGCAAGGAACGGATTATGAAGTAAACCATATTTACATTAGCAAACTATTTAATTATTGCCCAACAAGCTACCTTCATTCGCTGAATTCTCTACCCAAAGGTTGCCTGGAAGAGATCGCTTCAAATAAGCTATAAGATCGCCAATTGTGATACTAACTGTATTAGCATATTTCTTGTGTGTAATTCCTTTTTTTTGTAATAGAGAATATTTTATCTTATTTTATCATATTTTGTTTTTACAATTGATTGGTTTTTAATACAAGTTGAACACATAAAATAGATTAATATTGCGCCTAACTTAACTTAACCACTTAATTTAAATGCCTATCTCTATCAATCTAAAGAAAAACTAAATTCAGCGTAAGTATTAACTTTTATTAACTTAACTCGTGTATGAGTATTTAGGATGTCATTTTATCCCTAGTCTTTTCCCTCTCTAACTCAAGTAGAACGAAGGAGACGCACTGAGTGATAGTTGCGAAATGGCAAGTCGTATTTAGGCCTCCTGTACAATACTTTCTTTTCTACGCTTTCTACAAACTCGTAAATTCACAAGCAAATAAGAAATATGGTACAAAATCCAAAATATTTTTTATTATTAATTATAATGAAATATAAAAGTTCGCCAAATGCACGACTCGTCCGGGGCGCCTAAATGGTTAAGGCCGGCCCTGGTTATTGTGTTCTATTCTGCATAATATTGTGGCCGTTCTACACGTGTATCGCCACTGTAAATATTTATCCGTAACATTCATGTAACGGGATAGTTTACAGTTCCCTGGGCTGTACGGTACTGTTCATCTGAAAACAATAATTTGCATTGACTTTCCTTAACATTCAACAAATAATATCGGTATGTAAGTACTTGTTATTTTATGAGATTCGTAAAATCCTAAGCGCTCATATCAGTTCTATAATTATCGTTTAGTACGGTGGAACACAGTTAAAGGTGTCCATGAGAGTTTTTAAGGTTGAGATTTTCTCAAAAACTACTAGACCTATTGCAAAAATTCTTACACTGTTTGATAGATAAAAGTGAAAGCTATGTAACTGTAAAAGAATTAAGAATTTGGTCCAGTAGTTTTTGAGAAAACCTCAACCTTATTGAGGCCCCCTGTATCCGACATCTGTATCCTGTATCTCTGTCGCCGACTGTACCTACAGACGAAAGCACATCGAGTGTAACACTTTGGACTGTAACTCGAATGTAACTTTGCTCTTCTGATATAATTTTAGGTCTATAAATATCCCATTTACTTATCCCTATTTGATATAAACCAATGTGTTTTTCCTTTTTTTGCGGGTTGAAACGGACTCTACATTAAACCGTTTATAAGGAAACTTAAAACATACTAAAACACACTCGAAAAACTTTACTCTCTTTCCGTCAGTCAAATAAAAATTACAATAAGCGTACTACTTAACTAATTAATTATAAACGCTCAACCTCGCGATTGCGTAACGCTACGTAAGGCTAACACCATAAAAGGAATGTGTCCACCTCATCGATACTCTTATAGCACGTCAAGGCTTGTACAGCCTAAAGCACATCAATTGCAACACTTTAGACAGTCTTATTACCTGCGTTGCAAGAGTCAAAATCATATTGCAAGCACCATGATCTGCTGTCGTTTGTACCGCTTCGAATTACGTCGGCGCGTGTATGGTTCTCCTAAATAATTAAAATAATGAAGCAAAGAATCGCCGATGCAGTTAGCCATATTTACATCGTAGACGGCTGATGGAGGAATGACCTGCGCAGTCGCCGGCAGATATTGGATGCAAAGGGCCGAGAATCGGGTTGAGTTGAGATGGCGATGGCGTGCTTTTGGGAGAGGACTATGTCCGTCCAGCAGTGGACTGATAATAATGACAACGCAGATTCTGCCTATAGTATGACCGTCTAAATCAGTCTTCGCCTGCGCGGTACAGGGACGCGAGGGACGCGGGGGTATGACGACAACGGGGACCGAGACAGGTGCGGGGGCGAGCGAACTGAGTTGTAACAGAAATGCGCCTGCCGCCCGCACCTCTCTCGGTCCCCGTTGTCGTCATACCCCCGCGTCCCTCACGTCCCTGTACCGCGCAGGCGAAGACTAATTTAGACGGTCATACTATAATCTGTTGACTCGCTTGCATGACAACTTTTCACGTCTCTCAAACTCACTTGTTTTCCATTGTTTGAATTTTTAATGGAAGTTGAACGTACAAGGTGGCCTTGAATTCATTCGACAATATTAAGTGGACAACGTTAATTCTGCACAGCGTTTAAGTAAATTAAACAATTTGGGGAAAAATAAAAATAATATATTTTCAACAATCAAAAAAATCATTAATTTGATGTGCATCTTTACTGTGCTTTGGATTTTTTTTAACATTTTAAGGTATTTTGAATTTTTGGCAACGATTTCTTTCACTGGAATTTGACCCAATGGTCATTTTTAAGGTCATTGTGTGACTTGTGACGTACTTAGTTTTTTTTGCAGTTTTGATTTATTAAAAAAACATTACCAATTTAATAAATATGTCTCTTTCTGACGTATGAGATTGAAATTGACAACAAGGGCTAAGGTCTGTTCCCATACGAAATATAGAGACCTACTTTAGGCTCTCTCTTTGAATCGCGACGAAATTATTTCCTATTCATGTAAAAAAATAGATTCAGCAGTATTTTTCCCGATAGACTTATTTTACACGTGGATAGTAGGTAAAGTGCAAAGTTCCTTGCAGAATGATGTAATTGGAAATTCTATAAAAATGTTGTCGAGCAAAAATAGACACAATACTTACTTGCAATATAGATCATTCTGATTCTACACCAACGAATTTAAAATAATAGATAGAATTGTACTCAGTTTTGCTTTTTCACTAACTCATTTGCTATTTAATTAGTAAATAAAGGAGCAAGCCACTTTTACCCGACTGCCTCAAAAGGAGGGTAATGTTGTTACGGTATTTTACCGATCACTAATAGCCTAGAATAACTCAGTTACAAAAGAAACATAAGTACCTACCTACATTCAAATAGAGTGCCTTAGCAATAAAAGTTCCTAAACTGTGGTTAATTTGGCAGTTTCTGTAGTTTGTATGGCGAAATCCAGCGAAAATATTTAAGTCGTGTTTATCGCAAAGATCCTTAAACTGTTTCCCGGTAAACATATGATTAATTAAAAAATACTTGCAAAAACTGTGTTATTTCCTTACATAAATTATGTTACAAAATCACTATAAGTGCCGGTTTTTCCTGGTATTCTGCGGTAAAATTACACAAATAGTGTACTATCAGATGTTATAATGAAATTAATATTATCCTTCATCGTTTCCTGTTGTGTGAAAATTTTGTTTCCTACCTAGCGACAAAGGAGATTGCCCATTTTTGTATGGAGCGCAGTTTCAATAGGAGATTTTTAAAAGCGTTGATGTAAGTGAACATTTTGCGAACGGTCATTCGTGGACAGGACAGGAATTTGATAGTAAGATGTAACGTCACATCTTAAGATAAGATAAATACACTTTATTGCACCAAAATACAATAATAATTTCATTATTGAGAAGCATATACAATACTACTTACTATATCGCCCTTATATCGCCATACAAACTAAATAATAAAGCTCTTTCTTAAAAAGCAAGACTTTACCATTAAAATGGCCAGTGATAAATTGAAATATCGAAAATCCTATTTTAGGAGTATACAAAGAGTATGCAAATAGTATAGTATGTAAAAATATTAGTCAAAAGGTCAAAAACCTCAATTTCAACAGATCGACGGGCAGATATATGATGTTAGTGAAAGGATGTCTGCATATCGATTAATTTTAACCTAAAGGCTGCTCATATTATTATGAAATATTTCATAGCCATTTGTAGGTATTTTAGGAGTATCTTCAGCATTATCATCTCTATTATTGCGATAACAAGCTTCATAGAAAGTTTGTATTCTAATTATTATAATAACATAAAGATAATACTTAATAAAATTTAAAAAAAAATCACTTATTTCGTTAACTATAATTTGACCTTTTACGAAACAAACCTTTTAGTTTTTTCAGTGTAGATTTTATTCAATATCTAGAAAGACCTACGTCAGAAATAAAAGTTGCTAATTATAATAACAGTTATTGTTTTCATCATCGTCATCGGCCCGTATCAGCCCACTACTGGACATTTGCCTTTCCCAAAGCATGGCAATCAACCCGATTTTCGGCTTTTTGCATCCAGTCTCTGCCAGCTACAGGTCATCCCTCCATCTTGTCGTGGGGCGTCCCACACTACGTTTACCCGTTCGTGTCCTCCATTCGAGAAAACATAACCTATAGGATGTCGGTTCTACGATAGAACGCTATGCTACAGCCATAACTGTATTACCTACCGTGAGAGTTTAGCACGTGGACATTACTTATATAGAGTTTATCTGACACTTGATGGAGTGGCTCGTCTGTGGCACCATTACGATAATAATAGCCACATACATAACACAAACTATATGTATAAGAAAGCAAACGGTGTGAGTATATGAATACAGAGAAGTAAAGTATAAAGGAAGCCTCAATAACTTTGAAGTTTTCTCAAAAACTGCTGGACCGAATTGAATAAAACTTTTCAAGTTACATAGTTTGAACTTTTATCTCTCTAACAGTGAAAGAATTATTGCAATAGGTCAAGTAGTTTTTGAGATAATCTCAACCTTAAAAACTCTCCTGTATACTTTTCTTGTGTTAGACCGTACCTAGGTGGGTAAGTACATAAACAAAATATTTCAGCTTGTGCGCGGCGACAGCCTTGCTTAAATGGCCTTCAAATGTTTTCTCTGGCATTTTACTAATTCATCATCTGATTCTGTTACGAGCATATTGTATTTTTTAAATTGTAAAAACAGCGACAGGAAGTTACAGCGAACTGAACGAATCTGAACTTCCACTTGCTAAAAACGTCGCTAAGCGGGAACAGCCATACCATAAAGTCTTATAGCAGGATCAAAATCAAAGTCAAATTTCTTTATTGCAAGTAAGCACGTTGTGTAACATTTTTGCACGTCAACATATTTTTGAATTTACATTTACACCACTTTGCAAGGAAAAGGTGCCAACGCTGAGGAGAAAAAGTGGTAAAAAACTCTCAGCAGCACATCTTTTAAAATAATATAATAATACTTACTTAATAACTAGGTATTACACAACTATTACTATTGTTAGTAATCTAGACTTTGTCCCTCATGCGGAACCGGCGACACACACCATTTATAATACTATTTAATAATACTTTGTTATTTCGTACCATGACGACCTTAAAGTAAGCTTATTAAGGACGTCATGGTACGAAATAATAAAGTATTATTGAAGTAATCCTGCTATAAGAGGCATGGCAAGGGGGCTGACAGCTTTGCGTTTAAGTAAACCTAAAGGATTAGATTTGGTGGCCACCACGAAATCATATCGATGTAATCGTTAAAACATTCTTAACGCGCGTGGATTATAAAAAAAGTCAGCGGTGGTTGTAGGATTTTCGTTGGATTTCGAAATACAAAATCGATAGTCTGGAACTGTCACATAACATACCTATTTACATATTTATGTACATAAACTAACGTTAGTTTCCCATGGGGGTTAGCAGAGATGATGGATTTCCATCTGCTGCGATCCTGGCACACAATACTTAACTACGTGGGCCACGGTGTGATGGGTGGCGAACCTCATCGCGGTCACATTAAGCCACCGTTTAACAGTTTTATCGCTGGGAGCCAGTACTTTCGTTGTGTGACACTTTATATCGTCCATTGTGATATTTCCCCGAATCTGTTAACCATGGACAAGACAAAGACGCAGAACAATTAGTCTGTTTGTCTGTCTGTAGCGTAACGAGCGAGTCACACGGCGCCAAAACTGGTAAACATACAGGCTCTTGTAGTTTACAGTGACGTCACAACAGCTGTTATCGCAAGTTTGAGCACATCGTCACTTTGAAATGAAAAGTATTCCGAAAGCATCACATAATGACACTGTACTCGTTGTATCTATACCAGGTGATAATGTATGTGCGGCAAAATATATCACGTTTCGATCGCAGAACGGGCGGTGGACGTGGACTACGTAACGTAGGTAGGTTGGCGACAGTGCAGCGGCGGTCTGCAATGGCCACTAAAAACCCCCGCGTGATCGGTCCCACGTACTACGAACAACTACCCGCTGACCTAAGAAATGAAACCAATGACGAAACGTTTAGTCGCCAACTGAGAAACCTTTTGTTGGATAAAGAATTTTATTCGATCAAAGAGTTTATGGACATGAAATTATAATTTTATTCAACAAATTAACATCAATTGACATTCTGTTTATTTTTGACATGAAATCATTAGGTATTCAGTTATAATTTTGACGCTTTTTAATTTTATCCCATAAACATTTTGACATACACCTGATTTAATTTTGTTTTTATTTGTTATTTACTTAATAACGCGTTTACAATGTTATAGTTAACATTATTGTATTTTACATTTTGACTAAGTTATTTATTATCTGACGATCATTTTTACAAATAAGACTATATTTGACATAATGATTATTATTGTATAGTATGTTATTATGTAAAAGTGAAATAAAGGAATCTAAATCTAAATCTATTATGACCATATTGTCTTCCCTAATGGTGGCATGGTACTTCACTTGGCTATTCGTATTCGCTATTGGATGTTTGTCGTATTTGTCAAATACTTGACGTACATACAAATAAGACGAATATTTTGTCAAACATACCAACAACACATGGCAATTATGACAAATACGAATAGCCAAGTGAAGTGTCACCATAACGATTTCTCTCTCTCTCTCTCTGTTTACCACAAACAAAACTACTGTAGTTGAGTCAATAGTAAAAGTAGCCTATAAAGTCTTTCGACCCTGCGAAAATTCTAGTCAAACAATTTCGACTAAACGAATTCGACTGTAATGGTATCGTCTCAACCATTATTCGCGGTTATAGCATTCAACTCCACGCACATTCGATATATATGTACAGTCGCCAGCAGATCAATGGTAACACTTTTTACTTTTGACAGTTCTTATTATTTGCGTCGTAAGACTTGAAATCGTACTGCAAATGTTACCATTGATCTGCTGTCGACTGTACCAATTCAAGAAATTATTCGAGTCATATGCTCCCACTTCACTTGGCTATTCGTATTCGCTATTGGATGTTTGTCGTATTTGTCAAATACTTGACGTACATATAAATAAGACGATTATTTTGTCAAACATACCAACCACACATGGCAATAAGTGAAGTGCCACCATTAGATGTGACATCGATAGAATGAATTTTGATCTCATGGGGTTTGGGGCGGCAGTTCCCGGCTCTGAACAACAAAATTACATTTTCTGCCTCAAAACCAAAACACGGCACAATTTTCCGCCTTATTATTAAAGTACTAAATATTACTTACCTATCCAAAAATTTCGCTTTGCAAAGTTGTGATGTCTGTTGGCAAAGTGGCCAAGTGTCTGTCACAACACTTCGGTCGTTTGGTAGTTTTTGGAATAGACCTTGGCCCGCCGCTTTCAAGAATACGTGGGCTGGGAAATCTTTAAAAAGAATGGTCTTTAACCTACAACGATGTCATGGTGTAGTCAAAACGAGCTAGGTAGTTTATTGGTAGTCGTAGGGGCTCGGAGAGCAGTTGCGAGTACCTACGGTCAGCGTTTCCCAATTTGTGGATAGCGAAAATAAAAATACCGGGGCGCAAAATTGCCTCTGTTACGGACTGGCCACCTTTCGTGCCATGTTTTTATAACTAATTTATTTCTCTCTGTCATCCTCATTCCACTTGTCATCGCCACCGCATAAACATTATAACACAATAAAAAACCACCTGATATCTTGAAATATAAGTCTTTTCATTACCAGCGAGCCCAGCTCCTCAACAGCCTCCTTATTTTAAATAAATACTAGGGATGAATCAACCTAGGTATAGCTTGACTGGCGAGACGATGAAAGCTAGATTTTTTGGTTATCTTCCTTATCCTTAGGTTATCCTGATGACCCAATTTTAGCTATTCAAGCAGTTAGATTCCTTGGTCAAAAATAAACAGCTTCATTCGACACTAATGATTGTAATACATACATAAGTAGGTAGATACTTCTATGAGCAATAAATGTGTTTTATTTCACCTAATTTTTCAGGGGGTTTAAAAACTTGAAGGAGGAGTAATTTACTGGGCCATAGCAGAACATAGTTTGGGAAACGCTGGTCTACATTGAGAACAGTGCACAGTTTTTAAGGTTGAGATTATCTCAAAAACTACTTGACCTATTGCCAGAATTATTTCACTGGTAGATAGATAAAAGGTAAATCTATGTAACTGTAAAATAATTAGAAAATTCGGTCCAGTAGTTTATGAGAAAATCGAGGCCCCCTGTATACTTTTCTTGATCTTTTTGCGTACGCGTTAAAATCGATCGTAGAAGTTATCGTAGTGACGGATACTCAGTTCGTGGAGTTCCTCACCCCCGCTTAAGAATAAGAACTTACAATGTATCTTATTGTTATGGTGCCGTCTTCTTACGAAGGTTGGCGATCATTATGGCACAATCTGAACTCTCGACAGGCGCTGTGAGAATAAAGAATATAGACCTCTTGCCGTACCGTTGGCGTAAGTTCCTGAACCATGATATTCTTCTTCTACCCGGCTTTCTTCTGGCCTGGATCTTTCCTTGAAGAATCGGCTGTAGAAGATCGTGCTTTTTATTCTTCATTAAGTGACCTGCTAGATATTAAAGTTTCCGTGTTTTAATTGTCTGAAGACCCCCACCCGCGAGGCCGTAGGCCGAGCTCCGCGTAGGGCGAAGCCCGAAGCGTCCCCCTTGCCAAGCGGATACAATACGATCATCTGTGTCGCATCGGTTTAAATGCAGTTTGTTGGGGAATTTAGTGCAGATAATCAGAAAAATACGGATATTTCGAAAAAAAACAAAATGGCGGCAAGAGGGAAACGAAATGGTAAAAAGTAGAAAAACCCACATCCTTGCCGATTCTCTGAATCACTGTCTCATTTCGGACTCGCTTCACGAGATTACAAGGTTTATTTACTACATTTAACTACAGAGTAATACCAAAATTAAACGCCCTCGATTACCTGGAACTATTACAGGGTGATAAACAGTGTATATCTGGGTTATCCAAGCCAGTAATCCCAATCTACGCATGTCATGGCGTTTCCCGTAAACTAAGAACCGTAATACTATGTTTATCTCGAGTTGACATTGGGCTTACATATTGACTAATTCGATGGTGCGTAGTGCGTCGTGTATTTTTAGACTAATTTTCGCACGCGGTTCCACTTTGACCACCTGTCCTGTGACCTATCAGTATCAGAATCATATCTATTGCAGTTGTGTGTCTATTATGTTTTTTCCGTTATTTCTTTTAGAATTAACATTTTAACCACTTTGCAAAGGCTGAGCAGAAAAAGGGGTAAAAAACTTTTTACGACAGTAGACTAGACACTGAGAAGATCCGCCATCATTTTGGAATGGCGGATTGATTTTTTAATTGTTTAATTTTCTATTTAAATGAATACTCTAAATAACTTGACATCGGCGAAATTATCTCTTGAATAAGAGTAGCTACCATTCAAATATACCATATACCATTCATAATACCATTCAAGGCAGCCATTTGCACCCAAGGCTACACAGGATACAGTCACTGTAATGTCCAAGACGCGTTCCTCTTTTTTTAATATTATTTATTTTACCCCAGCTCTCGCACCACACCGTGAAGTGAAGTAAGGGATGTGATGAAAATCAGCGCTGTGTGCAGTCACGTCAGTTTCAGCTGATCACAGTCCTATTACGCATATTATTTTAAGTTCGTTCTAAGTGTATAAATAATTGAATGTGTAATAAATATTTTTCATTTCATTTCAAATAAAAATAGAATAGACAACACTATTCTCTTCTTCAGACACAACACCGCTGAATGAGATGAGTCTATTTCAATTCGAAAGTTTGCCTTTAATCCTCGCCATAATACCACACATGATATATAGATATACCACTGATCTGAGGATATACCTGATAGTCCTCGTCCTACATGCGCCACTCGAGAGGTTACACAAGACATTTATCAGATCTGAGGACAGGAAGACGTGTGACGACAAAGGCTGTAATGGAATGTAACGCTATCATTCAATTGATACAGAAATAGGAGACTATAAATATATGTGAGTGACACGTGCGGGTTAGGGTCGCGTCCTAGACACATTTAGAGCTCCTTGTGATGGTAAGAACACTAGAAGGTCAAGCAAAGCAATCATCTTCGACGGCTGATCTTGTGTTTAAATATTAAACGCCCCGTTTATCTTACGGTTCGGCTAAAGTCGTCGATGCACATATGATCGGATATTTGACCTTGTTCTTTTGGAAATTCTTGTCATTTTTGACAGTTCCTGTCAAGTTTGATCAACGTCGGTTAAAAGTTATGTCGGCCGTAATGTCTGTCGGGCGAAAGTCGTGTCGATCAACTGTAGTGTCGATCAAACGTAATGTCGGCCAAATGTCTTTCGGGCGAAAGTCATGTCGATCAACTGTAGTGTCGATCAAACGTAATGTCGGCCAACTCTCGTCGGTCGTCTTTCGGGCAACTGTTTGTCGATCAAAAGTTTTACAATCGGACCAAACTCTCTGTTTTATAAGCAGAATAAACAAGAAAAAAATCTCATTAGTTCAGTCAACTGAACTGAACAACTGAACTAGTGGGAATAACGGTCCGAAATACCGACATAATTTTCTTCAGCCTTGTGCGAAAAATAAAAATAATCAGCATTACTGATCAATCTTATCATTATCATGATATATCGCCATCAAGTTGAAGTTTATTTATATTTTATGTGACAAAATGTCTCCATTTCTTGATTTAATAGTGACGATGGATATCTTTAGGTATTTATATAATATGGTATGAATGATCATGGTGCCAGTCAGACAGTGTGATTGATAATTTGAATTCCATCGTACGTAGGTAATTTAATTACATAATGTAAAATCAACGCCTAATGGTAAGTTCATTTTACGTCTCCGCGAAATTATTACAAACACATTAAACCCAATTGTTTTTGGGCATATGTTGTCCCTCTAATTGTAACCCCTTGCGGTTTCGAACCTCGATCTTGATCGGTACTGTATTCTATATATTGTATTATTTTATGATATTTATTCAATAATTAAAATACGAGTAATAAATAAATTTAACCTACAAAATATATAGATACCTAATCAAAAAACTAAAGCCAATCTAAAAATATAATATTATTTACTATCAGGAGCGCGTCAACAAGATCCCCTCCACACAGCATCGTGCCGAGGGCGCTAGCTGCATCGGTAGTAAATTTTTTACGTAAATTCATATCACCAATTGTTTTCACAGCGGTGAATGAAAACATCGTGAGGAAATCTACCTACATGCCTGAGATTTAAAAAATCTATGACATGTGTCAGCGAGAGCTACATATTTGCGCCGTTTGGTGTAGAGAACATGGGGCCATGGGGACCAGAGGCGCGGCGACTGTTTAAAGAACTGTCGTCGCGCCTCATTGACTCGTCGATTGGGGGACATGAAAAGAGCCTCCCAGTGCGGTGCAATACAGATATTTACGACCGCACACTATTACACCCGGCGTCCCCCGGTAACAGCTACTGCCCTGCGGTAGGCTGGCTAATCTTTTCGCCACGATGGCAACACTCAACACCCAAGCTCGCAAACGGTCCTTTTCAGGACCAGCCCTGACAGTCCTCTCAATTAATATAGAGGGCTTCTCGTCGGACAAGGCAATATTACTTGCCGAGCTGTGCCATAGATATAAATGTGACATTATGTGCGTCCAAGAGACGCACCGAGGCCCTGATCAACCTAGGCCTGATATCCCGGACATGACTCGTGTGATGGAGCGCCCGCACCCTAAGTACGGCAGTGCGATTTACACCAGACCTGGCATGGTTGTTAGGTCGGCACATCTGACGGAACACCTGGACGTGGAAGTACTGACCGTCGAGCTGACTAACGCCACTGTTACCTCGGTATACAAACCGCCCAACGCCATCTTCAAATTCGAGGCGCCAAAGAACTTCGATAAAATGACGACTAGAATAGTTGTAGGCGATTTCAACAGTCATAGTATCAACTGGGGCTACAGAAAATCGGACAGCAACGGTGACGCAGTTGAACAGTGGGCTGAGGCCGATAATTTCGTCCTGATCCACGAGCCTAAACTACCACCTTCATTTAACAGTGGCAGATGGAAGAGGGGCTATAATCCGGACTTAATCTTTGCCAGTGCTAACATCGGTCCTCAATGCTTCAAATCCGTGGGTGAACCTATACCCCGTACGCAACACCGTCCGATAATGTGCGAAGTCAACGCCATAGTGAGACCGATATCGGTGCCCTTCAGACGGCGCTTCAACTTCCTAAAAGCAAACTGGGACTCGTACGCGGAGGGAATAGATGATCGGATCGTGGATGTCGGGACCTCTCCAGACAACTACGACACCTTCATCAGGATAGTTAGAGAGGTATCTTGCAAAACCATCCCTAGGGGTTGCAGAACATCGTTCATCCCCGGTCTAACTGCGGACTCCGCGCAGATGCTGGAATCTTACCGCGTCGCCTACGAGTCGGATCCCTTTGCAGAGGCGACCATCGACCTGGGCGAACAGCTCATGCGAAGTGTAGGCGAAAGCCGCTGTAAAAAATGGCGAGATCTGGTTGAGTCAATCGACATGACGCATAATAGCAAGAAAGCATGGTCCACAATACATAAGCTATCGGGCAAGCAAACTACACCTGTAACTTACTCAAATGTTACTGCCAACCAGGTCGCACATCAGCTACTGCTAAGCGGAAAGTCGAGTGTGAGGCGCTCTACCCGTGGGCTCAATCGTGCTCCCTCAGAAGAAACTGATACGCTGAGCAACCCTATTACAGCAGAGGAACTTCTGACAGCCGTCAAAAAGCTGAAAAGTGGAAAGGCCTGCGGACTTGACGATCTTACGGTGGAGCAGATAACGCACCTGGGACCGGTGGCTATGTCCTGGCTGCTGGGGCTCTTTAACTCCTGCTTGAAACTAAACCACATACCCAGGATATGGCGGAAGGCCCGTGTTATCGCGATCCTGAAGCCGGGCAAGCCAGCTACGGATGTGAAGAGCTACCGTCCGATCTCCCTTCTCTGCCACCTCTTCAAGCTCTTTGAGAGGGTGCTTCTGAGTCGACTCACTCCGTGCATAGACAGTAGTCTTATCCCCGAACAGGCTGGTTTTCGCCCCGGTAAGTCATGCACAGGTCAAGTACTCAATCTCACTCAGTTCATCGAGGACGGCTATGAGGAGGGAAAGATAACAGGCGTGGCCTTTGTGGACCTGACGGCGGCATACGATACTGTAAACGTGAGCAGAATGGTAAACAAAGTGTATTCGATCACCCGAGACTATAATTTCTCCCAGATGATAAGACAACTGCTAAGCAACAGACGATTCCAAGTGAGCCTCCAAGACCAAAAAAGCCGCTGGCGAACCCAGAGGAACGGTCTACCGCAGGGCAGCGTCCTTGCTCCAACTCTGTTCAACATATACACCAACGACCAGCCACAAACCCAGAATACTGCACGGTATATTTATGCTGATGACCTGGCTCTGGCTGTTCAGTCTGATACCTTCGAGGGGGTGGAAGCTGTCATGTCCGATGGGCTGAGCCGACTCAGTGACTACTATGAGGAGAACGGCCTGAACCCTAATCCCAGCAAAACCGAAGTCTGCGCCTATCACCTGCGCAACAGGGATGCAAACAGGGAGCTCAGTGTAGTGTGGAGAGGCCTAAAGCTAACCCACAGCAAGTGCCCAAGGTACCTGGGTGTAACTCTGGATCGCAGCCTCACCTACGAAAAACACTGCACCAACACCAGGCAGAAGGTTAGCACACGTAACAACCTACTAAAGAAGCTAACATCCTCATCTTGGGGCGCAAAACCGCAGGTGCTGCGAACTACTGCTCTGGCGCTGTGCTACTCCGCGGGAGAGTACGCTTGTCCCGTGTGGGAGCGGTCTGCGCATGCGAAGCGAGTTGACGTGGCGCTTAACGAGACTTGCCGTCTAGTTACGGGGTGCCTGAAACCCACGCCAACCGATAAACTATATCGTTTGGCGGGTATTGCACCGCCGGATATCCGAAGAAAGGTAATTAGCGCCACCGAAATGACGAAGCAGACTCATGACCGCCGACATCCCCTGCACGGTCATCGCACAGTACGCTCCAGACTGCGCTCGCGGAAGAGCTTTCTGAGATCGGTGGAGCCGCTCACGGAACCGTCAGCAGCTGCTAGAGTCTCCCTGTGGCGGTCCCGAGATCCGGAATCGAAACGGTGCCCGCCTGTCTCGGAAAGCCTCCCAACGGGCCACTCGCTGGGCTGGCCGATCTGGCGGGCGCTGAATCGTCTTCGATCTGGAGTGGGCCGCTGCAAACAAAATCTTGCGAGGTGGGGATATATACCCGAGGACAGCACGCAGTGCCCCTGTGGCCAACCGACACAAACCACGCAGCACATGACTGCATGCCCCGCGTGCCCGACAACGTGCACGGACGCGGATCTATGGGCGGCCTCCGTGCGGGCGGTTGCGGTCGCGTCCTTCTGGGCCGGCCGCATCTAATTTGAAGCCATCGACACGAGAAGAAGAAGATTGACTCGTCGGGTGACCAGAGGGCTGGCGCTTACCTCGGCCAGTGTGTGTATATCGCTGGCTATACAACGAGGTAACGTCGCCAATCTTTTGGGCACTCTTCCGCAGGGCAGCGATTTGGCCCCAATTTTTTATTTATAAATATAAATTTATTTGTTTTTTTATTATTATTTCGTACAAAGTTTTAACTTTAATTACTTGATTGTTATAGTTTGTTTGGAAATTAAGAACTTAATAAAAAAAAGACATGTGTTGTCTGCCAATCCACACTGGACCCGCGTGGTGGATAATGGCCCGTCCTACCTCGATTTAAAGGAAAACGTTTTATAATTTTGTATTGAAGGCCATACAGCACGTAATGTAGGCAAAATGGTATAATTATCCGATGTTATCTCACTACGGCAAAAGGCAATGGGTTTGACATTAATTAACTCTTGATAAAACGAAACTTTTTACCTTAAGTATTGATATTTGAGTCCATAAATGGTAATTGCATATTGCGCGCCGCCGTGGCGGAGAATCGTAGCGACGTCAAAACTACAGTGGCTTTGTTTGTCAGCTGAGATGTTGAACGCCATAATGATCCAATCACAAACCTAGATGTTTGGTTGGATGTCGTTGTTCAATTAACGTGCTAGCTGTTCAATCAAACGTCTCTTTAAACCAGTTGACTGCGACATTTAACAAGGAAAACTGTGACTCTACATTACACTACACTCTACTCTACAGACGAATTATGTTGCTATTAGTAACCTAAATTGTATTTACGACATTGGACATGTTTTATCATTCAAGTTAGCGTAGTTGGCAGCTAAATTAATTTTACAAAATATACATAAATTAATGGTCAGTTGACTTGAAATCACTTGCAAATAACTTTAAAAACTTTTGTAAATCTAATAGAAATAATATACGAGTAGATTTCACGACTGCTAAACCTCACTGCCCAGCCATTAAGGGTACCTACAGGAGACAAGTGAACTGACATAGGTACAAGTAGTACACACACTCGAAAAACATGAGCCTCCTACTTTTGACAGCTGAGTAAAGTTAAGATTTCATTTGCGCTACTGAAATCTTCGCGCAGATTTGATTTCAATCTAGACTTTCTATAAATCTGCCGATTCGCCTAGGACCTTGCAGAATCGATACAATTTTAGATTATGATAACATTCAGGCCACCTGGGATGCCTGTAACAAAACATACGCCGTCTGTGATACTTCGGCATTGATAATTTTACGATTAAGAGTGTGTGGAACGCCAAATTTTATCGTTGCTAAGCGAGGCATCTCGCTCACTCTTAAGGGGATTCATTATCTCGAAAATTTTCTGAAATTGCTACAATTTTGGCGTGAAATCGTAGCAATGGCAAGCCGTCTGCCGCTTGAATGGCGTGAAATCTGTGGCGTGAAAATGCGGGTTTTGATTGTGATTCTGACATAGAATATGATATTGTCACAGGTGGGTTTAGATTTAGGCTTAGATCTGGAGATCACGACAGAATCACGCCTAGGTACCTGAGTGTTTTACTTTACAGATTATTTTACGCTGTTGGCAATATCCTATCTAGTTAAACCTCACTTCCATTAAACCGTGTTTTTGTCGGTATTTCCCGTTTCTTCTATGTTAACTGAAGTGCATGACACGGACAGCGTTTTTAAACTATTAGCTAACTTTAGACTATACTGTGAAGCGCACAAACAATGGCCAGCATTTGATGGCGAAGTGACGGATTTTTCATTCGCGATGATACATGGTATATGCAAAGCATTCAATTGCTGCAAAATTTCTAAATATTTAGATCACTGTTACAAAATTCTTACAAATAATGACTGTTCAACCAACCATAACATTGTGCCAATATTACTATGTTGTGCACGTTTCACAAAAATGATGTGTTTAGATCATAAAAACATGTACTCTTCTAAAGAGACACTTAATATAATGAAAGACATACTAGCCAAAATGTTATTGTGCGAAAGTTTGAAGGAGCTAGATGGTTTTATAAAAAGTTTGTACATTCGTAACGAGCGAAAACGAAAATTTGGCGACTCAAACGACCTTGTCAGATTTTAAAAAATCGCATTTGGCTAGTGACAATATAAATGCACCGGAAGAATATGAAGAAATACACAACGAGGATACCGGGTCTATGTGGTAGTCTAATTTACTAAAGGTTGATAGAAGTAGCAACGCGGTTGTCGAAAATTATTTCGGCAACCTAAAGGGGCCTACCTGGCAAGCCGACCACTGGTCTAGGTATGTACCTAACTGAGTGTTTTACAATGTTCTACCTAGTTAAACCTCACTTCCATTAAACCGTGTTTTTGTCTCAAACAGCCTTGTCAGATTTAAAAGAAAATCACATCTGGCTAGTGACAATGTAAATGCACGGGAAGAATATGAAGAACTACACAACGAGGATACCGGGTCGTTGTATTCTTCCGGCCCTTTTTATACAAGATTTAATAATTTAATAAAGCGCATTGAAAAGGAACCACACAAAGATACAGGCAAGCAAAACATTTTTTTTATAAAGTTGAAAAGTGGGATATCATAAAAAAGTAACTGTGGCTTGCGCCTATGTGGTCTATCTTACTAAAGGCTGATAGAAGTAGCAACGCGGTTTTAGTTGTGATTCTGATATAGAATCACGCCTAGGTACCTGAGTGTTTTACTTTACAGATTATTTTATGCTGTTGGCAATATCCTATCTAGTTAAACCTCACTGCCATTAAACCGTGTTTTGTCGGTATTTGCCGTTTTTTCTATGTTAACTGAAGTGCATGACACGGGCAGCGTTTTTAAATTATTAACTAACTTTAGGTGAAGCGCACAAACAATGGCCAACATGTGATGGCGTAGTGACGGACTTTTCATTCGCCATGATACATGGCATATGCAAAGCATTCAATTGCTGCAATATTTCTAAATATTTAGATCACTGTTACAAAATTCTTACAAATAATGACTGTTCAACCAACCATAACATTGTGCCAATATTACTATGTTGTGCACATTTTACAAAAATGATGTGTTCAGATCTCAAAAACATGTACTCTTCTAAAGAGACACTTAATAATGAAATACATACTGGCCAAAATGTTTTTGTGTGAAAGTTTGAAGGAGCTAGATGGTTTTATAAAAAGTTTGTACTTTTTATTAACGAGCGGAAACGAAAATTTGGCGACTCAAACGACCTTGTCAGATTTAAAAGAAAATCGCATCTGGCTAGTGCCAATGTAAATGCATGGGAAGAATATGAAGAACTACACAACGAGGATACCGGGCCGTTGTATTCTTCCGGCCCTTTTTATACAAGATTTAATAATTTAATAAAGAGCATTGATAAGGAACCACGAAAAGAGACCGACAAGCAAAATGTTTTTTTAACGTTAAAATGTGGGAGATCACAAAAAAAGCACCTGGGCCAGTGCAGTGCCTGGGGCAGTGCCCCGGGGCCCCCAAGCTCAAGGGGGCCCCTGGCCAGTCAAGTCAACCTCGAATCGAACTTACCTCGCGAAAGTTTTTCCAACCCATAACATAATTACGACATGCAACATAGCATTAAGCATGGCAACTCGGGTCACGGTTGCATGAGATCACAAACCTAAGTATTTGGTATACTTTTCAACTTGATCTGTCCACGAGTTTCTGAGAAAAAGTTCTTGACAGACTGACGGACAATAAAGTGATCCTATAAGGGTTCCTTTTCCTCTTGAGGTACGGAACCCTAATTCTATAATGTTTTTATTTGAAATAAATATATTTAAATTATGAAATTAAATTTTAATTGGTTGTTTGGGCCCCATTTTTTTTTTTGCCTGGTCACCTAGGTACGCCAATGCTCAAACGGTCTTGTCAGATTTTAAAAAATCGCATTTGGCTAGTGACAATATAAATGCACCGAAAGAATATGAAGAACTACACAACGAGGATACCGGGTCGTTGTATTCTTCCAGCCCTTTTTATACAAAATTTAATAAAGAGCAGTGAAAACGAACCATGCAAAGATACCGAAAAGCAAAATATTTTTTTAACGTTGAAATGTGGGAGATCATATATAAAAGTATCTGTGGCTTGCGCCTATGTAGTCTAATTTACTAAAGGCTGATAGAAGTAGCAACGCGGTGGTCGAAAATTATTTCGGCAACCTAAAGGGGCATACCTGGCAAGCCGACCACTGGTTGGATGGCGTGAAATCTGTGGCGTGAAAATGCGGTTTTAGGTTGTGATTCTGATGTAGAATATGATATTGTCACAGGTGGGTTTAGATTTAGGCTTAGATTTGGAGGTCACGACAGACTCACGCCTAGGTACCTGAGTGTTTTACTTTATAGATTATTTTATGCTGTTGGCAATATCCTACCTAGTTAAACCTCACTTCCATTAAACCGTGTTTTTGTCGGTATTTCCCGTTTCTTCTATGTTAACTGAAGTGCATGACACGGGCAGTGTTTTTAAACTAATAGCTAACTTTAGACTATACTGTGAAGTGCACAAACAATGACCAGCATTTGATGGCGTAGTGCAGTGACGGACTTTTCATTCGCTATGATACATGGTACCTATATGCAAAGCATTCAATTGCTGCAATATTTCAAAATATTTAGATCACTGTTACAAAATTCTTACTAATAATGACTGTTCAACCAACCATAACATTGTGCCAATATTCCTATGTTGTGCACATTTCACAAAAATGATGTGTTCAGATCTTAAAAACATGTACTCTTCTAAAGAGACACTTAATATAATGAAAGACATACTGGCCAAAATTATATTGTGTGAAAGTTTGAAGGAGCTAGATGATTTTATAAAAAGTTTGTACATTTTATTAACGAGCGAAAACGAAAACTAGGCGACTCAAACGACCTTGTCAGATTTTAAAAAATCGCATCTGGCTAGTGACAATGTAAATGCACGGGAAGAATATGAAGAACTACACAACGATGATACCGGGACGTTGTATTCTTCTAGCCCTTTTTATACAAGATTTAATAATTTAATAAAGAGCATTGAAAAGGAACCACGTAAAGAGACCGACAAGCAAAATGTTTTTTTAACGTTGAAATGTGGGAGATCACAAAAAAGCACCTGGGCCAGTGCAGTGCTCCGGGAACCCCAAGCTCAAGGGGGCTCCTGGCCAGTCAAGTCAACCTCGAATCGAACTTACCTCGCGAAAGTTTTTCCCAAATCAGAACACAAATTATGACATACAACATAGCATTAAGCATGGCAACTCGGGTCACGGTTGCATGAGATCACAAACCTAAGTATTTGGTATACTTTTCAACTTGATCTGTCCACGCGTTTCTGAGAAAAAGTTCTTGACAGACAGTCTGACAACAAAGTGATCCTATAAGGGTTCCTTTTCCTCTTTAGGTACGGAACCCTAAAAATGAAGTGCGAAAATGTTCTATAATGTTCTTATTTGCAATAAATATATTTGAATTTAGAATTTAAATTTTGAATTGGTTGTTTGGGCCCCAAACTTTGGGGCCCCAAGTTTTTTTTGGCCCCGGGCCCCTGGTCACCTAGGTACGCCACTGCTCAAACGGTCTTGCCAGATTTAAAAAAAAATCGCATCTGGCTAGTGACAATGTAAATGCACCGGAAGAATATGAAGAACTACACAACGAGGATATATAGGAGGTCGTTATATTCTTCCAGCCCTGTTTATACAAGATTTAATAATTTAATAAAGAGCATTGAAAAGGAACCACACAAAGATACAGGCAAGCAAAACATTTTTTTTATAAAGTTGAAAAGTGGGATATCATAAAAAAGTAACTGTGGCTTGCGCCTATGTGGTCTATCTTACTAAAGGCTGATAGAAGTAGCAACGCGGTTTTAGTTGTGATTCTGATATAGAATCACGCCTAGGTACCTGAGTGTTTTACTTTACAGATTATTTTATGCTGTTGGCAATATCCTATCTAGTTAAACCTCACTGCCATTAAACCGTGTTTTGTCGGTATTTGCCGTTTTTTCTATGTTAACTGAAGTGCATGACACGGGCAGCGTTTTTAAACTATTAGCTAACTTTAGGTGAAGCGCACAAACAATGGCCAACATGTGATGGCGTAGTGACGGACTTTTCATTCGCCATGATACATGGCATATGCAAAGCATTCAATTGCTGCAACATTTCTAAATATTTATATCACTGTTACAAAATTCTTACTAATAATGACTGTTCAACCAACCATAACATTGTGCCAATATTACTATGTTGTGCACATTTTACAAAAATGATGTGTTCAGATCTCAAAAACATGTACTCTTCTAAAGAGACACTTAATAATAATGAAAGACATACTGGCCATAATGTTATTGTGCGAAAGTTTGAAAGAGCTAGATGGTTTTATAAAAAGTTTGTACATTTTATTAACGAGCGAAAACGAAAATTTGGCGACTCAAACGACCTTGTCAGATTTTAAAAAATCGCATTTGGCTAGTGACAATATATGTAAATGCACTGGAAGAATATGAAGAAATACACAACGAGGATACCGGGTCTATGTGGTAGTCTAATTTACTAAAGGCTGATAGAAGTAGCAACGCGGTTGTCGAAAATTATTTCGGCAACCTAAAGGGGCATACCTGGCAAGCCGACCACTGGTCTAGGTATGTACCTAACTGAGTGTTTTACAATATCCTACCTAGTTAAACCTCACTTCCATTAAACCGTGTTTTTGTCGGTATTTCCCGTTTCTTCTATGTTAACTGAAGTGCATGACACGGGCAGCGTTTTTAAACTAATAGCTAACTTTAGACTATACTGTGAAGTGCACAAACAATGATCAGCATTTGATGCATTACAGCGCATAATGCCAACTTCGCAAAATGCCAACCACTCGCAAAACGCTAACTTCTCACAATGACAACTTCTCAAAAAGCCAACTTCTGAAAAAGACAACTTCTCAAAATGACAACTTTTCAAAATTACAATTCACAAATACAGCTTCCCAAATTTATCGCAAAATACGTAATTTAAATCGAGCTTATACTTGCAAAAACCAAACGCATATTTGAATGCATATTTTTTGATTTGAGGGTAATCTTAAAATTTACTAAATCGACTACGAGGCACAGATATTTATATGTATCTACGAGGGTATTACTGTATAAGTAGCTACTTTTTGTCATAGTTGCATCGTAACGCGGAAATTGTCATTTTGCTACTGCATAAAGAAAGGAAAATTGCATTAAAACAATTACGAAAGACTTATGTAATTTTAAAACTATACAATTTATGTCAAGACCAAAATGAATCGTGAATTTGAATTAATAAAGAATCAGAAACGTGTATTACACATCAAGGTTAGCGTGATAATATAAAATAAACAATTACCAGTGATTGTCATAATCAATTTATTATTTAACCCGCACAACATTAGCTAGCGACATATTTCATTATCTATACACAAAGTTACATTAACAGCACACACGGGTTTGCACTAATCCGACATTGATGAGGTTTAACAGTACTATGAGCCATTTATGCTATTAGGCTATCTGCCACACCACATAACCTAAAAGTTCTAGGCTGCAACGAAATATGAATCACTTATTATGCACTAATTATCACTTCACTGAAACAATGCACTTAACTTAAATTTACACGTAGTCTGGGCAGCAGAGCGACTCAGAAATTAGACCAGGCAGGCGCCAGGGTCAGGAACAGAAGCACGGAGACGGTGTGGGGCAACCCACACAGCACACACGACGATCACTGAACATGACGACGATCGCAGACCGAATGAGAGCGGCCCGCCTGCCGCACGGTGTTTTAATAGTTGCGCGCAAAATGGCGCCACGTGCACTGCCGACGTCATCCGGTCAATGGCGATTCTTTTTAGGTGTAACAGCTCGGCCGTCCTGCAGAAGAGAACGCAAGTGATTAACGAATAAATTGACTTTACCATAATAATCATCATCATCAGCAACTCATCATCGTCAGAAACTCGCGTCTCATTCCCGTAGGGGTAAACAGAAACGATGAACTCCCATCTGCTGCGATCCTAGCATACAACTCTCGTTTCATCAGCATTCATCAATCTCTTCATACACACTCGTCGGTCTGTTGTAGATCGCAATTGAGCCTCCCTTTCTTCGCTTGCTCTAAACGCCCAAATCAGAGTAAGATACTCTTTTCCCATCCACTTTATAACATTTTCTTTCAGACCACAATGTGTTCTCGGATCACTTCATTCCTTATCCTGTCACACAATTTCACTAGCTCCACACCTCTACCTACTACGCAATGAGCGCATCTCTACAGCATCGATTTATCCTGTCACACAATTTCACTAGCTCCACACCTCTACCTACTACGCAATGAGCGCATCTCTACAGCATCGATTTATCCTGTCACACAATTTCACTAGCTCCACACCTCTACCTACTACGCAATGAGCGCATCTCTACAGCATCGATTTATCCTGTCACACAATTTCACTAGCTCCACACCTCTACCTACTACGCAATGAGCGCATCACTACAGCATTCACTTTACTCTCATTTTGTTTTATAGAAAGTCTCAAGCAATTCTACCAAACCCTCCGCGTCTACTACTCTATCATTACCAGCCAGCCGTAGCTGACCCAGCCACCCCTACGTAGGGCCTCAAGGTATCCACATCAACCATGTTTTGCATTGGAATGCCAGCTGTATGGACGAACAACGTAGCACGCAACAATTCGCTAGTTCGTATGTGCAGATTGTACAAATTAACTTTTAAGTTACTGTTTCATGTAAATATTGTGCATAGTCATAATTGAAACGCAATTTTAATGTCATAAATACATTACTTTAGGATTCTCTACATTATAATAATCTGTGTTTTATTATTGTATCGAAAATAATTATATAAACTATCGACAAATTATGCTTATGGCCCAAAGTAAATCTCACCTTACGTTAGACATGGCCAGGCTTTCTTTCCTTATCAAAACTAAGACCGGTGGTATTATCACTATTTTCTAAGCCGGACTCTACTTTTGTATTTAAACATGAGATCTAAGTAGTGTTCTGTCCTGTAGTGTCATGTGCTGTAGTGCCATGTCCTGTAGTGCCATGTCCTGTAGTGTCATGTCGTGTGTTATTGATACTGATTGAAACCATGTCAGTCAGTATAATATCTCAAGATTCCCAAGTACTTCTTATCGCCAGCTACTCTCAACTCCTCCAAAATTTGCCCTATTAACCTACTCTACAGCAAAATCCTTGAAATGCCTCTTAAAGGCATGTGAATAAAATTTGAAAAAGGAATCTGTCGTCACTAGAATATACTGGTTAACACTCGCATCTCTTTGGGAACAGTCCCCGTGGTCAACATGAACAGTATCCTTGGGTATATTGGGATAGACAAGCAATATTTTTTTTTTATGGTACAAAGTTTCATCAGATATTACATAGTTTTGAGTCAGAATATTGTTTAACCTCACATCCTATGGTTGAGCAGTCTAAATCCAATCTTCCGTAGACAGAACATATTATATTTGCCTGGTTTCTACTCAATCCGCATCTTGTCACCAGCCCTATGTCTAACTCAATGTCATATTGAACCAGTAACCACCGTCTTACTATCCTAGAAAACAAGTCTTTCTTGACAAAGGGGTATCCAAAGTCTCAAAGTTCTCAGTGGCAACTTGATGAGCTCTAACCCACTTGATACATTTACTGAGGGAAATTATATATATCGCCATCAAAAACCAGATTTCAAATTTTCAACAGCATTAATTTTACTAAGCGAATCAAATCTCTCTCTTTATCACGAGTAAGGACTTTGTAAACATTTTTGCAAGTCAATATTTTTTCTGGAATTTAAAATTAGGTAACTTTGCAAGGGAAAATCGTTTAGTCGCAGAATGTCCAATTTGCAAAATGTCAAGCGGTTGCAAAATGTCCAAGTCTCGAAATGTCCAAGTCTCAAAATGTCCAAGTCTCAAAATGTCCATGTCTCAAAAATGTGCCGCTGCTGAATAAGAAATCATTTAAAATAATTACAATTAAATTACTTAATATCTAGATAACTACATATGATTAACAAACTAAACCTTGATCCTTCATGCGGAACCAGCGACACGCCATGCATGTCCATCGTTTAAATAATTATTTATTCTGTAATTCGTTTTCTTGTTAAACAATCAATAAGACGATGAAATACTGCAGAGGAATTGGATATACCGAACGAGACGCGAAGATACTCGTAATTACCATTATCATAATATATGTAGTAACTTAACTTAGATGTTTTTTTTCTTTCTAAATTTTACTAATTACCTACATTGCAATTATAATTTAAGTGTGTTGATTGGCTACCAAATAAACATTTATTCTATTCTACCTATGGACGTGATTAATTCTGTCTTGTGTATAGATGGATTTGACAACGGCACTTGGTGGTACGATTGCGAGATCTAAGCTAGGAAAATAAGTCATGTCATTGTTGCTAATGTCAATATTTTTGAATTTTATACCATTAACCACTTCCTCAGCCATAAGATTAAACTCCACGTTACTACAGACAGTATACACAGTCTCACAATTATGATCAAAGTTCGATTTATTTTATCGGCGTTATACATCGGTACGGAACCATCCAAATGCAGCTCATCCTCTCAAACCACCTCAGTGGAACACGGCACGGAACCAACGGTCTGCCTACAGCACGGTACGAAACCACTCATATCACTCTTCGCATCAAAATTGGACCACAGTACAGACTTAAAACATTTGACTCACCAGATAACTACAATGTTTACCCAAAGCTTCAGTGCAGTCCTGCCCCCGAGCCAAGACTGTACCAGCAGTGAACGCCAGGCTCTGGCCGTCCAGGTTGCACACCTCCAGCATGCCGCTATCGCCCTCTAAAACCATAGCCTTAATGATGTTCGCCAGTCCTGAAAAGTTGTAGTACCGCGGTTTGAACATAGCTCCACCAGTAGAGCCTTCGATCTTTACGGCGATCATAGTGGCCTTATCAGTGCCCAGTTTTACACCTTCTTCTGTGTCTTACACTCACTTGACATCTCCTACACAATACCAATTCATCATAGAAAATCTCTCGGCGCACTAGCAGTTACAGCATAAGCCTACATCATAAGCCTACAACATAAGCCTACAGCATAAGCCTACTGCACAAGCCTACTGCACAAGCCTACTGCACAAGCCTACTGCACAAGCCTACTGCACAAGCCTACTGCACAAGCCTACTGCACAATCCTACTGCACAAACCTACTGCACAAGCCTACTGCACAAGCCTACTGCACAAGCCTACTGCACAAGCCTACTGCACAAGCCTACTGCACAAGCCTACTGCATAAGCCTACTGCATAATCGAAAACTCAAAACATTTAGCACAATCATAGTTATCTAATCGATTGTACCACCCACGGTCTGTACCATCCAACCGAGCTTGCACATGATATGCGCTTCTTATCCTCATCCCAGCTGTAGATATCTCATGATTGATTTATGTGATCACATAGTTTGCTGTCTCTCCTATCAAGTAAATATTGGTTCACCATACCTTGTCTCTTGTCCGTTACCAATTTTTCTAACGCGGGGAATGGGCTTGGGTTATCAGATGAGCGGTCAGCGTCTGCCATCTTGTCGCCTTGGCGTAGCGCACGACCTCGCTTTGCTGCTCGCATGGTAGGATCCTCGTCGCCACTGCTCTCTGACACGTTGCGTTGTCAGGTCCTCTTAATCTTTATCCCACTTCTGAAACTATTACACATCAAGGTTAGCGTGATAATATAAAATAAACAATTACCAGTGATTGTCATAATCAATTTATTATTTAACCCGCACAACATTAGCTAGCGACATATTTCATTATCTATACACAAAGTTACATTAACAGCACACACGGGTTTGCACTAATCCGACATTGATGAGGTTTAACAGTACTATGAGCCATTTATGCTATTAGGCTATCTGCCACACCACATAACCTAAAAGTTCTAGGCTGCAACGAAATATGAATCACTTATTATGCACTAATTATCACTTCACTGAAACAATGCACTTAACTTAAATTTACACGTAGTCTGGGCAGCAGAGCGACTCAGAAATTAGACCAGGCAGGCGCCAGGGTCAGGAACAGAAGCACGGAGACGGTGTGGGGCAACCCACACAGCACACACGACGATCACTGAACATGACGACGATCGCAGACCGAATGAGAGCGGCCCGCCTGCCGCACGGTGTTTTAATAGTTGCGCGCAAAATGGCGCCACGTGCACTGCCGACGTCATCCGGTCAATGGCGATTCTTTTTAGGTGTAACACGTGGTTTATTGCTGATTCGCGATAATGGCGATCAGGAAAAGATTTTTGTTTTTTCAACTAATGCGGCTCGAAGAATTATGAAAGTCAGTAAAAGGGCGTACTTTGGTGATGGTACATTCAAGGTAACTCCGAAACCTTTTTACCAGTTTTACGTTATCCATCTAGACATTGATTCTGACAAAAAATACACAAATGTCGCTCCTGTGATATATTCGCTGCTGCCGAACAAAACAGAACAGACATAATCGATTATTTACAATCATGAAACAACATTTTGAAATTGAAATCAAGACGTTCAAATGCGATTATGAAAGTGCTCAGATTAATGCCATGTCTAAAGTTATTCCCAACGCTAAAATCAGTGGATGTTACCACCATTTCAATGACGTGGTGTGGAAATATTCCAAAAAAATTAAATTAAATACTACTTCAGAAGGACGAAATGTGACTAGGATGGCAGCAATGTTTCCATTATTACCTGCGAATTACATACCCGCTGCGTGGCGGAACATTTTAGATAATTCTCCAAACAGTGAAGAAATGAACCGTTTTCGCCACTACTTTGAAAGACAGTGGTTTCCAAAGTTATCAGCATCCGTTATAAGCTGTGCGGGGCAGCGACATCGCACTACAAATGCGTTAGAGTCATGGCACCGACGTCTAAACGGACGAATCGGAAAAACATATACTTTGTACTATTTTTTGTTTAAGCTCCGAAAAGAAACAAAATACTCAGACCACCGCATAACAGATTCCCTGTTTAAGAAATTGCGTAATAAAAGGAGGCTGCGAGATATAATTTTTGATCAGAAGTATGGCAAATTTTTAAACACATTGCTTCGCAATGAACTGGACATACCCAGATTTATGAAAAAAAAAAATCTTGCGACTGTCCTTGTTTAAATAATGCGTTTAGTAAATGATTGTATATGATTGTTTTTTTCACTAAAACCCGTTTCATAATAAATATGTAAATAAATATGGTAAGATGATTCACTGATTGGAGACTTTTTTATTTATTGCCTTTTAAGGGACTATTTATATTTTTTCATAAAGGACTACCTACAACCTAACCTGATGATAATTGACGATGAGGCCGAAGGTGAAGCACGCGGACGGACATATTTTTTTCTGGCGGGAAAATGCCTAACACATACCGCACCATTTAAAATCCGTATTTTCAGATAAATTTGAGAAGTTGTCTTTGTGAGTTGTAATTTTGAAAAGTTGTCATTTTGAGAAGTTGACATTTTGAGAAGTTGTCATTTTAAAAAGTTGCCATTTTGAGAAGTTGTCTTTTTGAGAAGTTGTCATTTTAAGAAGTTGTCATTACGAGAAGTTATAGTTTTGCGAGCGGTTGGCATTTTGCGAAGTTAACATTATGCGCTGTAACGATTTGATGGCGTAGTGACGGACTTTTCATTCGCCATGATACATGGTATATGCAAAGCATTCAATTGCTGCAATATTTCTAAATATTTAGATCACTGTTACAAAATTCTTACAAAATAATGACTGTTCAACCAACCATAACATTGTGCCAATATTCTTATGTTGTGCACATGTCACAAAAATGATGTGATCAGATCTCAAAAACATGTACTCTTCTAAAGAGACACTTAATATGAAAGCCATACTGGCCAAAATGTTATTGTGTGAAAGTTTGAAGGAGCTAGATGGTTTTATAAAAAGTAAGAAAACGAAAATTTGGCGACTCAAACGGCCTTGTCAGATTTAAAAGAAAATCGCATTTGGCTAGTGACAATATAAATGCACCGGAAGAATATGAAGAACTACACATCGAGGATACCGGGTCGTTGTATTCTTCCGGCCCTTTTTATACAAGATTTAATAATTTAATAAAGAGCATTGAAAAGGAACCACGTCTTTACGTGGTCTCTTTAGACCGACAAGCAAAATGTTTCTTTAACGTTGAAATGTGGGATAACAAAAAAAGCACCTGGGCCAGTGCAGTGTCTGGGGCAGTGCCCGGGGCCCCCAAGCTCAAGGGGGCCCCCAAGCTTAAGGGGGCCCCTGGCCAGTCAAGTCAACCTCGAATCGAACTTACCTCGCGAACGTTTTTCCCAATTCAGAACATTTATGACATGCAACATAGCATTAAGCATGGCAACTCAGGTCACGGTTGCATGAGATCACAGACCTAAGTATTTGGTATACTTTTCAACTTGATCTGTACACGCGTTTCTGAGAAAAAGTTCTTGACAGACAGACGGACAACAAAGTGACCCTATAATATCGTTTTCCTCTTTAGGTACGGAACCCTAAAGATGAAGTGCGAAAATGTTCTATAATGTTCTTATTTGCAATAAATATATTTGAATTTTGAATTAAAATTTTGGAGCGGTTGTTTGGGCCCCAAACTTTAGGGCCCCAGGTCACGTAGCTTCGCCACTGCTCAAACGGTCTTGTCAGATTTAAAAAAATCGCATTTGGCTAGTGACAATATAAATGCACCGGAAGAATATGAAGAACTACACAACGAGGATACCGGGTCGTTGTATTCTTCCAGCCCTTTTTATACAAGATTTAATAATTTAATAAAGAGCATTGAAAAGGAACCACACAAAGATACCGACAAGCAAAATATTTTTTTTAACGTTTTTGTCGGTATTTGCCGTTTTTTCTATGTTAACTGAAGTGCATGACACGGGCAGCGTTTTTAAGCTATTGGCTAACTTTAGACTATACTGGAAGCGCACAAACAATGGCCAGCATTTGATGGCGTAGTGACGGACTTCCCATTCGCCATGATACATGGTACATACAAAGCATTCAATTGCTGCAATATTTCTAAATATTTAGATCACTGTTACAAAATTCTTACTTATAATGACTGTTCAACCAACCATAACATTGTGCCAATATTCCTATGTTGTGCACATTTCACAAAAATTATGTGTTTAGATCATAACAACATGTAATCTTCTAAAGAGACATTTAATATAATGACCAGCTCGGCCACCATGGACTGTCGTGCAGCAGAAGTGCAGGCCGTATTCCCAGACACGCCGATCTTAACGATATCATCCGTCGGACCCTTGCCACCGCCGGAGCGCCGGCCGTTCTAGAACCGAACGGTCTGGCGCGCGACGATGGCAAGAGGCCTGACGGCATGACTCTCATGCCCTGGACGATGGGACGGCCTTTGGTATGGAATGCTACTTGCGTCGATACCCTAGCGCCGTCCCGTCTTCCAGGGACTGTTAATAAGGTCGCCTATGCGGCAGAATCTGCTGAAAACCTCAAACGGCGCAAATACGCAGGCCTCGGCGATTATTACGTATTTGAGCCGTTTGGGGTTGAGACGCTGGGACCATGGGGGCCGGGAGCACACCGCCTAATGAAACAAATTTCACGGCGCCTGGTCGAGGCCACGCGTGACCAAAGGGCTGGCGGCTACCTTGCCCAACGGGTCAGCCTCGCTATACAGCGGGGCACCGCCGCCAGCCTTTTGGGCATATTGCCAATTGTGGGGGACTTGGCGCAGGGTTTTTTTAAATATTTTTTTTTTTGTTTTGTACATTTGTAGGTTGTTACTTTAAATAGTTTAGTTTTAATTTTTTTTTTCAACATATAATATGTATATAATAAATAAATGGATTATGAAAAAAAAGTTTATAAAAATGTATAATGAAAAACATACTGGCCAAAATGTTATTGTGCGAAAGTTTGAAGGAGCTAGATGGTTTTATAAAAAGTGCGAAAACGAAAATTTGGCGACTTTAACGGCCTTGTCAGATTTAAAAGAAAATCGCATCTGGCTAGTGACAATAGTGTAAATGCACCGGAAGAATATGAAGAACTACACAACGAGGATACCGGGTCGTTGTATTCTTCCGGCCCTTTTTATACAAGATTTAATAATTTAATAAAGAGCATTGAAAAGGAACCACGTAAAGAGACCGGACAAGCAAAATGTTTTATTTAACGCTGAAATGTGGGATCATTAAAAAAAGTGTCTGTGGCTTGCGCCCATGTGGTATAATTTACTAAAGGCTGATAGAAGTAGCAACGCGGTTGTCGAAAACTATTTCGGCAACCTGAAGCCGTCCGCTGGTTGATGGCGTGAAGTCTGTGGCGTGAAAATACGGGTTTTGGTTGTGATTCTGATATAGAATATGATATTGTCACAGGTGGGTTTAGATTTAGGCTTAGATTTGGAGGTCACGACAGAATCCTGACACACAGAAACATGTACCTGAGTGTTTCACTTTACTTTACAGATTATTTTATGTTAAACCTCACTTCCATTAAACCGTGTTTTTGTCCCTTTAAAAACGTTGAGTGATAGAGAGACCTAAGACTTAAATGGTGCACTAATTTTGAATCGCGTTTATGGCTAACATAAACGTAAATTATTCTAATAGATTAGGAGATAGCTCCCAAGGAATAAATGTTGTCAGTACTTACTTATCTTAAAACAAATAAAATACACCTAGTTACCGGAAAATAGGTCATTAAGTAAATATGAATCATTTTGTTTAACAATAAAGCTTAAACTATGAGTAACAGCGCTAAGCAACGAGATTGTAAAAGATAATTTATTTTATAACCTGACAGATATACTTTATCTATCAAGATCACAGTACTTATCAAACAAAATGCTCAGTAAACATGTCTGGAAAATAGGGTTAAAAACCTAGGAGACATTAAAACTACGTGTAAATCCACTATCACTACTACAATAGTACCACTACCATGAGTCTGTTGTTATAGTAGGTAGCCTTGCTCGCTAACGACTATGTATCGTTAGCTTACACCTAAGCATTCAAAAGCACAAATTACTTATTGTGTAAACAAGTGATAGTTTATTACCTGTATTTGTAGTTAGTTCCTTAGCGTTAGAGCCCTAACTCATCGGGTCGCCACGACGACGTCGCCAGCTACGTAGCCAGACAAAATGCTGACGTTGCCAAACCGTCGCCAAGTGAATTAGTTGTTATACATTTCAATATGAATTATTATGATATGCTGGCCACGTCGTCGTGGCGACCCGGTGAGACTCACCATGGAGCGTAAAGCATATCTTAATGGGGATAGGTTTCCGTCCTTATTTGTAAATTTTACTCTTATACGTCGAAATGCGATAAATGTGAGCTAAATAAAGCAAACATACGCTTTGTATACTTTTATTAATTTAAGTAGGTAATATTATTTAAACCAAATTTATCAATATTTTAAAGTATTTAATAGGTATAACCTGAAAAGCCTTAATTATATAACATGTTACGTGGACCTAGGAATGAAAATGTACACTGGAAATAAAGTTGTAATGCTCCTTTGTGAAATAAAGATAGCTACAAGATTAGTGATTGGTGCGAATTTAGTTCCACCACTGCCCGTTAGGGGCGCAATAGAAACCCACCAATCACGAACTTATAGTTACCGTAAAACGTACCTACAACAATTAACGCGAACTCATGGTAGTGGTAGAGATCCGTAAAAGTATAATTATGAGCAATAAAACATACCTATCTACGTCGTGGTAAATACATTTTCACATGTCATTTTATGTAGCATTTGTTCGTGTTTGGTCATTTTATGAACACAAAATTGTTAGTTACGGGCTACATTATTATTTATATGTGGAGTCAAATCTTATTTTTACCCAACTGGTGCAATGAGAACGGCAATGTTTTTCCTAAGTATGTATGTATTCATCTGTCGGGGCGGCTCGTGGAGTCCACACATGACCAAAATACTGGCCTGTAATCAGCTTGGCTATTCAGAGGGGAAATGCCGCCAGCATTTTGGGCACGTTGCCGGACAACGGGGATCGGTTGAACTATCTGTAATTCAAGAAGCCATAGTTCAACCGACCTATTTTGTACAAATTGTTTTATTTTAGTTTAGATATATATTTAGTACCTTTATTTTTAGTTCAATAGTTTGCATATTGTAGTTATTTGAATAAATACTTATGATAGTTCAGACGGATGATGTATAAGGTAATCTTACATAACTCTTGATCATGAGATTGATATAGTACACTTTTTTATGCCAAAAAAATCCGTTTTCTTCTTCCTGTTTGTCTGTCCGTTCCAGTGTGACCTTCCTGAGGATTGCAGTAGATGGAAGTCCATCGTCTCTGCCTCTACGGGAGATAGGCGTGAGTTTAAGTAGGTACCTAGTATGTTTAATAGGTACAACATATAAGCTAGGTAGGTACCTATACATACAACGTACGTAAGTAAATATTTGGCTAATTTCATACAAACGTGAACAAACATCTTGATTCAATCGTGACGTCGGTTTTTAGATTAGACTTCACAGACGTCACTAAACTGCCAATTATTTTAATTTAGATAAACTTTTATTTGTAATTTGATGTAATAACACAACACAGAATAATACGACTGATACGATTTGAACTCTTTTAGCAGACTATTACATATATTACAACTAACAAAGTTCAGTGTTTCATTGAGAGTATTTTAGTAGGTCTTAACACCATTGATCTCCTATAAACAACTAGATACACAAAGGTCTTACTAAAACAATTTAAAAAACGTCCAAATAAGGGTTCATTTTTAACGTCGAAATAATGTCCAATAAAGCAAATGAGGGTCCATTCATCCGTTTGGACCTTCTTTGCGCTCGCAATAATTATAACAACACTTAAGATAATTATCATTTTATGAGATCAGATATTTGTTTCAATTTAACCAACCGGTAGGATTAAATTGGACCACGCGGTTGGTAATTTGGACTTAGAGAAAACTTACCTATAAAACTAAACAAAAACACTTTTAAGAAAAATATCTATCGTACTACAAACAACAACGATAGAAAATCTAACTTTGACGAAAAACACTTTAAAAAAACAGTCAAAATTCGAATAAGTTTCGAAAATATTAATTCAGACAATCATCAATTGTGTGGTCCATTTAAGCAAACTGTTTACTCGCATAAAAAAAACAAATTTGACAAGAACATAACCTATCTAAGCCGGCTAATGTTTATCACCAGTTAATTGTTAATTAATAACGAATCTCAATTAAAAATATAAATATAGAAAGCTTAACTTTGCCTTAATTACACCACTAGCAAAGAACACCAAAAATTTACATTAAAAACAATGAAATTCGTTTTTCGTTAATGACAACTACTCGCGCTGTTTTATGAGAAATCCAAAATGGCCGATGTGTAGTGAAGTTAGTTGATGGTCGTTTGGTGTTGCCAATTAGAAAATCAATAAACTACTAAACTGTTATTTGATGGTGGTCCAATTTAACGAATGGTCCAATATACCAAACCGGGGAAGGTTTGGTATATTGGACCATTCGTTAGAATGAATCTAGTTGTTTATAGGAGATAAATGCTTAACACACATAAATAAAGGTGTACAGGAGAGTTTTCAAAGTTGAGTTTCTCAAAAATTACTACTAGACTGAAATGATAGGTGTGTACACACGAAAACAGAGATAAGTATAACAGGCGACATCAATAAGGTTGAGATTTTCTCAAGAACTATTGACCGATTGCAAAAATTCTTTTATTAGTAGATACTCGTAGTTTAAAATACACACTGTGTAATTGTAAAGAATTTTCAAAAAAAGTTGTTTTTTTGGAGAAAGTCTCCTTAAAAACTCTCATGTACTTACACCTTTCTTTGTCTTCGACTGTACCTACCTTGATTGTTGAAAAAGTACAGTGTCATTTCTTTATTTTTCTTCGGCAAAATCTGAATAATAAATACCTACCCCAAAAGTGGGACTTAGGTATTTTATTTAATACACTTAAAGTAAAGAGTTCCATAGTTGAAATAACAACTTGTATTGGGTGACATCACTCCGTCGCTAAAAACAATAGAAAAACGTCTTATAAAGACTCAAGCGCATACAAAACCGGAGAGAACTTGACAGATTAGTAATCGTTGGTATTCAGGTGAAGGACGGTTACATCACCCGCTCACCTACTTTATAAGGTTCCGTGGAGACTTCGTAAGGAAAATATCGATTTGGTTGGGTCACGTAGTTCATAATAACATTACGTAAGGTAAACAAACCAAACTGTAGGTATAGTCGAAGCCAGAGATAAGTATACAGGGGGCCTCAATAAGGTTGAGATTTTCTCGAAACTACTGGACCGATTTTAATAATTATTTTACAGTTACAGTTACATAGTTTTAACTTTTATCTATCAAACAGTGAAATAATTTTTGCAATAGGTCAAGTAGTTTTTCTCAACCTTAAAAACTCTCCTGTACACCTTTCTCTGTGTTCCACCGTACTACAATATAATATTATGATGGTAATGATGAGGCCACGAACGGGTAAACGTTGTGTGGGACGCCCCCCGACCAGATGGAGGGATGACCTTCGCAAGATGGCTGGCAGGGACTGGATGCAGAAGGCCGAGAGTAGGGTTGAGTGGCGCGCTTTGGGAGAGGCCTACGTCCAGCAGTGGACTGATACGGGCTGATGATGAATGATGTTATACTGTTCCTCATACAGAATAGCTTCTATACCTACTCTGGATGAATATTTCGATTATGACAAATCTACTTAAAAAAATATTATCAGTATTAACTACCAGGTAACATAGATCTACTGACTTTGTGACTAAGCTATTTAATGCGATTTAACTTCAATCGAATTTAATTTATTTATTGTAATTTATATTAAATTGGAAGGAGAAAATTGATAATAAAATGTAAAACTATTATATTAAGTTTGTTTGTTTGTTTGTTTGTTTGTTTGTTTGTATACACTTTATTGTACAATTTTTTACAGAAATAACACTGGACAAATTACAGACAGAGACTAAATCAGTACAAAGGCGGACTTATCCCGCTCAGGGGATTTCTTCCAGTCAACCTTTGAATAGTTGATAAAAGCATTTGTAAGCGGGTGTCGCTATTCATAATACATTATACAAGACAATAATATTTAAATAAATACACATGTGAACAATTAACAAAAGTGCATAACATCAATAAGTTGTAGTGCTCTTGCAGGGTTCGTGTGAGAGTCAATAATAATGTAACACCATGTATATGTACCTCATGATGAAGCAATAAATTGATTTGATATATATTTTTATCCAACTGGGCAAGAAGGAGGGTTATTTTATCGAGTATTGTGTAGGTATGTCTAATTATTTGTGCCGCCCTGCAGCCTAAACGGCTTGATGTGTCGTTAGAATCGTCTTGAGGGTCGTAGAACAAAAGTTGTTTAGTTACCGATACTGAACACCCTCCCTATCCGGCTATCTGTTACACCCTGTATAATCCGCGCTCAAAGATTTCTACAAGTGAATGTGTACAATCGGTCAAGTAATTCTTGAGAAAATCTCAACCTAAAGCAGAAAAAAATAACACGCGCACACACATACACATTTTTTACTCACTCAGCATGCCTAAGTTAAGATTAATTTGTTAAACTTACCTCATGTTTTATTTTCTTTTTTCATTACCAATGCTTGCTGTTTCGGAACCGATGTACCAGTTTTAAGTTAACTAGACCTAAGAAAGAGTGGGCCCTTCTGACACAGGCGAATTTTTAATTTGACTACTAGGAGGTACCTTATTTTTGTATCATTTATATGCTGGTGTTTTTGAAAATAAAATTTTATTTTATTTAAATGCTACATTTACCGTTTCTTCCAAAACGATGAATTAATCCATAGTAAGGAAATCTACATGTCTGAAAAAGGTGAGTGCGTAATGCAAGTTCGATCTACAATTGTTCGATGAATGTTTGATCGACAGAACGATTAATCGAAGAATTGCAGTTCGAAAGAACTTTTGTGCGACGAACGTTTATTCGAAAGCATGATTTACCGAAGAACTGCTGTTCGACTGAACTCTTGTGCGACGAACGTTTGTTCGAAAGCATGATTTATCGAAGAACTGCTGTTCGAAGAACTTTTGATAGATGAACGTTCGGGGGAAGCAGCCCACTACCAGAGGTCATCAGATTAAAAATAAAATTAAAAAAAACAGAGCTTGAGTGGTAAAAAAAAACACCGACTTATGATGGAAATAAAAATTACGAATTAAAATGTTTAATTCAATGATGATTTGTTGATTATAATAAACAGAACAGATAAATGTATACGTAATTATTTTTTCAAATATTTTGATTAGCAAATTCACTGTCTGTGCCATACTTCTGTGCAAGTCCTGCTAGCTCCACATGTCTCCAAATACTTTGACACAGATGGAAAAAACAATACTTTTGTTGGCTCTTTGGGAATGCTTTCTTTATTGCATTTCTTGCAGAAACTTCAAAATCTGTCAAAACTGTAATAGGATTCAAGATGATTCCATACTCATTTTTGGCATGTGTTTAATCAATTCTAGAAATATGTAATAACAGTTCTCTGTTTTATGGCTCAATAGGCCGAATACCAAGGGCATGGTTTTTATAACACCGCCCGTTTGACCTACAACGGTAAAACTTCATGAAGTTCATGAATGGCCTCGCATATATTTGTTATTTGAAAAAATAATTACGTATACATTTATCTGTTCTGTTTATTATAATCAACAAATCATCATCGAATTAAACATTTTAATTCGTAATTTTTATTTCCATCATAAGTCGGTGTTTTTTTTGCCAGTCAAGCTCTGTTTTTTTTAAATTTTTTTGAGTATTTTTGTTAATTATATTGCTAAAATATTATGTATGATTAAACTATGTGTCACTTTACTATTACATTTTATTTTTAATCTGATGACCTCTGGTAGTGGACTGCTTCCCCCGAACGTTCATCTATCAAAAGTTCTTCGAACAGCAGTTCTTCGATAAATCATGCTTTCGAACAAACGTTCGTCGCACAAGAGTTCAGTCGAACAGCAGTTCTTCGGTAAATCATGCTTTCGAACAAACGTTCGTCGCACAAAAGTTCTTTCGAACTGCAATTCTTCGATTAATCGTTCTGTCGATCAAACATTCATCGAACAATTGTAGATCGAACTTGCATTACGCACTCAAATCGATTGACAGACAGTCAGACGGACAACAAAGTGATCCTATAAGGGTTCCTTTTTCCTCTTGAGGTACGGAACCCTAATAATACAAGACATATTCAATCCAATAATCTGCACTAGGCCCGCGTGGTGGATAATGACCCGTCCTCCCTCGATGTAAGGGCTAGCGTACAACAGAACGGCGCCGGCGGACGACGCTGTGTACGACGCCGTGTACCGCGCCAGTGGACGGCGCCGTCCGCCGGCACGAATGTTGTCCGCCTGTGACCGGCGGCGGCCGACATCGTGCACCGGTAGCCGGGGTCGGCAGACGCCGCGCCGCCGTGGCACGCCAAGTCATGCGACGGCACGGCGCCGCGCCGTGACGTTGTACGCCGGCCCTAAGGGGTTGTCTCTCCCTCCGGTGGCGTGGGGCGGTGACAATGAATGAAAATAAAATAAATGACCGTGCGCCTCAGAGGCAATCATTCTATTCTACATTTCTATTTCTATTGTACGCTAACAGCAGATCAAGTGTAACACTTTGGACCGTTCTTATTATCTGCGTCGTAAGATTTAAAATCGTACTGCAACCATTGATCTGCTGTTGTCCGTATGTGTGAGTATTATGCCGATGATGATGAGTCGCAAAAACATGGAACAATTGTTTGTTCTCAGATTTACGTCACCTTTGCATCATCATTGTTTGTATTTAACGGCGTGCTCGTCATTTTACTATGTTTAAAAATTATAGGGTCATTGGAGTCTACTCAAATTGTATAGGAATTAAAGATAACTCCGAAAACTACTTGACCGATTATAAAAAAATATTTCACAGTTAGATAGATAAATGTTAAAACTATGTAGCTGTAAAAAAATTATTAAAATCGGTCAAGTAGTTCTTGAGAAAATATCAACCATATTGGCATTGGAAAGATAGAACTCCTCAGAAAAGCTATTGAATGTGTATCATTCAATAGCTTTTCTGAGGAGTTCTATCTTTCTTTCTCTTGTGGTAGTCATTATTACATTAGCTATAAAATAGCTACCGATTAAATTGAGTGCCTAGATTATTCTTAAATAAGAAGAAAATATACGAATTTTTAAAATAAATGTTTGTGTAATAATAAACCTTTTTCAATTTATAAAAAATTTCATTTTAATTGTAGGAATGAAATATTATTTCAGTTTTATAAAAAATTTAAATTGTTTTTCGGACACGTTTTAAAGGTCCATTTCCATAAGAAAAAAAAGGAATTTTATAAAATATTATTCTGCATAAACATATTGTAATGTTAATAATTCACAATTTATTTTTCAAGCAGTTAAGTTTGATTTAAGTTACATACCATTTCGTAGGGGAGAGAAATAAAGAAGAAATATTATAATCACATTGAAATTTTATTACTCTTAAAATACTAATTGCTTAGCAAAGAAATTATCCTTATCACATAATTGGTATCAAAATGCTTTGGTACAAACTTTTTGGTATCACATCACTAAAATCCTGGCACAATTGACTTTTTATCACTATGTCCGAGGAACAATTTGGAAGCAATTTTCTTGGGTCTTCTAAAAACCGTTCGGCCAACTTTAAGTTGCTGGCGGTCCATTTCCTCTAGCAGATTTCAGGAACCCGCCATCAGAGCCCGTCAGGAAACCCGAAAAGCGAATTCGAATTGCCGAAGCTTCATAACTTCATCCAATACGTTGCAGCCAATCAATCAAGGTTCCTCGTCCTCAGACAGCGAAGGCAGCGCCAGCTGCCGTCGCATCCTCTCTCTCCTTTGCGGAGAAACTGACTTCTGTCTTCTCAATTCCGTGTGGAGAACATAGCTTTTTTTTTCTTGCACGAAGGTTTCTTCGGATTCGTCTTCCACGAGAGCTGGGAGGGCGGTGCGTTGTTTCTGCCTACGCGGGCAGTCTGCGCAGTTCATTTCGCGGCGATTCTTTGCAACATAAGCGCCGGCGAAGACGGTCGCGACAGTTTCCAGTTTCATCACCATTGTAACTAGAGTTGTAAGTTGTAAGGCTTGTTAAAATACGTAGCGTTCGCAACGATTGCTCAGAGCGAAGTGCGGGAGGGCGCAGCGGCACTCGTATTTATAGTCTCGCCGTGTTTACGATTTGGGTCTGTGTGCTATCTCGCGTCAGAGTCGAGGCACAGTACATTATTGCAAGCAGTAAACAAACTTGTGACAACGAGAAAAATGTCTGAGGCCCACTTGGAATTAAACCACAGAGTACAGACCCGTTTCTCAAGCGCTAACCTTATCGCAAGTTGCCCCGAGTTGGTCTCGAGTTTATTTACGTTAATGTGGGGTAAATCTTATTTAGATCCTAGGGAAGAACAGGATTACAAGGATTTTTAAAGTACCTACTCCCATGTAAGTATGCCGACTCAGGTAGAGTTCTAGATGCGCTTCGCCAGAAGTTCTGACACCTTTCCCAATGCCACATAGGAGGTCAAAAGTCTTTGGCGACCTGTGACGGCTTCGGTTTCAGACTTCAGTCGCGTTCGCAAGTGACCCTGATAACATCGCCGCATGCATCATCTCCTACCACATGCAGATATTGCCGCTAGCACTTTTCAACAGAAAATAAAGAAGGGCTCAAAAAAGTTGAGATTTTCTCAAGAACCATTGCACTTAGCCTATTGTAAAAATTCTTACCAGTAGATAATTTAGAGTAAGTACACACGTTTACATTGAATTTGAAGAATTTTCAAAAATCAGTCTAGTATTTTTTGAGAAAATCCTTCCGTACACCTTTCTCTGTGTTAAATCATTATTATTACCTGTGCTCATGCAATACATATCTTTGGCTTTGACTTCATACTAATAGAGCTATTTTCGCAGACTACTGTTGCCTCTGGGTCAGTCGTGCGTGACTGTAAAAAATACTTGCATTTGCCCCTCTATATTTAGGGCGTGCATGGCGCTAACGTATGTTTTACCAATTTAGCTTAATTTAATTTAATTTAGTCTGTGCTATTTTAGTTTAGTTTATTATTACATAAGTACTATTTTGATTAGAAGACATACAATAACTTTGTAATTAAGCATATTGAATTCTTCTGGAAATAAACATTATTTCATTTCATTAGACATAGTAAGTTTTAGAAAACTTCCGGCAGCAAATCTTCTGAATTTTATTATTTCTCTTAGTTACTGCTTGTAATTGGTACTGTGATTGAGTTATATCGTATTATAGGGTACGCTCACTTGGCGTCACGAGGTGTTATAGCGTAGGCACCTGTGGGTATAGCCGAGAACAATAGGAATTGGCGGATATCGAGACGGAAATCCGTTTTTAATGGAACAGGGAGATATTGTTTTTCTCTCTAGTTCTCTATACATCAATGGTAACATACTATTTCAATTCATGTGACTCTGACAATAAGGGTTATAATATGAAATAAAAGTGATGGGTTCAGAATGTATAGGGAAATCCGAGTTTCCTATGAATGAAAACTCGGATTTCCCTAACAATACAGATTGTTTTGAGTTTTACTGCTTTATGGCCTGATTGTTGGGTGGTTTTGCCAAAACAAACGAAAATGTGCGCATGCATTTGTGATATTTCTGATATACCTATGATAATGCATTCTTTGATTGTACAGTCAACAACGCGACGGTAATACGTTCTACATTGCTTGTAGTTTAATGTGCGGTCGACTGTACCTACGTTGAGTACTTATATTTGACTGATTTTAATATTATTTGTTATTACATCAAAGTCATATCAATCTGAAGATAGATCTGAAATTAGTTGTCCGATATTTTAATTAACACCATAGATATTAAAGGTTGCAAAAATGGTATTATTGTTATTTATTTTATTAATGGACTCGACAGTTCGTCATTTGCCAATGTCATGTTATAGAAAATTCAATATGTAATAGTCTTCTATCTTCCTCCAGGGGAGTCGCACTAGCGTCTTCACCCTGGGTAGCCGCGTCTTCATGTCTTCATCCAGAGGAGACGCCGTAGCGTCATCACTCTGGACGAAGCAGCTCGACAGTCACGTTCACTCCCGAGCTTGTAGCGGGAACTCTTGATAAAAGCTTGAAACCCCAGATCTTGCTCAAATTATCCAACAAAATCACCATACTGTCACTCGAGAACATTTACTGATTAATTTAACGTGATATTACTCTCAAAATAACCACTGCAGACAATTAAAACAAAAATTATCAAATAATTTTGCAACCGTCGTTTCCCGCCATTTTCAAGAGAACCGCAAAAATGGTATCTCTTAGCTACGCGCGCTCTTAGCAAAAAAAAAATGCTGAACAGTTGCTTAATTTGAGATGTACCAAAAATTTGCTGGCTGTACCAAAGATGTTTTTCGCTACCAACTTAAGTTCGTAAACTGTGACGTTAATTATATTGCCGTCTCTTTCGAACTTTCTAAGTACCTGCAATATTTTATTTTTAATCGGATTTCGATTTTGACGTGGGTAATGTAGGTAAAACGGATTATCCTAATGGCTAAATACCCAATACATCATTCTCGCGGACATTCAATCATTTCACGATGGATTGGTTTTCCCTTAGTTACCACCACCTATTAATTCATTGTTTTAATGTGATTTCATATCAAACTGGATTTTACTAATTTACGTAGAAGTATCGTAGTTTCGCATTAGGAAAAATTTAGAGCAATTAAATTGCTGACCAATTGTAAAACTTTGTAAATATTTAGAGTAACTTTTGTAATAGGTACTTACCTACATCGCGTACTTTGGTCACTTCACATAATCATAATTTTGAGCATTTTTAGGCAGTTAAAGTTATTATAGTATAATTAATAATAATAACTTTGAGAGTTATGTAATAATGCCTCATGTAAGTACTTACTACAAATGTCTTTATAGCGTAACATTTCACGGTGGCATGATGTCGCCGCTACTGCATGTTATATGAATTGTAGTACGGGAGCTACACAGGCAATTTATCTCTTTAAAAGTTCGTAACTGATTTGGAAAGACTTGCAAATAATAATAAAATTGCAGTGAATGAGAAAAAAAATGTCGGCTGAAACAAAAAATTTCGACAGTCAGGCGAAACGTGAAGTAATCATATTTGAGTTTGCTGTTTCATTTATTCGCTGACGTGCAAGCATATTGGACACATTTTCCCTCGAACGTAAAGTAAAATCTGACTGCACCTTGAATGACGTACATGTGACTCCGTGCGCGGAAATCAAGGTTTTGTTGACTTTTTCAGTGTCATTCCAGTCAGAATATTGTTTGAAAAAGTCAATGTAAGTAACCTTGCATGTGCAAAAAGTAAATACAATTAATGATATTGTTCAAAGGCCAACATTCAAGCAATTTAGCTGCATGATATGTTTCGATATATTTTTGGTATATCGATATGCTATCCATTGGGCTATATATATTGGCTAGTTCCTCCTTTATTTTATTGATATAGCATGTAAATAGTGAAGACATATTATCGTTTTTATAACCAGAGATCGGAATAGGTAGACTATAACTAAAATTCGAGGAACAGAGACAAAAATTGGAAACTTTCTTATGTCTACATTTTTTCCGGGACAATTTCGGGACACCACGTAATTAGATACATTAAAAAATTAATGTTATTTGTAATAGGCAGACCATATTTACCTGAGTTTAGTCATTTATAGTTTATCTATTCCGATTTATTATAGTTAGTGTGAATTATAGGCAGTGTGAATACAATATCTATTGTAATGTAATCAGACTGATGCACCAGTCTGCTCTTTGCCAATAAATTGTCCAACACAAGTTTAGAATATTGTTGATTAACGTGATTAAGTGTACCTAGTGTTCCTAAGATCTGACTAAATGAGTTATGAGTTATAACCCTAAAAATTCGAGTAGAAGACAAAATCAATTAGTTTAACAAAGGCTTTTTAAATGCTCAAATTCGTCGGTCAGCTCCCGGTCTCCTAAGCCGAGCTTGACCCGCTTAGGGCGTTGTGAAGCCAGTTAAGTGTAGACTAAGTAAATATAGCTCCTGGCTTCATAGCCTGCGGTTACGAACACAATAGTGGTTTACCATGCACTGGGTCGCATTATGCAGTTTGCTGGTCGATTCTATGAATTCTTAATGAGGAATGGATCCATATAAGATATACTCAGGTTATCTTAATGGATGTAAGTAATTAAATGGTATTTTTTATAACATTTGGTCAGCAAGAAAAAGAGCCTACCTATGTATTTAATTTCCTATGACTTCAATTTTAAGGCTGCCCAAAATCACATTACTTGCTGACCAATTTAGTTTTTTTTTGCCGACCACTAAAACATCTTATTATCATTTTTGCTGACAAAATATTTTCGTAGCTGATCAACTCATCTCTTTTAATTACTGGCCGTTTTTTGATAGCCATATCTTAATAGTGGTGGTGACAGATGGTGGTGGATCCCTCAGTCCTCTTATAATTGTCCCATCCCCGATGGAACCAAGATCATAATATTATGGAACACAAATTGTTCTAAAGGTCCACACTAAGTTTCTCAATAGTTTACAATTTCGCGAGACGCATTAAAAACTAACGATATTCCTAAATTGTAATGTCAAATCTAATTGAATATATATTATTCATTTATTCAACAAAAAACTAAAATTAACTTACAAAATAAATTAAAACTACCTAAAAAACTATTGAATATATTATAACTTCATAATAATGTAACTTTATCATACTCGTAATAGTTTTAATTTGATGATACGAGTACATACCTAACCTACGATATGGGTTAATAGTATCATGATAATTAGGTGTTGTTTTCCTGTTGTTATATTAACTCGTTATCGTTAATTGACTTTCTCTATAAGTATGGTAATAAAATGGTTATCAAATCAATACAAGTGTCCGGGTTATTATTTATTATTTGTCCGAAATGGGACGATGTACAGAATGAAAAGCCACAGTGGGGCGACCGCGACTTCCAATCGTTATCGCTTTCAATTTGACACATGGACGCTATACATTGCTGCTATGTTTTTGAAAGTTTTAACAAACGACAACGAAACGCAGCAATGTGTATCGTTAAAGTGTCAAAATGAAAACGATAACCATAACGATTGAAGTCGCGGTCACCTCCCAGGTCCCGACAACTGGCTATAAAATTGTTCGATTTTATAGAATAGGTAGGTATAGGTACCTACCTATTCTATTAGTTCTGTGCTATTTGTATTCTATTAGCTACTTGGTTACACTGAAATAAATGGACTTTATTTAAGTGCCTTTTTTCACTTGACCGACAATATTTTTACTAAATTGATCACAACATTAATTAATAAAGGTTAGTGTGATGGTCAGCCCCGATTTTTTTAGATTGTTTTAGGTCGTTTTTGAGTATTTTTACCTACCTACCTAGTTTTAATCATATTTTGTAAGTTTAGTTTAATAACATTAGTTTATGTTTTTCGATTATAGTAAAATATATGGTATCTACAATTAAAGCCATCTCGAATTCAAAGTTTACTGCAATAAAATTGATTTAGGGCAGATAGAAAGTGGACAAACTTTATTACGAGTATGTCTTGTTTATCTGTGCACTAGATGTGCTGTCGACTATACAAACAGACCTATTTCCCATAGAAATATAATCCATAGGATGTCTAGCTAGTCGTAATGACTGGTTTACTTAGCAAACAGTCTCGTGATGTGATGTGGGGCAAAATGTTTATTTTGGGCAATTTGTTTGTTTCAGTATTATCTCGCCTGTCTACGGTATGTTCAGTGTCTGTCTGCCAGTCTGCTTCTGTGTAACCATTGAACTACGTAGTTTTTCCGTAAGCATATCGGTACGTTGGGATTTTCTCATATGTTGCCGCGGTAGCAAGATATAACAAAATGTATGGTGAAAGAACTGTCGTCGCGCCTGCGTGAGGCTTCCGGCGACAGGCTGGTGCGTTCCTCGGCCAGCGCATAAGCCTGGCCATTCAGCGGGGGAACGTCGCCAGTATTCTAGGCACACTCCCACAGGGTGGGCAGAGTTTAAACGAAATTTTTTATTTGTAATATTTTTTATTTACCTACTATTTTTTTTTGTTAACCTATAAATTGTCCCACTGGTGGGCAAAAGTCTCCGACTATTGTATTATAATTATTATTGTTTATATAACTATTTTTATAATTAAGTAATTGATATATAGTGATGTAAAAAACAAAATGTATATGTAATTAGAGGTAGGTGTTGATATTATGACGAAAATTGATTAAGTAGGTATATTTGAAGACATTATTTTTTAGTGGCGGCGCTAGTAGGTAGGCTAATGCAGACCCTTAACCTACAAATTACTCCATTGCTGGGCAAAGGTCTTCCCTCTCTTCCTCCATCGATCCCTCGTCCATCCCTGTATTTAGTGAGATCGTCTCTCCACCTTCGCCAGGGTCTGTCCCGACGCCGCCGATCTTCCGGACCCCTAGCTTTTCGTTAACGCTAGTAGAATAGATAGAAAAAAGTATGGCAATCAACAGTTGATTTTTCGATAGCAACTGTCATTCCTATAAAGTTTTAACGAAAGTTTTTATTAAATTATCAAATTAATTTCATTAAATGGATTGTTTAGAGAACAGGATGTTGAGTAAATCAGTAATGCTATATACATACCTATTGGCATATATGTATATCGCTTCGGTTATTCGCTTTTGGTTCTTATATTCTATTCTATTTTTAAAAACTCCAATGAGACGGCACCATCTGGCGACACCTTCTGTCTCCAAGAGACGAAGAGAGAGTCAAGACAAATTAGCTTCCAGGGTACAAAGCTGGTCCGTCGTAGGTAGATTAGCTTTCCCCAATAAACAAAAATCAGTTTAATACATTTCCAAGAACCCCAGACGAAACATAATACAAAGAAGCCATCTCGTCAAAAAAATAAGATTAAATGGCGTCGTCAATCAAGCTGAACCGATTTACTCGGAAAATCGCGTTCAAGGAAAACACGGTCTCACAAGTTGGCTTCGGCCCAAGTGTATGACCACCTGCGGAGTAAGAAGTAAGACGGACATTAAGTAGTAAATAAACAGATAGGTAGGTAAATAGGTGGTAGATAGGTTCTTTGGGCACGTGTCTCGGCGTGGAGTTGAATCAATTGAGCGACTGGTGGTCCAGGGCAAGGTTGACGGTACCCGAGCGCGCGGCAGGTCGCCGACGCGATGGACGGACCAGATCAGGGCAACTGTGGCCGATCCCTTACACGTCTGCACCAGGAGGGCAGCCGTCAGAGACGAGTGGCGACGTGTTGTGAGGCGGGTCACTGCGACTGAAATGACGACCACGACCACTCTGCCAAGAGTGTAACGACTGAGAAGAAGAGGTAGGTAAATATTAGAGTGGATTCTGTATCACAAAAAATGCTGAAAGTGCCTCCCATGTGACACTGGCGGGCTGGCGTGAAAACGCGGGTTTGAATCTAGCTTAAAACGGAGAAAAGTTTTATCCAAACCATGTAGGTACCACCACGCCCGGGGAGCGTGTTGATTATGCCAGGCTCACCGCACTGAAGGGGCGGAATACCGACTAAACATCCTGGGGTGTTCCACCTCGTGCCATTATTGCCGAGCCACGGGAACTGCGAGACATCCGCGACGCCCAGAACCTGGCGATTCCATGGCAGTCTTTACAACAGACCTAAGGAAACGAAAATAAGATCAACAAAATTAGGGACGGTAGCGTAGCAATATCAATTTAAATACACATTCAGATTTTCGTCTCGCATAGCGTACATATAGAGACGCATGTAAAACGCAATTTCAATAAAAACATTTCAAGCTTTTGATGGGAAATCTTCTAAAGTTTATTTCCCTCCTGCGGGGGAAAGGCTGGGTAATGAATTTAAGAATCTTTACCCACTAAAACCCCTCTCCCAAGGCGCGCCACTCAACCCTTTTGCATCCAGTTCCTCAGCCATCTTCCGTAGGTCCCCACCATCTGCCCCCCTATTACCGTTCTCAAAACGATGAAATTATACCATGGCGCGCCAAACAGAGACGCCGCTACACCAATGCCATAGCACTGTCCCTTTCACGACCGCTATGTCATGGTATGATTTGATCATTTTGAGAACCGTAATATCCCTACTGGTCCCACACTATATTTAACGATTCGTGGTCTCCATTCGAGAACTCTTCTACCCAATGTCATTAGTGACATTTTCATCTGAGCATATCCATGCCTGAAAGAAATTAATTGGTCCGGGTTGTCGATCGATGGTAGTTGTTAGGCCATGTCAGATGTCTACGGGCGGCCTCAACAGCTCTGACATTGGTTTGCTCGTAAAACTACACGAGAAGAAAAATAGGACTTTATCAGGTAACCAGTTTTCTAGTAGGAAAAATATTTAGCTGTTACGTTCTCAGATAAGGGTTAACTGATCTGCCTCCCTATTACCGTTCTCAAAACGATGAAATTATACCATGTCATGGCGCGCCAAACAGAGACGCCGCTACACGAATGCAATAGCACTGTCCCTTTCACGGCCGCTATGACATGGTATGATTTGATCTTTTTGAGAACCGTAATAGTTTTACTGATTACTTTTATGTGATAAGTTTTTCTAATGAAACACTGTATTTAGGACAAACCCTAGCCTATGTATCAGCTCATCAAGTGTAACACTTTATTATCTGCATCATAAGAGTTGAAGTCGTACTACAAGTTGGTATGCTGTTGTTCGCCTACATTTTCCGTGGTACCTACCACGGAAGGGTCACTAGGTCATGTGTACTACAAACCCCGTTAGGCGACAAACCACCAGTTCATTTACAGTGAGGATACAATTAAAGGCATGCAAGCATGTCTTCATTCATAGGTCTGTCCACGCGTGACGGGTCACGGCCGTGGCTATTGTTCCTCTAATGAATGCTTTGCTCGCCTCGACTATAACCTCCTTGGTGCACACTGGAGAATAACAACATAGTATTGTGGTTCTCTTGAAAATGGCGGGAAACGACGGTTGCGAAATTATTTAATAATTTTCAGTTTAATGTCTACAGTGGGTGTTTTGTGTTTAATATCACGTTAAATTAATCAGAAAATGTTCGCGAATGACAGTATGGTGAAGTTATTGAAGAATTCAAGCAGGATCTGAAGTTTGGCGCCATGGTCAAGATTCCCACTACGAGCTCGGGAGTGAACGTGACTGTCGAGCTGCTTCGTCCAGAGTGATTGACGCTACGGCGTCTCCTCTGGATGAAGACATGAAGACGCGGCTACCCAGGGTGAAGACGCTACTGCGACTCCTCTGGAGGAAGATAGAAGACTATTATACTTACTTATATTGAATTTTCTGTAACATGACATTGGCAAATGATGAACTGTCGAGTCCATTAATAAAATAAATAAATAAAATAGTATTGATCGCTTGCATGTTGATTCCGCGGTAACGTCGCTAAATGAAACTTTTCTTCATGAGTTACGAGTTATTTTTACCCGACTGCGCAAGAAGGAGGGTTGTGTTTTTCGGGTGTATGTATGTAAGTGTGTATGTATAATCCTTTGGCACCTGCTGCAGCCTAAACGGCTTGTAGGATTTTAACATATGCGATCATGGGGTATCGTTAGATTCGTCTTTAATGTAGGAGTGACGGGTAGTCGGTAGGGTAATCGGTTTGTCCGTTCTTGAGTTATAAATAGTGTAACTATCACGACTTTCTTATATATATATGCCATCATTCTTATAACTTTGGTGTAGCTGTGTAGCCGTGTAGCAAACGGAAGCAGCATTTTAGACATGTCCGATGTTTTACTTTTAAAATGCGAAGAAGTATTTATACAAAAACGTGTCCTAAGAAACTAGCAATAACAAAACGACTTCAGAATTCCTTGGACATAAAGGTCATCTAGAACCACAGATTAAAGATATAAGTTTTCTATTCAAAACAGATAGGACACTAAGGAGAACGCATTATTTCCATAGCTTGTCAGTCAGCCCAACAAATCTGACAGATATCCGACCAATAGCAAGCCAGATATAGTGTTGGTCTTGTAAAAGCTTTTTGAAATCGATAATTAGGGATGTACTTATTATCGACTAGGTATCGATTTTATAATTTAATTTAATAAAAAGATAAATTCTATTTAGAACCGCTTAGTTTCTCTGATGTCAAGACGTCTACCTACATAATGTAGATATAGGTACGTATACTTATATGAAATGAAAATGCATTGTTATACTCGTATTATACGGCGCTGAGGTAACATTACTTCCACCCGAGACCGGCTGACCTAGATGTAAAATTATCTTTTCATGGATTCCACGTGCCGTGAACCTACACTGTTTTGTTACATCAGGTTAAAATCTGAATTTTTACATCTACGATAAAGGCAGACAAACATAGACAATATTGAGCACGAACTCAGCAGTATGAGCTCGCACTTGTATATTATAGAATAATTATTATTATCACTTATTACGATAAAGAATTTTTTTTTAATTTGGAGCAGTAGTGACGGTTACCGTTGACGGTGAGACTGGCCCACAAGTTCAAAGTTGCTCAGCGAGCTATGGAAAGAGCTTGGAATTTCTCTGTTAGATATAATAAGAAACGAGTATATCCGCCAGAAGACAAAAGTGGTTGACATTGCTCATAGAATCGGTAAACTGAGGCAGTGGGCTGGTCACATCTGTCGTAGAACCGATAACCGATGGGGTAGACGAGTTCTCGAATGGAGGCCACGACCGGGTAAATGTAGTGTGGGACGCCCCCCGACCAGATGGAGGAATGACCTTCGCAACATGGCTGGCAGGAACTGGATGCAGAGGGCCGAGAGTAGGGTTGAGTGGCGCGCTTTGGAACCTACGTCCAGCAGTGGACTGATACGGGCTGATGATGATGATGGAGCAGTAGTTTTTGGAATAATAATGGCGACTTCTGTAGTAGAGAGAGAATGGTCACACGAAAACAGAGATAAGTATACAGGGGGCCTGAATAAGGTTGAAATTTTCTCAAAAACCTCTGGACCGATTTTAAAATTTCTTTTACAGTTACACACTTTTGACTTTAATCTATCTAACAATTTTATAATTTTTTGCGATAGGTCAAGTACTTTTTAAGAAAATTTCAACCTTAGAAACTGTCCTTCGTCTCTACTACTCTACTCTCTATCTCTCTCTACGTGTATACCTACTAACTTTCCGAGTTCATTCCTTCTACCTACATAACACAATTTGAAAGCCTCTGGTGTATTTATTTGCGTATACAAAACACAAAGGATGTGCTGACGTAGGCGGGATTATTGTTAGTTCACACGTCAGCAGCATACAAAAATCTTATCGCGTTTTATCGGTTCACGTATAGCCGTGAAAATCCTGAATACGTAGGTGTAAATTTATAGATGGGGTGTAGATTTTTGATCAAATATATTTTAGTTTATATAAAAAATGTCCATATCTACGATTTTATTTTATATCAAAATGATACAAAACAAATTTTTGAGTTCATCATCATCAGTCTATTTATATTGCCCCACTGCTCGGGCACAGACCTTCCCTTGCATTGAGGTAGCTGGGGCCATTTCACGATTGGCGGATTTCACATGCCTTAGATTTGTTTCTTCTTCTACGGCATGCAGAATTTGGGTTCATTCTGGTACAATATTCGTCTGTTATATAATTATTAGGTAAAATATATACTTATATTCTTTGATAGTAGACATTGCAAAGCAATTGGTAGCAACTCCATTGTCTTTCCTAAATTTTAAACTAACTTTGACGGTTTTTTAAGTGTTTTGAACTATGGTGTATCGGGGCAAGCATTTAAGGAGGGCAATGTATTTCGGGTGTGTATTTGCGTAGCAGCGGATGTAAATTGTACTTTTCTCGACCTTTTATCCCCCCCCCCCCCCCCCCCCCCCTATATACACCCTGTTATCGACAATTGTTAATTATTGTACATTTTTATTTTATCACAAATATATGAATGTGTTTTACGTTTATCGGCGTGGTGCCACCCGCCGATTAGATACCACGATATTTATTTACATACACAACGAAAAAGCAATTGTTTACGTCAAACATTTAATCTCAGTACTCTAGTTTGATAATATTATTTATTCAAATAACTAAAAATATAAACTGACTTACTAAACTTACAATACTAAACTAAAAATAAAAGTACTTACTAAAATATAACTAAACTAAAATAAAACTATATGTACAAAATAGGTCGGTTGAACTATCTGAATGGCTTGCATTACGGATAGTTCAACCGATCCCCGCTGTCCGGCAACGTGCCCAAAATGCTGGCAAAATTTCCCCTCAATTTCTAGTTTGATTAATTGAATATGCCGAGTAGCTAATGATGTAATGAATTGACGAATTCGTTAAAATGTCCAGGAACTGTAGTCAAAATCAATATCATCACGTCTTTTTTTTTGGTCGTTTTTGGGAGAACGATGAATATAATGTCCCCACTGCTCGGGCACAGACCTCCTCTTACATCTAGAGAGCTCAGGCCATGATCCACCTCGCGGGCCCAGTGCTGATTGGTGGATTACACATGTCTTAATGATAAAACTAGTCAATGATCAAGACGAATTTAACTACACCTCTATCAAAATTCATCAAGCTGTTTAGGTTACAACGAGGCAAGAAAGATACACCTGCACTCGAAAAACATTACCCTTCCTTCGGCAGCTGGGTCACAAACAGCGCTCATGTTAAATACTGATAATTATTCACTGTGCTCGTGTTTTAATTTACATTCGATTAATAGTTCTTTGACTTCAAGACAAATATACATATGGAAATTTTAGTCTATTGTTGAGTAGGTAAGTACGTAATTTTTTTGAAATATTGCGTAGTTTATTCGGTCCGGACATATTCCATCAAAATCTTTTGCATTCTTAATCAAAGTTGAATCTCCTAACTGCGAAGATTGTGGGAGCAAGGAAGACTACCAACATATTTTGATGGAATGTGTCCGTTACGCGACTAAAAGAGAACATATTAATGTTCTCACAGTGGACACATTCCATCAAAATATGTTGGTAGTCTTCCTTGCTCCCACAATCTTCGCAGTTAGGAGATTCAACTATAATAGTTTAGGTTTATGTAAATTAGATGTAGGTATATTCCACGGCATTTTAGCTGAGCCAACTTCAGGCCCAGCTAAAATGCTGTTTTCGATCTTTTATAAAATTTAAGTAGATAGGTTAATTTAGAATAGGTACGATGGGATTGGCATCGTCACTTTATGTGTACAAATATCCCTAAACAATTATAGATTTAAAAAAAATACATTAAATTACTACTTATATTGAGGGCGGTTCTCTTGAAAATGGCGGGAAACGACGGTTGCGAAATTATTTGATAACTTTCCTTTTAATGTCTACAGGGACTATTTTGTGTTTAATATCACGTTAAATTAATCAGAAAATGTTCGCGAATGACAGTACGGTGAAGTTATTTATTATTATTATTTATGCAAGATCTGACGTTTCAAGCTTTTATCAAGAGTTCCCGCTACAAGCTCGGGAGTGAACATGACTGTCGAGCTGCTTCGTCCTGAGTGATGACGCTACGGCGTCTCCTCTGGATGAAGACATGAAGACGCGGCTACCCAGGGTGAAGACGCTACTGCTACTCCCCTAGAGGAAGATAGATGACTATTGAATATATTGAATTTTCTGTAACATGACATTGGCAAATGACGAACAGTCGAGTCCATTATTATAATAAATAATAAATATATTGAGGGCTCGTCACAGATTAAAGATATAAGTTTTCTGGGCTCGTATGTAGTCTATAGTTGCAAGAACAATCTTAAAAATATCGTTAATAAAGACAGGTATGTTCTGCCTGTGAATAAAGTCACCTGTTTAAATAAATATAACGTACATTACAATGCATTAATGATGGAAAATTCTTGTGTCGGTGTCGTACGGTTACACAATGGAAAATATGGTGCAATTGCTTCGGCCTTGCACAGTTTATGATTATGGATGTTTCAACCTCGGTGGATATGTGGGTAGGACACTGGACTCTCGTTACGGAGGTCCGGGTTCGAATAGGAAAAGAATGTCACGAATGGTTCGAATACTACGAAAAAATTTCTGAAATTTAATATTCATATTTGCTATAAATAGGTGATGTAAGATACTTATGCGATACTTATTTAAAATGAATGGATGGATGGAACCACGTAAATATAGAATGTACATAGGTATTTGAATGTAACGAAATATTTGAAATAGAGAAAAAATCTTGTAAGTAAGTATATTATAATGAAATATAAAACTAGTGCCCAGCAGACAGAACCAGAATTAGGGGATCGGACAGTAATCAGATTAAAATCTAAAATGTACTTAGATAAAAATAACATAATTTTTTAAGATTTTTAATTAAATATTTTTGTGAAAAATGTTTTTAAATCATTAGATATTTTCTTCGAAAAATACAATATTTTTAATCTGTTCCTCACCTCAACCGAAACACCAATCACAGTGCGTGACGTCATTTGTGGGCAACCTCAGTCTAAACAATACCGTACGTGATACATATTTCCACGATTTTGCTTAAAATCTAAAAGTTGTTAATAGCTAACTGATGAATTAAGATACGACAATAAATTTAAAAACTGTCAAGTGGTTTTTCTCCGGTTTATGACAATGGAATCAGGATTTACGAAAACCGACAATCGTAATCTTCCCAGAGTGGATATTATAATGATTGGTGATTTCTTTGCAAGTAATTCAAACTTTTGTGATGCTGAATTTAGAAATGTGAAAACATCTGTGTAAGTATTACAACTATTCATTATTTACCCTAAGTATACCTATCATTCGGCAGCTAAAACAAGTAAAAATTATGTTGTTCTCGTAAATATAACCTCTAACAATACACAATGTATACTAACTAAACTTAAATAAATAAAGTTATTTGCACGCTTCATTCAATTTATTTGTAATAACTATTCTACACTTACATCGAAATGATCTTCACAAAAGTAAATTGGTGAAGTTACAGACATTCCGTCGCACTTTCTTCTTGCTAAGTCCAACCATTTTTTTCGTATGTCTTCTTTTCGTGGCACATCAATGAATAATTTATTTGGAGTAGTTTTGGATGTATTCTTACATTCAGATACTACACACCAACGATATGTTTTTTGTTCCATATTAACAAATAAAGGATGTAATCGACGAAACTGTCGTGGCGCTACCTGGCTAGGTTTGTGAGGGTGTACAAAGGCAACGTCACGAATAAGTTATAAGACCTAAATGAGGAATGAATTAGGTATATGATAGAGGCTCACCTTTCTGCTTCGCATTGATTGTCATCCTTCAGATTTATAGTTCCATCATCATTCGTTTGGTTGTGCCAATTCAAGCTGACGAATTCTTGAGCGCGTCCTAGATATAAAGAACTGCGCCCGGTGACAACGCTGCTTGCGTTGCCAACCGGGCGCGAGGGCCGTGCCATGCGACCTTTGACATGACAGCCCTACCGGTGGGGTTGAACACCCTTGTTGGCGGACTACGCCTCAGTTGCTTCTTTCAGGTTGATACCTTTGTTGGCGGACTACGCCTCAGTTCCTTAGTTTGGGTTGATAACTTTGTTGGCGGACTACGCCTCAGTTGCTTGTCTTAGGTTGATACCCTTGTTGGCGGACTACGCCTCAGTTCCTTATTTTGGGTTGATACCCTTGTTGGCGGACTACGCCTCAGTTGATGATTATTTTAGGTGCACCCTCGTTGGCGGACTACGCCTCAGTTCCTTAGCCTCGATACTCGAGCTTAGCATGCTTTCCTTGTTGTGGTATCTCGCGGTTCGGCCTCGCTGCCGAACCCGATTTACTTTCTCCTCACGACTCGGCGCAGTCGTGGAAGTAGGAACCCTTACTGGACACCCTGCCGGGCTCCAGACTAACGTGCATCCCCACGACTCGGTATGAGCCGCAAGATGCACGTTCGCTAGTTACTTTAGGCACTTCAGTTAGACATTTATTCACTTTATTGACTTAGTACTTACTTATTAGCAAAATAGACTTCACAGAAAATTCTAACACACTCACGACACGACTTGTCCAAGCAGAGAAAAGCAATATGGCGGTAACCCCCTTCCGGACACTTCCGGTGTTACCAATCGTTTTTTATTAGTTTTAGTCACGTTCACGATTATTGTTTTAGGCCGCGTTCACGTATTTATATTACACATCGCGAGCGGTCGCGACACTCCCGCCAGCGACAAAGTTAAAGGATATTATAGTAACGTTAATAAATTGCGCGTCCACTCTCTAATCTTTTCTAGAGCCCTCGTGGCCGCGCCTCGCCTTGGTTTAGGCTCGTGTGAACGCCCTTCTGCTACTATTTGCTCGTGCTCAGTCTCCCTCTCGCTAGTGCTCTCAGATACTTCGCCTTCTGTTGTGCCGGTGTCAACTGCCCTTTCTCGCTGTAGCCCATGTGAGTCAATCATGTTATTGCCTTCATCTGTTTCCTCTACATTGACAGGTTCATCTTGTTCTTTTCCACTTATGCTTGGTATACTTGCGGCCTTTCCATCTTCACTCTCCTCTATCTCAAGCGGATATAGTTGCGCGATAGACCTAGTGTATTCATTGTCCTCAGACTTTACTCTAGCCACTCTGCACAGTCCATCTCCTCCTTTAGTCACAGAAATTATCTTGCCCACCTTCCAGCCTTCGCGATTTTTGGAGTCCCCTTTAATTTGAACAATCTGCCCTTCTCGTGGCACTAGCCTTGACGTAACTCTCGGCTCCTTAGTTGAGTGCCAATACCTTTCACGAAGACTCGGTAGATATCGGTTAGCAAACATCTCCTTAAATTCTTCGAGAATCATCAGAGCGCGTCTCCAGCCTTTTACTAAGTCTGCCTTCGTTGTAGTACCTTGAACATGAGGTTCTTTAGGAGCTGCCTTTACCGTTATGCATTTGCCGCTTGTCAGAAAGTCCGCGGGTTTGAGAATATACTCCAATTCCGAGTCGACACACGTAAGCGGTCGCGTATTTAATACCGCTTCTATTTCTTTTATAACTGTAAGTAGCTGACTGTCCTTTAGTAAGTGTTTCTGTAGCGTTCTTCTCATACAATGTTTCACCATTCCCACCAGTCGTTCATAAAACCCGCCAAACCACGGGGCCAGTTGCGGAATGAATCTCCATCGAATCTTATTTTCAACACAGTAAGGTTTTTCCAAAATTTCAGATACTAATTTAAACTGCAAAGCGTTATCGGACGTGATGAGAGCCGGCACTCCTCTAGCCGAAATCATTCTCCTTAGTGCCAAAAGACCTTCTTCAGCCGTTAGATCCTGAACGACTTCCAGATGTATGGCTCTTACTGCTAGACACGTAAATAAACATATCCATCTTTTACTTGTTCCGTTGCCAGTATCAACCAACACTGGTCCTAGATAATCTACGCCTGTAAACGTAAATGGTGCGCTGTAATTTACTCTCTCTCGTGGTAATGCTGGTGTAGGCGGTAGTCTGAATGGACCACCTCCATGCTTAATACATTTCAAGCATTTCTTCAACATTTTCTGCACTTTGCTTTTGCCTTGAGGAATCCAATAAGTTTCCCTAATTAAACATAGTGTATGGTTAGCTCCTACATGGTAGTTCTTCTCGTGCAAATTCATTATGACGTTGTTGGTGAACTGACAGTCTTTAGGTAAGAGTATAGGATACTTCTTCTCGAATGACCACTCCGCGTATTGCATTCGTCCTCTGCAGCGTAGTAGCCCGTGTTTATCCTTGAACAATTTTAGATTCCGACTTAGGTTAGTTTCTTTGCCAACTACCTCTTCAGGATAATATTCCCTTTGTATTCTCTTTATTTCCTCTATGTCAATACTAACTGCCTCATCTTTGTATTCTCGTATTTCCATTTCTTCCCCATAACTTTGAAGTTGTTCGTCATTAACTTGTGCTTCCTGGTTTTCCTTGTCTGCATTCTGTTGAACCTCCATAGATTCTAGCCCTACGTATTGGTTCTTAGGGTCAATATTCGTAATCGATAGACCCTCCCCAACGAGGAAAGAAGATTCACTTGAAAAATTTGTCGGTTTCTCATTCGATGTTTGTACTATGAAGTCTGGACCGTTTAACCATCTTTGTTTATCCTCCATTAAACTGGTAGGTCTGGTGGCTACGTCAGCAGGATTCAGCTCAGACGGGACATATCTCATCATCAATCCTTTATTCTGCCTGATTTCATCTATCCTCCTTGCTACAAACGGTGGTAAAAGCTTGACGGAATTATACCAGTCTATTACAATTTTGCTGTCCGTCCATAGAGTTTGACATTTTACGTTCAACTGAAGGCAACTCAAAACATATTTGATGAGACGGCACCCAATCAACACTCCTAACAACTCTAAACGAGGAATTTTTAAGTTATCTTGGTCTTTGATGGGCACAAGGCGCGATTTTCCGATTACGAAGCTCTTTTCCTTTCCGTTAACCAGGTAAACGACGGCTGCATAAGCTTTCGTAGAGGCGTCAGTGAAGCAATGTACCTGCCAGTCCTGTCCTGGCGCCGCTTTCTTGTAGCATCTCGGCAACGATATCCCACGAATGTCATCGAGGTTCCTTTCAGCCTTTGACCATTCATGCATCCTTTCCTCGGAGAGTGGGGTGTCCCACTTGACCTTATCCTTCCATAAATCTTGTAAAATTAGTTTTGCTGGCAGCAGCGATGGCGCTGCATACCCACAGGGGTCGTAGACCGATGCGATGACTTTTAATATGCCCCGTTTCGTATTCGTGTTGGTGTTGGTGTTTTTAAATCTTAGTCTTATTAAATCCTTTTCCAGTGTCCACTCTAGTCCTAACACTTTCACGTTCGTCTCTTCACTTGTGTTGTGGACGCTCTTCAAAAATTCCTTTGAGTTAGAATTCCATTCTCTCAAATTCATTGAAATCTTCTCAAATTCTTTCTTGGAATTTTGGTAAAGTGCTTTCGCCTCTTGTACTGTTTCTGTACCGGTGACAAGGTTGTCGACGTAGATGTCCTTTGCTAATTGCTTGACTTTCTCATCGTCTGACTTCAATAGATGGTGTCTAATAGTTGCGTTGAGAAGAAAGGGGCTGGAAATTATCCCAAATGGCACTCTACAGAATCTCATATGAATAAGGTTGGTTTCAGTTGCAGGTTTTGTTATGTCTTTTAGCCATAGGAATCTTGTTACGTCTCGATCTTGTTGTTGAAGAGATATCTGTAAAAACGCTTTCTCCACGTCTGCTGTCAATCCAATCGGATGTAATCTAAATCTGATGAGTAGTTTTGTCAAATCTTCTAACATCATAGGACCGCAGTAAAGGCATTCATTTAGACTCTTGTTGTTTTTGGTCTTTGCTGAGGCATCATAAACTATTCTATTCGGTTTCCCTTGTTGCATAACTCCATGATGTGGTAGGTAGTGTACAGGCTTGCTCTCTGGAACTATTGCAGGTTCAGGTACGACTTCTATTATACCTTTGCCAATTTGATCCTTTAATGTCTGATCGTATGCTGATAAACTCTTTGAATCCATCCGCTTTAGTAAGTTGACCAAGCGCCCATAGGCTAAACCATAGTTTGTCGGAATGGTGGGAGGATACTCGTTCCATGGCCAACATACTGCATACCTGTTGTCAACATATTGCGTAGTCTCATTGAAGTTCTTTATGGCCTCTTCGTCCCTGTTGATTTTAGGAGAGTCAGTGATTCCTATAGATTCTAAATCCCATAAAAACTTTATATTCCCGTTCTCCAAAGGTAAATCAGGTTGGTTCAGTTTGGCTTCAGTACAGGATTGAAAATATGTAACAACAGAGAGTTCATCCACTGCTTTGTAATCTGCCTTTCCTGATAATATCCATCCAAATTCCGAGTTGACTAGAAATAAGTTCTCTCCCAGTTGCCTCTTTTCAGTAGTCATCAATGAGTAGTAGTAGTCGTTACCTATGAGTATGTCGATTTGGTCAGACAACGATCCATCATCAGCTAAAGCTGTCTTGTCTCTCCACCTTCCAAGTATCCTTTCAGGGTATGATATGCCTTGAGATATTGTAGGTACCACGTTTACATGCAGAGTTATTGTTTTCTGTGTCCGTGTCTCGATCTGTAGTTTTACCACTGGGCTCTCGAGCTCCAATGGTGTATTAGAACCAAAGGTAAATACTGAAAGTAGATTCTTCTCTTCCACTGGCAAATCCAATTTTTTCGCCACCCTCTCGGTCACGTAACTCCTTTGACTACCGGAATCCATAAGAACGCGACATTTATTTTGTTTAGATTTATCTCTTCCCCCTCGAGCATTAATCACGGCGGTCTGTAATATGGTGACACCCCTTTCGTTTAAATGAAATGTATTTGTAGGTTCAGCTTTAGGTTTATCCACTGTTGGACACAATGCCCGATTGTGGTGACCAAATTTTCTGCAATGAGGACATGTCCGTTTTCTTTTACAAACGGCGATGGTGTGTCCTTGACCTAAGCATCCAAAGCAGCGCTTACCCAATTTAAGTTTCCGGTCATGGACAGTCCTTATAGTTTTGCATTCATCATTGAAATGGGATCCTTGACAAAATATGCATTGTAATTTCCTTCTTTTTCTATCTGGTTCCCTTGAATGTCCCTTTTGTTCCAGTCTTCTCTTAGGTTTATCTTTGTTACCAGTATACTGTGGGCGATTTTCCCTTTTCCTTTCGTTTCCTCCTATATGACCATCCTTCGAACTTCTCTGACCTTTATACCTTTCCTGTTTATAACTTCGATCACTAACATGTAAAGTCTCTGCTGTGTAGTGGTCCCTCCTTTGGGTATTTCGTTCTTGGGTCATTCTGTTAGCATCCTCTCGGGCCGATATAATAGTTTCTAACTGTTTCCGTATTTCTTCAATCGAATCAGTCTTTATTTTCATCTTCATCTCATAAATTATGTCTTCCGGGAATTTTCCCATCAGTAGAAACCTTAGATGATTGTGATTTGTATCTTCTCCCAGGGAATTCAGGACTCGCAGGTGTCTCTCCAATTTGTTGAGAGTTTTCCGACAGTCTGACACATACTTGCCGGCAGGTTCTACTTTATTCAAAGCAGCGTAGTGGGCATCGACGATGTGGGACCTATCGCCATACCGCTCTCTGAGGTTCTTCAAAGCAATCTGGTAATTCCTATTAGTAGTATCCAAGCCATCTACGACTTCCTTTGCTTCTCCTTTTAGCGAGGACTTTAAGTACAAGAGCTTGTCAACTTCTGGTAGGTTTCTTTGGTCTATGTTTGAGCTAAATTGGTCCCAAAATTGGTGCCACCCAAGAATATTGCCGTCAAATTCAGGTAAGTTCAGTTTAGGAAGTTTCCCCGACAATGTGATTCCACCAGATGGACCGACTGTGCCCCTTTTATCATTATTCCTCTTTAATTTTATTCTTAACTCAGTTAGCACTTCTTCCCCTTTCAGCTGGATTGTACTGAATTCTGAAATATCATCAGCAGATGGCTCCTGGGATAGTCTAAAATAATTGTGTAATTCTGCGGTAAACCGGTTAACAGCTGACTCTAATCGCAGGGCATTGACTTCGGCTTCCTCAATATTTTCCTTCGTAATTTCCATGTATCTGAGAGCTTCATTCGATAGACTTTCAATTTGGTTGGTTATTGTACTGAGACGTTGAATCATCAAGGCCTCCATGTCTTCGTCTAGTGGCTCGCTCCTTTTCCCTAAAATTAAAGTGACTTCTTTTTAATTTCATAACATTTAAATGTAAATTTGTAACTTTAATTACTGACAGTACTTTAATTTGTATATGAGATGATATTGTGTACTTTGCTCCGCAGTCCTGAACTGTTATTACCATTAATTATTTAGTGAAAATACAGGAACATTGCATTAAAGCACGGATAGACTTACTCCCCGAGCTATGGTTTCAACAAATTGACAGTTACTAATTTTATGAATGATTTCAGTCGTAGTCCTCACTTCGTGATATCTTATTTAGCTTTATGTAGAATTGTTTTAATCAATGGCTTACCTGTAGATCAATGTATAAGAAAGCTCTTACGTTACAATTCAAGTAGGTGGTCCAGCCGATGGCCGGACACCACACTAATGGACCTGGCTCGACACCTTTACTGGGTGGCCGACTGCACCTGTCATGTGAACAATGATAGGCTTTATAATAATAACCCTTAAACTGCTTGCGCTCATAATTATTATCACATATCCCGTGGCCGGGCGTTTTGTGTTTCATTTCCTACAGAAATACTGAATATCTGCCGAATCAGATCATCCAAATGGTTTGAAATCTACGCAGGACATCACTGTTTTGACCTTCCGGGTAATTCCCTTTGACGTGCCGCCGTGCCGGTAAAAAAACGATGTGTGATGTAAAATACTTTGTTTCGTTTAGCGGCAATGAAACTATGAAATGTGTCGGCTAATATTTATGCAGCTAATTGTCAATGAAAGATTGTTTTTATACGAAAACATTACTAATATAACTAAAGAACTCACCTTTATTAGTTGTAAAGTAGGTAAGTAGTCACTTTCGGTTTTAGACAATTTCCCCGTTCACAACAGTGATAGCAGAATGGTTTCACTCGCGAATCTCATAAACCTTACATCGAATTTGAACACTGCACTGTTTTTACAAAGAAAATCAGTGTAATTTTTCAATAAATCAGTTTTCCGTTCCGACAACAAACTTATTTCGTCGAACAATTTGCAAAATGGCGGCTGCCGAGTGCCGGCTAGTCGCGATACAATGGCGCCGCCTCTGAGTACCGTTTCCGGTTTGAGAAATCGCGTTATTTTTCTCGTTAGCGTATTATTCGCAAATTCTATTTAAAGCATAATATCTAGCAGGATTATTGATCAGGATTATTACTATATCGTTTATTTTTCGTACAAAAAAGTATAGATACGAATAATAGTGTCTATTTCGACTAAACTTTGTATGACGTACGAAACCATTAGCGATACCACTTAGCGCCATCTATCCGTTGAATTAGGTATTTTTTACTCTTAGCGTAGAGCCAATAGCGAGCGAGCCTTCCAATCTTCCGATGTTTCGTGATTGGACGCAAAGATTAGCGCATTGTGATTGGATGCGAGCGATTGCGAGGGAGACTAAGGCTTTCTAATTGGTCGTGAGTGTGACTGGCCGATTTGCCGCTCTTTGTTTGAATCGATCGTGACTTATTAATTTAGCTTGGTGCTTAATAGATGTCGCCTCATGCCTTAACTGCACAAGAACGCATTTTCTTTCGGATAGCCTCTTATTTCGATTGAAGATTTGGAACTTCACTACTTTTACTACTGAAACTTCTGGTGTCCGGGATCAGATCCCCTTGCATAGCTCCACCATGTCGTGGCGCTACCTGGCTAGGTTTGTGAGGGTGTACAAAGGCAACGTCACGAATAAGTTATAAGACCTAAATGAGGAATGAATTAGGTATATGATAGAGGCTCACCTTTCTGCTTCGCATTGATTGTCATCCTTCAGATTTATAGTTCCATCATCATTCGTTTGGTTGTGCCAATTCAAGCTGACGAATTCTTGAGCGCGTCCTAGATATAAAGAACTGCGCCCGGTGACAACGCTGCTTGCGTTGCCAACCGGGCGCGAGGGCCGTGCCATGCGACCTTTGACATGACAGCCCTACCGGTGGGGTTGAACACCCTTGTTGGCGGACTACGCCTCAGTTGCTTCTTTCAGGTTGATACCTTTGTTGGCGGACTACGCCTCAGTTCCTTAGTTTGGGTTGATAACTTTGTTGGCGGACTACGCCTCAGTTGCTTGTCTTAGGTTGATACCCTTGTTGGCGGACTACGCCTCAGTTCCTTATTTTGGGTTGATACCCTTGTTGGCGGACTACGCCTCAGTTGATGATTATTTTAGGTGCACCCTCGTTGGCGGACTACGCCTCAGTTCCTTAGCCTCGATACTCGAGCTTAGCATGCTTTCCTTGTTGTGGTATCTCGCGGTTCGGCCTCGCTGCCGAACCCGATTTACTTTCTCCTCACGACTCGGCGCAGTCGTGGAAGTAGGAACCCTTACTGGACACCCTGCCGGGCTCCAGACTAACGTGCATCCCCACGACTCGGTATGAGCCGCAAGATGCACGTTCGCTAGTTACTTTAGGCACTTCAGTTAGACATTTATTCACTTTATTGACTTAGTACTTACTTATTAGCAAAATAGACTTCACAGAAAATTCTAACACACTCACGACACGACTTGTCCAAGCAGAGAAAAGCAATATGGCGGTAACCCCCTTCCGGACACTTCCGGTGTTACCAATCGTTTTTTATTAGTTTTAGTCACGTTCACGATTATTGTTTTAGGCCGCGTTCACGTATTTATATTACACATCGCGAGCGGTCGCGACAGAAACTAAACTTCACCCAGCATAGAGCCCTTGCAGTTTGTTTGGTTTACACACAAATGACGTCACGCACTCTCAGCTGACGTATCGTGCCGTTTGCGCGGGATTTTTAAACAAATAATATTGAAATATGATTTTCAGTACATAGAAAGCTTTATTTGTTTGAAATGTTATTTTTTATAGGAATAACTATCCATGGAGATTAATTTAAAACACTTTCTGTGAATTTGTCCGATCCCCTATTCCCAGAATTACCAATCAGTCAATCCCAAACATTTTTCTTCATATTTCCACTAGCGCAAAAGTAAAAGCCATTTGTCCTATATGACAATAAAAAAAAATAGGGTTAGGAATTTTCAGCAGAAAATGTGTACTTACCTACCTATTTACTTTTTCCTTCTTTAAATATATCTTTTTTTTAATTTGGTAATTGTTAGTACATTACTGCCAGTGTCCAGTTTTGAAAGCTCCAAGGATCGAGGAAACAAGTCCTTTGAAAGTTAATTTTGGTTAGCTTTTCTGTCTGTGCGCTGTGAAAGTTAACTTCAAGATAAATAGATCTTTATTCAATAATAGGTCAAAATACAGTCTAAGTCAAACTTAAAACTAAAAAATGTTACTATCGTGTAGTGTTGACATTTTGTATACCTAATGCTCTCGATTGTACAATACCTAACCAATTGTATAATCATAGAAACGTTTCCGATCATTATTGCCAGTGGCATTGGAGTAGAATATTCCATTGAACGGTTGTTATAACTTCCGGTTACCTTTCCACAAATAAACATCGTTAAAACAAGTTGTTATCAACCGTGACCTACTTGTCTTGTCGTAAGATGATGTTATGTTTTCATGGTAGGAGATAACAAGTGAAGTACTAAGTATCGAGCTATTATCAAGAGTCCCAATATGAGCTCGGGAGTGAACGTGATTGTCGAGCTGCTTCGTTCAGAGTGATGACGCTGCGGCGACTCCTCTGGATGAAGACAAGAAGACGCGGATATCCAGGGTGACGACGCCACGGCGAATCCTCTGAAGAAAGAGAAGACTATGATATTTTGAATATTCTGTAACATGACATTGGCAAATGACGAACTGTCGAATCCATTAATAAAATAAATAAACGCGAAAAAAGGAGCAATGAGATTCCTTGAAAAGCGCGCGAAACGTCATTAGCTACTTTTTTGTGAAAATTCTAATTAAATAGTTTCCGCGGTATTTAGTGATTAATGATCACGTTAAGTTAATCAGTAGATGTCCGCGAACGTTTCTATTAGTTGGAGTGCTCGAAAGAAGTCGTGTTTGTGAAGTTTTGTGCTCTTAGTAAGGTTTCCTTTTGCATAACTTGATGCTTGCGTGGATCATTGAGTTATTTCTTTTAGGGGTTTGGGAGGGTTGTGCGTAGGTTTAGGTTAGGTTATATTAGTATATAATGTATGTATTTATAATAATTCAGACATTCTATTAACATCAGACCAGGCTGTATGCCCTAGTTGGCTTTGCCTTTCCCTCTGGGAAGAATTTTACAAAAAAAAGGAGCAATGAGGTTTTTCGTTTTGTTGCTAATACCTGTGAAATTCTTGGTCTTCGCCATTGGTGAGCACTTGAGCAGTTAACGACTATTGACATCTTTGTATAGGTTTGTACTCTGGACTAAGCGATAATGACCTAATCTTAGATTAAATCGTTATCAAACAATTAATCCCAGATTATTAATGAAACTACGTAATCACCTAAGAATGTTTTGCGTTGTAGACGTATTGAGATTACTGAAATAATAAAATTAATCAGGTAAATAAAAACATCGATAGTTAATAAGATTAACTGGACCTGAAATGCGTAAATTAAATCGCCATTTGTGTAACTACCTACACGGTTATCAAACTCGCATATGTACTCACATCTATATATGTACTAAGCATAGGTACAAAATACATCACACCCACCTCCCAGAGGAGTAGATCAGATCGAACGAGATGACAAAACGGTCAAACGATTTGTCGGTCTAGGACCACTAATATCGATCTCGTTTCGTCTGTCGAAATTATCTACGCGGTACATAAACATAATTTCATCTGCTGCGATCATGGCACGCAGCTGTCGCTTCCTCCACATTCATCAATCTCTTCATGTGTAGATGAAGACAGAGATAAGTATACATCAGAGGGTCACAATATGGTTGATATTTTCTCAAGAACTTCTGGACCGATTTTAATAATTCTTTTACAGTTACTTAGTTTTAACTTTTATCTATCTAATAGTAAAAGACTTTTTGCAATATGTCAAGTAGTTTTTGAGAAAATCTCAACATTAAAAACTCTCCTGTACCTATACCTTTCTTTGTCTTCGACCGTAGGTAGGTACGCTCGTCGATCTGTAGTATTATGAAGATAAAACTTAGTTTTATGAAACCCTACAATGTAACAACTTTATTTACTTTAGATACACATAGAAACAATAGATTAATCGCAGTCGGTTTATCTATCTGTTGATGTAAACATCATTAATAGAGGTTAATCATCTGTTATGTTTCGCACAACGATGGCAGTGTTGTGATGTTTGTTTGTCTACATTTAATTAATTGATAATCATATCGGTAATTAGATAAATGCGGTGTGACTTTTCCATGGACGTTTATTACAATGTAAGTAAATAAGGTTTTCTAGGCATGAAGAGGTCGGCCCATAATGAAGTAATACTGTGCGCGAAGAAACGTCAACGGCGACGCGGGCGTGGCGCGCTTACCTTGAAAAAGACCGTCGAAATCGGTCGAAACTGTCGGTCTAATTGCCGACTTTAACAATATAAGTGAATGATATCCGTTTATATATAATAATTTGAAGTTATATATAAATTATTATATATAAACGGATATCACTCACTTATATTGTTAAAGTCGGCAATTAGACCGACAGTTTCGACCGATTTCGACGGTCTTTTTCAAGGTGAGCGCGCCACGCCCGCGTCGCCGTTGACGTTTCTTCGCGCACTGCGGATGAGCGCGCTCTGTGCGCGCTCCGAGATAACTTGTCCCGCCGACGACGACGGTGCGTTCGATGGCTGTAGCTGGATTCGTTGATCGATCTCACTTGTCGGGGAGTTACCGCCACTCAGCAGGCAAGGACCAACCGCAATCTCTGTTGAAATTGGGCCGTCGTGCAATCTCAATCGCTTCCCTGATCTTGCGTGGCACTGCTACGTGGAAGCCCGTACTCAGGGCCGTATCCGATGTTAGGAGTGTGAGTGAATGCGGAGTAGACGCAGTGAGTACATACTGCGTGACGGGACCTAACGTGAGTGGCGGTAACTCCCCGACAAGTGAGATCGATCAACGAATCCAGCTTATCCAGCTACAGCCATCGAACGCACCGTCGTCGTCGGCGGGACAAGTTATCTCGGAGCGCGCACAGAGGGCGCTCATCCGCAGTGCGCGAAGAAACGTCAACGGCGACGCGGGCGTGGTGCGCTCACCTTGAAAAAGACCGTCGAAATCGGTCGAAACTGTCGGTCTAATTGCCGACTTTAACAATATAAGTGAGTGATATCCGTTTATATATAATAATTTGTAGTAATGGCTCACTATAGTTTTAATTCTAAAAAAGTTATATATATTTACATCAAGACCTTGTGATGTAACTATGGCTATTTATAACTTGACAATTTATAGTGTCCGTTACCCTCTCGTTTTTACATTGTTTGAATTTTCAATAGAATACATAAATATGCGAGTGAAAGTGACAATAGGGGCGGATACCTTTCCATACAAAAAATATTTTATGGCTCTCTCCATAGAGCGCGCCGAGTTTTTTCTTTCATTATTTATTTGCGTCACAACATTTCTTTAAATTGCCTATATTTAAATAGATAGGTACTAACATTTAGGTAAGTACTTAGTGAAATGTTATTTAATTTAATAAATACATGTGATGCCTTTAATGTCCTAATCATTTTAAAGCAATTATGTAAACAACTTTGTTTTTGTTTGTTATAAATTACCTATAAGTATCTACCAAGTGTAGTAACCGCTGCAGTTATTTGTCTGGTGCCGTCACAGACCACTTGTGGGTGCCGTAAACAAGATAACTTGAAAAATACCACAATATTATAGTCATAACAAAGCACAATTTATTGGACATGACCGAGCGACCACACAAAAACACCGTGATTGCATTCATTAAATACATAGTACATACCATACTTATCTTATACATGACTAATAAAATAAGGGTAGCGTCAGATATAAGTAGGTACCTAATAGGATATCGATATCTAATCGAAACTACGAGGAATATTAGGGCTCAGTTGCCCAGTGGGTCACTGGATGGAGTTACGATACGGAGGTCCCAGTTTCGATCCTCGATTCATCGTCAGTCTATTTGTATTGCCCCACTGCTCGGGCACAGACCCTCCCTTATATCAAGGGCGCTGGGGCCATGATCCACCACGTGGGCCGGTTTCATCACAATGTTTTCCTTCACCGTTTTGAGGGCACTCGGTAAATGTAACGTAAGTTTTTCCGTCGAAAAAACCGAGGATAACTCATTAGACTCTCTTCTGTGGTATGCCTACTAGTCTTTTCTGTTGCCAGGGTCTCCAATCAAGAACGGCCCTACACCAAGAATCGGTTTTTCGAGCTATGTGTCCTGCCCATTGTTATTTAAGACCAGTCGGCAGACCACAGAAGAGTTGGAAAGATGATATAAAGAAGATATCGGGCAGCAACTGGACTCTCACTGCCCAAAACAGATCGGAATGGAAGCGGTTGAAAGAGGCCTACACCAAGAATTTGGTAGAGGATGGCTAGGAAGAAGAAGAACTCATTGGAACATGGATGCCCTAGCTGGGAATCGAACCTGGGACCTCCGTATCGCAAGTCCATTGACTCAACCACTGAGCCACCGAGTTTCTCGGTTAGATCGGCCATATACCAATGAGTTATCCCATTTTTATAAGAAAAAACTTACCTAAGTAGGAAGGTACGTATATTTCCATATGCTCTAATAAACGGCGAAGGAAAACATCGTGAGGAAACCTGAGGCATGTGTAATCAAAAATCCGAACTGGGCCTGCGTGGCTGATCAAGGCCAGAGCTCCCTCGATGCTTCCATGAAGAAAGGTCTGTTCCCGAGGTACTTGTATATACTTTGGAAGAACAATCAAATATTTTTTAAGAAAATCTCAACGCTAATAAGTAATCACTGCTGTATACTTTTCTGTGAGACAGAGACGACGGAATTTCATCTGATTTAACTAGTGTCGTTAAATAAAACATGGGTAGGTAACCTATGAGCATTTAACGAGTATCATCGATAACAAATAATGACTTCCCTGTATAATGAATATTACAATATAGTTTAAGTGCCTAGATAACATAGATAATGCATGCACCGGTCACATGCACAATTTTTATTGTTATTCTAAAAATAGATAGCCTAGGTAATAGGACGATAATGTTATATTATAAGGCATTATCTGTTAACGTATCAGTACTATTGTATTTCTATTTTTAACATTCTATACTTACAGTCATGCACAGTAGGTACCTACCAATGAATCATGTGTTCATAGGTAGGTAGGTACGGTCGAAGACAAAGAAAGGTGTACAGTAAGGTTTTTAAGGTTGAGATTTTCACAAAAACTACTTGACCTATTGCAAAAATTATTTCACTGTTTGATAGTTAAAAGTTAAAACTATGTACTTCACTGTAAAATAATTATTAAATTCGGTCCAGTAGTTTTTGAGAAAATCTCAACCTTATTGAGGCCCCCTGTATACTTATCTCTGTCTTCGACTGTGCGGTGAAACACAGAGAAAGGTGTGCAGGGAGTTTTTAAGGTTGAGATTTTCTCAAAAACTACTTGACATATTGCAAAAATTCTTTCACTGATTGATAGATAAAAGATAAAACTATGTAACTGTAAAAGAATTATTAAATTCGGTCCAGTAGTTTTTGAGAAAATCTCAACCTTATTAGGCCCCCTGTATCTCTGTATTCGATTGCACCTAAACTTACTCTGTAAATAACTGAAAATATATGACATTTATATAGGTACTTTATCTCTTTGATAGGTACATAGATTTTAGACCCCCTTTGATTAATTAGCTCAGGCTAAATAATTTAGGTAAATACTCCTGTCAAAATTACACTAGCAATTAAAAACGTTCCGCATAAAATAGAAATTGCGTTTGAAAATTTAAAAAGACGACTTATGTAAGTTTTAGTTAAGTCGTAATCTGTGTATTACTATTCTCTATAAAAAATTCCATATTTCATACCATAAACTCAAGCCAGTAACATGCAGGGATAGTCAGATAAAGGGAGTTCCATCTGCTGCGATTCTGACCACCACTCTCGCTTCCTCCGCCTTCATTATCTAATATCTTCACGCACGCTCGTCAGTTTGTAGTACACCTTCCCCCAAGTGGGGGCTTGGGGAATACACGCATATTTCATACCTACACTTAAATTCAGAAACATATTAATAATTCTCTTACAACTTGATATTTATACCTAAGAAGTCGAAGAATGAAGAATAACATGTTTACTATGATTGTGCATTGCATTGAAAGAATGTGTTTAATAATAAATAAGTTTATCGCGGGTGGTAGCAATGTGCGTTGCAAAATGTTTTTACCGCAATGTCTAGATAACTTATTGACATTCTGACCTACTCACTTTTCCCGGAGACAAACTATATAAAAATGATGTAGTGAATTATTCACAAGGCTATTTAAAGGGGTATTACATTGTGTTTATTTTAGAAATTCGCAAACTTCCAACGCTGAGGTGAAGTGTCAAAAATCCGTCTCGTAGACCATAAAATACTATCATTTTATAACAAATATTTCAGCCTTTGGCACTCTTGTCTTCAAGCCAAACCTTTTGTCGTATTCAAGCCGCTGCTTAATGACTGCAGTCCAACGACAGGAACACTGCTTAACGTCCTTCCGAGAGCGTTTCTCTATCTACGTTCCGAGAGGGATGAAAAAGACATTGCCTGTCAGTCACCCTTCAAACTATGTCCAACGTTGCTCGCATCCTGTGGTTTTTGTGAATCTAACAGTGACAGCAAACCAATTCAAATAGGCCATTGCTGGATTTCATTAGTAGCATAAATGAAATCACTATCAGAACCGCAATACCCCCGCCATTACCCGTTTCCATAATCCATTGCTATTGCGGTGACAATTGTGTTTATGTTACTAATGAAACTTAGCAATGGAATATACAAATGGGAATGGGTTTGCTGTCACTATCAGTTGCTGGTCCATACGATGCTTCAGACATGAAATAAAACCACAATTCGTATATAAAACTGTAATAATAAACGTATGTAAGGCAGTAACGGATTCGCGGCGCCCGCACATCGGACGCCACTCGTGTATCAACGGCGGCCGCTGTATGACGACGACTTGGCGCGCTGTAACTTCTTCAGAAGGATCTGGAAATTGGAAGATATTTTTTTAAATTTACTAAGGAACGGTAACACGCTGGCAAACCACGTATGAAAAACAAAGGCCAACTCCAGAAGAGTTAGTGTATGCCGCTCTGCCCCTGGTAAGATATTTAGATCAAACGATTACGGAATCTTGTAAGCTGGTATGACGAAGTTAACTGGTTCTGAGCCTTCTTAGGTATACTGGTCAGATTAGGAGATCTGGCCGTCCAGTCGGATAAATCCGGCGATCCCAGGAATGCAGCGGGTACAGAGTGGTCCTGTCCCGCGTGCTGGGCCCGCCTTGAGCGGCCCGAGGAGTGCTATCAGCAAGTCCAGAGCTCCACAATGCGCGGAGGAGGCCACCGTGGGGTTTTAGTCGGTCCAAGACTAAGTCCGGCATAACCCTCGCTACCCTCAAGGCGGCGGGTATGCATAAGCATTTCCCCACGAAAAAAAAGGTATACTGGTCATGTCGTCGTTCGATCCAATTACCCTCCAGGATGGTTTGATGTCACGAAATGCCTCGTGTGTCCGTAATACACTGACTGGAACACTCTGCAGGACTTCTAATCGCCGAAAACGCTGCAATTTTTGCCTGTGATTTCTAATGCAGTCTTAGGCCGATATTTATTTCTGAGTGCAAGCTTAACGAGAGCCCGTTCTTTCGACTGTCAAATCTGTATGAGATCTGACAGTTGTCGGTAAGACCGAAATCAATATGTGAATCTTGCTCTCAGCTGTAGAGTTAGCGGGCTCAGCGACAGCATACCTAATAAATACGTTCAATACCTTTTCGTCAGTAGCGTCAATTATCATGGTCATGTGAAATTACCCCTCGATGTCAACTTACCATGTTGTCATGGTCAATTTGCTGTTGCTGCCTCTTCCTCTGCAAAGCAGCGGCAGGCACAGGCTTCTTTGGCTCTAGGTCCCGAGCTGAAGGGATGGAAGACTTCCTATTGTTTCGGGCGCTTAGTATTTTGTTGAGCAGAATATGGTTGTGGCGCTCGATCTCTCGGAGACGTTCGTTTGAGAAGGACATGTTGACTCGGCGGGCGCGGCTACTTGTTACCGAGCTTGAATTGGAAAGATAAAACAATCATCACTCTAACGCTCAATTCATAATCAAAAAAAGCTGAAAACGTGACAATATTGGGGTAATATGTTGGTAATGCTGTCCGCTGATTGACTGGCCTCAAAATTGTGGCGTGAAAATGCGGTTTTTGACTGGCATTGTGAATCCACATTTTAAAGATAGCGTCACTGCCCCAGGTTGGACAACGGGAATAATTTTAAAAGTTGTGTCGCTGTCCACGACTGTACAACGAGAATATACCTAATTCGGGGTGCAAAGTCATCTGCCGAATTAAATGCAATAACCCTGAATTAGTTTTTAACCCAAATTTTATCGCAAATGCGCCTTAGCTGATGATTCTCCAATCTCATGATTGAGATATGGAGATACAGTTAACACATTCGCAATTTGCCGTGATGGTTTGAATAGGTTGATGAGCTTACTGTTTTGGAAAAAGGAATCTTGGGTCAAAAATTATTTCACTTCCAAAGGAACGTTGGGCGCGAGTAGTGAATTTTTTTATTGTTAGGCCGCGTCTCCACCTGCAACTACTCGTAGGAAGTGCTAAATACGCTGTCGCGCCAGCACTTGCTACGGTTTTAACACTTGGAAGCTGCTGCGGTGTCGGAGAACAAGATCCGCTCGGAAATACTGTACTGAGCCACTGGAGTAAGAATTTATTTATTATTTATTTATTCAACTAAATATAAATTGACAAGATAACATATAAATATATCAAAGAACTCGATAAAAATACCGATTGTGGCGTATACTTATAGCATCCCAAATAGGCCGGAGCTTTTGCCTGGGCTAACTACTTCATGGAGTGTCTAAGTATAGAATAAATCGAAAGAACTCACCCAAAATTGGAAGACTTGCCCGAAACACTTGCCGCTTTACTCGACATAAACGACTGGCTCTTCGACAACTTAATAGAGGAGTCTTGAGGGCTTAACCCATTTTGAGGGACTCCAATGTTACTTTGAGCCGACTTTGGTTCCGTATTCATTTCTCCATCGCTTTTATCTTCTTCAAATTCTTCGCTGTAAGCATCGTCTTCGTGTGTAGACTTGACATCATCGGAATCAGAGTCAGAACCTTCGAAAACGCATGTTTCTACGCATATATTTGGTGGTCGTTTCACAGCGTCCACTATGCAACCCATTTCGGATAGTTCTTTGGATAGCTCATTGATCTCGTTGTTGTTCTCTTCTTTGTAAGGCTGTGTGGATTGTAATTCCATGTTGTTAGAATCGCCAGAAGAGTACTTTGTATCGAAGCCTTGGAATTTGTCTACTTGGCTGTCTCTGCGTGACATTGCGGGTGCGGAAGCGTGCAGTAACTAGTCAACTGCTAAAACGTAAGATTTTACACAGTTAATATGTTTATAGGGTATCAAATTAACAAAATAAATGGGCATGGGCCTGATTTTTAGCTACAGTGCAGGCAAGTCAGAAGGGGTCTTTATGAATGACCAAGAAAAAGGCAACTTTGACTAAGGTATTTTGTTTCCTGTTGGTTTCCTCACATCCTATCGTCCCCCCTTAAGGGCACTATATCATTAGCACACCACGGCGGTAGCGCAACCAAGCGGACACTTTTTGTTGGTGATGCGATTGGTTGCGTCGCCACTGGTGTCCTAATGAGATTTCAGACCTAGTTTGTCATGTTTTAGGACCGTACAGATTATCTCTCTACGGTACCGACCCATAAAACCCCTCTGGCTACGAGCTCGTGTATTTACTACAATAATACATCCTATTAGTATATGTGATCTGAGTCCTCAATTACTCATTTGATCTAATACTTCCTAGTTACACAATGAGGCTGCTGTTTATTATTTTAGCGCAATAGAAACGCAAAATTACAATTTCTATACTTACAGGACTAGACAATGCCTATACAAGTGACGCATACAATTGTTTACTAAGTTTATATATCTCAATTTTAATACACAATAAACTACAGTGTAGCCCTCTAGTAAATTCTAATAAATTACAGTAATAATAAGCACAAGTAATAAATAATATAACATATACAATGCAACGCGATGCAGACGAAAATAACTCCCAAAACATTACGACAAATGAAATGACTTTGTCATTGACATAATAATTAGTTTTTAGAACCTTAGATAGCTTTTCCGTGTGTTGACAAGCAGCCAGTATCTCAATTTATATAAATTTTACAATAAATTATTGTTACACTTTGAGCAATCTTGTCACAAATAAGTTTTTCCAAAAAATCGATAAATACATAGCAACGACCAAACAAATATCGCGCCCTTTCATCGCGTTTTTTTAAATTGGCTGTTGTTTAAAAATTGTTACTACACCACCGCTCCGCACCATTGAAATCACAAATAACGGATAAAATAACGGTTAAAAACACATGAGAATCGCCGTTTTCTCCAAAGCAATATTTATGTAGTGCGTGTATCCATGGTGTATCCGAACGCTTTTTGACAGTTGATATTTCGTTCATTCAACCGTTCGTTTCTTCATTCATTTTCATTCACAAAGGAAAACTTTGAGATGGTGAATTTGTTCGAGTGATAATGATTTTTCGTTAAATTCAACGTTAATTAGCTAGAATTAACAAATTTATCAGTGAAAATGGTTACAATTATCAAGAACCAATTGCTGAAACATCTATCCAGGTACGTTTTCCGTTTACTTCTATTATTACGATCGAAATGATAAGGTCTTCGATTATAATTGAATTAATTTGGTTTTAACTGCGATAACAGCTTGTATTTATTTAATTAGAGTACCTTTAACCTTGCCCATTCATTGGATGGTTTTCATATCTATGCGCTATGAATCATAACGTAAAATGGAATTTTGGACGTGGTACCTATATTATCAATAGCACATTCATATATCGCGTATAAATCTATAAATACATGAGAGAGCGTTCATTGTTTACGTACGTTAATACATAGAAGAGTACGGCGTAAATCTAGGTCTTTGTAGATGCATAAACTCAAGTCACACCCATGTCCCATAAGCAGAGATGATATTACTTCCATCTGTTGCATTCTTGGCACACTGTCTTCGCTTCTTCCACGTTCATCAATCTATTCATTCACACTAGTTAGCAGCAAACTTGTTTTCTTAACTAATTGACTTGATTTGCCAGTTCTGAATTCCTAATTATTCAGCAGTATCCTAGGATTTAGACAAATGTGCCATAAGAAGGAAAGTTTAATAAAAAAAATTTCAACTTTCCTTCTTATGGCACATTTGTCTAAGTCATCTAATTTGTCAACCGTGGATAGACATGCTCTTTTTGTCACTATTTTCTTAACGCGTACGACGTACGTACTATAGTATGTATGGTCTGATACAGAGAAAAGTATACAGGAGAGATAAGATAAGATAAATATTCTTTATTGCACGAAAATGTTACATATTTATTACAATTATAACTATAGTGAGCCTACTACAAATTATTATATATAAACGGATATCACTCACTTATATTGTTGAAGGCTGCAACTATTTACAACAGGCGGTCATTATGGTTAATTTTCTTGTTAGAGTACTCTACTTATTTTTAAAATTTCATGCTATTAAGTACATTTTTTATTTGTTGTTGTTATGAAAATGTCAACATTATTACAGGGGGGCCTGTAAACTTTTCTATATTTTTGGCTGTACCTTTTTTATACACATGAGTTTAAATGATAAGTGGTGGTATAAGTCATTATTTAATGATTATGAATAGCAACTGATTTGAAATTTGATTTATTAAACTAATACAAAGTTTTTGTATCTCAGTTACTTATCAAGTTATCATTGTCCTAGTGAACTATTACAAAATCAAAAAGTCTGGCTCTTTTCTTAGTATATTTTTATTTATTTCAAATTTTGTCCAACACAATGGGTTGCCCCAAGGCGTAGGAAAGTCATACTTACTTACATTATTATAAAATAACGTAAGTACATAAGGGCTTAGAATATTAGTTATACAATAGACGAATGCAATTTGTAGTTCTTCTCACAATACCTACACACTCTCTCACTACACTCAACCAACAATCAATATGTCTGACAATCCATCAAGATATTTAGGCTACAAAGGCCAGAAATGAACTGATGTATACCTCAGCCCAAATCAAGTGTCTTATTTTGTAAACAAATATATTCGTCTAATTACCTGTTGTGATGTAACACTGAAGGAACTGATTGATCGAACCTGTTCATCATTGTGAAAATACAGTAATCCGATCAAATTATGTTAAAATAACTATGCAATAATCACAGAACAGCTTAAAATGTTAGTAGGGAAGGGTAGTTTTTTGTTTACAAAATAAGACACTTGATTTGGGCTTCGGTATATGTACACATTTAAAAAAACATTACCCTTCTCCTTTTGGCAGTCAGGTAAAAATATTTTCCTTAAAACACTATCTAATATAATAACATTATATTATATCTTACAATACACAGATTTACAAAGAACCTGTCACCAGAACAGATCTCTTTGTCCGCACTCCGAGGATCCGGTGAGCTCCAAGACCTGACTCTCGATGAGGATCTGCTGACAGACCTGCTGGAACTACCGGGCTGGGTGCGACTGACTTCTGCCAGGTGCAACCGTGCTTCTTTCAGAATACAATGGACCAAACTCAAGACTGTCCCTATTGTTTTGGTGAGTATCTACAACTATGCATGATAGCCTGAAAAGCCTGGGATGATATTGAATTTAATCTATTGTCAAAGTCAAATTTCTTTATTGCAAGTAAGCATGTTGTATAAATTTTTGCACGTCAACATATTTTTGAATGTATATTTACACAACTTTGCAAGGAAAAGGTGCCAACGCTGAGGAGAAAAAGTGGAAAAAAAACTCTCAGCAGCACATTTTTTAAAATAATAATAACACAATTACTTAATAACTAGGTATTACACAACGTATTATTAGTAATCTACACTTTATCCCTCATGCGGAACCGGCGACACACACCATGCATGTTCATCGTTTAAACGAACAAAGTCAAAGTACTTTATTTGCTGTAAATGTAGTTAATAAAGGATGGAAAGAAATTGCCAAAATGCCAGAAATACCAAATAATTTTGAGTGCTATAATCGCAGCAGATGGAAGATCATTGTTTCTGCCTATGCCTATAGAAAACAGTTGCGAGTTTATGTATGTATGTCATTGATCTCCTATAAACAACTAGATACACAGTCTGCCTTCTAAAAATGTCCGAGCGCAAAGGAGGTCCAAACAGATGAATGGACATTTGCTTTATTGGACATTATTTGGACGTTAACAATGGACCCTTATTTGGACATTTTTTTAAATTGTTTTAGTAAGACCTTTGTGTATCTAGTTGTTTATAGGAGATCAATTATGTATGTATATTATACTTTTGAGCATTGATTTGTTTTCATGGTAAATATAAAATCAAAGTTAGTAACACGAATGAATCACAGTACAGTATCTCGTTTCGTAAACTGTCGCCATTATTCAGCTGATAACAGATCACTGAACTGGAAAAGGGATGTTTATATTTCGGTTGACGTATTTTAAAGGTTCTAATTTTAACTTTATATTGCTCCAGATAAGGTAGAATGTTGTCTCGTTATTTATTATGTAAATAGTAGTGTTTATGAGTAAGTTAATTAATAGCAATAAAACAGTGATTAATATTTGATATGTGCAGTAAAACAATCAATTCGTAAATTATTATAGATATATGGAGAGACAATTATTTAAAAAAAAGACAATTGTATTACTGGCTTGATTCGAACTTCATCATTTCATTTTATTATTTAATAGCGGGATAATGTAGCATTCTAACGGTGAAAGAATTTTTGCAATCGGTCCAGAAGTTTTTGAGTTTATTCGTTACATATAATATCTTTCCTCTTTATAATATTATGACAAAGGAATCGACATATAACCATAAAACACATATTTTTTGAAGCCTTATAAATAAATTGATGATAAATATGCGATTGTTCATGATTATTGATCAGCATACACATATACCCTAATTAGTTTGTTTTTGTTGGAATATTATCGTTTATGCCGTAATGAATCTCTATAATGGACTGTAAACATTTATTACACACACATTTAGCACACTAATTATTAGTGAACATAACATGGTATTTGGGTAAACCATGAAGCAAGGAATCTTCATTGGAGTTAGCCATATTTACATCGTCACTCCTGCATGACAATTTTCGGGTCTCTGACACTTACTTGTTGTTCTTTGTTTGAATTTTCAATAGAAGTCTAACATAGTGGGGCTATTACGGTCCTCAATACGATAAATCATACCATGTCATATCGTGCGTGACAGGGACAGTGCTATTGCGTTGTTATAGTGGCGTTTCTGTTCGGCGCGACATGACATGGTGTGATTTCATCGTTTTGAGAACGGTAATAGGGCTGATGTCTCTTTCCGACATTTGTGAGTGAAAGTTCGGATACCTCCCCAAACAAGGGCGGATACCTCCCCATACAAAATATACTTTATGCTCTCTCCATAGTGCACGAAAGTTTTTCCTTCATGGAATAAACTGAATTATTTAATTCGCTAAATAATGACTGCTACATTCGGAAAAATAATAATAGCTTTGATTCTCATAATCATCAGCCTGTCTACTGCTGGACATAGGCCTCTCCCTGAGCACGCCCCAAGCATGGTAAAATCTAATGCTACACTTAAACGCAACTGTCATTCATATGCTACATCGCGTAAGAGCACAGACCACTTACCGCATTGATATTTTGGTACAAATTTGCAAGCGAAAAATTCTGTCAAACGATGAGCGCAATAGACGAAGCATCGATGTCATATTAAATCCACATCGATATCTCTAGGTCACACGTGTCGCGAAGCAATTTTGCGCTCATGTGCGGGCAGAGACGGGCGCCCCCCTGTTACAGGTCTATGGGGGTAAGTGGTCTGTGCGTAAGAGTTAGCCTGACGTCTCGTTTAGCGACGATTAAAACCATGCGACACTATGAAATCACGACAATTATATCATTAAAATCTTGCCCATTCACCCTCGGTTCCGTGACAACCTGCAATGAATGCATATCAGTCTCGGTCGAAAGAACACTGCGATCGCGGAGCCTTGACACCGCAACGCTATTGTTAAATGCACGCGATTGTACCGGGGAAGGCATTAGTTAGATAAACTTTATTGTTCTAAGAATCACTTGGGGTTTTTCTTATCAATATATGCTGTTAGTCTTCATCATCTGTCTATTTTCATGTCCCCACTGCTCAGGCACAGATCTTCACTAACATCTAAGTGACTCATAAACCCCATTGATCGGTTAAGCTTTGGGCGTGGCCCGGATCAAGATGGGTGCGCGCTAAACTTTACTTGATTACATCGTTGACAAATTGGATTGAGATAGATTTTATAATAATACATTCTTTATTAAAGTATAAGGTTACATGTACAATAATTACATTGCACGAGCTTACATCTGGGTGTAGACTTATAATATATAATTATAAAACAAGTTAATGATAGCAACGAGTTTATCAGATCATGCAGGGGGCTGAGCCGCGTCGATTTTTACTAGCCGTCAATGTCAGATTTTTGGCGAAAATTAGTACAAAAATTTCGTTCGCGCAGGCTTTGACAGGAAACGGCCAGCTGGCTAGCCCCCCTGATGTAGTAGACTAGCACCCCACACTAGGATTCCCTGTGTTGTGAGGGCTATTATCTTCCGAGAGAACCAGAGTACCAACTCATCAGGTTGGCGTTTATCTTGAGGTATCGACGACATGTAGATTGAAAACTCCAACATACTTAATTTTTTTTATGAATCTAGTTGATATGAATGGAGCTGAAAAACAGCATCTGAGCTGAGAGCCCGTTCACCCACACATAATCTCATATGTAACAGGTTTATTTCTGTATTGTTCAATTTATAACTGTATTGTGTGTGTCGTGAATAAATGACTTTTTTTATATTCTTCTTCTTGTGTATTCGTGCATTGTTTGTGTGTGTCATAAACGTATTCTATTCTATAATGCTGCTATATTATTGTTCTCAGAACCTGGACGAAGTTCATATCGCATTGGAAGTATGTACGGAGCCTCGCGTGGTGAACGCGACGGCGGCCGGCGCGCTGCCCGTGCCAGGCAAATACAGCTACATTCATAAGGTAACTGGCTGCTTCAAGGTAATGTTCTGAGGTTTTGCAGGTCCTGGAGGCAATGATACTTGATAGACCGCATTTACAACCGCATGTACATACAGCGTGGAACTGTGTAAACACTGTTATTAGAATATATATCTATCGGGGCGGCTCGTGGAGACCACACGTGACCAAAACCAGCTTGGCTATTGGCAGAGGGGAAAATGACCTGCATGCCGTTAAAAAATCTACGGCATGTGTATTCACCAATCCCTTTCAACCTAAAAACGAAAATAAACTAAACACTTAGGTGTTGTAACTTGTTGTAAGATAACTTTATTTTACATGTCTCAAGACGTAATTTTAGTTTGTTTTCTTCATACATATTGTTGGTTGCAGGTGATAGATGGAATCTCTGTGTCTGTGAACCAAGTGCAAATTGACTTCAGCTGTGATGCTTTCACCAGCAGTGTTCAGGTATGCATATAAGTTATTGAATTCAACCTATCTATACGTATGTATAGGTACCCTGTATAGGCTGGCCTTGAATTCATTTGACAAAATTAAATGCATGGTTAGGTTTGTGACATACATTAATTCTGCACCCTCTGTGTTTGTTGTTTTGGCATCAGTAGAGATCCTAAAACAATACAATTGCTATATGTATATAAACGGATATCACTCACTTATATTGTTGAAGTCGACTTCAACAATATAAGTGAGTGATATCCGTTTATATATAATAATTTGTAGTAATGGCTCACTATAGTTTTAGTTCTAAAAATGCAATTGTTATTTTCAAATAATAAACAATGTACAGACTGAAATTCTTTACAGTCTTATTATACAGCATGTCCTTGAATTCATTCGATAAATTGAAACTCAATCATGATAAATATTAAATTGATAAGGTTTTTTTAGTAAATGTACCCAAAACTGCAAAAAAAAATTGAACGAAGATTGATTGAAGTACGTCACAAGTCACACACTTACCTTAAAAATGACCATTAGATCAAATTCCAGTCAAAGAAATCGTTGCAAAAAGTTTAAAATACATTTAAATGGAAAAACTCCAAAGCACAGTAACGTTTTTTTTGGGTAGTTAAATTTACTGTAATTTTTCCTAAAATTGATTAATTTACTTAATCTCTGTGCAGAATTAATGTTAGGCTTCCATTTAATTAATTCCTTCCATCCATTTAATTTGTCCATCACAGATCTCGCGTGTGACGGTCGAGTCGCGCACGCCCGACGGCCGCAAGGGAGACCTGCGACTGACTAGAATAAAATCACCGGATACCGGGCAACTATTAATTTTTAAAGTAAGTATATTCATTTATTTATAAGTACATATTATATATTGCAAAAAAAAATTTAAACTAGTTTAGGGTGTAACGTAAAGGGTATAAGAAGCCGAAGAGAGGGTGTTCAGTATCGGTAACTGAACAACTTTTGTTCTAAGACTTTTCGATTTTCGCGAATTTATTTTTTGACTTTTCATACATTTCGTTACGGTCAGCTGATCGATTTGTATGAGACATTAATTTATTTTTATTCGAAATGTCGTAGATCAAAAGTTGTTCAGTTACCTATACTGAACACCCTCCCTTCGGTTTCATATACCATTTACGTTACAAGGCGTTTGACAGCTCCGCGGCGTTGCGTCGATCGCTAACGCGACTCGTGTTAGCCCCGCTGATCAGCGGAAATATGTAATGAATAGCAATAGCATAGATCCCGCGATGAAAGTCGGCAACTTTGAAAACATAAAAATATTATGTTTTGTTGTTGTATTTTACAGGAATTGGAATGGCAAAGCGCTAGGATAGAAGCGAAAGCGTACAGCGCAGCGGCGGCAAACTTACAGCCCTTAAGACTGCTTCTGGGCAATACGCATTGTCGTATCGTCATCAAGAAACGTCTGTCGGGTACGTAAGACCATTTTTATTTATTTTTTTATAAACTCACGCTTAATTCCCGTAGACTTCCATCTTCTGCGATCCAGGCACACAACCCTGGCTTCCTCCACATTCATCAACTCTTCATGTCGGTTTCTAGTAGACCGCACTTGGCCCTTTTTTCAACATCGACAATTTGGTCGCCGTGCATTCTCCTTAGTCTACCTCTGCCGCTTCCGTCAACATTCGCTCTATGTGCGCCTTTAGTTTCGTTCGAGGAATAAACTTACGTACCTGTAAGGAAAACATCGTGATGAAACCTGTATCCCGTAGAAAATTATCAAAGGCATGCATAATCCGCCAATCCACACTGGTCCCACGTGGTGGACCATGGCCCGAGCTCCCTCGATGTAAGGGAAGGTCTGCGTCCGAGCAGTGGGGCAATATAAATAGACTGTTGATGAGTGAAGGAAGGCTTAATGAATCACATAAACAACTGTTCCCCAGATTGTGCTGTGACCGGTTCCCGGTTGGCGATACGGCCCGAGCCGCTGGCGTGGGCGTTGACCGACGGACAGTTAAGGGCGGCCTTAGCCTGCGCCGCGGCGCTCTCAGAGCCAGTGAGGAAGGCTACGGCAGCCGCCACCCGTGCCAAGGCTTTGAGAAAGGTGTGTGCATTTTGCAATACATTTTTAAACCACTCATAAAAACCGGCCAGTTGCGAGTCTCGCGCTCCGAGGCTCCCATGCAACGCAACATAACCCCGTAACTTTGCTCTAACGAAAAGATAGATTTAGAGACCAACTTATCTTTGCCATTATCAAAATATTATGTTTATACATCGACATACTCCTGATTAGTTGATCATCTGCAAGTATAAGTTTGTAATAATAATAAAATATTATTGGGAGATGTAAATTTCAATATAAAAAGTTCAAATTTACAGTTTTCTGATTTTTTCCTTTGCTTGTGCTATAAGACCTAGTTTCTTGCCAAAATTCATGATTCTAGGTCAACGGGAAGTACCCTATAGGTTTTTTTTGCATTTTCATACAAATATGCAAGATAATGCGACATAAACGGCCATATCTTTTGATTGCGTTGACATAGAAGTTTAATTTTTTTACGGCTGCATGAAGTTGTAGTCCTGAGTATTTGGTATTAATTTCAACTTGATCCGTCCACGCGTTTCTGAGATATAGGTCTTGACAGACAGACGGACAACAAAGTGATCCTTATTTTGGCAACCAACAGATAGAAGAGCCTCGGGAGCAGATCCAGTCCCGCTCGTCGACGAGTGACCGTGACGTCATCGCGCGAATGTTTGCCAAACACGACGTGCGCGAAACCTCGTACCACTTGCTCGCGCCGCGGATAGACTTGCACCTGTGCGACGACCCAGGACGTAAGTTAGCATATAGTTTATTTTCACTTAAGCATTTCCACAGTACAGCTTAAATTATAGGTGCTAGGGCTAGAGTTAAACTATATTGGTGAGCGCTAGCTCCCACACTAGGATTCCCTGTGTTGTGGGAGACTGGTATCTCCCTGGAGTACAAATGATCGTTGAATGATTGTTATTATTACAAATAACAAAAAAAACATTTAGCTGGCGATAAAAACGTATGTGGGTGTGTGAGGGTATGTGGTATATGATATCTGATTAAATTTTTCATCATTAGCGAGATCACGTCTGCTTAACATATAACATATGGGTAGGCCACTAAATAATAAACGATTTTTATTCACCTAAAATGTATACAAAAAATTGTACGGTCGAAGACAGAGAAAGGTGTACAGTAGAGTTTTTAAGGTTGAGATTTTTTCAAAAACCTATTGCAAAAATTATTTAGAATAAGAATAAAAGAATAATCGTTTATTTGACAGCCAAACAGCACACCTATGCATACACTTACAATATAATATTTAAAAAGAGAAACTAAATTTAGTTACAACCATGAGGTAAAATAGTAGGTAGCACAAGTAGTACTGCAGCGCCAAAAAGGTTCCAACTCAGCATGTGCTATACCCGAGGGTGTAGCGCTGATATATTTTACTGTTACATAGATAAAAGTTAGGACTGTGTAACTGTGAAAAAATATCAAATTCGGTCCAGTGGTTTTTGAGAAAATCTCAACCTTATTGAGGCCTTATTGATACTTATCTCTCCCTACACCATACACATATGCTGTTATTCATAAACCTAGTTAAACCTCACTTCCTTTAAATCGTGTTGCTATCCCTTTCACACTTCGGTAAATAAGGTTAAGATAGAAAGGGACAGGGTGGCGTAACTTTAAATCACCTTTATGAATAACTGCCATAGTTATTTCTATTTTTAAATAAAAAGATATGTTTATCTTTTTATTTAAAAATAGAAATAACTATGGCAGTTATTATGTTTAATAATGAACAATTACTAGGATGCCTACTAGGTCACCCTCCAAGATTCTCTGTACTTTGCGTCTGAATTCATAGACTGCAATTGTTTAAATTGCAGTCTATAAATAATTTTGTTGTCTAACCCTATACTATTATTATAGGTAAGTTCACACAATGCCACAAAATGCGCATCGAACCAAGATTGCATTACACATTAATATATTTGTTTACATTTTAGTATGTACCTACCTTCTACTAAGTTTTAAATAGTGTGCACTGTATGCCAAAAGTTTTAGATAGGCACATTTAGCCTGTAAAACGTAACGAGTTACTAGATTGTAAGCCTTGACCTTAATTGTCTTGGTTTGTAATATTTTTTATACAAGCTTAATAAAGAATTTTGAAAATCAAATCACTTTGCGTCTGAATACCAGAGCCATATGAACGCATCCTGGTCACGACACCAATATGTAACGTACACTTTCAGTGGGTCGTTCAGAAAAACCGTCTCTATCCAGCGGCGGGGCGTTACAAGTGACTCTAGTCAGCATGCAGGCGGACCTGTTCCCTTACCACAAAGCGACCGGCAACCGGGGACATTGGAGAGGATATCGGTGAGGCATTCAATAAATATAATAAAATAAAACAAAGAAACCCGACTGCAAAAAAACTAACCCCTTTTGACATTGATCTCCTATAAACAACTAGATACACAGTCTGCCTTCTAAAAATGTCCGAGCGCAAAGAAGGGCCAAACGGATGAATGGACCCTCATTTGCTTTCATCAAAACAAAGAAACCCGACTGCAAAAAAACTAACCCCTTTTGACATTGATCTCCTATAAACAACTAGATACACAAAGGTCTTACTAAAACAATTTAAAAACGTCAAAATAAGGGTCCATTGTTAACGTCCAAATAATGTCCAATAAAGCAAATGAGGGTCCATTCATCCGTTTGGCCCTTCTTTGCACTCGGACATTTTTAGAAGGCAGACTGTGTATCTAGTTGTTTATAGGAGATCCCTATGACACTCCCGTGATCAAGGCGAATCTAACGATACCTCATACACCCAAATCCATCAAGCCGTTTAGGCTACAGGATGGCAGGAAGGAATGGACATACATATACTGAAGTCCAAATCAAGTGTCTTATTTTGTAAACAAAAACTACCTTACATTAAGGTAGGTATTACATTATAAAATTATATAAGATAAACTTATTGTAAATTAATTTCAGAGAAGCGGCGACCCCTCACAGTCAATGGTTATCTCAATCGCTATCATCGTTTTGCGCAACCCTACTAGAAACATTGGACCCAAGACCTCTAATTACGCATAGTACCAAGGTGAGTTTAATACCTGTTTTACACGACTGCAGAGAAGTGGAGGGTGTAGTCGACTGAAAGAACAATATTTTGTCTGCCACAGCACGTGCCTGACACGTTCAATGTCTGTAGTAAAGCTTTAAGGGTTATTAAAAACAGGTTAACGTGGAAAATATATAAGATAAATACACTTTATTGCATCATAATACAGAATTAATTACATAATTGAGAAGCATGTACAATTTTGGCGGTCTTATCGCTAAAAGCCATATATATGCCATGCATTTACTCGAGAACTCGATGGTTCAATGGTTGGGTCAATAGACTTGCGATACGGAGATCCCAGGTTCGATTCCCAGCCAGGTCAGCTATATACCAATAAGTTATCCTCGGTTTTTTCGACGGAAAAACTTACATACATTTACCGAGTGCTCTCAAAACGGTGATGGAAAACATCGTGATGAAACCTGCATGCTGTAGAAGAAGAAAAAAATCAAAAGCATGTGAATTCATGGCCCCAGCTCCCTCGATGTAAGGGAAGGTCTGTGCCCGAGCAGTGGGGACATATAAATAGACTGATGATGACGATGTATTTGCTTGCAATAAAAAGATATGCTATGATTTGTTTCCAGCCTAGTCAAGCGGACAAGGCTCAGGAGCCGATGTCCAACGGATTGAGCCACAAGCCCGCCGCCAGCCAACACAGCGCTTCCAACACCCAGAACACAACTACCTCACAAGGTATTAAGTCTTCTTCTTCTTCAGCATACAGCAGCCCGCTCCTGGGCATATGCCTCTCCATGAATCTTCCATGTGGCCCGATCCCAAGGTTGTCTGGTCCACACCGAGCCAGCAACCTTCTTTATGTCGTCGGACCATCTGGCCGGTGGTCTGCCCACGCTTCTTCTACCCGTCCGGGGTCTCCACATTAGAACGCACTTACTCCATCGACCATCGTTTCGGCGACAGTGGTGCCCCGCCCGGGCCCATTTCAGTTTTGCCACTCGTTTGCCGATGTCGGTGACACGAGTCCGTAGGCGGATGGTCTCATTTCTCACTCTGTCGCGTAGGGATATACGCGACAGAGTGATATATATATATATAAGGTATTAAGTAATAAATTGTAATTATTTTAAAAGATGTGCTGCTGAAAGTGCCACTTTCTCTCCACAGCTTTCACGCAACCTCCTCAATTTTCAACACTCACTTTCAACACAGAACGAGTCGCATTAGCGATCGACGCAACGCGGAGCTGTCAAACTAATGTCAAATGTCAGTTTGACAGCTCCGCGGCGTTGCGTCGATCGCTAACGCTGACTCGTGCTACAAGGGCAGACCGCGTGGTGATTTGACTTATAATCCGTTCCATAGTCATTAAAATGGTGTTTATTTTCCAGCGTCGCCTACCAGGACGCGAATACTAGAGCAGCTCGGCAAACTGATGGCCACGTGTCTAGTACTTAGAATAGATGACTTCTCAGTCAATAAGGTAAGCTATTGAATGCTTGAGGAGCTCGGTGGCTCAGTGGTTGGGTCAATGGACTTGCGATACGGAGGTCCCAAGTTGATTCCCACCCAGGGCAGCCATGTGTTATCCTCGGTTTTTTCGACGGAAAAACTTACGTACATTTACCGAGTGCTCTCAAAACGGTGAAGGAAAAACATCGTGATGAAACCTGCATGCCGTAGAAGCAGAAAAAATCTAAGGCATGTGAAATCCGCTAATCCGCCACTGGGCCCGCGTGGTGGATCATGGCCCCAGCTCCCTTAATGTAAGGGAAGGTCTGTGCCCGAGCAGTGGGGCAATATAAATAGACTGATGAGGGTTGAATGCTTTCTTTACAAACTTACTGAATGCTGCCAGATCTCGAACTCGTCCTTCCATCGGTACTAAGGATGGTCGGCGGACCATAGGACAATACGGTAACGGTGACAAGTATCGAAAATTAAATATTTTTCTTGTTTTATTATTGCTACCAGGTAACCACCGGGTCTAAGTCGCGCGAGTCCCCGCGGCCACTAGTGAGCGCTGAGAAGGCGACTCTCCCCGGAGACGCGGGCCTTCTCCACGCAGAGCTGACGTTCTTCTACTATCCTGGCGACATATGCTTCCCTGGTATGTTCGAGAGATGCTTTGTTCGTCCTTCCATTACGAAACTAGCTAGGTTCGATCGTCAGCCATTATTCAATTATAAAAGAGTGTTTAAAATAAGTTCAGCAGTTTTTGATAAATACTTAACTTAAAGACCCCTTGTATATTTTTTTTGAAGGAACCCCTTTTTACCAGCCTGCCCCGGATCCTTCGGGTGTATATATGTATGTATATCCATTCTTTCCTGCCATCCTGCAGTAGGCTACAAAACCATCATTAATTATTTCAAAAAATAAAAATCTGCAAAAAAACTATCCCTTTCTGATTTTTTTTTATACCCTATGACACTCCCGTAATCAAAACGAATCTAACGATACCTCATACACCAAAATCCATCAAGCCGTTTAGGCTACAGGATGGCAGGAAGTAATGGACATACATACACACATCCAAAAAACATTACCCTCCTTCTGGGGCAGTCGGGTAAAAACAATAATTGACCGATTTTTTTAAACTAGACCTTATATCAACAGCTTTAAACTTGGATATATTTAGTGTATATTTTGCAGTTCCATCACCGAAATTGTACGTGCAACTGAGTCCTGTGCGAGTGTCGGTTGACGTGCAAAGCATGGTGTGGCTGGGAGCGTTCCTGCCTCATGTCGCGAGGGCTATGCAGGCAGCCGCCTCTGAGGAGGTCGGGGAGGCTTATATGGACGTCAGGGCCGAGGCGATTATGCCAAAGGTTAGTTGTAGAAGCGTAGGGAGTATTCTGGTCTCATGTCGCGAGGGCTATGCAGGCAGCCGCCTCTGAGGAGGTCGGGGAGCCTTATATGGACGTTAGACCTGAGGCGATTATGGCAAAGGTTAGTTGTAGAAGCGTAGGGAGTATGCTAAAAAGCTATGTACACAATGTTTATTAGGATAAACACTATTTTTTAATATACAATGCATGGCATAATTGCAACAAGCAAAGTTGTAGTTCTCAAATTGTGCCAAAACGGCCGTTTTTCGCAATTATGCGAACTACAACTTACCGACATTGAATCATGTTATAAATAAGCATTTAAAAAATAGTATTTATCGTAATATACATGTACGGTGGAACACAGAAAAAGGTGTACAGGAGAGTTTTTAAGGTTCAGATTTTCTCAAAAACTACTTGACCTATTGCAAAAATTATTTCACTGTTTGATAGATAAAAGTGAAAACTATGTAACTGTAAAATAATAATTAAATTCGGTCCCGTAGTTTTTGAGAAAATCTGAACCTTATTGAGGCCCCCTGTATACTTATCTCTGTCTTCGACTGTACATAGCTTTTTTAATAAAATTTATTAAATTGGAAGATATTATTTTTCACAGATTGGCGGCGCTAGTTGGCTCATGGAAAGCCTTTAACAGTATACTATACTGTTATTGTATTTTCAGATAGTTCTCGAAGCCGGTCCAGAACACGTATCACAGCAGCGCGACCGGCCCAAGGAGCTTCAGTTGTGTACCGCACGAGCCACGTTGACCAACGTGCGGGAGTCGCATAGAGCAAGTTAGTACGACATTAGGGTTCGTACACAAAACTGCGAATTTACATCGCACCGCGAAAATCTGCGAGCTAGCAGATTACGATTGAGATTTCTTCGTTGCGACGTCGCTTCGTATCGCATCACAGTTTTGTGTTCAAGCCCTTAAGCCTGGTACACATTAGGCGTCTAGAAGCGCGAGCTTTGGTAACGCGCGTTTCAAGAACTACGAGAAACTCAGATAAAGCGCGCGTTTGAATGTGTACCCTTCAATCAGACCTCGTTGTTCTTGATACGCGCGTTAACAAAGCGCGCGCTTCAAAACGCCTAATGTGTACCAGCTCTTATACAGGCTGTGGTTTTGATCGACAACGAGCGACTGAGGGGTGATTTTTCTTTCTTTTTCTTTTCTCGTATGGTTTAGAGACCAAACCTATTTGTCAGAGTTATTCAGGCCGCCCATATGCCTTTGACATGACTGCCGAGCAACAGCAACCGGGACCGACTGCTTAACGTGCGGCTCGAGGCACGGAAGGGCTCAGGTGAAAATGTCACTAGCGGCCACTTACCCAACGTTGCTTAACTTGTACGATCGTTTTCAACGTGTACTCTCAACTGGACTGCGAGCCCCTACTGAGAGGTGATAAACACTATGCTGATGCAAAATAATACCTTAATTATCATGCCAAAATCCACAAATAACAATATGCATTATATATACCTACCTATACATACCTACACGTCGCCTGTCGCAAAATAATACTTGATTTGGGCTGCGGTATACGTACAGTTACGTACAGCTAACAGCAGATCAAGTGTAAAGTCAAGGTCAAATTTCTTTATTGCAAGTAAGCACGTTGTGTACACGTCTACATATTTTTTTAAATTTACATTTACACCACTTTGCAAGGAAAATGTGCCAACGCTGACAAGAAAAAGTGGCAAAAAACTCTCAGCAGCACATCTTTTAAAATAATATTAACCAAATTGATTTTATTAATGACTAGCTGTACCCCGCAACTTCGTTTGCGTAGAGGAGGAGGATGGAGATCTGGAGGCAGATCTTCCTGGATCCTTGTTTCCACATCATATACCGCCATGGCTTATAGCCTATGAGCTGTCCGGATATTTCAGCTATCTCCTAGTGAAACTCCCATCAAAATCCCTTCAGTAGTTATGGCGTGCTACTTGCACAAAGTCACAGACAAACAGATAAAAATTCTAAAAATTAGTGTTTTGGTTTTTTGTAAAAATCAGTATCGATCCTAAAACACATTACAATTATTATTTTAAAAAAATATCCAATGTACAGACACAACTTTTTTACGTATAGATTTACACCGATAACCTTGAAACTGCTAGTCAGACTGCCGCCCTATATATATAAACTATATTATTGCAGACACCGCGGGCACCCGAGCGGACCTAGCATCCATTCTTTCCGCGCTGCGGCGGTCAGCGCCATCTAGGAGTCAATTCCCGTGCTCTAGTGAGGACCTAGACCCGATTCACGAGCAGTTCATATTGCACGCTGACAGTGAGTGTTTTTTTACTGACTATCCAAAGGAAGAGAGTATTGAGGGTAAGGCCGACCCGGGGCCTGCAAAATATCGTAAACTCACATCCGCCTCCCGTAGGGGTAGGCAGACACGACGGAATTCCGTCTACTACATTTATTGCAGCAAAACGGCTTATACAGTGCTTTTCGTCACTGCGTAGGTATAATCGCCTCAGCTCTAACGTCCATATAAGGCTCCCCGACCTCCTCAGCGGCTGCCTGCATAGCCCTCGCGACATGAGACCAGAATACTCCCTACGCTTCTACAACTAACCTTTACGTACGTACGGTACGATGCTCCTCTATAACCAATTTGGAGCCAAGGTGTGGGCTGAAAACCAGCGCTGACGCACTCTGTGTCAGCATCAGCTGAAGGCTAAACCTTTTGCCCAAGTTATATGTTTGTTAATTGTCATTGTAATTTATTAAGACTGTTTTTATTATTTCTTATATGTGTATACTTAATAGGCAATAAATGTTATTATATTCTATTCTTTGGCATTATCGTCTCCGCTCTGACTTCCATATAAGGCTCCCCGACCTCCTCAGCGGCTGCCTGCATAGCCCTCGCGACATGAGGCCAGAATACTCCCTATGCATCTACAACTAACCTTTGGCATAATCGCCTCAGCTCTAACGTCCATATAAGGCTCCCCGACCTCCTCAGAGGCGGCTGCCTGCATAGCCCTCGCGACATGAGGAAATAATACTCCCTACTACGGCTTCTACAACTAACCTTTGTCTTGTTCAGACCTGGATGACATAGAGCGAGGTACAACAATAACCCCGGAGCTGCTATGGCGGGAGAATAGGTCTATTTGGTGCGTCAGAGTCGAGCCCCTGTGGGCGGACTTCTGCGGCGCGCGCGCCACCAACTACAAGCCGGCGCCATTGTTGGACGCTACGCCACTTACTGCTTGGGTATGTAGTACCATACCTTTTTTTTTTGTTGCCCAGTAGAAATACATTATGTATACCGCCCGTCCGGGGGAACGGGTGATTATGTTGGACTCGCACCAACTAAAGCTCCTGGGGTGTTCCGCCTCCGCCACCATGGACAGGACCACGGGTACATCTTTCGAAAACCTTACCTAACTGACGGGTGTTCTTTATAAAAATTTATTTTCAATTTCCGTTCACAATTCCCCACAAAGTCAAAGTCAAATTTCTTTATTGCAAGTAAGCACGTTGAGTACATTTTTGCACGTCAATATATTTTTTGAATTTACATTTACACCACTTTGCAAGGAAAAGGTGCCAACGCTGAGGGAGAAAAGTGGCAAAAAAACTCTCAGCAGCACATCTTTTAAAATAATGATAATACAATTATTACTTAATAACTATATAGGTACGTAACTATTACTATTGTTATTCCCTCATGCGGAACCGGCGACACACACCACATCTATTCTGTAACACAGTTTATAATCTCGCTAGATTTATTTTAGACTACTGACTACGACTCTTCACAATTTATTCGTTGACGTATACTGTAATTCAAACTATTGTCATGTGTGGCCCTGACAAATATATCTACAGCATTCACATATAAAGCACGCAGAGGAAAAAAACCCATTCAAGAAACACTTGTAAAAAAAGATATTACAGAGTACCTATGATTATTTAAACGATGAACAATGAACATGCATGATGTGTATCGCCAGTTCCGTACGAAAGTTCAAGTTTAGATGTTAGTAATAAGAATTAAGTAATTTAATTGTAATTCTTTTTAAAGATGTGCTGCTGAAAGATTTTTGCCACTTTTCTCCTTGCAAAGTGGTGTAAATGTAAATTCACAAAATGTTGACGTGCAAGAATGTACGCAATGTGCTTACTTGCAATAAAAAGATATGATTTGATGTGACGTATTAACGCAGTATGTAACGTAATCCTTACACCATTGAGTCATCTACCCTATTCTCTTGACCAGATGTGTTTAGAGGAGGGTTTCTCTCGCATCTTCGTCGTGGCTCGCACGTGCGGGCTGGCGGGGCTGCAGCTCAACCACTACCAGCTGCTGTTCCTGCTGCGCCAGGTGGAGCGCGTGGCGGAACTAGCTGCGTGGTTGGCGCACGACGCGGCCAGGCAGCCGGATGCGAGCGAGGGGTCAGTATACTATCCTTATCTTATCTTATCCTGATTGGGTGCCAATGTGTCGGCACTTCGACCCATTGGGATCTCTTGTGCTCTCCCCTTTCCTCTATGCTCCTTCCAACTCCCTAAAGATATAACTCAATAGGTCCGCTATGCAGCTCATGTGAAGGAGCCTGTAGTCTTCTGGTTCCGGATAGGCCGACCCCAGGAGACTCATTCGCTTTCTAGCCAGTGAGTCACATTTACACAGTAGTTGTTTCATGGACTCCGTTTTGTCACCACAGGCTCTGCAGGTTGGAGATTCAGCTAATCCCATCCTGTGCATGTGCAACAGGTCGTTCATTGCTTGATGTCATGTTAGCGCCCTAATTATGAGCCGCATCTGGTTTCTGTTGTGTTTCCCGATTTTCCTGCACCAGCCTGTGTCTGTTCCGCCAATGAAAAGTTCAGCTCTTTGATGCTTTTCCACTCCAGGCCTTGGGCCAAGGCCAAAGACTTCCACAACTTAAGGCCATTTTGATGGTACTCATTGCGAGTCCCACGAATAGCTCAGGTCCTGTTAATGAGGACTGTGAGCTCTTCCTAGCCAGCTCATCAGCCGCTTCATTGCCCGTTATGCCCTCATGCCCCGGTACCCTAACTAACCGTACCCGATTGTGCTGACCTAGCTTGTTTAGTGATCTAACACAATCGAGGACCAGTCCCGAGTCCGTTCGGTGTATGTCAAGGGCCTTGAGGGCTGCCTGGCTATCGCTGAGAATATAGATAGTAGCCTTAGTTCTTAGTCTAGCCTATCTTCGTAGTCGCTTTGATGGAACGCTTATTAGCAGACAGATCGACGTAGCAAGGCAACCTGACGCAAATGTAGAGTCAGTATCTATCTACTGGGACCTGTCTGTTACCGGTTGTTGTCGCTCTACTTTCTACGATCTCCGGTCAGCTCACTGCCACTTCATTTGATTTTATAAGGGGCTCGTAGGCCAGTTGCGAGTAAACGTTGAAAACGATCGTACAAGTTAAGCAACGTTGGGCCTGTATCTGTAACTAGCGGTCACCCCGCTAGTGACACTTTCATCTGAGCCCCTTCGTGCCTCGGAACGCACGTTAAGCAGTTGGTCCCGGTTGTTGTCGCCTGGCCACGTCAGAGGCCTACGGGCGGCCTGAATAACTTTGACAAATAGGTTTGGTCACTAAACTACACGAGAAAAGACGAAGAAGCAATGTCAACCACTTATAAAAATTAACTTTTAAATCATTATTCTCAACTGGTTTGCAGGTCAATAGTGATAGGAGTGGTGGTTCCAGCTGTAGAGCTGACTCTGGTGCTTCCCTCCAGCTGTCCAGGCCAAGAGTCCTCCCGGGACCTGGACAGCGTGCCGCTGGATTCATCTAGTTTGCAAGACTTGAAGATGGGTAAATAGTTTTTAAATATATCTAACGTTAATTGGAATATCGCGAAACTAAATTCAAAGTCAAATCTCTTTATTGCAAGTAAGCACGTTGCATACATTTTTGCTCGTCAACATATTTTTGGAATTTACATTTACACCACTTTGCAAGGAAAAGTGGGAAAAAATTCTCAGCACCACATCTTTTAAAATAATGATAACACAATTACTTAATAACTAGGTACATAACTATAACTATTAGTAACTCTATACTTCATTCGGAACCGGCGACAAACACCATGCATGTTCATCGTTTAAATAGTCATCTATCCTTTAATACGCTTTCTTAACAAAGTGTTCCTCTATTGAAACATTTAAATCGTCTCCATGTCAACGTCGTGACACTTTCTGGCAACTTGTCATAAAAGCGAATACAGTGCCTCATGAAGGATGTACTAACCTTTATATATTTAATTAAGATCCCCATACTTTATACCCCATAGGCTCAGAAGCTACAATGGCACCGTCGTCGCTGCTCGATCGCGACCGAGACCGCGACAGTGTATTATACGCGCAACAGACGTCCATTGAGATCTGCGCCGCGCAGCCGCTGCCCGCTGAGGAAATGGCGCCTCCTAGCCCGGGACTCAGTTTTGGTGGTAAGGCAACACAACCACAAATAATAAAAATTCACCACAACCTATCTCATCACCTTGTCTCTTTCTGACATATGAGAGTGAAAGTGACAACATGGGCCCACAGCTGTCCCCATTCAAAATATACATTAGGTTCTCTATAGAACGCGGCGAAATTTTTCCTTGATGCTCAAGATCAGTGGGCCCTTGACCAGAAGCAACCAAGAAGCCGCGAATTTTATTTCCCCCGATTTATATTCAGGGAAAGTACAGCACAAATATAGCACACATCACCCTCCTCCCTAATCGTTGCCTCAGTGCTGAGGATCGTGACCCTCAACAGCAGGTGCCGTCTTGGCATGTATGAACTGGCGCCAGGAGACATGGTCTTGTGCTCTTCTCACTGCCTCTTCAAAGGGCACAAATATCATTAATGAGTTGCAGACGACGATATGAGATGTTGGTGTGTTGAACGACCACGTCCTCTGTCTCTTTCTGGCAAAGCGGCCGAAGAGAGATGCATTGCTTACTCGGATGTTAGCGTCATTGTGCTTTGTTTATAATTGTGGCACTTCATTTGGCTATTCGATTATATATGAATGAGATTTTTTAAATTTAATTGTAAAAATGAAATTGAATACATATTATATAAATAACTATAAGTAGACGCTAAATTTGAGATATTGACATTGTATAATATTTAAATAGGTAGCCTTGTTAATTATAAATTTTAGTTACTAATTGATTTCCGACACAATAATAATTGTACATGGAATTAAATAAATGAAAATGAAATGAAATATTCGTATTTGTCATAATTGCCACGTGTGGTTGGGGTTGGTATTCTTACGAGTACGTCTAGTATTTGACAAATACCACCAACATCCAATAGCGAATACGCATAGCCAAGTGAAGTGCCACCATAAAAAAGTATCCATACAGACATAAACTATTAAAGTAATACTGTTCTAATGTTGTCCTCTTTCGACCAGGTTTTTCATCAATGCGCCGCGGGTTCAACTCCCTAGTAACGTCTATAGACAGCGCTCTAACGCGAGACGACACCCGATCTGACGCGGCGTCTACCGCTAGTTCGGACAGCGAGCGTTATGTGGTGGTGGGGCTGGCTGCAGAGTCGCCGGACGACGCGGATTGCGCCTTTAGGTACGTCACTCTCTGATACCTATACACGACAGCTATACACAACGCTCTGACGTCTATACACAGTGCTCTGATGTCTATACAAAGAGCTCTGACGGCTATACACTACATTCTGATACCTATACACAGCTTTTTAAACTTTCACGGTTTGTATACATATTAATTAGATAAAAACGGGAATTACCGTGTTAGACATTTATTATTGGAGTCTACTCGTGACCATGATGGCTGCAATGCTGTCGAAATATCGAGACATCAATAATAAATGTTTAACATGGTAATTCCCGTTTTTATCGAATTAATACCTACACACAGCGCTCTGATGTTTATACACGGCTCCCTGACGTTTTTACACGGCGCTCTGACGGTTATACGCAGCTCTCTGACGGTTATACACAGCTGTCTGACGTTTATATATAGCGCTGAGACGCGAAAGAACGCTGTGACAGAGAGGGTTTCATTAAAGGAACACTTGTTAAGAAGGCGTATTACAGAATAGATGACTATTTAAACGATGAACATGCATGGTGTGTGTCGCCGGTTCCGCATGAGGGATAAAGTTACTAATAATAGTAATGTACCTAGTTATTAAGTAATTGTGTTATCATTTATGTGCTGCTGAGAGTTTTTTGCCACTTTTTCTCCTCAGCGTTGGCACCTTCCTTGCAAAGTGGTGTAAATGTAAATTCTAAAAATATGTTGACGTGCATAAATAAACACAACGTGCTTACTTGCAATAAAGAAATTTTACTTTGAAAGCTAGCAATATAACTCGTAATGGCTGTGACTAAATGTAGGCACTAATTCACTGAAATCTTTCACATGATTTAGTAAGTGTCCTCGCAATACATAGGCTAGTATTTGCTCTAAAAATGCACCGAGGGTTCAATTCCCTGTGACGTCTCGTACCCGGTCTGACGCGGCGTCTAACGTGCTTTACGAGGCACGGAAAGCACGTCAAGCAAAGAAGAAGGAGCAAGGAAATGAAAGCTTAAGGTGCTCCCTCACCGGGAGCATTCGCGTGTAATGTAACGTTGCAGATTCGACTTTGAGCATTACATTACAATACTACCTCCCTGACTGACGCTGTTTTTCTCCCTCACTGATGTAATGCTCGAATCTGTAACGTTACATTACACGCGAATGCTCCCGGTGAGCCCGCACCTTTACATTTATTTATTTATTTCAAATTTTGTCCAACATAACGGGTTGCCCCAAGGCGTAGGACAGTCATACTTACTTAAATTATTATAAAATAACGTAAGTACATAAGTGCTTAGAATATTAATTATACAATAGACGAATGCAATTTATAGTTCTTCTCACAATACCTGGCACACTCTCTAACTACACTCAACCAACTATCAGCAAACAAGTCACACTCATGAGCTGATTCTAGGAGTGCATTGATGTTTGCATCTGCAGGGAGTTTGAACACGGGCGAGCGTCTAGCGGTGTGGAGGTGGCAGCTGAGGTGGTGGAGAGGTCCTCGTCTCCCAGCGACCATTCCGTCACCAGCTCGTGTAGGAGACGAGACGTGGTAAGTCTTTATGATGTCCTGGTATGTTGCGGTGTGAATACGATTTCGGACAGATTTTTCTAGTTCTTGACAGTTTTACTAGTTTTTGACAGTTCTTGTCAGTTTTGACAGGGCTTGTCAGTTTTTAATAGTTTAGAACTAGTGAGTGAGTTCGGTGGCTCAGTGGTTGGGTCAATGGACTTGCAATACGGAGGTCCCAGGTTCGATTCCCAGCCAGGGCAGCCATGTACCAATGAGTTATCCTCGGTTTTTTCGACGGAAAAACTTACGTACATTTACCGAGTGCTCTCAAAACGGTGAAGGAAAACATCGTGATGAAACCCGCATGTCGTAGAAGAAAAATCTAAGGCATGTGAAATCCGCCAACCCGCAATGGGCCCGCGTGGTGGATTATGGCCCCAGCTCCCTCGATGTAAGGGAAGGTCTGTGCCCGAGCAGTGGGGCAATATAATTAGACTGATGATGAGTGAGTTCTGTTTTACATTTTGCATACCTTACAGATCACGTCATAGTCTCTTATTTACGCCCTGTTTAATTTTCACAATTTTAACCTAATTTTTAAATAATGAAAACGGCGTTATTTTGATAAAAGAAAAAAATATGGGTCCCTTTATTTTACCTATATTACATGACCGCCATTTCTTTTGTCAGATTTCCACCTGTACATGGCGTCTGAACAACATACACTTAGTGCATCAGAGTGCGAACGCTAAGTCGTGCTCGAGACTCGCCGCAGACGACTTGAGTACGGACGAGTGCGCCTCCATACCATGGGATGAGTTCCAAGTATGTCTTACAATATAGTCATTATAGAATTAAAACTATTGGGGGTTATTACTTCAAATTATATACACACAGATAACTTTATGGTTGAGCTAAGTTAGACCGACAGTTTCGAGCGGTTTCGAATCACCTTGAGAATGATCGTAGCCGTGTCGTCTAAACTCTAAACAATATAATTGAATGTTATCTGATGTGTATAATATTATACTTGTTATTTGAACTTAATTATTATTACTATTTATTTATATTGCAAATTATGATTAAAGGCCAGTAGTTTTATTTAATAACATTTGCTGTTATTCATAAACCTAGTTAAACCTTACTTCCTTCAAATCGTGTTGCTATCCCTTTCACACTTCATTAAAAAAGGTTAAGATAGAAAGGGTGGCTATACGGACGTTTATGAATAACAGCCTCATTCTATTAGAATATTTGATTTTTTGATATTTTCTTGCATATGCACTATGCGAAACGAAAATCTAAATGATAAATGGAGAAAAATTTTCATCACGGCCGGGATTCGAACCCGGGACCTCGCCATTCCGTGGCACGCTCTACTCCAACAGAGCCATCGTGATTCGTATCCAGATCGTGAATTTTGTCTCCATATTCTCGTCTGAGGGACGGTAGCGACATCTATCCAGTAATTGTGCAATGAGGAGAATTGAGGTCCCGGGTTCGAGTCCCGGTCGTGATGTAATTTTTTCTCCAAGATATGATTTTTTAATGATTGTGGGGCGTTAGTTAGCCCGGTACTGGCCTTTAATTTGTATCAATTATACATAATTTCACAATACATCGTATATTTGAAGTTGTAACAGTCTGCGTAAACTCAGGTTTCTAATTATTATGACAGGGTCGTGGTAGGAGACATGGGGATAGCACGAGTCGGGTTCGTTGGATTGAACCTTGCCCTTGTGATGTGGCGACCCGTTTGGCCCTTACAATGTTCATTACAATTATTACATTAACATTTTGACAGTCCTGGGTACCACATGTGGGTTCCGATTGACAGGCTGCACAAGTCCTGGTACCACATATGGGATACACCTCACTGATGTTATCGGAACAAAATAATGTATTTCACCGGATGCATTTGTGCATTTTAGTGTCCGACCGAACTTTCGGTTTCGGCCTAGTTTTGGCGAAATAACGGGTTTCGGCTTAGGTTAGGTTTCGGCTGCCATCCGTCCGAAACTACGGCCGAAACTGAGTTCGAGATCCTATAATAGGCGTATACCGTTATAATATTAAAGCGTAAATAATTTATTTGAAATAAGAGGGGCTTAAGGATTACTTCAAATATCAGAGACTCAATTGTTTAAGGCGCTGACATGAGCCAACTAGCGCCGCCAATCTTAAAAAAATCATATCTTCCAATATAATCAATTTTATTAAAAAAGCTACGTTCACAAATGTGCCAGAAACGGCCGTTTTTTGCAATTATGTGAACTACAACTTACCTACATTGCATCACGTTACAAATAAGCATTTAAAAAATAATATTTATAGCAATAAACAATGTGAACGTAGCTTTTTTTAATAAAATTGATTATATTGGAAGATATGATTTTTTTAAGATTGGCGGCGCTAAATGGCTCTAGGAAGGCTCTTAATATGTGATTTATAAATAAAAACTGAATGATTATAATTGCCTAATTATTTTTTTCCACGAAAACATGACCTTATATAGAAGTTTCGGTTTCGTTTTCGGCCGAAACTAAGACCGTGGCCGAAATTCGGTTTCGGGCCTTAAACCTAGCTTCGGTCGGACACTAGTGCATTTTTATAAATGTGTGACTCCACGGAACAATTTTCGCCTTTGTATGGGACTGTCAAAGTGTTATTGTATGTAATCTATTATATTATATCAATCAATGGACAAACAATGATTTATGATACATTTAAACACACTCATTTAACAATTTTATTAACGTTCCCCTTATAATACCTTATTTTCATAATTTATACTTCCAGTTACGATAAATATAATGTAGGTAGTCCCTAAGTAACATAGTCATACATATATATTTCCACAGTTATCATATTGAAAGCATGTGTCAAATTATTACTTTGAATTTACTTTAAAGTCCCGGCATTATTCATAATGTTATATCACGTGGTCTCCCACCAAATGTTGAACGTAGATTTGGTATAATAACTTTTTTAACCATCATCCCTTTCCCATAAACATACAAGACATTAAATACCAAATCTAAGTTTACTTACAGCCAATTGCAGACAGTCTTTAACGTTAATTCTCCATTAAAGCGCCGTTTATATCTGCAGACATTGTGTATGTCAGACGTGTGCCGTGGCAGACAAAACCATATTATTCTATACAATGTGTACGTAATCTATCGTAACACAGAAACAGACACGGACCGTGCCCGGGCAGTCTGTACGTGTCTATGGATATCTGCTGGGCAATGTAAATAGAGCATCGGGACCGTTCAGACATCTTTTTTTCGATATGCCGTTGAGAGCGGCCGCGTCCGACGCAAACAACGGTGTCTGTCGATGTCACACGGCACGCTAGATATAAATAAGCGGTGCATGTCACGGCACGTGACAATGTCTGTAGATATAAACGGAGATCTCTCATGATTCATATTTAGATGGAGGATTAAGGTTAAAATGGTCGTGCAATATGCAGTTATTTATTATCAGATAACAGTGAGACTATAACCGTTCTGAAAACGAAATGAAATCATGAAATGGCGTGCGTGACAGCGACAGTACTATCTCGTTGGTAGAGCGCCGTCTCTGTTAGTTAGTCATCTCGTACTTTTGAGAACGGTAATAGCCCCACTGTTCTTTATGATTTGAGAGACTTGTCAATGCATGAATGTACCACCGTATCATCCACAAATCCATCGTACTTAACCCTAAGTTCAGATCGCTGGTATATACTGTTTTACCATAAGAGTAATTTACAAGAATATGTGACTCACTTCAGACGATTTGAATTTTTATTGTCACGCCTTGTAAATTATCAGTCATAGATATTAAAAGGTGTGTGGATTGTTGAATATTAGTACAGTTGTGTCCCGAAAAGTAAAAACAATGTCAGGAACCCTGATGTTATAATCAGTACTCGAAAATACACGATTAGACCCGTAAGAATGGGATTTCAGAGTCGGCAGCATATCAGCCATCCCAATGTTGCAAGTCTTTGGTCAATAGTTGTGTCACAACAAACAAAAATATGAAATTCGGTCTTCTTTTATCGTGTGGTTTAATGACCAAACCTATTTGTCAGAGTTATTCAGGCCACTGACATGGCCTAATGACTGCTGCCTAATCAATCGGGACCAACTGCTTAACATGCTTTCCGAGGCACCCTCCGAGACTCAGATGAAAACGTCACCAGCGGTCACCCAACCAGGTACTGACCTCGCCCAGCGTTGCTCAACTTGTACGATCGTTTTACGCCCCTCTACGAAATTCGGTGTTGTAACTATATCCGAGGACGAGGAGTAATCGAAATTGCAACCTCACGTACCGCGCCATCTTCAATGCTGTCATTGGCAGAATCATCGACAACCGATGGAGCCATCGAAATCAATATGTTAGCTGAATAATGTTGGCTGAAACGTAATTTTCGTATATTACTCTCTAATTTTAATAATCAATAGATTTGGCCATTTATGTCGCATTTTCCCGCACAATTGTAAGAATCAAACTCTACAAGGTAGTTCCCGTTGACCTAGAATTATGAAATTTGGCAAAAAGCCAGGTCTTCTACGGTTCCATACATTACCTAGGAGAAAAAAATTATTCCGTTTAAAAAATTATGTTGTTACCCGGCGTTAAATTATATTGTATCAAGCCATCCAAAATGGTTGACAACGAAAACAACCGTTGTCAACCGCCTAGTTCACGACCGGCTTCGCATCTATAGGCATACCCCAAAGCGTTGGACAGTTGATATTACCTAACATTTAAATTAAAAGCACACATTGTTTCCAAACGAATTTCTTCAGAAAATTGCAAATGATTGCACTTTGGTATTCATATTTAACCACTTACCCAATAGACATGAAATCGGTACTGCAAGCGAAAAATTCTGTCAACGATGAGCGCATAGAGACGAAGCGGGGGACAGGGGTGCCGTATTAAAGACGCGTCCATGTCGATAATATCTCTAGGTTACTCGTGTCGCGAAGCAATTTTGCGCTGACGTGCGGGCATACACGGGCCCTCCTGTTACAGGTCTATGGGGTAAGTGGTCTGTGTATTCAACAATCCACATTCCTTCACAATCGATCTATGATTCTAGTCTTATGGTTTTACACAGAACTGGAATGCGTCCGTTTTTCTCTAACTATGTGTCTATGTGTGTTTTTTTTCTCTATGGCAATTCCCGCCCGCTCGGCTATCGTGACCGAAAGACACGGCTCAAGGTACATGTTGATCCTAGGATCCTAGAAGGATCGCTGTTTGACCAAGTAGTGGTTTTTGAGTGAACATTTAGATGTAGAGGTTATGTGTCGTAGCCAAGGGGGTCTGGGGCAGAGATTCATAGACTTGAGTGCGAGACTAGTGGGAGCTCGCTCTTACAACAGTCTATGCATGTTGCAAGAATGATTTCAAACCAAACTCACGCTCAAAGACCGATATTCATAAACGGTTTTGATTGTTAGTTTGTGTTAGCTCTTTCAACTGTCAGTTGTCATACAATTTTGACAATCGTAAGAGCGAGCTCACTCTGAGCTCGTGCTCAAAACTGTCTGTATGAATATCGACCAAATTCTCTGAGTCTCTGCCTCATTGTATGAGTGGATGAGACTGAAGGCACACTTTTGAACGTCGCAGGTACGCATCAGCATTCGAGCTTGTCATTCTTACATACTCCACTTTTAATGAATGAATGAATCATTTATTGGTCAGATTTTTGGTTACAAATTTGGTTTTTTTTTTAAATATAATGGAATCACTAAAATCTGTCATTTCTGGCGTACAAATATTAAATTAAATTCGTAAGTGCTCTACTACTCTTAATGAGTTTTGACAGTCCTGATGTGTGATGCTTACTGCGACCGGACAAGTGTGTCTTCGAAATATTTCCGTCACTGTGTTAGCGTTTTTTCTTTAATATGAAGCAGTAGTCCCACTGCCGGCGACTAAGCGAGTAAATCCTGGCTATTTACTCCAAAGAAACGTAAAAAATATACTACATTCCGTGAAAACAAAAGAGATGCATATATTAATAGTTCAGCGTCTACTTTTCACACCGCCGGCGAGTACTCGCTCGGCTATTTTGTCGCTGAGCGAGTACATCCCATCGCGATACTCGCCCACTCGCTGAGCTACGCGGGCCGAGTGAAGCGAGTAATCGCCCGTCGCTCAGCGACACTCGCTGATAGCTAAGCTACAAAACAATACTCACTGCTCGCCCACTCGTTTTATAGTTAATAGCTTTACTAGCTACTCGCTCATCGCCGGCGGTCGGACAACTGACTCATGCACGGAGAATTAGTATTTTTTGGCTTTTTATCGCCACAATATAATGTTGAAATTTCTACAATCATCAAAGTTTCAAATGACGAAATCTATAAAGTGACGCGAAATATGTTTGCACCAGCTTTTGCTACTTTTTGTTATTTATCCTACCTATTAATGGAAAGGATGTACCTACAATGAACCCTAGTACGGCGAAAGTTTGTTATTGCCATACAAACTTCACACTAAAGACCGTTTTGCTAAAAAGAGATGGAGCATCCCCCCACCACTTGACTTAACCGCTTAATATCTTCGGTATTAATTGAGATATCGCAAAACTGATTTCACAGTTCTCTTCAGCAGGAGCATGAGATTTGATTGATGCAAAAATGATTCAACTAGCCTATTATTTTTGTATAAATGGAAAAGTCGTGGAACAAAAGTTCTTACATACAGTATAGATCCACAAAACTTTCAGCTTATTACAGGGTTTACGCGGTTACATCCTGCATATTATTTTGATAGCATGAAATAATTACCTCGACGTTTTTTTTGTTATTCTTCATAAACGCAAGAAATACATGAAAAATACTGATATAAATGAAACCCCCTACACTATTAATTGTTAGAGCATGTATTAAGACTTTATAATGTAGTATACTTTGAACAATAGTTATCTCGAGACAATAACATTCTATCACACGATATCACTCATAATACTTAACACAAAAGAATACTAAATGTAACACGAATAAAAATACGCAAGTTCACCACTGCATGTTTTGATTGACGCTTTATACCTTAGACTAAAAATACTATAGATACATTGTCTAAAATTGCACTAAAGTCTTGTAATAGTGCAATCCGCTCTCAAGCCGAGATTCGGAGATAATTTGGAGCGCAGCTTAGCCTGAGCGCGTTCTTTCAACTGTCAAAATTGTATGAATATCTGATAGTAGTCGTAAAATCGAACTCAAATTCATCTCTCGCTCAAAATTATTTGTGAATACTTACACAGGTTATAAGACTTACCCGAGATTCAGAAATATTTTTGAGCGTCAGACGTCTCTAGTCGGTTTCCACGAGTGTTGAATAAAAGCTTATATAAGCAACATTTTAACCAGTCAAATGAATGGTCGTAACGTGACTACTGAGATATTATTACATCGGATTAATACATTTTTGAGGTCTCCTTGTGTCTATATTATTTTTAATCTAACCTTTACATCTACATTCTCATCTCATTATCATACATTTTTATGACATTTTTGTGTGTAAGTGTACCGACTACGATTCCATAGGAATTTATCGCAAATAAATACCGTTATTTATTACATTACTACACTTAGTTCTAGCTTCTGTGTTATTGTCACTGCCTTAAGCATTTTGCTAGTGAAATCTCAATATGAAAGTCAAGAGATTATAATTTATTGTATATATATATAAATTCCCCTTAATAGGTCCTTATTCTGACGAGCACTGTTCTTCACAAAAAGTACTATGTATTTTGACACTTCATATTGTACAATTATGGAGTAATTATGGATGAAACATTTTACATAGAGATTGTGAACGTGTTAATCTCGTCTGTCTTGTAAAGCATCCCGAAAATTTAGAACATCATTTACCCAGCAAAAGCATTTTTAAATTTTTTGTTGTAAAACCTACCCCAGTCCACATTATGATGCGTCTGTCGTCAGAATAAGTCCTTAGTCGATTCATAGTTACATAGATTTAAAATTCTAAGATACAACGTCACTGAAATTGCGCAATTTGATAACCAATTGTTAATGCTAACGTTTTTCGTCGATATAATGGTCAATTTTATCTCAGAATAAGTTCTCGATGCGTGCGCGAGCGTGGACTGAGCCGCCGACAGACGAATGCGACGAGTTGAAGCCGCGGGGGACGCCACATATAGCCGCGCGGATGATCCGCACAGAGCTGCCTAGGCTTGTGGATGAAATGGTAAGCTATTTCTAAACATATTCGCGGTTAGCCATAAATGTAGTTTAACTGATTTAGAACGCTAAAGACGACCATAGCCGACAACGGGAAATCGTGACATGAACGCCATTTCGGGATATCACGACAAGTTATCGCGTCAAATTATTCTAAAATGTCATGTGTCGTGGCATTGAGGGTGCATCACTTTCTAACATGACGTGGCGTTCAAAAGGTTAAAGTTAATTAATTCCACGCTTTAAACTCTCGGTCCCTTTCTAACTTATCGTTTTAACAAAATGTGAAAGGAACAAAAACATGGTTTAAGAAAGAGAGGCTGAACTAGATATATAACAGCAATTCTTTATTACATTACGGTGTGTATATTATAAATAAAATAAAATAAAAAAAGCCTTTTATTTCTTGCATAACGTTCATGCTTAATATGAATGTAGTAATGTTAGATTGGATAGTTTGTCTTAAAATTATTTATTAGTTTTGTTATTTATTTTCTTGTTATGCAAGAACCCCGGGTTGAGTAAAGGCCTCCAAAGATGATCCAGATTTCACGGTTATATCTGTGCAATAATATTTTATCGTGTTATTAATTTCACAGGGTATCCCCACGGGCTTGGCGCCCTTCGACGAGTTACTAGAAGCGAGAGTGAATAACTTGACAGTGGCACTTAACATGAGTACCGCGCTTGCGCTCGCTGAGTTTATCGAGGACGAGATTATTGCGCCGCCGATGCCTTTAGAAGTAAGTCTGACTTGTATTTCGAATAAAAAGTAAGTAAATTAATGTCTCATACAAATCGATCAGGTGGCAAGGACGAAATGTATAAGAAGTCAAAGAATAAAATCCGAAAAGTCGTAGAACAACAGTTGCTCAGTTACCCATACTGAGCACCCTCCCTTCGGCTTCATATACCCTTTCTGTTACATCCTGTATATAAACCTTTGTTGTTCAATTTAAATTAATAATAATTATTATTATTTTAGGCGATATTCTTCTGCGATTCTAGTGGGTAGTCGCTAGACTAAAACCAGCATTACGTCCTTATCATACCTTCTCAATTTCACTTCTTCCAGGTGTTAATAGAAAATGTGAAGCTCCACCTAATAGAAGACCGTCCAATCCGCTCCATCTCTTCTCCTCCCCCTCAACCATTAGACATAGACCTGACCACTCTACGTCTGACCAGAGACTCCGCCGGTGTCGTCCGTCTAGGTCCCCCGGTCTCCACGCCTTCTACCATAACCTCCCCGGCCACGCCACAACCCCAGCCGGAGCTGAACGAAGCCAAGGAACAAATAGACAGACTGAATATGGAAAATGAGGAGCTGAGGAAACGTTTGGTCACGTTAGCGAGGATAGCAGAAGATAATAGGGAGTTGAGAGCGTAAGTCATTTATTATTAATTTTATCCGACTGCACAAGGAGAGTTATGTTTTTCGAGTGTATGTATGTAAACCGAAGCCCAAATCAAGTGTCTCATTTTGTAAACAAAAACTACCCTACCCTTTTTTTTTTTACTTGGGGAAATGCTTTTCGCATCTCACCGCGCCAATGAGGAGGGGCGCGCGGTGAGTATGTGGGACTCCCGCCAGAATACGGTCCTATACCCACTAAAACCCCAAGGTGTTCAACGCATCGCGTTTGGAACGAGGTTGTGGGAACGCAGCGCCTAATACCACAACCTCGTCCGCGGCCGCCCGCGTGGGCCCTTCTCGGGGGTCTACCCCTATACCTCCGCTTAAGGCGCCTCGGAACACTGGACGAGACGCCTTACAGCTCGGGACCTCTAAGCGGGCGCCGGACCCCCCGACCCGACGCCCGCAAGTCCCCGTTAGGGCGGCAGGCGGCGGACATACGCCCGTCGCCTGCGGCCCGCTCGCCGTCGGCGGATCGGGAGCGAGAGGGGGTCATTCTCGCGCTCCCGCTCCGACGACTCTTTCGCCGTCATGATGGTGGCGCAGAAATCCGCCACCATCTTCCACCCTTCCTCGCTGCCCATTGCTCGCACGATGGCGGGCAGCGAGAGGTCGCCTCCAGAAACTACCCTACCCTACTAATATTTTAGGCTGTTCGGTGATTATTGAATAGTTATTTTCACATTATTAGATCGGAATACTTTAATTCCACAATGATGAACAAGTTCGGTCAATCAGTTCCTTCAGTGTTACATTACAACAGGTATTAGACGATCATATTTGTTTACAAAATAAGACACTTGATTTGAGCTGAGGTATATGTAAGTATGTCTTAATTCTTTGGCACGCCCTACAGCCTAAACGGCTTGTAACATAAATGAGGTGTCGACAAAAAATTAGACCTTGTCATTGGCCACCAACATTTTGAAACTTGAGAAGTTTGTCAAGGTGCTGATATCATACAACTGTTGTATATTATCTCAATCCCAAGGCAACGTCCTTCAAATGTCCTATGATGCCTACTGGACTGATACATGCTGATGATGACGATGCCAGCTAGATAAGATAATTCTTTATCGTACGGAATTTAGGTACATTTTGCAGATGGATTTGCACAATATATCATTCGCTAAATCCTACCTGTCCAGGCGTATACAATATTATTGCTAAAATACTAATTAAAAAATTATTCACTCCAGTTTAAATTAAATATCCAAAAATATACAAAACAACAATCAATTACAATAAAATATAATTAGGTACATGTCAGATTAAAATTCAGTAATATGTCAGATTTTTAGATGAATATGTCATATTTTTTACATCTAGATTCACTTATTTATTTATAGTCTAGAATTTCTTTAACACTGTAAAAGCACCTTTCTACTAGCCTATTCTTTAACACTGTAAAAGCACTTTCCCACTAGCGTATTCTTTACCACTGTAAAAGCACTTTCCCACTAGCCTATTCTTTAACACTGTAAAAGCACCTTTCCACTAGCCTATTCTTTAACACTGTAAAAGCAACGAGTAGTGACCGCTTCTGGTTACAGTAAAGTGGAGGAGGCGTCAGTGCTCCGTCAGTGCGCGCACGCCGCGCAGCAGGAGGCGGACAATCTGCTCGCTGACAAGCAGCAACTGCTGGATGCGGTACGGATACTGCAGGTAACGTACGATACCATATTCAAAATCTTTCTTCTTATAATCATGACGCTAAACAGGCATGGGGAGGGGAAGCTTCAAATAATAGTTATTAAAGCAAACAAGCAGAAATTATTTCAAAAATACGATTGCAAAAAAACTATCCCCTTTTGATTATTTTTTTATACCCTATGACACTCCTGTTAAGGCCCAGAGCCCTTTTAACATTGGTAATTGGGAGTTCTGGGCTGATGATGAAAACTGTAGACTGTTACAAACTCAGTATATTTAATGTTAAAAATATATATAACATGGAGGCACAGCCACTCATCCAACGTTAATTCAAATATTGAGTGTCATTCTTGACAGTTACTTTTTAACTTCAATTGACAATTTCAATGCATTTACAAAGCCGCTTCCAAAAAGATTAGTTTAAAAATATAGTAAATGAGATAAATAAGTAATAATGAATTAATGAAATTATGGATTATTTAACATATTCCCGCCTGTTGAAGTGTAGTCTTCAAGGGAATTAATGGGCAGGGGGCATATGTTGTTAAAGGCCCGTCGCACGACGCCTTTTCTTGTTTGAATATCCGCAATCAAGACGAATCTAACGATACCTCATACACCAAAATCCATCAAGCCGTTTAGGCTACAGGATGGCAGGAACGAATGAACATACATACATATGCCCGAAAAACATTACCCTCCTTCTGGGGCAGTCGGGTAAAAACCTGAATATTACCTGTTTTGAATTTATTGATTCTATATTTCTAATAAATATAGTTTGTACCAATAATTCATACTTTCCCTGTCCTCCATTTATATTAAAACGCTTTTATTGTGACTATCATCATCAGTCTATTTATATTGCCCCACTGCTCGGGCACAGACCTTCCCTCACATCGAGGGAGCTGGGGCCATGATCCACCACGCGAGCCCAGTGCGGATTGGTGGATTTCACATGCCTTAGATTTTTTTCTTCTACAGCATGCAGGTTTCATCACGATGTTTTCCTTCACCGTTTTGAGAGCACTCGGTAAATGTACGTAAGTTTTTCCGTCGAAAAAACCGAGGATAACTCATTGGTACATGGCTGCCCTGGCTGGGAATCGAACCTGGGACCTCCGTATTGCAAGTCCATTGACCCAACCACTGAGCCACCCACTGAGCCACCGAGCTCTTTTGATCTTGTGACTATGTATGTAAACAAATCTCGTAACTCAATTTTCACCCACTTCTAAATGTCATTTTGGGCTGAAACTGTACAATCTTATATCAGTCTCATAAATATGGTATTGTCATCAGACTATTGGACTTGGAAAATCTTCAAAACCTGACGTGACATGTTCTAGGTAAACGGTTTGAAATAGATAAATTGCAGCTTAAATAAAAGCTGTTCAGATCCTGGGCAGTTACCAAAAATGAGAAAGCAGTAAAGCGTGTTTTTTTAGTTTTTTAAACTATTTTCAGGAACAACTAAGCTGTCGCGGCAAGAGATAGCGGTCCCGAAGCGGTGCGCCGCAGTGCTGCCTCGACTGCACGGCATGCTGTGGCGACCACCACACATAGGCCTCTCAGCGTTAGTACATATTTCGCTAGACAAGATCCGAGTATGTTGGTACGGGTTGCTAGTGTGATATACTAGCAACCAAACATAGACAATTGTACGGCGTGCTGTGACGACCATTACACGTATACCTCTCTGTGTTAGTAAATACTGCGCTAGGGAAGATCCGGGTATGCTGGTACGACTGGTTGCTAGTGTGATATACTAGCAACCAAACATAGACAGTTGTACGGCTGTGACGACCATTACACATAGACCTCTTTGTGTTAGTAAATACTGCGCTAGGCAAGATCCGGTTATGTTAGTACATATGGTTGCTGTTGTGATACATAGGTAGCCAACCACACATAGACCTTTCAATCCAATTACACTAAAGGATGGCAGGTTATAGTGAATTATGCAGTTAAGTATATTTGGTTGCCAGTGATATGGAGACAACCACTAGTCTTTGCATGGCTAATGGTAATCGCGTTGTTTTGGTGGTTGCCTATGAACTATGAACAACCATTCATAGGCGTCTTATTACGAGTACACACGATGTTTATGAAAGAGAGATTATATTATAATTGTATTTGCGGCTATATATGGAGATATAATTTAAAATATAACTACCAATATGTGTAGCGTTTTTTTTTACAAATGAATATGAAAATCATATTGTATATTTTATTATACGGACAACAGCAGATCAATGGTAACACTTGCAGTACGATTTTAAATCTTAAGACGCAGATAATAAGAACGGTCCAAAGTGTTATACTTGATCTGCTGTTAGCTGTACGTAGGTACTTATGTGTGCATTTATTATGATGATATAATTTAGAATTATTTGCGCCAAATTTCGAAATATTAATAACATTTTTTAACAAAGCATAATAGTTTCCTATTTGTCATCTGATTTTTTTTTAAACTCCCGAGTATTTAGTTGTTGATACTGTATTGTTCTGTTGATCTATGTACTGTAGAACACAGAGAAAGGTGTACAGAAGAGTTTTTAAGGTTGAGATTTTCTCAACAAACTACTTGACCTATTGCAAAAATTATTTCACTGTTAGCTAGATAAAAGTTAAAATGTAACTGTAAAAGAATTATTAAATTCGGTCCAGTAGTTTTCGAGAAAATCTCAACCTTATTGAGGCCCCCTGTATACTTATCTCTGTCTTCGACTGTCCATTTCCACAGATTTACAGAACAATGGCCGCTTTCCTAATTTTCCGATCAAAATTGTTGCCATAGGTTAATACCAGTGATAAATTAAATAAGTACATATATACCATTTATTATAATACCATTTTGAATCTGATTGTAATGTACGTCGACAGCAGATCAATGGTAACACTTTTTACTTTTAACAGTTCTTATTATTTGCGGTGTAAGACTTGAAATCGTACTGCAAGTGTTACCTTTGATCTGCTGTCGACTGTATCAGTATTTGAATAGACCCTGTATTATAATATGAAATATTTCCAATCGTAAAATATAACACCAACATTTTATTATCATGTATTTAGGTATTTATACTGTTATATAGAATTTGCTTAGCGATGGGTTCGTAGTTATTATCTATAACTTCGCAAATATGGAAAATATGTTTTTATTTTAAACAAATGAGAAAAATCGCATATAATTTTGGGAAAATATCTGTGCCAAAATCCATCGCTACTTCTATTTAAGTGTTTAAAAATCTCTCCAAAAACCCATAGACTAATCTGATATTTAGATTTGAAGAGATTTTTAAACACCATCCAAGGCCCGTAATAATAAATCACTCTCAGCTCAAAACTCAATTTTGAGAACGACCTCAAGATGGCGTTCCTATTAATAAACGTAACTTAGGTGCGCATTTAGGAATCTGGCATCACGTGAGTAACGCCGTATTACTAAACAAAACTCAGAGAACTGTCAAACTCTCACTTGAGAACGTATTTGCTGATTGCAGGCGAACCGCGACTTAGAAAGACATCAAGATTGGTTTATTAATAAATGAGATACTTGAGATGGTGATCACGTCTTGAGAGTGTATCACCTGAATTCGCTCTTGAGCTGGTTGGGAGGGTTTGAGCTCAGACTAACACGGGCCTAAGTAACAATACATCATTATCAATAATCAGATATTGGATTTGACGGGGCATGAATGAATTTGATATACATAGCTTTCTCGTGCTTGACTACATTAAGAGCCTTCATAGAGCCAACTAGCGCCGCCAATCTTAAAAAAATAATATTAATCAATTTTATTAAAAAAAGATATTTACAAAATGTTTATTACGATAAATACTATTTTTCAATATACAATACATGGCATAATTGCGACAAGCTAAGTTGTAGTTCACAAATGTGCCAAAAACGGCCGTTTTTCGCAATTATGCGAACTACAACTTACCGACATTGAATCACGTTATAAATAAGCATTTAAAAAATAGTATTTATCGTAATAAACATTTCGTAAATAGCTTTTTTAATAAAATTGATTATATTGGTAGATATTATTTTTTTAAGATTGGTGGCGCTAGTTGGCTCTATGAACGCCCTTAATGTTTAGTGCCCCCATAATTCTAATATCTGATCAAACTACTTACATATTACATCGCAGTCATATCTATTAGATATTAATCTTTATCAAATTGAATATACAATTAATGTACGGTTTACAGAGAAAAGTCTTAAGAGAGTCTTAAGATTGAGATAATTCTTTACAATTAGTGCATACTATAAATTATGTACAATCGACAGCACATCAACTATAACACTTTGAACTTTGGACCTTTCTTATTGTTAGAGCTAAAGGCTGGATGTGGAGAAGTAAAACTACAAAAATGAGCTGATGAAGATGTGGTATATTTGAGGAACTTTTACAGACTGAAAATAGGAACGTAAAAACAAAAGCATTCAAAAAAGTGATATAAAATTCCATATAAAATGACGTCACCTTTCCAGCCAGTTGCCAACACTTATTATCTGCGTCGCGACGCAGGTAACACTTGTGTTACAGGCCGCGTCATGTAAAAAGAACGCTGGGAGAAAGTGGAGGGGGTGTGTTTGTGCATGGGTAAAGCAAAGGTCGCCTGACGAACCAATAGCGCAACGGCAAGCATGCAGCGCGTGACCCGCCCTCCGCGCGCCGCACCTCATACCACCAAATAGATCGATAAATCGCCTAATGCGCAGCTTGACCGACAGCGTTCTTTTTACACGACGCGACCTGTACCATTGATCTGCTGTCGACTGTACTAGTAAAATATTTTTTTCAATCTGACTGATTGATAAAAAAGTAGTTCTTGAGAAAATCTTAATCTTATTGACTTTAACTTTACGGTCTTCGGTTTTTTAACAAGTATTTAAATAAATAAACCAATGTTAGGATTTTTTTGGTTATAGATAGAAATAAATATATAGTGACAGCCTGTTTAACTTTGGGCAAATCAGAGCTTTAGGTGTGTTTTAATAAATATGTGTAATAATTAAATAAAAAAGCACTGTATAAAAATATTTAATTTAGTATTTAAAAAAATATATATTTTATTTTCGTGCCAATATCGCGCAGACTGTATTTGTTTTTAAATTATAATTCGTGGGTTGTAAATAATTTTATTTGTATTATTAAAGAGTAGCCATTTCTTTATCAATTATATTATTTTCTTCGTGGATATAGGTAGTTATTATAATAGAAACGTGGGTAGCTTAAATATTTATCAATATAGTGAGATTTTTAGATATGTCTTTTGAATTGTGTCCAAGAAATGTCACTTGTTATTTCTTTGCTGCGTACAATCGGTCACGAAAGACGTACGCCAGTTTTTAATATACCTATACAGACTACTCGTGACCATGATGGCTGCAATGCTGTCGAAATATCGGGACATCAATAATAAATGTTTAACACGGCAATTCCCGTTTTATCCAATTAATATGTATACAAGCCGTGAAAGTTTAAAAAGTGATATACCTATACAGGGTGTAACGTAAAGGGTATATGAAGCCGAATGGAGGGTGTTCAGTATCGGTAACTGAACAATACATTTCATACATTTCGTACCGATCAGCTGGTCGATTTGTATGAGACATTAATTTATTTTTTATTCGAAAAGTCGTAGAACAAAAGTTGTTCCGATACCGATACTGAACACCCTCCCTTCGGCTTCGTATACTCTTTACGTTACACCCTGTATATAATGAGAAGAAATGACTGGTAAGTCAAGTGCAATAAAATGCAATAAATTATAAAACTATGTATTAATTCGATACAGGAAAGCATTTCAATTTGAAACATTTTGACTTGATTTTAACCACTTTTACCATATCTGAGTGTAATCGTATCTTCAATATTGAATGTACTTTCTCTCCGTGTGGCATGGCCATGGAACGACCTGTATAGCTCATACTCATACATCAGAATAACACATAGGCTATAATTTACAATCCTGTGCAGACGAAGTCGCGGGCAGCAGCTAGTATATTTATCACCCGTGGGAAACCAGGACGGGACGCTAGTGCAATATATTTTACATCGCGATCTTTCCTTTCTCGTGTGTTTAGTGACCAAACCTATTTGTCAAAGCTATTCAGGCCGCCCGTAGGCCTTTGATGTGGCCTAACGGCTGCTGTCAAGCGACAACAATCGGGACCAACTGCTTAAGGCGCTGACATGAGCCAACTAGCGCCGCCAATCTTAAAAAAATCATATCTTCCAATATAATCAATTTTATTAAAAAAAGCTACGTTCACATTGTTTATTGCTATAAATATTATTTTTTAAATGCTTATTTGTAACGTGATTCAATGTAGGTAAGTAAAGGGTGAAAGTGTCACTAGTCACTCATCCAGTGGGGTTATTACGGTTCTCAAAACACACCTTGTCATATCGTGCATGACAGGGACAGTGCTATTACGTTGGTATAGCGGCGTCTCTGTTCGTCCTGACCTCGCCCAACGTTGCATAACTTGTACGATCGTTTTCAACGTGTACTTGCAACTGGACTACGAGCTCCCTACATCGCGATTAATATTTGTTATACCACTTTACTGACCGATTGTACACAAAGGTGGTGCATTGTATATTATGTATACTGTCGTATGTAAATTTATTTTTAAAATGTATCTTTCTATGTTAGCTATAATGAAACTTGTGCCTGTATTCTAAGGTCGCATTTTCACCTTCAAGTAAACTCGCGCAAGTCTTGGATTGGAGTTGAGTATTGGAGTTTTCTTGCAGGTGGAAATGCGACCTAATACGACGTGTATCAAAAAACGTATATTTGATCGTTTGCATTACCATTGCAAATCACAAATTATAATAACCAAACAAATTCGATTGTTTTTATACGATTTCAAAAGTCAAAGTCAAGTCTCTTGCAAGCAAGCACGTTGTGTACATTTTTGCACATCATTTTTTTAATATACTTTCACACCATATTGCAAGGAAAAGGTCTCAGGTTCGATACCGTTCTATTTTTCGAAGGAAACCTTTACATTTACCGAATAGTGAAGGAATACCTAAGAAAAATACCAAAGGCATGTGTAATCCACCAATCCATAATAGGCTATTAATGATGGTGTAAGTCCTGTGATCGAGATCTCTTTCTTCTCTCGTGTGGTTTAGTGACCAAACCTATTTGTCAAAGTTATTCACGCCGCCCGTAGGCCTTTGACGTGGCCCAACGACTGCTGTCAAGCGACAACAACCGGGACCAACTGCTTAACGTGCGCCCCGAGGCACGAAGGGGCTCAGATGAAAGTGTCACTAGCGGTCACCCATCCAGGTCCTGACCTTTTTTTTTCGGGGGGAAACTCGTCCAGATATCATGATACCTCCTTGCCACGGGGAGGCGAGGATGGATATGTCGGACTCTTACCGACTAAAAACCCCTCGGTGTTCCGTCTCGCCGCCCTATGACGGAGTCACGGGGAGACTTGCGAATTACTTCCGCGACTCCACCGGCGTGTGTCCGGGGGGACCCTTCTCGGGGTCTTTGACCCCATCCGACTGTTAGCGGTGAGCTGGAACACTTGCACGCCAACCAACTCGAGGACCTGTTACCGAGCGTTGGACTACCCCGTGTCCACTCGCCCGGAAGCCCTCATTATGGGGGGAGGTTACGGGCATACGCCAGCCTCCGTAACCTCCCCCCATAATGAGGGCTTCCGGGCGAGTGGACATCCAGGTCCTGACCTCGCCCAACGTTGCTTAACTAGCACGATCGTTTTCAACGTGTACACGCAACTGACCTACGAGCCCCTGTGATCGAGATGAATGTTCATAAAAATAAATTCTGTCTTGCAAACGGTCTATACATATTTTTTGACACACCTTGTGTATTTCGCTTCGTATCGTATTCCGTCGTTACTTGTATTCTTGGATATCTGACTTCTACATATACTTATCAATATAATATATAACTCGAGAGAAAAGTATACAGATTCGAGATTTTCTCAAAAACCGATTATTAAAATTCTTTTTTTTAACCTGTACGCCGGGCAAAAATCCTCTCCATCCTTGCCTAATCATCCATTTAAATTTGTCGAATGAATTCAAAGCCATCCTGTATATACTTGTCTCTCGAGATATAGGTACTGTACAGTCAACAACACACCAATGTATACGAAACCATTGCAATTTGGGTTGTATTACCACCACGTAGAGTATTCATGTGTTAAACTTGATGTGCTATTGACTGTCGGATTATTATTTGTACGTTTTAAAACATTATTGAATGTCATGTAAAGGAATTGAAAAGTCTTGTTCAATCGTATCAACTATTCAATAGATAGAAGTACGTATAGGATTTAAACTCTCCCAGATATCGATTGATTCGATAATATCTGGATTCTGGAGTTGCATCAAGTATCTTTAAGGATGCAGTAGGGTCGCTGCATATAAATTGTTATTGCATCATTCGATAATATTGTGTTCGATATTTGACAAAAATGCATTTCATTTACATATATGTATTGAAACTAAAGATGCTTTATGCAACTCGAGTATACTTATTTACATACACCTATTTGATGTTTTAATTCGAATGAAACTTGTTGCCTGTAACTTGTTCAGTTACAGAGGAATTGTTAAAATTAAATTGATTATTCTGAACTTACTATGGTTTCATTTATCCTACTCGTTTACTAAACAAAATGGCGAAATTTTGTATTGTCGTATATTTTCAAACTTTATGCGAATCTCTTACTCATAAGGCCACCGCATCCCTTTCATCGGCTGTCGAGTTATACGTGAACCAACAGATATTGAATTTCATAAATATGGAGAAATACAATGCGTGAAACTTCGGCCTGTGATCCGAATTGGAACCTGCGGCCTTATTGGAATCATCAGATGATTCAGTTCCAGCTGAGCGCGCTGTTTCCAATCGCCAAAGTATTCTTGGCGATTGGAAATAGCGCCCTCTAGTAAATATAACGGAAACTTTTTCAAGTCAAAAAACCTTGATATTTGGAACTTCTACCAAATAGTAGTTTATTTATGATGGTAGCAACACTGAAGTCGTTTGACATACCTTAATGTTGCTATTAGAAAAATATTACCCAATGTGTTGGGATTTTTGTAGCTGTATATTTAATAGGATCTTCCACAACTTAATAATCCTATTAAGTTGTGGAAGATTAGTGGATCCCCACTTTATGCCAAGTTCATTCTGAGTACCTAACCTTTACATTGAGATACAGACGGATATTAATAATTCGTGTAAGAATAAATGAAATGCAATAGATTTCTTTTATTGGCCGACCGCTGAAACTGGCAATGTTATTGTTGTTTTGTCTGGTTGCGAACGCAGCTTTATTCAAAAGGTGCAATATTTTACGCGCACACGACCACACATTGCAATTATGACAATTACGCAAATACGAATAGCCAAGTGAAGTGCCGCCATAAAGGGACCTAAAAAGTTTGGTTCTTCTTGCAAATATTTGCATTAGGGGAAAATATAAATAAATTTCTAGTAACATTATTGCATGCTTGGAAGCTTAGCTTGGAAGTAAAGTAACGTGACTTTCGTTTACTGGCAACATTTTCAGTGATGGCCGATGTTTCTTTTGGGAGGGATGCGAACGATCGTTGCCGAATTTTTGTGTTGAATTAGTCAAGTTTCTCATAATTCGGTGTTCAAAAGTGTATTTTGTTACATTCGAAAAACATTTTTGTGTGATATTGTGTTTTGCGTGGTAGCTAAATTGTCAGTGTTGTTGAGAAAAAGAATGTTTTTGTGTCTTCGTAGTACCTAATAGGATTAGTGGTCAATAATTTTATTGGATTACGGTTTTGCAGTGTTTACAGAATTCTTGCGGGCTAAAGGTGAGTTGTAGAAGTTTACTTTGGTTTTGTTTTCGTTGTATGTTGTGTCGTGGAGACAGGTTTTTGCCACGATCGCATTGCGCGCGTGATGTCGTTTAGCACTCGGCCGGGCCCAAAGATAACGGAAGATTATAGGAAGATTGTGCTTCGCAGATTCTGATAAAATTCCTGTCTTTACGACCGACACCTAAACTCCTATACTTAACTAGTTTACCAGTACAGACAAATATTTACAAAACCGTTGCACTGTGCACGAAATTTTACGAGTTTTACGCTCTATTTACTTTTAAAAGCGTTAATTTAAATCAAGACTTGAGTGAGAGGTATTACTCGTTTTAATTTTAATCCGGCGTCGTAAAGAAGCAGGTGGTTTCTTTATTTACGACCTCCTGGCCTAGTCTGTCGTGTATCTGTCATCTATGCAATGGGTCCAGGGTTTGATTTCTGGCCATAAAAATTGCAATTTGCGTTGAATTGTTAGTGAACCTAAAGTTTTCTTGATGATGCTCATGAATCTTGTAGTATTATAGAAGATCTAGTTACTGAAGTTTAAAAGTTGAAAGTTTATGTAAACAGGCTTTAATAAATAAACAAAGAGAACAAAGATTTATTTTTTCATCCAATCAACCCTAAAAATAATAATAAATAGGTAGGTATCATAAATCCACATTACTACATGTTCGTTTTCATAACGACTACATTACAATAATTCTTACAAAGATTTCAGGAGATCCAAAAAAGTACCAGAATCACAGGAACCTACAGTAAGGTTTAATTTTCCTGAATAAATTATCTGCACCTTTTGCCACACCACTTAGCATAACTATATTAGATTATAACTTACTACTTGATTGATTTTTTGTAAGCTTATGTAATTGGTGTATGGCAATAAACATATTTTCTATTCTATCTTTAATTCCATGAGTCACTAAATTGTATACACCATTGATTCTCCTGAATTTTTGGGAAAAATAACTTGTTTAGTTGCTGATCCATGTCAGAGATCTATGAGCCCTGAACAACTCTGACAATATGTTCAGTACCGTCCTTACCATAAGGGCACACGGGGGCCCTGGAAGACCGATATTACACTTTACAATTTATTTTATATTTTGAACTATCCACATTTGAGCTGCACTAAGAATTAGCGCCGACCATGTTCGTCGTGCATCCATTTTTTATTTTCCAATAGGGCCCCATATTCTTGTGTGCCCAAGGGCCCTGGAATGACCTAAGACGGACCTGAATATGTTTGGTCACTAATCACACGAGAGGAAGAAATGAATTGAAATTGTTTATTTGCCTTGAATGTGGTTACAGGGTTCTTGCATGGATAGGTACTTATGTCCAGCACACTCAGTCATATCTCACATTCAAATATTATATTTACCCGACTGCGTAAGATTATTTAATTTTAGGTTACTGCTATAGCATTATTTAACTTACATTTCAATGAAACTTAGTGATGATATCAAGACAATATTAAAGTAAATACACTCTTTATTGTGTAAATAAATATTAATGGACAATAAAATGTGAAATATGCGGTAGGAACCCACTGGGCAGATGTCCAAGTTTTATTTACAGTATAAAAGCTCAGTTTCAACAGAGCTCGGTGGCACATCGGTTGGGTCAATGGACTTGCGATACGGAGGTACCGGGTTCGATTCCCAGCCAGGGCAGCCATGTACCAATGAGTTATCCTCGGTTTTTTCGACGGAAAAACTTACGTACATTTACCGAGTGCTTTCAAAACGGTGAAAGAAAACATCGTGATGAAACCTGCATGCCGTAGAAAAGAAAAAAACCTAAGGCATGTGAAATCCGCCAACCCGCACTGGGCCCGCATCATGGCCCGCATCATGGCCCCATCTCCCTCGATGTAAGGGAAGGTCTGTGCCCGAGCAGTGGGGCAATATAAATAGACTGATGATAAGCTCAGTTTTAAAGTAAGTAGCTACCATAAATCTAACTAGATACCCAGTTTATATTATTGTAATTTTTAATCTCACTGATCAACATATAATATTATCAAGCATATTGTATCCATAACATTACATACAATAAAAGAAATAGGTCCAATACACTTACAATATGTCATGGTTATACCTTCATTTTCTTATTTATATTTGGTCAATTAGTTTTTTTAGAAACCATCATTGCAAGCCTCTTTTATTAATTCAATATTACATACAGTAAATAATAATTTAGGTAAACAAGGGTTTTAATGTGCATTGTGTAAAGTAACTTTTATGATGTGACAAACCACTCTAACAGCTTTATAGTCACCTAAATACCCGCCCCAATATACCTAGTTCACTTTGCTATTAAGTCTATGCCCTAGATAGCGACAGTAAACGGAATTTGGAACGGTATTGCTGGAATTTGGGAATTGGACAGGCAGTGCTTAGTCGCGGCAAGGTCGGCCGTCGCTTGTTTACCTGTTTATAGTCTTGATATAGGTACTATATATTGTCTTGGTATTTGCACGTTTGCACCTGGCTAATGGATAGATATTATGGCGACGATGTCTACTTAAACATAAAAGTTAAGTTCGATTAACATTTAATGCTTATTTCAATCAAATATTGTTGGAAAGTTGTTGTGAAACATTTTAAATCAGCTGATTGGACTATCCATCTCATAAAAATAGTACCCTCCTCTTTCTGGAATTTGGATAATGAATTACGTATTATAAAAAATAAAAACTATCTGACTGCTTTTATTGGTTTAAATTGTATTCTAAGTCACTCACTTGATAACACAAATCTAATGATATCTCATACATACTCACTTAGTCCGAGATTGTATCAGAATCATTTCCGATTCCAATAGAATCCATTTGTAACCAATTGGATCCATCATGTACGCGAAGGCCCTTGATTGGATATTTCGAAACAATCATAAACGCCGAATTCCAAACCTGTCTGCGGTCAGTGAAATATTTTAGCGTCGATTTAATCAAACACAATTTAGTCGTATAGTAATTCCTTGCGATTGTGAAACTAATCGCGGACTCGTTCCGATCGGCGTCTGATTGCAAAGTGGACAGATATTATAATAGACTTAAGATACCACGTCGCGGCACTCAACTTATAGAGCACTATCAACAATCAATACGATAAATGACCAATATGGTGGGTATGGTGCAGTTGGCTGTGTAGAGGCAGGATATTTTAGGATCGAATTCCGCCGTATGCATTTTTTCTGTATATTTATTTATATTTTTTTGCTAAAGTTAAAAGAACCCATGTTACATACCTACTACCGATACGATAATTGCAGAGCTGTACCACGTTATAGTCTGAGATATTTACTGTAGGTATTTTGGTTTTTGTAGTTTTTGCGTAACCAGTTACGAAAGAAGAATTTTCTTTACAGATTGTTCTACTTGTTTTATTTAGCAACAAATATGTATTTTATAAATTGAACATCCTTTACTATAGACCACGTTAGGCATTGAGTAAAAGAAATCAGCTGTTTCTGACATTTCGTACTGTACGTACATTGCATGCGATGATCGCTTTGGAAGCCAAATTTTATTTTTCGCTATTTCACAGTTTCAATCATCGATCTCCTATAAACAACTAGATACACAGTCTGCCTTCTAACAATGTCCCAGTGCAAAGAAGGTCCAAACGGATGAATGGACTCTCATTTGCTTTATTGGACATTATTTGGATGTTAACAATGGACCCTTAATTGGACGTTTTTTTAAATTGTTTTAGTAAGATCTTTGTGTATCTAGTTTATAGGAGTTCAATGGTTCCAATAAATAAAATTGAACCACGGTGATATTCGATGAGGTAGGATTGGCTACTGCAGCCTCTTGGTCTATAAATGCCTAAGTTAATGATTCACACAAGGTCGGCGAAGGCAGCGCATTTGCAATGCTTTCTGCGTTCGATGGATAATTATTTTCCTGTCTATTAAATGTATTTCTTGAATATTTACGTGATGATCGTGCGACCGAGTAAATGCTGGTTATTTTGTTAGCCGTTTTTTTCTTCAAAGTTGGCATGCTTCCTTTGTATGTGTGGGTTCGATTCGATCCCACCTAGACTACTGTGGTGTGGTGACCGCTCCTAGCACAACTATCAGCTTACTTGCAGTGGTTAAGGAGAAAAATCTGATCTGAGATAATTATAGTTAAGTTGGTAGGTATCCGTTGCTAAAGGCGATATTTTTTTATTATGTACCTAAATTGCTTTAGATTAAGGCTTTTGCTTATAAATAATCTCCTGTGTCTAATCAGAATCGCCCAGGATTACGATTGAAAATGTTTGAACTGAAATGTAAGTTTCACTGTCTTTGCCCATCAAAGAATACCTAAAGCTTGGATATTTTTACGTATAAAATAGTTTCCCTAACAGAAATCGACGAAATTCGTCGCATATTGAACTTGGTACACCTACCTAACTGCGACATAAACGAACTGCGTAGAAATAGGTACCTATTGGACAGCGTTGGAATCAGAACAATCGGAAACAAGTTATTTCTACCTAAAACGTTCTTAGGTTTTCCGAAGACTGGCATCGATAGTAGTCCGGTTTTCGAACGGCATTTCAGAATACGAGTTTTGTTCGAAAGAGATCTGTTCAAAAACTATTAATCAGAGAATCGCAAATGGAGTTAGTCATATTTACATAACAGACTCAGCTCTTGCATGATGATTTTTCGTTTCTCAGCCACTCGTTTTTCCATTGTTTGAAATTTTAACAGAAATCGAACATATAAATACAGATGTCTCTTTCCGACATTTGAGATCAGAGTGGAAGTGACATAGGCCTGTCCCCATACAAAATAGATTTTAGGGTAGGCGCAAACGCTCGGCGAGGCCCTGGCCCGGGTATGTGATGCGGCCATGCCTAGAGCCGGACCGGTCCCCCCTAGGCGTAAGGTGTATTGGTGGCGCCCAGAGCTCCGCGAATTGCGAAAGACTTGTGTAGCAACTCGCCGCCAATACACCAGGAGTAGAAGGAGACGTGTCCGAGACCTGACTCTCGAAGACGAGCTCTATGCGACGTACAGAGCCGCGTGTACGGCCCTCCAGGAATCCATCAAGGTGGCAAAGAAGGAGGCATGGGACGAGTGGCTCGATACGCTCAACAGAGATCCGTGGGGGCGCCCCTATAAGGCCGTGACAAAAAAGCTCCGACCTTGGGCCCCCCCACTGACCACGAGCCTCGAGCCACGCTTTGTGGAAGAGGTCGTGGGAACCCTCTTTCCACAAAGCGGAGAGCGGTGGGTTCCTCCGCGGATGGGTCAGTCGGAGGTGCTCGCCGAGGCGGAGGAAGTGCCGCCCGTGTCGGGGGCGGAGCTTGGGGTAGCGGTACTGAAGCTTCGTGCTAAAAAGACCGCACCCGGCCTGGACGGGGTTCCGGGCCGTGTCTTGGCGCTGGCCTCCGTGGAGTTGGAGGCCCAGTTCTTGCGCCACTTCACGGCCTGTTTGCGGGGAGGACGGTTTCCGGCAAAATACAAGACCGGAGGACTCGTCCTCCTGCGCAAGGCGGGACGTCCGGCCGAACAAGCTTCGGCCTACCGGCCGATTGTGCTGCTTGGCGAGACGAGCAAGCTATTTAAGCGTATCATCGCTGCCCGTCTCGTCAAGCACCTCGAGGAGGTGGGGCCGAACCTCTGTGACCGCCAATTCGGTTTTCGCAGAGGGCGGTCGACCATCGACGCCATCTCGGCGGTGATGGTGACCGCGAAGGAGCAGGTGGCCCAGCGGGGGGTGTTGATGGCGGTATCTCTAGATATTAAGAATGCTTTCAACACCCTTCCCTGGCCCACAATCAAGGAGGCACTAGTCTTCCATCGCGTCCCGCAATACTTGCGAGACGTGGTGGCGGACTATTTCGCCGACCGGGCAATTGAGTACCCGGCCAGTGGCGGCTGGGCGAGAAAGACGATGGCGTGCGGTGTTCCACAGGGCTCGGTCCTAGGTCCGCTCCTGTGGAACATCGGTTACGACTGGGTGCTGCGCGGCGATAATCTCCGGGGGGTCGACGTAACTTGCTACGCCGACGATACCCTCGTGACCGCTCGCGGCAGCACTCACAGGGAGGCGGCCATTCTCGCCACGGCGGGAGTCGCGCACGTGGTGCGGCGTATCTCTGCGCTAGGGTTAGAGGTTGCACTGCACAAATCCGAGGCCCTGACATTCCATGGACCTCGGAACGCGCCTCCAACTGGGGCGCAAATTGTTGTTGGGGGGACCTCCATTGCCGTCGGTAGGGCGATGCGGTACCTTGGCGTCGTCCTAGACGGGCGGTGGAGGTTCGACGAGCATTTCCGGCGACTGTCACCAAAGCTGGTGGCCTTCGCCGGAATGCTCGGTACGTTGCTCCCCAACATCGGGGGCCCGAGCGGAGCTTGCCGCCGTTTGTATGACGGTGTGGTTCGCTCCATGGCACTCTACGGAGCGCCAATATGGGCGGACTCCCTGAGTGCCCGAACAACGGTCCTGCTGCGACGCCCGCAGCGGGCCATAGCGCTCAGGGCGGCCCGAGCGTACCGCACCATCTCCGGAGAGGCGGCGTGCGTGTTGGCCGGTAGCCCGCCGTGGGACCTAGAAGCCGGGGTCCTACAGACGGTCTACCGGCGCTGCGCGGAAGCGCGTGAGGAAGGCTCTTCCCCACTCCCGGAGGAGGTTAAACGCTGGCGCGAGCTGGCCCGCGACGACCTCTTCCGTGACTGGGCAGAGAGAATGGTCGACCCGGTGGTGAGCTGGGAACTCTTGGAGGCCGTTCGACCTGTGCTTCGCCCATGGGTCGAACGGAAGTTCGGGTCGATGACCTACCACCTCGCGCAGATCCTGACAGGGCACGGTTGCTTCGGACGGTACCTGTGCGAGGTGCTGGGTCGAGAGCCGGACCCCCGGTGTCACCACTGCGGTGCCGACGTGGACACGGCGCATCACACCCGCGCCGTGTGCCCCGCATGGGCCGAGCCGCGGCGAGCCATTGCGGCCGCCACTGGAGGCGACCTCTCGCTGCCCGCCATAGTGCGAGCAATGGGCAGCGAGGAAGGATGGAAGATGGTGGCGGATTTCTGCGCCACTATCATGACGGCGAAAGAGTCGTCGGAGCGGGAGCGCGAGAATGACCCCCTCTCGCTCCCGATCCGCCGACGGCGAGCGGGCCGCAGGCGACGGGCGTATGTCCGCCGCCTGCCGCCCTAACGGGGACTTGCGGGCGTCGGGTCGGGGGGTCCGGCGCTCGCTTAGAGGTCCCGAGCTGTAAGGCGTCTCGTCCTGTGTTCCGAGGCGCCTTAAGCGGAGGTATAGGGGTAGACCCCCGAGAAGGGCCCACGAGGGCGGCCGCGGACGAGGTTGTGGTATTTGGCGCTGCGTTCCCACAACCTCGTTCCAAACGCGATGCGTTGAACACCTTGGGGTTTTAGTGGGTATAGGACCGTATTATGGCGGGAGTCCCACATACTCACCGCGCGCCCCTCCTCATTGGCGCGGTGAGACGCGAAAAGCATTTCCCCAAGTAAAAAAAAAAAAAAAAAAAGGGTAGGCGCAAACGGGGCACCGACCACAACCACTGGTGGCGAGCGACAAGCAGTTCACATGTTTTTTCATACATTTTGTTGAAACTCGCCGCACACGTGTGGCCGGTGGCGGCCACGGGCCACACAAGACGCCGACACCAGCCACTGGTCGTGTCGCGTCGCTCCGCCCCCCTCTCACCCTCGCTCAGTTACCCGTAGGCGTCCTACACATTGCATGTGTCGTCATTATGAAACACGAGCAAACTTTCCGTGTGTCCATCATGAGAATGCACGTGAGCTGGAAATGTAGCTCTCTCCATGGAGCGCGGCGAATATTTTCCTTCATGTTCAAAAACTGTTTTATTACAGGCTAGGTTGGTGAGAGTGCTAATTCGCATAGCTCGTTAATCATAATTGGCTGTATGTGTCAATGACTTTGCCTCTAGGCGACGAGGCGTACGCTTGAAATAGAAGCCGCCTTTTTAGCTAGCTCGAGGAATGTTGCTAGTGTAATTGAAAATGGAATTATAATTGAATAGCATAGTGGCTCGGTGGCGCTATGGTTGGTCACTGAATTTTCTTTGAATGCGGGTTCGATTCCCATATTGGCCAATTACTTTCCGTCGACTACGACTTTGCCAACATCAAGAGTCTTCTCAAGATTATCTGGGTCTCCTAGCGATATGGCCAAAATAGTTCAGAATTCTCTGCAAACAAAGTGTTAGACTCTCAACAGTGTTTTAATCCACAGTTATTGGAGGATAGACACATTCATTCTTTTGGCAGTCTAGGGGATTTTTAAAATAAGCTTTTGCTATACATATAGGTAAAATAATCTCTGCACACTTTTATAAACAGCTCATCCATTGGTCATCCACAGTTTCATGCGTATTGCGCTAGCCGCTTGTCTCCGGAAACGAGTATTTATAAACTTTCCGAAATAATGTGCAAGGTCCATTGCTGTAAAACGGACGGACCGACGGACGGACGAACAGTCCGGTTTCTAAATGCAAAACGTTTCCGGAAATAACCAGGGTGCTGTTGCAACACAGAGGCGGTGGAGCGTGCTTCCACAATCATTAGGTTTTGAATCCATCCACCAGTAACGGATTTAGCAATCACTTCTACTTTATTGGCTCAATTATAGCCCCTAAATAAAAATGGAGGCGTATGGATTTTTGATCACCTGAGTAACTTTTTCTATTGATTGTACAGTAAGGTTTAAGTTAATGTCACAGTCTGCGTAGTAGTCACATCGAGATTTAGAATGAGAAATTGGCCATTTGATAAGTAGACACCTGGCGCCCGATCGATATTGTATCAGGTACCTACGTCAAATAAAATATGTGTTAGACATAGTCCAAGCATTTGATAAGGTATGGCATGAAAGGCTGATAATAAATTAAGGAAAATACTACTCAAACAGTTTTCAGATATTACAGGAGTCGTAAAATTTTGCAAATAGGATTTATCTAATTAGATAGATAAGACACCAATTCGAAACTAAAATTAAAAGCTGGAGTGCCACAGGGAAGTATCCTAGGTCCCATTCTTTATCTGTTAAACACCTGCGATGTCCCAGAACTAGTAGCATCAGTACTGGCTGGCCCATATATACCTGAATCCGTCCCTTTCATTAGTTACGACAGCCCGGACCAAGGTCTGTGCGTTCGGCCTTTATGTAAGGTTTGTGATACGCATTGTTGTATCCTTCCTTAGTGAAAACAACCGTAATATTTGGAAACACATTTGACCGGTTTCGTGCAGAGTTGATTCAATTGTGATCTTATGATCCGTGGACAAATTGGATGCGAAATAATACGGATCTTAGCATCTCTTATTCATACACAGTCAACAGTAGTGAACTCAGAACAAAACGCAAATGAATCACTATTGTTAGCAATGACAACCGGCCAATGCGTAATGTGGTCTGCCATAGATAGCTCGCCTACTTACGCGGAATGATAGTGAAATTGACGTAATAATTGTACTCGTATCTGGCATAATATCAAATATTATTTGCTTTTAATTGCAATAGTAACTGACCGTTTTGTTCAAAATAAATAGCTGGATGAAACCCCTTATGTAGTTAGTTAGGACATTCTCTTTTTCATTACCACCTAAGTATGCGATATTTAATTTTATTTAGTTAAGTTTTGGTCCTGTTAAATGAAATTTATTTTTCATTGTTTTTGTATTCATATTTCTTTCAAATGCTGTTTAAAAAGCTGTTAATAAAACAAATCACAATTATCGATCTACCATTTGAGAAAATCGCAACCTTTATTTATAAGTTATACCACAGAATAACTAATATGACTGTAGTATACCTACTAGAATTACTAATATATATGGGCGCTATCCAAAATAAGGACTTTTTATTTACGTATTTATTGTTTTTAGGCCCCCTGTATGATACTTTTTTCTCGAGTTTTGCCTGAATACTGATAGTGCCACTGTGGCCGGCAAAATAAACATTTTATTTACGTCTCGGGAATGCGAAAATGGTTGTTGTCGAGTTAAAAATAACTTCGTGAAGGTCCACCGGTCCATTAACTCGGCACAATGAAATGATACGATGTTCTGATTGTTTATTGCTCTTTTCATGTGTCTAGAACATGTTGAATCTTCATATACAAGAGACAAGTAGTAAATAGAGTTGAAAATTCTATTATTTTCGTTAATTTTACTAAATATACCACCTAAATAGAAATAACGGTTATTCCATTTATTAAAATAGTTACAGACATCTTAAAATCAGAAATTTGATGGTGACGTCCTTTTTACTAATATAGGTAATTCCATGTAAACTTATTGTACAGCTAACATCAGACAAGTGTAACACTTTGGACCGTTCTTATTATCTGCATCGTAAGAGTTAAAATCGTACTTACTATTGATCTGGTGTTGTCCGTACCCCATATCGACATTCGTTCTATCGATGAGCGCTCAAATATTCGTCGAATCGAATACCGTTGACTCGAATATATTTTATTTTTGTTCATTATGGAATACGTACAGCTTGTTCTAATAGGTATAAAGTTCGTTTTGTCAAAAAGGGATGAAGTAGTACATCTTTGCCCATCAATAGCTCTGGTGTTAATTGAAATATCGATAAACTACCTAATTTCAGATGTGCTCCTATTCTGAGCATGATCATGTGAGTTGAATAAAAAATATTCAGTCTACTAGGTTTTGTCTTACACTTAACCTACTAGGTGCCTATCTAGGCTATTTTAGTACCTATTTAAAGCCTAGGCCTTAATTACTGACAATGACAGATTGATAGTGTTGTAAAATACTCGTAGGAATAAGCTAAGATTTTATTATACCTTCAGTAATTGAATTGATCGCATCCGCTCTGTGATAAGATTTGTAGTTTTACCATTGATGTTAATTTCCATTTGAGTAATATTCCCACCCACTAATGAGCCTTAAATGTTACTGCATCCCGTGTTATTAACTAAACCGACGTTTTGAGTAATAAAGTAAATGGTTAAACGGGATTCCTGGAAATAAAACAAGTGATTTATTAGAAAAACAAGAAAACCGTCTGCTTTTTTGGCGTATAATGTATCCTATGTCAGTTCCTTGATCTAACGACACCTCAACATCAAAATCCATGAAGCCTACAGAAGCTACAAATCTACAGGAACATAATAACCGAGATTCCTACATAGTACACACGAAGACAGAGATAAGTATACAGGGGGCCTCAATAAGGTTGAGATTTTCTCAAGAACTACTGGACCGATTTTAATAATTCTTTTACAGTACATAGTTTTAACTTTTATCAATCTAACAATGTAAGAATTATTGTAATAGGTCAAGTAGTTTTGTTAGAAAATGTCATCGTTAAAAACTCTACTGTACACCTTTCTCTGTCTTCGACCGTACACTATCAAATAACATAAAATATACTTTATTTGCACACAAAAGGAATTCATCGATTACAAATATAGTGTCAGACCGATACTAGGTTTTAGGGGCCGAAACCGAAACTTCAAGAGAAGGTCAAGTTTTCGTGGAAAAATAAATAGGCAATTACAATCAGTCAGTTTTTATTTATAAATCACACATTAATCAATTCAGTCTCTGATATTTCAGTGATCCTTAAGCACTACATATTATCACGCCCTTATTCCATATAAATTATTTACGGTTTTAATATTATAATGTTATATGCTTATTATAGGCTCTCGAACTCAGTTTCGGTTTCGGCCGTAGTTTCGGCAGCCGAAACCGAAACTAAGCCGAAACCCGTTATTTGGCCGAAACTAGGCCGAAACCGAAAGCGTACAGACAGGCGGCCTTATCGCTATTATAGTAGAGAAAATAACATCGCTTATTCAACCTCGCTGCTCTTATTATGACTTGATTCTTGATTTCAGTAATTAAATCACGATTTCATTAAAAATAAATTCTTAACCATACAACGAAAACAACATTCTTCACCGAAAAGAATATTGTTCTTACTTGTACCTATTTATGAAACAGATTATCTTGATCAAAGGATTAATTTTTAACCGTGCGGAAAATTGTTTGAAAAGCTGGTATATAATTGTAACTAATAGCTCTCCTAACTGCTAACTGTAACTAACTAGGGTACTTAATTCTAGTTAGTAATATCTGCAATCGACAGGCCCCCTTTACCTGCATTCCTTGGGTTAATAAGACACACATCGGTTACTGTGATTGCCCTTTTTGTACTGAGGTCAGCGTTCGGTCGCCTGCGGTGGCATTGTCAGGGTCGTGGCTAGGCCAGGGCGGCAATTACGCAAGCCCTACGGCCAATACGGGGCGCCATTTGAGGAAAAACAGGAATTACCTTGTGGAAAATGGAGAGGTTAAGTTAACCCGTCAACACTCAATTTCGTTAGTTTAACCGCTAAACTAACGAAATTGACTGTCACTGTCCCATTCTTCATTCAGCACGTATATATACTCAAATAATTATAATATTAGCTTATGGGCTGGTTTATGGATGTACAGTCGAAGACAGAGATAAGTATACAGGGGGTCCCAATATGGTTGATATTTTCTCAAAAACTACTGGACCGAATCGAATTTAATAATTCTTTTACAGTTACATACTTTTCACTTTTATCTATCAAACAGTGAAAGAATTTTTGCAATAAGTCAAGTAGTTTTTGAGAAAATGTCAACCTTAAAAACTCTCCTGTACACCTTTCTCTGTGTTCCACCAATAGGTCAAGTAGTTTTTGAGAATATGTGAACATTAAAAACTCTCCTGTACGCCTTTCTCTGTGTTCCACCGCACCTAAGTGTATTGCAAAATGAAATCCTAATATACAATATTTTATGGCGCTAAATAAGGCCAGGGGCGTAATATTTGTCACTTGATTCTGCCCAGCTAACTCTCGTTGGAAAAGTCCATCGAACAGCAAGGTTGGTGTATGATTAAATTGTTTCTATATCCTTCCTTATTAAATCCGGAACGTGTGCAATTGATAACGATAATAGAATCTGAATTAAAATTATAACAATGGTGTGTTGCAGAATGTTAATACAATAAACAAAGCCTAACCTATTTATAGCAAGGTGTTTTATCGCTCTATAGATTATTTATTGTTGTACTTAAATAGGATACGATTTCAATGATCGCAAATTCCATCTGTTATTATTGTTTGTATTATTATGCAAATAACAATAAAATCTTAATACTATCTATTTTAGATAAATGGCAATGCCAGATTCTGCCCCACAATTAACCGTATGATGAACAAGATAACGAGTAAATGTAAAGATATCTCTAGTTTTTTATTAAAATTATTGGTTTAAAATAAAGTTTTGAGTTATTCGTCAACTGGCGAGTGTCGAACTCGCGAGTGCGCGCGGGTTGGCACCTTCTGATTTTACCTATTTTTTTTGTCGTCAACTCGCGCGCACGTGTAAAGTACAGTCATATCAAACGAGTCGAAAAAACAGCTTAATTAAGAATTCAGACAATAGTAAGAAATCGATGCGAATTATTCATTGTCTTTGTTATCATTTTCTACTACTCGCAACTCATACTGATTATGATTATGCAATATGAAACCTGTAATAAATCCCCAACAAAATGATAGGTACAATGGTCTCGTAGTTTTGAAGGTGGGGCAAAGCTCCATCGAAATGTGGCAATGTCATTTGCATTTTGCCCACGTTGCCGGACAACTGGGATCGGTTGAACTATCTGTAATGCAAGCCATTCAGAAAGTTCAACCGACCCTTGTACATTTAGTTTTTAGTTTAGTTTATATCTTTTTAGGTTAGTATTATTTAAAATAGTTATTATTTGAATAATCGACATATATAATAAGACTGAGATAAAGTTGAGTCTGGTGCCAAAACACCAATTTTTAGATTTCTTGTCTGTTTGTCTGTATAGATGCTCGTAGCTCATAGATAAACTACTGGAGGGTAGGAGATAGCTCAAATATCTGGGCAGCATTTAGGCTATAAGCCACTGAGGTATGCGACGTAGAACCAAATAACCAGAGAGGAAGAGCTGCCTCCCAGTACATTGAAAGTACTTCGGCGAGGTCTATATTTATTAATATTATAACAAGACGAGAGCTAACAAAGGTTTCTCAGAGATAGTTTGTCGACTACGTGCGTCGAGTGATTCCCAAACTTCTCTTGTCTCGCTACTAATTTGCTCAACTAAGACACCGGATGATAAATGATCTCTTTTCCTCAGTACCTGCCGCCGCGGCACTATTCCGGTTTTTTGACAATGTTCGTTAGTCTTTCATTATGATGTGTGGGTGACTTTTGACGACTTAGTAGCATTAGATCGAAATCGCAGATGGACCAGATGCAGCTCTGATACGCGTTGGTCCAATATAGCAATGAATTTGGTACAGTCCGCATGAATGAGCGGTTCAGCTTTAAATCATTTATATTATAGTGTTATACGAGTAGCAAGTTCTAAAAATGTAAGAAGTGGATTTGATTTTGATGATTTAAGGCGAATTGTCGTGAATTGGTCGAAAAAACTCGATCGAGTCCCGCATTTAAAAGATAATTATCTTATTATCTTGATAGGGTAACGTGTGACGACACTTCCACTCGTTGGGATCTTTTGTGAATTCCCGATTCGTGATCTACATCTCTGTTGTTAAGATTTTTTTATTCGTGTTAACAAAATCCACAGCACTTTATATAAATATTATCGAGATTACTATTCGATGATACTTTCTTTCTATTGGCTACCAGCATCAATGAAGCTAGTATCTACTTTGATTATGATTAGGTACGAATCGCCATAAACTAAAGTACCTACCTAGTCTTATGTGTTCTTGTCTACTGTTATGACATCGCAATATCGTTACGATCACGTAACCAGAAACAGAATCCAACCCTTGAAACATGCCTCCAGTTACGTTTTTTAAGCGTAATGGATGTGACCTGGCCGATTGCAAATGGTTATTGCGCCGAGGCACGCGATGCTGGCAATGGGACAGTTCAATTTTACATCATTAACTGTTCACACACGAACTTGTGATGTTTTTGCCTTTCAATTTTTCGTATAATTGTTTCAAGTAAAAAATGTATCCCGTTGCTCTGTGAAATTAGGTTCCTATTCGAGATAAGTGGTGGTGTTACGGGCTGCCCAACTTTTGGGCCATGTTTTTTTATAACTAAATTTATATTTCCTCTGTCAACCATTCTGCCATTGTAAACGCCACGAAGCACACCTAAATTGTAGCACGTGATATATTGAAATTAAGCCTTTTAATCACCAGCGAGCCCAGCTCCTCAACAACTGGGGATTCTGGGCCACAAGTCATTCTTACACATTAATCAATCTCTTCATGCACACTCGTCGGTTTGTAGTAGACCGCAATTGGTCCTTTTCAAAACATCTTCAATTTGCTCCATGTATGTCCTCTTATTTTTTTATATATTTATTCTTAGGAAGATTTACAGCTATTTCATACTAATATAGCTAACAACTATGAGTAACTGTAAGCCAATTACAAACCTCCACATATGAGCTTCATTTTTTAACCATGTAAAACTTATTGCCTACTATAAATACCCAAGTATATAATCATACTATATATAATACATTAATACTTTAACATAGATTAATATTAATACATATATATATAGGTTAACATTTGTGCTAATATTTATAAACAGAAAAACAGAAAAGCAGGAAAAACATAACAATAACAATGGTTTTAAGAGACAGTGTATCATTTAACAGTCTTTAAAATAGGTCTTCGGTCTACCTTTGCCTACCCTTCCATCAACATTCGTTTCTTCATTTCTTTCGTATCACTATTAGACATGGACCTCTTCTAAAACATGATAATCAATTTATTTAAACGTCCCATGCTACCCGTAAGTTTACCCGTACGTGGCCTCCATTTGAGAACCCGGTTTTCGGGTCTACGACTGATGTATTCATTCATTCTCTAAATATCCCAATTTATGTCCAAATCAAGTGTAAGATACTGTATAAACAAAAACTACTGACATTTTAAGCTTTTCTGTAATTATTGCATAGTTATTTTCACATTATTAGATCGGATCACTTTATTTTCATAATGATGAACAGGTTCAATTAATCAGTTTCTTCAGTGTTACATCACAACATGTAATTATACTAGCATATATATATATAGCATATATCCTGGGGGTCCCTAGTAGACCTATGGGTTCTGCCTGGCAATCAGCGCCGCAGCCATGTACCGCGTGGCTGTGGCATTATGCTGAGGCAGCTGACCCCTTCCGGCGCTGCACATCAATGTCAGATTAGCTAAGGAGTTTGTAATATTTGTGTATGTGCCTGAATAAATGTATTTTCTTTCTTTCTTTTTCTTTCTTTCATATTTGTTTACAAAATAAGACACTTGATTTTGGCTTCGGTATAGCATATTCTCTATCTCTAAAACAAACTCGTTTCCATTGTAGCTAAGTAACAGACGCTGCAGGTAGCAATCGTAAGCAAATAAGTCAATGGCACTAACACAATTATTGGATTGCGGCCACCGGCAGATTAGTTGCGTGCTGGCCGACCTATTCCCGGCCACAAATCATTGTTATTGCTATGGAGCTCGGCTGCGTATGACAAACTACATACGGTCACACCAATTGCTCTGTAATAGACCGCAGATTGCTCTGTGAATGACAAAATGTATATTGAGTACCTCTAGTTTGGTAACGCTAGTAGAATATAAAGAAAAGTATATGAGATTAACATTTGCTAACGTGTTCTGCAATATGACTCGACGAGTAAGACTTGTATTAATAGTCTGAGCTCAAACCCAAACTCAAACCAAGTACGAATTCAGCTGATACACTCTCAAGGCGTGATCACCATCTCAAGTATGTAATTTATTAATAAACCAATCTTGAGGGCGTATCACGTGATGTCTTTCTCAAGTCGCGGTTCGCCTGCAATCAGCAAATACGTTCTCAAGTGTGAGTTTGACAGTTCTCTTGAGAACTGAGTTTACTTTACTCAGAATTTGAATTACGCATTATCCATGCTCGGTGAATAAATTAGAACATGATTAAAAAATTCTTGCCGTGGGCAGGGCTTGAACCTGCGACCTTGTCATTCCGTGACAAGTTTCCGTGAGTTTACTTTATTAATACGGCTTTACTCACGTGATACCGATGATTCCTAAACGCACACCTAAGTTACGTTTATTAATAGGAACGTTATCTTGAGGTCGTTATCAAGATTGTCTTTTGAGCTGAGAGTGATTTATAACAGACTACGCTCTGTGCACCGCACCTTTAACCCAATGTAACTTTTCTTTATGTGTCCATCAAAACATTTCAGCACATAAAATATCAGCACAGACCATGGGCGTCTGTGATCGTATACAGTTTGGCAAACCGCAGCCCGACTATTGTTATGTTTCATGTTTTTTCTGCCCCATTCAAGGATGCCAGACGGAACGGTGTGGAGTTATCAATTGAACTAACATTTCGATGGACTGCAGTCGCAATCTTGATTGTACGTTAAATAGGCGTTAAATAAGCTTTAGCAACTCCTATTTAAACTGGGGCAATAGTTATGGTAGATATCATACAACGTAATACGAGATTTGTCAAGTAGGTACTTATTTAAAACTAGCTGTACCCCGCAACTTCGTTTGCGTAGAGGAGGAGGATGGAGGAGATCAGGAGGCAGATCTTCCTCTCTGGATCCTTGTTTCCACATCACATACCGCCGAGGCTTATAGCATATGAGCTGTCCGGATATTTCAGCTATCTCCTAGTGAAACTCCCATCAAAATCCCTTCAGTAGTAGCGTGATACTTGCACAAAGTCACAGACAAACCGACAAAAATTCTATAAATTAGCGTTTTGGCATCAGTATCGATCCTAAAACACATTACAATTATTCTTTTCAAAAAATATCCAATGTACAGACACAACTTTTTTACAGTCTTATTATATGTATGTCTTATTATATAGACTAACAGATAAGTTGATAGTTAAATTGTAAAAATTAAATCGACATTCGTTGATAAATAAAATTGTTAATGCCATTCAGAAAACAGGAGTTAGAAAGAGACTGTTAACAATAGCTGTTGATATGATACAATGTTACGTCACAGACGACATTATCAAAACTATTTGAGTAGCAACATACTAACCACCAAATCTTCTGTCTTTAACTATTAATATCTCTGGCGTTATATCACTCGAGAGACTGAATAGGATTTTGTTTTGATATTCTCTTGCATATGCGCTATGCGAAACGAAAATCTAAATGATAAATGGAGAAACGACCGGGATTCGAACCAGGGACCTCGCCATTCCGTGGCACGCACTATTCCAACAGAGCCACCGTGATATCGTACCCAGGCAGTACCGTAACTAGCCCTTTATGCGCCCGGTGCGAGCTTTCAAAACTGCGCCCTTGAAAAATACTCTAACCAGGCCCTGACAATAAAATGGACAAATGTGCATAAAAATAAATCTATTTTTTGTTTACGTAGGTATAGGTACTTAGTAGATTTTTTAAAGATAAACATTGTTTATTCGAAAGTGTTGTTGTTTCAAGATCGCTTGAAAAATGTCATATAGATAGTACAGTAGGGTGCCTCTACACCATATACGCAATAATACAAAATGTACCCACTAACTACCATGCATGACCCAAAACTAGATACGGTCTGGTTCTGCGCCCCTCCAGGATCTGCGCCCTGTGCCTGGGCACCGCTGGCACCGCCCTAGTTACGGCACTGTACCCAGGTCGTGAATTTTGTCATCATATTCGTCTTAGGGACGGTAGCGTCATCTATCCAGTAATTGTGTAATTACTCACTGGTGCCACAGAATGATGAGGTACCTGGTTCGAATCCCGGTCGTTTCTCCATTTATCATTTTGAATAGGGTTTTGTTTGATTACTCCTCCATAATAGTCATGCTTCTTGAGGGAGGTAGAACCTGATGTTAGGTATAGTCGCAGTAGTAGTGTGGTGTGTGTAAACATCGTATCTTCGCAAAAACCTCCCAATAATATCCTATTTTATAAAACAGCGGAGATGAAATCTTGAAAATGCAGCGCAGTTTTTTCCCTTAATCATTAGTGGATGTTCCCTTCACATCCACAACATCCCATCTCCGTTCACGGCTGTTTGAAATGCAATCTTGTTGCCGGAGTGCAGAGCTGTGAATAGGTTGTTGTTGGTTGCCCGTGACGAATGGTTGAGGAGGCGAGGGTTGGCCAAGGACGTCCATTGTGCAGATCCGGCGCTGCTTAGATGAGCTCGGGCTACCGGGAAATGCATGTAGTATGCATGTACCTATAGCACGATACCTATTTAATACGAAGACAGAGATAAGTATACTTGGGGTTTCAATAAGGTGATTTTCTCAAAAACTACTGGACCGGATCGAACAATTCTTGTACAGTTACATAGTTTTAACATTTATCTATCTAACAGTGAAAGAATTTTTGCAATAGGTCAAGTAGTTTTTGAGATAATCTCAACCGTAAAAACTCTCCTGTATACTTTTCCAAACTTTACCAATTCCTGACCTAAGTGGCGCCTTAACTCCGCCAATAACTTACACTTAAATAATTTTGAAGCTGAGATACAACTGTCGAAAATGTATTGACTTTTGTAAAAGCGAGTTTAAACTCATCTCGCCCTCAAAATCGATTCTGTATCTCGGCCTTAAATATCATTTTGGTTACATACTTAGTTTGCAATTTGCATGTATAAAATCGATTCAATAGTTACTTTACGCCGTGATAATATCACTATATCTATGAAGGTGTTATCTCAAACAGGACTTGTATATTTATAGAATCATGTTATTTTTATTCAGAGTGATTGTTTAAATTGTCTGATAAATGTTATTTCCTGCGTTCCACATCCAAGCAACGCCCTTTAGGACCCTTTTAGCACATAGTACAGGTATAGGCCCAATCCCTTGTCAGGAAGCCGAGACATAAAATATTCAAACCAACCTACTTCCTTGCCTGAGTTCTCTTGATCAAAGTTTAACACCTTTGGGACTAAACTTGATCTTAGTTCAATTGATTTACTCACAGACAACGAGATATAGGGCAGGGCCGAAAGCACGGTAACTGACCCACGACTTATCAAATAAAATGGGTAATTTAATGTTGCATACAAATCGATCATGTCGTCGGAAAACTGGGAAAAAATCCATAAATCGTAGACCAAAAGTGAGGGGGATCATTCCACTTTTTAATATTCCAGGGTTACTTTTGATACCTCAAAAGGAGAAAAAACGAACCCTTATAGGATCACTTCGTTGTCCGTCTATGTCTATCTGTCTGTCAATACCTTTTACCCGACTGCGCAAGAAGGGTTATGTTTTTCGAATGTATGTATGTATAATTCTTTGGCATGCCCTACAGCCTACACGGCTTGATGGATTTTAACATATAAGGTGTCGTTAGACTCGTCTTGATTGTAGAAGTGACATAGGCTAATTTTTTTTTATCAAACGGCTTAAATTTTTAGCTCTTGGTTTTTTTAAATGGTTCTCAGCCACGCATGGAGGCACAAGTTAAAATTAATACTTACCAAATTTCGCGATCTCTTGCAGTTGTGATAACATCAAACTTCTAAGTCAATGCAATCAAAAGATGTGGTCATTTATGTCGCATTTTGCAGCATATTTTCTTTCTATCTTTCTATATTAACACATTATTGTATGTTTGTTCGCAGTGTGCAGAAAGTGCATCGATGAGACGCCGCTAGCTCTGAGTTAAGGGAACGACGCCAAGCTGCTCGGTTTAATCACTTGTAAGTTTGCCATTCACTTTACCAAATTAAGAATGATCATCTGAGCACCTTCGTGCCTCGGAAAGCATGTTAAGTAGTCGGTCCTGGTTACTGTCGCTCGACAGCAGTCGTTAGACCATGTCAGAGGCCTACGGGCGGCCTAACAACTCTGACAATATGATGTTATTAAACCACAAGACAGAAGTGTTCTCAAAACCGGAAGTTATCAATTTCAATCGGCAAAGACACATTTGTATTCAGAGACCCACCGGTGGGTCTGCTAGGTGGGTCCCTGAAGACAAAGCGAATCTTTTAAATTGACCTTGCTGGTATGATATTTTCAAAGATAAATACGTACTTAATTCTCAAAAAAATCCAGGAATGGGACCAATGCCAACTTGGTTCTTATTCTCGGAAAAACTGTGTAAAGTAAAGATGACCAACACTAAACATCACCTTTTGACCTACCAAACTGTCTGTCAAACGTCTTTTAGTTTAGACAATTAGACATATGTAAATTATGTTTGAAACGTTGACATTTCCGCCAGTTAACTCAAAGATTTTGTTTTAAAAGTGTGTGTAATGATACCTATTTATTTCTCATAAAACATTGTTTCACTGATATAAGAACAGAACAGTATTGAATAACTCGTTACATTAAGTTTGTTCCTATAACCTTTATCGCAACCTATTCTCACTCCTCTAATCGGATTAATAGTCACATAGTGCGTGCCGAAAACATCTAGTTTATTACCTAGCTGGACGTGATCCGGTGTCCATTACCTAAATGGCAAAATGGCCTCGCAACCCCTCAATCATCTAATTCGCGGTCGTTGCCCAACAATTGTTTAACAGTGCCTCTCAAACTTAGGCCGGTGAATCATACTGTATGTCTTGCATTGATCTCCTATAAACAACTAGATACACAGTCTGCCTTCTAAAAATGTCCGAGTGCAAAGAAGGTCCAAACGGATGAATGAACCCTCATTTGCTTTATTGGACATTATTTGGACGTTAACAATGGACCCTTATTTGGACGTTTTTTAAATTGTTTTAGTAAGACCTTTGTGTATCTAGGTTGTTTATAGGAGATCAATGATGTCATGGTAAGTATTCTGGCAGGGAAGAGGTGCATGTTTAATAACAGCGCTGCACACCTCGGTGTCCGCTGAAATATGCACATTTTGCCACATCTCATCGTATAATTGTTTATTTGATCTTTGTAAAACTGTATGCATTGATACTATACTATATGGCCTTAAACTTATTATCAGTTCTATTGAAAGACAATTTCGAGCTCAAGCTTAGTTGGCTCGCACTCATAATCGTCAAATTCCTTAAACGTTTGGCAGTTGTAAGTGCGAGGTAGTAATTTTTACACAAAGTTCAATTAGTTTTCAGAAAATGTCGACCTTAATACCCCTATATACTTTTATGTGTGTTATCTGTTTATAAGAACTTGATCTCTAACGGCATGAATGATGATGCAAATAAGCCACCACCAGATAATAAGTTTGGCATTCACAGGGCATATGTAAGTATTGTGCATAGTTTGGGCTGGGCCGCATTGTCGGTCGCGGATGGTCAGACGCATTGAGCGGCGGATGTCGCGTCGTCCGGCGCAGGCGCATGCATTGTTCCAATCGTATTGACCTGCATATCGTTGCTTGTCTCGTTTGATCCGCCTACTTGCCCCGAACACATGAGCCGAAATCTGTGTTTTGTGTCATTGAATATTTACGGTAAATGTTTGTCCCCGATTTATGTTGCCCTAGTACCAAAAGGGTTAATTCCCCATGACACCACCAAAATAACACCATTACTTTGTCATGGGGAATTTATTTATGCTATTTCCCACGACAAACACTTTGGTGGTGTTATGGGGAAAACGGAAATTCTCTACTCGTCTCGGGAAATGTTCCTATTATTGTTCAATGCGAATTTGCAAGTTTGTCGAGGCCGCCCATATAGATATACCTCTGAACATGATCTAACTGCATCAATTAGGCCCGACTGGAACGAACTTTCTCGAAATACGGAGGAGGGGTTCACATGAAAATGTGCAACTAAGCCTTAGGTTCACACCACGTTCAACGTTGCTTCATTTGTGATTTCATGAAGAGAAAAGTATATCTGTCGGTATGTTTTGTTAAAAACTAGTGTCATTGTTGAAATTATAGGTGGTTTAGAATGTGAAGTGTAAATTTACAAAATAATTTTACTAATCTGGCCAGTAGTTTCTGGGAAAATCTCAATCTTGATTGCTCGCTTACCAACCGTGTCTTTTCCATAAAAATGGTAATTTGGGTCTACTACAATCCAATGAGAGTGCATGAAAAGACTGAGGCAAAAGGAGGAAGCTAGAGTTGTGAGTCAGGAACCAGATGAATCCAAGTCCATCGTCTCTATCACTATATAATCAGACATGATGTAGGTATCTTTTCCATGGTCATAACATGACATAACTTTGATTAGTCTTATTATCGATTCAGATCAGGTATCAAGTTGACACACAACAATGTGAGCTACGTCTCAGCAACTCAGCGAGTGAGTTGTTGAATAAAATAAAATTGCAAATTGCATCGGGGCGTTCTCAGCACGTCAATCGTGACATTATAATTATCAGGTAGATGACAACTGAATAGCATTACCTTCTGAACTGAGGCACTTTTACTAGTATTATGTAATTGTGCATAAACGGTTTTATGATTAAGTGTTAATGCTTATAAAACATGGCTTACTTAACTTGTGTTGGTTTAGCAATTCCTCTCCTAACCTAAGTCATAAGCTTTTTTTTTTCAATTTATTTAGTTGGAACAAAAAACAGGTTACACTAAGGATTACTTAATTACTTAAACTTAAGATATTTAAGGTAACTGTATCCCCAACAACATTGTTCACGGATAAGTTTAGATGTTACATGATGCTGCGACAGCTCGAACCACACAAAACAGGTATATGTAGGTACACACAGCAGCACAAAAATGGCCACACTTACTGTATTAAAATGATACATAATGTTACACTTGATGAAGCTGAACGGTATAATGCAGTATTCACATCAATATTTATCGTGATACGAATCGCGATCTACTGGGTCATTCAGAATTATCAGCCAAAATCCTTTTGTCCAATATTGTGGCAATTTCTGCGATTTGTGAGATTCGGAATCTAGCGAGTCCATAAACGCTGATATTGCCAATGTTGGCATGAAAACGTGGGTTTGACTGATAATTCTGATTGCACCTATCGGATCGTGATCAGTATCATGATAAATATTGATGTGTAGAGATCGTCTGACAGTGTAACATTGAACCCACCCACGGTAGCATTCCACATGTCATATGTTTAATCATGGTTTACTGAGTTTCAATTTCCCAGTGCTCAGTTCAATAACCCCGGGGCCAGACATGTGCGAAAAACTTGGCAAATATGCGCAAATTCCATGTTCATTGACTGCTTTTTATGACGTCGTAGTTTTACATTCTGTACAAAGCTTCAACGTTATGTAAAACTTTGCAAAGATGTGCAAATGTCTGGCGCCGATGTTATGCTACATAAATAGGCCTGTGCCTATAGTCAATACATGTTAGGGTGATTTCATCGCCCCTATTACCAAACAATAAGTCTATTAACCGAAACATTACACGGTGGAATATATGCGTCACGACTGTCCCGATCGTGCACTCCGTGGCTCTTTAATGCAGACTACACACTGTGTCGGCATACTAATCCATATGGAGAATCGATACATTTTGTTTGTTATAGGATGAGTGCTAAGGCCGCGATAGTCATAGGCTGCGTTTCCACTTGCAAGAAACTGCGAGTAATGTTCGTTCTGCAAGTGTAAATTACGTAGCAAGGCGGAGTTTACACTTGCAGGCTGATGTCATACAGACTGTCGAACATTACTTAGAATTCGCGGCGAGTTTAAGTTCGGCCTTACAACTGTCAGATGACAGTCGTAATACCGAGATCACGCTAAGTACGAACTCAATACTGTCCATGAATATCGGTCTTAAACAAAGTCAAAGTCAAATTTATTTATTGCAAGTAAGCACGTTGTGTACATGTTTGCACGTCAACATATTTTTGGAATTTACATTTACACCACTTTGCAAGGAAAATGTGCCAGCGCTGAGGAGTAAAAGTGGCAAAAATCTCTCAGCAGCACATCTTTTAAAATAATGATAACACAATTACTTAATAACTAGGTACATAACTATTACTATTATTAGTAACCTATCCTTCATGCGGAACCGGCGACATACACCACACCAAACTTTACACAAGTCTCATCTAAGTAGTAAATCTATTGAAATTCTTTTTGATAAACCAATGATAGAGCTAGATCAGTTGGTACCATTACCATGAATTACTGCAGTAAATTTGCTCGCTAGTAAAGGCTTGTTATTGGCGTAAATTTTGTTCCTCACCTAACGGCCGGTAATGAAACTAAAACAGACTTTATAGCTGCGAGTTTATGTGATCGCTATCGAGCAAACCTACTACAGCAACTCATGATAATTGGTCCTTCCCATCACCTACAATATAAACGTTATTTGTTTTTCAAACCACTACAATAGGTCAACACCTCAATTCCTCAATTGACCCCTAATCATTGCAAATGGAACGGCGCGAACGCTTTCCGCGATTAATTGTCGACTCACGCGCACACCTATTATCGCACCCGTTCAGTGCGCGCGCGCAGCGCACGTTATGCGTGCGCGCTGTTACGTGATTGTGCGCACTGCTCGACTGCTTGTTGTACGGTCTAATACAGAGAAAAGTGTACATGAGAATCATCAAAATTTTATCAAAAAGTACTTGACTGATTTTTTTAAAATCCTTTACTTGAAAAGCTACATATTTATGCCGTTGGGGGCAGAAACTATGGGTCTATGAGGACCAGAGGCGCGGTGACTGTTGAAATAGTTGTCTTAGCGCCTTAAGTCGTCTGGTGACCAAAGAGCTGGTGTTTACCTTTTTTTTTGTTGTTGCCCAGGAGAAATACATAATGTATACCACCCGTCCGGGGGAACGGGTGATTATGTTGGACTCGCACCAACTAAAACTCCTGGGGTGTTCCGCCTCCGCCACCATGGACAGGACCACGGGTACATCTTTCGAAAACTACCGCGGCCCTGTCGGCGGGTGCCCTTTCGGGCCCGACTCCGGGGGGCCTCGTGCCTCCCCCTTCTCCGCTGAAGGCGCTCCGGAACACGTGGAGCGCCTTCCAGCTCGGGACCACTTCATTCGGACGGCGGATCCCCCGATCCTCCGCCCGAAGGTCCCCATTAGGGCGGCAGGCGGTGGGCATATGCCAACCGCCGGCGGCCTGTTCGCCGGCGGCGAATTGGAAGCGCGAGTGGGTCGTCCTCGCGGTCCCTCTCCGCCGCCTCCTTCTGTGACAGGACGGTGTCACAAAATGTGATCACCGCCTCCCACGCTCTCTCGCTGCAGACCATGGCGCGGACGATGGTCGACAGCGAGAGGTCCGCCCCGATGGCCGCGACTAGCGCCGCGCGCGGCTCCTCCCATTCGGGGCACACGGCGCGGGTGTGCTGCGCCGTGTCCTCCGCCGCCCCGCAATGAGCTGGTGTTTACCTCAGCCAACTTCTATACAACGAGATAATGCCGCCAGTATATTTTGCACCCTTAACACAGAGCAGCGATTTGGCACCTTTTTTATTTATAATTATGTTTGTTTGTTATTGTTGTTGTGAAATATGTAAATTGCTTTATCTACCTTTACATTGCCACTAGTTCCGTTGACTGAACTATTGAGAATTTTTATCCTATTTATTCCGTTGACTGAACTAGTGACAATCTATCTACCTACTAGTAAAATATTTTATACAATCTTTCATAAGAAAATCTCAACCTTAATGACTCTCGTGTACATACTTTTATCCGTGTTAGACCGTACGTCCATGTTAGTTACACTTGATCAGAGATTTAAGAAAAAATTGCAGACAGAAATTGTTCGGTTATGTTATTACAAATATCCACCGCACCGGCACCGGAGCACCGGCACCTTGTTCCGGGCAGCCGTTCAGAGGGTGAATGCCATGACGTTGTCCAACCTTCTATGAGAAGAGGAACGTTGAGAAGATGTTATTATAGTTTTTATCTAACGCTAGTCTAGTTACGCCACTGGATTAGCGAGCAATAGTATATTTGTAGCGATTACAAATGTTATTATTTTGTTCTGAATTAAGAACTGAATAAAAAGGACCGAAAATATGACCGACAGAACATTTCAGAACGAGCTTAAATAAATACAGCATATGAAGTTAAATCTACAGAAGTGGGTGATATTACTGAGAATTTGCTTCTATCCAAACTATACCAAAATAGAAGTTATTATAAAATATGCACCCACCGCACCTCTATAGATTATAGAGATATACGAGATTACAACGTAAGTGATATTGGTAAACATTGGTCTACTTTCATTTGAAACGATCGGCCGGTGATTGATTATACGTTTTGCATGGTTCGAAAGCTATTGACAGCTTAAACCACATTTCAAATATCATTAAGTATAACATTAATATACAAGCCGACACTGATGTTAATTTGGAGGTGCTTAGAGATATTGAAATCGCAAAGTTGTTAAGTAATTTAGAGGATAAAAACTCCATTCCAATCTTACACAAGATTATAAAACATACCCTAGACCTTCGCAAATTGATCGTAAAAACAAACCCATAAAGTTGCGTCGTTGTATTTACTGCTTTTCGCTGCCACGAAATGTTATAAATTCAACATAATCAAGTCCAGAGTGGGTTGGCTTATAAAATATTTAAAACACAATCTCGCAGACTACATGCAAATTGATTAACAGTATTTTGTGTTTGTTTAGATAGAAGCGGCAATTAAAATACCAGATTGATGTCAGTGGATTGGATAAAAGAAACCATTTAATGGACTCTATGGAAATGAAACACATATAAAAAATACTTGACGTATTACTGTTCTAAATTGATGTGGTTAATGTACTGTTTATGTTTATAAAATAAGCTTCGTTGTCTAATTTAACGTTGTGTCTATTCAGAACTTAGAATGTGCACTAATAACTAGAGGAACATTTAGATACAAACCTGTCACTAATGAGGGCACTATACTTAACAATCATAGTATAGTACAATGCCACTTACTGCCTATATCGCTAATTACCATCGTCCTTAAAGGCAAAACAACAGTGACTCATAGTAATCGAACATAAGTATTTAAAACGTTACTAATCGATAGCAAGGTGAATAGTATTCCAATATTAACAGAAGTGAGTAATACGTCTTTAAAACATCATCGTACTTCGTATTGTTAAAATTTACATGTTTATTCACCCAAACAGCTGTTATGTGTTTGGAACATGAGCTCATGCTTTAATGGTCCTTGGGGTCTTTATAGATCATAATCACAATAAAAGCGAGTTAGACTTACATGTTTGGAGAGATTCGTGGAAAATTTAGATTGTGATTTATCTAAAGCGTTTGATTGTGTGGATCACAAGATAATTTGCTATTTGATTAGCTATTTATGAAATTCAAATAATTATTCTTCATATTTCTGACAGTTTAGAAGGTATTTTGAAGATATAAAAAGTGTAGTGTAGATTATCTGCATCATTTTCTCTGAATATAGCAGTTGTCTACCACAAGGCTCGCTTTATTGCCCTTTCTTATTCCTAGTTTCTTTTCATAAATCACTTCGATATTGCAAACGGAGAGTCAATTTAATTTCTTGTTATATTCCACTGCTTTTCTGAACCAGCCATACCAGTAACCTTCAGCTCGATGAACCATCCCACACTAGCATGCGTGGAACTGGTTCCTCCGACACACGCTCACATTTCTAACAAAACCATGATACTAATAGCGAACTGGTCATCTAAACCAGCCGGAGCGGAAACTGCGCGCGTGTCTCATCGGGCCCAAATCGGGTGTGCTGCGCGCGCGCCGACCTGCCGTGTACCGTTAGTTTCTTGGCGCACCTCTGAGGAATTTGTCAATGTTTGCACTAGTCATTAGTGGTACAGGTGCTTGAATCTTCGCACCTTACCGTCCTAATGCAATCAGCGTGCAGTTGCCACGAAAATGGCACTTCCTGATTGGTGTTTCTTAGAAGATAAAATTCAATATGACACTTCTAGAGACCGTATTGCAATTTAAAAGATAATTTATAGAGAAACTGGAATATTCTTAGGGTCTAGTACCTAAACCGAAGCCCAAATCAAGTGTATTATTTTGTAAACTAAAACTACCCTACCCTACTAACATTTTAAGCTGTTCTATGGATATTACACAGTTTTTTTTTCACATTATTAGATCGGATAACTTTATTTTCACAATGATGAACAGGTTCGATCAATAAGTTGCTTCAGTGTTACATCACCACAGGTAATTAGACGATCATATTTGTTTACAAAATAATACACTTAATTTGGGCCTTTGTATACTTATATGTTCTTGAAACCACCTGAACACCAATATATAGAAGAAGAAGCTTATGACAAAACTTGGATTCAGTAGTAGCTGTATATTATTAACTCAATTAGCCCCATTAATGCACTGTGGCAATTTGAGAATATATCGTTATTCACAATATTAAAAATTCCTCCTGAATTTTAAATGTGTTTATGTTTTTTTAATATAACCACTGGCGACCCTTTTCGAAAAGGGTTAAGTACGTACACAATTAATTAAGAAACCCTTTTGCCAGAGACAAACGTAGCTCATGTTTAGACTTCTAACTAAATGCCTTTGTGACACAATATTTATAAATTATGATGTTTATTCAACGCCTTCGAGTTAAAACTACCTTTCCCAAAGTTACATCCAAACGAGGTCACGGTCGCTGTTGTTCTATAAAACTTTAATATGTTATTCAATTTCACTATAATCACATGATAGACAAATGATAGATGCGTCAATTCTGTGCTCATGAATGATAATGTTATGTTCGTAGCGGAACTGGTAATAAATAACGTCGGAAAATACCAGTGAAAGTTAAAGTTATAGGCGTAGTAATAACTTCTGTTAATGCATTGGGTTGACCCATGTGAATGCTGGTTTACTGCTTCCGACAATTCGCACGCTTTGTCTAGATTCGTAAAACTTTAAGCTGTCTCCAACTTTCCTGAAGTCACGTAATGTTACTTCCTAGGAAGATCTATAAGTACTCACTTTCCTTTCATTTCTAAAATGTAAATTTTCGTATGTCTCTTTGAATGTAATTTATGCTTTGATTATAATTAGTACAAGGAGTACCTACAAATTATTCCTTCACAACTTCTTTGACTTGTAATGTAATTGAACTACCTACCATCACGTTTCATTTCATGCAGTTTTTAGTCAATAAAACTTTCGAATAAAATATTGTCTCGAGTCGAACTACACGAACCTGCCCTTGGTTGACAAATCTATTATCTATCAACAATAGACCTATAACTTGTGACCATTTAGTAACGCCATCTAAACCTCCGAAAAACCAATATCGTTTACGATTTCACCAGAATCTCAAGCATAAACAAGGCCTTGCCTCCCTCCGCGGAGTTCTATAAAAGCTTCAAATGCGGGAGGGCGGGAAGCTCCGAAGTTTTTGCCTCTTAATAATAATAGTAGGAAAATAGCCCTTGGCCAGCAATGATCCGTGACCGAGAAACAATGGCAAATTGGACAATGCCCGTGAACAATTAGAACAAATAACCTTAAAGTGTTTAGCATAATGGGACAGGTGGATAATCTCCGTTTGACAACGACAATGGCCCTTTGAGAGCATTTGTTGACTAATTACTAGCCATTTGTTATTGCTACTTGTCTTTAAACGATAGTGTGGTGCATGTAAATTTCCGTATATTGACTTGGTGGAGTCTAGGAGGTCAAACTAATAACCGCTTTTTCAATATGGAATTCTGACCGCTAACGTTGGGCGAATGTAATATTTCTATTTGCAATCAGGGTGTTGGTTCAAGCCGCGATGTCAAAGGTCTATTTGACGTCTACTATGTTTTTCTTTACTTCAGCAATCTTTCGAGATGTATTGTTTGTATCGTAAGCTAATAATATTGCGCTATCGCCATCCTTCATTCATCAACTCTATCTGTATCAGTCCAGATTCCGTTCTTCTCCGGGCATTGCATTCCTCTGACCTGATATGTTCTATCCTGCGTTTACGTGATCGTGGTTATCATCATTATCCATCAGTTGTACGTTCTACGATGATCAGCCCACTGCCACCTCTGCTTGCCACCATAAGCTATGTCGACACCTTTGATTCTCTTCATAGTCGTAACGATCTGGTCCAAAATTGACCTAAATAGCTAAAATTTACTTATTAGCGAGGTTCGTGAAGGGGAGAAAGTACGTAATGCTAAGTAGACAAATGATTTCCTCGGAAAGCCGAAAGCCTTCGACCGGCATAATCTCGTTAGCATCGAGTGGGTAATTCTCTTGGCGCACCGCGAGTCGATAGTGCGGCCCTTGTTAAGTTTGTCTTGGTGTGTGGTGTAGATAACGGAATGTAGCGATAAGCGATAGTGAGGTAGCAACGACATAGATTATGTTGGTGAAGTTAGCTGCGAATAGACAGTCACAACACTGAATAACGCTGCAAGATCCATAATAAGTTTGCTTTTGCGCTAATGTTTTCCCGTATTATGTGCGAAGTAGTCTCCTGAACCAGTAACACCAGATATCTCCTGATGTATAAAGCGAATCGTGGCAAGGGACACTTTAACAGCTCTTTTCAAATCGTCTCAAAAAGTCATACCTATTACCTACCTTTACAGATTTTATTTTGTGACAATATCTGTATAGGTCGGCAAAATAAAATCTGTGTAGGGAGATATGACTTTTTTGAGAAGATTTGAAAAGTTACCCTTGTTACTACCTGCAGTAGTACACATTAAAAGCACATCAAGTGTAATACTTTGGACCGTTCTTATTATCTACGACATAAGAGTTAAAATCACACTACAAGTGTTATCATTAATCTGCCGTTGTCCGTACCTAGCAACAAGATTATTTATGCCATTAAATTATTCCCCCATTGCTACCATTCGCAAGCATGTAACTTCTAATATATAATCATTGTAGATGTCGGCTGCCGTCAGGTCAGGACGTTAGGCGAAGCATAACGCATTACTTTTCTCGCTTTTGAGTGCTCACTGAAATAATCGCTTCCACTGAGGACGTACCCTTTGCATGTCGCTCCATCTTGTGCCTTGCACCACTCATTATGACGGCAAACAATGGCCGTGGCGGACAGGCTGCGCACGCGTCAAAACAATACGTTAGAGATAAAGCCCCGTTACTGACTCGATTTATATGTATATTGACTCCGGTGTTTTTATCTTTCGCGTTAGACGGAGATTCTTTTTCGATTTGTACGATTCTATTAGGTTAGGATCCACTTTGTCAAACTCGATGTATTGCACATATGACAATGTACATCTATCTACGGGGTGGCCTTGAATTCATTGGACAAAATGAAATTGATGATTAGGTTAGTGACATACCTACATTAATTCTGCACAGCGTTTAAGAGCCTTCATAGAGCCAACTAGCGCCGCCAATCTTAAAAAAATAATATCTTTCGATATAATCAATTTTATTAAAAAAACTATTTACAAAATGTTTATTACGATAACTACTATTTTTCAATATACAATATATGGCATAATTGCGACAAGCATAGTTGTAGTTCACAAATGTGCCAAAAACGGCCGTTTTTCGCAATTATGCGAACTACAACTTACCGACATTGAATCACGTTATAAATAAGCATTTATAAAGTAGTATTTATCGTAATAAACATTTCGTAAATAGCTTTTTTAATCAAATTGATTATATTGGAAGATATTATTTTTTTAAGATTGGCGGCGCTTTGGCTCTATGAAGGCCCTTAAGTAAATTAGACAACTTTCAACTTTGTTTCACTGGACAACAACAATTTCTTTCACTGGAATTTGACCTAATGGTCATTTCTAAGGTCATTGTGTGACTTGTGACGTACTTAGTTATTTTTTTGCAGTTTTGATTTACAACCTTTATACCAATTCAATATTTACCATGAGTTTTAGCAACCCGCAGTTTCAATTTGTCGAATGAGATCAAGGACACCCTGTAAAGGAAAATAATTAAACAAGGGTACTATGGTATGAAATAGATACACAAATAGACAATACATACAATATAACAATAAGTACTCAAATAGTCAACTCACTCTTATGACAGTTGTAAGATCGAGCTCGCTCTAACTTTCGCTCAAGATTGTATGACTTAAATTTTTTCTCGATAAATAAATAAAATGAAAAAAGCCTTTTATTCACTAGATAATTTAAAATAATTGAGTTAAAAAAATGTTGTCGTGCATTAGAGATTATTAAAATGTAATTTAAAAAAATTTCATTCATTAATTTTGCGGATACGAGATTTTTATTCATCTACCAATACCAATGTAAATACGATAGCGATAGCTCTCGGTATAGAAAGAATTGGTTAATAATTTTGTATAGAAAGGTTAAGTATTCAGTTTGTATCATAAATCCTAATAAAATGTACCTGCTGACCCTACGGGAACTTTACAACCTACCCGATGCGGCTATAAATTTCTCTTCTGCTCACCTATAAAATTATTTGTCGACCTCGATAAGACCGCGGCTCAGACCCGCCGGAGACGGTCGAATATTTTATTTAATGGCTTCCCACAGTGAATGAATGAATGAAAGCAGCACGCGTGCCTTGTAATTAAACATAGTTGTGTTTTGAAACAGTTTGCCTTAAGAATTGCAGTAATAAATAAGCTGTCGAGGAAATTCAGTACGTAAATGCATATAAGTTGTATGAAAATGTGGATTTGCAGTTAAAGTTACGTATTTTAAGAAGCTTCAATGCATTAGAAAGATAATTGTGAAACGAAGTGCTTAAAACACAAACAATTACACGAATGAGTATAATTTTAAAATTGAAATAATTAAGTACCTAAAGGTGTTACCACACCAATCGATCGATGGTAGAATGGAACAGTCGACGTCGATCGATAGTTTCTACTAGACCAATAATTTCTACTAGACCGCCGACCTAGTGTCACCCGCCGCCCGCGTTTCACGAATCGGTATCCGTCGATGAGCCAACGCTACCACAAATCGATCGATGTCGATTGGTGTAGTAACACCCTAATAGTCATAATGCCCATCATATTGTTACGCCCGGGCCTAAGAGGACGGCGTAGCGCTACGAGAAGAGTCGCAGACTTATCGAGTGCCGAGTTTTCTGGGAGTTTCGGGAAAGATCCATAGTGTTCCAGAAACTTCCATGGGGTTCTCGATACTTCTCGAAGCCTCCGGAAAGTCCCAGAACATTCCAGAAAAGTGTCGAACGTTCTGGAAGGTCATAGATCGCCATCGAAGATTCCAGAAAGGTATCGAAGGGTGACCTAGGTAGGTGTCATAAGGACAGGTTTAGGTCAGGAACTTTCTGGAATCGAGGTTTCTGGAATGGTGTGACAAGGACGGGTGATCGACACTGGGGTATAAAAGGAGCTTGCGACCGGCCGTCGGGAGAGTTCACTTGGAACAGCGATACGAGTTACATCGGAGCGACTTCGGAAGCGACAGTTAAATCATTAATTCAGTTGTGTTAATTAGTGTTCAGTGAGTTAGTAGTGCATTTTTGGATTCTAGTTGTTTGTAAATTCAGTTTAATTCACCAATAAATTCATTGTGTCTGGTTACTCGGTTTTGGCATCTTTTATCCTTTACGTACCCACCCCCGGAACGTAACATTTGGTGTCAGAAGTGGGATAAAAGTTCTGCTGATGCTGGGCGACCACTCGGTGAATTTTGGAGGTGGTGAGTCATCGAATGTGTTGGCGATCGTGCGCCAGATGCAGGAGGACTTCAATCGGCGCCAAGAGGAACAGGCTCGTTGTCAGCGAGAGTACGCGCGCCGCCATGAGGATCTGTTGCTGAGGATTTTGCTGGCTATCGAGAAGAGCAACGAGAAAGCTCGAGAAACACCATATGAGGCAGAGAAGAAAATCCTCGACTATGAAAGGAAAATTGGGGAATATGAGAAGAAAATTGGAGACCTGGAAAAACAGATCGTTGACATCATGGAAACAGTCAAGACCACCGTGACTGACAGAATGTTCGAGATACCTCCTTTCGATGGTAAGGTCCCGTGGGATGCATTCAAGATCCAGTTTGACTGCATGATGGAAGCTAACAAGTGGACCAAGAAGCAGGCAACAGCAGGTTTGGCACTGGCACTTCACGATGGAGCTTTAAAGGTCCTGGAAACGGTTGGTGGTGAAGTTACCTACGACCGTCTTCGAGATGCTCTGGAGTTACGGTACGGAGATAAACATCGAGAACTCTTTTATCAAGCTCGGTTAAAGGAACGCAGCCAAAGGGCGGATGAGACATTGCAGCAGTGGGCTTTGGAGACGCAGAGATTGGTGCGTAAAGCTCACCAGTCACTTTCGGCTGACACCGTGGACAGGCTGATATTGGATCATTTTATCGATGGTATCCGTGACTTCGATGTGAGAGCAGCTGTGCGGTTGAGTCGCCCCAAATCATTGGAGGACGCTGTGGCTCGTGCTTTAAAAGTGGAGAGTGTCCGCTGGAGCCTTCGAGACAATCGAACAAGGGACGCTGAAGGGAAGGAGAGTCAAGAGCAAGATTTTACTCCTCAGTGTTACCATTGCGGAAAGCGAGGGCACATAAGATCTAGCTGCCCCAAACGGAGACTTCGCAGAATGGATGATGGCTATGGATCATGGCGAAGGACACACGAGGATGGACAATCATTTTGCTCACAAGACTGTAACTATTGCTTCAAGCAGGAAATCAAGGAAATTCTTCATGACTTCAAAACTGACGGAAAGAAGAGGAAGAAAGGATTCGACGGTGCTCGGGACGATCACGTTTTAGGAGGGGGCAGTGTTACGCCCGGGCCTAAGAGGACGGCGTAGCGCTACGAGAAGAGTCGCAGACTTATCGAGTGCCGAGTTTTCTGGGAGTTTCGGGAAAGATCCATAGTGTTCCAGAAACTTCCATGGGGTTCTCGATACTTCTCGAAGCCTCCGGAAAGTCCCAGAACATTCCAGAAAAGTGTCGAACGTTCTGGAAGGTCATAGATCGCCATCGAAGATTCCAGAAAGGTATCGAAGGGTGACCTAGGTAGGTGTCATAAGGACAGGTTTAGGTCAGGAACTTTCTGGAATCGAGGTTTCTGGAATGGTGTGACAAGGACGGGTGATCGACACTGGGGTATAAAAGGAGCTTGCGACCGGCCGTCGGGAGAGTTCACTTGGAACAGCGATACGAGTTACATCGGAGCGACTTCGGAAGCGACAGTTAAATCATTAATTCAGTTGTGTTAATTAGTGTTCAGTGAGTTAGTAGTGCATTTTTGGATTCTAGTTGTTTGTAAATTCAGTTTAATTCACCAATAAATTCATTGTGTCTGGTTACTCGGTTTTGGCATCTTTTATCCTTTACGTACCCACCCCCGGAACGTAACAATATTAAATATAACCGCATTCTAACTTGACTCTGAGAATGCGGGTTACCTTACCATCATACAAATATCACTGTTTTCACCCACCATCCAATTATGAATTACTGATAAGCCATAGATGAACACCAACACATCAATAACAAACTACTAAAAGTAACCTGCAAAACTACAACTAAGAACTAGACCCGAACAAGACCAAAACACCGTTTCCACAACTATGAACATTCAAACCCGACGATTAAAACCGGCTTTTAGTCCCATTATACATAAATTCAACGGTTATAGCGTCCGTGTATCTGTTAAAGCAGGAATTGGCCCATAAATCGCTCGAAGGGTCTGGTCGATACACTTGTAGTCCCGGCAGCCTTCCTTAAGGCAGGTCGTAGCCGCATTCTTATGAACATTGAGGGAGAAATGGTACAGATGTGGCACGTAAAGGTAAATCTGATGATGCTGTAGTTTACACAAAGGTTTAACTCATAATTCTATGGATATTGAGACAGATTTGCAGATGCGACAAAACATGACGGCAATTTCAGCACGGTTTGACACGTAAGTCATTCGCAAAGTTGAGGCTATAAGCTTCCCAGCACATTTCCTTGAGGTAAGTCGTCGCATTCCTGTAGACTTATTGGGAAAAATACTGGAGTAAAGATTGTGATGTGCCCCATTAGTCACTTGAAGAAAATGGTCATAATTATTTCGCAAACCCTTGCGTCAGATTTTGCCGCTTGTAAGATAAGAGTTCAATGCTATACAATGTAAAATACAGTGCATGAAAGCATTTGCTTACAAATCGCGTGTGAGACCTGGTCGGTACACTTGTATCGCCCCTACAGTCTTCCTTGAGGCAGGTCAGAGCCGCATTCCGATGGATATAGACTACGGTACCTTACGCAGAAGCGATGCATTGTGCAACTGCAACTTTCAATAAATAGCCTAGTAACTTGACGTAACTCTTATAGATTTTTACGACAATGACAGTTTCTTGGCATCTTGTTTATTTTTAAATTGACTTTTATTGTATTGAGATATTGTCATTGCGTTTCTGTATGCTCTATTTCACTTGTATTTATTGTTCAGCGTTCTATGCGAATGGAGATCCGCCCAGATGTTACATAAACAGTACAATGGCTGTTTGTTCAGAGATTTCTCTGACACATTCATCAAACGTATTCGTGGAAACTGCAAACCATTTCAATAATTCTGCTTAGAATGTAATATTTTAGTTCCTAATTCTTAGTATTGTAGATCATCATAGGCATCAGAGGTGCTGCAATGGCAAGTAGCACGAATGTGTGAAGTGCGACTGATGACGCAAAAGAGTCGGTGGAGACTAAAGAATACGTAGGCTTTCATTTTTATTGTAATAACTATTGAGCTTACAAACATTACCAATATATCATTCGTCCTCAGAAGCCAACAGCATATTACCTCAATTATTGATAAAGGAATTAAGCAAAATATGATCAAGAAAGGGATGCTTCGCGCTAAGTAATCTTTGTCTGTCGTAAAACGAAGATATGCATGTTCTTACTCTGTTTCATTCATAAAGGTTGTAGAAATCGTCCTAATCAGAGACTTAACATGTTTAGGTTTACCACAGTCTGTCGCATCTGCGTCGCTCCAGTTTATACTCATTGCAGCATCTCGATTTGACCGTTGTTTAATGGAGCCGGTTCGATCCTGCTTCTATATGGTTAGTTAAGATAGACATTATCAACATCTATGCCGTATCTCCTTACATGTAAGTTGTGTTTTATTTATCACAAAACGGTTATGGAAAGCTTCGTACGGAAATGTTCATTGCCTTGCACACCAAAGCCATAATAGTCCTCTTTCGCTTTCAAAATAATCGTCACACCCTTGACCATTAAGGGTTGCCATGGTAAAAAATAGAGGTTCCTGAGGTCATTTATTAAATCTTATTTTTATACGCTTCAGAATCCGGTTATTCTAAGTATATAAATCGTTGCTAGTTTGTGGATAAGCAACGCAATTAGTCATAACTATAAGCAATGCAACTCATTACACCTAAAACACTTGACACCGCCCTGCAAATTTATTTTCCCACAACTTTTATTAATTAAATTAATAGTCCAACATAAATTGTTATCGTTGGCTAAATTAGGCGTGCGTTTCTTATGTATTGTGCAGTGCATCGTAAAATCATATCTATCAAAATTATAGTAATAGAGATAATGTTCATTTCCTTTAAATATTATGTCATAGTTGTCGGTATCTTATCTGTCTCTGAGAATTTAGCGTAATATAAAAATTATATAATGTTAGGTAGCGGTCATTTCAGTTCACGTGTCCTTTTGAGGTTTAAAACTTGATACATTTTTTAGAATTTTACATTTTCATAGCTTCGCAAATAAAAGGTACCAACGCTAAAGAGAAAAAGTGTCAAACAATCTGTTAAAACTATTACCACTTTTAAATTACGTTACACTTGTTGCATGATGTTCATAATATGAATGAAGCTTTTACATAATATCAGAGTCTGTACGCACACGTTTGCAATACCTCACATTCACGCTTGTCAATCTCTAATTGGCCCGATTGTGTGTGTGTGTGTTCCGGCGTGGATCATTTTCCGCGGGGAAATCGGTTTGGTGTGCTCGAATCGGCGGAACGGTTCCGATCTCTAGTTCGACTAGTGAACCCCAACCTTTTTCATGTTGGCTGTTTTGGTCGGTCGTGTTGGGCCCTGTGCCACTGAACATTAAAAAATAAAGTTTAGGGATGTCACACGTACGCTGTTTTTTTAGTTTTGTTTGTTTGTTAAACCAAATAACAGCAGATGAATCCAAAATCGTGTAAATACGGTGACAGGTGATTCACTTTTCTTTAGTAACAACTTCCGTTTGTAGATACTTTCACTAACAATCTTTATCCCCTGTCCATATACGATGTTGACAACTGAAGATGACTTAAATAGGTTCCTTCCAGTCCTAGGACTTTTCAGTGTCCTCATATCACCTTGGAATCATTTCACCCAGGTGATATCACCCAGGGGAATTCATTCGATAGTCCGAACCAAGAATAAAATATTGGGTTTGATTGAACCATACCACCTTGAACTAAACCATAGTACAGTCGAAGACAGAGATAAGTATACAGGGGGCCTCAATAAGGTTGAGATTTTCTCAAAAACTAATGGACCGAATTCTAATACAGTTACATAGTTTTATCTTTTGTCTATCAAACAGTGAAATAATTTTTGCAATAGGTCAAGTAATTTTTGAGAAAATCTCAACTTTAAAAACTCTCCTGTGCACCTTTCTCTGCGTTCCACCGTACCTTGAAGTGTTAATTAATATATCCCATGATATCCCTCAATATTAAAAATATCAACGTGACACATTTAAGTGACTGTTGCATAAGATATTCGTAAGAGTTCGCTTCAGTCAGCTTTGAAGTGAAATTCAGATTCTGAATTTAAATTCTAACAATACAAGGCAAAGCCATGTTTGCATAAGTTCATTTAACATCAAAACAAACTAAACATGATGTGTTTCCGTCTACTTAATTTCCATAGTCACGAAGTCAGTCACGCATGAGCTCGCGCGTTCCAAACGTCCGAAGATAATCACAGTGTCGAACCTTCCTAACAATGTTCATTTCACGTAATACGGTAACCCCATACAATGGCCCATAGACTGTAGACAAGTGTACGTGATTTGTTTACATTCTTCTTCCCCTTTGGGAATATCCCTTTGTTGTCTTTGAAGAGAAAATAAACACATTCGTCGCCGCGCTGTCTGGTCTGATCATCTGGTATTGTTGTTCTGTGATCTGGTGTGATTTTTTCTAATAATGAGGGGTCTTCTCGTCTCCTTGTGAGGGAAGAGGGGTATTATCCCGGTTACTATAGTTGGTGATTCTGTTATACATGAATATTTAGATATGTGTGCTATAGTATGCCAGGGCATGTGTGCTATATGCCAGGGTATGTGTGCTATTGTGTGCCAAGATCGCTATGTATGCTATTGTATGACAGTATCGCAGCATATGGCAGTCCATCGTCTCTGCCTACAAAAAAAGAAAAAAAGGGCGTGAGCTTATTTAAATAAAAAATATTATTTTACAAACCGGCTAGCTTGCATGAAGAGATTGATGAATGTAGACGAAGCGAAGGTGATGTACCAGGATCGCAGCAGATGGACGTTCATGGCTGTCTGACTACCTCTCAGTTTATGAATGAAAAAGTTATGAAATTCCATTTTGTTGTAGTAGTGTATTAGGTACCTACTTATTGTCGAAGGTTCTTACCATTGAAAGGATATGTAATGTGCTCTCTCTTTACTATTCCATCGTTCAAACAAGTTACGAGTACTCACTATCTCGTAACATTGTCACAAATAGTTCCTCTCGTGGGAAACTGTTTTTATAGTTATAACACATGTCTACAACGCACATTATCGATTCATGGTGTACAGTATGCCTCGCAAGTAGCTCTGTTCTTCAACCAACATACATATATAAGTGTACAGCAACGGTTGACGATTGTACGTCTGTATGCACAGCTGTAAGTACACTGTACAAACAGTCGTAACAAAGACGTGATACGAAAGTGACACAGTGACCTTGTAGTTGATTGAAATCGCTATCGGATCTCTATGTTGTGTATGCGAGCCTGGTACATCTGCTGATTGCTTCAGAGGTTTTAGGGGTTTAGCTTCCATGTTTCGAGGGTAATTGCTTTTTCCAGGATGTTGTGAGACTAAAGCTTTTTTTTATATAAATATGTTATTATATATCATTTTATATAAATTTAAATATTTTAATTTAGTGATGATTTCTTCAGTCAGTCTTTCTGAAGATTATTCGCTTCATTTTGTCTCTGATTGGACCTTAATCGCGAGAAAAAATAGCAGCATCCGTTAAACTACCTAATTCATCATCATCAGTCTATTTATATTGCCCTACTGCTCTGGCACATACCTTCCCTTATATCGTGGGAGCTACCTAATTGCTATTAACTAATTAGGTACCTACCTAACCAAGTAGTTCAAAAACGATGCAAACCTTATTTACAGCGCTGACTCATGGAATTTGACTTCAGCAATGATGAAACGTCATTTGACACCGGAACGGATTATACACCGATTTTACATGTTTCAAGTCGTTTTAGGACCTTCTCGGCCTCGTCTTTCCTAAGTGTCTCCACAGGCGGACAGCCAGTCTATTTTCACAACTCTTTATCGTCAAACCCAAATTCGTAATTCGAATCTTTACGTTTCCTTTAGCCACATTTCTGCACAAACTATTTGCATTGTACCAATCTTCAGACCCTACTCCTATACTCAAATTAATTCCAGTTTGGACAGCTAATCTCAATATTTGCCAATCGCCTGCCAACAATTTCGAGTGCGGTTTGCCTTGTCTGCCGTTTGTTTGTGTTGATTAGTAACTTACACAGAACTCGATAACTTTGACAGTCAATTAGTGGGGATGAAAGTTTTCAACTTGAACAATACACCGTTTTACTAAGATCCCGATGACTTTGTAAAAGGGTCCTGCAAGCAATTCAACATTTAATCGAATCTGTTCAAAGTGAATTTTAGCTGCGATGATATCTGAAAGGTTCTGAACTTAGAAAAACAAAAATGATAAAGATAACTAGGTAATAGAATACCTTACACAATGATGGGGTGTTTCTAGAAATATTTTTTCAAGGTCGTTAGTTTATTTGAATAACCGATGTTGTAGATGTCTCAGACAACATACCTATCAGAAGACTTATCGGGAGCTCTTAGACAAAACAGTCCTGGCTACAGTTTCAAGAGTGCTAATGACTCCCAACGGTAGACGACCTCCAAAGGGGGCATCGGACACAGAAACTAGCAACACACTTTCATTTTTAGAAACATGCTGTATAAAAGAATAAATTCAAGCTACCAGGCAATGTACACATGCGGAAGGCCGACTCGGCTTAAACTATTATAGTGGATTATAACGGTTAAGTTGTCATGATCTTTAAGTAAAGATGAGACAATAGTTAATCTAGCTAGGCACGCAGTCTGGAATAGGCAACTATATTTTCCATGTCAGTCACAATAAGTGGAATAACTGTGATCGAATGAAATTATTTTACTTTTGATGCACTTGAATTTTAATATTAATAAGAAAACGATTAACAGGTGTGTGTGCATGAAGAGATTAATGGGCGTGGATTGTGGATTAAGCGATTTAAGCAAAAGTTTTCTTGTACCAGGATCGCAGCAAATGGAACTCCAGCTCTCTATCTAGGGGAACCATGCGTTGGTTTGTATATGGGCTTACTATTAAAAGTGACTTGCAGATACGGTATTGAAACTACTTAGGTACTATTATTAGCCTACCACAATGTGATCGCGATATCTTCGTCTAATATTTAAATACTTACCCAGTAGTTACATACAGCATATCAATGGTTACACCCGAAATTCAATTTCGAATCTTATGATGTAGGTAGTAAGAACTGTACAAAGCCCGAACGGTTACTACTTTTGAATGTACGTCATTATCTGTGTGAACAGTTTGATTGAAGCTAAAATCAATATTGTATTATTAGTTTTAGTATTAACTAAAATATAGTTAGTACAATAGAAACAACTTCTTCATACAAAACACGTCGTAATTGTCGACACATAAACCGATTGTGCTGGACCACTCGTATTGCAAATTCCCAATTAGCTAATACAATAGCCGCCGTGTGAAACGACAGATATATGGTAACTCGCATGAATCAACCTCATCTACATCACAAGGTCGTTCTTTGCATACTCCCACGAACATTTTTCAGTCGAATTCTTCCACATTTTCATAATAAACTAGGCTTTAGAGTTCAAAATTCCGTCAGAAGCTAGACCGTTTGTCATCTCTGTCGTCATCCTCAGATTTTGAGGTATCATTCAGTGTCTGCGTTTCGGGCGATCAGGTTACCCGCCGGTTCGAAATTAAAAGTGTTCAAGTGAGATAATCCGTAAACGTGACCGTATCAGTATACAGTTTCGCGGTTCGCTATTTCTGTAATAAGACTAATAAGTAAACTGGTAAAAAAACCGTTGTTTGTAGAGCGTTCAACTCGAAATAGTTTGTGTGGAAAGAGTTCTGTGTGAGATTTTTCACTACGTTGTCTGCTTTCTGTTAATTCGCTTAGGAATGTGGAGTTTTAGTTTCTTTTTTGTGAATAGCATTTCTTTTTTGAACGTTGCATACGTCGTTTCATTTAGCAATTTGTCTTTTTCACTCTTCAATTTTGTTTTTCTATCTAATACGTATTTCACTTTTATTTGTTTAAAAAAGTACCTACAATTGAATTATGTATACATTTTCATATAATTAATTAAAATCATTACATTAAAAGGTTTCTTTTATAGCTTATGTTCAATAAATATAACTTAAATACAGTCAAGTTTGCAAGACAAGTTAATTAGCATAATTAAAGTGGGTATTGTCCTTGAAATTAATGACACCTGTGCGGAATGATAATCTTTTTGCGATATTCTATGAATGAGACAAAAACCGCAAGTTGAGTTTCGATTTGTTTATGTGTAGTTTAGGAAATTCCAGTTTACGACCTTCTAATATATTTATTTTGATTAATATAGGCACTAGTAAAAAATCTCACGAAACATTACGCGTCTAACTCTGTCTATTAAGAGATTTGCGTTGTTTATTTGATTTGTTATCTCACTAACCGTGGGAGGAATCTCAGCCAATCAGCGCCCACATGTGCTCTATTGCTGTGCGAGACCCCTACTAGTTGGGACACTCGAATAATTACCTTATAGTGCGTAATGGCGAAGTTGAGGAACAGAAGAAGGGGGCGGTGTAGGGGAAAAATGCATCATATGGTCCAGTATTTAAGGTAATATTATGCACCACTTACCACATAGGTAACGTATTACTTACGTCTTACAATTTATTATAGGTTACGGTTAATTGACGGTTTATGAATTTGTTGTACTACATGGAATCATAATTCATTGTATCGAAGAGCGCTGGTTCGAATATTCGTGGGGTCGACTGCCATAGGCTCGAATATTTTTTGAGTACACATGTCGAGTTGACTATTCGTTCAGTCGAATATTGCAAGGTCCAATTTTCGTAAGGATACTAAAGCCGATCGATAGTTTTTTTTTGTTAACCTATAAATTGTCCCACTGCTGGGCAAAGGTCTCCCCCCTCCTCTTCCATCCATCCCTGTCCTGAGCCTCTTCCAGCCACCCATCCCTGTATCTAACGATATCGTCTCTCCACCTACGCCGAGGTCTGCTCCGACGCCGACGACCGTCCGATGGCACCCATTCTGTGACAGATCGATAGTGATATATAATATTTTGAGCACCAACTCAGCGTGAGCTCGTACTTACGACTGTCAAAATTGTATGCAAACTGACAGTTGTAACACCGATCTAAAACTCCATTCATACGCAAAAACTAGAATTCTATGACTGACTATCTTCCTAAAAGCAACTCTGACTACCCTACAAGAGATGAATGCCGTGATACAATGTATTCGGAAAACATAACAGTAAAACCTCCTACGTCGGTATTTACAAAATGTGATAATAATGTGAATTTACAACGTATTTGAAGAGAAAGAGGTGGCGGCATCTCCCCAGATTCGTGTCGGATGATACCTCGTTCATTATCTCTGCATACCCGCAATACTGCGCTACATGCAGCATTAAGTATTTCGTCACATACTATTAACCGACGGTAAATAGCCTCACGTTCATTTGAAGATGCTAGCTTTCAAGAAGCAAAGAATCGCCTATGGAGGCATCTTTACAATGCAGCCTCCGCTCTTTTATGTGTATTTTAGGCCGATAGTTATATCCCACGATTCAACGTGGGCTCACACTTACGATTGTCGAAATTTGATGAAAACTGGCAGTTGGAAGACCGAACTCAAACTCCATTTATTCTCAAAACTGTATATGACCTGCATTTGCGCCTCTACCAGTCGTTGTTCCATTGTTTGTATTTTCAATAGCGGTCCAACAAATAAAAACTGATGTCTCTTTCTGACGACAGTCAGAATATGAGAGTTACAACAGAACCGTCCCCATACAAAATATACTATTGTTGAGGAGCTGGGCTCGCTGGTAATTAAAATACTTAATTTCAAGATATCAGGTGGTATAATTCTGCCATTGTAAACGCCACGAAGAACGCCTAAATTCTTCCTAAATTATACCACCTGAAACCAAAAACAAGTCTTTTATTTACCAGCGAGCGTAGCTCCTTAACACTTATAATTGTAAATTAAACGAACTTACCTGTTGTGAAGTTCAATTATAATTGTATATCTTAGTCACGAATGTTATTTACTTGTAGTAGACCGATCTATCGCGTCTCTGCTCGCAAATTTCAGAGTCCATAAAAAAAGAAAAAAAAAGAAGTGTCAAGTTCCGCCGCCCCACCCAAACGGCCATTGTAGTTCAAAGTATAAGTATAACTGTTTCATGACAAGTTACTAGGGAGTGTTAGGGGTGGGTGGGACTATTCATATCGTGACTAAGATATACAATTATAATTGAACTTCACAACAGGTAAGTTCGTTTAATTTACAATTGTATATCTTAGTCACGAATGTTATTTACTTGTAGATGTTGAAAGTGTCATCTATCATGAAACAGGATAAATATTCTAGGGCAACTATGTTGTTTTAATTAAGTATTTGCTATATTTACTTCTTCCAACATAATGCAATATGGTCGTTGACGACACAAAAGTTATGAATTATTATTACATGAATGTATGTCCATTTGCACATCAATCAATCTACGTTATCGTTATTAATTGATAGGTATGAACCCCGTAAATTCCAATTTTGTAGTGTACAACATTTGACGGCATGAAGTCACTGAACCATTTAATATGATATTGTGCTGATCAGGTAGGACCTAGTGCAGTAGCATTGTGTATAAGCTAAGGTGGGATTGACAAGCTCTGGCAATTTGAATTATTGGAGTGCAATACGTCTCCATCATAAAATTTAGTGAATGTGTGTGTGATGAATCTACACAATCATTAATTTTAATAAGTTATGATCTAATTGAATATATTGATGTCAAGCCATTTCGCAGCTGATGTATCAGCATGTCTAATGCTTTGAGCAGTAAATATAGATCAGTTCACACCACCAAGGTATATTTGATCTGCTAACAGATTATGAACCCTATGCCTATCAAGGTCTCTTGTGACTTATTGTTAGTACAGTATCAATTTACTTGCGAATTAAACGCGTTTAGTTGAGATAGGTACGCAATGACTATACCTAATAGGTATGTAAGCAATATATAATATTAGCAATATTCTGGATTAAAATGAAAAATTAAATAAATTAAATTTAAATGAGGTTACGTATATTGTTATAGGAGTGGAACTATTTCTTAACCATTGGTTAGGCAGGGTTTCAATAATTCACACCTTTATTAAGGTCTGCACCTGGAGTGCAAAAACTATAAGGAGTATAGTATAAATAAAAACTACTGATTTTTTGCAAGAATCTCCAAAGGTCTCCTTAGAAAGAAGAAACAAACAACCAAAAAATTAATGTTTCAAGCCTGTGACTGGATTCTGGATCCCAGGCAATATGTTGTTAGGTAAAGGCGACATACTGAAGAATCAATCCTAAAGAATTACTTGATCAAGTCGCTATCGTTATTAATTTGAGGGCGTGGTAATTTGGGTAGTGCTGATTTGGCACAATTTAATGAGCTAAGCATAATGGGCTGAGCAAACATACAGCATATTTAATAGTGATCTGTGAAATAGAGGTATCACATGAATGTATCCTCATAAATGCAACATCACAAGCCGCTTGTCAGAGGCATGTATTGTACTGTTTTGTACATATATTGTACTGCTTTGCTCAAACTAAATCCTGAACTATGTGAAGTACTTGGCCGATTAATTCCCATCAGCGCACCCCTGGTTATGGTTAATCCAAGGTTATGGGTAACCACTGGGTCAATAAAATCACTTTTCATAAATTAATAATTAACAAATAATCAATAATTGATAAATTAATAATTAGTCTGGGCATTAGCACTTAACGCCTTGTATGTACCACATGCATGAGGCAATAAATTGATTTGATTAGAAATCCCTGTAAACAGAGTTTGTTCTGAAATCATATTTTGATTGTTACCTAAATTGAAAATAACGATAATAAACGTAGTGGAAATGTACATAATAAAATCCCATTTCGCATTGTTTTGACTGGCAAGTCTACGAATCCGGTTCGGCGTGCCTGTTTTCGGTTGGATTCGGGGTCTGATTAAATATTTTCTCCGGATGACATTATATATATGTATGTCACACTACACCTTTGTGGCCGCTGTGACCCTTTGGCTTCTACCAATACCTCAATATCAAATAATAATGTATGTAATATATATGTCACTATATAGTTGCCACAGTAGTTTAATAATGTGATTAAATGTGGGTAGGTCCCTAATTGTGTACCTCCCATATAAGGCTCTGGCATGCTATGGTAAAGGTATTGTGAACATTATTTTCATCTAGACATGTGTCCAGCATACGTTTTTATAGCAAGAAAGTTTGAAAGGATTTAAAATACTTAATTGTTGTTTTTAAATTCTTCCCAGAGGGAAAAGGCAAGGCCAACTAGAGCCTACAGCCTGGTCTGATGTAAATAGAATGTCTTGGAAATCGCGTAAATACGCGGGCCTCCCGTAGCAACCCTAGGTCGTTTAATTTTTAAAATATTTAATAGGCACAGAACTTCTTCTGATGATCACTGACCTATCTATTCAAGTGAGTTACTAGTCGAAATCATCTTGTAACTTATGTGGTATTTATATACCTAATTATCTGATAATTATCTTTATTTTATAAGAGTCTATTGTGCTTGGCCCATTCAAATATCTTTGTATATAGCCAACCAACCATAATAATTTTGCAATGCATGCAACGGTTAATGGTCCCAGTCAGCGGGCCAAAATCTCATATTTTGCATTTATTTTGGTTATAAACCCATTATAACATTATGCCAGTAATTTTAGCCATTTTCCTTGTGGAAAGCTAGTGTGGAATCACCTCTGATACAGGGTTATGCTTAAGGGCGGAACAGTTTTTGAAGCCATGAAACATCAATTGTTTGCATTAATACATAATAAAGCCAATTTTCATAATGCTTAAGCTGTCAGGGTAGCTTTATTCAATTATTCTGCACATAAGCATCCAAATATTTGAGTTTTAGTTTGTTTAAAATTGCATACATAATGTCAAAATGTATGTTGATTAATTATTAGGTATTTTGATATAACATACACAACACACAGCACGGCACAGCGATATGAAATGATATAAGCATTTCATAAAATTACAATAAGGGAAAGTCATTTAAGATTCCAAATAAACTGTAGAGATAAGACCTAGTGATCCTAGGTAACATATCACTCATTACATGATTTTGGGGCCCCTCAAGACACTGTATTTGAAACTGAAGGAATTTCCGGTGTCTTTTAAATATTTAAGTGTATGCACGCTATAATACAATGTCTATTAGCTTTACAAGTGTGTATCAAATTATTTGAGATACCTATTTATTTATATGAATTAATTAAGGCATTTAAAGTGAAGTATCTTAGAAGAATAGGTTTACCCTTTCTCTATTAGATTTGGTATTAACGAAATGAAGGAAAAAATTTGGCCCGGAGTTGGCCTATGCAACTTGTACGGCCGGGGAGTAATTGCCCCATCAGTTGAAAGTTATCCTATATGCAGGTGAATTTCACACCTCGCATACGATTGTATGAAACGACTTGCATACCTAGCGGATATGCAAGAAAAAATCAAATGAATAATTTCACATGTTTTTGATTTATTGACATTTAAATATGTATTATTGATATTTAAGTATGTATGCATGGCAGATTCATCTGTGATACCTGCTGTTTAAGGGGTATTTTATAATCCTCAAGTCATGACAAGGCCGTCTTGTCATTAATAATAATAATATATTGTATAAATCATGTATATAACAGGCACATATACCCGTGAGCCTACCTTTGGGCTAATGCGGGTAGGACTGGTCTGGTGCCGTCCTTGCTGCTGTGTGTTCCATCCAATACTGGTGGTAATACAGGCTTGCTGGTCGTCGTGCTAGGCTGTTCTGGTGTGCCTAGGTTCCACAGAAGATTTTAACAGATTCTTGTTGAATTTGTTGGCTAGGTATAAGCAGGTCACGGAAATTGAAAAGTTTTGATGTTGGTATAGCCAATATGTTAGAAATGTTCACACAATTGCTTGCATTCATTCAATTTATCAGACAAGTTATATTGCAATGATATTTATCAACTGCATCGGTGTCTAAGCGTCTAGGCTAGACACATTTTGTAAGTGTTATCGGTATAACAGTCAGCCAGCAACACTGATACAATAGTGTTCAGGACTTTAATCGTTCCTTTTAGGACGAGATTAAGAGCAGTATCCACTGCAAAAGACAACACAGCCCATATGTTTCTGCTTTATTAAATCATCATCAGTCTATTTAGGTATATGTCTCCGTGCTCGGGTACAGACCTTCCCTCACATTGAAGGATATTTATTAAATAATTAGTCAAAATTAAAATGTACATATATTATTTCTGACATCACAGCCTTAGTATTTGAGTTGGAAATAGGAACAATGTATGGCAAGTATAACATTTCTCTGGATCAGGACATCTTGTTTCATTTCTTTATCTAGTGGCCGAGGTATTTTTCCCCATGGGCACCGCTGCGACTGTCTACAGGGTCTGTCTGTTGTTGGCGTTGTTCAAGAATGGACTGTGACATGTCGTCCAGTATGTATTGTAAGAAGGTACATAGTCATACGATCTACTGTACTTTGCCTTTCTATGATTCATTTTAGGTTAGGTTATGTTAACACACTAAACGCCAGACGTGACCTGCCTGAGGCAATACATATCGATTGTTCGCATGTATATCGTGAAAGGAGCCCAGGCTCTCAATACAGCCTCTCGCTGGGAGTGATAGATACGCATCAAATTGTTTGCACGTATGGTCGTGGTGGAAATATCATATATATTCCTCACCCGAGTTTGGACGTTAGACGTCACAACTATCACTCCAAATTACAACCCATCGCATGGGTGTACACTGTACAAGCATCACTAGAAGAAACAACTCTTCGTCACTCAGGTTATTCGTAAACTTCACTTAACCTCACGGCATTTGTTCGATATCTTCCTCTCATCTTCCCCAGGCGATATCAAGCCATTCTAACCAGTTCTAATAACTGATCGAGTACGAAATTTTTCGTTTTCAGCATAATTTTCCATAAATTGTAGGAAAAACACTCACGCGGCATCGACGCAAAGATTAGCAATGGCCGTTTGGGTGGGGCGGCGGAACTTGACACTTCTTTTTTTTTCTTTTTTTATGGACTCTGAAATTTGCGAGCAGAGACGCGATAGATCGGTCTACTACAAGTAAATAACATTCGTGACTAAGATATACAATGGCTCTCTCAATAGAGTGCCGCGATTTTTTTAAGGTTAAGATTGTCTCAAGAACTATTTGACTGAAAATAAAAATTATTTTACTAGTACATAATTTTACACTAAGTAATTGTAAAGAATTTTCAAAAATTATTCAAATCCTTTTTTTGGAAAACCTCAACTTTTAAAACTCCCCTGTACTTCTCTGTGTTAGACCGTACTTACGCAGTCGTTATCGAGCGAATTGACTACATCAATTCCTGGTAACTAGTGTCAGGTGTTGGTTGTGATATTAAATGAATGAATTTTTCCATTCCACTTAGCGTGCCAGTTCAATGTCACGACTTTGCACTTGAACTTGAGTCTTGACATTCAAGTGGCGAGCGATTTCTATGTTTTATAATACAGTGTCGGTGAATACGGTTTTTTCAAGTGTATCGCCTTTGGTTTCCTCGGAACAGAATTTGATTTTTACATGTAATCTTGACTCTTTTCTAGTTGTAATAGATATGAGAAACTATTCGAACCGAAATGACATTGCAATTTCAATGGAGCTTTGCCCCACCTTCAAAACTACGTGACCATTGAAGCTGTAACTATCATTTTGTTGGGGACTTATTACAGGTTTCATATTGCATAAACATAATCAGTAGGAGTTGCGAGAGTAGTAAAAATGATAACAAAGACAATGAATAATTCGCTTCGATTTCGTACTATTTTCTGAATTCTTAATTAAGCTGTTTTTTTCGACTCGTTTAATGTACAAAACTTTATTTTAAACCAATAATTTTAATAAAAAACGGAGATATTTTTACATTTATTCGTTATCTTGTTCATCATACGGTTGAGGGTGGGGCAGAATTTGGCATTGTCGTTTTGGTATCCTATTATTTCAATGATATTGCAGTAACACAGTTGGAATCAGCATTCAGCAGGATATGCAACTTACAAGAAAGGTATAAAGGGCTCATAGAATGGAATCTCAATGAATCATATGTGCTGGAGGCTTATATAATGTACGGTTATTATTTTTTTTCTAGACTCTGTTGATAGTTTTTATGAATCCTTGTAGCAACCTTATGAATAGGCCCAGAAGGATTTTTATGGAATGAAGTAATGATTAAATCCGTATCTGACGCAACATGCGCATCGTTGGGTGACGTAACATTAATCTGGGTAGTATTATAAAGGTGTGGATTACTACTATCTTATCCATCATATTAATAGGAGTAGGTACAATGGCGCACGTACGTATGCAGCACGGGTGTGTACAAGGGATTGGATCCAGGGACCTCGCCTTTCCATAGCGAGTATCTGTTGGCAAAGAGAGTGCTGGAATGGCGAGGTTTCTGGTTCGAAACTCAGTCAGACGAAAAAAAATCTCAATTTTAGTACATTTGCCAGACAAGATGAAATCTATTAATATTTAGATTTCATCCTGTCTGGCCTGGAAAGATGATATCTGACCCAAATAAATGTACTCCTGGACTGGACATACCTATGCAATCTTGGTTGGTTTCGCATAACGTATGTATAGTGTATGCAGATGGAGGGATTATCTGCGTAAGGTAGCTGGCAGAGACTGGATGCAAAAAGCTGAGAGTGGCGTGTTTTGGGAGAGGCATATGTCTAGCAGTGGAATGTTACGGGCTGATGATGACGATGATAGCATCATCATCATCGGTCTATTTATATTGCCACACTGCTCGGGCACAGACCTTCCCTTACATTGAGGGCGTTCGGGCAATGATACATCACGCGGGCCAAGTGCGGATTGGCGGATTTCACATGCTCTAGATTTTTTTTTCTACAGCATGCAGTTTCATCACGATGTTTTCCTTCACCGTTTAGAGAGCAGATGATAGCATATTATCTATAATAAATCAATACCAAACGTTGTTAAAAGGTGTCCTTTTAAATATGATTTTTATTATTATTATTATTAAATATTCTTTTTTCGTGTGGTTTAGTGACTAAACCTATTTGTCAAAGTTATTCAAGCCGCCCGTAGGCCTCTGACGTGGCCTAACGACGGCTGTCAAGCGACAACAACCGGGACCAACTGCTTAACGTGCTTTCCGAGGCACGGAGGGACTCAGATGAAAGTGTCACTAGCGGTCACCCATCCAGGTACTGACCTCGCCCAGCGTTCACTCACTCAACGTGTACTCGCAACTGGCCTACGAGCCAATTTTATTAAATGTGGAGGGATGTGACATACAACGAGTTTGGAGGAAGTGAGGATCGGTTTATGTGGAATTTCGTCGTCTCTGTCCCCGGGAGAGGGGCATAGCTTCTTGTATGCAAGCATAACGATACAATGTTATAATAATAATCATGTTATGATACGAGTCAAAGTGAGATAAACACAAATCGCCTGGTTTACAGTATGAAATCATTCATATCGTGTGGAATCAAGGTCGAGATTGTTTGCTGCCGACACGTGTTGTTAAGGGGCCAGTCATCATATTACAACGCGTCGATATGTGTGGATACACCCGGTGTGGTCCATAAACGTGTCTTGTTTGAACACTTTGACTTGACTGGCGAAAGGAGAGGGTACTGTTTTCTAGTGTATATATGTCCGTTCCTTTGTGACGTCCTGTAACCAAAATGATTGATTTAGATGTGTGAGATTCTTTATCACGGGGTGGATATAGGATATTTTTTGTGCCAGCAAGGTAGTTATAATAGAAACAACAGAAACCGATTGCTTTTGGCAATAGGACACATATTATGCCAAAAGCTTAGATTTAGATAAAGGGTATTGATTGCTGGAACAATATGAGGTAGAGTGGCCAGAAAGAGATGAGAATGTAGATGTTTGGAGTCTGGACGAGGCCTTCGAGTAACAAACGGATAAACACAAATTTAGCATACGCCAAATACGCGATTAAAGTTTACAAATGTTTCACCTTTTATCAACTTTCATTTATCTTCGGCAATGAAAGTAATTTTAAATAAATGCAAGAATGTACTACATATTCTCCCACCCAGTGATGACAAACTTTACATGATATAATGAGATTTTGATCGAAGTGATGCCGTGTTTTTCTAACATACGATCGTAGACAACAGCGGATCTACATTACGAATCCATCCATAAATATCTATCGATGTTACAACGCTAATGATGTTGTTCCTAAACGGTATGCCTTTTCATAGAGAACGAACTGTTTGTTATTTCCTGATTGTATTAATAGCTGTTACGAGAACTTACGTGTTAAACAATACAAATGTATGATATGATTTCAACTGAATGGAATTGCCTGTCCCGTAGTGTCTTTGTAGAAATCCTGCATATGCAAAATACATATGTTCAAGCCCTAGACCGGCTCGATTTCGTGACAAAATTCGAAGCATTTTGACAGTTGTAAGAGCGAGCTCACACCAAGCTCGCTCTCAAATCTGTCTCTGATTTCGGCCCAAGAGTTCGATGAACCATTACTATTTCAGCCAGTCCAAAAATTTATCAGAGATGACTTTTTGTTTTGTTTCCGCAATTTTATGTGCTACTTGGGGATACCCGATATTTTACTTTATTTATAGTAAACTTTTGGTGCAGACGTCACAAGCGATTAGAGCCTGTTTTGCATTGACACACATATTCACAAAAGGTTTTTCTTCAGTTAATTCTGATATCAATCTCTGAGATACAAATAGAGATCATTATCGAATGGCTTTTAAACATATTGCTTAGATATTCTTTTGCTTTGTTCCAGAGGGGCGGTGTGTGAGTGCCGCACCGCCATGTCCCATCACAGTGACGAGCAGGCACTGCTCTCGGTTACCTCCGACTCCTTCTGGGAGCCTGGTAACTACAAGCGGACCACCAGACGGGTGGACGACGGCCACAGGCTATGTAGCGAGCTCCAGGGATTGGTGCAAGAGAGAGCAGACATCGAAAAGACATACGCGAAGAGTTTGAGGGGTTGGGCGAAAAAATGGAACGATCTCATTGAGAAAGGTAAGGTTTATTTACTTGTTACTGCTTCTGGGAGCCTGGTGGTTGTCTAAATTTGCGAAAGTTTTAATATGCGATTAGATAGAGGGGATAGGCATAAATAATGAAACAATCTTATTGAAATATAGATAGGTACTTCTATCCTAATTTTCACCTGTGACTATTCTGGGTGCCTGGTATCAGTAACACGGTCCGCAAGATTAACTATTGTCTCAGGTTCTGCTAAGTCCAGGTAATGGTGCTAAAGAGAGCAAATTAGTTAGGTCACCTCGTAGTTTCATACTATCTTTATTTCTGGGAGCCTGGTACAAGCGGACGACCGATGTCCTAGATTCGTAGTATCTAGTTAGTACATACGCGTAGTTAGGCAATGCGCGTAAGGAGGTTGCGATACAATTTCACGAGGAGATAATGAAAAATGTATGCATAACCTCGTTTTATAGTTTGGCGTTTGCAAATACTAGAAATTGCCAGCAGCTTTCACTAATTTAGTGATATGACAAGTGTAGGTAACAGCAGATCAAGTGGACTTTGGACTTTAAACCGTTCTTATTTTCTGCGTCGTAAGATTTGAAATCGTATTGTAAGTGTTCCCATTGATCTACTGTTGTCCGTACTCTTAAAACTATAATGATAATTTCATCAACATTTGCCTAGTAGACACAAACCGACAGACACACAAACCACCCTTTGATTACGAAAATATTTTAACACAAAACATTAAATATTTTATTTAATGTTTTGTGTTAGGTATTGTTTTATGGGTTTATTTACCTGAAATAAAGAACTATTATTATTATTATTATAAAAGTCTTTTGAATATCTTAGAATACTGTGCTATAGTTATGCTAGGTATGTCTACAGGCGAAATCGCATCAAGTTTTGCACATGGAGGCTTTGTTCGTTGGTAATAAGAGCTAGATTACAATGGCATTCATTGATGTGCCGTTGATTGAAGATCTTTTAGAACAAACTCCCACCACGCATTCATATAGGGACCGGAAACTTATTCATACTCGTCTTATTGATTAGTCAAAGGACCGCCTTTCAATTCTCAGTTATGGTTATGAAAGAGATGTGTACATTATGAGTATCAAAGACTATGTTTTTATTTATTCCACTTTCAATTGAATGCTATATGAAGTATATGTGTTGAGACTATTGCAGACGGACTGCCACTCATTTTAGACAAAAATTTAATGCCATTTATCGAGGAGCTGGGCTCGCTGATGATTAAAAGGCTTAATTTCAATATGTCAGGTGATTTAATTTTCGTGTGCTCAGTTACGTTTACAATGACAGAATGGTTGACAGAGGAAATATAAAAGTTATAAAAACATGGCACAAAGGTGGCCAGTCCGTAACACCATTGATAATTAAATTGTACTGTTTTTTAACAAAATATCTAGTAACCGCGAAAAGAGAGGCAGTAGTAATGCTGTCACAGACCACTTACCCCATAGACATGAAATCGGTACAAATTTGCAAGCGAAAAATTCTGCCAACGATAAGCGCATAGAGACGAAGCGAGGGACAAGGGTGCCGTATTGAATAGATGCGTCTATGTCGATAATATCTCTAGGTTACACGTGTCGCGAAGCAATTTTGCGCTCATGTGCGGGCAGACACGGGTGCCCTCCTGTTACAGGTCTATGGGGTAAGTGGTCTGTGTAATGCTGTATTGCTTCTGTAGCGGTTTTTGCATCAATGCAGTAGCGAGCGACACTGAAATGCTTCGGTTACACATTGTAAATGCGACCAGCGTGATGCAATAATGGTGCAGTCACAAAATGTTGGCGTGTGCTGTCGCCCTTACATAAAATAAAATATATCAGATTGCGAGAAATATAGCACAATTTTTACGGCACATAAACGTATTTGAAGTAGAGTGCTTTCTACGCCTTGTCTTGTTATCTGCTTCAGATAAAATGATGTGACAGTTTTATCTGTTCGCAGCGAGACGTTTTATTTGCCGTTAAATATGTTTTTGCACCAGCTGTGAAACTGATAGCTACAACCAGCAGGTAACCAAGTCATTTAACATCAATTTCACATGAACAATATAGGTTTAACATTATGAACCTTTAATAGGAAGAACGGGAGGGACAATAATATAATTTGACTAACTTGTATTCTGCACATTTGAAGTTCTAGGGTCCTTGTTTTACAACTTAGATTACGGTAAATACCTACTTTAGTTTTGATAGTCAAATTCTTTGCGTAGCTGCCTAGGAGTTTAGTGTTACAAGTCAGAAGACTTGTGGAATCGCTTACATTGACATAATCATTAGAATATAATATAAGAGAGGGGCTCGTAGTCCAGTTGCGAGTACACGTTGAATACGATCGTACAAGTTAAGCCACATTGGGCAAGGTCAGTACCTGGATGGGTGACCGTTAGTGACACTTTCATCTGAGCCCCTCCGTGCCTCGGAAAGCACGTTAAGCAGTTGGTCCGGGAGTTGTCGCTTGACAGCAGTCGTTAGGCCACGTCAGAGGGCGGCCTGAATAACTCTGACAAATAGGTATGGTCACTAAACCACACGTCGGAAGAAGAATCATTAGAATTTAGAATAAAAACTCTAGTATTATTATACACACCTGATAGTACCTACTTTTTTGGGTTATATTATAGCCAGTATTTAGGCCGACAGTGTCGATCGATTTCTTCGGTTTTTATCAAGTTATTAATATCAGCTTCAGCAAAAAGTGAACGTTATCCGTGTTTATATCATAATCATAATTTATAATTATTATCAAAGAAAATCGTCAGACATATCGTTTTGCACGCATCCTCATATCAGTCCAACTCTTATTCTAACCAATAATTACGCTCATTGAAATTTTCATTCGTAACTACTGTTTTTTCATCGCATTTGTTTGTTTAAGTTGTGCAACGTCAAACGTAAAGAGAATAAAACATGTGAAACGAAATGGAAAGTTAACGCAATTCCGAGGGATTTGAATTCGTCACGTCTCAGCCAATCACGCGTCGATCAGGTATTCAGGTAGTCGCACTAGGACCAATTGGAATTTAAGGAGAGATATTCGCGTGTTGAAAGCTAGTAGGTTCAGTGAGTAGAGTACTAATTAAGTTAAAATGAGAGGTTCACTACATGTTTTGCGTTCTCAAGTAAAATGGGGATGTACTGATATTAGAGTACGATAGAGTGAATGTGATCCTATTGACTTGAATATTTTATGTTGTGTTGTTAGTTGACTTAATTATTTATCTGATTTAAATGTTGTGTTGTTAGTTGATTATTAAATTTGTACCGCGATGGTTATTAGCTGTAAGGGTACAAATGCTATTATGAATAAATAAATAAATTAGTATTTTTTTATTGGTTCACTAAATACATTGCAATGTACATACGAAGACAGAGAAAAGTATACAGAGGGCCTCAATAAGGTTGAGATTTTCTCAAAAAATACTGGATCGAATTTTTTATTTTTTTATGATAGGCCAAACCCGCGTTTGGCTCCGATCTCACCTGGTGGTAAGTGACGATGAGGCCAATGATGAAACACTTGCTTCTTGCCTTAAAGATCCCAAGGTTATGTGTGTCCGGAAACACTACAGTTTTTATAGTACCAACACCACAGTACTACCGTTTTTACAGTTACATACTTTTATCTATCTAACAGTGATTTTTTTTGCAATCGCTCCAGTAGTTCTTGAAAAAATCTCAACCTTATTGGGGCCCCCTGTATACTTACTCTGTTTTCGAGTGTACATAACAAACACCAAAATGTCTCGATAGCATATCGGTCGTTTCGAAAGTGACTTCGATTGCCTTCGGAATGTGATTTGGTTACCGCGACATCACTTGCATTAACCAATGAACTTGGTTACTTCACCATTACAGGTGCATTGCGTGATTGTTACGAGTCGACATAACCATCTATATCCAAAGTTAAAGGGCGTACGGGTTTTGAATCCTTAATGCGGTTGACATTACACTTCCTCATTCGAAGCTCTGTCATCCTTCGTTATGTAAACGTTCAAGGCAGTGGATGAACTCTAATGTATTCTGTGTTTTTACGTATACAACCTTGTGATCTGCAAGGCTAGGCCGCTTAGACATTATAGATCCTTTCCAAACAAAAATATTATGTTTTTATAGACGCTCGTGGACAACACGTGACCAAAATGCTGGCCTGTATTTCGCCCAAAGGATAAGCCTTGCCCATCCAGAGAGGAAATGCCGCCAGCATTTTGGGCACGTTGCCGGTCAACGGGTTTCAGTTGAACTATCGTAATACAAGATTGCAGATAGTTAGACCGACCTATTTTGTATGGAAAGAGCTGGAGGAGGCCTTTACCCAAAAATGGGTCCATATCCTAGATTTAAATGTAGAATACAACTAACCATACTAATAATAACCTAAGCAAATCAACTAATACTACTAACAGCAACATCTGATTTGTAAATTTGTAGGATATGGAAATAAAAGGCTTTTCATTATTTATTTATTATTTTATATGTATAGATTAGTTATACATTCTTTTATTTTTTTAGGTTAATTTTGTAAAAGTTAGTTTTATAATCATTTGACAATAAAAGTGCTCAATATTTTTATTTCTAAAAGTTACTTTATTGTATGGAAAGTCTAATTGATAGAGTTAATTCCAGTCTCGTTGCACAGAAATCCAATGTTTGAAGATGGAGTCCATGCACCAGCAATACCAGCATATACAAAATATAGTAACTTTACTCTCACAAATTGTTTGTCATTCTTCCATTGCATATTGTCTCGTCGGATGTCGCCATTGCGATTGTATTTAGAATGGTATGCGCCCGCGCAAGTCGCGCACGGTCATCGGGCGACTCCTGCGCCTCTTAGAGGGAGGTTACACGCTCAGTATTACATCAGATCATTCCATCATCATCATTAGAGGGAGGTTACACGCTCAGTATTTCATCAGGTCATTCCAAAACGATCAAATCATACCATGTCATATCGTGTGTAACAGCGACAGTGCTATTGCGTTGGTATAGCGGCGTCTCTGTTGGGCACGTCATGGTCCATGGTATGGTATGATTTCATCGTTTTGACAACGGTAATATGGGGGCTGGTCAAAGTTTGACTGATGCCAGAATGATGGATGATTTAAACGGTTACACGATTCATCCGAGAATGACATCAGACTGATAAAAAGTACGTCTGGCTCCATTTCGTCGTGGACGGTGACTGATGCTAGAATGATACGAACGGGTTACGCGATCAGTTTCTCGTCAGTATTTCCTCAGTCACAATGGATTGATGGAATTTTAATTTTCACCAGTTCGGACCAACAATTCCTCAATCCGTGGGTTACTACGATCGTTCTCCGGTCTTTCTGGCCCGATTAACGGACTGAACTGACGCCAAACTGAGCGTGTAACCTCCCTCTTACGTCAGCCAGACTACCGACTGAGAGTACCGCGGCCTACCAATGTGTAATCACAATCAGTTATGAAAGCACTTGCGAAAACTGGACAGCCTTCGGACCTGATGAGACTGGTTTGAAAGATGCTGGGATAGCATTGGAGGAGAAAGCATTAGGGATATTAAGTACGAATTATTTAGTAGATACATCAGCCTGTTAGAACTGTTATTTAATTTTAATAAGAAGGAACGACGTGCTTGTGTAAGATCTGTTATTTATCTACTATGTTCTTGTAAATAAACCATTTTATTTCAAACAAGCTGGTCATGTGATGGTAAGTGTCCATTGGCACCTACTACGCGAGAAGAGTTGCTGATGCTATTATTTGGACTTGGAGTACTTTAATTTAATGCATTACATGACGATTTTTATTTTATTTTTATGGATTGGTGTTTTATTATTAATTTGTTTCAATTTCATTTGAGACGTTGTAGTTTTCAGAGATAACATCTATAAAATACTGTGATCTTGAAACAATGATCTCCTATAAACAACTAGATACACAGTCTGAATTCTAAAAATGTCCGAGCGCAAGGAAGGTCGATGGATGAATGAAAAAGAAAGCCCTTTTGATCATTTGCTTTATTGGACATTATTTGGGCGTTAACAATGGACCCTTATTTGGACGTTTTTTTAAATTGTTTTAGTATTTTGGTGTATTTTCGATAATCCCCTTGATTGCAATATTAATTTGGTATTTAGCTACATTTCGTCCTTTATCATTCTCGTATTATTATTGTATCAGTAAGCAAATACAGTAAATTCGTCGGTTAAAATTGACCTTGTACATGAAAACCTTGGTTCTGGTACTTACCACAAACGATGTCATTGACAATGTCACTGATGTACGATAAGCGCTCAATGTCCTCATAACGGGACTCATTTACAATGTTTTTATTATATGCCATGACAATTGTGAATCAAAGTACAGTATGTGGGTGTAATATTATACCTTTGAGGTTAAACAACTCGAAAAATATACATATCTACTTACTTCTGTACTAGGTATAACTTTTAACACAATTCAGTTATTAAATGGAATAGTAAAAAGCAGAGGACACCATCTGCATTTTAATTCCTGTTTATATATTTTATTGGAGACACAATAGCCACACAAATATTTTATGACTAGAATTACCTCAACAAGTAGAATGTCCTTTCAATTCTCGCTAAGACATGATGTTACAAAATTCGAACTAACATGATCTAACCAATTATTATCAAACAACACAACATTGTAAATGTTTCAAACATCGCGGTGAATTTGTATGGAAGTTATGCTATATACCGAAGGCCAAATCAAGTGTCTTATTTTGTAAACAAAATCTACCCTACCCTACTAACTGTTTAAGCTGTTATGTGATTATTGCATAGTTATTTTCACATTATTAGATCAAATAAATTTATTTACACAATGAATAACAGATTCAATTAATCAGTTCCTTCAGTATTACATCGCAACAGGTATTTGTTTACAAAATAAGGCACTTGATTTGGGCTGCGAATTGCGATACAGTAAAGTATGCTGGCTCCTCTGGCAACTGAGAGTTTTCTTTGGTCAGTGGTTCAATGGGAGGTTTAATTATTTGGCGTCCAATACTGCAACAGGTTTTTGTGGTAAAGCCTTTTTTGGCCTGTATGATGCGAATACCCAAATCCACGACAAGTGTTATGAAAGTATAGTCGATGATTTTGTATTTTAGGGATTTACTTATACCTACTTACGTGAGAAATGTTGGTACCTACATAGGTATTATGAGTGTCATATTTTTTTAAACAACAACGATCGTCCATTATTCTTCCCCTTTCAACAGTCGGGTAATAATCATCATCAATCTATTTATATTGCCCCGCTGCTCGGGCACAGATCATTCCTTACATCGAGGGAACGCGGGCATGATCCACCACGCGGGCCTAGTGCGGATTGGCGGATTTCACATGCCTTAGATTTTTTCTTCAATGGCATGCAGGTTTCATCACGATGTGTTCCTTCACCGTTCTGAGAGCACTCGGTAAATGTAAGTAAGTTTTTCCGTCGAAAAACCCGAGGATAACTCACTGGTACATGGCTCTCCTGGGTGGGAATCGAACCTGGGACCTCCGTATCGCAAGTCCAGCGCAAGTGAAGCGCTCATTCACAGCAGAAGCCGAGCCTTGGGTGGACACATGGTGCCACCCGAGGATATCAAGACTCTCACCCAAGTGCATTGTACGGTTCCTGAGGGACGTTGGCCTTGGGAGCGAGATATAAGAACTCGGTGCTCGGCCACAATAGACCTTTGAGGTTGCAGTGACCCTTGGGCGTGTACCAACGCCATGATCGCAAGTCCATTGGCTCAACCACTGAGCCACCGAGCTCTCGGGTAATAATAATAGTAGCTTATTACAAGCTCCGATATACAAACAGCAAGTTATTATTACATAACATAAAGTGTTATAGCGAATGTGTAATCGTGTGTAATATTTCATCGATTACATGTCGCTGTCGGGAGGCTCTATTGGTGTAGAAGGCATTGCTTTCAACAGGTCACAGGTTCAATCTCACAATAATTTATGGCATTCAGTCAGTCTCCGCTCCGTTCCGTGACTAGGATTTATTCTAGTTAGGCTACATGGTGTGAAGAATAGGGTTTCATCATTTGATATTGGCCCACATAGCGGCTATAAACGGGCAGTGGTTTGCTGTGTCGAATGTACAGTCGAAGACAGAGATAAGTATACAGGGGGACTCAATAAGGTTGAGATTTTCTCAAAAACTACTGGACCGAATTTAATAATTCTTTTGCAGTTACATAGTTTTCACTTTTATCTATCAAACAGTGAAATAATTTTTGCAATGGGTCAAGTAGTTTTTGAGATAATCTCAACCTTAAAAACTCTCCTGTACGTACACCTTTCTCTGTGTTCCACCGTACACACGAAGGTATACAGGGGAGCACAATAAGGTTGAGATTTCCTCAATAATTACTTAACCGATTGTAAAAAAATATTTCACTAGTAGATAGTTTAGAACTTTGGACTATAGACACTATGTAATCGTGAAGGATTTAAAAAATAGGTCAAGTACTTTTTGAGAAAATCTCAACCTTAATAACTCTACTGTAAACCGTTCTGTGTTAGACCGTACGTGGAGGGATGCGAGATACGATGAGTTTGGAGATGTGTCAAGATTGCGGTAAATAGAATTCAACCGTCTCTGGTTAAGAGCCTTCCATGAGCCAACTAGCGCCGCCAATCTTAAAAAAATCTTCCAATATAATAAATTTGGTTAAAAAAGCTATTCACAAAATGTTTATTACGATAAATACTATTTTTTAAATGCTTATTTATAACGTGATTCAATTTGGGTTTATCTTATCTTACTATAGTTCGCTTCGTTATATGAAGTCCGTACCATGATGCGTAATTAACAAGTTACGATTGAGATTTCCCCATAATCTTGCGCAAATATAGGCCTCAAAAATGAGAGTACGCTTATCATTAAAATTAAAATGTTTGACGATAAAATGTTTATATGGCCCATATAAAAAATATGCGTCATTTTTTAATGGGATTCTCGACTATTACACGCCAATTTCTAAAGTCTGGAGTAATAATAAAGTTTATGGTGAAGAGGTTCGTGCAATTTTCTAAAAGAATTCTAATTTATGGAGCTACTGATATACATATAAGTAACCACCTAGTTGATCCTCTAACATCGTTGATTCTAACACGATCCAATTGAGAGCAATCCGTGAATGTACGTAAATTATCGCGAGAAACTATGAATTACTCAAAAGCACCAAGTCAAAGAGCCCTTAAAACTATCTGTATCGACAGTCGACACCCTGTATTGGTATTACTTATAAAACTACACAAAACATCCAAAACCACAGAAAATCATCCAATACGCACGCAAACACACAAAATCATTCAAAACGCACAAAAACATCCAAAACCACACAAAACATTCATCAAACCGGGTTAGGTTAGCCTACAGCGGATACCAAAGGATGATATTTGTTGGCGTATTTTTATTTCCCTGCCAAAATTCATAAAAATGCGAATATCGAGGCACTGCGCCGTGCTCTTCACTCCGCCGCTGCGGGGCATCTTGTGTCTCACTCTTGCTTTTGACAACCATATAGCGCCTTAAATAAAAATGCAATAAACGACATGAATGCGCACGCTAATCTTAGTCGCGTGCGTCTAAGCGAGGCGTCCCGCTCGCTCTTACGCGACGTAGCATATGAGCGACAGTGAGATTAGGATTCGACTGAGTGGCCGCGTCAGAATTAGCTATATTGATTTGCTGAACTTACCTATATCTGTTGTTGCCCCCAGGCCCCGAATATGGCACAATGGAAGCTGCGTGGAAAGGCGGCATGGTGGAGGCGGAGCGGCTCTCAGACCTGCACCTGAGTGTCCGAGACCGACTGGTCAACGACGTCATAGCACAGATCAAGAACTGGCAGAAAGATACGTACCATAAGGTGAGTGATTGTTATAAGACATCAAAACATAATACGTCAAGAAAATGAAACTAGTACCAAAATGTGACTTAAAAGTTAGATTAATCTATGGTCCCGTTTCTAAATTAACGTATTTTCACGAAAGAGAAGTGCGTTGAACTAGGTGTATGGCTACAAGCCTTAAAGAACAATTAAATTAGAACATTAAATAAGGCTTAGAGAGAGATATACCTTCCCCCTCACTAGCGTCTTGTGGGAGCAACGAGAATTAAGTATTAAAAGTTGTGCTGTTGTCCACCACTGGGGGAGAAACGCGTGGGGGACAATGGGAATAAACCTGAAAGTTCACCAAAAACAATAATAGACTAATCAGTGATTGGAAAAGATCCTTTCTTTCTAAACCGAGTCATTTGGGTCGTATTGGTCAAAGCTGGCTAAAGCAATGGATATAGCGATCATTAGTAAGTTTATTATAAGTAAGTACGGTTTATTGTTTGTTTATCTTGATGGAAAAATAGACTTTAGATACTGTGGTCATAGAGAGAGATAAACTCATCATGAGAGATATCATTTAGACATTATTCATTCGTACGTTGTCCCAAACTGCGGTGCCGCATTGGTTTGGCGTGTGTCCAACTGCGGGTGACATGTGCCATATATTCAATGCCGTGCCATCCGACGGTTAGCATAACGTCCTCCACTTGTGATTTGGTAGCGCCAGTGCTATAGGTATTATTTGGTATCAGGGTACTGGTTCAAGCCCAAGGGTCACTGCAACCTTAAAGGTCTATTGTGACCGGTGATGTAAGAAGCTCCAATAATCTTGACGGACACAGAGAAAGGGGTACAGGAGAGTTTTTAAGGTTGAATTTGTCTAAAAAAGTACTTCTGATTTTTGAAAGTTCTTTACAGTTACACATAGTCTAAACTATCTACTAGTAAAAGAATTTTTATAATCGGTCAAATAGTTTTTGAAAAAATATCAACCTTTATCGAGGCCCCCGGTATACTTATCCCTGTAGAGAAGAAATGAAGACTATGATAGAATATTTGCCTTATTGTGACAGAATATACAAATGGGCATTTTGTTTTTACGGGTTCTGATAATCCATTTAAAATCACTTAGTAGTTCAGTATTTAATCTCTACTTTGTGTTTTTCCATTACCTGTTCAATATTAATCCAGCGTAAGTACTGTTTAAAATACGTAAATATAAACGTTTCTCCTGTTTATTTTAAATAGAAAACGCCTTTCTAAGGCTATTGTCTGAATTGTTTACTCAATCAGTTCCATTTAAATGTAATATTCAGTGGAAAGTATCATACTCAGTGTTACTTTATGAGAGAACTTTCATTCAATAATTTTCTTTGCAAAATAATAGCCACTGTCATTGGCTTATGATAGCTATAATATAGTCCAATTGTAAGACGCAAGTGTCGTAGGTTCAATCTCCATCTATGGAATATTATGGTGGTCCGTTCTAAGTACAGTATAAAACAAAGGAAAGAATACAGAGACTTTATTATGATCAATATTTTGACAAAAAAATATATGTTGTAAGGGGAGGCCTGGTGACTCAAAACACAGGAGAACTCCTAGCTTAAGCACCAGTCTTCCACCAAACTGTGTCTAATAACATGTGAAATGTACTGAATGTGGAAGGCAATAAATTACATTTGAATTGAACACTGGACCGATTATTTACAATTACAACTGTGGTGATTCCAGAGTGTAGCGTGATAATTTTAATCGTCGCTAAACGAGACTCACTCTTACATGGTGTAGCATATGAGTGACAGTTGTGTTTAGGTTTCAATATCCTCAAATTATTAAAAACACGGATAGCACTCACTTTATTGTGGAAGCCTCTATTTAAACTGACAGTTTCGTTCGTGCTCTCGGTGTCTTGTACTGCGCACCGTCTACGGTGCGTGTTGATGTAACTAGAATTTGAGTATAAGTAATAAATGAGCTAAAAAAACTTCTATATACCACTGTACATAACCCGTTGATGCGGTCAGCTCATGAATAATACAGATAGCACCACAGATCCTTTAAAGGAGCCGGGTCTCGTCACGGCCGGGACGGAAACGTCCCTAACTATTTATATGGCATCTATGCGACTATAAAGTTATGTGTAAGGTTTATGAAGGTTATTGCGACATCAATAATTGTTTGTTTAGGTTTATTAAATGGACTCGAATTTTTGACATTTGCCAATTATATTATATTAGTTTCTTCATCCAGAGGAGTCGCAGCGACTGCAACCTCTCTTATCACCTCTGCGTAGAGAGGTCAGCAGTCCACTTTTGGAGTCTTTTTATTTATTCTTCATAACAAAATCCACAGCACTTGATATTAGTTTCATTCCAATTTAAGACATAACATACTGCCAATGACGGATTTACAATTTTAACACTAAACAGAAAATTAGGGAAGTTAAGAGGGTGTATGCACGAGAGTGTGTACGTGTGCTTTATGTCTTGAATCTAGCTTGGAACAGTTGCCTTGGATTGGTCGAAAAGAGGGAAAAGTATATAGCCTGTATATTTTTCTCTGTGTTGGTTGTTATAAAGGTTTTGTAATTTCGAGTACTTACCATGTAATTGTAATGAATTTTAATAATCTGTCAACTTATTTATTTATTTTATTAATGGACTCGACAGTTCGTCATTTGCAATGTCATGTTATAGAAAATTCAATATATAACAGTCTTCTATCTTCCTCCAGGGGAGTCGCCGTAGCGTCTTCACCCTGGGTAGCCGCGTCTTCATGTATTCATCCAGAGGAGACGCCGTAGCGTCATCACTCTGGACGAAGCAGCTCGACAGTCACGTTCACTCCCGAGCTTGTAGCGGGAACTCTTGATAATAGCTTGAAACCCCAGATCTTGCTCAAATTATCCAACAAATTCACTATACTGTCACTCGCGAACATTTTCTGATTAATTTAACGTGATATTAATCTCAAAATAACCACTGTAGACAATAAAACAACCGCCGTTTCCCGCCATTTTCAAGAGAACCCTGTCAACTTATTGAGAAAATTTCAACCTTGGTTTCTTCTGTATGTTTTCTGTGTTCCGTACTAGGTATTATTATAATGATGATGTGATGTATGAAGTGTGACCTAAGTGTATTTACGATGTGCATAAAGTTACATCTCCAATGCAAACTAGCCAAGGATACGATGATTTAATAGCTGAAGAATGTTGCTTGTAAGGAGTTAAAATACTCGTATTAATTGACCTAATTGCGATCTTTTTAGAGTAAATTAGATATACTTGGTCTCATAGTAATCCTCATCACTAAACCGAAGCCCAAATCAAGTGTCTTATTTTGTAAACAAAAACTACCCTACCCTACTAACATTTTAAGCTTTTCTGAGATTATTGCATAGTTATTTTCACATTATTATATCGGATTACTTTATTTTTACAACGAAGAACAGGGTCAATCAATCAGTTCCTTCAGTGTTACATCACAACAGGTAATTAGACGATCATATTTGTTTACAAAATAAGACACTTGATTTGGGCTTCGGTATATGTAGGTATCGGTGTCTATTATATACAACATTGTCACTGCAATCCACTACCGTAATGCCGTAAAGTGTAGCCTCAGCCTTAAGGAAGATGATTCACGGCCGCCTATTGTTTGGTGAACAATCGCTCACTTGTCCGCGCATGCGCATAATAAGTGAAGTTATAATTATCATTATGTCGCCGGGTGGTAATCGTTACAGCGAAACGGTGGCGTTGAATTGATGACCTACAGTAGTAATTTGATATTGAGACACTGGCACTTTCGTTGATGCACTTTTCAGGGTTCCGTAATTCAAAAGGAAAGAAGGAACCCTTATATTGTATGTCTATCAATACTGTTTCTCTCAAGAACAGTTCTCAGAAACGCGTGGGAGGTATCAATTTGAAATTAATAGCTAATATTGAGGTCTGCAGTCTGAGTCAATAGTTATCTTGATATGTATGCCCTAACTCAACATACCAAATGTATACCGCAGCCCAAATAAAGTGTCTTATTTTGTAAACAAATATGATCGTCTAATTACCTGTTGTGATGTAACACTGAAGGAACTGATTGATCGAACCTATTCATCATTGTGAAAATAAAGTAATCCGATATAATAATGTGAAAATAGCTATGCAATAATCATACATACAGCTTACAATGTTAGCAGGGTAGGGGGTAGGGTAGTTTTTGTTTACAAAATATGACACTTGATTTGGGCTTTGGTTTACAAGTATTAATTTAGATTATTATATTTAAACGGATATAACTCACTTATATTGTTGAAGTCGGCAATTAGACCGACAGTTTCGACCGATTTAGACGGTCTTTTTCAAGGTGAGTGCGCCACGCCTGCGTCGCCGTTGACGTTTCTTCGCGCACTCAACCACTCCAGACCATCGAAATCGGTCGAAACTGTCTGTCTAATTGCCGACTTCAACAATAAAAGTGAGTGGTATCCGTTTATATATATTAATTTTGAGTTCTGACTAAGTTTTTACATAAACTCGCACCTTTCAGACAATGGGACTTCGATCTACTGCATGCAAAACCGCTGCACCACATTCTCTTCTTCTACATTCACCAATCTCTTCATGCAAACTCGTCGCCTCGGTTTGTAGTAAATCGTATTACAGGCATTTTTGAAAACATCGCTAATTTTGTCAATGTGTCTCGTCCCATACCTCCACTCTAGTATCGAAATTAAGAAAAGTATGTTTGCTAGAAATGCCAAATGGGACTAATTAGAGTGCCTCGAAAATACATAGGTAATCCGAAGCCCAAATCAAGTGTCTTATTTGGTAAGTACTTTTTGAGAACATCTAGACCTTTAAAACTCTCCTGCCCCCTTACCATGAACTCTTATAGCAGGATTACTTCAATGTTACTTTGTTACTTCGTACAATGACGACCTTAAAGCTAGCTTATTAAGAAAGAAATGAAGTAATCCTGCTATAAGAGTTCATGGTAAGGGGGCTGTACACTTTTCTCTGTGTTAGACCGTACTATGTATACCGCAGCTCAAATCAATGTCTTATTTTGTAAACAAATATTATCGTTTAATTAGCTGCTGGAATGGGTGGAAGAGGCTCAGGACAGGGATGGATGGAAGAGGAGGGGGGAGACCTTTGCCCAGCAGTAGGACAATTTATTGGTTTACAAAAAAAATACCTGTTGTGATGTAACACTGAAGGAACTACTGATTGATCGATCCAGTTCATCATTGTGAAAATAATGTGACCCGATCTAATAATGTGAAAATTACTATGCAATAATCACAGAAAAACTTAAAATGTTAGCAGGGTAGGATAGATTTTGTTTACAAAATAAGACACTTGATTTGGGCTTCGGTATAGGTGTATTTGTACTTTGCAGTAATCTCTGTCCAACCTTTCACACAGTTGTTAGAGCTGCTATCTCCATTACGTATAAACCAGACGTTACATAGTAACCGTTAACTTTCAGTAACGCGTCTGACAGATTTACACACGAGAAAGTCGGAGCAATCAACCTTGTTGACAAAACAGGCGTTGTCAGCGCTGTCGCCGCATCAGAAATAGCTTATCTAGTCAGAGTTGTCGCGTAACGACACGTTATTAAGAGCCTTCCTAGAGCCAACTAGCGCCGCCAATCTTAAAAAAAATCATATCTTCCAATATAATTTATTAAAAAAGCTACGTTCACATTGTTTATTGCTATAAATATTATTTTTGAAATGCTTATTTGTAACGTGATGCAATGTAGGTAAGTTGTAGTTCACATAATTGCGAAAAACGGCCGTTTCTGGCACATTTGTGAACTACAACTTACCTACATTGAATCACGTTACAAATAAGCATTTAAAAAATAATATTTATAGCAATAAACAATGTGAACGTAGCTTTTTTAATAAAATTGATTATATTGGAAGATATGATTTTTTTAAGATTGACGGCGCTAGTTGGCTCATGTCAGCGCCTTAAACCCCCACTTCTTATCTAGTCAGATTTGGAGGTTTGCCAACTCTGTGACGCGTAAGTATGGGAAAATTACCCCATTAAAAAAGTGTTACGATTATAAAAAACAGGAAGTTTGTGATGACTATTAGGAATGAAGTTTTGTTTATGATTCAAAATAAGTAAATGTTTATATATTTTTTACCCGGCTGCGCAAGAAGGAGGTTATGAAGTAGTCCTAATGAGAAGTAGCCCAAGTGAGAAATAGCCCTAATGAGAAGTAGCCCTAATGAGAAGTAGCCCTAATGAGAAGTAGCCCTAATGAGAAGTAGCCCTAATGAGAAGTAGCCCTAATGAGTAGTAGCCCTAATGAGAAGTAGCCCTAATGAGAAGTAGCCCTAATGAGAAGTAGCCCTAATGAGAAATAGCCCTAATGAGAAGTAGCCCAAGTGAGAAATAGCCATAATGAGAAGTAGCCAAAATGAGAAGTGGCCATAATGAGAAGGAGTCCTTTAGCGAGTCGGTTGCCATAATGAGAATTAGCCATAATGCGCCTAAACCTGTTTTTCGAATGTATGTATGTCTAATTCTTTGACACGCCCTGCAGTCTAAACGGCTTGTATTTAACATATGAGGCGTCGTTAGATTCGTCTTGATTGGAGAATTGACATAGGCTATAAAAATTTAATAAAATAATTATCGAATTCGGTCTAGTAGTTTTGGAGAAAATCTCAACCTTATTGAGGCCCCCTGTATACTTATCTCTGTCTTCGACTGTACCTACTTGCACTGTTTCTAATTACCTGAACTAGTTTGATCTATCTCCATCTAGTGTATAATGCCTATATTCTAGCCCAGCTTATCTCGTAGCAGGTGTTAAGTCTAGTTTATCTTAATGGTATAATTTGAATCGCGCTCGGATTTCACAGTCCGCGTCGCATTGCGTTAAAGTGCTCGATTAAATAGTTAATTGTGTGTCTGTACGTTGCTTAATTACTTAAACCACTAAGTGAACGGTTCGTTTTGAGATTCCACAATCATTGATTAATTTACTTGTTACGGGATGTAGAAATTCCAAACATCGTCAGTCTAAATGATAAATGGAGATAAAATTTCATCACGATCGGGATTCGAACCCGGGACCTCGCCATTCCGTGGCACGCTCTATTCCAACAGAGCCATAGTGATTTCGTACCCAGATCGTGAATTTTGGTGTTGGGATTTTCACAAAAAGTTCATTACTGATTTTTTTTTAAATCTTTATTATTGAAACTACTGGACCGAAATTAATAATTCTTTCACAGTTACATAGTTTTAACTTTTACCTATCTATCAAACAGTGAAAGAAGTCTTGCAATAGGTCAAGTAGTTTTTGAGAAAATCTCAACATTAAAAACTCCCATGTACACCTTTCTCTCTTCCACCGTACCTACACCGACGTAAATAAATATTTTCCTTTTCATAGTTTACTATATTCAAATCATCATCAATTTTGAAGCGTACTGTAGTTGCCTTATTTACAACTAGCTGTACCCCGCAACTTCGTTTGCGTAGTGGAGGAGCATGGAGAGGATGGAGGAGATCAGGAGGCAGATCTTCCTCTCTGGATCCTTGTTTCCACATCACATACCGCCATGGCTTATAAGCTATCCGGATATTTCAGCTATCTCCTAGTGAAACTCCCATCAAAATCCCTTCAGTAGTTATGGCGTGATACTTGCACAAAGTCACAGACAAAAATTCTAAAAATTTGTGTTTTGGCATCAGTATCGATCCTAAAACACATTACAATTATTCTTTTCAAAAAATATCCAATGTACAGACAAAACTTTTTTACAGTCTTATTATATGTATAGATATTGACCATTCAGCGATGATGCTGTTTCCCCTGAGGCGGCCATTTTTGTGCATTATTTACGCGAGCACTTGGTCTCGCGTGGCCTGGCGCCGAGCCAGCCATTTGGCGAGGTGAAAATAACGCGACCGACAATACAGCCCACACCTCCTCTTTAGTTTTTTACTAACCATCGCTTGTGCATTTCTTTTCAAATAATTTAATTTTCGGACAAAAAATTACGGAAGGAAGGACAAGTATAATGCGAATATCTTTTTGAGCTTTATTATAACGACAGAAGGAATTATCATGACGGAAGGAACGCCCTTATATGTCCCATACAAAATATACTTTAGGGACTCTCCAATCTCCATACATATAGAGCACGGCGAAATTTTTCTCTTCAAGCCGAAGAGAGGATGTTCTACGACAATTTAATAAAATAAATATATATATATTATAAACGGTAAGATTCTGAGCTTGTATTGGGAATCTCAGATAACGTTGAATTTATCATTAATAAATCGCGAAATTGAATCGGCTGGTGTAAAAATTGTGACTTGAAAACGCGAGTTTTGGCTGATTTTCTGAATCTAGCTAGATTCTGATTAAAATAGAACTAAATAGGGAACTCCAATCTGTAACTCTTGCTTAAGTTAATTAGTACTTGCCTAATACGGTAATTCTACATCAACACGTTCTCATATGCGTAATTCGCGATAACCAGCAAATATGCGGAAACGCACACACGCACGCAAACGTGCAAACGTTGCTAATCGTACATTAAATAGGAATGTGACGTCGTGGATTAGCTGATATGCCGAATGGAGATAACGAAGCACTGAGATTGCCCAGACATATTGTCATGCATGTTCACATGATATTCTAAAGGAGATTCAAGAGGGGCTCGTAGCCCAGTTGCGAGAACAAGTTAAGCAACGTTGGGCGAGGTCAGGGCCTGAATGGGTGACCGCTAGTGACACTATCATCTGAGCCCCTTCGTGCCTCGGAAAGCACGTTAAGCAGTTGGTCCCGGTTGTTGTCGCTTGACAGCAGTCGTTAAGCCACGTCAAAGGCCTACGGGCGGACGAAATCCACACATTATTATCGAAAAAACGTTTTGAAACTTTATCGAATACTATTTAAAAATTTAAATAGCTTGTAAATAATTAACAGCGGCATTTCCTTACCCATGAATATGAACAATTTTCAACCAACTATGACAAAAACTGCACCATACAAAATTCAATTGACTAAAATGTATAGGTATATAATCTACTGTTGTTTTATAACATGTATAAAATAAACAATTAAAATAAACCTTCGACCTCAATTTTCATTAGGTGCGAACGCCTTTGAACAATTTCGCGCCCAATGTCAACACTCTCGATAAGGTGTTTCTAAATTGAATTGAGCCATACAAATAAACAAACATATTGTTACGACACAGCGGGTCGAGTCAGTCGACACATACAATAGTGGCATCGCATTTCATTAGAGACAAGGTCGAAATCATAAAACAACATCGATATTGCAATATTATGCAGATAGCTGTGTTTCATCGCGTGTAATTCAATACAAATTATGTGCTATGTTTATGACAGTACATTAACTATGATACGCCGCGTTCCATGGAGAGAGCCTAAAGTAGTTTATTTTCTTAGTCATGTCGTAAAAAGTTATACTATTACAGCCTTACTTATAATCGATGATTAAAATTAATACCTTGTTTAACAATTGTTTAAAAAAATGTTTATTTATAAACGCTATTTAAAGTTAATCAATTCCTGAAGAACCGAATAAGTAGATGTCAGTTTATACAACGTCGTATGCTTAATTAGCAAAATGGCGGACCGAATTCGGAACAGCTGATTCCATTTGATACTGATGATTACTTTTTTAAAGACTTTGGAGTAGGCATTACTCCAATTTAGGCCAAATTTCGTTCTATTTTTGAATTCATTCAGCAGTGTTACCGTATCTAAATATCTTTTGGTGTTTAAAATGACGATTAGCTAATCACTGCTTAAATAACGTTCATAAGTAAAAAAAGGTTAATCACTTCTTAAGAGTTTAAAGAATGATTAGTTAATATGTTGCTCAGTGCTTGATTAGTGTTTTTTTATAAGTAAGAGGGTTAAACTTTAAGATGCTCACAAACACCTTAGAGACCATCCAATTATGTAAAACTTTGGGTCACACGTGCTCGTGCATCTTTAGAGGGAACTGTTGTTTCTGTTTTCAAGGTGTATGGTGAGATCCATAATTCCATACATTTATGCTTATGATAAGGTATATCTGTATCTGTAGGATATACTATGCTCATTGACGTCTGTCTGACGTCTGCTAATTAAACGACCGTTCAGGTTGAGTGCGTGCATTGCACTGCTATTTTATGTTACATATTTTAACAAAATGTTTATTATGCCATTCCTGTATGCTTGCTCATACACAAGGCCTACTTGCAACTGGACTACGTGTCACTTGGTTACCCCCTATTCCCTATCCCTAAGGGCTAATTCATTTCATTTATTTTAATTGCTTTCAATTGTAGGTAAGTATACAAAGATTAGGTGTGATTCTGTCGTGACACTGTCACTGTCTGATGCGCACTCTGGAGCCGCCACAATAGGCTAGTTAACCTTTTTTTTTGGTCTTAAATCGATAATAATCGTTCTACTACACGGTATAAAAAATTACAGAATTTTTTTTGAGACCTTTAAAAGGTTCGTTTCCACCAGGTCCACGAGCCTATTGTTGTCAAAACATGGAAGTTCATACATTGATTCCCAAGAGGTCCACGACATTTTATAATAATAATAATAATGTTTCCCAATAGGTCCACGCATTATTTAGTACAGTCAGCAATGAAGAATAGATATGTCTTTAAATCAGTACTATCCTAGGTTTTAGAGGATTTATTTTATGAAATAAAAGACGATATAACTATGTTTATAAAATAAGTTATTACTAAAACAAAAATTGAAGCTTAAAATCTTATATTTTAAGAGTCTTAAGCATTAAATAATCACAGTTTTATAATATTTGGGATCCTTATGTGAAATACTATTTGAAATAAATATTGTTTTTTGAATGTCGATATGAGTCAACTAGCAGGTTATGCATTATAATCAATAAAATGCCGACACAATTCTACCCAATGTCGGGTGTAGCAAAAGACCTAAATCCAAATACATAGTTCACCTAATGCTCGTCACCATCATTTAGGCTTTAGGCTAATCATAGGTTAGTAATTAATAGGTAGTTAATAAGCTGTTAATAATTTCACTAACAAATCTAACGACCTTTTTCTTTGTCCCCAGTCAATGATCCAGCTGAAGGAACGCAAGGAAATGGACGAGGCATTCAAGAAGGCACAGAAACCCTGGGCGAAGCTACTACAGAAGGTGGAGCGCACCAGGCTGGAGTACCACACGGCATGCAAGCAGGAACGGACGGCACAGAACCAGGAGAGAAACGCTAGTGGAGACAGCTCTTTTAGTCCTGATCAGGTGAGTCCTTTGTACCTTCCTGTGGCCTAAACGATTTGATTGATTTTAATGCAGGATGTATCGTTAGATTTATCCCAAAAAGACCTTCCCATGTATATCTTTCATGTGTAGATATATTTACTTTTCATTATCAAACAGTCAAATTTCATGGAAGCGATAATACGAGATAGATCTTGCTAGATTAGTCACAAGGTTGGGAAAACGTAGGTTTTGAGATCAACATTCCGAGATACTTGCTACAGTTTATATCTAACATAACTAATATCATAACTATTACTGATTCAATGCCCTCACAAGGCGGTGAAAAGAGAGTCAGTCTGGTAGTAGTACAGTCGAAGACAGAGATAAGTATACAGGGGGCCTCAATAAGGTTGAGATTTTCTCAAAAACTACTGGACCGAATTTAATAATTCTTTTACAGTTACATAGTTTTAACTTTTATCTATCAAACAGTGAAATAATTTTTGCAATAGGTCAAGTAGTTTTTGAGAAAATCTCAACCTTAAAAACTCTCCTGTACACCTTTCTCTGTGGTGTACCACCGTACCAGAAGCTGTCTTTAATCCCAATGACACCTAATAATCGAATGTCATTGAGTTCAGGTACAGGTTTAGACAAACAGAAACTGTAAATCATTTTATTTTCAATAGACATTGTTACAAAAACGATAGACACCGATTGCTTTATTGGCATAAAATCTCTGTCAGTCACGTGATCAAGACGAATCTAACGATATCTTTTGAGAGTAGTAGAAAATGATACTGATTATGATTATGCAATATGAAACCTGTAATAAGTCCCCAACAAAATTATAGGTACAGCTTAAATGGTCACCTAGTTTTGTAGGTGGGGCAAAGCTCCATTGATGTGGCAATGACTTTTAACTCGAAAATCCATCAAGCTACAGGACATCCGACACACCGACATACAAATATACACGTACACGAGAACAGTATTTAATTTAAAATAATGAATGCGGATGACAAAACCTTGTTCGTCGAAAATTAAATAATCAATGCAATGATATATGTATAAGAATGCAAGAAAGTTGAAGATGACGTGTTTTACGGTATCTGGGTCGGTCGATTCTTGTAACGTTCGAGAATTCGTTAGGTATTCATGATTCACCTATAGTAGCGGCTAAATAATATACTCACGTGTCTTTCCTTTGCTGACTTTGTTCGAATAATAAAATATGCATCTTTTATTGACTCACAATCGTCAAGGACTCACTTATAATGTACCTAAATGTCAATGAATTTCAGTAGAAAAGAAAAGTAGGGAAAGTATTCGAAATACATTACAGTAACAGCTTCGCAAGAAAACCTGCACACATGTGATTATTCTCGGCTTTTGTAGAAAATTGGCAATGTCTTGAAAAGGACCACTAACCCGCATGACCACGTAAGGTGGCTGGCAGAGACTGGATGCAAAAAGTCGTCAATCGTATTGAGTGGCGCGCCTTGGGAGAGGCTTACGTCTGGAAGTGGACTACCTACTGACGATGATATTACAAACCGACGAACGATCATAAAGATATTGATGAAAATACAAGGCCTGAAGGTGGGGTGTTAGGATAGCAACAGTCCATTGTTTCCTCCTAAAAATGGTAGGTGTGCTTGACACAATAGATCCTTATCCTAAAAGGAACAACCGTAGGATAATGCAGGAGTATGTTTTCGAATGGAGGCCACGAACGGGTAAACGTAGTGTGGGACGCCCCCCGACCAGATTTAGGGATGACCTTCGCAAGATGGCTGGCAGGGACTGGATGCAGAGGCCCGAGAGTAGGGTTGATTGGCGCGCTTTGGGAGAGGCCTACGTCCAGCAGTGGACTGATACTGGCTGATGATGATGATGATGTAGGATAATGCCACCTAGGAATATTTCCTTGTATGTAGCAGTCTAGAACCGTCCCAAATATTCGCTCCATTGCGTTACCCAATGACAACCGATGAAGGACGAAGTCGTAATTCATTTTCTTTTCTAATATCACCAAAGGCAAACATGAATGACGGATGAGACTCAGACTGAACCAATTAGGCTGAAACTTTTGTCCGTCGAAAACTCAGAGCATTTAGGGTGGAGACGTTAATAAAAACTCTGTCGCTTGCACAAGACAAATTGTACGCTGTTTAAAAGTTTGAGCACAGTATTAAAATATAAGTACTATATTCCTTGTACGGTAACGAAAGCTAAATTAGGCGCTCAATAGGTGTTTATAGGATCAGAGAATTTGAAGTTATACGCAGTTCCAAGGAACATAATGGATTAAAAAATCCTACTAGTTATTTCGTGGAACTTAGCCTGGCGTATATTTTTGAGCGAATACATTTCCGGAATTCTTCTGAATATTAATCTAGAATATCTAGATCTAGTCTGCAAACACAATTATTGAAATAGCACAAAATGATGAAAATATAAGTCCACAGCGCCTGAATTTAATTAAATTTTCTAATGTGAACGCTGCTACTGTTAGCTCGCTAAATTGGCGGGGACCCGCAATTATACTGGAAATTCTGGGCATTTTCACGAAAACAGCATTGTTTGAAGTTTTCTAGGAAACGTACACATTCTAGCTTGTTCAAGTTTAATTGCTGATTCGTACAAAGTTATACCCAAAGTTGACGCAGCTATTTAGACGACAATAAATTGTGGTAGACATAGAATTACAAATAGACAAGAACTCTTATAGCAGGATTACTTCAATAATATTTTGTTATTTCGTACCATGACGTCCTTAATAAGCTTACTTTAAGGTCGTCATGATACGAAATAACAAAGTATTATTGAAGTAATCCTGCTATAAGACTTCATGGTAAGGCCTCTGATGATGATAGCATTTAATATACTTCTAGTTTTGCCATTTAATCGATTAGATAAGTCTGTAACGCCCCAGGGAATAGCAAAGATGCCACATAACAGAACAGAGAGTGTTACATAAATGCAATCAACACCTTAGGTTAATTTTACACTTAGTATAATGACGTTTAACCACATATGATTACCTTTGATGACACCTACAGGGCGTCTACCCCGGTTTCCCACGTACAGTAATATCGTTAGTGCAAATAAGTGCAGCAACTTAGTAAACGCTCCAGGCATCTAGAGCTGTGGGTTAGCTTAACTTTTTGGTATGGATATCGATTGGGCAGCCTAGCAGAGTTCTTTGACCTCGCTTACAGCAACATGGAACTTGATAAAATAAGAAATAAGTAATAATTTTCAAAATCGCTGAAATTAATGTTTATTAATTTTCAATTTTTGGACTCTCTTGTTCAGTTTCATCGAATATTAAGAAGCTACTGATTACACAGATCGGCGGTTAAATATTAATCACATTCGATAATAATATGGACTGTAAATGGTACTAATAATTTATCATCATTCCGTATCGTTCCCCTGCTGGACATTAGGCTTCTCCCAAGGCGTTTATCAACAAAATTCCTACGCTAAAATTATCCTTCTTGTGTATTTGTGCTTTGTTTGTGTTACACGTTCTGTTATATTCTAACTCCTCTACTCCGAAATGTGACAGTGCTCCAGAGAATGGGCAAAGAGGTGGAGATTCTTAAGACCATTAAAAAACGGAAACTCCAGTATCTAGGTCACATAATGAGGAATAAAAAGTACGATCTTCTACAACTGATTCTTCAGGGGAACTTACGCCAATGGTACGGCAAGAGTACCAGGTCTCTATTCCGTACGGCGTTGTCGAGAGTGCAGATTGCCATAATGATCGCCAACCTTCGTAAGAAGACGGCACCATAAGAAGAAGTTATATTCTACCACGATTTTCAACTATTTGCATCCAGTCCCTACCCGCCTCCATACACAGGTCATCCCTTCATCTGGTTTATAGGCGTCCCACACAATTTATGGTTATAATAAATTGTTTTTGTAGAACGTCATTCACTACAAATCCATAACTTGTACGAATAATTGTTTTTTACGCAGGTTTTTATCGATCGAATCTATTTCTTTGCGGAACATTCTTTAGACTTCTTGAATTTAAAATACTCGTGGGTGTATAATTAGTCCGCCTAGGCTGTCGATGTTTTCATCGATCGATCGGTAACCCATAAAGTTCTTTGACCAATCAGTCCATTTAAATCGATCGTATCGATGGAATTATTTACACTAATAACACCTTAACTGCTTCATACAATGCTGGTTTCCTGAAGTCATTATTTAAAAAAAATCTACTAAATTATTTCTTTAACTGTACGAGATAAGGAAACGGTTTTGTCGTTATTGACATGACATCCCACATAACACTTACCCCATAGACGTGTAACAGGAGGGCGCCCGTGTCTGCCCGCACATGAGCGCAAAATTGCTTCGCGACTCGTGTAACCTAGAGATATTATCGATATGGATTTAATACGGCACCCCTGTCCCCCGCTTCGTCAAATCTGTACCGATTTCATGTTTATTGGGTAAGTGGTCTGTTTGACAGCCCCTCTATTCAAGTGAGATCTCACCTGCTAAATCAGTTTCAATCTTTTGAACAATGCAAAAGTGGCGTCATTACATTGGATCTGTTATATTAAAGGATAGCGTGGATCCTTTTAGAAGTCATTTTAGAAATATCACACACATAAATCGACGAATAAATGAATTGAGATGATCGTAATAGAATCTGGTCCAGGTCTACATGCCGTGAGTCTACATACATTATCGAGACCTCAGATCACTGATCTGAGGTTGAGACAAAAGAAATCCCTTACAACCATTCAAAGCAATGCATAAGTGGGCGCCCGCACCCGTGACGTGACGTCATTATGCTGGAGGTGTTTTATTGAGAGATGCACAAGGATCATATTAGAAGTAAAAGATCTTAATAGAATCTTTGGACCCGTGGAACATGCCGTGATAACACTTTCAATCGTTCAAAGCGATGCAAAAGTAGCGCCTGCGTCCGTCGGCCCGCCATGACGTCATAATGCTGGAGGTGTTTTATTGAGGGATGAACAAGGATCATATTGGAAGTAAAATATCCTAATAGAATCTCTGGCTAGCTCAGGTACATGCCATAAGTATAATCATTATTGTATTATCATTATTTTAAAAGATGTGCTGCTGAGAGTTTTTTTGCTACTTTTTCTCCTCAGCGTTGGCACCTTTTCCTTGCAAAGTGGTGTAAATGTAAATTCAAATAATATATTCACGTGCAAATATATACTCAACGTGCTTACTTGCAATAAAGAAATTTGACTTTGACTTAAGTCCATACATTGTTGAGACAAAAGAAAGCGCTTTCAACCTTTCGAAGCAATCCAGAAGTGGGCGCCCGCCGGCTCGTGACGTCATTATGCTGGAAGTGTTTTATTTCGGGAGCCCACCAGACGCCAGAGCACATTTATTTACAAGCATAGCACGTATCGATGAAAACACTATTTACACTGACTGAAACTAGGAATTTACAAACTACTGAAACCGCGACCTCGATCTTTGTAACTGGGATATTAATTTGGTTGTCGACAGCACATCAGTCTATTCAAATGGTATAGTAGGCCGGGGAATCCTACATTCCTCTCTACGGCATTTATGCTTTCCTGCGGTAGTATTATGCTAAAAAATCATTCGGGTTTACATTAAAGACATAGCCAACCGTCCATTACTTACGAGAGCCTCGAAATGACAGTGCCAGATTCTGCCCCACCATCAACCGCAAGTTGTACAAGATAACAAATAAATGTAAAAATATCTCCGTTTTTTATTAAAATTATTGGTTTAAAATAAAATTTTGTACAAGTTGCAATTCGAAAAAAACGCTTAATTATGAATTCAGAAAATAGTAAGAAATCGAAGCGATTTATTCGTTGTTTTTGTTATTCTTCTATAGGAGTTGCGAGAGTAGTAGAAAATGAAACCTGTAATAACTCCCCAACAAAATGATAGGTACAGCTTAAATGGTCACGTAGTTTTGTAGGTGGGGCAAAGCTCCATTGAAATGTGGCAATGTCTTTTGGGACGGACTAAAATCACAAGTGAGATCACATCACGTGTATTATTTCGTTGAATGCATGCTAACTCTTTGTTAATATTCCAAAATTAGATTATACCTGTAAAACTTCACGTAAAATTAGTTGCAACGCAGTGGGAACAGTGGTACGCAGCAGCACTATCAGTGGTTACAGATAAGCATGTCTCAGACGCGGAGAATGTGCCAAACGTGACATCCTTATCGGAGATAACGCGGTCTTCGAGATCGATGCCACTCTTTTACTCTATGGTTTTACTACGTGACTGAGTTGGGTCTTCTAAGAGTATTAACTCTGTTACTCTATATAAAACTTTCACCTATTTGCTAGAGAATTGAGTAAAGAATCCTTTAAAAGTTACGTCTTTACGACTACATTTTCATCTGTGTCATACAAATTGAGTCACTTGCGCAGTCAATTTTGTACAGGAAATCATTACTGTTTTAAACCATTTACGCACACAATATGTATTACTTAAAAACTTAATTCTTTTTCGGTATTTTCTACCAGTTAGCCTTTGGTCATGCGGAGAATTATGATTTTTCTAATGAATTAAAGAAGATATATATTTATAAATCAACAATAAAGGTAAGAAAACTTACACTTTAAGATTAATAGCCGGTAGAATCAAAACTCAATTGTCTTCAACTACCCCTTGTTAATTAAAATCCACACACGGTCAAGTTTAGATGATCAAGTCTCGGATGCCCTGCAAATTGCACTGTAAACTTGATCGTGTGTGGCGGCCATAACATTTACTCAAATACCAATTTAAAATTAAATATGCCGCTATAAAAACTTGTTTATGCAGTACATTAACCGCCATAAACACGAATGCGAATTGAAACCAAATACCTATTACGAAATGGTCGTGCAATATCGTCAATTCATCAATCAAACGATCACGCGTCATTAACCGAAGAGCGAAGTGTCGACGCCGCGTATCGTTTTAAACTGATCGACAAATTAGGAATGCGCGTACGGCCAATTAGTTTGCAGATTGTAGCAAAAACGTGCATGTGCACAGTCAGTGACATCGTATTCCTATTGCTATGCAGCCAGTAGTGAAATATTTATATATTTTTTAGTAATAATAACGTATTTCTCTACGTTCGAAACTCCACGCTGCGCTCCCAAACACAAATCGCCGATATATCACAAAAGGCAACCTGAAATGGAACTATGTCTATCGAATGACAAGCGACGTCCCACGTAAGCGATGGCGAGACGAACTAGACACTTTTAAGAGGAGTGGTCTAAGTCTGCACATAATAAAGATGAATGGAAGAGTTGAAGGGAGATCTTTACCCAGCAGTGAGACATCACAGTGATCGCCGATGTTGCAAAAAAGGTAACCTGAAATGCGATAAACCTAACTAAACAAACCTAAATAGCCACCAAACGAACCCCAAGAATCGCGATGGCGAGACGAATTAGAATCTGAGTTTACACAGAATAGAGATGAGTGGAAGAGTTGGAGGGAGATATTTGCTTGCGAGTGGGACATCACAGGCTATTAAATAATAATATTTTTAGTATTACCTGAACAATGTGTGTGCGTAATTGCGTTGTAGTGAAACAATGGGTTATAAACATGGAAAGGTTAGGGCAGAGATTGAGGACAGTTGGTGACTGCTAACTTAATGGGCAATAGCTATGATCTACAATTAGTTATTTAAGAATCCTTTCTGAGTCCTATAGTTATTGTTTGAAGATTGATCATTGGAAGTGAGAGTGTTGTGTCAAGATCACAACAGTTATGCGGCATAACTGCTGTGATCTGGGCATAACTTATGCCCCATGGGGTAGTTATAATATAGTTTTAGGTAGGTTATAACCTAGTAAGTTAGAACCCCAATTGATAAGTGAGTCCCTCCATCTTAGCCGTTATCAATTGTATTATGTTTAACTTGACATAATACATGATTGAAAAATTATATTTAGAAAGCTGTTGGATTTCTTGATTAAGGAAAAAGTGCATGCGTGAGATATTCCTACGAGTACATTCAAGGTTTGGATGAAAACAGTTAGTTTTAAACAAACGTTAGGAAAGACTTATGTAAAACCATTGTGTCTTTTCAAGAAAATCTTGAGTAAATAAAAGACAGTTTTGAGACAGTTCTTTTAAACAAAGATCCACCCTGGGTATCCTATCTCAAACATCTGATATATTTACCCAAGAGAGACTTGAAACGTTTGTTTTAAAATTCCAAGAATATATTCTAATATACTTGGCGAAACAAATGTAAGAACATTTTTGTTATTCGTATTTTCCTGCCAGCGAGACGTAATCTTGGAAACCTCTATGAATGTTTTGATGAAATTCGAATAAGTAATATTAGTTTCTTTCAGGGGATACATATTTACATTTTATCTTTAAGAAATCATCTCAGTATCTGCCATAATGTCCTTGTAAGCAAAGCATTCCTAAGGACATTATGGCAGATGGGTATGGCCGTCAAAAACTGTACATTTGAGAAATAGTCAGTGTCCCTCACATTTATTAATAAAAAAAATCATTTTTCTTTGTTTTATCTTAACTTGTAAAGGTGGTTCTGATTCGCGGAGTTTATGTTATAATTCATATTATATTTGATATGTTCACTTCTGTTTCCTTTTAAGCAGGTGATTAATTTTTTTAAAGAGGTTCATGTTTGTTTCCATACAAAAAGCGTGTGTCCCACTACGACATCTCGAACATTGAAGACATAAAAATACTACAAACTTTTCGAAACCTCATAACTTTTGGAGTGGTTAACGTTCTTTATAAAATTTTATATATCCTATTGAATTCTTTTTTTTAAATATCGCAATAAAACTATTTCAAAGTGAATTTTAAAAATGTGTCTCAACTTTTCATCACGATTGTTACTTCACGTATGTTATCATAATGCAAGACAAATAAACAAGATTCCAGGGCCATAATATTCTTTTTCGCTTCTGGCAACACCACACTACAGGTTAGCCAACTCCTAGATAAAACCGTAAATTACTTTTTGACAAAATGAACATTGAGTCGGTCAGCATTTTTTGTCTCGAGAATATTTTTGATTTTTAAAAGCGAATTGCAAGGTAAGAACATAACTTTATTCATATTTTAAATTTTATGTGTAGATATAGTCTATTCATTTAACAAATACGTACATCGGTGGGCCTTTCTGACTTCAAAACCCGCATGATTAACAGGTTTTAGGCTATGTCCACAGCAAATTTTCTTCACGAATGATACCATGTGTTACTATATGTGTTACGTAACATTCGTGATCTATTGTTAAGCTAAGTGTACACGCCACGTGGCGCCGCCAATCTTAAAAAAAATCAATTCTTCTATATTAAACCATTTATTTAAAATGTGGCACATAAAGATTGTTCCTCTAAATGAATATTATTTTTTAGTTAACTATAAAGTGATCTAGAAAGTGAACAGTAAGAAACGGGTTCTTCTGTTTCTTACTGTTCTAAAGTGAGATCACTTTATAAAGTGTAAATAGTTATTAAAAAATAATATTCATAAAGGGGAACAATCTTCATGTGCCACATTTTCAATAAATGGCTTTATTTAGGAGAATTGACGTTTTTAAGATTGGCGGCGCCACTTGGCTTACTATGGCCTCTTAAGGATAAACCGAATACTAAACAATTAAAATTGGTTAAAAAGTGGATATAAAATAAAACTATTGCAAAGCTTGAACCTCTCCTTTTATTCTGACAATTGCAAATCATAAATAAATAATTTCATATCATGTATTCCATGCTTTACAGAGTTCACGAGTGTTACCTTCATTCACGTATGTTACCATGTGTTACCAATTCACGAACGTTATTGTACAATTTTTGACGGCCATACCCAGATACTGATACGATTTCAAAATGTATGTAACTATATTATTTTTCACCTGATTTCAATTATGTTGCAGTTTCCAATTTGATGTTTATGACTCTATCGTTTGTCGATGATTCTGCCAATGTCAGGGTTGAGAATGACACGGTATATGGGTGCAATTGCTAGTCTATTTTGTTTGAATGTTTAATTTTCAATTAGTACCTACCCTATTATTAAATATTTAATCGTGTACACAAAAATAACTGAAATAGTACTTTAATACTTATAATGCTGTCGAGAGTACGGTTCAAAGACTTTGAAATTGTCGCGTGACCCTCTCGTGACCTTCTATACAACTGTAATGCGATATGTAAAGTACCTTTAGTTGACTGCAGATAGAGTTCATTCTAGCTAGTACAGTCAACATCACGTGGTGTGTCACAGGACTTTCACCCTACAGTTGTACAGCATAGAATAAATTGTTTATGGGTTGCGCTGTCGACTTTCCTAGACATGTTTGCATTTTAGTTCTTTGACTCTTTTATCCATTTCGTCGGTATTTTTATATTAGTTTTATAAGACATTTTACATGTTTTTTTTTGGTCGTTTGTTCTTTAAAATTACAACAGTGGATGTTTTTAATTTTTATTTTATTTTACCTCTATTTTTGTTGCCGATACTATTTATTTTTGCAAGTCCATTGAATCGACTTTGTATTGAAAACAAAATCAATTTTAGAATTAAAACTATAGTGAGCTATTACTTCAAATTATTATATGTACACGGATTAAATCACTTGTTTGGTCGAAGGCAGTGTTTGGGCCGACAGTTTTGACCGATTTCGACAGCCATTTTTAAGGTGAGCACCAACCATACAAATGAGTTTAATCTGTGTACATAATAATAATCATCATCAGCCCGTATCAGTCCACTGCTGGACGTAGGCCTCTCCCAAAGCACACCACTCAAACCTACTCTCGGCCGTCTGCATCCAGTCTCTGCCAGCCATCTCCAACTTGTCGGGGGGCGTCCCACACTACGTTTACCCGTTCGTGGCCTCCATTCGAGAACTCGTCTACCCCATCGGTTATCGGTTCTACGACAGATGTGACCAGCCCACTGCCACTTCAGTTTACTGATTCTATGAGCAATGTCAACCACTTTTGTCTTCTGGCGGATATACTCATTTCTTATTCTATCTAACAGAGAAATGCCAAGCATAGCTCTTTCCATAGCTCGCTGAGCGACTTTGAAATTGTGGGCTAGTCTCACCGTCAATGTTCACGTTTCGGCTCCGGCTCATAATAATAATAAAACAAAACCAATGTTGCGAAATCTTTCATATTCGTCTTAGACTCTTAGGGAGGTAAAGTTTATTCCAACTGGTTTGTCCGACTACTAAACGGAGGGGTGTTTTCAACGGTTGCCAGTTTGTCAAAGCTGCAATATTCACAGTCGGTCGCCTCACAAAAGACTCCCATCCAACTTGCACACAGCTGGCACACTGCACAAACGACTCTTTGAACTTCCAAACTAGTTTTTTCTCAGTCTAAAACTGTGCTAGGAATGCCTTTATGAATATTTAAATGCGTTTGTATGAATTTATTTTGTCGGTTAAACATTTTAAGATAAATATTCTTTATTGCAGAAAAGATTTACAGAAAATAAATAGTAACAACTAACAGAAGTAGTATTAACAGTAAGGCCCGCTTGCAATATAACATACACTAGTGTTAATGACTTAACCCTAGAAAAGTTCATTTTATTTAACACTTTATTGTACACAACATAACAAATAAAACTTAAAAAATATAATTTGTACAAAGGGCGCACTTATCTCTATTAAGAGATTTCTTCCAGCTGACCCATTAAGAGAAGAATGAGATAAAAACAGAGGAGGATAGGTGCACATAAAGTAAACACAAATAAAGCACGAGACAAGATAATATACTGAGTATAAATATAAAAGAAGAATATATAAAATAATAATATAATGCTTAATGAATTAATATAAATACTTATATAATTATATAATACATACAACTATACATATTAATTACATAAAATATATACTAAATATAAACTATATAGCACAGATATACGGCAATGGATAAGAGGACAGCTTAAATTATGAAAGAGAGAGGTAATGTTCTTTAACACGATTTTTGAAAACTAATATAGATTGACTCTCACGGACAGTGGAAGGGAGATCATTCCACAAGCGAACTGCATGTACAGAGAAGGAATAATTGAAGAATTGAGTTTTACGGGGAGCAGGTGGGAATTCAAGGAGTGTACTAATGTGCGACCTGGTAGAACGCTGCGATGTAGACCGTACAAACACAAACTGCTCTCGCAAATAGGAAGGAGAAGAAGGGTTCTTGAGAACTTTAAAGAGAAAACTGACTATATGCATATTCCTCCGCGCACGTATTGGAAGCCACTTTAGTTCAGTCCTGAAGTGAGAGATTCTATCATATTTACGTAGGCCAAAAATGAATCGAATGCAGAGATTCTGCAAGCGCTCCAACTTGTTGAAGAGTTCCTCAGTAGCGTCCAGCGTGCAGATATCGGCATAGTCTATGATAGGAAGGAGTAGGGATTGAGCGAGAGTGATCTTAGTCTTCAAGGGCAAAAAGTTTTGGAGACGCTTCAAGGAATGGAAGGAGAAATGAACCTTCTTGCTAATCTGGTTGACGTAAGGCCCCCAAGACAGATTTTTATCGAGAATAATACCCAGGTTTTTAGCCGAGGTACTGATGGGAATAATGACACTGTCATAGATAACAGGTGGATAGGCATTGTTATTAAACAGTAAGTTATACATATACCTGCTACCTATGACTAAGGTCTGGGATTTCGATGGATTGACCAAGAGACCATAAGACTTAGCCCACTTTAATAAGTAATTGTGTAATATTATATTATTTTAAAAGATGTGCTGCTGAGAGTTTTTTGCCACTTTTTCTCCTCAGCGTTGGCACCTTTTCCTTGCAAAGTGGTGTAAATGTAAATTCAAAAATATGTTGACGTGCAAAAATGTACACAACGTGCTTACTTGCAATAATGAAATTTGACTTTGACTTTGGAAAATGTATGTATGGAGTATTGACCGATTGACTCTAACGTATTAACTAAAAACTGAAATGAAATAAAACACATTTATTCAAGCACATGCACAAAGTTTTAACACTAACTTAGAAAGAAACAATCACATTTTGGTAGAGCGTGGTATTGAAACGGTCAGCTCAGCATAATGCTGTGGCATAGCCCACAACGCTGGTTTTCAGCTCTAACTCTAATGTATCTTTTATTGCAATCGGGCCTTACTGTATTAACCTATTTATTTTCAAAGAATATTAACTTAACTGTAAGTGAGGGCTGAGGGTTAGTATAACAATTGACTGCCTTATCGCTTTAAGCGACAACAATCAACTTCCAGACAACATCGTACTAGTTTTTGCTTTTATCACAGTAATTAAATGCAATAACTACGTCTCTCTATAAAGGTGTTATATGGGATGCATCAAGAGAAACATGAATAAAGCCCTTTGAGGTCGGAATTGAACCAGCAACCTCTCCGGTGTCTGTACTCGCAACTGAACTACCAACCCCTAATAGTTACCTAAATTCAGTAGTAGTACTAAACCGATCGATTAAAAACCATTTCACAGTAAATCATAATTTAACTGCAAAGTTAAACCCTAACTATGTCAGGGTTACTTATGGTGGATAGCGTGATTGATTTATTCGTGTCTTTAATTGCCTTTTGTCGCAATTATATTGTACGTTTGTGTGATAAGTTGGTAATTATTTCTGTTTATTCGTTACTTATGGAGTTAAAGCAATTCATTGATTTAACTCTTCCATAAATACTCATTTCATCATCATCAGTCTTTTTTATGTCCCCGCTGCTCAGGCACAGACCTTTCCTTACATCGGAGGAGCTCGTTTATTTATTTATGGTGCCTCTAACCTGTGATATTGATCTCGTGGGCACAAGACTTGACAATTTCTCCATTTTTAGTTTTGTTATTGTAAGATCTCTAAATAAGTACACAACATTTTGTCATACAATTTCACTCCACATTATAACTACGCAATGAACTCATTTCTGTGGCATTTGTACTACTATCATTATTCTTCCATAATCAACCAACATCCACTGCCATACCTACATCACTGCGAGTTGTACCAACACCTACATAATCACGTAATTTTCCTACTTATGTTTAAAAGAAACCTCTAAAGCACTAGTAAAGTTAATTTCTCAAACGGTGAAACGTGTAATTTAGTGGAATTGACACAAATTACAGTTGTCCAACAAACAAATTGCCGACATAACCCTTAGCATGAATGATGATTTGTGTAAATCGTATGTTCCCAAAGTGAGCGGTACGGTACCCTCAACCAATTGCCGCTGAAGATGCTGATGGGAGTGTAGTGGGCTCAGAGATAATTTGAGGGTCAGTGGATGATCGTGCGATGGACATTTTGAGGAATGGTTCTAATGTCTGTCAGCCGTTGACGTCTGTCCAGGACATGTTAGGACTATTTCCCGAATCTCAATTCCCAATACATCCATTTCCATCCGTCCATTTACCCCCAAATTGCCTTCGAACGCACTGCCGTTGCCGTCTCTCCTGGCAATTACGGTAGGATCTAACCCCCCGGAAGGTCGGTGAAATCGTCAGGAGGGTCCATCTCTCCTCGCACATACCAGATAATCTATCAGGGTATGTTTTTACGATTCTACTAGAAGACTAGTCTTTAAATTGCCGCTGTTGGTCAGGAATCTAGTGGGTGGATAATACGTGTTCTTTTAGAAATGTAATAGATCCTAATAGAATCTCTGGCTAATACGCAATTGAATATTGCCGGTACACTCGCGTATCGTATCGGAACCGTGTCACATCACTCACGGGTCGTTATGTAACGCATATCTGGGACACCCAACCTCGCCACCTGCGGTATCTCAGCTCGTACTGATATTATGTGAACGTTATTTTTTATTCGCGTTCCACATACCTCTGTAAACTGTGGTATTAACTAGAGTTACACGTATTATTTGTCGTTTTTGTATGCTGTTGTTATGTTTTATTGTACAATGAGATACGTCTTTAAGAAGGTATACTCTGAGCATCATTAAGAGCAATAGAGATTTTACCCAGCATAAGTTATCAGTTATCACATACATCAAAACTATATCTACCATTATAAGAACTTTTTAAATCAATCAAGTCTTTTAATGAGATAATTTCAACCTTAACATGACCTTTGGATACTTGTGCAGAGACTAATATTTAATGTACTTTCTATATCTTTCTATGGTTTGACCCCGAAACCTTGAAGACCCTATTCACAAATTCGTTAAACTGGTTTTCTGAGGTTCCACTCACAAAATTAGACGGCAATATATTACCTGTGTTTTTATTAATAAATAATTTAATCGTTGAATTATACGATAAGATAAGAATTATCTGGGCCTTAACCCAATAATTATATTCAATTTTATCAGTCGTGAATGCAATATCAATTCACTTTTAAGTGGGTCAGTAGCATTGATGGAATGTTTTCGTACGTATATTCAGAAATCTTTCTACGAGAGCTTATGAGTTAACTCTCCTTCTGCTCACTGGATGGGGATTGATTTCTCAAATGCATTTGATAATGTGTATCACGTAATTTCGCGCTGTATTGGTAAATCTCAATTTATTTTCTCCTACTTTTGACTGGTTTTCGTTACCTCGGTCGCCAGTAAGTGTAGTGTATCTAACGGAATTGTCATTGGACTCTTCCGGACTAAATGAGACCGACTACAGGAGTCCCTCAGGGTGGACTGTTGTGTCTTTTAATTATTTGACGATTTGTTAGTGTAATCACTGGCGATCTAAACTACTCGTATCAACTCCACTATTACAAGATTACAAAGTAATTCCGTCACTCAACAATGTATATTTACCGAATACCTTATACTCAATATAAATAATTATTCGTTTTTGAGTAAAATAATATTCCTTCGAAATCCTAACTTAATATTTGTAGGATTAGTAGACAACCCATCGACTCGTGCGCACAGCGGTGTTCCCATGACATTGTAACGATAGCACAGTTTTCCTCGCCGGTAATCGTCGCCCGCGGCTTTCTTTCGCCGCATTCATTCTCTAACGCTGCGGTTTCGCGGGTTTCATACTCACTGAGGGGTATTTCAATGAAATTACTTGCAAATTGGAGACGTTATCATTCGTAATATTGTTCCTGCGTTTGATAGGAAATCATCAGATCATTTTGACAACGCACATTCTGTTCCCTAGAATACTGGTTTCTAATCTGAACTAAATCTATACATACAGCGTGATGCGTCCAAACAAATGTGAATAGATCTCTTCAAGGTTGGTAAGGAACCAACAACCCGTTCGGTGCTACTGGTGTCACTAGGCGACGATGGCTATACGAGCTAGTATGACCCCTTTTCTCATGAAGCCATCGTATAGCTTAGGTATTAGCAATCTTTATTATTTAGGGGGCATTGCAGCTCCATTTGTCCCGAGAAGACATGATATGATCTTCTTATGACCTTACTCAAATATCTGGAGCTCAATCCCTAATGTTAAAGACAGTAATTCCCGTTTCACCTTGATAATACAGTCTGTCTTGGTGGATATATATTTCGCCGGCGAAACTTAGTAGATTTGCGCGAGTAGTCATTCAATCAATGTCGCCGCGACAAATCCTGTTTGCGACGGGGCTCCCGTACCGGCGGCGGGTAAACATTCGGCCTAACCAAATATTTGCGCAGATGTTCCCCGCTCTTGATAGTTGGCGAATTTTGTCGACGTTTTTATGGTCCTTGAAGATTATTACCGCCTACACACAAGTAACTAATGGCAAAGTATTGTTATGAATTATTGAGAATGTTTTAAGATGATTGATTTCCGATATAGCCATTTGTTACCATGGAACAAATGGATATATCGGACGCACGCACGACAATAAAAATAACGAGAGAGAATGATTACTGTCCTAATACTGCCCTGTTAGGTCCTGTCGAATGTAGTTTAACTTAGAAAACAAATCACACAGAGAAGCTACCACTATCATGCCACAGTGCAAGTGTGTAATCTGCAATCAATTGAGCGCCCAGCCGTGGCTCGTAGAGATTAGCTTATAAACTCGATTATCCGACGCCATCTGACGAGTTTAGTTGAACGGATTACGAGCGGCGAGGCGAGCGCTGATTGGTAAACAAGTTATAATTGAGAGTGTCTTGCAAAGGCAAGTTCTACTGTCTTCAAGCCTTCAAAGACTCGTGTTTTCTTTAATATTCTGGGTGCCCAAATACTCCGGCGGTTAGTCACGCTGACCTAAATATGTCGATCGAAATAATTGATTTGTACCTGCCTGCCCCAAGGGGAGAATAACTTTCGGGTATGTGTGTAGATATCGCTCCCCGTTTGTCGCCTTCTCGGTTTCGTTGTATGCTGTATCGATAAATTCGTCATGATCATGGGAATGTCTTAACATACCTACTTAAAGTACTTTAATTATGAAATAAATAAAAAAAACATATGAAAGAATAAAGTGAAGCTTGAATTTCCCGCTTTGTTAGTAAGTTTTTTTATATAATTCCTGATATATTTTTTCCCGAGACGAGATCTTTAAAAATTATAGGAACTTTTTTACTTTGCTAAACCGGGATTTCGATGTGATTAAATTGTATGCGTAGGAAGTTATGATGTAAGGAAACCATGAAACATGAAGATAGCTACAGCCTTATTAAACAGCGAACTTGACCACCATGTTTAATTAGCGTATCATAACATACACCTAAATGCTATATTCGCAACAACAGTGGCGCTAGAGTGTCGACACAGCGTCTCACATTGACCTAGAAAACGGTAGGGAAGTCGGAAATTGAATGTCAGCGCGTCTCTCTACGGGGAAACAGACGGGTGACGTCACATGAGTGTTTTGATGTTGGCTCGCGTAAATGGAAACTTTGACGTAAATTCTGGAAATGAACTTCCAATGGTCATGACGTGTGGTCTACTGCAAACCGTAGAGAGTGCATGAAGAGGTTGATGGATATGGACGAAGCGAAAGTTGTGTACCAGGATTGCATCATGTGGAAGTACATCGTCTAAAATTGGCGTGAGTTTTATGTAAGTTCATGACCAGGGATCATGTTCTGTAAGCGAAGACATCCTTACAACCTTGCCTTCAATGCGTAGCAAAAATGACCATTAATGAGTTTACTCATAGATTGTCATTATTGCAACGTTGAATTCAAGGTTGTGAGGATATTTGCGTCTACAGAATAGTACTCTAGGTGGTTGTAATATCATCGAAATATCGGTAGCTTGTTTTATCCTGATATAATACGATGTAGATCACATAATCTAGTCACGTCACAACAGGAGGTGGCCGAGTGGTCCGAAGGGCACACTTTTGTTGCCCGATTGAATTTGAGCGGCCAACGTGCAAAGTGGCTGTGGATACCTATATCCGTTCTGTAGGGCTGCTGCATCAGTGTAGATTTTATTAGCTGCTGGCATTCCTACTAGAATTTTTAATAAAATGGATCAAGAGAAACGTGAATAGTGGTCTCCATGGCAGCTCTGTACCGACAAGGGTATTTTGGCATGTGACAAAAAACGGAATTAAAGCCGCCATCTCTTAAAACGTCACCTTTCGTTGCAAACAGCGCCCCTCTATCAATGTCATCCACGTGCCAAAATATTTTAGTCGCACTATGCACACCGCAATGTCTCCAGAGTTGCAAGTATCTCTAGGCTACTATGACCACTTACTTTGACTTACCGTCAAATGGGAATCTCCCCTATCTCCTCTTGGTAAGGGTGGGATGCGACAACCCTATACGTAATCGCTGAGTCGGCGCAATGATAGATGAGGCTTCAGCCGGGCCGACACCGCTGTTCACAATTTCACACGCGTCGACACGTCCGTTGAATACTAGGTATCCTGTCTCATACATACCACGTTATCCATCCGTTGCTTTAAAAGAGAATAGCTTTATTTAATTAAAAATAAATTAGAAATAGGTGGTTACATGAATCTAGTATTGCATGTTAGCTACGGTTAACTATGTCTGACAGCGGTTTATCTCGGATAAGTACAACATTTTCCTATAGTGTTTTTAAATACATTATGATACGCCACGCGGTTCACATTCTGGGCAAAAGCTTACCCATGATACTAGGCGACATCCCACATATTTTCAAAGCATTACAATAGGTATGGACAACAGCAGATCAATGGTAACGCTTGCAGTACGATTTTAAATCTTACGACGCAGATAATAAGAAAGATCCAAAGTGTTACACTTGATCTGCTTTGATGTGTACCTTGCATTCGCAGACCACTTACCCCATAGACCTGTAACAGGCCCGTGTCTGCCGGCACATGAGCGCAATATTGCTTCGCGACACGTGTGACCTAGAGATATTATCGACATGGACGCATCTCTTTAATACGGCACCCCTGTCCCCCGCTTCGTCTCTATGTGCTCATCGTTGACATAATTTTTCGCTTGCAAATTTGTACCGATTTCATGTCTATTGCGTAAGTGTCATTATAAGGGTCTGGAAGAACCAATGTCCTTGGGAGTAAAAACAAGGTTCTTTGAAGTAGCAGTGAAGCTTGGGCTTCTACCAAGAATTCACCAACACTCAATCAAACCCACAATAATTAATGCATACTTTTCTTTCATCCTTCTTTCGGACCACAGAGAGTTATGATGGTAAGCGTATCGTGTGGTTTGAATTTGTGATGTCCATTATCTTTAGCTAGAAAGTTTTTTATTTGTATGCTCACGTGTTAAATATATGTGTTATTGCCGTCTACATCAAACATTTGATTATCACTTTTTAAACTTACACGGTTTGTATACATATTAATTAGATAAAAACGGGAATTACCGTGTTAAACATTCATTTATTGATATCTCGATATTTCAACAGCATTGGAGCCATTATGGTTACGAGTAGACGGTCAGTCAGACATCAATAAATGAATGTTTAACACGGTAACTCCAGTTTTTATCTAATTAATAACATTTGATTGATCATTTTTGTTAAAACAAAGTTCAAAAAAGGTTTAAAAACAATATTTTGTTAATTATTTTCTTATTGTGTATAATCATCATCAACGTTAGACGTAGACTTCTGAAGGGGCCAGAATCGTAACATACTGGTCTCATTCCATATGAGACCACATCGTATCCGTAACATATGAAAATAAATTGGATTAATTTAATTAAATGCAAGTGGAATGCACTTTACACGAATTAAAATACCTGGGATTTCCGCACAAGTTGGCTACGTGTTAATTTATACGCATCAAGGGGTAATTACATAGATGTTGGGTAAATTAGCTCATTTCCATGTACAGACGCCAGCTCATAGCAGTCTATGCCGTATTACCGTTACATAGAGATCACAAATTACACTTACTGTGCTATCGACTGTACATTACGTGGCTTGCCAACATTACCCCATTAGCGGTAGACGTCGGGGTTGCCATTACCTGTCCCGCTCTGACGCCGGCGGATACTGTAATTGCATCTCTGTCGGCCCTCCTTCCCTTTGCTGCAGTTGAAATTGCAGAGCTGGAGGCAAGATTTAATATTTTCCAGTTCCTGTGTTTTATGCTGTCCTGGTATTTAAAATTTGCAGCTCTACTTTTATTAGACAAACTTCGTTGCACAAAATTACTCGTAACAAGTTGTAGCTTTAAGCAATCATAAACTTATAATGCCTTATCTCTGAGAGCGATATACTCCAAAGAACTTTCGGGTAGAGATTCTTGAATCTATTAAGAGTCAGTTTCTGGAATTCTTTTTGTAAAAATATGTTATTATTTCCATATGAAATGTATGTGTATTTCATATTGAGTTTACTTTTTTCCTTCATGGAAAAATACTACAAAGCGAAAGTCGAAGTGGAGACTTTTACATGAACGAACTTTCCTTATGCTTACTTACTTTTGAACGAAACCTGTGTCGAATGAAATGCTACTTTGTAAAGATAGGAAGAAGATAAAATTAAGTTTTCAACTCGGCTCGTGTATTCAGTTCTCATAAAGAAAACTAAGTGATTAGACGCGAAACTTTTGCAGACGAGCAATTGAAAAAGTTCGCTAGCCTGTGTCCGACATGCGATAGAAAACTTGTAAACTTGGACTTCCAATGAACTAGCGAATAATGGACGTACTGTATTTTATGCGGGGCTCGTAGTTCAGTTGAAACGTTGAAAACGATCGTACAAATTAAGCAACGTTGGGCGAGGTCAGTATCTGGATGGGTGAGCGCTAGGGATATTTCATCTGAGCCCCTTTGTGCCTCGGAACGTTAAGCAGTTGGTCCCGGTTGTTGTCATTCGGCAGCAGTCGTTAGGCCACGTCAGAGGCCTACGGCCGGTCTGAATAACTCCCGACAATAGGTTTGGTTCTAAACTACACGAGATAACAAAAAATAAGGCTCACTATAGATTTGATTCTAAACTACATTGAAATAATTTTTTAAACCTATAAATCGCTGCTGGGCAAAGGTCTCCCCCCTCCTCTTCCATCCATCCTTGTCCTGAGCCTCTTCCATCCACCCATCCCTGTATCTAACGACATCGTCTCTCCACCTACGCCGAGGTCTGCCCCGACGCCGGCGACCGTCCAATGGCACCCATTCTGTGACAGTCCGGGAATATTTTATGATTTCTTTATTATCCTATTATACTTATAATGGAAGCACCATTAGATCCACATTCCTAACTAAATAGGCCCATGTTAGATATCATAGGAATGTAGGTTTTCCCTTAAAAGTTCATGAAGCAATCACGACGTTTGATTTAATCGACTTTGCTAAAACCTACACACGTGTTATGCGTAGGCTAATTTCCATTCCGTTTTGCAGTTTCCTTCACACTGTTCGATTAGAATTGTAAATTACTCGTATTTACATGCTATTAATAAATATTATGTTGGGTGTATCTAGTTTATCGTTGTTGTTTGTAGCTGTGATACCAACTAATATCTTTACCCTTTGTTACGTAATAAGCAGCTAAATGTCGTTCCGATTCGCTTTCTGTGTGTCATTGTCATCTTAGCCCCTCCTTATTACCCTCGGAAAGCACATTCAGCAGTCGGGCGGTCACCTGACAATTATTTTGGTAACTAAACCTCATGAGAAAAAGAATATCCTACAAGTGCCTAGATCATGCAATAAACAAGTACCTATTTATTTTCGACATTAATAAGATAAATATTCCTTATTGTTAAAGAAGTTGACATCGAAGATTAAGATCAGAATTCACGGTCTTCTTTCAACCTTTGTGTATAATCCACCACCACCATAACACTGTCCTGCCTGTCACCCAGTGTTACCGTTAGGAAAAAATATTCCTCACCTTCACACCTGACAGGACAGTTAAAGTTAGGCAGTCGTGGTATAATCAGCGCATGAATAGGTAGCTTGAGATGCAGTATTAAATATAATTTATATCTATTTATGGAATGGAACCCCAATCAACGCGAAAAGACCACGTGGCCGCCCCAGCACAAGATGGCGAGACGAACTTGACGTTTTTAAGAGAGTGTGGTCTGAGTCTGCGCAGAATAGGAAGGGTTGCAGCAGGCAGCAGTGTGACATTACAGGCTATTAAATAACAATAATTATCTCTATTACAGGTGAAGAAAATGGCGGAACGAGTATCGAAATGTCGCGAGGATGTGTCAAAGAGCAGAGAGAAGTACCAAGCGGCGTTGGCCGAGATAACTGCCTACAACCCTCGCTACATCGACGACATGTCCGGTGTATTCGACCGGTGCCAGCAGATGGAGGCGCAGAGGCTCACGTTCTTCAAAGATGTGCTCTTCAGCTTCCATAAGTGTCTCAATATCAGTCAGGAACCTACGTAAGTAGATCGTGTTGTTATTCATTTATTACCATTTTACTCTTATTTAATATATTTATACATTTCAAAAAACAAATCCTATATCAAATCCTGGGATCCTAACCTCCAGCAGCTTGGATGCGTATGCATCCCGCAGCCGGAGATTAGGATCCCAGAGAAAGGAACCTTCTCACAATGCGTGCCGTGTCCAGAAGCACTGCCTTCTGCATCCGGCTCTTTACCTAACTGTCTAGCGAGAGCCTCTTAAGGTGTTGGTCGAGACTCTTCGCTATTAAACCGTTATAATATCGAATGGTCGAGACTATTCGCTATTAAAACTATCGGAACAAATGTAGTTGAGTCCACGTCCCACGTGGCGGTAATCTCGTGAGCCAAGTCTAAGTAAATTACCTTTTCCTTTCACGAGATTTTTATTAATGAACTCGGGAATTTATGTCTTTTGCAAAGTTGCAGTCTTCATTTCTTAATCCAGCGGAGTTGCCTGAAGCGGCGGCAACCCTGGAGCTCAGCAGTCCACGTTCACTCCTGAGCTATGTAGCATGGCATGCATGCATTTCCATACAACTATATTCCATGGGGCACTTTATTCACATTACAATTTAGCCTCAATACAGTAAGGTATCATAGACAGTTTTGAGCACAAACTTACTTACTCAAATTCAGTTCACACTTAAAACTCTCTACGAATATCGTCCTTAAAGTCTTATTTATAGTATTTATAAATAAATATACATTAATATTTTTATTTTTCGTAAAGTTATTTCTGTACCGTATAATTTACATAATATCATATTATGTAGGCCAGTGTCAGGCACGGGTCAATGAAAGAGGCTTTGCCTAATTAAAATACAGCACAAACAATGTTTAAAATGCGTATTATTGTGAAATTTCCAGGCTACCACAGATATACGAAGAATTCCATCATACGATAAACAACGCGGACCATCAGAAGGACCTCAAGTGGTGGGACAACAACCATGGCATCAACATGGCCATGGCGTGGCCACAATTCGAGGTAACTTCGCTCACTCTCTCTAGTGCTATGCTCCCTCTATGCCATAGACGTGATAGACGACACATAGGGTAATCCTACGTTATCTATCTGTTATAGTCAAAGGCAATGTGCAGTCACTCCGCGGATTGACTAGTCTGTCCTAGGCTTGACCAACGCCTTTGGTTAAACTCCGAAATAGATTATAGTTTCGACCCAATGACTGGTGGATTTTAGAAGCCTTCGGAGCGGATCCGACATGTTAATTTATCTCGCTGCGGAATACCTAGCCTTCGTTAGATATTTCTTTATAACAATCCATATAACAAATTTCGGGGTTTGACCATTGATCTCCTATAAACAATTTATAGATCAATGGGTTTGACCGAAAGCGTTGGTCAAACTTAGGATAGACTAGTCAATCCGCCAAGGGACTGCACCTCGGCCGTTGACTATAACATATCAACAAATCAAACGCCTAGATTCATAGACAGGTCTGAGCTCGACCTCAGCGGGAGGTCGCTCTTATACGGCCTCTACACTCGCAGCGCGAAAGCCGCGAAACGCGACTGTGGATGGATATCGCGGCTCCTATTTCGCGGCTTTCGCGGGCTTTTTCTGCGCGAGTGAAGAGCGTCCATTACAACTGTCAAGCGTCCATGGAATTTGACATTTGTAAGAGCGAGCTCACACTAAACGTGCGCTCAAAACTGTGTATGAATCTAGACGGTTGACGGAGTAGTCAATAGTTTCAATTGTGAGTGATAATTGGTAATAGTTCAGGAAGGTTAGCTTAACTATTTTTTATTACCGTTCAAGTCTTGACAAAGTCAAATTTTTGCCGATAAATAGAACAAAAATAAAAATTAAACAAATTGTGGATGAGGCAAAGGTTGTGTGCCAGGATCGCAGCAGATGGAAGTCCATCGTCTCTGCCTACCCTATGTGAATTTATAAATAGAACAAAAAAGTCGTTGGCGCAGACTTTGACAGGACTTAAGCGAAAAATCTTTGATACTCTCCGATAGCGTATGATTATATTCTATGTGGTCGTCGATCTATCTTTCCACCGCTCTGCGACGCATAATTACTATTTAAATTATCTATGCATTGCAACTCTTGAATGCTTCTATTTAGTGAAACTAAACTATTAGGTAGGTTAGTTTCGTATTTAGGCGTAGAAAAATCTAAGCATGTCCCAATTAGAAATAATTGGTATCGATTCTGGATTCTCATCTACATGTCTTGCAATACTGTCCTGCCATCTCTTTCTTTTACTAATTGTGTGAAAGATATAGCAGCTACTTTTATTTGCGTCAAATGTCGAGTAAAAAGTGTAAACCAGAATCGGTAATCAATGTCTTCTTATTCTATCCAAATTGGCTTTAATTTTCGGTTTGTTTTAAATTCTTAAACCACTAATTTTAATTCGTAGCAGTTGTTTTAACATTAGTTGGAAAGTAGACGCATCTTAAGGTTGAATGAAGTAGAATACTTTTTTTAAGGAATATATTTTTCATAGTACACCTGAAAACTTAATAGATATTGATTACATATTAAAAGTTACTGAACTATTTAATTATAGTTCAGAGAATCCTTTTTGGGATCCCCTTAGTAGTTTCTCTTAAAGACCCTAATTCAAATTTCAGTATAATAAATGTAATCTGAAATTTATTATTTAATAGATAATGCAAAACATGACAAGTAAAGATGAGACGTGCGAAGAGATTTTTGGTATGAATTGCGAGCTAGCTAGAACTGAATTAAACTCAGCTGTTACATTAGCTTATCCAACGAGTATTTATAATATCTGAAGTTCCTAGACTCTTTGCGAAGTGGTCATATTTGCCATTTAGCTACAACATAGCCGTTACCAGTTAAGCCTTGTTCAAACTTGCGATGTTTCGCAACGACCCTCGCATACCGAGCCGGCTTTGCGCCTTAGTGTTAATTAGTAAATAAGTGATAAAATTTCCAAATAGGACAGTAGTAGTTGATTTTATACGGTTATGAAATATATATAGCCTTTGTTTATTAAATGATTGTGTTGGAAAAGTAAACACTGTGTAAATAATGGTACACAAGTGACTACATAAGATCCATGTTACTAATTTATTACAATATTAGATAAATAATAACAAAAGCTATTGAAGTTTATGTTGTACTTTTGCAAAGATGTAAGTACTTATTACCTACTTACTCGGCAATCCAAAGTGGAAGGCCTCCGACACCAAAGAGCGCTACGGCGGCTTGTTTTGTCTTATAAGTACTTATTAGATATTATAAAAATAACGAAATGATTCTTGACAATGTACATTTACAAAAGGACGAACCGAGGACGGAAACGCCCGAGTCCGTTCATTACAAATACCTCCCTGCGGGCGCCTCGGCCGCGCTCGCGCGAATGTTCGCGAGCGCTCGCCGGCCGCGCTCCGGTGAGCGCTGGTCTGACCTGGGCCGGCGCCTGCGCCTCTCGCTGCCCACCTTCTGCTACGGAGGGGATGAGAGCTCGAGCAAAGTTGCGCCCGCGCCCTCCGTCACCATTAGCGACTATGGGAGTAGCCGTTGCTATAGCAACTCGTTTATGGTACGCTGTCACGGTGCTGAAGTGTTTTAGGAGAGGTTTTAGTGTCATGCGGGTTTTAGGTCGAGGTTAAGATACAATTTTAACGCGATCTTAATGCTCGCTCTCACAACTACTAAAATGCTATGAGATTGGACAGTTGGAAGAATGATGGCGCTCAAAATTGTATTTAAAACTCGGCTTTAGTACAAATTCCGCATCTGGGCTGTCGCTGAAGTACTGTAATACCGTCTCAGAAAGTATATTGTAGTTTTTGAGGGATATAAACCACTGTCTCGAGTGGTGGGGCTGTACAGTTGTATATCAGACATTTGCTCGAGAGCCGTGGCCGCGAGTAGACGTGTTGTAACAGCTTACACGTATGTTGGCGAGCCAGTCACAAGGTTTTAGTTCTATATAGATCACGTCTGCTACAGATATCATATCTTTTTTGATTTTGTAACGCATTTGTTATTATTGTACCTCATCTCATCAGAAAAGGTTGCTAAAATATTAGATAGGGATTTTTTTTATTGTGAGCCGACATCCCCGATGCGGAATGCGGACCAAATTACGCGTGACGCTGAAAACTCACTAAATACTGGTAAGTGTTGACATCTAGAAAAAGAGAAATATTTACACGAATCAATTTCTTTAGTCAATATTTTTCTTTTATTTAGATAATGCACATGTCCAGTACTCAATAACTTTTTGGTGTATGGTCTTTCAATATTGAACGAATACGAATGAAAATAGCACACCCAATTAGGTATTTCGAGTTAAATACCAAAACAATGCAAAGATTTTCGCACTTTGGGTTGAAATGGTAACACAGATTCACCGTGATGGTGGATATTTGATCATTTAGATGTCACAGTATATTAACGACAGTAAAGAAACTTAGTAGTAATGTGTATCACGTGGCGAAATCACACATTCATAAAACGAATTGACTTGCGTGTGTGCGAATTCGCTATGTGGCAGGCTTGGTACTGAGTTTCGCTATTGTTATTTGTGTACAGTCCTGCACTTTTATTTAGGACCCATTCATAAGTTTTAATTAAAGACGCACTTGCTATAAGGTCTAAATCAGTTCTTATAAATATTATTATTGCTGTATTGGCCGACAAATTCAACTTTTTTGTATATAAATCGCATGTGTTTGCAAGTATATCACATAGACTTTATCTTGAAATTCTAATAAGAACATGAGTCAGCGTTATTGAGGATAATTTCAATAATATTGACATTCTTAGTAATTATAAAAAATACAAACAGTCTTAGAGCTAAATGGAGATCTGTCATTAAACTACTTGTGTCAGAATAAAATCTTTTACATTAGTCTTATCGCTCTTACCGTTTGCTTTACAACATTCGACGGTAGATGGGTCCAAATTAAAGTTCACGACTGTACCTAGCCACCATAGCACCGGTCATAAAGGTGCACCCTCACTCTCATCCCCTCACCAAGCGGGTCGTAGGCTAATTTAGATGAAAGCGAATACGCGGCTTTAGGGATGTTGCATAGGACGCACCTGCCAAATAAATTACCACATGTTTTTGTTTACTTTTCTCAACCCTAGGGCTCAAGTTCAATATACGATTCATAAGAGCCGTTGGCTTTGTTATTGAGCTAAATGTGATGCTCCCACTTCACTTGGCTATTCGTATTCGCTATTGGGTGTTAGTCGTATTTGTAAAATACTTGACGTACATACAAATAAGACGAATATTTTGTCAAGCATACCAACCACACATGGCAATTATGACAAATACGAATAGCCGAGTGAAGTGCCACCATTATATTTTTAGGGTAGGTTAATTTGTAATATCTTAACTGAACAGTTTTTATTTAAAAAATAAAATTGTCTACGTCTCAACAAATAGATCAGCTGAGTGTAACTATCCGTCCTTTTTTTTAAAATTCGCAGTGTAATCTTCGATTTATTTCATTGCCTACACGATCGAACTATATACCATAGTTAGTTTAGTTAGAGTTTGTGTATGCTGCAACCTAGCACCGTCTATTACTATCTCTAATAACCTTAGATTAAAAATACTATAGTCACTGAAAATTGTACTTAATCTTAAAGTGGGTGAGAGTTCTACGACTCCACGAAGGTGTGAGTTTTGTGCATTTCCCCCGCGCTGTCGTCTCAGTGACCCTAGCTCGCTGAAATAGCAGGGTTGCCGGCTGACAGCTCCACTGTTGCAGGCTTTCCGACACTGATATGCTTGTATCCGGCCTCATACCCATTTCCGCTCGGGTTTCTTGTACTCAATAAAACATCGAGTAATCTAGGGAGTAAACGTCACGAAGCATTACTCCTAATTCAAAATGTAACAAAGATTAAATAAATAAATGAATGTGGGGAAAATTTTTACGTTTCTTAATTTTTTTTTAATTTTGCCACTTTTTCCCGTCAGCGTTGGCACCTTTTTCTTACAGAGTATTGTAAATTCAAAAAAAATATATGTTGACGTGCCAAAATGTACCCAATTTACTTGATAAACGATATATTAGAGGGAAATGCATTCTCAGATAATTTGGTGTCGTTTTTATTGTGCAATTTCCAGCGGATTTACCGATTATCTATACTATTTTTAATCTAAGTATTACCCCTAATAGCATGGTAACTCTTCCCCTTTACTTTTCTCAGTGAATCACCACGCAGTGCCTTCGTGAGCAAAACGCTTCATATTTTACCATTTAAATGTCACAGTCACAGGCTTTGAATGGACGTGTTTTTTGTCTAATTGTTTTTTTTATTACATTTTTTGAGTTCGCCACCACGCATGCGCCGAGATGTTGGGATGTTTTAGAAGATTATAGACAATTATTTATTTCTATTCTTATTTGACTACAAGACAGTATGTTTTATGGCCGAGATTTTTGTTCCTTTTCTCTTATGAAATCCTCTATTTCTGCTTATGAAACAACAAGTCGTAGGGTATTTATCAACCCTTTTGTCCTATCTTGTTACAACACCCTTATACAGTTAAACACTCGAGTCATCAAGTATTCGTAGAGCAATGGGTTATTACGATATTGCTCTACGTAGTCCCGTCGTATCTCCCCAGTAGGGCATTTTGAGATTGCCCCAAGTAGTCCTATTGTGTCTGCCCAATGGGGCATTTTGATATTGCCCCAAGTAGTCCCATCGCATCTCAGCAATGAGTCATTATGATATTGCCCTATAGTCCTACCGTACCGTACCGTATATACGTACCGTATATATGTACCGTATATACGTACCGTATATACTCCTCATTGTGGCATTTTGATATTGTTCCATGTAGTAGCATCCTATCTCCCCAATGTGGCATTTTGATATTGCCCCACGTAGTCCCATCGTATCTCCTTATTGTGACATTTCGAGATTGCCCCCCGTAGTCCTATCATATCTCCCAAATGGGGCATTTTGATATTGCCCCACATAGTCCTAACGTCTCGGCGCATGCGTTCGCCCGCTTGACCGGTGTGTCGGTACAGGAGTACACGGAGGAATTCCGGGACATCGCCAAGGGCAAGTCCAAGGAGAGCCTGCCCACCGCGCCCATCACACTCCTCAACCAGCGGCCAGTCAGCGAAGACGTACGTACACACCTCTGCCATAAGTTTACGGCTCAGTTTACGGTGGTCGAGGTCAGGACCTGGATGGATGACCGCTAGTGACATTTTCATCTGAACCCCTCCGTGCCTCGGAAAGCACGTTAAGCAGTTGGTCCCGGTTGCTGTCGCTCGGCAGCAATTACTCTGACAAATAGGTTTGGTCACTAAATCACACGAGGAAAGAAAAAAGTTTACGGTGCGACACTCGCTAGCGACTGCGTAAATTATTTGGATGCAAATTTGCTCCCAAGCGAAAGAACTAAATAGTTTTTACGTACTCGCCAACGAGCAAGCTAAAACTCATGGTAGGTTTATTTAGTGCTATTACCGTTCTCAAGATAATTAAATGATATCGTGAAATGACGTATGTAACAGCGATAATACTGGTAATGCGCCGTCTCTGTTCAACATGCCATCTCATAATGTCATTAGATCATTTTTGAGAACTGTAATATAGCTGTACCCGTACCTTCATTCAACGGTTTAATTTACTTTACTATCACGTCTGCGTCATATAAAAATCATATGGAATGTTGAATGGCGACTCTGACGGGCAAAAGGAGAACCTCTTTCCATACATTCTTCTCTGTCTGTGACACAGATGCGATAGTAAAGTAATACGGCTCGATGGAACCATGGGTACAGTTTTCCGTGCCAAGTTCTAGAATACTCTAGTACGCCTCAATGATATCATGGTACTGGAATTGGGGCAAATTATGTTCACGTCAGGTGATCAGAATATTTAGTGACTACTTACGGAAAGCTAAGGTCAGGTAAGTAAAGCTTAGCAGAACATTGGTAAGTGACGAGAGGTATATAAGCTACTTGAAGACGACATTGCCTTCATCGACTACAATAAGAGGTATATTAAGTAATTGAAACATGTTTCCCATTTAAAAATAGAGCAGACGCCATTAATATATCAAAAAAACTAACCATGAGTGGTTATATGCTTCTAATATTGAAGTCCACCTATACAGGATGAAATTAAAGTAATTGGCATTTGTGTAATGTATTTACTTGATTAATATTAAAGTAAAATGAAAGGATAATAATAAATTTAAAAAAAATGCGGTCAGAGACGACCTACTAATGAGTGTTTTTCAATGTTTTGAGACCCGGAATTTAGAGACCTTTACTTATTTTGTTTTTGTATTTAATATTTTAGCGTGTTACACTGTTAATTGCCAATTATTACAATTTCACACTGATCAGAAGCCAGAATGTGGTCTTCATAGTCGGATATACCCATGGTGCCTGCTCTAAAAGGGGTATTCCCCCTAGTTCATACATGAAATGGGGGCTAAACACATTTGTACTATGATACGAACATTTGTTTGTTTTTTACTATGTGGGATTCATGGTCCAGGAATTCATAAGCTATGTGCGAGAGAGCGATAACGATATGTCGTCGTCGCTTTCTCTCGCACTCTGTCGCCAAGGCGCGGTACAACGCGTGCGGTCAGACTATAGTATGCAATGCTTAGAATCGTACAAACTGTTAGGCCCTGCTGCGATTCAAATGAGAATGAAACTTATTAGTATCAGCATGAAAGTCGGAAATATTTCTCTAAAGTATCAATAGTTCTTCTGGGGTATGTAGTTTAAATAAACATGGTATGTATGGACTCCGGTCATTCTCATTTCAATCTATATTTTAAATGTGCTTTAATCATATATTTTGAGTCCCTTATTTTTTTAACATTATTTTTTTATATATCGATGTTGCATGATGGATGTTGCTTATCGAATTGCATTCGCATGTCTAATCAATGTTAATGCGTAGGTATTTTATGATAGAATATCTATACAATCCCCTAAAGATATATAAGTAAATACAACATTGAAATTATTCGTATATTCCCCTAAATATATATGTCTAAAATACTTAAATAACAATTTATCATGCGTGAAGAGAGGTTAGTATTGCAGTTCTTCGTTGATTTGGAAAATCACACGAAACACGTGAGTTGGATTGTACTATTAGTTTTCATACAAAGTGCCTTAGCTCTGTCCATAGCGGAACCAAAAATTATGTGTTTATTCTCCTGGAATAAGTAGTTAAGGAACAACCCCCTTACCATGAACTCTTATAGCAGGATTACTTCAATAATACTTCATTATTTCGTAATCCTTCTATGAGAGTTCATGGTAAGGGGGCTGGCCTCAGAAAACCTGGGCGACCTGAAGCTCGTTGGTTTGACGATATACAAAGAGACTCTATGACGCAGTGAAGGCACATGACAGATAGTAGAAGCGGAAAATGATGACAAAGTAGTTGAGGAGTTTAAAGCCCACCAGTGCACAGGAAACTAGTGTTTTAATTTAGTGTACTTCTGGTCACTTGTCCACGGAAGGTGAATAGAGTATCTATAAAGTGCGGGCTGTTGTAAGTGCGATCTCACGCTAAGCTCGCACTAAAACTATCTCTGAATCTTTGCTTTGGGCGTAGTCATTGACAGTTTTGAATATGAGTTGCATTTGAGTTCGATCTTACAACTGTCGTTTATCATACAATTTTGACAGTCGTAAGTGCGAGTTCACACTGAATTCGTGCTTAAAACTGTCTATAACTATCGGCCTTAGGTCCTAAACTTTAAAGAAAAATCATAGCCTCGTCCAGACTTCATTCGCTCAACGAAGAAGTGCAATATACGATCTTTCTTCACCTCAAACTCTCCTCTTCGCCTGACTATATCCTAAACTATACTGTCTCTGGCACAGGAGCTGCCACCGATAACCAACAACAAATCCAGCACCAAGACCGCCAACAACACTAACCACACGGACGGACCGCCGCCAACAGCGAACAACACCAACAGTTCCAACAACACAAACGCCACCAATTCCATAGACAAGAAGACCATCAGTGCGCCTATTGCTGTCACGTAAGTGGTATTTCGTAATGAGTCATTTTTCGATTTTTTACGAAAATAAATAATAAAGACCGTCGTATTCTTCTTCTCCTTTCGGTGCCTCTCCACTACTGAAGGCTAGCCGTCCGCATATCTTCCCTTATCTTCCTCCTCCTCCTCCCTAATCGTTGATCATGACCCTCAACAGCAGGTGCCGTCTTGGCATGTATGAACTGACGCCAGGAGACACGATCTTGTGCTCTTCTCACAGCCTCTTCAAAGGGTACTTAGTTCATTTTTTGTCATTTTTGATTTACTGAAAAACCTTACCAATTTAATATTAATTGAAATTGGGAGTTGTATGTACATGGGCACATACAACTCCCAATTTCAATTTGTCGAATGAATTCAAGGAGACTCTGTATATTGGCAAACGCAACGCAAAATGTAACTTATTAAAAACAACAGTAAGCTAGTCAAAAGTTAACAAAAAATTGGAATTATATTTGCCCAAGATTGTCTTCCTTCCATTTCCTAACCATCCTTCCTTTCCCTACCTCAGTATAGAGCGGCTAGAGATCTATGCCTGTGCGCCCGCGCACTGCTCCGGAGACGCCGGCGCGGGCCGCCTGCTGCGATTGGCTCTGCGCGCCGACGTCGAGAACCAATCACGTTACACCGTCACCGATACGTGCGATCAAATCGTTGCTGCGTTAGTTCGCTCGCTTATTTGTTGTTTTTAATAGCCCGACATTGCTTGACACGATGTCATGGAAAATCCATCCGATGCTTTCTTACAAAAACACCAGTCTCTTTGTGAATCATCAGCCAGGCATCAGAGCCAGCCTTTAAACGCGACTAATATTAACGTACGCATTCTATGATTGGCACTATTGTCACGTTGAAACAAATTCCAGGAACGGCACAGCGCCAGCGCCCAAATCGAACAAGTCATCGCCAGCGAAAGAAGCGCCCAAACCTCAGGAGAATCCTTTTGAAGAGGACGAGTGGGACGAGGAGTCTGGAGGGGCGTTGACGGACACGGGGGAGCCCGGCGTGCCGGTGCGGGCGCTGTATGACTATACGGGGGCAGAGAGCGACGAGCTGAGCTTTAGACAAGGTATGCGATAGAGGGGCAGGATGAGATTGACCTTGGCATAAGCTGATGTTGATTTTGGGGTAAGATGCGGTTGACTTTGGGGTAATATAAGGTTGACTTCGGGGTAAGTTGATGTTAACTTTAAGATGCGGTTGACTTCGGGGTAATATAAAGTTGACTTTGGGTAAGTTGATGTTGACTTTGAGGTAAGATAAAGTTGACTTTGGGGGTAAGATGCGGTTGACTTTGGGGTAAGTTGATGTTGACTTTGGGGTAAGATGTTGAATATGAAGTAAGTTTACTATGGGATAAGATGAGGTTGACTTGCGTATAAAATATTTTTATTTATTGTTATAAAATTTTGAGAATGTTATATACAATATGTATTTGTCCCATCCCATTGCTGGGCGCAGACAGTATCAACTTGCAGATATTTCTTACACCTGTCAGTCTTGCTTTAATATAGATTGTCTTCTATTTCCAGGTGACTTATTCGAGAAACTGGAGGATGAAGACGAGCAGGGCTGGTGCAAGGGCCGCAAGGACGGCCGCGTGGGCCTCTACCCCGCCAACTACGTGGAGCCGGTGGGGCACTAGCCACCCCCTGGCCCGGCCGGTTGATAGTATGCTCGGGGGGCGATATAGCAATATGGAGGCGTGACTAGGGATGCAAACGATACATAGAAGTTTCAGGGCGCCCTATGGTTCCCACTATGTCGTAACGATCGCGTATCGTGGCTTGTATATTCAAATGTAGTTGTTCCCACACATAACGACAAGTTAAACGTCCACGATATGATAGAAATATAGATGTCGTGATAATGTGAATAGCTAGAAATGATAATCTTTCAAAGGTAAAATAAACGTTACGACATAGTTGGAACGCGGCCTTAGTCGGTGTTTACCATCGATATAAAACTGTTATTTAATTATTACAAAAATATAAAAAACGCAGCTGTTTTGAGCATATAATATTACTATTATTCTATCGTGCTTAAAAAAACCTAAATCTAGCAGGTCTAAAATTGTCTCTTTCCCACACTAAAGTGACGAAAAGGATGGCACTATGTTCAGTAATGTCGGGCTTGAAATTAGAAAACACACGACATAATCCGGGCGATTCTAACAAAATACCGACACATACATAAATCCTAAAATTAATACCATCTTTAGTCACAGTCGGGTAATGGACGATGTATTTTGATACAAGACATATCCTTAGATTTAGATTCGTCTTTATAAGGATTGAGGATTTTTATGTCAAAAAGTTATTTGCGATTTATATTTTGTAATGTTAAAAAAAATTAAATACGATGTTTGCATCCCTATGCGTGACTGAGTTCGATTTATACGAAATTAATATTATAAATGGGCCGTTCATTCCCAACAAACACTGTTAAAAATAATCGTCACCGACACAATCCTGTAATGATCGATGCAAATTATATTGTACAATCTTGTATATGATTCAGTCACGAAGTAGTCATTAAACTAAAGATAGAAACTTTAGATTAAAAATACTATTGATTGAGTAATTTAGGCCCCAAACCATTGATCTCCTATAAACAACTAGATACGCAGTCTGCCTTCTAAAAATGTCCGAGCGCAAAGAAGGTCCAAACGAATGAATGGACCCTCGTTTGATTTATTGGACATTATTTGGACATTAACAATGGACCATTATTTGGACGTTTTTTAATTGTTTTAGTAAGACCTTTGTGTATGATGTGTATCTAGTTGTTTATAGGAGATCCATGGTTCGCGCGATTCCATACTACCTGGAATAGCTTGATTGTGCCGCGCCGTCTCCGCGCCCGCGCGTTCGATGTGGGGGAGCAGTTATTTTATTTTTTTATTTGCGTTTCTCTGGAGAATAGAATAAGAATGTAAAAGAATTTGTTTATTCAATTTAAATAATTAGTATGTCAAAATTACAAATGGCAATGAAAACCTTAAAAGTATCCGTATAAACTTCGTCAATCGAATAAACCGCCCCTTGTCATACCCGGTGCAAAGGTGCCCATAACGCTAGCGGCATTGCCGCGCTGTATAGCTTTGCACCAGGTAGGACCCGGAGCGAGGGCCACAGGCGACTAAGGCGGCTAAGGCGACGGTCAATTTCAATATTTACTAACGAATTAGTAAATGTAAAAACCCGTACATTTGTCTTTCTATTCTATTCTATTCTTGGAGGCCAGCTCATTAAGAATGGTATTTTTAAACTAAAGAAACATATGAAGTACATTTATTACTAGATATTGTCAATAACAAAATATCGATAACTAAACATTTATTCGACTTTCGTCGTTACAGTCGACTGTAAGCTTTAAACTGTCTTATGATCATCCGATTTCATGGCACATCGAATTCCTATTACTATAGACTGAGAGCTCACAGTCTAAACCTCACCTCATCGAGTACCTCTATTGAATTTAAACTATACGTACGTTATTTCAATAATACACACAAAACAGCGCAATCAATTTCGAAGTTGAATTACTTTCGAAGTTAAAAATCGTCGTCCTTTTGAAAGTCGTTTAAAAAGAATTAACATTCACAACTAACTCAAAATTAGTCAAAATTTTCATGCCTGCCTGGCATGAAAATTTTGACGGCAATCAGCGGACGACATTGTCGACGTTTTATGCCAATTACACAAGAAATGACACAATTTTAGCTGATAAACCATCTGTCATTGTGAATCCACACTAACACTAGCTTTTTAGGGAGGCCAATTTTATTGTTTGAGTGGTTTGTATAATATAAATAATGGTTAGTGATACTCGATGATCAAAGTTGGCTGCTGTGACCTCTCAGTCTATTAGCTCATCTTTTTGACACATTTAGAAAACTGTTTTTCATAATAAATTTGGACCCTTTTGTACGTTTCTACAAAATAAGGGTCGATTCTCACTTGCGACGCGACGCAAAAGGCATACATTACATTTTATTGCTATTATAAAACTGTAAGTCGCGTCGCCAATGTGAGTTGTACCTCGCTTTGAATAAAGTTTCGAATCGAGAGTTGTATAAAGTTAAGAGAATTTATGTACAGGAGGGATATTTTTGGATTTAAATTGTTTGTACAATGTCTAAACCAAAAATATTAATTTTTAACTTTACTTATGGTTTATTGTGAACATAGCAACATATAACTTAATTACGGTGCGATTTATATTCAAGATATCAGTCTCTTTCCAAATCATGAATTCTGAATGCATGTATTTTACTTTTCAATTGTTTTTCACATATAACCATCAATTTGTATATTTTTCGTTTAATTTTATTTGTCGTGAAATACATTTTATTTTCAATACTTGACAAAATATCATATTCGTTTAAACGAAAACAAGTTTTATTGATATCGTATAAATGAACTTTGATTTAAATTAGATCAACGACGGACACTTGTTGAGTCTTGGGCAAACATTAGATTCTATTAGAACCGCAGTGATTCTAACAGAATCTCTGAATAAATGTCGTGACTACTTAAATTACTGGAAAACTAGAAAACCCTAGCTAAGCCAAATAGTGTACGCCAATATAAATATTAAAGTAGGCATATCGAAGCGTTAGGGTCAGCGCAGACCGAGCGTCGTGATCGTCGCTCTCAATATTTTGTTTTCGGTCTTAGAATAAGTTCACAGATGCAGCAAGAAAAGTAGTTCGTAGTCAAAATGCCATTCAAATACTGAACTTAGCGCTTCTGCTTAATGTACATATTTCACTGATAATTTATATGAATAATGCTTGAGCGGTTTTAACCGATTTCCAAGAATGAGGAAGTACTCAATTTGAGTTTTTTGTTTGTTTGTTTATTGTAATATTTATATCTGCTTTAATGAACTTAAAAATATATATTTTGCTCTTTTGTTTGGGATTATCTCCAATTGGTCCCATAATGTTTAAAAAATGTAAATATGTCGTATCTAGTAAGTACTATATTTGAATAGTATTGTTATTACAAACTTCTCGATATAACTGCCTTGTTTGTCGTCGATAAAATGCTCGAGCAATACATCGCTCGGTCTGCGCTGACCCTTAAGTGGCAATGGATGGAATTATATATTTTGTGATATACTAGACGCTCGTAGCCGTTATGTACATACACGATTATGTATCGCCGTGCATATTATATACTATTTATTTCCCATTGTATATAATGTATAATGATGGCGTTATGTGAATTGCTAGTAATATTATTTACGGGTTGGTCGCGGTAAATAAAATATTTAGGATGTTTCGTCAATGAAAAGTAAATAAAAATAACAAGTCATCTCTTTTATACACATTTAATTACAGCAAACTTTCCGATACGATACTCCTACGCAATAAAATTGGTCTACTAAATCAAAATATGCATAAAGTAAGCCGCGGCTAGGTCGCGGCAGTGTGTGGAGGGCATTAAACATCTGAAAGCTGGTTAATTTCCAGATTAAAACTCAATGTTGAGTTTAAACTCGTGTACTCCATCGCTTGTAATATAACAGGGCGGGGCGCTTAGTTGATTTGTGGACTGATAATATGGCCTAAATCCTTTAATATTGGTCAGTTTTACTTCCATTATGACTACAGCATTATCACTGTTTTAATCAACTCATGATAAAACTTATCGATAAAAATATATTTTACTATGAAAAATTCATTGTAAAAATCATTGCTCAGGTTTCAATATGAGTTGGATGCGATATAAGCTGTTTTAAATGTCATTGGGGGTATTATATTATTTAATTCAATTTTATTTATATTTAGAACAAATCATTGCATATCACTGGCGCCCCTCCGTTGTTTAATTATAAGAAAGATTAATCTCTACATTTATAAAATTCAACGTCTGTGTGTCGGGAAATTCTGTAATTCTAAACCTCGTATACAGTCATCGCTAAAAGTCGTTGATCATTTTAATTTGTTGTGTCGTATGTTTTTTGGCTTTCAGATAAAACTAAAGCGAATCAGAGGTCAATTCATTTTTATATGGATTTGGTATTGAAATATTTACATGAAATATCGCTAAATCTAATTTTCCCGAAGGTTTAAAGTGCTAAACAGTTGATTAATTGAAAGCGATTCTAATTTAAAATCGTTACTTTGAACTAAACTTTTCGTATCTAAAAGTAGCTGCTATTTCTTTCTTAAAACTAAAAGAGAAGTATGGCAGTATTTTTAGACCTATCAAAGTTAGTTTAACGGAAAAGAATCGCTACCATTGTGTTTTGATACGAATAAATGCGATACAAAATCGCTTAGCCACTTTGATTAGACTACAATTTAGATTTACCCATGAATATGTCTAATTTATTTACAAAGGTTAATGTGCGGTCGACTGTACCTAAAGAAACACTAAGTAGAGCTCGTCTAAGCCGAAATGACGCGCCCCACTATCGTATCCTCCGTACAGAGAGCGTTGTCAGATTTATCACGCGACTAGTCGACCGAGGTGTACGCATACAGATCATAGTTTACGGAACAGTAAACGCTTCCACACAGATGAAGTGTCGTTATTAATATTTGCACTCATACATCTAAATCAACTAATTAAGTAGAGGGGCGCGGCATTTCGGCTTAGACGAGCTCTACCTTACCATTAGTTGCTAACGTATTACGTAAGGCAGTTGTCTCACCGCCGGCGAGTAAGCGAGTAACTATCAGCTATTTTCTAGCTAAAGAAACGTACAATAGAATAGACATATATTTTGAGCGAGTATCGCTGCGTCTCTTTTGTTTACATGGAATGTATTATCTGTTGTCGAAGACAGAGATAAGTATACGAGGGGCCTCAATAAGGTTGAGATTTTCTGAAAAAAACTACTGGACCGAATTTAATAATTATTTTACAGTTACATAGTTTTAACTTTTATCTATCAAACAGCGAAATAATTTTTGCAATAGGTCAAGTAGTTTTTGAGAAAATCTCAACCTTAAAAACTCTCCTGTACATCTTTCTCTGTGTTCCACCGTACTCGCTTTACCGCAATGCCGTAGAAGAAAAAATCTAAGGCATGTGAAACCCGCCAATCCGCAGTGTGCCCGCGTGGGGGATCATGGCTCCAGCTCCCTCGATGTGAGGGAAGGTCTGTGCCCGAGCAGTGGGGCAATATAAATAGACTGATGATGATGACTCGCTTTACTCGCCGGCGCCGACACTGCCTAAGTTTTTTTGCTAAAGACTACGTAACTTATACGGGATTGGTGGGATTTTAGTTGCCCCTCTAGCGGCCAGTATCGGAACTAAGGTCCCGCCAGTCTATCAGCGAATGTGTTTACATAGTCGCAAATATGTTAGCAACTTATGGTAAGGGTAGCCGCGGGTAAGAGCTAGAGGTATATTATAAAAGTTTACCCTTTCATTTCCCTTTTTACCTCGTTAATTATTGAGTGAAATGTGGGAAGTCATTTTTATCACTTGACTAGCGAGAGTTTCTCGTCAATATAAGTAGGAAACCTAAGAAAGGCGGGTTTTTGTGTAGTACTGAGACTCTTAAGACTGTCAAAATTGTCAAAGAGTTTGAAAAGTCAAAATAATTGAACAGTTTTGAAACTAATATAAAGAACTACCTATTAGTTTTACAGTGTCTTAGGCTGATAGTCATAGACAGTTTTGAGTGCGAGTTGAGTTTGAGTTCGGTCTTACAACTGTTTAGATTTCAGATAATTTTGCCAGTCTTAAGACTGAGCTCACGCTCCTGCTCAGTCTATGAATATCGGTATTACACTGAATTAATTTTACATAAATGTGATGTACGTCAAATAAAAGTACGAAGTTTGAGTTCTAAAATTGTGAATTTCTAGATATAATTCCTTTTTTATAGTCTGTGAAAGTCCTAGAGGTAAGTGTAATGGCGGCACTTCACTTGGCTATTCGTATTCGCCATTGGATGTTGTCAAATACTTGACGTACATACAAATAAGACGAATATTTTGTCAAGAATACCAACCTAGCATGGCAATTATGACAAATAAGTGAAGTGAAGTGCATAAAGGAGAGTTTTTAAGGTTGAGATTATCTCAAAAACTACTTGACTTATTGCAAGAATTCCTTCACTGTTAGAGAGATAAAAGTTGTATCTATTTAACTGTAATATAATTATTAAATTCGGTCCAGTAGTGTTTGAGAAACCTGTCTTCGTGTGTACACGCATAATAAATTCCGCCTTTCTTACCGTTTCCGCCGCAATGTAATAGTTTATGTAGTCCGTAGCGTATTGTTTCCTTGTTATGGGTTCAAGCCTCTGTGAAATTCTGTGTATTATATTATTATCAGAGAGAGGGTGGTTCTGGACCACATATGTTAATATATTATTAATATTGGTAAAATAAAATTGTTACATATGAATTTTTACATGTTTTATTTCCATATAATTTCCATATTTTTGTTTAACCTTCTTATTAAAGTGGTAATTTTTATTTAGTCAAGTTATTTTATTAATGTTATAGTTGACTATTTCTTTATTATTTCCTAAATGTGGTCAGGCGCAACGATTTTTATTAGCGCTCAAAATCAGCTCCTGTCAAAATCAGGTTATTGCTGAAAAAATACTTAGTACAAATATTTCGTTAGCGCAGCTTTCCTTGAGCGCCTAAAAAGGCCTTGCAACTAACCCACATAATGATGAGGATCTTAAATTACTTTATCGATAACAAACTCTAAAGCTGGGTCCGCTGCGCCGTGTTTCACACGGTAACATTTTTTGGGAACGGATTTAACAAAGAAAATTCTTAAGCCACGCCCCTAAATCGTATGTTTCCGTGTTTATAAACACTTAGGCCCGTATTAATAAATCTCTCTTAGCTCAAAAGTCAATCTTGAGAACGACCTCAAGATGGCGTTCCAATTAATAAACGTAACTTAGGGGCGCGTTTAGGAATCTTGTATCACGTGAGTAACGCCGTATTAATAAACAAAACTCAGTTCTCAAGAGAACTGTCAAACTCACACTTGAGAACGTATTTGCTGATTGCAGGCGAACCGCGACTTGAGAAAGACATCCCGTGATACGCCCTCAAGATTGATTTATTAATAAATTGCTTCCTTTAGATGGTGATCACGTCTTGAGAGTGTATCAGCCGAATTCGCTCTTGAGGGTGGGTTTGACTATTAATACGGGCCTTAAACACGGCGCAGCGGACCTAATTAACCCCAGAAACATTGGTGGTTTATTATTTTTATTGGAAAACGTACACATCAAATCACATCAGGACAGTGTAAAACTTTGGATCGTTTTTATTACCTGTGTCGTAAGAGTTGAAATCGTACTGCAAATATTACCATTGGTCTGCTGTTGTCCGTACTTACGGACTTTGTATGTAATCAGTACGATGTGATGTCAATCTTATCCAAATCTAAGAAATTATGCATGAGTCTTTGTTCTTGTGTTTGCTTGCGGTCGTCGACGTATTTCGTTTCTGAGGTCTGAGCGTAATATATCGTTTCCCTGGTCTGAGCGGCTCGGTCGTAGTTCTGGCCGTCACATACTGAGCGCCGCGGTCGGGGTAGACACCCAACCGCCTGTCTTTGCGTCCCAGGGACCAGCCGCTATTATCGAGATCCATTAGTTTCCGGAATACGTCACCTGTGACAATTGTTAGTACCCAATAAACACGTGACGAACTAAAACATAATACACAAAATGTACAATTACAATCGTAGAGGGAGATTACAATACTCATAACCGCTCATCGTTCTGTAATGCTATACATTTAAATGAAATAATAAATAAATAAATCAAAAAACGTTACAATCAAGTCGACGCTAGCGATTCTGATTACTGAGGCAGTGTTCCACCGCCGGCGAGTAAAGCGAGTAGCTATGGACTATTCTCTAGCTAAAGAAACGTACAATATATTTCGTGTAAACAAAACAGACGCAGCGATATATTTTATACTTGATCGCTGATCGAGTGTCGCTAGAAAATAGTCGATACTCGCTTACTCGCCGGCGGTGGGACAACTGCCTAAATTTCAAAAGCCTTTATAGGTAACTGAATTTATTTTTATTTCCAAAGTTCACCTTCAATTTACGGTATTTTGAAGAAAAAAAACCCTACTTTATTTTACTAAATAGAATACCTACCTGCCATATAGAATGAGGCAACACTTAGGCCGAAATTCATAGACATATTCATAGAGTTCAGTCTCACAACTGTCAGATTTCATACAATCCTGAGTCATAAGAGTGAGGTCAAGGTGCATACCAAAGATAATGTAATACTACGTCCAGTGCATACCTTGAGCTTTAAAATTATCTATAATTAATATCGGAAAAATTTAGGCTCTTGTCGGCCCGTATTAATAAATAACTCAGCTCAAAAGTCAAGCTTGAGCAAAGTTACGTTTATAGGAACGCCATCTTGAGACTTGTGAATGTAGGAATCGGGCATTACATGAGTAAAGCCGTATTACAAACTTAACAAAACTCGGTTCTCAAGAGAACTGTTCAACTCACACTTGAGAACGTATTTGCTGATTGCAGGCGAACCGCGACTTGAGAAAGACATCACGTGATACGCTCTCAATATTGGTTTATTAAAAAATGACATGCTTGAGATGGTGATCACGTCTTGAGAGTGTATAGCCGAATTCGCTCTTGAGGGGTTTGAGCTCAGACTATTAATGCGGGCCCTAGACATTTGTGTTAGCTTAGTGTGCGCACGCTCTTACGATTGTCAAAACTGACTATGATTCTCGGCTTTGGAGTACTCCAGAAGTCCTACCCTTTTTGAAGCTCAGCGTATTGCTCTCCGCACCGATGTAGTCGCCCACCGCCCGCACCAACTCTCCGGGCTCGATCGTGTACTTCGTGTAATAATCGGAAATCTGTGAAAACAACCTTATAAGATGGTTCTCTTGAAAATGGCAGGAAACGACGGTTGCAAAATATTTGATAATTTTTGTTTTAATGTCTACAGTGGTTATTTTGTGTTTAATATCACGTTCAATTAATCAGAAAATGTATGGTGAATTTATTGGATAATTTGAGCAAGATCTGATGTTTCAAGCTTTTATTAAGAGTCCCGCTACGAGCTCGGGAGTGAACGTGACTGTCGAGCTGCTTCGTCCAGAGTGACGACGCTACGGCGTCTCCTCTGGATGAAGACAAGAAGACGCGACTACCCAGGGTGAAGACGCTACTGCGACTCCTCTGGAGGAAGATAGAAGACTATTAGGCATATATTGAATTTTCTTTAACATGACATTGGCAAACGACGAACTGTTGAGTCCATTAATAGTAATAAAATCCTTATAAGATAAACAGAGTCCCCAACCAAAATCATCATCACGCCCGCCGTAAAGTTGTAGCAAGTTTATAGAGAAACAAGCAGAAATTACTTTGAAACAAACTTTAAAAAACACGACTGTAATTTTTTTAAGTACAGCTTTTGGGTAATTTTTATGGTTCCGTACCTCAAGAGGAAAAAAGGATAACTTTGTTGTCCGTCCGTGTTAATATCGTTTAATTTAGTAAAACGCTGTGCAGAATTAATGCATGCACAAGCCTAACCATCCACTTAATAAAGTCGAATGAATTCAAGGCGACCATGTATGTTAAAATCTTTAGACTGCAGGGCGTGCCAAAGAATTAGACATACATACATATACTCGAAAAACATAACTCTCCGTCTTGCGCAGTCAAATTATGAAGGTTAGGTATATCTTAATTATAAAGATTGATGAAATGTCTTGATTCGCATCTTTCAGAGTTTAAATAAAACTACATCTTACTCTTTTTCTAAGGTTTCCTACAGTTTGCTGTATTTAATTTTATGTCACACAATTAAGTTTATTAGCTAATCGTTGTACTTGTCACAAATTATTAAGAGGATATACGAAGTACCTGTTCCGTGGTGTAATAAACAACCTCTGTGTATAGTCCGGGGTAGAACCCCTCGCAGCCGTCGCACTCCCCGTAACACCAACCCGTGATGTGCTTGTTTGTCCTACAGAACACATCGCCTGGAACAAAGTGAATCGGAGATGGGGATAGAATACATTGCCGAAAAAAATTAATTGCATAAATCAAGTGACGTCGACGTCTCATTGATAAGTGCGGGTCTTGGGGTACACCCTCTCTACCCGGGTCTGAGTTCGTCGGATAATAATAGTCAACTCACGTCATCATACAGAAAATACATCTGAGATTAGGATTTTCCAATTAAAGCCAAACATCAATGACGTCCCTTTTTGGCAAAACGAATTTAGTACCGGGTTTGTGACACATGACGTCACGTTGGGTTTAGGTTTCGAAGTAGATTCCTCCCTACTTCCATGTAGTTGTGGACATTTATAGCAATTTGTGTACCTAATGTAAGATTATGAGCTTTTTATTCTAGAAGAGCCGTTGAACCAGGCCAGCCGAGAGATCAATCACGAATGTGTTGAACCTCCAGATTATGACCTGCATTTAATTTGCTCTGAAGGGTGATAATAATTTATTGCAAAAAAAAACTAACTACTACAAAATAAAACTAACTTAATATCTAAAAAAAAAACTTATGAAATAAAACTATAAACTAAAGAACGAACACGTCGTCGAGGCCCCCGTTCTGTGGCATGGTGCCCAGGACGCTTGCAGCATTTCCTCGCTGTATGGCAATACTTAAACGCTGAGCGAGATGTCTGAAGGGTTGTTAAAATCACAAATTTTATCATCACCAAAATTAAGTACTTAGGTCCTGCACCAATTCGCGCTACATGTGTGCTGCAGTCCGCCCACGGCCCAGCGGGTCTAAAAAGGCATCATGCGCAATTCCATTGATGCCAATTCATTTCCCGAATTCCCTAGCAAGCAGTTACAGTTGCTAGGAGTTCGGGAAATGAATTGCTAGCAGAGGAATTGCGTAATGATGCCTTTTTAGACCCGCAGATCCCTCTCGACTCCTTCCCTCTAGTGATTGCTGCTAGACCACAATGACTAACGTATTCTCGTTACGGAGACCAAGACCCACTTCGGGGCACTGAGCCAGCGGAATAAGTAAAATTACGTAGGTACCTCGTCTAAAGCTGAGTTCATCATCCGTCTCGCCCTCGTAGTCTTGTAGTGCCCTCACAGGAACAGCGGAGTGGTCCATCACTGTGCTCTCGGCTTTGGTTCGAACCTCAAACGAAACATTTGTTTATTTATTTGTATATTTCTTATATAATAAGACCAAATTTTACACCAGTCCATATGAACAAGTGGTCCTGGTAAGCGTTTCACAGTGGTATGATGCGGTGTTGCTGTAGCAACCCAAAAAGACCGAAGCTTGACGCATCAGGGCTGGCTAAATTACAACATAGTTATCAATGCCATCACATATACCGTCAACAGACTTAAACGATTAAGTCTGTTAGTACGAACTAATGAGACTGAAAATATAGCTGAACTAGCCAGCTATATTTCAGTCATGCTTTCCGACACAGCATTTTGGTTACACATATAGCTAATTCTGTAGCGGCCATTAATCGAATCCAAATAGGTACCAAACACAACTATCACTGTCGTTCATATGCTACGTCGCGTAAGAGCAAAGTGGAACGACTCGCGTGTTCAATCATTATCATATTTGGATTGAACTAAGGATTGAGGAGAGTAAAGGGTGCTTTTGGGGCCAAAACGCAATACGCACTAACCTCTTTGGATATTTGTGCAGATATATTGCAGATATATTATATGCTAATTTTAATCGTCGCTAAGTGAGGCGTCCAGTTGACTCTTACGCGATGTTAGGATTACAACTGGCGATCACACCTATTGGTGTGGAATAACACCTATTTTACCTTTGTATTCGACGAGGAATCACTTTCTTCGGCTGTAGTTTTAGCTAGTGACACTTTTGCACTTGCAGCTTTTTCTATAGTCACTTGTGGCCTCCCGTCTTTCCTCAAACGTGTTGCCATATCAGAATTCAGTACGTCTTCCTCAATGGCACGAAACTCTTCGTAAGCGTCCCACAATCCGATGTCTTGAGTCGCAGGTTTAGTCGTAACCGTATATTCTGTAGTACCTGTAGCATTTAATGTATTCGTAGCTTTTGACGAATCTGTAGCGTTCGACGGATCCGTAGCTTTTGAAGTATCTGTACCTTTTAACATATCCGTAGCTTTCGTTGTATCCGTAGCTCGAGTCGTAGCGGGTGCATCGTCTGTGACCATCGCTACTCGCAGCTGGTCGCCATGTCCAGAGCTGGTCCTTCGGCCTGTCCTGTCCCTCGCGAACACCCCTTGCTCCACCCTGCGCAGCTCCTCGTACGCGTGGCATAGCCGGACCGCGCGCTCCAGGTCCAGGTCTTCCACCCGCAGCAGCCGCCCCCGGACCCTCGCGCCCCGCACCCCGCACACCACACGGTCCTTCACCAGCTCCTCCTCCAAGTCATCGAACTCGCAATCTTTACTGAGTAGCCGTAACTCCGCTACGTATTCATCAATAGTTTCATGTTTGCCTTGGTTACGCGAGAAGAATTTGTGTCTTAGCAAGATTATATTTGGTTGAGTTTGATTTTTATTCATTGTGTTGCGAAACATAAATCAATTTCACAAGACACAGATAAGTATGTAGGACTGAAAATTACAGCGAGCAATAACTCTGCTGCTATCATATCGTAGGTATAATTATTAGGCATGTAGATAAATTATAAGATAACTCGAATTGCTTCGAATATGTTTTAGGGACTATTTACCACTCGCTTAAGTAAGTACTTTACAGTTTAGCGACCTAAAATAGATCTGGGATCTGACACGAATGGTTGATGCATTCGCGTCACGTCGCGTCGTGCTCCAGTCTGTGCCTTCAGATCCTTAATCTATCATATTCGCCCCTCCAGCTGTTCTATTTATTGCTAATCTCCAATTGAGAAAGTGCTCAATGTGACCAAACCTAACATGGTAACACAGCACGGTTGGCTCCTACTATCTCGACGAGATCTAATTCATTTAGTCGATCAGTTTATTATCACGAAGGATCTAGTAAGACCGGATGAATGGAGGGCAGTAAGGAAACCTATAGGCGTTCTATTAAACTGGCTTGGCATGGGATAGCGATTCCTTTAAACTTGAAATTCTTCATAATTATGATAAAATAGGAACCTTTTTTCCTAATTTGTCCAAGGCAGCTTTCTTTTGTCCATGATAAGTGTATCTATCGACATGCGTAAGATAACAGATGATTTGGCGTTTATCAATTTACCTGATAGGCACTACCATTGCTAACATAAACAGGGATTTACAGCAGTTGTCTCTAATATCTGTGGTGTTCCGTTCACATTTTATATTTGAGTTGTAAACAAATGAACTATGGAACGCAAACAAAATTTAACTTCGTTGAGATACAAATTCTTCACGCGTGAGCAAGAAAAAGGCGAAAGTATTCACGAGTACGTAGCCGAATTACGGCTACTCAGCAAAGATTGTAAGTTCCGTCATTTAGAGGATGGATTGATAAGAGACCGTGTGGTTTGCGGAGTGCGGGGTACGAAGATCAAGAATAGATTGCTGAAGTGTGTCGACCTGGACTTGGACAAGGCGGTCAAGCTGTGCAATGCTTACGAGGAGTTGCACAAGGTTGAGAGGGCCTTGCTCGCGAGTGACGGGACAGACAAAGTGACCAGTTCTGGACATGACCAGCCACCACTCAAGGTCATAGCCGATGCATCTGCTGCGACTAAAGCTACCGATACGTCAAAAGCTAGGGATAAGTCAAAAGCTACGGATACGTTAAAAGCTACGGATACGTCAAAAGCTACGGATACGTCAAAAGCCACGGATACATCTACTTCAGGTGCAAGCAAAGTTACAGAGGCATACCAAGTTAAAAGTGCTGCAGGGGACACAGCTGATGAGAGTGACGACGAGCAGATACCTCCCAGAACAGATACAGTAACATTAACTAAAGGAAAATCTAAAAATGGACCTTCTAAACTACGCCAATCGCCATCGAAGCACACACCAGATTCAAGGGTGGGTTCATTAAATTGCTTTAGGATTTAGCGTTCATAAAACTAGATTCAGAATCTCAACCAAAATCCGCGTTTTCACGGCACAATTTTCACCTCCGCCAATTTGATCGTAAAGTGTGTAAAACTGTTTAACATGAAGTACTTTGCTACGTACAGGCTTTAGTTTGCGCTTTGGGAGAGGCCTACGTCCAGCAGTGGACTGATACGGGCTGATGACGATGATGACGTACAGGCAAACAAACCCAATGATGATGATGCACCCACTCAAGAGATACGCGAACAGCCGCCGACGCCGAGTCTACGAAAAACGCCTGGCTGGTTGCCTCGATACGATTTGTTATGGCTGGAACAGGTTTGGAATTGTTTATGATTTCGAAATGGTTACCTATCCAATATATGGTCTTTGTACAAAATATAGAGCTTACAAAATGCATGTCAAACAAGGAGGATTGATAGGTTACTGGGCTCGCGTTTCGGTGGTGGTGACGACATCAAAAACTAGGCCGATATGATGGGATTTCTCATAGAATATTCCAACTTACTGTCTGTACCTACTTAGTTAACTGTCTGTCTGGCACGATAATTATTGTTATCTGACAGTCAAAACGGTAATTATTTGATTTCTCAAGAAAACTTTTCTACGTTATATTATATTGCAGATAATGAAAGGTGACTATACTGATTACGAAGAGGCTACAAACGCGGTGGAATCTACAAACGTAGTGACGGCTACAAACGAAGAGGAGAATACAAACGCAGTGGAGCCTACAAATGCAGCGGTGGTTACAAACGCAGTAAAGGCTACAAACGCAGAGAAGGATGTAGCGACATTGGTGCAACCAGCTCCTTTAGCTGCTTCGTACGAAGAACTTAATGCAATGGCTTTGGAAAACGACGCTAAGGGATTTGCGGTTAGTACTCTAGATATTGCACGAATGCTTAACCTTAACTTAACACCGCCCTGTACCACTGGTGTGAAAGCGGGGAAAAAATATTCCTCACCTGCCACACCAGTTAGGAATGTTTTTATTCCTAACCCTCACACTGTAATACAAACATACGAGTTTGTATTACCTAATTTGGAAGGGGGATGGAGTAAACGTATCCAATAGCTGAAACCCCAACCCTCTCCATGCATATATTCAATAGATATAGGTACTTATTTGAATAACCAAAATACCATGTTATTATATATTTCTATATAGTGAATAAATAAATAAATAAATTAAAAAAAAAACCTCACACTGACTATTATGAAGTATGGAAAGTAAAAAAATATGACCATTATATTTTTATCAAGAATTTATTATCAATTTAAATCATCATTCATTTTATTCACCCCGCAGACATGACGCTCGACAACATTCTAATATGTCATGATATCCTGGTACTTTTAATCATACTAGGTGAGTGATGAGTGCGACATATTAAGGCCCGTATTGATATACTGATCTCAAGACCGCTCTTAAGTGCGAACTCAGCTGACAAACACTCAAGACGTGATCAGCATCTCAGTAGGTATGTCGTTAATTTATAGACCAATCTTGAGCGAGTGCGCTACATGATACCTACTTTATAGCATTTATTTCAGTTTACAACAAAATCTCGATTTCTAAACTCTGGTAACTTGTGCTGTTTAGCAAATATAAAACCTACTTCGTACTTTACTTCGCTAGTTCAGCGACTTATAAAGTAGATCCTGGCTTCCGAAATCAAAGAGTGCCAACTTAAAAATCGACGTCATGGTTCTCTCTAATAGTTTTAGATTTCATAAAACTGACCAATCTCGATGGTTTACTGTTTTTAGGGTTCGGGACCTCAGGAGGAAAAAAGGAACTCTTATCGCTGTGTTGTCCGTCCGTCCGTCTGTCTGTCAAGACCTATTCTCAGAAACGCGTAGACGTTAAAATTGATACCAAATAATTATAATATAATTAATACTAAACCTCGCCTCAATATACCAGGCAAACTGCTGAGGCAACGCTCACCCCAGGCCACGCGAGGCGTGCACTCGGTGGAGACACGCCTATTAAAGCCATAATATTATTATTCAGACAAGCAACGTGATAGGCTGGGACGAAAGGAGGTCAAAACCAAAATTCCCACTGTCTACAAGTGGCCAAACGGAGTCTGTGCGGGCGCTGTATAACTACACAGCGACGGCTAGCGATGAACTAAGCTTCAGAGCAGGTACGTTTTTGAACTATATTCACACTAGTTGCGTTGGCTAGTTCAGTTGATAGAACTACAAAGATTTCACGTTAAAAAATTGGAGATTATCGGAAATTAAACGGAACCAAGAAAGCAAAATAGGTACTTTCTTCTTTAATGAATAAATAAAGGAGGGTTTGTTTTTCAAGTGTATGTACCTAATGTAGGCAGCCCCCTTACCTTGAAGTCTTATAGCAGTATTACTTTCATAATACTTTGTTACATCGTACAATGACGACCTTAATGAGCTTACTTTAAGGTCGTCATTATACGAAGTAACAAAGTATTATGGAAGTAATACTGCTATAAGACTTCAAGGTAAGGGGGCAGGTCCTGCAACACAAACGGCTAAATGGATTTTAATATATGAGGTGTCGTTAGATTCGTCTTGATAGTAATGTCTACATTGGTAAAACAATATAATATTTATTTGGAAAAATCTAAAAATTACATGTAACATTAAAAACCTAAACTAAATGAAATAAACTAAAACTATATGTACAAATAAAAAAATTGTAGGAGTAATGATTAATCGAAGTAATGATGCAGTTTTTCTCTTCACAATTACAGCTATGTGGTCATTTCAGGCGATTTACTTAAGAGAATAGATATCGATCCGTCCGGATGGTGTTTGGGGCGGCACGCGGAGGGCGTCGTGGGGCTCTATCCCGGACACTACACCGAACTCACCTACTACTCGGACAGACAGGTGGACTATAATTTATGTTTGTCACCATGAATTTGCGGCGCTTGCAATGAAGTCGATGCGACCGTAATCCTCTGACACCAAGAAATAAGTTTTTTAGTGCGTGAAATCTCCACCAGGCTGATCCACGCCTCCGGAAACTTGAGGGCTGGCGCTTACCTCTGACAAAGACTCACAGTGACCCTTGGGCTTGTACGGTGGAACACAGAGAAAGATGTACAGGAGAGGTTTTTAAGGTTGAGATTTTCTCAAAAACTACTTGACCTATTGCAAAAATTCTTTGTTAGACAAAAGTTAAAACTGTTTGATAGACAAAAGTTAAAACTATGTAACTGGAAAATAATTATTAAATTGGGTTCAGTAGTTTTTGAGTAAATTTCAACCTTATTGAGGCCCTCTGTATACTTATCTGTCTTCGACTGTGCCTCTTGTATCAATTAATAATAATAATAACCACGTGTTAAGTTAAAAGCAATAATTCAAGTGCTGGCGTTGAATCTCTCATCTCTTGTAGATCGAAGCCATCAGCCGTAAGTACCTGCACCAGCCAGGCGAGCTGGTGACTGCACTAAAGAGTCACCCACAGACCGAGAACAACACACTAGGGTTCCAAAAGGGTAGGTATATCTTCTTCTTATGGTGCCGTCTTCTTCATACAAAGGTTGGTGATTATTATGGCAATCTGCACTCTCGATAACACCGGAACAGAGACCGCTATTATGGTTCTCAAAACGATCAAATCATACCATGTCATAACGTGTGTGACAGGAACAGTGCTATTGCGCTGGTATAGCGGTTTCCTTGTTCGGCGTGCCATGACATAGTATGACTTCATCGTTTTGAGAATAGTAATATACTGTTGCCGTACCATTGGCGTAAATTCCTGAGCCATGATATTCTTCTTAGGTAGGTATATGCTTTATTAGATTTATTGACTCAATCAAATTAAAGCATAAATTGCACGCATGCCTTAGATTTATTTCTTCGAGGTTTTCTCCCGATGTTTTTCTTTTCTCGCGTGGTTTAGTGACCAAACCTATTTTTAGAGTTATACTCTGACGTGGCCTAACGACTGCTGCCAAACGACATTAACCGGGTCCAAATGCATAGTGTGCTTTCCGAGTCACAAAGAGTCTCTGAAAATGAGATGAAAATGTCACTACCCATCCAGGTACTGACTGACTTGTCCAACGTTGCTTAACTTGTACGATCGTTTAAAAGGGCAATGTATGAACATTGCCCTGCGTGTACAATATAACAAACATCCCTGATACTGCAGCGCGTCAGGGATGTTTGCGGAAGCGGCATGGCCCGGGGTCTCAGAGTCGGACCTAAGTCGCATGTTATCGCGTAATACACCTCATGTAAACGCTAACATAGTTTTAAGTACTTACTAACACTTATATGGCCTCTGTGACTGCAATAAATTGTTTGAATTTGAATTACACGTGTACTCACAACTGGACTACGAGCGTCTGGACTCCAACATGTGTGAGACGGGGTGTCAGACCGTATCATACTCAGTTATTAAGATCGTAGGAACACTTCGGTACACTTGATCACGTCAGTAAACTAACAATATACACCTGCCTGTCTGTACACTAGCTAACTTTGGTTTTATATGTAACTGATGTATTTTCATTTGTGTGCAAATAAAGTATATTTGAATTGAATTGAATATACTTAAGTATACAAATAAAAATCCTGTAACAGCGATGCGAAACGTGGCCGGAGAATGATCCATGTGAGGCGATGCGGCAGGCATCACCAGGACAGACCAGACATTAGGCACATTACATTATAAACCCTTCATAAATTGAAATTAAATTATAGCAGCTGTAAAGAGGCATTGTCATTCATAAAAATAATAATTATACATTTATTTTTTATATAAAATGTAGTACCCAATATACTTTACAGTAGGTATATGTACAAAGAAAATTATAAATAGCTGCTGTAAATTGGCGTTGTCACTATATAAAATATAACACATATTTTTCAGGTGACCTTTTCGAGAGCCTATCTCATCGTAGCATGTGCGAGTGGCATGTGGGCCGGAAGGACGGCCGCGTAGGCCTCTACTACGCGAGCTACGTGAAGCCCGTCGTAGACTACGAATTGGATAGCGACGAAAGGACACAAATTTCGGCAAATTCTACGTCTATGACGACGTAGAAATGTCTTCGTCCCATGTCTTTTTTTAGTTTACTTTAGTTTTAGTTTATTTATTTATTTAATTTTAAGTATTATTGTTATTTTTAAATTTTATTATAGTTACTGTGTATGTGTGTTGTTTATACGAAGAAATACGTTAACTAAATGAATACTTAATTACTTGCCTTAAGGGGCTGACATGAGCCAACTAGCGCCGCCAATCTTAAAAAAAAAATACCTGTACGTAAAAAAGGAAGAAAAGTATCAGAATGAACGTTGTGTCGAAGGGAAATAAAATTTATTTTTAAAAATATTTCTTTTCCACCAACCAAATAGTTGTACCCTTAGGAAAGAAAAATAGTTCATCCGTTCTAGTTGATCCGTTCTTATGGTCGGTATGGAAGGACCCATTTCTAATAAGTGTTTATACAGGCTGTAACGGAAATGGTGTATGCAGGGTGTTAAGTGGGGATATTACGGTACACAAAACGATCAAATCATACCGTGTCATGGCCGTGAAAGGGACAGTGCTATGGCATTGGTGTAGCGGCGTCTCTGTTTGGCGCGCCATGACATGGTATAATTTCATCGTTTTGAGAATGGTAATAGCGGGCAGTAGCGGTAACTGAACAACTTTTGGTCTACAACTTTTCTATTTTCGCGAATTTATTTTGAACCTCCTTGTTTCCACATCACATACCGCCATGGCTTAAAGCATATGAGCTGTCCGGATATTTCAGCTATCTCCTAGTGAAACTCCCATCCAAATCCCTTCAGTAGTTATGGCGTGATACTTGCACAAAGTCACAAACAGACAAAAATCCTAAAAATTAGTGTTCTGGCATCAGTGTCGATCCTAAAACACATTACAATTATTCTTTTCAAAAAATATCCAATGTACAGACACAACTTTTTTACAGTCTTATTATATGTATAGATAAGTATAACTGACTGGTTTACAGATGTCACCAAAGCACCGAGTCAGTGGATACAATATAATAATAATTCTTAAAATAATCAATTATACAATAAAATTTGTGTAAATTAGTGTTGCTGTTAAGATATACATACGTGTTATACAGTGAACACCATGGATCGACAAAAACATCAGCATCTTTTATTGTGTTTAAGAAACAGTCAATTAAATCTACGGCACGAGTGGCGCAATTTCATTAGTCGATATTCTGGGTATCGTTGTACTATTATATATTCTGTGGTATCGGGCCCGTATTCGGGGTGCGAGAGATTTCTGGAACGCATGGGCGATCGCGGGAAGGTGAGCGGTGAAGCGGGCGGGGCGCCGCATTCCAGCGAGAAACTTAGCTTGGGTTCGGTTCTCTTGAAAATGGCGGGAAACGACGGTTGCGAAATTATTTGGTAATTTTTGTTTTATTGTCTACAGTGGTTATTTTGAGATTAATATCACGTTAAATTAATCAGAAAATGTTCGCGAGTGACAGTATGGTGAATTTGTTGGATAATTTGAGCAAGATCTGAAGTTCAAGCTTTTATCAAGAGTTCCCGCTACAAGCTCGGGAGTGAACGTGACTGTCGAGCTGCTTCGTCCAGAGTGATGACGCTACGGCGTCTCCTCTGGATGAAGACATGAAGACGCGGTTACCCAGGATGAAGACGCTACTGCGACTCCTTTGGAGGAAGATAGAAGACTATTATATATTGAATTGTCCGTAACAGACAATGGCAAATGACTAACTGTCGAGTCCATTAATAAAATAAATAAAACTTAGCTTGGGTTCTCTTGAAAATGGCGGGAAACGACGGTTGCGAAATTATTTGATAATTTTCCTAGCTATTTTGTGTTTAATATCACGTTAAATTAATCAGAAAATGGTGAAGTTATTGGATTATTTATGCAAGATCTGAAGTTTCAAGCTTTTATCAAGAGTTCCCCGCTACAAGCTCGGGAGTGAACGTGACTGTCGAGCTGCTTCGTCCAGCGTGATGACGCTACGGCGACTCCTCTGGATGAAGACATGAAGACGCGGCTACCCAGGGTGACGACGCTACTGCGACTCCCCTGGAGGAAGATAGAAGACTATTGAATATATTTAATTAAGCGCGCGAAACGCCATTAGCTACTTTTTTGTGAAAATTCTAATTAAATAGTTTCCGTGGTATTTAGTGAATAATGATCACGTTAAGTTAATCAGTAGATCTCCGCAAACGTTTCTATTAGTTGGAGTGCTCGAAAGAAGTCGTGTTTGTGAAGTTTTGTGCTCTTAGCAAGGTTTTCTTTTGCATAACTTGATGCTTGCGTGGATCATTGAGTTATTTCGTTTAGGGGGTTGGGAGGGTTGTGCGTAGGTTTAGGTTAGGTTATCTTCGTATATATGTATTCTATGTATTTATAAGAATTCAGACATTCTACTAACATCAGACCAGGCTGTATGCCCTAGTTGGCTTTGCATTTCCCACTGGGAAGAATTTTACAAAAAAAAAAATTGGCTGAGTTATACTTCTCCAACAAGCAAAGGAATATCGCCGTTTTTTCCAGTACAACCTTAAAACTGTTGAGGTTTTAGCAGAATGAGACCTACATGGTCGATTTAATGGTTGCCTAGGTTACGAGTTTGTTTATTGGTTTACTCTGTGGTGAACATTTTCTGTAATAAAATAATAAATTGAGCATACAGTTGAATACATCGTTTTAATGATTCTAGCCATGTTCTAACAGGTTATGGTCCCTTGCTACGCATAAAGATGGAGTTATCTAAGGTGAATATTCCGAAACTTGGAGGTCACAACTGGAACAATTGGAAGTATCGAATGACGGCCTTGCTAACCGGCATTGACGGTCTTCTGGATATTGTTGAAGGCAGAACTTGTAAGCCAGAACAGCCGACTGGTGATGAAGCCTTGAAAGGTTATGATCAAAAGTTGAAGAACTTCATGGGTATGGAAAGCATGGCTTTGCTTCTCATAACGAATAACATTGACGATGATGTGCTGGATAAAGTAATGAGATTCTCGACACCAAGAGAGGTATGGCAAGAATTGCACCAGTTATATGACGGAGTCAATGAGGACAAGGTGTATAATGTGGGGCTGGAGTTCTTCTCATATAAAATGGATTCTGGAGATGACATGGTAACACACGTATCTAAATTGAAAAATCTGTGGTTTAAGTTGAAAACTGAATTATCTAAGGCGGAGGATGGTACGAATTTACCTGATGCATTGTTAATCTGCAAGATACTTGATACTTTACCTGAAACATATTTTTCGTTTAAGTCAAGCTGGATGTTGATGTCTAAGAAGGATCGGACGGTGGAGAATATTACTAGTCAGTTGTGTGTTCATGAAAGGGCACTTGCAACCAAAGACGGTGAGTCAAGTGGAGAAACCCTTGCTGTGAAGGTAAATAGAAAGGTTGGAAATAATTCGAAAAAGGGGCAGGACCACCCTGAGACAAGTAAAGGGATAAAGAGATGTTTCTTTTGTAAAGAGATGGGTCACTTTAGGAAAGATTGTCCAAAAAGGGTTGGATCTCAGAGAAAAGAAGATAGCCAAGGCAATAATATGATGTTACGAATTGTGAATGCTATAGATACTGACTTAGATCGAAACAATTGGTTTGTGGATAATGGTGCTACGCATCATGTTACAATGAGAGGCGATCTGTATCAAGATTTTGAGTATTTTGGGGAAGCTCACACAGTAACTACAGCTGATGGAAACGTGATAGAGGCTGTTGGAAAAGGCTCTATTCTGGTGGAAGCTGATATTAAAGGCAAGGCTGAGAGAACCTTCTTGAGAGATGTTTGGTATGTACCCCGGATTAGTAAGAATTTGTTTTCTGTATTGGCTGCTCAAGACAGAAATCCAACGAGTCTATTTGAGTCACAGGTTACTACTTGTTCTGTAAAACTTGATGGAAAGGTTAAGATGATTGGCTATAGACAGAGATTTGGAGGGCTGTACAAGCTAAATTTCAAGGTCATGACGCCAATAGTGTCTATCAATTTGGTACAGAAGACGGACAAGTTGCAGTTATACCACGAACGTATGGGACACCAAAACAAGAGACATGTGAAAGGTCTGATAGAGCGGGAATTCGGAATAAGAACAACAGATGATGGAGAAATATGCGAAGGCTGTGTCTTCGGCAAGTCGCATAGAACAAAGTTTGGCGTTCGAGTGAGAGCCACGAAGCCTGGAGAACTCATCCATACGGATGTCTGTGGTCCTTTTCCAAGCTCTTGTTCAAAACAAAGATACTTCTTATTATTCAAGGATGACTACACGCGTTATCGGTATGTTTACTTTCTTCGAGAAAAGTCGGAAGTATATAAGAGGTTGGATCAGATGCTAGCTGAAGCGAAAGCTGCTGGGCATACAGTTCAAGAACTCTTGAGTGATAATGGCGGGGAGTTTGATAACGAGAAGGTACGTGAAGTTTTGAAGAAATATGGAATTCGGCAGAGACTGACAATGCCCTATACACCTGAACAGAATGGGTGTAGCGAACGGGAGAATAGAACGATTGTAGAGTCTGCTAGAGCCATGATGCATGCGCATGAGCAGTTACCTGAGAGACTGTGGGCAGAGCTGGTGGATACAGCAGTGTATATCCTGAATAGGACTGGTCCTAGTCCTATAGATGGCAAGTCGCCCTATGAGTTGTGGTTTGGTAAAAAGCCACAGATAAAACATTTGAGGATTATTGGCTCATCGTGCTATGCTGGTATACCCAAACAGAAAAGAAAGAAGATGCAGAAAAAAGCTGAGAAATGTATCTTGATAGGGTATGATAATGATGATGGATATCGATTGTGGAATTCTAGCTCAAACAGTTTGGTTCGTTCACGAGATGTGATTTTTAACGAAAAGCTTTTGGAAGCAAAGAATGCAATGATGTCATCGGATACTGAAAAGACAACAGTTAGAGAGAATGAGGTAGAGATTCCGTTCAGGATTCTACAGCAATCTGTGAGCTCTAAGAAGTCTTTTGAACCATTGGAAATGGTTGAGTTGCGTAAAACTGATCCCTTGAGAGTAACAATTGAGCAAAATACTGAGATGAACAGTGGCGATAATCCAGCTGTGAATCATGATGAAGTATTTGATGATGCAAGAAGTTGTACCTCTGAACAGTCTATTGAATTAGAGGGGGAAGTAGAAGGAGATATCGAAGAGGGCGATGTACCTGGATTAAATGATCATGAGATTAGAGAAGAAGGCGGAAGAGTCTTGCGAGATCGATCATTACTTCGACCACCTGAGAAATTCAATGACTATATTGTAAACATGACGTTAAGCAGTTGTGTGGAACCAACTTATTATCGTGAAGCGATTGAGAGTCCTGAGAGTGATCTTTGGAAGGATGCTATGGATTCGGAGATCAAATCACTGAAAGATAATGAAACGTGGGTTTTAGTGAAATTGCCAAAGAACCGGAAAGCAATACCATCCAAGTGGGTTTATCGAATTAAAATGAATGCAGATGGCTCGGTTGATAAATACAAAGCCAGACTGGTCATTAAAGGATTTTCACAGAAGAAAGGAATTGACTATGACCAAACATTCAGCCCTGTGGCAAATATGGTATCGATCAGAACTGTGCTGAGTATAGCAGCAAGTGAACGAATGGTACTGATGCAATTTGATGTGGCAACAGCTTTTCTGTATGGTATGTTGGATGAAGAGATATTCATGAAACAGCCTGAAGGATATGATGATAGATCTGGAAGAGTTTGTCTATTGAAGAGAAGTCTGTATGGCTTGAAGCAAGCGCCGCGCTGCTGGAACAAGCGTATTATAGATTTTCTGAAGAGCATTGGCTTCAAGGTTAGTGATGCTGATCCTTGTATCTTTGTAAGAGATAGAGCTTCAAGTGGAAAACTTATACTAGCTTTGTATGTGGATGACGGCTTGATAGCTGGGTAAAAAAAAAAGTTAGTGGATGAGTTTCTTGAAGAACTGAAGGGTAAATTCAAGATCACTACGAAACCAGCCTCTTATTTTCTTGGAATAGAGATTGAAACCAGAGAAGACGGTATTCGTATTCATCAGACTTCGTATGCTAAGAAGGTGTTACGGAGGTTTGGCATGGAACATTGCAAACCTGTAACCACTCCAATCGTGAAGGAGGATTTATATCAGCATGATGAAAATGCGGATGTGAGTTGCACACACGGGAACTACAGACAAGTTGTAGGTGCACTCGCATATCTTATGGTCGGAACCAGACCTGATATTGCTTATGCTGTCAGCGTTGTATCGAGGAGTCTTGAGAACCCAACGGAAGCTGACTGGATGAGGTTGAAGCGAATTTTGCGGTACCTGCAATACGCACCTGACCTTGGGATCTTGTATAAGAAAAATTATAAGAAAGGGATATTTGACTCTTATAGTGATGCAGATCATGGAGGTGACGTGAGCACTGGAAGATCAACTTCTGGAGTGCTATGCATGTATGCAGGAGGAGCTATTTCGTGGCTGAGTCGAAGGCAACAAAGCGTAGCAATATCGACTACTGAAGCTGAAGTAGTGGCGGCTAGTGAAGCAGCCAGGGAATGCATTTGGTTGTCTCGGCTACTGAAGGATTTGATCCATGACAACCGGACTCACTCTGTACCAGAGTTACAAGTGGATAATGAAGCAGCGATTAGACTGGCGGAAAATCCTGAGTTCCATCGTCGTACGAAGCATATTCGCATAAGGCATTTCTTCGTCAGGGAACTTGTAACAAACGGAGAGCTGAAAGTTAAGAAGGTTGCTAGTGAGCTCCAACTAGCAGATATCTTCACAAAGCCCTTGCCAAGACCTAGGCTGTTAAAGCTTGTGCATTTGATAGGTCTACATGCTGAGAGAAGATGTTGAGGTTTTAGCAGAATGAGACCTACATGGTCGATTTAATGGTTGCCTAGGTTACGAGTTTGTTTATTGGTTTACTCTGTGGTGAACATTTTCTGTAATAAAATAATAAATTGAGCATACAGTTGAATACATCGTTTTAATGATTCTAGCCATGTTCTAACAAAAACATTACCTTCCTGGAGAAGGCAGTCAGGTAAAAACATGCGCTTTCTATATCTGGCTTATCGTACAACTATATTAAATACCCGCCCGTAATTATTTATACATATATTTATTCGGAATAATCATATGTAGTACTAAAACAATAATACCCATAATACTTAATCGTAATTATCTGTGACAAACGATACCTACTAATAGGTATAATTTATAATTTACTAGCTCTACCTCGCAACTTCGTTTGCGTAGAGGAGGAGGATGGAGAGGATGGATGAGATCAGGAGGCAGATCTTCCTCTCTTGATCCTTGTTTCCATATCACATACCGCCATGGCTTATAGCCTATAAGCTGTCCGGATATTTCAGCTATCTCCTAGTGAAACTCCCATCAAAATCCCTTCAGCAGTTATGGCGTGATACTTGCACAAAGTCACAGACAAACAGACAAACAGACAAAAAATTCTTATTTTGGCATCAGTATGGATCCTAAAATACATTACAATTATTCATTTCAAAAAATATCCAATGTAGGTACAGACACAACTTTTTTACAGTCTACATATGTATAGATTATCTAACTATAATTTTGCAATCAACATCTGATAATATTAAATTGTGTAAATATGTACCTAATAATTTAGGTATATTTCCGACATTCAAGTAAAATTTTAGCGATACGATGGATGTGGATAGTTATATACCAAACATAACTTTACTGAGATACCAGTTCTTCACGCGTAACCAAGGCAAACATGAAACTATTGATGAATACGTAGCGGAGTTACGGCTAATCAGTAAAGATTGCGAGTTCGATGACTTGGAGGAGGAGCTGGTGAAGGACCGTGTGGTGTGCGGGGTGCGAGACGCGTGGGCCCAGGGGCGGCTGCTGCAGGTGGAAGACCTGAACCTGGAGGGGGCAGTCCGGCTATGTCACGCGTTCGAGGAGCTGCTCAAGGTGGAGCAAGCCGTGCTCGCGGGGAACAGGACAGACCGGAGTACCAGCTATGGACCAGACAACCAGCCACAAGTAGCGAAGGTCACGGACGATTTACCTGCTACGACTAGCACGCTAAAAGCTACGGGGACGTCAATAGCTACGGATATGTCAAACGCTACGAATACTACAAAAGCTACGGGTACTACAAAAGCTACGGGTACTACAAAAGCTACGGGTACTACAAAAGCTACGGGTACTACAAAAGCTACGGGTACTAGAAATGTTGCGGGTAAATCAAAATCTTCTGATTCTACAAATTCAGATATGCAGTATCGAAACAATGTTACAGAAGCAATTCCCCAAGATAATATGGCTCGCCGACCGAAGTCGACGTCGCACCGAAGGCCGAAATCGGAAAATCATGTGATTACGGTAGGTGTGGTTGTGAAAACAGTTTATTTTATTTAACTATTCCATTATGGTTACCTATGCATTTTTGGCGATAAGAATGAATATTACCTACCTAGCTAGAAGTTACCTATTCCTTTGCGTCCTCCTATAGCCTAAACGACATTTGGATCGAACACAGTATAATGTTTTCGTAACCAGTATAGGACAGCATGACGAAGTTACCTGGGGCCGAGCAAGCATATACTGGTTATGTACCTAATCGATCAATCCATTTGGTTGCTGGATAAACAACGCTCACAGTCACAGGCAAATTTATTTCTCTAATATTATAAATGATAATGAAAAGCAATGTTAATAATTTGTAATCAAGTCTGTACCTTTTGAAACTGAGGCGTGACCGCGACGACTTCAATCGTTATGGTTATCGTTTTCATTTTGACACTTGAACGATATACATTGCTGCGTTTCGTTGTCGTTTGTTAAAACTTGCAAAAACATAGCAGCAATGTATAGCGTCCATGTGTCAAATTGAAAGCGATAACGATTGGAAGTCGCGGTCACCCCACTGACCTGAAAACCTGTGTCTGTTGAAACTTTTCACTTTTCACTTCAGGGCACGAAGGTGATCGCGCTCTACAAATACAATAACGCTAAGAATGACGAACTGAACTACGAAATAGGTAAGTAGGTATCTACGCTACGTATTAAACTGAGGTGCCGCACTGCAGAGTCGCTACAATAGGCTACTTGATCCAAACACAATTTTGGTCTTTAATAATTAATAATCGTTCTATTACACCGTACAATAAATTACAGGTTTTTTGAGACCTTTAAAACACCAAAAACTTTAACTTAAAATGCAACTTTCCAACCTCGATCAAAAATACCGTCCGCCATGATTATCTGTGGCATGACGTCATCGCGGCTCCCATAAACTAGGGATGTTCGATGTTGAGATAACACGATGTTAAAACATCGATGATTTTGCTCTTAACATAGACTATCATCGTAATACCTGGTTAAATCTAGCTATAGGTAAGGTACTTCAAATGTATTCATATCCATTTATTTGGTAAATATAATATTTCATTTACATGTCATTAAAATTTGGATTATTATTAATAATTCAATGTATCTACCAAAACCCACATAAGATCGATAAATAAAAAAACGAGCATCCCTAAAAATCCAGAGTGACGTCACAAATCTCGCGAATATGGCCGACTAGCGTTTTTGGCGCGTGGGAAAAAACGGGGTGATATTTTAGTTTCAATTTCATTTTTTACAGTCATCCTACTTTTATGTAATAAAAGTAAAATATTTGGGATCCTAATGTAAAATAAATGTTGTTTTATTGAATTTCGATATGAGTCAACTAGCCTATCAATCGGCGAATGGCTGAGTAATTGCTGTCAGTTCATGAATAATGTCTCAATTCCATGGATGTAAACAAACATGGCCTTTGAAAGTTCACTTTCACTTTTCACAGACTCATTTTAGTCGTACTGGTCAAAGCTGGCTAAATTAGTAAGTGCGGTTAGTGGTTTACCTCCATGGAAAATTGGATTGGGATGGGGACATATACAATTGTTTGCAGGCGATGTGTTTGAGAAGCTGAAGAACACGTACGACCCCAGGTGGAGTGTGGGCTGCAAGGACGGCCGCGTGGGCGTCTACCAAAACGACCAAGTGGTAAGGAGATAGGTCACGCACGACACGACAGAATCAATGAAGGGCAAGCAACCTTCCATTGTCACTAAAGAGGAAACTTGTCGACATGTGTATCTTGCCATCCGAACCTACGATGCCCAGCCAGACATGGTCATTGACCAAGGATCAGATGTCCAAACTTAAGGTCTGCCAACGCGCAATGGAACGCAGCATATTGGCCATGAAGAGAACGGACCGTGTCAGGAACACAACCCTGCGAATAATGACTGGCGTAGCAACGTGGCCGGCAAAGCAGCTACATTAAAGTGAAACGGTCGGACCACGTGTGCTGCATGCAGCCGGATCGATGGGCCCGGACTCTCACAGAATGGGTGCCATTGGACGGTCGTAGGCGAAGGTGGAGAGATGGTATCATTAGATACAGGGATGGGTGGCTGGAAGAGGCCCAAGACAGAGATGGATGGAAGAGGAGAGGGCCAGCAATGGGACGATGTATAAGTTAAAAATAATAATGTGCGTAATACCGCGGAGCTGCAACTGACGTTATTACACGGCGTTTGACACTGGTTTGACAGCTCTGTGCATTGTATAATTTCGCTTTTGAAAATGGCGGGAATCGACGGTTGCAAAATTATTTGATAATTTTTGTTATAATGTGTACAGTGGTTATTTTGTGTTTAATATCACGTTAAATTAATCAGAAAATGTTCGCGAATGACAGTATGGTGAATTTATTGGATAATTTGAGCAAGATCTGAAGTTTCAAGCTTTTATCAATAGTCTCGCTACAAGCTGGGAGTACTTAACCCTCAGAGACTTAACCTGTTGGTTAGCAAGGAGAGAAGAGAGTCAAGTTTTGGTTGAAATCTTTTTCAGCGGAGTATGTTGGTGCCGAGCAAGAATACTAAAGCGCTGTGCAACTACACGGGACCGGCGCAAGAATATCTCAGCTTCAAAAAGGGTAGGAATATTCCCCATTTGTTTTATGCATTAAAGTATCATGCCTGAACTAGCCGTGGGCAGGACTTGGACCTGCGACCTTGTCATTCCGTGACACGCTCTTACCAACGGAGCCAGCATAGGCCCACGCCCGACATACCGAAAATTTTCATCGTATTATACATGCTTGTATCTTCTTATATCTGCTCACACTTTCTAATCTAATCTTTCTTTCTATTACTGCCCCCTTACCTTTAACTCTTATAGCAGTATTACTTTCATAATACTTTGTTACTTCGTACAATGTCGACCTTAATAAGCTTACTTTAAGGTCGTCATTGTACGAAGTAACAAAGTATTATGAAAGTAATACTGCTATAAGAGTTAAAGGTAAGGGGGCTGGTCCTCTTTCTAATCATTGTAAAAAAAGTCTAGTAATAACTAGCAATAAGTAAACACGGAAGGACACTGACTCCCGAAACAGTCACCCTAGTTCGGGAGTCAGGCTTATCTAACATCGTGCTATTTATAATGCTGACTCTGTTATACTTGCACTATGTTATATATTAAGCACATTGTAACCATTCATTTTGTGAAAATAATAATTATTATTATATAAATAAGGTATCTTATTAGGAGCCATAGGCAGGGCATGTAGGGTAGGTAGTAGGTACGCATGCAATGGCCATGTGCTACGACACGCCAGTGTTGCCCGTTGACAAAAACAGTTTTTTATTATTTGGGTATGAAATGTTGTGGCAGACCGCCCCGCGCCGATCTAGCATCGGCGTTAAGCAAAACATATTATATCTACCTACATCGCTCCTTTACTTGTTATTCTCTTTAAATTGTTTTGTTCGTGTATATACTTACCTAAATGTAATTTGTGACTGTTTTTAGGGTTCCGTGCCTCAAAAGGAAAAAAGGAACCCTTATAGGATCACTTTGTTGTCCGTCTGTCAGACAGACGGACAGCCTGTCTGTCCGTCTGTCAAGACCAACATCTCAGAAACGCGTGGACGTATGAAGTTGAAATTAATAGCAAATACTCAAGTATGCATTCCTGGACATAATATTTTGATAATGTCAAAGTTAAGTTAATCTCTAAATCTAGTTTATCCTATCATGAGAGAGAAACTACGGGGTTAAGTTGCGTTTCACGGAAGCCTCGGTGTGCGAGTCCGACTCGCGATTGGCTAGTTTTTTATTTATTTAGGTAGGTACTGTGGGTAGGTACTATAAGACACTCTTGTTTGCAGGTGACATCGTGGAGGCACTACACGATTACACCGACATGCCCGGCTGGGGTCTGGGCCTGACGGGGGGGCGCGCCGGCCTCTACCCACTGAACTACGTGAAACTTGTCATAAAAAATTGAAATATCACAGCAGAATATTAAAAAACGATATTATTATTCTCCGAATTCAAATTCCGGATATAAAATTCCTGAATAATAAAAACTGAGGCATGTATCATCCCACCAATCTGCACCAGGCTCGTGTGGTGGATCATGGGCCCAACTCCCTCGATGATAGGGAAGACTTGTGTCTCAACAGAGGTTTAGTAGGTTTAGAAGGAAAGAAAAAGGTTTTCACAGATATGGCATGTACGGACAACAGCAGATCAATGGTAACACTTGTTAGTACGATTTCAACTCTTACGACGCAGATAATAAGAACGGTCCAAAGTGTTGCACTTGATCTGCTGTCGGCTGTAGAACACAGAAATACATCTTTGTTATGTGAGCACTTCAACACTGGGTGGAACACTCTGAGCACTCTTCTGAAGACAATCGGTATTTACTTACCTTCAAAAAAAATACCCTTAGTACGGATCTGGTAGGCACATACTTATTTCATCGTACCACATATGTGGGGCACGGGTTTGTGAAGCTAGTTCGTCGTGCTCCATATAAGGGGCACTGGACTGTAAACGTGTTAAATTCGGTCCAGTAGTGTTTGAGAAGTGGATCCAAGTGGCGCAAATCGCAAAATAGACAAGAGTGGAGAAATTTTAAGGAGGCCTACAGCAGAATGGTAGAGAATGGCTAAGAAGAAGAGAGAAAAGAGAAGTGCTTGAGAAGTTTCTGTCTTCGTGTGTACATGCATAATAAATTCCGCCTTTCTTACCGTTTCCGCCGCAATGTAATAGTTTATGTAGTCCGTAGCGTATTGTTTCCTTGTTATGGGTTCAAGCCTCTGTGAAATTCTGTGTATTATATTATTATCAGAGAGAGGGTGGTTCTGGACCACATATGTTAATATATTAGTAATATTTTTCTTATCTTTATATTTATCATGTCGTATCTTCGGTGTTGTATTATCTAAATACACATGAAATTAGATTTTAGACATTAAATAAAATAGGAAAATTTGGTAACAAATCAATTAAAAAATGGTGCCGTCTCGGGTGTCTCGTCGAAATGTTCCCATCACACCAGCAGCGTTACCGCGCTGGATTTCGAGAGAAATGCTTTTGCTTTGTTTTGCTTTAAATAAATTAAAATTAGTTAATATTGGTTAAATAAAATTGTTACATATGATTTTTTACAAGTTTTGTTCCATAGATCCTATATAACGTAAATGGTATTTGAAGCCGAAGGGAGGGTGTTCAGTGTCGGTAACTGAGCAAGTTTTGTTCTAAGACTTTTCGAATAAAAAATAAACATAAATTAATGTCTCATACAAATCGATCAGTTGACCGGTACGAAATGTATGAAAAGTCAAAAAATAAATTCGCAAAACTCGAAAAGTCGTAGAACAACTGTTGTTCAGTTTTTCAGAACCTGTCAGGTTCTGGCAATTCATTGCGTCACATAAAATAAAAAAAACAATTCACAAGACACAGATAAGTATGTAGGTAGGGCTTAAAATTGCAGCGAGCTCAACTCTGCTGTTATCATAATCGTAATTATGATTAGATAAAATTATAAAGATTAACTCGAATTGCTACGAATATATTTTTGGGTTCTTCCCCCGTTTAGGGACCTAAAATGGATCTTTGCTCTGAAACAAAAAGATTGATGAAGGACGGTGAAACGGTGAAGGAAAACATCGTGATGAAACCTGCATGCCGTAGAAGAAGTAAAAAAAATCTAAGACATGTGAAATCCGCCAATCCGTACTGGGCCCGCGTGGTGGATCATGGCACCAGCTCCCTCGATGTAAGGGAAGGTCTATGCCCGAGCAGTGGGGCAATATAATAATAGACTGATGATGATGATGAAAAAGATTGATCCCATCCCGTCGTCGCTCTGCACTGCCTTCGCGTGTATGCATTCAGGTCCTTATCGACTCACCCAGCTGGTTATGGCGAATTGGGAATATCTAGAAACTGACCAGACGCTTGAGATATGAGGTCGTCTGACAGACCAGTCGGTCGTCTAGGCTTCGCAGCACGGTTGGCTCATACTATCTCGACGAGATCTAATTCATTTAGTCGATCAGTTTATTATCACGAAGGATCTAGCAAGACCAGATGAATGGAGTAAGACAAGAAACATAGATGTTCTATTAAACATATTATAGTATAGTGTAAGTATAGCGAATCTTATAAACTTGAAATTCTTCATAATTATCATACCCGACGAAACTTTTTATTTTATTTCGTGTGGTTTAGTGACCAAATCTATTTGTCAGAGTTATTCAGGCCGCCCGTAGGCCTTTGACGTGGCTTCACTACTGCTGCCGAGCGACAGCACCCGGGACCAACTGCTTAACGTGCTTTCCGAGGCACGGAGAGGCTGAAAGTGTCACTAACGGTCACCCATCCAGGTAGGACTGACCTCGCCAAGCGTTTGTACGCTCCTACGAGTCCCGACGGAACTGTTTCCTAATTTCTCCTTTTAGGGGCCCCTGGGCCATGTCTTTTGTTCATGATAATTGAGTGAGTTTCTACGTCTTGATATTGCGTAAGATAACAGATAATTTGGCGTTAATCGATTTACCTGATAGTACTATCATTGCTGACATAAATAGGTAATAACAACAGTTGTCCATAACACTTTTAACGATTTTGCCCGTAATGGTGAAAACTAGAGACAAACCGCGTTAGAGTGCTGTGAATCAAAAAAATGAGTGATAGTGAAGTGCTAGTTCAGTCGAGGAGTGAAAATTCATTACAGACAGTTAAAATAAATGATCCGGCGCAGCAAACGCAAAGTTTGCCATCAACGCAAAGGGTTAAAGCTCAAATACTGGCCGCACATGCAAACCACGCTCGACGTGCCGCAGAGCTAGAGCGCGAGCGAGCGACCGCCGAGGCAGCCGCCGCGGAGCGCGAGCGCGCAGCGTCCAAACGTATCGCGGCCGCTGAGCGTGCTGCTAACGACGCTGAGCTGCAGGCGCAGCTAGCCGCAATACAGGTCAGCGCTAGCCATCTGAGCAGTCGCGCATCATCTATTAAACGCGTAAGTGATTGATTGAATAAAAATGAAGTAAGTGCTCAATTGCAGATCGTTGAAACTCAAGAGGAGCCCGGTAACACTGGAGCCCGATTCCCCTCCGAGCCGCCTCAGCGCTCGCCGGCCCCGTCGCCGCTTCGCGCGGCACCATGCGGCGCCGTCACTGCGGGCGCGGCACTCCAGGACCCAGTTTCACACTACCATGCACGTTATTTAGGCACTCCAACACATGATTGTAACATTAATAAGACTAGCGAGAACAAACCTACAGACATATACAGATACACGTTAGGGAAGTTCATCACGAAACTGGCGCAGCAACAGCAGTCGCATTCTAGAGTGAGTGATTTAAAATTACCTAACTTCACAGGTCCACCTTCGGAATGGTTGATTTTTAAGAAAATGTACAACCGTACAACGGACCACTACGATTCTTTTAGTAATTACGCAAGATTGAATTCGGCGCTACACGGCCCAGCTCTGGCAGCAGTATCTGATTTATTCGTTTCGACTGATGATCCTGACATCGTCATGAACTCGCTCGAGCAGCAGTTTGGAAGGCCGGAACATGTAATATTAACCGTAATCGCAGAGGTGAAGGCTCTACCTAAGGTAACTAGCCACAAAGGTCAGGAATTGAACTATTTTGCATTCAAAACTCGCAATTGTGTGAACGTTCTCCGTTTACTTGATCATACAGAATATTTGGCCTGTCCAGAGCTGATTTATTTATTTAATTAATTAGAATTACAGTGTCAACTTACAGCTAACACCAAAACATTAACATTGTCAAGAATTAGAATTTAGAACTTACTAAATATAACTTAAATATACAAAAATAAACTTATAAATACTACTTATTCTATCATTATGTATGTCAACATTTTGCATCTGGTCAAGAAAATTGTTAAGGAGCTCAAGGGTGGGTGAGTGGCGCGAGTGGCGCGTTCGCCGGTCGGTCGCAACGGCGAAGAGAGGGCGCCGCCCGTCTCCGGCCCGTGCGGACATAGTTTTGCGGGACAAAGTAGGTGATAGCCGCCGCGATAGAAGGGTGTCTTTGTGACTTTGTGTTGCAGGAGCAAACAGTAGTGAATAGGTACCCGACAACAGATTGCGCCTCAACTCGAGGGTCTCGATTCCCATTATCCCCTAGACAAAGAGAGATGGAAATAGGAATGGGTAATAGCCATACTTATTCTTTTGTATATGCTTCTACAAAATTTCCGTTGGATTTTTTCAATCAAATATGTGTATTTTGCCTCACTTGGGTCCACACAATAGCCCTGAATTCCAGAACACTCCTTACATAGGCATTGTAGGTATAGCATGATGGCGATCTTAATGTCATGAAACTGGGCAGCTGTTCGCAATATAAAGCCCATGGTCCTATTGGCTCTTTTACAAATGGTAATAATGTGGTCATGAAAGTTTAACCTACCATCCATAATAACTCCAAGATCTCGGATTTGGTCTACTTTACTAAGAGTGGAATGGTCTAATTTACAGGGGAAATCTATACGTGCCGGGGACCTTGAAAAAGGAACCACTTTGCATTTCTCAGCATTAAAACTTAAGTTATTTGCTCTACTCCAGTCTACAACAGCATCTATATCACGCTGGAGTTCCTCACATTGGGAAAAGCAGTCTACAGAGTGGTATATTTTCATGTCATCTGCGAACATGAGACACTTAGCAGCTGTTAGGACCTCAGGAAGATCATTGATCATAATGAGAAACAGGTCCTTATGTATTTCCTTGACTCACGACCGATCTCGGTAAAAACGTAATACCGGTTTTAATACCGGGATCCCGGTAAATCAACACCGGTATTGAAGATCATCCGGTATTGCAAGCCCTATCCCAGGACAGATACAGTAACGGTGAAAGCTAAAAAAACAAAAGGAAAGGACCTTCTGAAGTAATTTATGTAAATAAATAGTCGTCGAAGCACCCACCAGATTCAAAGGTGGGTTCATTACTTTAGGATTTGGCGTTCATAAAACTAGATTCAGAATCTCAACCAAAATCCGCGTTTTCACAGCACATTGAGATTAATACATCTTTATTGAAGCTTTTTACTTTTGAACCTAAGTTAAGTACTACTTAGGTATCTTTTTAAGTTAAGTAGATATAGATTTATCTCCACCGTTGGTTTTGCTGGAACGTTTGTCCATCGGCGTCCATTTCTTAATATGACCACTTCTTGTCAAGACAACTTCACAAGTTACTGTTTCTGGATTTAACCATTTTTATAAGATTTCTCTCATAGAAATGAGCTAGGTACGCCCTTTGTATTATATTTTTATATGCACGCGAAGTTTTCCTTTGTATAGCTGATCGTAAAGTGTATAAAGTTGTTTAACATCACTTTGATACCTACAGGCAACCAAACCCAATTATGACGATGCAGTCACTCAAGAGACGCGGGATCTTCGCGAACAGTCGCTGCCGACGGTTGTACAAAAAATGCCGGGCTGGATGGCTCGACACGACGAGGTAAGGATAGGCCTGAACCAGATTTGGGAAAATTTTATAACGTTGAAATGGTTGAACAAAAGCGCCTCCTTGTTTAGATGTAAAGTGTGTAAAATTGTTTAACATCACTTTGATACCTACAGGCAACCAAACCCAATTATGACGATGCATTCACTCAAGAGACGCGGGATCTTCGCGAGCAGTCGCTGCCGACTGTTGTACCAAAAAAGCCTGGCTGGATGGCTCGACACGACGAGGTAAGGATAGGTCGGAAGTAGTATTGGAAATTTTTTATAACTTCGAAATGGTTGAACAAAAGATGCTCCTTGTTTATTGAATTAAATAACAAGCTTATAAATTATAATACAGTTCACAAAATCTAAACAAGGAGGATTGATAGGTTTCACCAATTCTCACTGGGGTCACGTTGTGGATCATAGCCCCAGCTTCCTCGGTGCAAGAGATGGTATGTGCCATGTATAATGACGACGACCAAAAAGTCCCAGGACAGATTCAGTAATAAGGAAAGGACCTTCTCAGCTACGTAAATCGTCGTCGAAGCATATACCAGATTCAACGGTGGGTTCACTGCATTAGGATTTATGTATTATACTGCGGAGTGACCCCATAAGTGATGAAAGTTTTGAACGTAGATATAGTTAATTTGTGCTTTCCACGTCAAGCCACCATCAAGTCTAAGTCCAAGGTATTCTTCTTCTCTAGATTCTCTTAAAGGTTCGTTATTGAAAGTTAAAGAGGCGTGGTCGCTTATTTTTTGGTTTTTGGTTTTGAAGATCATATAGGACGTTTTAGAAGTGTTGACTGTTAATAAGTTGCACTGATACCATTTGCGTAGGATATTCAGATCCTCCTGGGCCTGTCTAACGACTTTGATACCTACAGGCAACCAAACCCAATTATGACGATGCATTCACTAAAGGGACACGGGATCTTCGCGAACAGTCGCTGCCGACGAAAAAAAAGCCTGGCTGGATGGCTCGACACGACGAGGTAAGGATAGGCCTGAAGTAGATTTGGGAAATTATTATATATTTTTTTATAATGACGACCAAACAAGCCCTAGGACAGATACAACGTGTAACGACGAAAGCTAAACAAAAAAAAAATAAGGAAAGGAATCTCAACCAAAACCCGTGTTTTCACAGCATATTGAGATTAATCCATCTTTATTGAAGCAATTTTTTACTTTTCAACCAAGTTAAGTACTGCTTAGGTATATTTTTAAGCTAAGTAAATATAGATTTACCTCCACCATTGGTTTTGTTGGAACGTTTGACGGTCGGCGAACATTTCTTAATATGACCACTTCTTGTCAAGACAACTTCACAAGTTACTTTGACCATTTTCATAGGATTTCTCTCATAGAAATGAGCTAGGTACGCCCTTGGTATTAATAATATATATAGCTCGATTACCACTGGCGAGGCCGAAGCCCGAAGCGTCCCCTTGCCGAGCAGAAACAACTCCCGCCTCCCTAGTAATTTTTGCGAGGCCGAAGGCCGAGCCGGACTTCGAGGCCGTAGGCCGAAGCGTCCCCTTATCGAGCAGAAACCACTATCTTCCTTCCAAGTAACTTTTGCGAGGCAGTAGGCCGAGTCGTACTGCGAGGCCCTAGGCCGAGCTTCGCGTAGGGCGAAGCCCGACGCGTCCCCACTCTCTAGCAAATGAGCAAGATGCCAATGTGTTTCTAATTATGATCAAAGTTGTGTAATTTATATACAATTAGCAACGCTTGGCTTAAATAAAATTTGTTTTTTTAAGTTTTTGGCAACTGGGTATTTCGAGTGTTGCTTGCTTTAAAAAAAGACAAGTCAGTTACCTACTTCATATGACGAAACTCTTCTCGAAGCAACTCTTTATATCGTTTTGAAGTTGGCACTTTTGGGAGTTACTTGATTTAAAAAGTCGATGGGCTTACAGACGAATTAAAGCACAACACAATTCCAAAAATGCGTGTTCGTTAGTTGCGGTGCCTACAGCACGAAAACAAAGCCGTCTCGCGGGCCGCGCCCGGCCCGCGCACCATGCGTGCACCTAATATATTATATATTTATATGCACGCGAAGTTTTCCTTTGTATAGCTGATCGTAAAGTGTGTAAAGTTGTTTAACATCACTTTGATACCTACAGGCAACCAAACCCAATTATGACGATGCATTCACTCGAGAGACACGAGATCTTCGCGAACAGTCGCTGCCGACGATTGTACCAAAAAAGCCTGGCTGGATGACTCGATACGACTGGTAAGGATAGGGCCTGAAGCAGATTTGGGAAATTTTTATAACTTCGAATAGTTTGAACAAAAGATGCTCATTTATTTATTATTTTATTAATGGACTCGACAGTTCGTCATTTGCCAATGTCATGTTACAGAAAATTCAATATAATATAATAGTATTCTATCTTCATCCAGAGGAGACGCCGTAGCGTCATCTCTCTGGACGAAGCAGCTCGACAGTCACGTACAACCCCCAAGCTTCTAGCGGGAACTCTTGATAAAAGCTTGAAACTTCAGATCTTGCTCAAATTATCCAATAAATTCACTATACTGCCCATTCGCGAACATTTTCTGATTAACTTAACGTGATATTAAACACAAAATAGTCACTGTAGACTTATAACACAAAAATTTCAAATAATTTTGCAACGGTCGTCGTTTCACACCATTTTCAAGAGAACCCAAGATGCTCATTGTTTATTGAATTAAATAACAAGCTTATAAATTATAACACAGGGGGGTGAGCCGCGTCGACTTTTTGTAAACGTTAAAATTGGCGTGGAGACCTTCTAGGATTTACGAATCTTAGTGCACGGTGCATTTTTGGAGAGCGCCTAATAATACACACATTATACAGTCATACACTAAAGTAATACATTTATTTACATAATAATAATAAAATGTATGTATGTAATGTAATATGTTTTATTATAATAAAATACTACTAAATCTGAATTAAAGAGACAAAGCTTACTATTATGAATATTTATTATATACTACCTACCTACCAACTACTAAGTATGACAATTTAGTTGGAATTCAACATATGTAGCTGGACCAGTTTTTTAAATGACAATGCCAGATTCTGCCCCACCATCAACCGCAAGTTGTACAAGATAACGAATAAAAGTAGAAATATCTCAGTTTTTTATTAAAATAATTGGTTTAAAATAAAGTTTTGTAAAAGTTGGGTTCGAAAAAAACAGCTTAATTAAGAATTCAGAAAATAGTAAGAAATCGAAGCGATTTATTCATTGTTTTTGTTATTATTCTATAGGAGTTGCGAGAGTAGTAGAAAATGATACTGATTATGAAATATGAAACCTGTAATAAGTCCCCAACAAAATGATAGGTACAGCTTAAACACGTAGTTTTGTAGGTGGGGCAATGCTCCATTGAAATGTGGCAATGTCTTTTCTGCTAGGGGTGTTGGGATTTAACTTTCTGGAGGAGAGGCGTAACAATGTTCTATTGATTACGACTTGTAGGATCTTGCGCGGGGATTCAGACTGTCCCGCCCCCTTACCATGAACTCTTATAGCAGGATTACTTCAACAATACTTTATTATTTCGTACCGTGACGTCCTTAAAGTAAGCTTATTAAGGTCGTAATGGTACGAAAAAACTGTTGGGAGGCGCGTGGATCGGCCAGCCAGTGTCTGCTGTTGTAGTAGGCGGGCGGATAAATAAAATGCTTGAGTGTTTCACAAACTCTGACGCTTTATTATCATAATATAGACTAGAATTTATGACAAGGATCGAAAGTACGGAAAAATACATAAAATAGGTGGTGACTGGTGATCACAGAAGGCTATTCACGACAAAGAGAAAGTGACAGGCATCGGTGTTGCAAGCTGTAAATTTGCATCAACAAATTTAGTATTAGGTAAATGACATTATAAAGCATACGGCCAAACTTCTTAACAAAAACAAAGTATTATTGAAGTATTCCTGCTGTAAGAGTTCATGGTAAGGGGGCTGAATTGGTGGCGCGACTGGTACGCCTCACGCCTGTATGTCCCCACCGTGCCCAAATACAGTTTTAGAGCGCGAGACAATGTCCTTCTGGCGGTGCCGCCCCCACGCACAGTGGCGCACAGGAACATGCCACTGGTTCGTGCTCTGCGATATCTGAACTCGCTTCATCAGCATGCGATATTTTTGCTAGTCGATGGTCGAGTGTGTGTAAAGAGTGCATGAGATTATGTGAGGAGATGGATGAATGACTAATTTGTGTACTTTTCTTTTAAGTTAACCTACCTTTTGTTAATTTAATTGGTTTTGTTAGTATGTAGATACATTGTATATAATGTAATTCCTTTTTTTGACTATGTTTTATTTTCCTTGTTGATTTCTAGCATTGTTTATGATTGTGTCATATAGCACCGAGGGTCGACAGGGAGAATAAAACATAGTATTTGTTTATTTATGAATATGATTATTACCTATGTAATGTTATGAAATTCACAGTGCTTTAGTTTTAATACTGTAATGCTGTGAAGTGTATTTTGAAATAAATAAACAAACTTGTACCCGACGGAACTGTTTCCTAATTTCTCCTTTTAGAGGCCCCTGTGGGCCATATCTTTTGTCCATGATAATTGAGTGAGTTTCTACGTTATCTATTAATATTGCGTAGATAATTGGGCGTTAATCGATTTACCTGATAGTACATTAGTACCACTGCTAACATAAATAGGTATTAACAACAGTTGTCCATAACATTGCGATGTCCATTAGTTCATATTTTATATTTGAGTTGTAAACAACCGAACAATGGAACCCAAACTAAATTTAACTTCGTTGAGATACAAATTCTTCACGCGTGAGCAAGAAAAAGGCGAAAGTATTCACGAGTACGTAGCCGAATTACGGCTACTCAGCAAAGATTGTAAGTTCCGTCATTTAGAGGATGGGTTGATCAAGGACCGTGTGGTGTGCGGAGTGCGGGATGCGAAGATCAGGAACCGATTGCTGCAATGTGTCAACCTGGACTTGGACAAGGCGGTCAAGCTGTGCAATGCTTACGAGGAGCTGTACAAGGTTGAGAGGGCCTTGCTCGCGAGTGACGGGACAGAGAGAGTAAACAGCTCTGGACGAGACCAGCCACCACCGAAGGTCACAGCCGATACATCTGCTGCGACTAAAGCGACGGATACGTCAAAAGCTACGGTTACGTCAAAAGCTACGGTTACGTCAAAAGCTACGGATACGTCAAAAGCTACCGATACGTCAAAAGCTACCGATACGTCAAAAGCTACGGATACGTCAAAAGGTATAAGGATAGACCTACTGCAGGTGCAAGCAAAGTTACAAATGTAGAACAGTTGCTGATGCCGACGATTGTACCAAAAAAGCCTGACTGGATGGCTCGATTAGACAAGGTAAGGATAGGCCTGAAGCAGATTTGGGAAATTTTTATAACTTCGAAATGGTTGAACAAAAGATGCTCCTTGTTTATTGAATTAAATAACAAGCCTATAAATTATAACACGGTTTACAAAATCTAAACAAGGAGGATTGATAGGTGTAGTGTAGGGTTTGCCCTACTTTTTAAGTTATATTGAGTTTTGAGTGTTCAGTTTCTATCTTTTCTTCATCATCGTTTTAATTCATTCCTTTTTTCCATTATTTATTTACCTATAATTTATATAATAGACGAGTTGACCCAAAACTTTTTTTATAGTTATTAATCGTTCTATTACACCGTACAAAAATTATATAATTTTTTGAGACCTTTAAAACACCAAAAACTTTAATTTAAAATGCAACTCTTCAACTTCGATTGAAAACAGCGTCCGCCATGATTATCTGTGGCATGACGTCATTGCGGCCCCAATAAACTAGGGATGTTCAATGTTGAGAAAACATGACATTAAAACATCGATATTTTGCTCTTATCCAGTATCGATCCTAAAACACATTACAATTATTCTTAAAAAAAATATCCAACTTTTTTACAGTTTTATACATAAAATTATATTTCTTACTATTTTCTGAATTCGCAACTTGTACAAATCTTTATTTTAAACCAATAATTTTAATAAAAATCGGAGATATTTTTACATTTATTCGTTATCTTGTACAACTTGCGGTTGATGGTGGGGCAGAATTTGGCATGGTCATTTCGCCCGTAAGCAACTCGCCCAGTATCATTAAAGCATGTGGGCCAGTTTACTATGTGAAAATTTTAAAAAGTTAAACTCACCCGCGGTCTAGATATTTTGTGAGCGAGTTTGAGACTAATCCGAATTTCCTGCCGAGCTGAACTCCTGAGTCCTGGACTGACAGAGTGCCTGAGCTGTCTTACCTGCCGGCCTGCCGCTGCAGCAGCATATTCCATCCAACTGGCTGAGTGATGTGCTGATAGCTGACCAGCTCCTCCTCCGAGCTAAGGGCGTGAGGACTCCACCAGGTGGTGTGAGGACTCCGCCCCTCACCTCGCCTCTCCATTTTCTCATAGTGCGTGTGTCGTTTTACGTTTCGTTTCTCGTCAACATAAACTACGTTGCGAGTGTTTTTATGTAATAGTGTTCTGTGGTTTTTTTATACTTACGTAACATTTTTATAATCATCTGTATTTTTTTAACTTAGGCTGTTTTTATAATGCTGAACTAATATAAATCACTCTTATCCATTCTATTCTTCTTATTCTCTTATAATTTATCTTCTTTCTACGTGATTTCCTATGTCACAGTTACCTACGTAACACATAGGTTACACCAATCGTCACTGGGGTCACACACGTGGTGGATCATAGCCCCAGCTTCCTCGGTGCAAGAGATGGTTTGTGCCAAGTGTAATGACGACGACCAAACTAACAAGTCCCAGGGGGGTGACCGCGACTTCAATCGTTATGGTTATCGTTTTCATTTTGACACTTGACCGATATACATTGCTGCGTTTCGTTGTCGTTTGTTAAAACTTCCAAAAACATAGCAGCAATGTATAGCGTCCATGTGTCAAATTGAAAGCGATAACGACTGGAAGTCGCGGTCACCCCACAGGACAGATACAGTAACGGTGAAAGCTAAAAAAAATTAAGTAAAGGACCTTCTCAATTACGTAAATCGTCGTCGAAGCACACACCAACCCACCAGATTCAACTACATGTGCTTGATATCTAGCATGCAAGGATAAAGAAGAAAGTTACACTCCTCGACACGATCAAAGAACAGAAACTTAATATATTTCGGACATATCACATAACATATTATGTTTCTGATACCGGACGTAATTCTCAATCCTGTTTTTTGTTTTTACTCTCTAGTCTAGCTGATAAGTTTTCATGTCACGTATTTAATTGTAATAAAACCGTACTTGTAATAATTTTACCGTACTCTGTACTGAATATGTAAAATAAATAATATTATTGACTTTCTCCAACTTTTCATACAAAGCAACCTTTCCCAAGGAAAGGAAGGAAGCCTTTTCCAGTACCTTGTACTATTATTTATTGGGTTATTGCCCGTGGTACACCCAGGTGAACCACGGGAAAATTTTCTTCCCATTCTGCGGTACAACCACAGATTAAAGATATAAGTTTTCTATTCAAAAGGTACAACCTCAGATTAAAGATGTTCTTCTTTAATCTGAGGGTACAACCTTAAAACATACCTTCCTCGAGAAGGCAGTCGGGTAAAAACACGACCATTAAGCAATAACTAAAATAATATGATGCGCTGCGCGTTCTACAGCTGGCTTATCGTGCGCTAACAGCAGATCAAGTGTAATACTTTGAACTTCGGACCGTTCTTATTATCTGCGTCGTAAGATTTAAAATTTTACTGCCAGTGTTACCATTGATATGCTTTTGTCCGTACAACAAAAGTCAAAGTCTTTATTACTTTTTTATTCTTTCTTTATTCTCTTTATTGCAAGTAAAACATTGTGTACATTTTTTCACGTCAACATATTTTTTTGAATTTACCACACCACTTTGCAAGGAAAAGGTGCCAACTACATTAAATACGCACCCATAACAATCGTAATCATTTTATCTACGACAAAATACCTTATCCGACTATAAGTTTCGTTGCAATCGACATCAGATTATCAATAAATTGTGAAAATGTACCTAAAACTTGATATTTCCGACATTCAAGTAATATTTTAGCGACACGATGGATGTGGATAGTTCTAAACCAAACATAATTTTACTGAGATACCAGTTCTTCACGCGTAACCAAGGCAAACATGAAACTATTGATGAATACGTAGCGGAGTTACGGCTAATCAGTAAAGATTGCGAGTTCGATGACTTGGAGGAGGAGCTGGTGAAGGACCGTGTGGTGTGCGGGGTGCGGGGCGCGAGGGTCCGGGGGCGGCTGCTGCGGGTGGAAGACCTGGACCTGGATCGCGCGGTCCGGCTGTGCCACGCGTACGAGGAGCTGCGCAGGGCGGAGCAAGCCGTGCTCGCGGGGAACAGGACAGGCCGAAGGACCAGCTCTGGACATGGCGACCAGCCACAAGTAACGAAGGTCACGGACGACGCAACTGCTACGACTAAAGATAAGTCAGAAGCTACCGATGCGTCAAAAGCTACGGAAACTACAAAAGCTACGGGTACGTCAAAAGCTACGAATACAACAGAAACTACGGATACTACAAAAGCTACGGCTGCGTCAAAATCTGCGGATACAACAGAATCTATAGATTCAGATGTGGAGTGTCGGAACAAAGTTACAGAAGCAGTTCCCGAAGATAAAAGAGGTGGCCGACAATGGTTCCCGTCGTTCAGAAAGGCGAAATCGGAAAGTTTCGTAAATAAGGTAGGTGTGGTTTAGAAAACCGATTATTTTTTTGTAATTCATTTAACTATTCCATTATCTTCCATTTTTTTTATTTGCGATAAAAATCAATATGGCTTCAATCAAAAACAATTAGAAATCATTTAATATTGTTGCATCTAATGAAAAAGGAACAGTTTTTCGTGTGAATGTTCCTTTGCGGCATCCCATAGCCTAAACTACAAGCCCGTATTCTGCTAAGAGGTTTGGATCGAACACAGTAGAACGTATGGCAGAACCGAGGAAGGTATCCTCTGGAATGAATCAGAGTTCGAAAACACTAATTAGTATCCGCCGATTTTAGTTATAAAAGTATTCCGTATATCTACCTATGTACATAGAAGCGGCGTTGATTTGGTTACAGACAAACGAAGGGAAGTATCGATCAGCACATAAATCGAATCGGATCGACCAGAGCTCCCGAATGCCTTTCTCTTCTGTATTATGCAGCGCCATCGAGCTGGTGAGTATTCCAAACATACGAACTGAAGATACGACCATATCTTCAGTTTTTCTATAGGGAATATATTGGATAATTCATGCAAGATCAGAAGTTTTAAACAATTATCTAGAGTCCCACTACGAGCTCGGGAGTAAACGTGACTTGCTTCGTCCAGTGACGACGTTACGGCGACTTCTCTGAATGAAGATAAGACGCGGATTTCCAGGGTGATGACGCCACGGCGACTCCTCTGGAGAAAGAAAAGACAATGATATCTTGAATATTCTGTACATGACATTGGCAAATGACGAACTGTTGAGTCGATTAATAAAATAAAGCGCGGGCACCCATGTCTGACCCCGCACCTCATTTCCTCACTAGGTTCAGATGACCGAATGGGCCTTATGAATGTTGAAACTTTTATCCATTTCAGGACAAGAACGGCATACGGGGGCAGCCTTTCATCGCGCTCTACACATACGAGAACGCTAATAATGACGAACTGAACTACCAATTAGGTACGTAATAGACGAATGGTCGCCGGCGCGGCCTCTCGGTCGCCGAGAGACCAAGGTCCAAGTCCAACTTGTAAGTATATCGCAGCCCAAATCAAGTGTCTTATTTTGTAAACAAATATGATCGGCTAATTGCCTGTTGTGATGTAACACTGAACGAATTGATTGATCGTACCTATTCATCAATGCAAAAATAAAGTAACCGGATCTAATAATGTGAAAATAACTATGCAATAATCACAGAATAGCTAAATGTTAGAAGAGTATTTTTTTTTAAATGTGTCACTGTCCACCAGCGGGGGACAAACGAGTGGAGGACAACGGAAATATACAAAACTTTGCTAGGGTATACTGAGGTGTATTACGCACTATGACATGCGCCTTAGGTTTTTTAGTGACCCAACCTATTCCTATTTGTCAGAGTTATTCAGGCCGCCCTCTGACGTGGCCTAACGTCTGCCGTCAATCGACAGCAACCGGGACCAACTGCTTAACGTGCTTTCCGAGGCACGGAGGCGCTCAGATGAAAATGTCACTAGCGGTCATCCATCCAGGTACTGACCTCGACCAACGTTGCTTGACCAACTTGTACGATCGTTATCAACGTGAACTCGCAACTGGACTGCGAGCCCCTCGAGCTCTGGTATTCCTGTATTTGTAATAATGCACAATTGTTTGCAGGCGACGTGTTCGTGAAACTGAGAGACACACACGACCCCGAGTGGAGCGTGGGCCGCAAGGACGGCCGCGTGGGCGTCTACCGAAACAACCAAGTGGTAAGGATACGCTCACGACACGATACTTTAAGGCGGGGCTTGCGTAAGTAATGTATGTCGTGAAATGTAACGCGAATTCTGTATGTGGACGGCAATACGAGCATTACATGTACCTACTGATGTAACGATCGCGCCAACACTCGCGCTCATCCATCGGCTATCGGTTTTTAGCGCGAACACAAAGACGCTCGCAATCTTGCTTGATACATGATTCGCGTTATGTAAGTAGGTGTGCCGTCCACATTAGCAAGTCGGGACCCGCCAGTTAATTATTTATTTATTATATTAAAGGACTCGACAGTTCGTCATTTGCCAATGTCATGTTACAGAATATTCAAAATATCATTACGTCTTCTCTTCATCCAGGGGAGTCGCCGTAGCGTCGTCACCCTGGACGAAGTACGTTCACTCCGAGCTCGTAGTGGGACTCTTGACCATAGCGCCAAACTTCAGATCCTGCATGAATCTTCCAATAATTTCACCATACTGTCAATCGCGATTAATTTACGTGATATTAAACACAAAACAACCACTTTATTATAATTAAACTGAAAATTATTAAATAATTTCGCAACCGGCGTTTCCGGCCATTTTGAAAAGCCTCCCCGCCAGTTAATTCGTGCCCCGAGGCACGTCCACACTACCGAGCATTTGGCTCATTTGGCTGTGAGGCTGCCGCGCGAGCCCATCGTCGGCGAGACAGGGTTAACCACTATGAATTACTTTAACTACCTAACCTACTACTAACTTATAGACCTCCATGAAGTGCTCTCAACGTACTATAAATATGCAATGTACAGACTCAATTTTTTATTATACAGTTTTATTATAATTATGTAGGTATAGATATCTCTTTCTCTCTCCATTCTTGTTTATTTATTGTATAATTATTATTATCTGGTAACTATTAAAGTTTTATTTTAATTCTTACAGCTTCAATTAGATCCTTATCCAAATTAAACCAAGTACTTACTTAATACATATGTAAGTATCTACTTAGTTTATAATAGCAATTATCAAAAGATAAAAGTTATGTGGTTCGTTCTACCGATTTACTAATCCTTGTTACCTATCAGGCGGTGGCTGCAAATCAGTACTATTTGTATTGCATTACTTGCAACATTTAGGACTGAGTCGCATTGTGTTGCTTAAACCCGTCACTGTATGATGGTCCAATAGTATGCCACTGTTGATCCTTATCAAAAAAAGAAGTTGTAGTGGGAGAGGGAAAAAAATGAAGTATTGGTTAGCAGCCTGTGGACTAGCTACACGCAAAGGTCGCTGAGCGCCCTGCGCGTCCAGTATAACGAACGCATTCAGGGTGCTGCTGCGGCTGCCGCGCGCCTGCAGCGCGTCCGGCATGTTTGCTGACGCACAGGTGGACGGTTTTCATGCGACGCTGCGCAAGCGCTGCGGCGCGGCGCTCTGTCGGCTGCGCGCCAGCGGCAGCAGTATCCTGACCGTGCTCGCGCGTAGGCCGGACAGTCGATTTCTCAGACACTGGACTGGCCTGCACGCACCAGTATGTACTAACATAGTTATTTAAGTATTTACTAACAAAATATGGATGAAAAAGTCTGAAATAAAAATATTTAATTTTATTTTATTTAGCAAGGAGAGAAAGGAGTCATATTTGGATGAAATATTTTTCAGCGGACTATGTTGGTGCCGGGCAAGGATACTAAAGCGCTTTACGACTACACGGGATCGGCGAAAGGGCATCTCAGCTTCAAAAAGGGTACGAATATTGATTAAAATAAACTTGCATTTCCTCGATTTGTTGGCATCTTATTAGGAGCCAACACAATGGGCCAGCCATGGTCATGTGCTACGACAGGCCAGCATTGCCCGTTGAAGAAACCGACCAAGTGCAAGTCAGTTGTCGGACTCGCGCACCGAGAGTTCCGTGCAACTTCACAATAACATATTCTATAAACTAGATTTAGGGACAAACTTATCTTTGCGTTTTAGAAACTGATATCGTCATACATTTTGACATACCAGGCAACTGCAAATACTTATAAGTTTTTAATAACAAACAAAAAAATATTATTTTGTGATAGAACTTCAAATTTACAGTTCACGGAATTTTTCCTTTACTTGTGCTATAAGACCTAGCTTCTTGGCAAATTTCATAATTCTTAGGTCAACGGGAAGTACGCATAGGTTTTGGTTTTTGCATTTTCATACAAATATGCGAGAAAATGCGACATAAACAGCGATATCTTTTGATTGCGTTGACGTAGAAGGTTGATTTTTTCACGGCTGCATGAGGTTGCATTTCAGCTTGATCCGTCCACGCGTTTCTGAGATATAAAGTCTTGACAGACGGACAACAAAGTGATCCTGATGATCATGTCGATGTATGGACAAACTATACTATTTGGTTATTGGCAAAGATAAGTTGGTCTCTGAATCTAGTTTATCTTTTTAACCGACTTAAAAAAATGGAGGAGGTTATCGTTAGAACGAAATTACGGGGTAAAGCTGCGTTGCACGAAACCCCCGGTGCGCGAGTCCGATCGCACTTGGCCGGTTTTTGAAATCTGAAACTATTTAGATTAGAGAGGGTATGTTGCAATATCGAGATAACCCTGGGTCAAGTATTTAACACGAGAAGGCTTCATGATTTTACTCGGGTTAAGTCGCCGGCAAGCGCGAGTCGGACTGGCGCGCCGAGACGCGAGTCCGACTCGCACTTGGCCGGTTTATTGTTTAGGTAGGTACGGTGTTGTTACCAGAGGAAGGTATACAGGAGAGTTTTTCTCAAAAACTACTTACTACTACTACTTTATCTATCAAACAGTGAAAGAATTTTTACCTATTGTAAAAATTCTTTAAAACTATGTACTTAACTGTAAAATGATTATGAAATTCGGTCCAGTAGTTTTTGAGAAAATTTCAACCTTATTGAGGCCCCCTGTATACTTATCTCTGTCTTCGACTGTACTATATGAAACTCTTGTTTGCAGGTGACATCGTGGAGGCACTACACGATTACACCGACATGCCCGGCTGGGGTCTGGGCCTGACGGGGGGGCGCGCCGGCCTCTACCCACTGAACTACGTGAAACTTGTCAGTTAACGTTTATATGACAACAGAATAATAAAGAGCGACAATTCTCCGAATTCTACGTCCGGACATAAAATTCCTGAATAAAAAAATCTGAGGCATGTGTATTCTGCACTGGGCTCGTGTGGTGGATCATGGCACAAGCTCCCTCGATGTTAGGGACGGCATGTGCCCGAACAGTGGTTTCGATAGGCCGATGAGGATGATGATAAAATTATTTACATAATATTTGGGTACGTATTCATAAACGCGGAAAAATAATTAATTTGTATTTATTTGTACTTGTTAATTAAATAAATTACCCATTACTAAATTAATTACCTGATATTATTAAAACTAATTAACTAACTTATTATTAAATTATGTAACGAAAGAATTTGTATACAATCTTTCGTTATATAATTTAATGAGTATAGTCGAGGATCCCATTATCTTGTAATCACATTTGATTCATTCTAAGAATATTTCATTTTTACATTTATTGCAAGTGATTGATACCAAACTATCTAACACAGTGTGGTTATATAACTATTATTTTACAATTTCAAATTATACCGATCATCAATCAACTGATGATCGGTATAAAATGAAATTGCATAAATATAAAATGAATAGAATGAAATTAAAATGAAAACACAAATAAACGCACCCTTTCCCGTAGCGGTAAGCAGAGACAATGGACTCCCATCTGCCGCGATCTTGGCATACACCACTCGTTAACCTCCACAATCATCAATCTATTAATGCACGCTCGCTCATGGATTTTAGAGATAAATGAAAAAATATGATAATTTATAAATCTCTTTATTTGCTGGCACGCAGTGCATAGTTACATTTAACATTTTGCAGTAGGTACGGTGAAACAGAGAAAGGTGTACAGGAGAGTTTTTAAGGTTGAGTCTTCTCAAAAACTACTTAAACCTATTGCAAAAATTATTTCACTGTTAAATAGATAAAAGTTAAAACTATGTAACTGTAAAATAATTATTAAATTCGGTCCTGTGGGGTGGCGGCGACTTCCAATCGTTATCGCTTTTAATTTGACACATGGACGCTATACATTGCTGCTATGTTTTTGCAAGTTTTAACAAACGACAACGAAACGCAGCAATGTATATCGTTCAAGTGTCAAAATGAAAACTATAACCATAACGATTGAAGTCGCGGTCACCCCCCAGTAGTTTTTGAGAAAATATCAACCTTATTGAGGCCCCCTGTATACTTATCTCTGTGTTCGACTGTACCATCGGCAACTAAAACTTGGTCCAATGATGAACCTATGTCGCATTCGGTAGCATACGAAGCGAAACACTTCTTACGCAAACAATAAGGCATAATTATATTGCTCGATTTATTATCACATTTATAGCGAAATTCTGACACAAGCGTTGTCCAAAAGTCCGAAAAACTACTTGAGTGCAGTCAGGGTTCCATTAGAAACGATAATTATCTAGATTCTAGATATAAAAATAATATTGAAAATAATTATGTTGACATTAGAGATGGTTGATTAAGGGCCTACCAATGAGCCAACTAGCGCCGCCAATCTTGAAAAAATAATATCATCCAATATAATAAATTTTATTAAAAATGCTATTTACAAAATGTTTGACGTCACATCTATATCAGATTCTTTTTCAAATATCACTGATTATTCTATTTTTTATCTGATTCCACAATTTAGGTATCATTTCTAAAATTAATTACGTTGCAATACTTGTCAACATCCATATTATGTAAAGTTTATCAGTTTATCACTAAAAATAATTATGTTGATAACTCGGAACCCTGAACTTACATTATTTGGCACGAAATAATCTCTTACGCGGCGACAGCGCGCATGCGTCCATAGGGACCTAATTCCAGCAAAACGAAATAATTCGTTTGTTTCAGATTTAGTTACAATCGTGTAATGGTTAAAAGCGCAAACTAAGAGTCTCAATTAAAACCATAACGATATTTCGACGATAGCAAAACCGTTTGTGATTAAGGCTTAATTTAGCTGTCATTTAGTCGCAATTTAGCTGAATTAGGTCCCAGTTACATCGAGTGCGCGCAACGTTACAATTAAGGCTTGATTCACACATACCACAACGGCAACCACGCGACAACTACAATACGTGGCCGGTTATTTCAAACGAACTGCATTTTGCAGTCATTTACAAACGCGTAGACGGCCAATTTGAAGCTGCGATGTGGCTGTGGTACGTGTAAATAGACGCTAAAGTTTAACATCCACACTCGCCCGGCGCGGGGTCCAGTAATACGCCCAGCATTTTCATACGAACAATATTCACTTCTATGAGGGGTTTTCAAAGTGACATTTCAAAGGGGAAAAAATAGCTTTTCAAGTTGATAATAGATGGCGCGGCAGGAAGTCACTAAAATACACAGGGACCATGAAATAAATATTGTTAATATAAGCCGCATAATTTATTTTTTGGTTTGAGTAAACAAAACAATTTAATAGTTTTAATAGGTACCACCCCATCCCTGTATCTAACGATATCGTCTCTCCACCTACGCCGAGGTCTGCCCCGATGCCAGCGACCGTCCGATGGCACCCATTCTGTGACAGTCCGGGTCCATCGGTCCTGGAAGAGGCTCAGGACAGGGATGGATGGAAGAGGAGGGGGGAGACCTTTGCCCAGCAGTGGGACAATTTATAGGTTAACAAAAAAAAATAGGTACCACACAAAAATAGTCATTCAATTAATAAACAAGGTTAGCCCGTGCATTGATGCTCTTTAATTTTGAGGTGCGAAGTCGAGGAATCAGTGCCATCTACCCGAGCTATCGGTACTATTTTTGTTTCTTAAATGTCACTTTGAAAACCTCTCATTAATGCACAAAAGAAAGGATACAGCTGCGAAATTCCACCGAAATTTTAATCGTCAGTTATCACTTATCTTATCAGTTATTTGCTTTAGATTAAAAATACTATAGGTTCAAGGTGATTGAAAATTGCAATAATAATCGGAAATTTCGCTCTCAATAGTGTTGTGCAAAGCAACATTTTGATCAATCAAAACAGGATCAGTCAATCATTATCAATCCCAGAATTTGTTTTATGCATCCATATCCAACTATTTTCTAGCCGTGGGCAGGACATGAACCTGCGACCTTGTCATTCCGTGACACGCTCTTGCCAACTGCGCCACCACAGGCCACGCCGACCGAAATTCTTCATAGTATTATGCATACTAAAGAGTATGTTGCGCAACTCCATCTATCGGACACTAGTAGTATTCAAGTAAGTAGGTTCAAGTCCTGCGCACGGCTAGAAATTTTTCATCATTTTAAATCCGATCATAACCGTTCTCAAAACGATGAAAATGATTCATGAGATGTTGTGCTAATAAGAGACGCCGCTATACTAAAGCGATAGCACTGTCCCTGTCACGCACGCCATGACATGCTATAACGAGACTGAGAACGAAATTGCACTGTTTCTAATGTCAGATCTGTAATGCACACAGTTACACAATAAATGATTTCTGATTCTGATTCATTTTTATTTTGCTATTTTCACCATTGACCGTGCATCTATATTATTTATAATTTAAAGTAATGTTGTGTCTAATATAAGTAACGCCTCATTATGACAGAACTAATTCTAAAAACAATAATTCAATATCTGTTATTCATAAACGTACATTAAACTTATGCCACCGTTTAGGCTAACTGTCCCTTTCTAACGTAACATTTTTAAACGAAGTGTGAAAGGGATAACAACAGGTTTAAGGAAGTGAGGTTTATGAATAACAACATAAATATGCACCGCGCCGAGCCACCACTGATATGTCAACACAAATAACTATTTACAAAACGTACAAAATGACCGATGAGTATGTATGTAACAATAAGATAGGGCAGCTCATTCATAATTTCATATGCGAGATTCCCGGTTATGCAGTGCCGGATTATAAACGGTCAACAGCAGATCAACGGTAACACTTGCAGTACGAATTTTACTCTTATGACGCAGATAATAAGAAGGGGCTCGTAGGCCAGTTGCGAGTACGCGTTGAAAACGATCGTACAAGTTAAGCGACGTTGGGCGAGGTCAGGATTTTATTTTATTTTACTTTCATCTGAGCCCCTTCGTGCCTCGGAAAAGCACGTTGGTCCCGGTTGTTGTCGTTCGACAACAGTCGTTAGGCCACGTCAAAGACCTACGGGCGGCCTGAATAATTTTGCCAAATAGGTTTAGTCACTAAACCACACGAGAAAAAAAAGAACGGGCCAAAATGTTACACTTGATTTGCTGTTAGCTGTACTAAGCAATATTAAGGATTGTCGTCGGATTACTACTGTTAGCCTTAAATGTGACTTAACGTTATTCCACTGTTTAAAGCTATCGCTCTAACTTGACGTTTTGTACGAAGTGTGAATTTAACAAAGCTACGGTTAAGGGAACTGCGGTTGAACTAAGTTTATAGCTAACAATATGCTTTAAGTAAACCAAAACTGTGACGGGCCTTCTTTTCTTTACCACAAACAAAGATTAGATTTAAAAGATAGACACGAAAAATGTATGTCTAATTCTTAGGCACGCTCTGCAGCCTAAACGGCTTGATGGATTTTACATATAAGGTGTCGTTAGATTCGTATTGATAGTAGAAGTAACATAGGCTATAAAAAACGGCTTAAATTTTTTGCAGTCGAGTTTGTTTTATTATTATTCCTACTTAATTATGTACAGGCAGCTCATCGCTGATATGTCCACTTCACAGTGTTTGTAAAGTCTATCACTTAGTGGTATTATTCTTGTTAATGTTTTAAAATAACTGAACAATTTGTTTTTGAATGCGTTAACTGAGACGGCAGAGACAATGTCGTCTGGAAGTGAGTTCCAGGCCTGAACAACTCTGTTGCTCAGGAAGTGACGAGCGACATTGGTGCTGAAGGTGGTGTCTAATTTAATATGGTGTCCTCGCAACGGTCGTGTGTCTGTCATACTAAACATTGCCTTATTGAAGTCTGGGAGGTTGTATCTGAAGGTCATGATTTTAAATGTTTCGGTCAAATCTCCCCTCAGTCTTCTCTTCTTCAATGTGGTGAGCTGCAATATCGTCAGTCTCTCTTCATATATATATTTTAATTTCTGCTTTCCGCCGCAGATTTTCAAACAAATAATTTTGAGGCCTCGCGATTGCAACGCTTACGTGTGTTGAGTGTGAACTTAGTGTCTCAAGTCGTGATGCCCTAACGGTTAGGGCTAAGTAAGTGCTTGGTGTTAATCCGACACTGCGATTAAGGCATCAGGATCAATTTTCATCTTTCATACATTCTTTGCATCATAATTTTATATTAAAGTCTTTTAAACAAATATCGACTGGGTAACAAAATGGCTGAAAAGTATTTCGCAATTCAAGTGTATATACCAGAATTTTCCGCCGTTCGAATACTGAGATAACATATTTTTAGATTTTAAATGAAACTATAGTTAAGTGGTGAATCAAAAAGTCATGAGTGGTAGTTTGTATGAAAGACAATAATTGATGAATCCCCTTAAACAATAATAATATCTTTGATTTGTGAAATACAAAAGTACATTTAGAACTAAACTGTAGCAATCTACATACTAAAGTATATGAAATTTAAACGCAGGTTGTTCCTTAATATGTATAAAGCTACATACGACTGATTTTTGAACCTAGAAAATTGTCTAGATCTAAAATTAATTAGATAAAATTATTTATAAAGCAATTATCGACGATTTTGAAGGCTTTCACGTATATTTCAGAACAACCTGCATAAAATACATGACGCTAGATGGAATTGTCTAAATATATCCTATAATATTAACTTGGAATATATAAAATTATATAAATGTGCTACTCGTACATTATAAATTATTAGAAAACGGAAATATTTGAACAAAAGTCTTTACACAACAATAATTAGGATAAAATATTTACAATTACCAACGTAACAATATTTAACTCTATTTGTAGACAATTATCCTAACATACCGAATTAGTTGTTTATCTGTCAGGAAAACAATACGACCGGAAAGTAATAAAATGATATTTATATGTATATGCTTATTTTTATAGTAAATCATTAAGTTTTTAACGACCATCACCGCTCACATACAGCAAACTAGTACCTAATACCTACTTGTAATACCCAATTCCTTTACACCGCGGAGACGTGGACCCTGCGTGAAAGCGAGAGAAAGAGGATAGACGTTTTCGAAATTCAAATTCTTTATTGCTTCACCATATGGTATGTTACAGCTGTTAATTGACAATGATCCAGTTCACAACATGGCACCCCGTGAGGGCACAGCAATATATAATAGTGGAAATGTGGTGCTGGAGAAGAATGCTTGGAATATCATGGACTGAATTTCGTACAAATGCATCCATACTACAAGAATTGGGCATCAAGCAACGTCTATCCTCTGTAGTTCAGGCTCGCATTCTGACTTTCTTTGGACACGTGTCGCGGCGTGGAGTTGAATCGATTGAGAGACTGGTTCAGGGCAAGGTTGACGGTAACCGAGCGCGCGGCAGGTCGCCATAACAATGGACGGACCAGCGCCCCTATTACCTTTCTCAAAACGATGAAATTATACCATGTCATGGCGCGCCAAACAGAGACGCCGCTACACCAATGCAATAGCACTGTCCCTTTCACGGCCGCTATGACATGGTATGATTTGATCGTTTTGAGAACCGTAATAGCCCCGCAGATTAGGGCAGCTGAGGCCCATCCCTTGCACGTCTGCACAAGAAGGGCCGTCAGACGAGTGGCGACGTGTCGTGAGGCGGGTCACTGCGACTGAAGTAACGACCATGACCACTCTGCCAAGAGTGTAACGACAAAGAAGAGAAGTACCCCATACTTTTTTTCCTAACATGGAGAGGGCCTGGTGATCTGTAACACAGATTTACACCTAGCTCAGACACCAGACTCTCGCATCCTAGAACATGTTAGCCACTAACTCTGAAAACATTGTAAGTTAAGTAATTTATTTGATGTGAGATGAATAAAGGTTTTTTAAATTATACTTTGGGTGTTCACAAATTCATTCACATACAAGAATAAATTAATTTATAAAACATTTCATAAACAAAAAATCCGAATACATTTTGTAACCCTAACTCCGTCTTGTGACAAAAGATAACCCGAGTGTTAGTGACTTAACCCGTGAAAACGGCATAATACATTTTTATTATTAAACCCCTAAACCTTTCGACATTTTTTCCTGACAAAATAAACAATCCGATATAAATATATGCAAAGAAAATCTACAATTGTCAATGCCTAATTCTCTTGCTCGAGATTGATATTACTAAAGGACATAGAGCATAAAGAATGGAAGCGCTTTTACTTTTCTTTCTCCTACTGTGCATAATGAGAAACTGGAAAAGAGGCCCGCCATATGTGTTTATTTATTTACGGACATCTTTTATTTGTACACCACGACGACTACCACTTTGTAACACTGCTCTCTCTTTCGTTTGCTTTGCTGTTAGAAATCTCTAGGGTAAAGGGTTTGCTGCTAGAAATCTCCTTTGAGATAAGCTCGCCCTATGTACCAATTTGTTTCTTCTGTATGTTATTTATGTATCTGTCTGTGTTGTACAATAAACTAACAAGATTTTTTGTAATCGGTAGCATAGGTTTTGAAATGAAATAATAATTTGTTGCTCGAATGGTCAATATAGGCAGCTAAGGGCCACAGCTGAGCTATGTGACTCCGACATTAAAAAATCTTCTAATATATAATATATAAGTAATCAATTTTTAACCGACTTTCAAAAAAAAGGAGGAGGTTATCAATTAATATGAAAATAGCTTTGTACGGTCGAAGACAGAGAAAGGTGTACAGTAGAGTTTTTAAGGTTGAGATTTTCTCAAAAACTACTTGAGCTATTGCAGTAATTCTTTCACTAAACTATGTACAGTCGACAGCAGATCAATGGTAACACTTACAGTACGATTTCAAGTCTTACGACACAAATAATAAGAACTGTCAAAAGTAAAAAGTGTTACCATTGATTTGCTGTCGACTGTACAAGTAAAATAATTATTAAAATCGGTCCAGTACTTTTTGAGAAAATCTCAACCTTATTGAGGCCCCCTGTATAATTATCTATGTCTTCGACTGTACCTAATCGCTATTGCGATAAATACTATTTTTAAATATACAGTATGTATCATAAATACGACAATCTAAGTAGGTCCCATATAGTCTCCGAATTGGGTTTGCCTAAAATTACTGTACGAGAAATTGTAATAGCGTTTCCAGTTCCAAATACTCTAAGGATTTATCTCATATTTAGTATTAATTATACCTATTTGAGGTTTTAACAAATTCCGTTGATATAATTACAAAAGCATAATATGTAATTGGGTATTTGACTCAATTTTCTTATTTATGCATTAATCTCATATTCCTGTTGAAGAGAACTGTGAAATCAGTTTTTCGATATCTCAACTAATACCGAAGATATTAAGCGGTTAAGTCAAGTGGTGGTGCTCCATCTCTTTTTAGCAAAATGGTCTTTAGTATGAAGTTTGCATGGTTTCCTCAGTATGACGTCAGCACCATTTTCTGTCTCTTTCTGACACAACATTTCTAAATACCTGTAGTTACTTCATTTTTCAACTAATTACAACTTTGATTTCACAGTTGATCATGAATTTGTGTCTATTTTATAACATATAATTTTCCATACTTATCAAATACCCTATTCAGTTAGAATTATAATTACTATATGGCATACGTTAGAAGGAAATCTCTACTAAAGAAAAATGCAATATTCGGCGAACGCCACGACACCGATGGCTAATTTAGTTTTGTAAACCATTGCTGGCTTTTAGTAGTAACATTACAGTTGGTTGCTCTGCTACCCAGCATTGGTTAGCAAACTATTGTATACAATCGAGTCAATGTATAAACTCACAGACCACTTATCCCATAGACCTGTAACAGGAGGGCGCCCGTGTCTGCCCGCACATGAGCGCAATATTGCTTCGCGACAAGTGTAAGCTAGGGATATAATCGACATGGACGCATCTATTTAATACGGCACCTGTCCCCCGCTTCGTCTCTATGCGCTCATCGTTGCCGGAAATTTTAGCTTGCAAATTTGTACCGATTTCATGTCTATGGGGTAAAGTGGTCTGTGATGGAACCAAATTACGCATTTTTCTGTAACATTATTTTTTGCACATATATAATTTATTCATATCGTGTAGACACTATATTAAAATTCACTTCTAATCATGAATCGATGGATGAAACTTATACCTATAAATGACGTTGTATTTTCGTTCGTTTTTTATTGTGTACCCGACAGCCGAATGGGGAAGGGTAATGTTTTTCGCGTGTATTTATACTGGTTCATATTTAGTCTAACGGCTTGATGTACTATGCTCGATGCATCGTTAGATTCGCATTGATTTAAGAGATTGATAAAATTATGACATACATTTCTGCTGTTAGCCAGAAAGCTGACTTTACTTTCTAAGTACCTGTACTGTTTATGAAAATAACAAAACACGGTTTAAGGGAAATGATGTTAATCTAAGTTTATGGCTATCAGCGCATATTTACATTGGGTACTTATATGTGAGTATGAGTATTGAAATATAAGTATCAAAAATATAATATGCGAAAAAAATTTGTACGAAAGAAAAGTTTCTTTGAATAAAAGGTTTGTTTTTTCAGCAAACTTATTAATAATTTTCATCGTCATAAGTATAAGACCATTCAATCGATTATGATTACACAAGTGAACTGAGACCATTACAATAGGGGTGATATTTACATGTCGCGTCGCTCACTGCAAGCACGCCTGTAGCTTCTCGATCCACTCCTGCGCAGCGGTCGCGTCGCTCGCGCAGAAGTTGTACGTGCGTCGACTCGTGCGCAACTGTGGAGGGATTATAAAGATTTGTGAATTCGAACTATTGCATTCTGCTGTAAGGGTGCTCCCCTACACAGCAGTTATACAGGGTGGCCTAGAATTCATTCGACAAAATTAAAAGGATGGTTAGGTTTGTGACATACATTAATTCTGCACAGTGTTTTAAGTAAATTAAACAATAAAAGAAATTAATTAAATAATTAATTAAATTAAGTAATCGGGGGACTTCAGAGCTGGTGAGTATTTTGTCCAGCGCCTGAGCCTCGCTATACAGCGGGGCAATGCGGCCAGTGCGCTGGGCACCCTGCCGCGCGGGACGGGCCTGGACGAGGTGTAGTGTTGGCTAGATATATTTTTTAAATAATATGTCATTTTTATAAACAGTTGTAAGTACCTATCTAATATAAAATATTTACAACAAATTCCACTAACAATTTTTTTTTAATTTGATGTGCATCGTTACTGTGCTTTGGAGATTTTTTTCATTTTAAGGTATTTTTAATTTTTTTTTAAATATTATTTCACTGAAATTTTATCAATATGTCATTTCTACGGTCATTGTGTGACTTATGACGTACTTAGTTAATTTTTTATGCAGTTTTGATTTACTAGAAAACCTTACCTATTTAACATTCAAATTCAATTTATTGATATTAGGTCTTAATTAACAGAGTTCGCATATGGTACCCTGTAAGGGCACTACAATATTTTCAGAGGCACTACAGTTTTTATTATATTCGATATATCAAGTTATGATTATTATACAATATATTTCAATAGGTACAACATTACAACATTATTTGATTTCGTGATTAAAATTCTATAGTTATATGGTTAGTAATTATTAGTAAATTAATTAGTCATCATGAGTACAACCCCCAGTTTAATAATGAATTCAAGGACACCCTGTATAACATTAGAATTTTCGTTAATTTGGTGTATGTATGTTGGTGTTGGTGTGGTGGTGGCAAATACTTATGACCATGTAAAAGAGTAAGTACTCACGTCAAAGAAGGATCTGTCGTCACACTTCTTAGGCGGGCCGGGGGCGGGCGGCGCCTGCGTCACCGTTATCACCTCCGCGAGATCTGCCACAAGTATATTTAAATACAACGTGATTTTTTTCCCAACGTGCAATTTAGTAGTACCTAAATCTAGTGAGTTGCTATCGTCTCTTATGTTTTCTAGCTGATTTTTTTTTTTAATAAAAACTATACCCTTTTTTATTTTTCAAGTTTAATTGTATAATTCAACTAACTCAGCGCAAATCATTCTGCCGCGGGAAAGCAACCACTAAAATGGCATTGCCACATTTCAATGGAGCTTTGCCCCACCCTCAAAACTACGTGACCATTGAAGCTGTACATTAATTACATTACATTATCATTTGTTGGGGACTTATTACAGGTTTCATATTGCATAATCATAATCAGTAGGAGTTGCGAGAGTAGTAGAAAATTATAACAAAGAAAGACAATGAATAATTCGCTTCGATTTCTTACTATTTTCTGAATTCTTAATTAAGCTGTTTTAACGACTCGTTTGATGTACAAAACTTTATTTTAAACCAATAATTTTAATAAAAAACGGAGATATTTTTACATTTATTCGTTATCTTGTTCATCATATGGTGGATGGTGGGGCAGAATCTGGCATTGTCATTTCATCAGTCGTCACCGTTAGAAGCCCAACTCACCAATGAATCCTTTGCAATGCGAGTCCTCCATCGCGTCATAGTATCTGAGCTGATGCTTGATGGAGTCCAGCACGAACCAGCGCTGCTTCCAGCCCTTGAGCAGTGCACCGCGCTTGTACAGGTGACCCTCGTGCGTCCGGTTCTCAGCCACGTTAGACGAGAACTGCTCGTAGTACTGCTGCGACGATGACTGCAGCGTCGCGACACCTGAACACAAAATAGTTTCATTTATTTATATATAAACCCACGCCTGATTCCCGTAGGGGTAGGCAGAGACGATGGACTTCCATCTGCTGCGATCCTGGCACACCACCCTTGCCTCCTCCACATTCATCAATCTCTTCATGCATGCTCGTCGGTTTGTAGTAGACCGTACTTGACCCTTTTTCAAGACCTCGCCAATATGGTCGCCGCACGTTCTCCTCGGTCTATCTCTGCCGACCCTTCCGTCAACATTCGCTCTGTGTATTTCCTTCGTTACCCTTCCTTCACTCATCCGCTCTAAGTGGCCAAACCAACGTTTTATTTTATTCATAAACTCACACCGTAGAGACGATGGACTTTCATCTACCGCGATCCTAAGGAATCCTCCATCCTTAAATTTACATTACTTTAATAATGGTAGAAATGTACAAATATGGAGACACTGTGCCGTGCTCTTCTTTCCGCCGCTGCCTGACATCTTCTGTCTCACGCTTGAGTTTGACAGCTGGCAGTCCCTTACAGATGTATCGTAAACGGAACCGTTGACAGAGTATGAAAGAATGAATGAATGAAACATATTTATTACACATACAAGGTGGCCTTATTTATACATTTAGAGCTAACTTAAAATACTATGAGTAATAGGACTGTGATCAGCTGAAATGCTGTGCCCAGCCACTGGGGTGACTGGGCACAGCGTTGATTTTCATCACATCCCGTACTGTGTTCGTTCGCGGTGCGGAGCGAGAGCTGAGGTAAAATAAATAATAATAATAATAAAAAGAGGAACGCGTCTGGGACATTGCAGGGACTGTATCCTGGTACCCTTGGGTGCAAATGGCTGCCCGCGCGAGCGCGTGCGTGTTTATGTGTGTGTCAGTGTGAGTCAGGGTGTGTGGGAGGGTGTGTATGTGCATGTGTGACTGCTGCGTGTTGATGGGTATATGTGAGTGTGTGTGTATGTAGAGTATGTGTACCGTGTGTACGTGCGTTTGATACATACTGTTTGAGACGGACGCCAGGTCGCGGTCGCGGTCGGGCGGCGGCGGCGCCTTGTACTTGGTGCACGGCAGCGCGAACGTGTCGGCGCAGCGCTCGTGGCACGCGGCGCCGCAGTCCACGCAACGCACGCCGGTCTGAACACAACGTACAACATAGAGAAAATATCAACCTTATTGAGGCCCCCTGTACAGTCTGACTGTACAGTCGACGACAGAGATAAGTATATAGGGGGCCTAAATAAGGTTGAGATTTTCTCAAAAACTACTGGACCGAATTTAATAATTATTTTACAGTACATAGTTTTAAGTTTTATCTATCAAATAGTGAAAGAATTTTTGCAATAGGTCAAGTAGTTTTTGAGAAAATCTCAACCTTAAAAACTCTCCTGTACACCTTTCTTTGTGTTCCACCGTACCATCGGCAACTAAAACTTGCTCCCATGATGAACCTATGTCGCATTCGGTAGCATACGAAGCAAAACACTTCTTACGCAAACAATAAGGCATAATTATATTGCTCGATTTATTATCACATTTATAGCGAAATTCTGACACAAGCGTTGTCCAAAAGTCTGAAAAACTACTTGAGTGGAGTGTGAATATCTCAACCTTATTGAGGCCATCCTGTACCTTGAGCGGCCCCCAGAGCAGGTCGGCGCAGTGGTCGCATCGCGCGGGCGCGGCCGTAGCGGCGGGCGCCCAGCGGTGCGCAGGCGCAGCGGGCGGCGCGGCGGCGAGGCGGCCGCGCACCAACACCTCCAGTGTGCCGCGCTTGTGGGTGGCCAGCGTCGCGCGGCGCACCACGCCAGAGGACATCGATGAGTTGCGCTGGACAGTACAGGTTTGTAACGTTAGTGCAAGTATTAAGGCTTCGTGTCGCCGGCGTCGGGGCAGACCTCGGCGTAGGGGGAGAGACGATATCGTTAGATACAGGGATGGGTGGCTGGAAGAGGCTCAGGACAGGGATGGATGGAATGCTTCGTGTCGCCGGGCGTCGGGGCAGACCTCGGCGTAGGTGGAGAGACGATATCGTTAGATACAGGGATGGGTGGCTGGAAGAGGCTCAGGACAGGGATGGATGGAAGAGGAGGGAGGAGACCTTTGCCAAAATATAGGTTAACAACAAAAAAATGCGCCGATTTACAGTTTTTCTATGAAGGCTACGGCAGTAACTACTAAAATTAAATTTTACAGAAAATATTTTTTTTTTTTAAAAGCCAATCTATTCCAACTGTCCCATTCCATGTCACCTGCAACTCCAGGGTATTTGGCAGCTCCAGCTGTTCCCATCGCACGCGCCACTTCTGCGGCAGGTGTCCCAGCTCTAACTCCAGCTGCCGGATGCGCTCCAGCAGCCCGCTGAATGAGTCGGGCATGCAACGCGAGATGCTGTCGTAGCTGTAATGATAAGTCATTAGCCAATAAATTGCTTGACTAAAGTCAAGAAATTATTACAAAAGAAACCGACTGCAAGAAAACTATACCCTAACATGCGACATAATTTTTCGCTTGCAAATTTGTACCGATTTCATGTCTATGGGGTAAGTGGTCTGTGGGTACAGTCGAAGACTGAGATAAGTATACAGGGGGCCTCAATAAGGTTGAGATTTCCTCAAAATCTACTGGACCAAATTTAATAATTATCTTACAGTTACATAGTTTTAACTTTTATCTATCAAACAGTGAAAGAATTATTGCAATAAGTCAAGTAGTTTTTGAGAAAATCTCAACCTTTAAAACTCTCCTGTACACATTTCTCTGTGTTCCACCGTACAATCCACTCACCCTGCTGTGACCAGTCTACGCGGCGCGCTCCTCGAGTCCTCGGCACAAGCCATCACTTCCAGGTCGTATGGCGCGCCGTGGGACAGCTCCTCGCTGACGTAGTACTCCCACACCTCCAGACAACACACGGACGACACGGGACGAAGCACCTGACAACAATAGAACATACTACTACATCAGAATTTGAATTACGCATTATCCATGCTCGGTGAATAAATAAGGTTCAAGCCCTGACCACGGCAAGAATTTTTTCATCATGTTCTAATACTATAGTACGTACGCGTTAAGAAAATAGTGAAAAAAAGAGGACGTCTATCCACGGTTGACAAATTAGATGACTTAGACAAATGTGCCATAAGAAGGAAAGTTCAATAATAAAAAAATTCAACTTTCCTTCTTATGGCACATTTGTCTAAGTCATCTAATTTGTCAACCGTGGATAGACGTGCTCTTTTTTTCACTATTTTCTTAACGCGTACGTACTATAGTACAATATCTATTAACTGGGAATGTTATTTTAATCTAGAATCAAAGAGGTCTGATGAAGGACTCCTGCTTGAACGATTCCTATTAGCGCTCAAGATCTAACAAAGTCAGAATCAACGATATTTTGTAATTATTTATACGTTGTAGAATTAAAACTATAGTGAGCCATTACTACAAATTTTTATATATAAACGGATATCACTCACTTATATTGTTAAAGTCGGCAAATAACAATAAACAAGTCGAACAATATAAGTGAGTGATATCCGTTTATATATAATAATTTATTTGTTCAGTCGAAGACAGATAAGTATACAGAGGGCCTCAATAAGGTTAATTATTTTACAGTTACATAGTTTTAACTATTATCTATCAAACAGTGAAATAACTTTTGCAATAGGTCAAGTAGTTTTTGAGAAAATCTCAACCTTAGAAACTCTCCTGTACACCTTTATCTGTGTATCCACTGTACGTATTACAAATTACTATTTAGAATTACATACAGAGTTATAATGCTCGATTGAAACATGTATACTACACATTGATCTCCTATAAACAACTAGATACACAAAGGTACGTTGGAACACAGAGAAAGGTGTACAGGAGAGTTTTTAAGGTTCAGATTTTCTCAAAAACTACTTGACCTATTGCAATAATTCTTTCACTGTTTGATAGATAAAAGTGAAAACTATGTAACTGTAAAATAATTATTAAAATCGGTCCAGTAGTTTTTGAGAAAATCTCAACCTTATTGAGGGCCCCTGTATACTTATCTCTGTCTTGTCTAAAACAATTTAAAAAATGTCCAAATAAGGGTCCATTGTTAACGTTCAAATAATGTCCAATAAAGCAAATGATCCGTTTGGACCTTCTTTGCGCTCGGATATTTTTAGAAGGCAGACTGTGTATCTAGTTGTTTATAGGAGATCAATGATACTATATAACTGAAAGTCGGCCGTGTGATAGCTCCATTTATTACCGGATTGTCAAGGTCCGGCGTGTACAAGAAGTTGTAGAACACGGGCGACTTCTGGTGCTGCCTGTCGATGTAGTCGAACAGCGAGTGGCCGTACACGGGCGTGCGCGGCGAGCTCCCGCCGTAGCCGCCGCACGACTCCTCCTCGGACACGGCGCCGGTCTCCACGCCCTGCGAACGACAAACAAACATATGTAATGGCGGCACTTCACTTGGCTATTCGTATTTGCGTATTTGTCATAATTGCCATGTGTGGTTGGTATTCTTGACAAAATACTTAGAACGGCCAAGCCTTAGTTTTAGTTAGCATGTTGGGCTGTATGTTCAATGTGCTCTTAGCCTATGTCACAAAAAGTAAAAAACTTCAGTGATCACCAACGTTCGCTAACCGCCGCAAGTCGTAAGAGACATATCCTTTATTTCCGCTTATTTTATTAACTATTTATTGTGAAAACACTTCAAATATACATACATACATTTAACTCACCGCAAACACAATACACACCGCAAAATAACATTTGTGAAAGTGTCTTCATCTTCGAAAACCGCTAACCGCCCGCCGCTGGACGAAAAGGTAAGTTTACCACCATAAGTTTGCCTAATTGTTCATCCGCATGTATACTCGTCTTATTTGTATGTACGTCAAGTATTTGACAAATACGACAAACATCTAATAGCGAATACGAATAGCCAAGTGAAGTGCCGCCATAACGGCTTGATCCACGAGATGCTGGCTACAGAAGGTTGATGAAATGAGACTGCAGACTTGAAACAAACGTAGATATCCCGGTTGCCCGTACGAAGCGTTTTTCTTCAAACTTCATCATACGAACGGCTAGGGAATGGAACGCCCTGCCGGCGTCGGTGTTTCCGGACACATATAACCATGGGATCTTTAAGGCATGAGTGAATAGGCAGTTACTGGACCCGCGTGCTTCATCATCGGCCTCATCGTCACTTACCAGCAGGTGAGATCAGGGCCAAACGCGGGTTTAGTCAATCAATCAAATCAATAAATAAATAAACTCTCTTGTCGCCGGTACATGTTGCGGCGCCGCTCTTGTGGCCGCCAGAGCGCCGAAATTTTAGCAATGCGGTGCCGCAACGCATCGTAAGGACAGACTTTGATCAGTCGGCTCGCACTTAGCAGACGAGGTACACCTAACCAATCCGCTTGCAATAAATTAGTAGACAAGGTTCAACTAGCCAGGTAACCCGCTATAAACTAGTACACAAGGTTCAACTAACAATGTCGGTTCAAAAGTCAACACAACTAACAATGTCGGTTCAAAAGTCAACAAACCAGTACCTAAACAACACTGTACTATTATACACATCTTCGTAACCGAGACGACATCTACTGGAACGCCACTAAGCTGGTAGAAGTCATTGGAACCAGTACGTCTCACTGACCAGCCTGCTGGTGTCCGCGCGCTTGTCGTCCGCCGCGGCGATGCCGAGCTCCGCGCGCTGCGCCTCGCTGTCCAGCAGGAACGTGCGGAACCGGCACGACACGCAGTGGTATGCCACGAAGCGCAGGTAGAAGTCGTTGAATTCAAACGCCAAGGGGAATTGTTTTTGGAGCTGCAATAAAAAGATAATGAATGTTTGAATACCTTGTCAATTTATTCCCCCATTCTCTACTCAATTTTCAACAATCGCTACTCACTTCCAATCACCGCTATACACTTCCCCCCCATTCGTTACTCACTTCCGCCAATTCGCTACTCACTTTTCCCCATTCGTTACTCATTTATCCCCATTCGTTACTCACTTTCCCCCATTCGTCACTCACTTTTCCCCATTCGTTACTCACTTTCCCCCATTCGTTATTCACTTTTCCTCATTCCCATCTCACTTTTCTCCATTCGTTACTCACTTACCCCCATTCGCAACTAAATTTTTAACATTCATTATTAACTTTCCCCATTCGTCACACACTTTTCCTCATTCTCTACTCTCCTCACATCCGCTACTCACGTTTGCTACATCGTTACTGGGGAAGTCCCCCATTCGCAATTCACTTTCCCCCATTCGTTACTCACTTTCCCCCATTCGCAACTCAATTTTTAACATTCATTAACTTCCCCCATTCGCCACACACTTTTCCTCATTCGCTACTCTCCTCACATCCGCTACTCACTTTTCTCCATTCGCTACTCACGTTTGCTACATCGTTACTGGGGAAGTCCCCCATTCGCTAGTCACTTTTCCTCCTTCGCTGCTCACTTCCCCCATTCGCCACACGCTCTTCCTCATTCGCTATTCGCTTTTCCTCCTATTCGCTACTCACATTTTCTCATTGGCTACCCACTTTTCTTAATTCGCTACACACTTTTCTCCGAATCGCAACTCACTTCCCCCATTCGCTACTCGCATCCCCCCATTCTTTACTCATAACGAAATACTAAAAATCTATATCTAATTTCATCGCGAGTATACCTGATGCACCGCGTCTAGGAACATGAGGAACGTGGGCGTGAACCCCTGTTGCGGTGCGGCGGCAATGTTGCAACGCTGCTGGAACTTGTGGCCGAGCGCCAGCCACTCCTTCTCCACGAGGATACGGAAACCCTCCAGCGTGCGGTAGTACGGCTCCAGGCAGATCTGGGCTAGCGACGAGATCTGGGGAAATATAAATAATCATTAAGGGCCCTCCATGAGCCAACTAGCGCCGCCAATCTTAAAAAAATAATATCTAGCAATTTAAACAATTTTATTAAAAAAAGCTATTTACAAAATGTTTATTAGGATGAATACTGTCATTTACATGTGATGTACATGTGATTATAATACTTAGGGTTCCTAACTGTTGTAAAATTAATATTAAAAGTTAAAAAAATCAAGTCATTTCTATGTGGAATTTATTATGGAAGTATAAATTTAAACAGAGCGTAAACTCTTCTGATTTTGATTAAAAAAGTAATCACCATGGAGAGTATTACAACACTAACACCTGAAAAAATGAGTTATAGGCTTACTTGTGCAGTGACATCCCAGCCGTCCTCCAGAGACAGCAGCACGGAGGAGCCCTGCAGGTCCAGCAGGTCCACCACGGCTCCGGACAGCTGGAACATTTGCCGCAGCTGCCACAGCCATCCGGACTCCTCTATCAGTCTGGAATTACAGATTTTAAAGTAGAAATCTCTCTAGTTGATCGAATTTCAGATAAAAATCGAAAAGCAGGGTGTTGATAAAAATCGAAAAGCAGGGTGTTACTTAATTCTCCCCGCAACCCTAGGGACTAGTGGAATAGACCCTACTCTCTTGTCCCCGTCCGCTACTCAATTCTCCCCGATCGCTACTCACTTTACTCCTTTCACTTCTATCCACACATAACTTGGTCCTTAACAAGTTAACATTCCTCTTGTGCATGTCTGGCTACGGATTAGGGTATCCAATAAACACAATTCTACTGGAGTTAATATCCCTTACTTAACTTCACTCACTACTCCCAACTCGCTACTAATTTCTCACATCTCATAATCCACTTGTCTCGGTTCGCTACTCACTTATCCCCCATTCGCTACTCACTTCCCCCCATTCGCTACTCACTTTCCCCCATTCGCGACTCACTTTCCCCCATTCGCGACTCACTTTCCCCCATTCGCGACTCACTTTCCCCCATTTTCTACTCACTTTCCACCATTATCTACTCAATTTCCCCCATTCGCGACTCACTTCCCCCCATTCTCTACTCACTTTCCTCCATTATCTACTCACTTCCCCCATTCGCGACTCACTTTCCCCCATTCTCTACTCACTTTCCCCCATTCTCTACTCACTTTCCTCCATTCTCTACTCACTTTCCTCCATTCTCTACTCACTTCCCCCATTCGCGACTCACTTCCCCCATTCTCTACTCACTTTCCCCCATTCTCTACTCACTTTCCCCCATTCTCTACTCACTTTCCCCCATTCTCTACTCACTTTTGCCCATTCGCGACTCACTTCCCCCATTCTCTACTCACTTTCCCCCATTCTCTACTCACTTTTGCCCATTCGCGACTCACTTCCCCCATTCTCTACTCACTTTCTACTCACTTTTCCCCATTCTCTACTCACTTTCCCCCATTCTCTACTCACTTCCCCCATTCGCGACTCACTTTCCCCCATTCTCTACTCACTTTTGCCCATTCGCGACTCACTTCCCCCATTCTCTACTCACTTTCCCCCATTCTCTACTCACTTTCCCCCATTCTCTACTCACTTTTGCCCATTCGCGACTCACTTCCCCCATTCTCTACTCACTTTCCCCCATTCTCTACTCACTTTCCCCCATTCTCTACTCACTTTCCCCCATTCTCTACTCACTTTTGCCCATTCGCGACTCACTTCCCCCATTCTCTACTCACTTTCCCCCATTCTCTACTCACTTTTGCCCATTCGCGACTCACTTCCCCCATTCTCTACTCACTTTCTACTCACTTTTCCCCATTCTCTACTCACTTTCCCCCATTCTCTACTCACTTTTGCCCATTCGCGACTCACTTTCCCCCATTCTCTACTCACTTTTGCCCATTCGCGACTCACTTCCCCCATTCTCTACTCACTTTCCCCCATTCTCTACTCACTTTCCCCCATTCTCTACTCACTTTTGCCCATTCGCGACTCACTTCCCCCATTCTCTACTCACTTTCCCCCATTCTCTACTCACTTTTGCCCATTCGCGACTCACTTCCCCCATTCTTCCCCCATTCGCTACTCACTTTCCCCCATTTGCTACTCACATCCCCCTCCTCACTTCTCGCTCGCTCACTTACTTTAGAAAGCCTGGATCCTCCGGCGCATGCGGTGCTGACGGGACTGCTGCGCGCATTAGCTTCTTGAATGCGTGCTTGGCGGCGCGCGCGTCGGGGTACTCGACGGGCACGTGCTCGCAGCCCGCGATGCCGGCGCTAGCGGTACCGCCCTTCTCAGTCAACACGTATAGCGCCGCTCGACGCACTGAGTTACCGCACTCGCCTGAGACTGTACCAAACGTACAACATTATTATTCCACTCTGTAAATCACAGGGTACACAGAAAGTTGATCGCTCAGTCTAGTGTACCTGCATACAAACTAACACATTACAAAAAAAACTTCCGTCACTTAACTGGTCCATATAATAACGTTAGCTTTGCTATAGGTTCGTGGGACTTTTGTTGCACCTCTAGATGCATTGACTAGAAAGATATCCTTGCACGCCACTCAATTCATCCCATTAGCTAATCACATTTTTCGCCTTAGCTACTCACATTCCTCCATTAGCTACTCACTTTTCCCATTCGTTACTCACGTTCCCCCATTAGCTACTTACTTTCCCCCATTAGCTACTCACATTTCCTCCCTTAGCTACTCATTTCCACCCTAAGCTACTCATGCCTCCCATTAGCTACTCACATTTCCCCCATTATCCACTCACATTCCCCATAAGCTTCTTACTGTCCCCCATTAACTACTCACTTCCTCCAACTCATTCGTTCAAACTCAGCTCTCACTAAATTAAGGTAATGAATCTCAGCCTATGAGTACTGACCGGAGTCAACATCAGCCGTGGACAGTCTCTGCCGCGGCGCGTACAGGTCCAAGTGTGAGGGCTGCCGGCCCTTGAGCGAGCCCCAGCGACCGAAGTGGCGCGCCCCACTCGCAGACACGCCGCCCTTGCCGCCGCTGTTTCTGCCTAGCACACTGCAGATATACGAGTACCATATAACATTTATCGCCATCAGCCAATTATTGTGTCATTGTCAATTAACATAGAGAAAATACAAGTATGGTAAACTTATATACTTTAAAAATGTTTGAACTAGGTTCCTCCACGTCATCTCAAAAATCTATGTACACAATCTTTATTAGGATAAACAATATTTTTTTAATATACAATACATGGCATAATTGCGACAAGCAAAGTTGTAGTTCTCAAATGTGCCGTTTTTGGCACATTTGAGAACTTACCAACATTGAATCACGTTATAAATAAGCATTTAAAAAATAGTATTTATCGTAATAAACGTTATGTACATAGCTTTTTTAATAAAATTGATTAAATTGGAAGATATTATTTTTCAAAGATTGGCGGCGCTAGTTGGCTCATGGAAGGCCCTTAAATAAATAGTAACTTTCATTTAATGTTGAATTCTTACACATACTATTTGCAAAAGAGTTATAGTGAAAAGTAATTTGTATGAAATGACAATGCCACTAACCCACAGACCACTTACCCCATAGACATGTAATAGGAGCGCCCGTGTCGCCCGCACATGAGCGCAACATTGCATCGCGACACTTGTAACCTAGAGACATTATCGACATGGACGCATCTGTTTAATACGGCGCCCCCGTCCCCCGCTTTGCCTCTATGCGCTCATCGTTGACAGAATTTTTCGCTTGCAAATGGTTTAAAATAAAGTTTTGTACAACATGCGAGTCGAAAAAACATTAAAAATTCAGAAAATGGTAATAACTCGAAGCGAATTAGTCATTGTCTTTGTTATCATTTTCTACTACTCTCGCAACTCCTACTGATTATGATTATGCAATATGAAACCTGTAATAAGTCCCCAACAAAATGATAGGTACAGCTTCAATAGGCACGTAGTTTTGAAAGTGGAGCAAAGATCCATTGAAATGTGGCAATGTCATTTGTACCGATTTAATGTCTATTGGGTAAGTGGTCTGTGCACTAACCCCAGAGTCCCCGCCGCCTTAGTCAACAGCGGCGTGTGTGTGTTATGCACGTCTTCGCAGCACAGCAGCAAGGAGTCCAGGCTCAGGCTGGAGTCCTCCAGGTCGCCTCGCGACGCCGGCGTGCACGCCACTATCGTCGCGAGGTATCTGTCCTGTGATGAATGAAGAATATTTAAATTCTCATACAAGATACACAATTAGAACATGATGAAAAAATTCTAGCCGTGGGCAGGACTTGAACCTGCGACCTTGTCATTCCGTGACACGCTCTTACAAACTGAGCCACCACAGGCCACGCCACGCCCACCGAAAATCTTCATCGCTTTATACATACTTAAAGGGTATGTTACGCAATTCCATCTATCGGACAATAGTAGTAGTATTCCGACAACCATGTCTAACATTCGATTAGAAACATGATTTATGATGATGCGCTCCTATTTTTACTCAGAATTTGCTCAAGAATTTTTTCATCATGTTCTAATTTATTCACCGAGCATGGATAATGCGTAATTCAAATTCTAAGATACACAATTTTAGTCAGATTCCATCAGTGGCCATAAGGAGTAAAATACATAAAATCACGCCTGATTCCGAGTAAGCAGAAACGATTAACTTCCATCTGTCCATACTTCTATTCATGCACGCTCGATCAATCTTTTCTAATACTTTGTAGAAGATTCTCACGGAAAGAAAAATTAAGAAAATTGCGCCGAAAATTGTAAATTTAACGACTACAATTGACAAGGTCTAAAAATTATTAACATCCTAAAAGAAAAATACCATTTCAAGATTTTGCCTCTATGTCTATCAAATATTTGACGTACAATACAAATAAGACGAATATTTTGTGAAACATACCAACTACCTATGAGAAATACGCTAATACGAATAGCCATGTGAAGTGGGAGTATAACAAAAGGTATAAATGCCGTACATGTTCCAGACTGGACGTAGTTTCCGTGCCACTTTGCGCGGCGCCGGGGTTCTGGTGGCTCGCCTTCAGCATGCCCATCACGCCCTTGTGATGGGACGCAGCAGACCTGCAAACATAACCAGTAATGTATGCAATATTATACTATATTTATACATGTATTTAAGGTTGAAATTCCTAAGTATACATGTAGTAAAAGATCTGTCGTCTCGAGTACACTGCGCGGGCCGCGGGGGTGCGGCATTGCAGCGGGAAGTAGCGCTGAGGGAAGACGCGGTTGTGGTCGAGAGCTGATATAATAATATAACAAACATAGTAAATTCAGTGATCTACATATGTAATCATACCCTTTCCAATCATTTATTTTCTTGATGACAGCTCCCATAGAATGTAACTGCGTCATGTTACGCAAAAGTTAACTTTTAGATGTGTGGTAAGTATAAAAAAATATGACAACTGCCTAATTTTGTTCCTTGATCCCATATAATGCTCATCTAAGACAAATTGAGTCTATATAAGCAGTAGTTTTTTTTTTAAATACGATAAATAACAAACGTTTTAATAAAGTTACATTCTATGTACGGCGGAACACAGAGAAAGGTGTACAGGAGAGTTTTTAAGGTTGAGATTTTCTCAAAAACTACTTGACCTATTGCAAAAATTCTTTCACTGTTTGATATATAAAAGTTAAAACTATGTAATTGTAAAAGAATTATTAAATTCGGTCCAGTAGTTTTTGAGAAAATCTCAACCTTATTGAGGACCCTGTTAGGTTAGGTTAGGTTAGCTGCATGCAGCACTGGATGTTTTCTCTTTTATAATACCTTACGTCTGAATGACAATGGAACCATTTTTCAATTATACAGATTACATTTGAAATTTCAACAAGCAAAGGCGTGATTTTCATTTATATCTAATATTCAGCCTTATCATCCAAATTCATCATCAACCAACACCTGTATACTTATCTCTGTCTTCAACTGACTGGACGACATCACCGCATGCACAAATGCATGGCGGTCTAAGTAAACAAGTACCAAAGAAGTTACCTCGCCAGCAATGCGTGTGTGCGCGCGTGTCTCCACGTGATGACGGGCACGCGTCCCTGGCGGTAACAGCGCGCGATGCGACGCAGCGACTCGTCGCCGATACTCTCCGGCACGGGCAGCACGGCGGGGTAACTGAAACAATGACAATACAATGCTAATATAAACAAACAAATAATCAAAAAAACCGACTGAAATGACAATGCTAGATTCTGCCCCACCTAGATCAACCCCAAGTTGTACAAGATAACGAATAAGTGTAAAAATATCTCCGTTTTTTATTAAAATTATTGGTTTAAAATAAAGTTTTGTACAAGTTGCGATTCGAAAAAAACAGCTTAATTAAGAATTCAGAAAATAGTAAGAAATCAGAGCGATTTATTCATTGTTTTTGTTATTCTTCTATAGGAGTTGCGAGAGTAGTAGAAAATGATACTGATTATGATTATGCAATATGAAACCTGTAAGAAGTCCCCAACAAAATGATGACTTGAGTTTTAACTTGACTTCAGGATTACATTCACAACTTTCAACACGTGTCATCTTTATTCTTCCAACCGCAACACATGTATCATAGTTACCTTCTACAAAGCGTATAGACAGCATTAGCATGTGCCAGCCGGAAGGGCGTGTTGGCTAGCCCGAGCCGCGCCCAGTCCCTCGCGTATATCCTCTCGCGGACTCGCTCCAGGGTGCGCGCAGCCGGCGGTTCCGCAGTCTCCGTGCCAGCTAGCTCCAGCTCCTCCACTGAATGTCGACAAATACATAATAAAACATCTTCAATAACAATTAATTTAAAATTAGTGTTAGAGTTTTATTAAACTCTTGAGAAAGATTAAAGTATTAAACTTTTGAAAAAGGTGATAGGGGGATTCGATGTATTTCTCGAAAACATATCAGTTATCACCTTTCTCAAAACGATGGAGTGATATTTACGGTTTGACATCACACCACTGTATTGTCACTGCTTTATATGTAACCCAGCTATGCTAATAGTCTTCATATCATATCATTTATTTGGTAATATTTTAGGTACATGTTATAATTTACATGTTAATAATATAAGGCAAAATTAACATAATAATTTAATTATCATTGAGTTGTATCAGTAATTATTTAGGTATACAAAACATGCATGAGCTCGGTGGCTCAGTGGTTGGGTCAATGGACTTGCAATACGGAGGTCCCAAGTTAGATTCCCAGCTAGGGCAGCCATGTACCAATGAGTTATCTTAGGTTTTTTCGACGGATAAACTTACGTACATTTACCGAGTGCTCTCAAAACGGTGAAGGAAAACATCGTGATGAAACCTGCATGCTGTAGAAGAAGAAGAAATCTAAGGCATGTGAAATCCGCCAATCCGCACTGGCCCCGCGTGGTGGATCATGGCCCGAGCTCCCTCGGTGTAAGGGAAGGTCTGTGTCCGAGCAGTGGGGACATATAAATAGACTGATGATGATGACGATAAAACATGTCAATATCATTACTTCTATACACATTCTAAATAAAGTTATAAGAGTTTGCGTAATAATATAATAACTATAAACTCACACGATAAAGTGTCTGCCGACAACGACGACATGAGCGGCGGCGAAGTGAGCGACCTGGCGTCGGCCGACGGCAGCACGTACTTCTGCCGCTTCGACTGCTTCGGCTTGAGGCCTGCTCTCCGCGCGGTCTTCAACAAGGTCTTCTTTGCGAAGCCTCTGTCAATATACGGTAAAGGTTTATTTATGTGTGAGGGTCTCTTATACGTTTGTCTCTCCGAGTGTGTTTTGTTTTTGTTTTGAAAATATCTTTATTTCATAATAGAAATCAAATACATTTAACACTTAGTGTACATTAAATCCTAAGCTAAATGATCATAAGTTACAGCAGTTTGCAGGTTAATAGTAATAGCCTATATAAATTAGAACATGATGAAAAAATTATTGCCGTGGACAGGACTTGAACCTGCGACCTTGTCATTCCGTGACACGCTCTTACCAACTGAGCCACCACAGGCCACGCCACGCCCACCGAAAATCTTCATCGCTTTATACATACTTAAAGGGTATGTTACGCAATTCCATCTATCGGACAATAGTAGTAGTATTCCGACAACCATGTCTAACATTCGGTTAGAAACATGATTTACGATGATGCGCTCCTATTTTTACTCAGAATTCTAATTTATTCACCGATCATGGATAATGCGTAATTCAAATTCTGAGCATAGGCTCAGAATAAAAAAACTATTTCTAAAGTTTATATAGATAAACTTTAGAAATAGTTTTTTTAAGTAGTTAGGTATCAGGTATTAAGACTAAGGTTCAATAAAAGCTTACTTAAAGTATTCTAATTACTATGTGTGATTTGCTAAGCTTAACACATTTTCTGCATGACATAAATAGCTCTGAGTGTGTACTTGAGCGTGTGGTGTTTTGTCTGGCTGGCAGCGGGCGGCGGCGCGGCGCGCGGGGCGAGCGCGAAGTGCAGCAGCGGGTGCTGCGGGTGACGCAGCCGCGCCAGCTGCTTGCGGAACGTGTCCGCCTGCTCCGCGCCAACCTCCTCGTCCAACGCAATCTGACGGAACAACAACAAACTTCAGTTCATTCATCTACAACCTATATTTACCCGACTGCGAAAGGAGGGTTATGTTTTTCGAGTGTATGTATGTATGATTTCAGATTTCATTTATTTCATCTTTACGTAATATTCTCAAAAAACTATAATTTGTAGTTATTTTTGTATATTTCTATTCTATCTATTATTCTTTTATTTTCACGATCTTAAGTATTAACTTAAAATTATTTAATAAAACTTATATATTTTCAGAAAAAAGGGGGATAAAAAAATTGACCTTGTCAATTACATACGTAGTGTGTACTATAAACTACCTAATAGTTAAAATAGTTTTACAATCTATCAATTAGTTGTTGAGAAACTCTCAACCTTATTGGGGCCTCCCGTAACCTGTATTCAGCTGTACCGCCTTCTAGCACAGCGCGAACGAGCGCACCACCGTCTGCTCGCACGCTACAATACTATGACGTCACCTTGATGAGCTGGAATGTGGCCGAGCGTAGCTGCAGCCCCTCCTGCAGCGACTGTTCCAGGTGCGGCAGGTAGTGCGTGCGCACCGCCTTCTCGCGCGTCAGCGAGCACAGCGGGAACGAGCGCACCACCGTCTGCTCGCACGCTACAATAATAAACACAATTATTGCAAAATAAAAATAAAATAAACGGATCCCATGTCAGTCCCGGGATCAGGACGAATCTAACGATTCTTCATACATCGCAATCAAGACGAATATAACGATACCTCATACATCGCAATTAAGACGAATCCAACGATACCCCATACATCAGAATCAAGACGAATCCAACGATACCTCATACATCGCATTCAAGAAGAATTAAACGATACCTCATACATCGCATTCAAGAAGAAATAACGATACATCATACATCGCAATCAAGAAGAATCTAACGATACCTCATACAACGCAATCAAGACGAATCAAACGATACCTCATACATCGCAATCAAGACGAATCAAATGATACCTCATACATCGCAATCAAGACGAATCCGACGATACCTCATACATCGGAATCAAGACGAATCAAATGATACCTCATACATCGCAATCAAGACGAATCCGACGATACCTCATACATCGGAATCAAGACGAATCCAACGATACCTCATACATAGGAATCAAGACGAATCGTCAAGTGTTACCTGGTGGAGTGGTGGATAATGTCAATTTCATCAGTGTATAAATATTGTATAGGAGATTGAATAACAAATAAAATTCGAATACTTACCGAATGGGTCAGTAGGTGCTCCTTTGAACACAACTCGATAGTTGGTGAGGAAGAGCGCTCCCTCTGCGGGCAGTAACGGCGTCTGCCGGCCGTCTGCGACCAGGTACGCACGCAACGCGGGCGCCGAGACCGCCTCGCCCGCTATCAGCGTAGGCGCCACTATACGCGGCTGCGGACAACATACCAATCACAATCAGTGAGAATATGAATGATCGGTTGTCTTAATTTCCATGTTTCTTCTTCGACATCATCACCATTAGTCTATTTTTATGTCCCCATGATCCACAACGCGGGCGCAGTGCGGATTGGCAGATTACACATGCCTTAGAGGTTTCATCACGATGTTCTCCTTCACCGTTTTGAGGGCATTCGGTAAATGTACGTAAGTTTCTCGCATGCACTGTACCACCGAGCTCTTTTAGGTACGGACAACAGCAGATCAATGATAACACTTGCAGTACGAACTCTTATGACGCAGATAATAAGAACGGTCCAAAGTACAAAATGTTACATTTGATATGCTGTTAGCTGTACAAATCGTTAAGAAAAAATAGCGCACATATTTAAAAAAAAATCGTACATATAGGTTTTTTTTCAATTTTTGGTAATTAGATGGGGTGCTATCGCAGCGTTAGCGATCCAGGATCATGTGGTGTAATCACTACACTTGGTCCGCGGTCACACCGCCCTCGGTGCAACCCTACAAACAGCCGTAATCCACTGACCTTCTGCACCGGTGGCAGTCGCCTGCTTTCACGCGCGACCGCGTCCAGCGTCTCTAGGTGCATGTGCACGACGCCTGGGATCATTTGGTGTAAACAGCGCACGTGGTCCGCGGTCACACCGCCCTCGGTGCAAACCTGCAATATAACACGGGGTTACCGTAAGGAAGGGCTCTAGGCCCAACATTGTCAAAGTCAAATTTATTTATTGCAAGTAAGCACGTTGTGTACATTTTCGCACGTCAACATATTTTTGAATTTACATTTACACCACTTTGCAAGGAAAAGGTGCCAACGCTGAGGAGAAAAAGTGGCAAAAACCTCTTAGCAGCACATCTTTTAAAATACTAATAACACAATTGCTTAATAACTAGGTATTACACAACTATTACTATTGTTAGTAATCTACACTTTATCCCTTATGCGGAACCGGCATGCATTGTTCCTCATAAACACAGACCTTGTCTGTTTCTACTGAAATAATTTTGTGTTAGCCAAGATTCATAGATAGTTCAAACGAGTCGTGAGCTTGCACTTACAAACGTCAAATTTCACAGACGTTTGGCAGTTGTAAAAAGTTGTGAGATTACGCTAAAATCGTGATCACAGTTGTCTATGAATCTCAAGCTAAGTGCAACTCTTTAATCTCGCATGATTTCCTGTATTCGAAATAGAATGTATAGATAAATTGTCTCTTGCTTTAAGGGCCAACTAGCGCCGCCAATCTTTAAAAAAATAATGTCTACCAATGTAATCAATTTTAATAAAAAAAAAGCTCTGTACAAAAACTTTATTACGATAAATACCATTTTTTAAACGCTTATTTGTAACGTGTTTCCATTTCGGTAAGTTGTAGTTCGCATAATTGCAAAAAACGACCGTTATTGGCACATTTGTGAACTACAACTTAGCTTGTCGCAATTATGCCATGTATTGTATATTGACAAAATAGTATTTATCGTAATAAAGATTTTGTACATACATAGCTCTTTTTAATAAAATTGATTAATTTGATATATATTATTTTTTAAAGATTAGCGGCGCTAGTTGGCTCATGTCAGGGCCTTAAATAAACAGTCCAAACTGTTACTTATAATTACTATTATTCAACATTTGTCCATACTGGGCTCAGGTTGCGGGAGGCAAAAAAAATTAAAACGCATACAACAATGTCCGCATTCGGGAAATCATTTGTATTGGTTGACGAGATTTAGTATCATTTTACAAGAATTTACATTTAGATCTTCATTTTGCGCGGAGCATATATTACTAGTTACCTTATCGACGAATCTGGAGACCATTTTGATAACGTTATTGCCCGCCTCGCCGGGGTCCGCCTCCTCGAAGCCAGACTCCGCGTCCGCGCTGTCAGATTCAGCCACACTGCAATCAATCATCATTTATTTATTCATTTATGCCATAAATTATATGTATAATATAATAATATGTCATAATTATATACAGTGTATCCACGTAATTTTACCCAAAGGTGTAGCACATTGAGTATACTAATTTGACTCTATGAACATCATCATCAGTCTATTTATGTCCCCACTGCTCGGGCACAGACCTTCCCTTACATCGACGGAGCTATGGCCATGATCCCCCACGCAGGCCCACTGCGGATTGGCGGATTTCACAGGACATAGATTGTTTTTCTTCTACGGCATGCAGGTTTCATAACGATGTTTTCCTTCACCGTTTTGAGAGCACTCGGTAAATGTACGTAAGTTTTTCCGTCGAAAAAACCGAGGATAACTCATTGGTACATGGCTGCCCTGGCTGGGAATCGAACCTGGGACCTTCATATTGCCAGTCCATTGACCCAACCAATGAGCCACCGAGCTGCAATCAATGATACACATATAATGCTTGCACTACGTCCGCGGACGCCTCTGTCGTCGTGTAGTGCAACCATTAGTTTCGTCTTGATTACGTGACCGACATAGGAAACATTTTATGTCTGATAAACGGAGAAAAAATTTCATCACGACCGGGATTCGAACCCGGGACCTCGCCATTCCCTGGCACGCTCTATTCCAACAGAGCCATCGTGATTCGTATCCAGATCGTGAATTTTGTCTCCACATTCTCGTCTGAGGGACGGTAGCGACATCTATCCAGTAATTGTGCAATTACTTAAATTCATGTCTAACATTGCAGTTAGAAATCATGTTTTTAATTGATGACGCGTTCCTTTTTCATATGTTTTGATATTTTCTTGCATATGAAATTTTTTTCTCCATTTATCATTTAGATTTTCGTTTCGCATAGCGCATATGCAAGAAAATATCAAAACATTTTATGTATGTTATAACGCACGTATATCTTTTTTTAACAAAACAACTCAATGTAAGACAATTATTAACCTGTTAGTAATACTGTTGCTGGCTCTATCTTCGTCTGCCCCTCTCACTTCCGCGCGCCGCCCCGCGCCCTCTAGCGGCAGCAGCAGGTACACCATTCTGTTCGCGTAGTGAATCGCTTGGCTATACAGAGTTGACTCTTCGCTTGCTATCAGCTCTCTTTGCTTATCTATAATAAAACATACAGGGTGATTGGAAATTCGATACATTCCTTGAAAGGGGTGATACTAGAGGTTGTTTGCAACAAATTAGGCCCTATTAACGAGGGGTCGAAGTTCGATGCGCATTCAGTCCTTACCTGGAAGTAAACTAGGCCAAAGCCTCATCTGTTCGGCGGCGATTTCTAAAGCACTCGGCTCCTGGGCTTTCAATAGAGATATGTACTCCTCGTCGTCCCTACAAGGAAACATAATAAAATGTTGTATTATTTGTTATTAGGCCGATTAGACAGTTTGTGAGTGGAATTTGAGTTCGGTCTTTCAAATAACTGTCAGATACAATTTTATCAATCGGAAGAGTACCTTTAAGGTTCGCGCACATTATGCCGGGCCGCAGCGTGTGTCGGGGCGTGCCGCAGCGGAGCGCAAAATGCTTACTTAGCACATTAGTGACGGGCTGGGTCGCAGCGCATTCACGGATTTTGAGTACAGTGTACTGCCAGATATCGTAAAATGAACACGGGCGCGCGTGCACTCCAACCCGCTTGCACTATAGCACACTGTGTCGGGGCGCAGTGGGGCGTGGCGGGCCGCATCGCACGGACGCAAATTCGCTTCGCAATAATGCGAGCCGCTGCGGCCCGACACAGTGTGCGATAGTTCATACAAATTGTATTAAAGCGATTCGAGCGGACTTTTGCGCTCCGCCCCGACACACTGCGGCCCGGCATAATGTGCGCGAAGCATTAAATCGCGTTTATGAATTCGCGCCTAAAGGTGGAGATTTGTAATTACAAATTAGCGTTTAGTTATTATTAAGTAACCTAGAGCTATTATGCTGTAAATCTTCCTTAAAACAAATAAACAAATAAATAAACTCACGTCTGTGGTACAGCTAACAGCAGATCAAGTGTAACACTTTGGACTTTGGACCGTTCTTATTATCGTACGGTGGAACACAGAGAAAGGTGTACAGGAGAGTTTTTAAGGTTGAGATCTTCTCAAAAACTACTTGACCTATTACAAAAATTCTTTCACTGTTGGATAGATAAAAGTTTAAACTATGTAACTATAAAATAATTATTAAATTCGGTCCAGTAGTTTTTGACAAAATCTCAACCTTATGAGCCCCCCTGTATACTTATCTCTGTCTTCGACTGCAAGTGTTACTATTGATCTGCTGTTGTTCATACGTGTGAAATGCCTTTTGAAACCAACTTACCTCGGGCTGGGTACTCGCGGATGGTGCGTAGGGCTGGGAAGGTACAGCGCTTTGATATCCCTCTGGACGTCTTGGTAGAACGCGGCCTCCCAGAACTGTTGACTCGTCCACACTTGGTGCTCCTGGTACAAAGGCAAATAGACGTTAGTAAGAGTACAATACACTTCGTATGATAGGCTGTGTTTTGTGTATTTTTGTATGTTTTGTGTTTGGTAGAACTAGAAGGAATAAATTCTCCAAGTGCACGTGCGACGTGATGACAAAAATTGCATATTTAATGTAGTCCATGTAGTTCTACATACGTTTAGAACTATTTGGAATTTTTTCCCAAGTAGTCTTACATGTTGAACTAAATGGATGAATTGGAACAGGCCGTGTTTTCAGATGTTTTCATTCATCATCAGTCTGTTTCTGTGTGTATATTCATGTTAGGGTGTGTTTTCGTATGTTTTTGTGTGTATTTTGTATGATAGGGTGTTTTTGGATGTTAGTGCGTGTTTTTCGACGTTAGTGTGTATTTTGTATGACTGAGTGTGTTGTTGTATAGTAGGGTGTGCTTTTGTAAATTATGGGGTGTTTTTGTATGTGTGTATTTTGGTGATTCCGATGGCCATTGTACCTGTATGCACATGTACGCGTACTGAATGACGCCTGTGCATAGCTTGCGACAGTACGCTGTGGCCAGCGGCAGCATGGCGGCCGCGATCGAGTGCTCGTCCAGCGCGGTGGCCGACTGGAGCGCGCAGTTCATTAGTCTGCGAACAGACAACAGGAATATAATAGAATCGAATCATTTATTGTACTCATGTATCATCAACGGGTCATCAATTAAAACATGATTTCTAAATGCAATGTTAAGCTTGACATACACAGACGCGACCTAGCCGCGATCTGCGATCAGTTGAAACGCGCTTGTACAACTTGCGGTTGATGGTGGGGCAGGATCTGGCATTGTCATTTGCAAGTAAAAATTCTGTCAAACGATGAGCGCAATAGATCAAGCGTAAATCCACGTTGATATCTCTAGGTTACGCGTGTCGCGAAGCAATGTTGCGCTCATGTGCGGGGCAGACACGGGCGCCCTCCTGTTACCGGTCTATGGGGCAAGTGGTCTGTGTTTCCAACACTTATGTTTTTAAGATATTCGACGGTCGGACCTATGTCCCTAGATAACTTAGGTTTAGTATTATACAATTACAATATTTTTAATGACGTCACTGGCCACTTCAACTGCTTTTAAGAATACAAACAAATGTAATGTCACAGCCTCATTCATAACAATGAATACATATAATAATGATAAACCCATAATGTCTCCCCATCACGTTACATTTACGCCTGATAGGACGAGATACAATCTTCACTGCCGATTGACATGTCACATCGAATAATTACATGTGATTATTTAATTCAATGCAATGCGTTCGATGTTTCATTAGCACATGTAACGTTCGACACGGCAACAGGAGTAAAATGTTCAAGGTTTTAATATTATGCGGTATATTCGCTTTTATTATTTATGGAAGAGGAGATAAAATGGTGGTATGTATTATGTTATACATAATAATAATTTGATATTAAAAAAAATCTTGTATACTTAAATCAACTAGTGTGATCGTGTTGCTAATACACCCGAAATTAGTTTTTGGATAGACGAAAAAACTAAATTCAAGAATTAAAAAAAAAATCTCGCATCTGCCAACCTGGGTAAGTTGACTGTTCAACTGTTTCTGGTAGCATTCCCATCGGCTTCCTTGAAAAGTGCGCGATACGCCATTAGCTACTTTTTTTTGTGAAAATTCTAATTAAATTAGGTTATCTTCGTATATATGTATGTATGTATAAGAATTCAGATATTCTATTAACATCAGAGCAGGCTGTATGCTCTAGTTGGCTTTACCTTTCCCTCTGGGAAGAATTTTACAACAAAAAAAGCATTACCATCGTGTTAGCACGACGTGGCAATAGTTGTATCAGAAGCACGACTTGCGCGATAGATGGTAAATATAAAAAATTGCGGGGCTCCAGAAAAAGTGCTGTGGGCAAAATAATGTTGAGAACCCATGCTTTAGCTCCTTGAGGGCCCAACGGACAAAGTGTCTCCGAGTCCATGAACAAAGTTAAAAAACAATTCCAGGAAAAAGGCAAATGGCTCGTTCTTCACATCCAGAAGTGCAAGAACGACGAACAATATGACATCAAACTGGACATCATCAGAAAGAAAATCACTAGAAGTGACGATTGCTTCGACGCCAACTTGACGCTACCCACAGAAATAGATAGTACCTTTGGCGTAAGTATGTTACATGTATATTAAGTTAATTATTAATATAAGGCGACAACGGGGACCGAGATAGGTGCGGGTGGCAGGCGCATTTCTGTTACACCCCCCCCCCCCCCCCCCCCCCACCCGCACCTCTCTCGGTCCCCGTTGTCGCCTTCCCCCACATCCCTGTACCGCGCAGGCGAAGACTGATTTAGACGGTCATACTATAACGTCCCACGTATAGAATAGATTCTGTGTTAAAAATCAAATCTTTTTAATATTCCAATCATTACAAACTACTTTTTACAGTTCCATGCAGATATATGCAAATTCGTTGACGGCGGCTGCAAAGACTACCAGGTTCTAAGAGACGAGAGTTTCGAGGGGTTCGTCAGGAAATACGCCGAGAATAACTTCTTGGACGTACTCAAGCTGACGGGCATGGACCCGCCAGACTTCCCGTTGTCACCGGTAAGGGCCATTCAAATTAAAAAAAAATATGTCAGACTTGAGTATCCATATTGTGTGTTAGTATACATTAAAAGCTTAATAACTAATTGTCGGTTCTAAGTGTATCGATTCAACAAATATTCGAGCCTATGGCATTCGACCCCACGAATATTCGAGCCAGCGCTCACCGATAGAATGAATTTCCGTTCGTTCTCACTAGTTCGATTCATTAGTTCGATCGTCGAACTAGTGAGACTTTTTTTCTCATTTGTTCTACCGTCGAACTACTGAGCATTTTTTTTTCTCATTTGTTCTACCGTCGAATTTCGGCCCCATGGGGTACACTCCTATATTAGTACTTCAATTAATTTTTCAGTTGCAAAGCAATCTGAAGGTATAATTATGAGTTTTAGCATAATGCCTCCAGATTGCATGGTTTAGTAGATACCGCATTCAGGATGGCATTGGGACACGAACGATAGTCAACTCAACTAAACTGTTTACTTCAATTGGTGGGGGCTCACCGATTGCATTCAACTAAACAATCTAGTTGACTAGGGTCTCACACGGCACCAACTTAACTTTTTTAGTTGGTGCCCTTGAACTGCCGCTAGAACAGAAACTAGCGCCATCTAACATAGTATTTAAATCCACTTCAATACAATGAAGTTCGTCGTCTAACTCAATATTGAGTAACCTATATCACTTTAAACTTTCACGGTTTTTATATACATATTAATTAGATAAAACGGGAATTACCGTGTTAAACATTCATTATTGATGTCTCGATATTTCGACAGCATTGCAGCCATCATGGTCACGAGTAGACTACAGTAGACATGGTCTACTCGTGACCATGATGGCTGCAATGCTATCGAAATATCGAGACATCAATAATAAATGTTTAACACGGTAATTCCCGTTTTATCAAATTAATATATTGAGTAACCTATTGAGTGTTGCAAACCATAATTCGGGGCTCGTAGTCCAGTTGCGAGTACACGTTGAAAACGATCGTACAAGTTATGCAACGTTGGGCTAGGTCAGGACCTCGCTAGTGACACTTTCAACTGAGCCCCTTCGTGCCTCGGAAAGCCTCGTGCTGCTTAACGTAGTAGTTGGTCCCGGTTGTTGTCGTTTGACAGCAGTCGTTAGGCCACGTCAAAGGCCTACGGGCGGCCTGAATAACTTTGACAAATAGGTTTGGTTACTAAACCACACGTGAAAAGAAGAAGAGTACAAAATTAAGTATAGGTTTATTATTTACGCGTTATATTATGACGCGTAAATAACGCGACGTATAATGACACTAGATTTGTCAATTGCGCAGTGCGCGAAGAAACGTCACCGGCGACGCGGGCGTGGCGTGCTCACCTTGAAAAAGACCGTCGAAATCGGTCGCAACTGTCGGTCTAATTGCCGACTTCAACAATATAAGTGAGTGATATCTGTTTATATATAATAATTTGAATAATATGAATTGTTATTATGTTCTCAGGGTGAATACAACGCCGAATGCTACTTATTCAACTACTGTGAGTTACCCGAAGACGGTATCAGAGGCAAGTACACAGCGACCGTGTATTTGATAAAGGACGCTGCCAAAGTCGCATGTGTAGAGGTCACCATTGAATTCGAAGAGGACGAAGACGAAATTTGTGTTAAGAAGGATTGATGATTGAATTGTTATTAATACAGTACATAGCACTGTCTGCCATTTGTATTTATTAACCTGAACTTATAGATATACGTAAAAAAAAACGTCCAAGTGCCGTTCTTATTATCTGCGTCGTAAGGCGATCCATACACACAGGCGTACAGTGCGCGAGGCGTAAGCTCAGGTTTGCATTTGTGTGAGTGCACACAGATAGTGTAGAGTGATATTCGGTCTGAGGCGCGACGCGTCCAATACAAACGCAACAAAATAACCCCTGCCGCGCACGCACCGCACTTCACCTCTTGTACCGCTATCACTCATACAAATGTAAACCTGAGCTTACGCCTCGCGCACTGTACTGCACGCGGCTTGCGACCTGCGTCCAGTTGAAACGCATGCCCCGCCCCATTTTCTCCCGTAGTTAACGTCCAGTAGGTAGCGATCTGAGGCCTAGGCCGCAATGCGCTACCTAGACTGGACATTCGCAGTCGCGGCAGGCCGCGTGCAGATCGCCTGCGTGTGTGTCAGACTTAAGAGTTGAAATCCTACTGCAAGTGTTACCATTGACCAGCTGTCGTTCGTAGTACCGAGGCATACCCGCGGCAGTAAGATTTGCCCGCAGTTGAATTTGAGAATTAAAGAGTGAAAAGATGGCTGGCATATCATATATGACGGATATCACTCACTTATATTGTTGAAGTCGGCAATTAGACCTATTGGATTAGATTATTGGGTCTAATTGCCGACTTCAATAATATAAGTGAGTGATATCCGTTTATATATAATAATTTGTAGTAATGGCTCACTATAGTTTTAATTATAAAAATGTACAGCGTTGTTATTATCTGCGTCTTAAGAATTGAAAGGGGGTGGGGAGTGGGGACCGACTATATTGGCCACCCAAATGCCAACCTCCCCGGCACGTGGTGCACCCACCCTGCCGACCAACGGACGGGGCTCTGGCGACCGACAGTTGGCGGTATATCCATCTCGCACCGTGCCGGCACCAAGTACAGCAGGTCGGTGACGGGCAGCAGCGTCACCGGCGCGAGGTGGCCGGCTCTGCGATCGCCAACCCACTTGCCCAGCGTGGCGATCACGGGCATCACCTCCCAAATCATGACTGACACAACAACTAGCCAAGGCAGCGGCTACGGTAACGGCGGGGCAGGTGCTCAAGATGACTGACAGAGACTGGATGCAGAGGGCCGAGAATAGGGTTGAGTGGCGCGCTTTGGGAGAGGCCTACGTCTGATACGGGCTGATGACGATGATGATCTAAAATATTGTGGTCTCGACGTGTGCTAGTTACCTGGTGACTAGCTCAAACTGGTGATGTTGCAACAGCTGCTTGTTGCTGGGGAGTCGCGCGGCGAGGTCGCGTGCTAGTGCGGCGCGTGCGGCGGGCGCGCGCAGGGCTCTTAGCACAGCTGGGAACGACTTGCGCGCGTCCGCGTAACGACACTCGAATATCGCCGCTATGCACGCGCGTAATACCTGGAATACGTAGGCTATTTGAAATTGAAATATATATACATTTCTTTACCCTGCGCAAGAGGGAGGGTTATGTTTTTCAAGTGTATGTATGTACTTATATGTATGACGTATATAAGTCTAATTCTTTGGCTCGCGCTGCAGCCTAAACGGCTTGATGGATTTTAACATATGAGGTGTCGATAGATTCGTCTTGATTGTAGGTTTTACAAGCTATAAAAATTAATCAAAGGGGCTCAAATTTTACGCAGCCGGGTTTTTGTTTGTTTGTTGGTTAAATAATTTAATTATTGAGCACGAACTCAGTTAGTACAGTCGAAGACAGAGATAAGTATAAAGGGGGCCTCAATAACGTTGGCATTTTCTCAAAAACTACTGGTCCGAATCTAATAATTATTTTACAGTTACATAGTTTTAATTTTTATCTATCAAACAGTGAAAGAATTTTTGCAATAGGTCAAGTAGTTTTTGAGAAAATCTCAACCTTTAAAAACTCTCCTGTACACCTCTCTGTGTTCCACCGTACTTTATTGCTAACTCCATCGAGGGTTCCTTGCTTCATGGCACCAGGAGTCGTACCTCTAGTCTTCGTGCCGAGTTGGTGAGGAGTAGTTGGCCGAAGTCAGTGGTGCCCGTCGGCGGAGCGGCCGGAGGCACTATCCTGGACTGAGGCGCTCTCAGAGCGGTCAATCTGAAATCATAGTACGCTCTAACACAGGCAAAGGTTACAGTTATTAAGGTTGAGATTTTCTCAAAGCTGTTCTTTTCGAATCGCAACTTGTACAAAACTTTATTTTAAACCAATGATTTTAATAATAAAAAACGGAGATATTTTTACATTTATTCGTTATCTTGTACAACTTGCGGTTGATGGTGGGACAGAATCTGGCATTGTCATTTATAACTTACTTGGGATTATTAGCATTCCTGGCGGTGACCTCCTCAATGACCTCCCTGACCCTGGCGGCGTCGAGCACGGGCAGCGGCGGCTGGTGGATCCTTGAGGACGCGCCCTCGGGCGGGCGGAGGATGCGTTGCTGGTACGCCTGACAATAGATAACATACGGAACGTCATGTCTGACGAACATAGAACGTATATTCTTTGTTTTAAGGGCCAATTAGTGCCGAAAAACGACAGATTTTGGCATATTTAAGAACTACAATATGTTGCAATTATGCTTGCTATATATTGTATATTCCCTCCCTGTATCTCCCTCGATGTAAGGGAAGGTCTGTGCCCGAGCAGTGGGGTAATATAAATAGACTGATGATGATATTGTATATTGAAATACTATAGTATCTATTCTAATAAAGAATTCTTTCGTAGCTTTAAAAAATAATGTCTTCCAAAATATAATAAATTTTACTAAAAAAGCTATGTACAAAATCTTTATCAGGATAAATTCTTTTTTTTTCAATATACAATACATGGCATAATTGTGACAAGCTAAGTTTACAAATACGCCAAAAACGGTCGCTTTTCGCAATTATGCGAACTACAACTTATCGAAATTGAATCACAATAAGCATTTAAAAATAGTATTTATCGTAATAAAGATTTTGTACAGTCGACAGCAGATCAATGGTAACACTTTGAACCGTTCTTATTATTTGCGTCGTAAGACTTAAAATCGTACTGCAAGTGCTACCATTGATCTGCTGTCGACGTACATAGTTTTTTCTTTATAAAATTGATTAAATTGGAAGATATTATTTTTCACGATTGGCGACGCTAGCTGGCTCATGTTAGGCCCTTAATTTGGCAACACTGACATCAAATCAAATACACCGGACTACTCATAGATGGCGTTTGTATATTTTCAATAGATTAGGTAGGCTAGATGGACTGTATTTAATAGGAAACACGACACGATATATGAAAGTCACTAACCTTTGAATGTCACAAGGGCATACCTCGTGAAATAGGTCTTTCTTCTCGGAGCGCTCCTGTTTTGACCTTCATCCACTATCTTGAGCACCAGGAGACGTTATTATGCCCTATTACTACCCCAAGCGACCTTCATATATTTAATAAGTAATTTTAATTGCACAGCACGTATAGCATGGTTTTGAAAAAAGGCAAATGGCAGAGAGGAAGTGACGTTACTATAATAGACAATTCTTAATTGTTCTTTTTGATGTGCGTTCCGTTTTACTTCCGGTAAACATTAAATTATAATCCTATGTTATGAATTAAGCTTAATACTATACAGCGTTAACTTAATAGAAAGTATGTACTCACCTGTGGGTTCGGGTTTTCGTTGAGATGTAACTGCATAGCGAGGTCCTGTATGTGCTGCAGCTCAAGGTCGGGATTCAGGGATTCTAGTCGGAGTTGTTCAGGAAGATTCCTGCAAACAGAAACAACTTATATTCCATAATGAAGGATAAATATCGACTTTCATCGCGCCTTGTTGAGAGTTTAAACTCTAAAGGTCCGAGTCATAGGTCAGAAAGAGACATCTGCTTTTTACCCGAGTGTCCCAGAAGGAGGGTAATGTATTTCGGGTGTTTGTATACCGCAGCCCAAATCAAGTGTATTATTTTGTAAACAAATATGATCGTCTAATTACCGGTTGTAATGTAACACTGAAGGAACTTTTTATTATTATTATTAATGATTGACTAAACCCGCGTTTGTCCCCGATCTCACCTGATGGTAAGTGACGATGAGGCCGATGATGAAGCACGCGGGCTTAGTAAATGCCTGTTCACTCTTGCCTTAAAGATCTTAACTGATTGATCGAACCTGTCCATCATTGTGAAAATAAAGTAATCCTATCTAAAAATGTGAAAATATCTATGCAATAATCACAGAAGAGCTTAAAATGTTAGTAATGTAGGGTAGTTTTTGTTTACAAAATAAGACACTTGATTTGGGCTCCAGTATATGTCCATTCCTTCCTGCCATCCTGTAACTGACGCAAAAACACTAATTTGCGGAATGGCTAATTCTCTAAAGGCTTAATTCGCAAAATGCCGAATTCTCAAAATGGCAAATGAATATTATTCTACTTACTGCACCAGCTCGTCCCATATATCCGTGGCGCGCCACGGCGGCCCTCTCTCTGCCACCACTCCGTTAAAGAACATGGAGTCCAGGAGCCGCTGGGCGAAGGGACACTGCGAGAGGCCGCGCCCGCCCAGGAAGCCCGCCTTGTGGAACGTCAGGACCGGTGAGGGGTGGATACGAATGATTGTAAGGCAATGTCTGGAATAACAATGATATAAATTAAAGCAAAATTAAATTCGCTCATAGTGGACACTCGGACAGCAAGTAGCTTCTAAAAGTACACCTATAAGTACATGTACTCATATTCAGTGTGCGTAAAAGTCTAAAATAGTTGTAATTGGTAAGGTCTAAAAATTATTAACATCCTAAAAGAAAAATACCATTTCAAGATTTTGTCTCTCTGAGTACGTTGAATTTTTTTCAAAATTTATTCGTAGATATATTCCGAGGGAAAAAATGTTTTGTGTAAAATTAGGCATCCCGGAAGTACTGTGGCTCTGCCGTAGTAGGCAAAGGGAATCTAACCTATACAACCAAGTATTTTTGTTTGTAACACTTTTTCAATGATTTCTAGGTAGTCAGAATCATATTTGGCGAGTCCACAAGAAACACACTCTTACATATTTGTAAAATACCGAAAACGTCCGAAAACTGGGGAATTAACCGATTTTGGAACGATACTATTTCAGTAATGAGACGTCATGGTCACTTACGCCTTTTTAAAATTTTCACGGTCTTAACTTAATTTTTAAATAATGAAAACGACGTTATTATAATAAAAGAAAAAATATGGATCCCTTCATTTTACCTATATTTTCATAAAATAATATAAGGGGGAATTTAGACCTTGTCAATTGTAAGTTTCGCAACTTGACAACAAGCCATAGGATATCATAGGATAAGAGATTATCCAACTAACCTGTATCCCTGCAACAGTCTCGCCAAAGTCCTCATAAACACAGCTCTGATCTCCTTATCCAGCATATGTGGCGGAGAGGCCAGGGGAGGTGGTGGCGCGAACGCGAAGTCCGCCGCTCTCAGCTCCGGCTGCAGGATCAGAGCCAACGACTCCTGGAGGGAAGCCAGGAGTTTCCCCTCTGGTTGGGGGATGTTCGCTCCAGCAGGAATGTGCAGGGAACCAACGTCTAGGTCTGCTACTATCACGTCAAACTGGAACGTAACAAATGTCGGGTTAGTTATGAAGACTACACGAACGTGTTGGGTGATAGAGAAGGCCGGAGGACGATCAAGGAGGCCTGGAAGTTTCTCCTCTATCAGATTTGAGTTATAAGACCGAGCATGGAAGTTCATTAGTCACTATACCCCTAGTTAATTAGTCACTAAACCCCCAATTCCTTAGTCACTAAACCCCCAATTCGTTAGTCACTAAACCTCCAATTCCTTAGTCACTCAAACCCTAGTTTCTTAGTCACTTAACTCTCAAGATCCTTAGTCACCAACACCCCTAGTTCCTTAGTCACTAAACCCTAGTTCCTTAGTCACTAAACCCTAGTTCCTTAGTCACTAAACCCGCAATTCCTTGGTCACTAAAACCCCCAGTTCCTTAGTCACTAAACCCTAGTTCCTAAGTCACTAAACCCGCAATTCCTTGGTCACTAAAACCCCCAGTTCCTTAGTCACTAAACCCTAGTTCCTTAGTCACTAAAGTCGAACTTCCGAGTAAATGTTGTCTAAACTGTCTATGATACTAGTCCTTGGTCCTAGTTTACCATAGTCACTAAGAATATGGATGTAAGAACTACAATGTCAGACTCACTTGTTCCGAGACCTCCTCCTTAAGACTGGAGTGCACGCCGATGAGGAACGGTGTGGGCGTGGCGAGCACCTCCGCCAGGCCGGCGGGCAGCAGCGGTATGTACACGTGCGCGTATCGGAACGGGAACATGAGCGCCGCGAGCGCGCGGCACGCGGCGGCCAGGCGCGCGCCGGCCAGCGACACAAGCAACACCTTGTGCTCGCTCATCACGGCACACCACAACGTCACGGAGTTGTGGATACCTGGAATCGAAATGGAGATAGAAAACGTACAGCTAACAACAGATCAAGTGTAACACTTTGGACCGTTCTTATTTTCTGCGTCGTTAGATTTAAAATAGTACTGCAAGTGTTACCACTGATCTGCTGTTGTCCTTGTCATAACCTCGCTTACTTCAATCAACACTTTCTTTTACATTCTTTATTTTGCTTGTGCAACATGGTTAAGTAAGGTGTTACAATTTTGTATGGTGGCCGAAAAGCATTGAGCCTTTTTGCTGCAGTTTAATAGTAAAACATACATAAGCTTTTATTATGTATATGTTTTGTGTGGCAATTAAATAGTTACTAAACTAGTATTTATAAAAAAAGAATTTTGGACAGAGCAATTGTCCTGTAATTAATATAATACATGTAATTTAAGTATGACAATAAATATACCTACCTAATTTCCGTTTCTAAAAATTATTGGATTCTTTGTCGATTCCAATCTACATATGGTACTCTATCACTGTGCCAAGCAGCGGAATTACTGCTAGGGTCAACTCCTTTAAGGACTGGCCTAAAGGTTGAGATTTTCGACCTTAATTACTTAGCTTAATTAACTACTACAAGAAGCTCTGATCCTAAGTGACTTACCCAGCAACCGCAGCAACATATGCACGGCCGTATGTGTGACCGGCATGGGCGGCGCGGCTGGCGGCTGCAGCGCCTGTCGGTCGCCCGCGCCGATGCTGAAGCGCACCTGCGGGCCCCCGGCGGGAGGCACCAGCACGCACCCCAACAGGTTACCGACCAGCGTCTCCAGTGGCACGCCGAGGTTCTCCACCCACACCGTGTAGATTATGCCGAGGCAATTCTGCAAACCAACAACAATAGCTGATAAAACCAATTTGTCTTACATATCATCATCAGCGCTCGGTGGCTCAGTGGTTGGGTCAATGGACTTGCAATATGGAGGTCCCAGGTTCGACTCCCAGCCAAGGCAGCCGTGTATCAATGAGTTATCCTCGGTTTTTTCGACGGAAAAACTTGCGTACATTTAACGAATGCTCTCTAAACGATGAAGGAAAACATTATGATGAATGAAACAAGATCTTTTTTCCTTTACTGGTTTGAGAGCATTCAGCAGATGTACGCAAGGTTTTTCTTAGACACATATGGGTGACGTTTGGACTGGTCTCAAAGATTCTAGGCACCAGAAGAAGATTCTAGAAAGACAATGAACTTACCCGAAAGGTGTCTATGTAGTCTTGTCTGGAGACGATGACGAGACATTTTGGCGCGTACATTATGCTGTGGTGGGTGATGTTTGCGACTGGCCTCGAAGACTCCAGGGACTCCTCGTCCTGAAACAAGCAACCTTGCTTTTAGCACAAAATAACTGACGACGACGACCCGGTTCACCCCTACCTTCGGGGGAGAAGTGCGGGCCATGAGGTGTACTCTGAATGGTGTCCCTTCATTTGATAAAAAACATATTACAAACCATTCATTTCACAAACAACGTTTGGCAAAATTATGATTCATAAGTTCATCTTTGTACAAAGTAATGGTTCTATAAATAATTCATTTGACAAAACAATTACGAGACAAAGTTTCTTTCTTCAAAACATCACTTAACAAACTATTCACTTATTATATACGTTAATAGATAAAACAACGCAAGGCATAAAAACCTTTGACAAAATGCATTGTTTGGTAATTGTAATTTGTTTTTTATCAAATGAAGGGACCCCCCGACCACTTTCTAACCAGATCCGACACGGATGTTTAGGTTCAGAAGGCTCTGGCTTGGAGCGAAGCGCAGCTTCGCTCCAAGCCAGAGACTTCGATGTTAGGTTTTTTTTTTTTTTGTATTCAAAAAGCAAGTTTATTTATTAACAATTATACATAAATTTGTAATTTGTTTTTTATCAAATGAAGGGACACCCCGACCAACTCTCTAACCAGATCCGACACGGATGTTTAGGTTCAGAAGGCTCTGGCTTGGAGCGAAGCGCCAAGCCAGAGACTTCGATGTTAGGTGTTTTTTTTTTGCATTCAAAAAGCAAGTTCATTTATTAACAATTATACATATAAAATACCCACTTATTTACCCAATATTTTGTCTAATGGCGACCTTGCAAAAGGAATACTTTGGTCATTTAATCAATTGCAAAATGACGGTTTAGCATTCACAACATTTGCTATGTTAAATATTTATAAAATGGATTTTTGTCAAATGATCACTTTTAAAACGATCACTTTAGTAAATGATAAGTTTGTCAAATGATTACTTTTTCAAAAATAATTTGTAAAATGATCATTTGTCATACGTTTTTTGTCAAACATTAGTGAACCACTCTGAATAGGTACCAGACAAGTAGGCCCGAATTTAGCCAAATACGCTCGACAGTATAACAATGGCACTTGAAGTTGTACATGGTGAAGACCGATTTCAACTCTTGTGGCGCAGATAATAAGAAAGGTGGAAAGTCCAAAGCCCTACCCTATACCCTTTTTCTACTTTACAGTCTCATTCAGATATTAGGTGTGATTCTAAAATCTAAACCTAAGCACAACTGACACTGTCACACATATGCTACATCGCGTAAGTTAATGACGAAAGTCATACATTTGCTCAAACACAATAGCCAATTTAGGCACTAAAATGAAATAAATGATATACTGAACCTGCCACAAAGGAAATATGTCCCCACGGAGCCCTGAAATAGTTTAAAATGCTGAAACACGCGTTTCAGCCCCGGGGCAATCGACGCCGGCGGAATTTCATTATTCCGCCTTGCGTCCGCCCGCCAGCGGTGGCAATAAAACGAGGAGAGTTTCATGAATATATTGCTCAATTTTGTGTGAAATTATGCATATTTCAAGTCTCCTTCGAATGTTTTAATATGTATTCCGGCATGGTGCGGGCGGCAAGCCGTGATGACATTATGGACGGGGAGGTACCTCTGCAATAGTCTTAAGACGAAAGACCTGGCTTCCCATAGCACAGGGAATCCTAGTTTGGGAGCCAGGAACATCATGGTATTATGCTATTTTTGTGAACAACAATAAACATTTCATTTCATTTTAATATCGTAGGCTCTTATAAATAACAGCGGTTTAAAAGTTGTAGATATTGGCCTAAGGGAAAGAGGATGTAGCCCTTGCTATAAGGTATACCTTCATACCAGATTGTAATAACAAGGCGTTATCGTACCGTATGTGCCCCTTAATTGAAACAGAATCTAAGGTATGGTCCAGAACCATTTTTTAACCGACTGTACAAGAAGGAGGGTTATGTTTTTCGAGTGTGTGTATGTAGGATGTCTAATTCTTTGGCACGCCCTGCAGCCTAAACGGCTCGATGGATTTTAACATATGAGGTGTCGTTAGATTCGTCTTGATTGCAGGAGTGACAGGCTATAAAAATTTAATAATAGTAATGATGCAGTCGTTTTTTTAATGCCTGCTTGTGTGTGCAACAAATGTTCGTTCGTGAAACTAATGCTCCCGATGAGTACTTACGGTCCCTTAGAAAAAATGACTATATGCATCACGTGTTAGACAGTACATAAATTATTATGAGTTCAGCATTAAATCCGTATAATATATAGCTATAAACCGTTAAGTACAGACCACACATGCAGTTAAGCCGACTGCAGACTCTTGTTTGCACACATGTCCGGCCGCAAATGCTGGCGTAAGCGTTAGCTTATAGTTGAATTACCTCGTTATCGAAGAATAAATATTATTGCAACATTCGTCGAAACGAACGATAATGGATAATTAATTAGGAATATGTTTTTGTTTCCGGTTCAAATGAAATTGATTAATTACAAAAACTATATTGGTTTTCGGTATAAACAATATGTAACCTATGTAAGTTCCGTCAACAAGACGAATCTAAATAATCTCATACAAGTCATACATAAAAATACACAAGCCTAGAGAATACCACAAAGGAACGTATAACACTCGAAAAAGTCCATTAAAAAAACGAAATTGTTGTTTATGGAAGAATTGTTACTACTAGGTCGATACTTGATTTACATTTGGATTTCATAGTCAAACCATGTCCAGAAAAACTGTCCCAGAACTCGAGAGCTACTTTAATACTAAAAATGAATTTAATAAATGCTGGGCAAAGACCTCCCAGTCATTCCACAACACATCACCATTTCATGCTGACTCGGGCCATATCTAAAACCACCCGGTTCCTCCCACAACGTGACCTTTTCGGTATAAAATTAGGTTTTTAAATTATGGTAATATCGTGAACGAACTCCTTTTAAAATATAAAATACGGTTGTATGAATGGCAGACGACCGGCGCTTCCTACGATCAAAGCCCAGCATACACGAATAAACGCATAAACATGTTAAATCGGTGTGCATGCCTTTAGGGTGCTGTTCCACCAGACATGTGCTAAGCTGCGTAGCGAAGAATGTGTGTCTTATCTTGCTTGATTTACATAGCTTAGATTATCTTAGCTCTGGTGGAATATGGTTCAACGACACTAAGTTTAAATACTCGTTGAAGGATGTGAACTCATAATACACGGGTGGAGTAGCTATCTGAAGTACGGAGCAGCGCTGCCCCTCGCTACTTTACTACTAGCGAAGCGTAGCTTAGTCTGAGATTAGTACACAATTTTGAGCGAGAGCTTATCGGTAGGTCGCTCTTAAGAAAATAATCATAGACAGTTTTGAGCACGAACTCTGCGTGAGCTCGCACTTGTACACAAAATTGTATGAAAACACATCGACAATCACATTTCAGCCAATGATGTCATGCGTATGCCAAACAATAGAGTAGATACGGACAACAGCAGATCAATGGTAACACTTGCAGTACGATTTCAACTCTTACGACGCAGAAAATAAGAGCGGTCCAAAGTTTATTATAATTTCGATTACTTAAATGTTCGATATTATGATAATTCGATATTCTGAACGTTGGATCATTTAAACTTTCAATATTTTGGAGATTCGATGTATTGACATTTCGATTTATTGAGCTTTCGATTATATGAACGTTCGATATATCGTTGTCGATTAATTGATATTCAATGAATTGGTATTCGATATGGCGTAGGGGACCCGTACTAAACTACGCGCGAAATTCACACAGCGATATAATGCTTCGTAGCTTAGCTTTGACCTCGCTCATCGCTTAGCTCGGCTCTAGTGTAAACTCATCTTTATACGGAGTTATTTGTGGATTCTGTTGAACCACTTGTTTGTATCGGCCGGTAATGGAAGTTGAACTAGTAGAGGAAAAGATTTACAGATTTATCGCTGAGAGATATTGTTAGAATAGAGTTCGGTAGGAAAGAAGAGAGACTATTTTATATTTTGAATGGGGACAGGTCTCCCTTGTTGCCGCTTTCACTCTCATATGTCAGAAAGAGAAATCTGTTTTTATATGTTCCTTCTCTTGAAAATTCAGGGAGGTACAAAGGAACCGCCTTTGTATGTGTCGTAGCTGGATCATTAAATTGGCCAGCAATACTTGACTATTTCATTAAATGCCAACATTTCATGAAATGATCGACATATTGTTAAATTGTCCGATTCTGAAATGGTCAATTTAACGATCTGTCCACGACATTGTATATACTTTATCATTTAAAAAAGTAGTAGACAATGCTCATATGTTATAATATTAAAAGCGTAAATAATTTATTTGAAATAAGGGAGTGATAATTATGTAGTGCATAAGGATTACTTCAAATATCAGAGACTGAATTGTTTAATATGTGATTTATAAATAAATAAAACTAACTGATTATAATTGCCTATTTATTTTTTCCACGAAAACATGACCTTATATGGAAGTTTCGGTTTTCGTCCCTAACTAAAACCTAGTTTCGGTCGGACATTAGTCATTAAGTTCGCTTGTACTGTACATTATATAGTGTATAAAGAATAAATAAATAAATAAGTGTCCTAAAACTTGTCATGTAAATGAACCCTTCATCTAGACTGAATAAGGCCCGTCATAAAGGGACTTTACACGGGAATTCAATATCGGCGACGAACTGGAAGCAGTCAAGGTTATTTGCGGTTCGACGAATTTGCTCATAAACGACGCGTGCTCGGAATTTCACTTAAAATCCAATATACCTACCTACTATAGTGATTCGTTTTCGTGCATTCATTTGTAATTATTATCAACGGAACATCGAAATACAAGAGGGGCTCATAGTCCAGTTGCGATTACACGTTGAAAACGATCGTACAAGTTAGGCAACGCTGTGCGAGGTCAGTACCTGGATGGGTGACCGCTAGTGACACTTTCATCTTCCCCTCCGTGCCTCGGAAAGCACGTGGTTCCGGGTGCTGTCGCTCGGCAGCAGTCGTTAAGCCACGTCAGAGGCCTACGGGCGGCCTGAATAATTCTGACAAATAGGTTTGTCACTAAACCGCACGAGAAAAGAAAAGAATCGAAATACAAAATCGAAACATTATTTTAGTACAGTCGAAGTCGAATTTGAGAATACACGGGGCCTCAATAAGGTTGAGATTTTCTCAAGAACTAGGTACTTGACAGATTTTAAAAATTACAGACAGATTCAGATAACTTAAAAACTATTTAATTTTTTAAAAATCTAAAAATGATTTGAATACTTCTTGAGAAAATCTCAACCTTAATAAAACACACACGGTGAATTTTTCTCTGTGTTAGACAGTACCTAGTAAAATCATAAAATTTAATAAAGAGCTATATTTTTTTTTCTTCAATTTTTTATACTCAGCTTTCTATTACATTTCCTTGTAAACTGATTTACATTTCCAATGTATTTATACTTGCAATGAACGATACGAATCTGAATCTATCAATAATATCATATTACCGAATACTAAACAGTTTCCGCAGTACTAACTGAACAAATTGCTTGTGTAAACAACGTGTTATGAGCGCTAAACACGCTAATAGCCAAAACAAATAGTAACAACTGCCTCCTAACACATTATATTCAAAAGCATAATTTACTGTTATTATATTCAAACCCATAAACAAAGTTATTTAAAGTACACTTCAGTAGACCAAAACAGAAATCGATTTATACCAACATGAACCTAGAGTCCGTCTGATATGGTGAATTCGGCTTCTGTCCATATAATATGATTCGGATTCGGTTTCATATTCATAATATTCATGGTCCAAAAAAGCGTGAATACGGAATAATCACTACAGGAACAGCCCCCCCTATTACCGTTCCCAAAACGATGAAATTATACCATGTCATGGTGCGCCAAATAGAGACGCCGCTACACCAATGCAATAGCACTGTCCCTTTCACGGCCGTTATGACATGGTATGATTTGATCGTTTTGAGAACCGTAATAGCCCCATAGAAACTGTTACGCTATGTCGGTAAGAATTTTTAATCATTTGCCTGACCATTTCAAGACATTTCCGATTATGAAATTTAAATCTGCGGTGTATTCATGGCTGGCAGAAAAATGTGTTTATTCAGTTCAGGAGTACTTAAGCACTGATTGAATTTACTGTTTGTGATTGTATAAATGTTTTGGCTAAACGTGTCGAACTCTGTTAGAAATTAAGAACTATTGTAACCACATTTATGCAAATAAATATATCTTGTCTTCAAATAGTAGGCATAAAGCCGGCGCCAGACATGTGAGTGAGCATCTATGCAAAGTATTAAATACCACTAAAGCCTTACCATGAAGTCTTACAGCAGGACCATGTACCATGACGACCTTAAAGTAAGCTTATTAAGGACGTCATGGTACGAAATAACGAAGTGTTATTGAAGTAATCCTGCTATAAGAGTTCATGATAAGGGGTTGTTGTATATTCGTCACAAAGTAAATTCGTCACATTTTTGTACACTTGATACATTGAAAGTAAATTCGTCACATGCAATAAAAAAAGATGTGTTAATTTGTCACAGGTAGGTAAGGGTTACTGTAAATTCGTCACAGTTTCTCATTTTATTTTTTGCATAAAGTAGCGATAGCAAGCAAACTAAGCTTTGTAAAGAACTACGATGTCATAAAAAGCCGATTAACTAATTTGAGCATATTTGCAAACATTTGCTCACATGTTTGACGTCGGGGTAAGGAAAAGTCATTTAGATTTCGTATTAGGCTTGATTCAGACTACTACAACCAGACCACAACCGAGCGACACTACTTACTATACATGGGCGGCTCTAATGTGGATGAAGATGAATAGTTAAACCATCACGTTCTTTATACGCAATACCAATGCTAAACAAACTTAGAACTTTATTTTGCCGTCAACTTCAACCATCTGTACGATACGACACTCGGTCGCTTTTTGCAGCACCGATGTAGTGTGGCTGTGGTACAGTCGAAGACAGAGATAAGTATACAGGGGGCCTCAATAAGATTGAGATTTTCTCAAAAACTACTAGATAGAATTTAATAATTATTTTATAGTTACATAGTTTTAACGTTTATCTATAAACAGTGAAATCATTTTTGCAATAGGTCAAGTAGTTTTTAAGAAAATCTCAACCTTAAAAACTCTCCTGTACACCTTTCTCTGTGTTCCACCGTACGTGTTTATTTTATTGTACGATTGTTTTCAACGTGTACTTGCAACTGGACTAAGATACCCATGAATTTGCCTTTTCTCGACTACGACATAAAGATTTGGCCTAAAACAAACATCAACGGAACTCTAGTTAAGATTAAGACTAGGATATAAAACTCCCATTATGATATGAAGCGTTTACGAGCATTGGCTGGTAGTAATGTAATGAATTGATAAAGTCGTTAAACAGACCGATGTTGAAACTGCTTATAAACAGATGGTTTGACGATACGAGTATAAACAATCCTATACCGAAGCCCAAATCAAGTGTCTTATTTTGTAAACAAAAACTACTAAAATTTTAAGCTTTTTTGTGATTATTGCATAGTTATTTTCACATTATCAGATCGGGTCACTTTATTTTCACAATGATGAACAGTTCCTTCGTTCCTCGATCAATCAGTTCCTTCAGTGTTACATCACAACAGGTAATTAGACGATAATATTTGTTTACAAAATAAGACACTTGATATGGCTTATTTTTTTTAGCTTAGAACCACAAGCATCAAAAGATAACCCAATAGGAATGTTCACAGATTTTGGGAAAGTGTATAAAATAGGTAGATATGCTTTTGTAGAGAGAGATCTTCTGTACAGCTGTCAAAATGTAGACAAATAGACCTTATAGCAAAGAAACGGTACTTACACCTTCATACGAACTTCGTCGTAACGAAGATATAATTAAATTGATTGAAACAATAATTTTGGAGGGGCGGGTCATGTTATCGTAGAACATCTGTACCTAATGTAGCTTCTAGTATTTAGTATTATTTTTAAATTTTATCAGTGTACTCTTCGGCAGTTATTAATTGTTCTGTGCATATTTAAGGTGAACGCATACTTAATCCGAGCCGAACGCATCGAACAAATCCAAGTCAAGGAGGCCTCGCACATATCATAACAAAATTTGACTAATAATATACCTATATTTGATATTATTGTTTCCTTGACAAGTGTAATCTTAAATTAATTTAATGTGTATAAATATCCTTTCTTATGACATAGATTGACATTTAATTATTTTTATTTGTATAAGTTGACTAAGCTATTATAATAATTATGAATTACACAGCGCATTGGTTTCTGACTGTAATACTGTGTGAGATTTTGTAAATAAATAAATATCGAATTCTAAAATTCGTTTCGTTCGATGCATTCTGCTTACATAAGTGTGCGTTCTCCTTTAAACGTCAAAAAGTCGTCTTTGACGTGAGTCGTTTGTAATCCGCGTCCATTGGCATAAGCTAATTGCCCCTTGAGCTGATTCTTAAGTCTTATCTCACATTGCGATGGTCACTTTCATGCATTCGAAATGCATCTAATTAATATAAAGCCGTAATTGAGTAATTAAAACTGAGACCGCTGGTTTAGTATGCAATTAATTGTAACTGAACAATTTCTGTTCAGGGTTGCCAGATTAGGGATTTTTCTCGCAATTTTGGGGAATAATTTGGTTGTTGGGAAAATTTTGGGGAACTGACATTGCTGGAGAAAAATGCGGGGAAAAGATATGGCTTAAAATCCCGTGGCGGGTACTGTAAGTTTCTGCCGACTGCTAAAATGCCAAGCCATGTGGCACGTTATTTAATGATGATAATAAAACCATTAAGGTATCCAAGGAAAACAAATCTCCTCGCCAACACCAACGCCGACGAAAATAAGTGGCAAAAAACCTCTCAGCAGCACATCTTTTAAATTTAGTCAACAACGATGTAAGCCGTCGGTCGGTTCATTCCTAACATAACGTTTTTAACGAAGTACGAAAGTGGTTTAATACAAACAGCCATTGAAATCGCCATGCATGTCCATCCTTTTTTTTTAACCCAGGTAAAACATGCAAATCATGTGTCACCACGCCCGGGGGAGCGTGTTGGTTATGTCGGGCTCACCGCCCTGAAGGGGCAGCATACCGACTAAACGTCCTGGGGTGTTCCACCTCGTGCCATTCTTGCCGAGCCACGGGAAACTGTGATACAACCGCGACCCGACTGGCGCCCGAGCAGTCCCCATTGTGGGCTGTACTAGCCCACAATGTATAATCCATTTGCATGTCCATCCTGCTAAACCCATCAGCGCAGTTTAGTCAAACGGGATCGCAACGCGCGTGCGCCACATTCCATTCATACCAACATACGCAACGAGCATATAAAAATAATTGGGTCGTCCGTCCGTTCTATATGGCATGTCTAGACGTATTGTTCTAGGCATAATGACTTGAAAAAAAAGTAATAAGATAATTTAGGAGTTCTGTTTCCGTAAATCTCTAGAGCAGGGCTTCCCAAACTTATTTTTACTGTGACGCCCTTGGGAATTTGCCATTTTTTTGCGACGCGCTTCTGGCTAAAAAGTACCTACCAAAGTTGTAGTTCCAAGCCTAGTAACAAGTTATCAAAAAACTCCAAATAACCTATATAATAATAATAAATGAGAAAAAAAGCGTAAGAACGAGAATGAAAAGAAATATTTTACTTTGCTGGCTGGCTAGTAATGAGACAGATGTGTTTGCTTTTCTGAGCATAGCTTCTCAAAACGGGGCATAAGTTTGGCAATTGCCATTGATGCAGACATACAATCTATGTAGATCGACTCGCGACGCCCCTGGAATAATGCCGCGGCGCCCCAGGGAGTCGCGACGCACTGTTTGGGAAGCCCTGCTCTAGAGCAATGTTATGCGGTTAAGTTGTGTTGCACGGAAGTCTCGCGTCTGACTCTCTCGCACTTGGCCGGTTTTTTAAGACACCCATTTTTGAGTATCTAAAATGATACCTATATGCAAGCTTCGTCTTAAAGCTTGGCACCCATCTCACAAATTGGCAGCTTGGCACCCCTAATTTAGGAGATTGTAAGTCAATATTTATATTCAAACGAACAAATCGCTAGCGCCACTTTCACTTTCTATTTCTAATCAATTCAAATTCTAAGCGTAATCATCGCTAAGCAGGTATAAGTATTCAACTAGCGGAAAATATGTAACCGGTTTCACGTTTTTTTTAAATATAAAGTTACGTTTGTCTGTTTGTTTACGTTTAGAGTACGACAAGGTAGGGGTGTTTTAGTACGTGGGAAAAATCGGAACTAACGCTACCATATCGTAAACGGCGACGCTATTTCCAGCGGGTCGTCTTCATTGTCTATGGTTTAACCATAGACAATATCCATAAACAATCTAGAGGATCGGTTACAAATAAGACCATAGACATTTTTTTCTACATTTATAAAGAAAACTGTCAGTGTCAAACTATTCTTTATGGATGGATTGTGAAAGGGCAAAAGACTTGCAAGTTTATACGTCCAAGTCTGTTGCATTATTTTCTTATTTATATATATATATACCCACCGTTCGGGATCAAAAATAACATATCCGCCTTTACACTGTACATAATGTGTAAGTTTAAGCGCGCGAAACGTCATTAGCTACTTTTTGTGAAAATCCTAATTAAATAGTTTCCGCGACATTTAGTGATTAATGATCACGTTAAATTAATCAGGAGAAATGTCCGCGATCTTCGTATATATGTATGTATTTATAAAAACCCAGACATTCTTATTACATCAGACTAGGCTGTATGCTCTAGTAGGCTTTGCCTGTCCCTCTAAGAAGGAAGAAGTGTTTTACTAGGGATGTTCGATTTTTTGATTTAAATCGATCTTGTGGATCGCAATGAATCGTAATCGTAACTAATTGAATTGATTCGCGATTAAATCATATGGGTTTGAATCGATTTCGCAAAGACCGAATCGTATCGTTTTGTACCCAAAAATATATCGAAATATGGGGTAAATGACCGATTTTTATTATTATTCTATTCATACTATATATTTACTGGATGTCAACTACCTACACTAACATCTATTATAGCATTTCAAAAGCAATAACTTATACGTTCGGGATCTAGTCGATTACGGTTTTCAGTCTAATTTGTGACATCGATTAGTGCTTTTGCACATATTTGAGTGTCGGTAAATAGTATATTTTAAAGTCTGAGAGCTGATATGGTGGAAATTTCTATATTGTGCCCTTTTTGATGTTTGGCACAAAGTTCCTCACAATAACAATCTTTCGATTTTTGACGTGACAACGTCTTATAAATTGGTTTGCCGGGTGACACTTCAAGAAACTGCGTTACGCTCCGCTCACGTTATGCGCTCACAATGAGAGCGAGTGAGAGGCACGCGTCCTTTCAACTTTCCCTTCGTCGTTGTCACGTAAAACTTTCGCCCGTATACCGACTTTACAGGCAACCATTTTTTTTCATCCGATCTTCTAGGTATGCGATTCGATCTGTGCCGAGATCGCATTCACGTGAATCGATTCAAAAAATCGAAGGTCGTATTCAATAAGATCGATTCGAATCGGGCATCCCTATGTTTTACCAAAAAAAAAAAAACTACAAAATTCAATTGCATTGCAAACAAAATGTTTCTATCCTTTTTGTGATATTGGATTGTATACGATACAGACTACAGTAATAATAATCTTTTTCTGGTTTTCTGGTCGTTCTGAACACATACATCACATGGCATTTAATTTGCGGTACATTCAGGCCTTTACATAACCTCCCGAAGGTACCAAAAAATTAATTTATCAACAGGATGAGGAAGGCAAACAACCCCAAACTGTTCATGGAAAGCCTTATCCCGAATGGAGAAAGCCCTGGATACAGCGTGATAACGAATGGTCCAGTAAACTGTCACTGTTCACGCGGAAAAATCCTAGCCCAGAAATAATGAATGCATTGCAAAGACTACGCTACCGTATATGGACGTCCAAACAGTGAAAGATTGGTGGACGAGCATGAAGGTGGTCCAGGAGATACAGAATCAGAAATATTTGCCAGAACTCTTTCGTCTCTTGGTTCAAATTTAGCTGCTGTACATTTCTTCACATATCGACACTGCGCTGTCAGGTTCGTTTTTATAAATATAACTTGTATCTGTAAGGTGAAATAGAAATAAATTTCAAATATACTAATATATGATACAGGAGTTATGAAATCTCACATATTTATACTTAAAGTTGACCTTTTTCAGATTGAAAAATTCGAAAGATTGGATCTACTGATGGCTACTTCATAGAAGCTGTGGACTGCACAAACTTCCATCACAATGGCATTCGGTATGAGGGAATACAGAACCTAAGCGGTCTCAATTTTCTGAAATGGTTGAGTCTGAAGAATAACAAATACATTGATGTGTGTGCCTGGATAGACTAGTTGGACAGAATGGCAAGTCTTGAAAACTTGGATTTGACCGGATGTACTGTACACTGACTCCCAACTGCCCTGGCAAGAATGGAGTCATTGAAGATGCTTATTATAATGGACCCCGGTGATGATGTGACCATTCAAGTTGCATTGTCCACATTGGAACTGGAGAAGTCTGGTTTAAGAACAAAAGCTGTAGTAATTGACGATAAAAGTGATATAGGCAATACAACATCAGAGGCTGTCATTAAAAGTACCTAATTAAGACCACCAATTGTAATATTAACGATATTAGCCTTTTCTCTTGTGTAATTCTTTTCTTTTTTGCAATAAAGAATATTTATCTTATCTAATTACATTGTCATTTAGAGGAACACAACTAGTTTAATTGAAATATGGTATAATAGGAAATTGAAACACATATCCAGTATTGTAGTGGTATTATGTCAAGTGATAGTCAGTTGAAGTGTTTGTCTAATTAAATTGTTGTAATTTTAGGCATAAGTAATAATAATAATTTATATACTAAACCAACTGCATGTAGATATGAAGCAAGGAACATCTTGCGGATTACTCCAATATTTGCATAACCGACACTGCTCTTGCTTTTCCATTGTTTAATTTTTCAATAAAAATCGAACATAAAAACAGATGGCTTTTTCTGATGCATGAGAGTGAAAGCACTGTTTCAAGGGCAGAACCCTGTCCCCCATACAAAATATACTTTAGGCTCTCTCCATAGAGCATTCATGCTTGTAGCACTTCCGTCAAGGAAATCTTTGAGTTGTAAATGAACAGAGACGTTGAATTACCATCATAGAGTTATTTCTCTGGGTATACCATACAAGAAATGGGTACTTAATGTATATTATAATAAAAGTCAATAACAAATTGAAATCAAAATTATATTTAAACAAATCAATTGTGGCCGTTACTCTCTTTCTAGGATTCGGCATCCTCTCAAAGTCTCCTCACTGGTGTCCCTGTTCAGTATTTGTCATCCCAAGAACGCTGCGCATGAGTCTCTTGTCCATTTTGTCTTTCTTATCTCACGAAGTGACCCGTTCATCACCTTTTCACATTTTAGGCATACTGTAACAAAATTATAACATTATTATCAGCTTATCAAAATCACATAGATGACAATTTAATACTGCACAATCAGCTACATAATTCATCCTCTCATTTATCTCGCAACGGTTGTAGGAGAGATCACTTTCAGCAATAAGTTGTGATTCTTTTGTAATATAACCCAACCTTTATGTATTTGTGTAATGTTATTGCAATAAAGAATATTAAATTTATATTATTATCAGCTCAAATTAAAAAGACACATAAATGACAATTTGAACCATAAGCTACTTAATTCATTCTCACATTTCTTTCTCAACGCTTGTCTAGGAGAAAATAGAGATCACTTTCAGCGATAAGTTGTGATATTATTGTATATCCCACCCTTTATTTATATATTTGTGTAATTGCAATGAAGAATATTATTTATCAATCAATATTATCTAGCAAATCCAGTTAATATTTCCTAAATATACTGACGGAAAACCTACACATTCTTCAAGGGTTAGCGACTTAACGTGAGCGAAATGTATGGAGTTCTCTCAACCCAGGGTTATCTCGATATTGCAAGAGACCCTTAAGAGTTTTAACGAGGCGAGAGTCTCTGCACAAACTTATTAGAAGTACCTAGATGTTTATTTTGTCCTAAATATGAATAATGCGAGGTTGTCATATAAGGAATTTAACACATGTGTTATGTTACACACCTGACCCACCCATACCTTATAGTTTATAATTACTACTTACCTCAAATACCATAGTCTTCCTTTATTGGTATGGTCGTAGAGATAACTCTTGGCATGAGAAGACATTGCTGGCCCACAATTTGTCATGTATTTCTATCGAACACTCATGGCATTTGATTGCTTGATCTATGGAGTTTGTTAGGGGTCACCATTCTCTAATCACTTCACAAACTACGAACGTTTCCAATTCCAACTACTTTGAAGGCCTTGGTTAGTTTGGTTGTCCTGCGGGTGATGGTATTCTTGGCTGGTTCGGTAGGACGTTTTGTGCTATGTGCCAGTCTAGAAGGATAACGACAGAGACAGGTCTGCTGCCACTGTGAAGGACTGCCGTCATCCAGATACAGGACTATCACCGCCGATGACCAGCACTTGCTCCACACACATATCCTTCACACATTAGAAACTGTTGGAAAATATCCCAATCACGTGTGTCATATATAAAATGCTCTCCTATTTTCGACAATCTCAAGTTATTTCGAGTAATCAATCGAATAGAAAATCCGCCGTTTCAAGATTTTGATGAAATATGTAAAACTGCAAAACAAACTTGTTTCGTTTCCGGTTTCGTTTCGGTGATTTCTAATCTGTGCAAATTTGCGGGAAATTTGAACAGCTCATACAAATCCCAATGTATGGTGGCTATTTCCAGCGGGTACTTTATCTTGTCAATGGTATGAATTTGGCCAAAAAAGGCCATAAAATAATCAATTTTGGCAACATTTTCATTTTTTTCAACTGTCAACACTGCTATTTTGCAATTTTTTCCACTGACAACACTGCTATTTTTCGATTTTTTTCCACTGGCAACACTGCTGTTTTTTCCATAGACAAGCAGAGCGACCGGTTGCGAATAGACTCAGCCTATCGTAAAAAGTCACGTTTCGTTGCGAACAGGCCCGCCCTTCCCAGGCCTTCAATGTCATCCACGTGCCTAAAAATCCTTGTCGCGCTGTAAGTACGAACAACATGGTAACACTTGCAGTACGATTTCAACTCTTACGACGCAGATAATAAGAACGGTCCAAAGTGTCACACTTTATGTACTGTGAAGAGTACCTATCCGAAATGACAATGCCAGATTCTGCCCCACCATCAACCGTATGATGAACAAGATAACGAATAAATGTAAAAATATCTCCGTTTTTTTATTAAAAATATTGGTTTAAAATAAAATTTTGTACATCAAACGAGTCGAAAAAACAGCTTAATTTACAATTCAGAAAATAGTAAGAAATCGAAGCGAATTTTTCATTGTCTTTGTTATCATTTTCTACTACTCTCACAACTCCTACTGATTATGATTATGCAATATGAAACCTGTAATAAGTCCCCAACAAAATGATAGGTACAGCTTCAATGGGCCACGTAGTTTTGAAGGAGGGGCAAAGCTCCATTGAAATGTGGCAATGTCATTTATTATCACCAGACATGTCACAGCCATGTAATGTAAGACACAAGTAAGTCAAATGCATACATATACTCGCGCCTGTCTCCTATAGATAGAGGTAAACAGAAATTCCACCTGTCGCAATCTGACACCACCTCCACGTTCATCGTATCATCATCATCGTTCATCGCATCCCTCCACCGCCTCTAACTTGTACTATTACTTATTCTGTGCCTCCATTTGCAATCATTGCAGCAAAACGGTTTACCGCCGACCGCTTTTCGCCACTACGTGAGCCGTAGCGAAATGGGTGTCGAACCTTATCGTCGTCTTTTTAGAACACTTTTTAGATTTACTTGTTTGAATCTCCCAACTGCGAAGATTGTGGGGCCAAGGAAGACTTGCAACATATTTTGATGGAATGTGTCCGGTACGCGACTAAAAGAGAGCATGTTATCAATAGTTTAGGTTTATGCAAATTAGATGTAGGTATATTCAACGGCATTTTAGCTGAGCCAACTTCAGGCCCAGCTAAAATGCTCTTCTCGATATTTTATAAAATTTTGGTTAATTTAGAATAGGTACGATGGGATTGGCATCGTCACTTTATGTGTACAAAAATCCCTAAACAATTATAGATTAAAAAAAAAATACTTGGTTTATTAGTGGTCCAAATCGAAACATGTTATTGGTAGTCAGTAATAGGTAGTCAGTCAGTCAAACGTCACTCTCAGTGCTATTGTTTCTCATTCGCTACCACCTCCCAACCACCGGCTCGCTCATATAAATAATATACAATAATAATTGTTGTAACTAACTATAAATACTATTTATCTACTCGCAAGTGACCGGCGGTCTTGTACAGTGGAACACAGAGAAAGGTGTACAGGAGAGTTTTTAAGGTTGAGATTTTCTCAAAAACTATTTGACCTATTGCAAAAATTCTTTCACTGTTTGATAGATAAAAGTGAAACCTATGTAACTGTAAAAGAATTATTAAATTCGGTCCAGTAGTTTTTGAGAAAATCTCAACCTTATCGAGGCCCCCTGTATACTTATCTCTGTCGTCGACTGTACCCATTTAATAAGCAGGCCTCAATACGAACACTTCAATTAAAATCATAGTTTGAAACCCAGAAGCAATTTAACTTACAAAGAAGTGGTATTAGATGGAGGAGGTACAGTAATATGTACATTTAGACCATCACAATAGCGGTTTAAGGGGCTTGTGGGCCAGTTGCGAGTACATGTTGAAAACGATCGTACAAATTAAGCAACGCTGGGCGAGGTCAGGACCTGGGTGCCCCTTCGTGCCTCGGAAAGCACGTTAAGCAGTTGGTCCCGGTTGTTGTCACTTGACAGCAGTCGTTAGGCCACGTCAAATGCCTACGGGCGGCCTGAATAACTTTGACAATAGGTTTGGTCACTAAACCACACGAGAAAAAGACTAGCGGTTTTCGAGCGTCTATGTCTTGCTCGAGGGTTGTCGTCCTTCACATTTTAATTTTCCTTTCCCTGGACGACTACGCTATAAAGACGAAGTTGTCGTAACGGCGTCGCCCCGCAAGCGTCGCGTCGACGCTGAGCGAACGCTGACATGACGTCAACACTCGAATGAATGACGGTAGTGTGTCTCTTACTGTACCGTCAGCGTCAGATTAGGATATTAATTATTGATTATCAGCTTTTCTCTACATATAGTTTCTGAAATCTCTTCAAAAGATAAGCTATGCCGTTGGTGCACTTTCATCAGTCTTAATTTGTAACTATCAGAAGCTTCAATTAGAAGTACGGCGCTGACCAGGTATTTATTTAGATTTAGCAGTGACGTCACATTACTAATTTTCTTCCACGATATTTTTACAATTCAGTGGTTTAGCTAAATACGATCAGAGATATATTTTTCTAGCACATTCATAGAGGTTTATTTATGCTTATACATAGTATAATTGAAAATGTAATTGAAATTATAATAAATAAATTAAAACAACCGATTTAAACAATCACTTAACGCTACAACGCATTTATGAATACGGTATTTCATTACAACCTCGTTTTAACTTTTGAATTGCGTGTATAAGAACCTTTAAGCAGCAACAGGTGTGCTCAATAGCCACAATGCCACATCCATACTACTCTATATTACTTACTACAGCCCAGACCCCGCGGCCATAACATTTCACGAACACTCCGCCTTGGCCGAAGGTCGTCGACCTCATCAACACCATAACCGATTGATGTCTACTACTAACATTATTGGCGACGTATTTATCGATATCTGTAGAGATAAAATCTGAAATACATTGTAGAATAGGGGATTGAAATAATGGTTTCCTCACGAATTTACGATGTTTTCCTTCACCGTCAATGGTACAGTCGACAAAAGATTTCAATTCTTCATCATCATCATCATCAGCCCGTATCAGTCCACTGCTGGACGTAGGCCTCTCCCAAAGCGCGCCACTCAACCCTATTCTCGGCCCTCTGCATCCAGTCTCTGCCAGTCATCTTGAGCACCTGCCCCGCCGTTACCGTAGCCGCTGCCTTGGCTATAAATAAATAAATAAATAAAGAGACATTTATTCATCTGAAACATAATTTAGAACTTAAAAGTAACTTAGTTATAATAGTACCTATCGTTACAGATGAATAGGAAAGGCCTCAGCGACACGCTGCTTTTCAGGTCTTTCCTACTCTCGTACAGTCTCGCTAATCTCGAAGACCACAAAAAAGAGTAACTAAAACATAAAAACTTAATGCTATTTATTGTTAATCATATGATATAACTATCATGAAAGTTCCCATCTGTGTCAAGTACTAGGGTATTATAGGTAATAATGCACTACGGTAACGGTGTCCGTCTGACAGTAACGTCACTCAATGACCGCTCCGCACCGACAGGGACTAGACACGCTAAAGCTAGACCGACTGTGTCGTGTTAAACACAATCGACACCACCACCACATAAGAGTGCACGTAAAGAGTGTGTGCTAACGCCAGATGCAGGAAGATTTTTGCAAGGATAAAAGCCGTTCCTTGCAGAGATTTCTGAATGACGTGAGAGTGTCGGCTGTCCTAATCGGTGGCGGTAAGTCATTCCAGCACTTCGATGCAGCGAAACGGAAACTCCCCCTAAAGAATCGCAAATAAGGTATAGGTAGATCGAGTCCGGGGCACCGCACCGATCGTGCACTCGCCGCTGTTCTATCCGACCACTGCAGCTTTTTCGACAGGTAAGTTGGGGCGCCAGTGTCCCGTAGGTTGTAAATGAAGGTACTAAATTTAAGAGTTCGCCTGTTTTGCATGTTAAGTATATTGTACGTATTTAAAAATGGAGTTATATGGGATCGCCGAGGTACATCGTAAATGAATCGAATACACGAGTTTTGCATTCTTTGAACTTGGTTTTCAGTTTGTTTAAGCAGGCAGGGGCCGTATACAATATCGCAGTAATCTAAATTGGAAAGTACTAGAGAGTCTATTAATCTTAATCTTACTGGAGTGCTTAAATAAGGACGGAATTTGTATAGGGTTTTAAGTGCGCCGTAACATTTACCTATTTTGCTGTTTATATGCTCCTGGAATCTCAGTGTACCGTCGAACAGTAGCCCCAAGTTTCTTGTCACAACTGATTCCGCAATAGGTGTATCTCCCACTAGTATGGGTGGGGCTACGCGCTGCACCTGATCGATCTGATGTTGGGTGCCCAATACCATATAGGTGCATTTGTTTGCATTCAGTAGCAAGCCATGTTCGTTTGACCACTCAGTAATGGAACACAGGTCCTGGTTGAGGCAATCGACCGTCTCTGCTAATAATCGGTGGGAGTTAGGACTTAACAAAATTTGTGTGTCATCAGCGTACATCTGCACTGTGCTATGCTGCGTGCGCTCTAGCAAATCAGCAGTATATATTGAATATAATGTTGGTCCTAAAATGGAACCTTGGACTACACCTTTTGCGACGAACAATGGCAGGGATCTTAAAGGTTCCCCCCTATCATCCAAGCACTCGACCACCTGACGTCTGTTATGAAAATAGCTAGAGAACCAGGAGCATACACCCTCGTCGCAACCGTAGTAACTTAACTTAGCCAATAAAAGGTCTACATTCAAGCAATCGAATGCACGACTATAATCGAGCAATGCCAATATAGTTGGGTTACCTTCGTTTGAGGCTGCTAGAACTTCATCGACAACATGCAGCAGTGCCGTTGTGGTACTGTGTAATTTCCGAAACCCTGATTGGTTTTGTGGAATGATCTTATTGACCTCAAGAAAAAGCTGTAACTGTGAGTGTACTGCCTTTTCCACAACCTTAGATAGGGCAGGCAATATACCTATGGGCCTTAAGTCCTTAACTGAATCTATTTGTGCTTTTTTAGGAAGAGGTTTGATAATGGCAGTAGTCCACGTTGATGGGAAAACATTTAATTTCAGCGATGAATTTATTATAGTTGTGATAGCCGCTAGAGAGTAAGGAAGGGTGAGCTTTATCATTTTGATAGATATATTATCTATTCCCGTTGCATTTGAAGTAATTCCATTAATTGTCTTCAAAACTGTGTCTGAAGAAATCTCGGTAAAACTTAAGGTATTGTTCGTATATTTAGAGTTAAGGTATTCCTTACAGATTCCCGGATTATAGTTCGATGTAGGTATCGTATCTAAGAAAGATTTATTGATAACATCGGGGTCGCAAAGATGTGGTGGCAAATAATTCTTTTTCGATTTACCGAGAATTTTCTTCAGTTCTCCCCACATCTTCTGAGGCTTATTAGCATATTTGTTTACTTGATGCTTAAAATAATATTCCTTCTCGACTCTCATTGTATGAGTAACTGCGTTACGTAGAGACTTATATAGTTTTATATCCTCATCCTTACCTGTCAACTTTGCTCGCCTACATGCGTCATCTCTGTCACTCATTAAAGCCTTTATGCTGTCAGTAACCCAAGGGGTAGGCGGGGTCTTAAATATCCTAGTTTGTACCGGCACAAAGTGATCGAATAACCCCAACACGAGGTAATTGAAACACTCCACCATTGAGTCTACATCGCTACACTCCTCAACCCACTCCCATGGCGTTATTGACGACGCGAACTGATAAGTTTCTATGTCAAAATCGTTGAATCCTCTATATGTAATTTTTCTCGGAACAGGTTTATTGACGTGGATTGGAAATCTAGCCATAATGAAAGCATGGTCGCTCAAGTCGTCATTATGTTTTAAAATAACGTTTTTAGGTTTTAGACGATCAGAGCAGCAAATAACATCCAACAACGTCCGCGAGGACGGCGTGACGCGAGTAGGCTCCGATACCACCTGCCGGAGGCCGTGGTGGGACAGTAGTTGGAAGAAAGACTGTTGATTATTGTCGTTGGGACACAATAGATTTATATTAATATCACCAGTGATAAATATGAATTCGTATTTAGGAGAGAGATTTGATAGCGTGTCAGCTAGTTGGTTCATAAATTTTCCAAACGCAAACCATCCCGGACGATAAATTATACCGACGGCCACTTTGTCTTTTTTAATTTGATTTCAAGCCATAGTTGTTCGAGGTCTGTGTAAGGGATATCTATTTCTCTGACACGTAGATTATCACGAATGTATGCACCGACACCTCCACCATCTGCCCCACGCCGACCACCACGACGTCGCCGCTGGCGTCCGCGCGCTTTGTGTATAAGTCGGTACCCCGGCAGGCAGTATTGGTCCATTTCTGACGACTCATGCAGCCAAGTCTCAGTGATAGTGGCAATGTCTGGATTGTTTGTTTCCATTGTATGTACGAGCTCATCCCTGCCGGTACCCAGCGATTGAACATTAAGAACCGCTAGTTTGAGATCGATCGACTTCTTAACCATTTTAAAAGATTGATGTATAATATATAAAAATTAAAAGTGTTGCGTCAGTCATGATTTGGGAGGTGATGCCCGTGATCGCCACGCTGGGCAAGTGGGTTGGCGATCGCAGAGCCGGCCACCTCGCGCCGGTGACGCTGCTGCCCGTCACCGACCTGCTGTACTTGGTGCCGGCACGGTGCGAGATGGATATACCGCCAACTGTCGGTCGCCAGAGCCCCGTCCGTTGGTCGGCAGGGTGCACCACGTGCCGGGGAGGTTGGCATTTGGGTGGCCAATATAGTCGGTCACAACCCCTTACCCCCTTTCAATTCTTAGGACGCAGATAATAACAACGCTGTACATTTTTAGAATTAAAACTATAGTGAGCCCTTATTACAAATTATTATATATAAACGGATATCACTCACTTATATTGTTGAAGTCGGCAATTATACCCAATAATCTAATCCAATAGGTCTAATTGCCGACTTCAACAATATAAGTGAGTGATATCCGTTTATATACAGATTATTTTGAGAGTTTTTGTAGTTGTTGTGGTAAACTCGGTGAAGATTCCAAAAGTTGGGATAATTAAAATATTAGTATTTCTATAAAATGGGTTTCACCTCCGAGCTTTAATAACGCTGTACATATAAAAATCCCGCCTCGTTCCCGGACCGGAACGCTTTATGTGTGGCCTGGGCTAAAAAACTGCACACATATCCTTACAAAGTATTTACAATTCCAGTGAATTTTTCAAGGAACTAGTTCCACCGCTTATCTCTCGAATGTAAACAACTCGCCTACATTAAACACCTTAAACAAACCGGATGTTTGGAAACCAGTGTACGTCAGTTACTTCGTGTCAATCTGTTCATTCATTCGCTATCTCGATTACGATGCGAAAGATTTCTTAAAGTGACAGTGAAAGTTATCCAATACTTCCACTTCTTTTCGTGTGGTTTTGTGACCAAAGTCAGAGTCGTTCAGGCCGCCTATATAATAGTCATCTTTAATTAGCACTTCAAATTTTCAAAAGTGTCCCGTACGACTCATTGTCCCGTAAACTTCACGAGGCTGTATCTCGAAGATCCAAGCTAATTAAGTTTTTATATTTTTTGTGGTACTAGTCCTTAAGTGTGGCTAGGTATCAATGTAAATTGCAGCGCATTGTATCGATGATTTACACGGGGAAAAAAACTTGAATATTATATGACTAAATTGCTATTTACACAATACCAGAATAGCTCATAAAACTCACTATGCTAATCGTTTCATGGCAAAATGAAAAGATCTGGTTTATTTCCCTAGAATTTTTTTTTGTTAACCTATAAATTGTCCCACTGCTGGGCAAAGGTCTCCCCCCTCCTCTTCCATCCATCCCTGTCCTGAGCTTCTTCCAGCCACCCATCCCTATTAATTTATTATTTATTAAAATTACGGGACATGACACTTTGGATGCTGATCTCCAAAAGTATACAAGTGAGCCTCTCATTAGTAACAGAATGCTTCGTACATTTATAACTTAATATCAACGTGACAATTTTTAGGTCAAAAAAATACTGTGCGCCTGTAGGGAGGCCTGTAGGTATCTGACATGGCCTAATGACTGCTATAAGACTAAAAACCGGGACCAACTGCTTACGTAGCTTTCCGAGGCACGTAGTACAGGCGTAGATGAAAAATCACTGTTTCATCCTGGTATGGTGGAATACAGAGAAAGGTGTACAGGAGAGTTTTTAAGGTTGACATTATCTCAAAAACTACTTGACTTATCGCAAAAATTATTTTACTGTTTGATAGATAAAAGTTAAAATAATGTACTGTAAAAGATTTATTAAATTCGGTCGAGTAGTTTTTGAGAAAAACTCAACCTTATTGAGGCCCCCTGTATACTTATATCTGTTACACTTTGGACCGTTCTTATTATATGCGTCGTAAGAGTTCAAATCGTACTGCAAGTGTTACGATTAATCTGCCGTTGTCCGTACAGATCTCGACCAACGCTTAATTTGTAAGATAGTTATCAACTCGTACTCGCAATTGGACCACAAACCCCCTCATCTTTCAAGGCATAGGGGGAATGGGTTTGCTGTCACTGTCAGAGCCACAATTAAAGCCAAATTTTAACGTGAAAAGACAATAATGTTCCTGGCTCCCAAACTAGGATTCCCTGTGCTATGGAAAGCCAGGTCTTTCGTCCTTAAGACTATTGTAGAGGTGCCTCCCCGTCTATATTGGCAACACGGCCTACCGCCCGCAGCATGAAACGTATCCTCTTGTAAGATACCGGGCATACCTTCTAAGTTCACGGACAAAGAAGAAATAAGACGGCAAACAGTTTGTTTCGCTTTGAAAACATAAATACTTTAACTTACTACACAAAAGCTTGTAAAAACAGCACAAATGCCGTCGTCGCATGAGTCAGTGCAATAAAAAGGTAATATCAACTATAAAATGATGTCATGTCACAATAGACATAATACCAGTACTCTCACTTCATACTGTGAAGACTGCTTTTGCCGCATACATGTGGAAATTATTAAATAGTAGGATAAAACGCTACAATTGTAGATATTCGGGTGCCTCGTTGTCTATACAGGATGTAACGTAAACGGTATATGAAGCCGAAGGGAGAGTGTTCAGTATCGGTAACTGAACAACTTTTGTTCTACGACTTATCGAATAAAAAATCAATCTCATACAAATCGATCATCTGACCGGTACGAAATGTATGAGAAGTCAAAAAATAAATTCACGAAAATCGAAAAGTCGTAGAACAAAAGTTGTTCAGTTACATCAGTAACTGAACAACTGAACACCCTCCCTTCGGCTTCATATACCCTTTACGTTACACCCTGTATAAGTAACTCATGGAAATTATCTCCATTTATTTGTTACTCTCTGAATTTATCACTACATAGGCTGGTCTTGAAATAGATTTCTTATGGTGTTTGTTTATAAGTTATCTCGACCACAAAAAATCATTGGTACAATTTAACTGGTATAAGAATTTTTACACAACAGTTTTCGAGGAAATCTCAGTCCCTTTATATTTACTTTGAATTAACTGCACCATATACATACGTTCCCAACCTGGGCATCGAACTTAAGCCTAAGTACGCAACAATCTTTATGACGTATTTGAAATGTGAATATAATCGCTTTCCTCCACACGTCTTCCCCGCTGACATCCCTGCACCGCAACTCGTGACTATATTCAGATGCGTCAAACATTGGTGCATAGGGAAAGTATGAAGTGAGAGTACTGTTTCTAATATTGTATATTGTGGTAATGTAGTACAGTGTTCGTGATAATAAAACAAGGGACAGGAGATACGCACCGATCCCTCGGGTGAATCTGATTCTCGATTCATTTACATACATAACATAACAAAAATACATTTTGAATTGTAATGAATGTAAGTAGGTATATTTCGGTGGAATGCCTTGCGCGGGAATCGACATAGGGTTTCCTTTGTGAAAATTCTTAATCAGAACTGACTGAATACGAAATCGCGAATTCCTGTATGCCGAAAGTACATATAATTTACATGAGGATTGTATGCTATGACGAATTCCTTGGCTACGAATGTTTACCATTGCTATGTACGGAACTTCTAAAGTATTTGTAGCTATTACGAGAGCTATTAAGGTTGAGATTATCTCTAAAAGTTCTCGACCGATTTTTAAAATTCTTAGCAACTTTTTGGTTGGCGCCCTAAGCTTTCATCTATTAGGCAGTTGTACCACCGCCGGCGAGTAAGCGAGTAAATACCGGATATTTTCTCGCCCAAGAAACGTACAAAAGATACTACATTCCGTGTAAAGAAAAGAGATGCATATATTATATTAATAGTTCATCGCCGACTGTTCACACCGCCCCGGCGAGTACTCGCTCGGCTATTTTGTCGCCCACTCGCTGAGCTCACAGACCACTTACCCCATATACATGAAATCGGTACAAACTTGCAAGCGAAAAATTCTGTCAAGCGATAGGCGCTATTAGACGAAGCGGGGGGCAGGGGCGCCATATTAAACCTGTTTCGATATCTCAAGATTACGCGTGTCGCGAAGCAATTTTGCACTCATGTGCAGGCAGAAACGGGCGCCCTCCTGTTACAGGTCTATGGGGTAAGTGGTATGTGCGCTGAGCTACACTGGCGAGTGAAGCGAGTAATCGCCCGTCGCTCAGCCATACTCGCTGATAGCCGAGCTGAACTCTGATAGCTTTACTCGCTCATCGCCGGCGGGCGGTCGGACAACTGCCTTAGTATTTTTTTTTACAGTTCTCGAGAAAGACCCGCTGAAAACATTTCTTTGTTGTCGTTGTCGACCATCGAGATGTACAATCAAACGCGCAATTTAGCGGCCAAGACAATCAAACCAATTGTATACTTATCGCAAATAGTGACTAGACGGGTAGTGTAAGTATCAGTCCGCGAATAACACAAATGGCTCGTCACGCGTGACTCTATGCCCCACTTCATCACAATGCTGTGACAAGTTATTCAAATGAACACTATGACGTAGACTGACCACCTATACCACAATATATAGTGGAGACGAGGGAACAATCGCCTTCTCTATTTCAGATTCATGTCGTTACGGTAAGCAAATATTTAAGAAGTGAGCCATTACTGCAAAGTGTAATGGTGGCACTTCACTTGGCTATTCGCTATTGGATGTTTGTCGTATTTGTCAAATACTTGACGTACATACAAATAAGACGAATATTTTGTCAAGAATACCAACCACACATGGCTATTATGACAAATACGCAAATACGAATAGCCAAGTGAAGTGCCGGCATAACAGTATATAAGTGTTGGTCATTAAAGTGATCATGTTTAGGTAAAATTGGTAATTTCGGGAAGTTATCATTTCGGGAAAGTGGTCATTTCGGGAAAGTGGTTATTTTGGGAAAGTGGACATTTTGAGTCTGAGCCAATTTATTATCGACTCTTATTTATTTATTATCGATACTTATCAGTCTAATTGCCGGTTTCAACAATATAAGTGAGTGATGTCCGCGCGTTTATATTTTAAGATAAGATAAATATTCTTTATTGCAAAAAGAAAAAGAATTATACAAAAGAAATAGTTAATATTACAATTGGCGGTCTTATCGCTCAAAGCGATATCTTCCAGACAACTTTTGGAAATACAATTTTAAAAATGTGTAAGTAAATACAATGGCTCGTATAGTGATTAAAAATTATAAATGGACCGATTTTGTGTGGAGAAAGCCTTCGAAAATCCTTAAACCACAAGTTGATGTGTTTTGTGTAGGTATAGGGCGGACATTTCTTGACGAAACTAAATTATGATTTACGATATATTAAAATAGGTACACTTTTTTATCCGAATGCGCAAGGAAATGAGGGTTATGTGTTTAGCAGTCCATACATATAAAGTATGTACACCTATGTAATTTATACTTACAATTCTACTATTTCATTAAATGCGACTCCTCTTCATACTTAATCTTCAGGTTAACAACTCTAAGATCTAACTATACACCTACTTCATTCACCGAAATCTACAAACCATTTAGGTCACAAAGGAAGAGATATACCTATACCGTAGCCCAAATCAAGTGTCTTATTTCGTAAATAAATATGATCGTCTAATTACCTGTTGTGATGTAACACTGAAGGAACTGATTGATCGAGTCTGTTCATCATTGTGAAAATAAAGTGATCCGATCTAATAATGTGAAATTAACTATGCAATAAACACAGAAAAACTTAAAATGTTAGGGTAGTTTTTGTTTACAAAATAAGACACTTGATTTGGGCTTCGGTATACATATAAGCATACATTCCCTAGAAAAGTATCACCCTCCTTTCCACAGTCTGGTAAAAAACAATACTTCCCGCCACCCCTTTTATGCACCTGCTACTCCTGCTAGCTGATTACTCCCTTCCGCCCTTTAGTTGAGATAGGTGTACAGTCGCCATCACTACAAAGACATTGTAATCTATGCTCTATTAAAATCACGTAAGGTGGTAGTCTGATATAACAAAAGGAGGACGGTGCAACGACGAATGCATTATGCACGGAGCGTGACCAGTAATTTGATAGGGCGATGGTGGAGACATAGTGCACGAGAGAAGCGGATAGCGATTTTATAATTAATTTTAGGTTAGAATTTTCTACTGTGGGCTGTGTTTGAGAGTATGTGGAAAGTTGTTAAGTAAAAGTGCATCTCGGTGTGTTTTGTGATTCTGGGTGTGTTTTTTATGTTACAAATACGTAACCTATGAAGTACGAGTTTGATTTGAACATCTTCGAATTATAAGGTTTATGACTGGATTTTTAAAACAATAAATAAGTTTTCGCATCTGTTATTCGGGTAAAAAATAAATAGGGAGTTCTCTAAACAGAACCCCCAAACAAACCACCTGGGAGTAGAATGTTTCAACGACATTAGAGCTAACACCTCGAGATTGAATTTGTGTTGTTATTCTGGCTCTACAGTGCGTGACTATCAGATAAGTACCTCGAAGACAGAGATAAATATACAGAGGGCCTCAATAAGGTTGATTATCTCAAAAACTACTGGACCGAATTTAATAATTCTTTTACAGATACATAGTTTTAACTTCTATCTATGAAACAAAGAATTTTTTTTTACAATAGGTCAAGTAGTTTTTGAGAAAATCTCAACCTTAAAAACGCTCCTGTACACCTTTCTGTGTTCCACCGTACAAACAATACTGTATTATTTTATTACAAAAACTATTATTTATATGCATAACTTGAAGGGGATTTTATTGCTCCTTCATGATTCAAAATTAGGATCGACGAAAGAGGAATGACGTCATTACAAGTATAGCATACGCTATTCTCTCAACACTAAAGGTGCACCTTTGCACACCTTTGGCATACGCGTTCGGTTTCTACCGTCATGCTCGCATGCACTGGCGACCCTGAGATCCTTGTTCCAGTGAATAGCTATACACACAGGATACGGGCTCCTTATTACATTTTTATATGTATTTACAAGCATACTCTGGGCAATGGACATTATAAATAATATCTTCCAATATAATCAATTTTATTAAAGAAGCTATTTACAAAATGTTTATTACGATAAATACTATTTTTTAAATGCTTATTTATAACGTGATTAAATTTCGGTAAAGTGTAGTTCGCATAATTGCGAAAAACGGCCGTTTTTGGCACATTTGTGAACTACAACTTAGCTTGTCGCAATTATGTCATGTATTGTATATTGAAAAATAGTATTCATCCTAATAAACATTTTGAAAATAGCTTTTTTAATAAAATTCATTAAATTGGAAGATATTATTTTTTCAAGATTGGCGGCGCTAGTAGTTTTCGAAAGATGTACCCTTGGTCCTGTCCATGGTGGCGGAGGCGGAACACCCCAGGAGTTTTAGTTGGTGCGAGTCCAACATAATCACCTGTTCCCCCGGACGGGTGGTATACATTATGTATTTCTCCTGGGCAACAAAAAAAAATGGAAGGCTCTTAATGGCTCTACTGTATACATTTCTCTGTTACATCGTACTATATTTTAGAATGCGTATATCGACACTGGACTTCTTATTGTCTCACCGGTAAATTTCCCCAAAGGGCGCCATTTTCCTCAGTTCATGTGTGAATGAATGGCGAGCAATAAATCGGGGGCGTGTGTTCGTTCATCCGCCCGGTACAAGCCCGGTATTATTTATAGCACGTTTTTATGGCGTTGTAACTCCTGTCCTGCTCCGAACTGCCAACTGTACTTGCCCAAAACGTGGTAACAAGTTCACCAAAACGCAGAAGAAAGTTAATAATAATGTACCTAATACCTATGTATGCCATCGAACTCTTTCTTAATTTAATAATCCTTACTTAAAAAAGAATTAATTAGATAAAACGGGAATTACCGTGTTAAACATTTATTATTGATGTCTCGATATTTCGACAGCATTGTAGCCATCATGGTCACGCACGAGGGTCTACTCGACAGCATTGCAGCCATAATGGTCACGAGCATTGCAACCATCATAGGCACGAGGGTCTACTCGTGCCCATGATGGCTGCAATGATGTCGAAATCAATAATAAATGTTTAACACGGTATTTGCCGTTTTATCTAATTATTACGTATACAGACCGAGTAAGTTAAAAAAGTGATATTAAAAAAGAATCAACTCAAATTGAGCCAACACTGAGGAGATAAAGTGTCTTCTTCTCATGGGGTTTAGTGACCAAACCTGCTTGACAGTAGGTTTGACGAGTTAGTACAGCTAACAGCAAATCAAGTGGAACACTTTGGACCGTTCTTATTACCTGCGTCATAAGAGTAGAATTCGTACTGCCAGTGTTCCCATTGATCTGCTGTTGAACGTGCCTAACGAATGCTGCAGCTTATGTGTTTTCGGAATCACGGAGGATGAGAAAAAGTGGGTAAAAACTAAAGACGTTCATTCCCCATACGCCACTAAAATGGCACCACCGCACCATGGTATCATATGAAAGAATAAAGTATTATTGAAGTAATCCTGCTATAAGAGTTCATGGTAAGGGGGCAGTTCTGTTATCGGTATTTGGGAAGCACAATACGCTTAATGTGAAATAAATATACCTCTGTCCCAATCCAATTTTCCATGGATGTAAACAAACATGGCGTTTGAAAGATCACCAAAAACACCATTAGACTAATTAGTGATTGGAAATTCCGATCGTTTCACTCTGAATAGACGGCTAGCAATGTATCGCGTGATCATAGTGCGGTTAGTGGTTTGTTTACCTCCATGGAAAATTAGAATGGTACATACTGTATTGATCGTTTTATTGTCCTTCATATTTACTAGAGATGGGCCGAATATATAACCTGCCGAATACGAATATTCGGCCGAATGTTCGGTTCAAAATGTACCGAACCGAATATTCGGCCGAATTATTCGGTTCATTTTCGCAATTGAATTTTTAAGCATCTAATAATCCATTGGTGCGATAATTTTCTAATTTCTAAGATCTAATAACCCATTGGTGCGATTTTCTAGCCACTAGGCCGGCAAACTGACCCGATGTTGATCACTGTTTAGGTCAAATTCATGGTCAATTTTAAATTTCATTATTCGGTAATTATTCGGCAATTTTACCGAATATTCGGCCGAATACGAATATGGAAAAATCTGCCGAATACCGAATAATTACCGAATGTTCGGCCCATCTCTAATATTTACAGTCCTACAAACACAATTTGAACTTAATATTTGCCCATCTATCATTAGATTGCGTGTCGTAATCTCGTAATGGCACTTGTATTGCAGCCGTCGCGTCGTGAGCTGCGTAATGCGTTTCTTTCGTTACATGCAGCAATCGCACTGTCTTTACAGTTTTGTCACGTCAAAGACAATGAGATAGGAGCAATTTCACCAAATACGTGCATAATTTACATTTTTACCCGGCTGCGCAGCAGGAGGGTTTTGTTTTTCGAGTGTATGTATGTCTAATTCTTTGACACGCCCTGCAGCCTTGATGGATTTTAACATAGGCTATTAAAAATAATTAAAGTAAAACACCCCCCTCTATCATTGGTGTATTTTTTACGCAACAGCGAAAATAATAACAATTATTTTCATTAATAATAATTAGAGTGACTTGCAATAAAGGATAAGCACACATAACACAGATAAAAAAACATAAACATGAACCAACAAAAAGCATTACAATCATTGATCTCCCATAAACAACGGAGATCAATGATTACAATCCAAAAAAACATGTTGCCCGGGAACCCATCCCGACAGTCCGCCAAACCCCACCTTAACACAGTGCACACCTTGTGCAACTGTGACCACCTTAGTATAGAGTAAAAATTTAAAAAAAATGCAAACATCTGTTTTCAGTTACAGAATGTCTCCGATCTACATGTTGGAGGATAGTAAACCGAAAATACATAATAAAAAAAGGATAAGCCTAAAGTTACGACTTAACCCGTGAGAACTCGACACATTTTGCTCTGGATAAGTTACTAAGTCTAGGGTTATCTTTTATTGGGTATTTTGTATAAATCACTTTGTAATTTGTACAAGTATTTTGTATACAGGACTTCGATCTCAAGTGATTTATATTAGATAGCCAAACAGAGTCCCCAAACAATGAAACCGATGACGTCACAGCCGTTATCGCGACGGAAGAGTGTCGGCGTCGGAAGCATGTCACTCGGCCAGACACAACAAAACTAGATTGTATGCGAGCAATGGGTCAATGACGAATTGCTTTAGGAAAATTTGGTTATTTATAGGATTCGTGCCTAGCATTTTTTTACGTAGTAAGAAACAAATAAATATATAGGTACTTATATAAAAAAAATTGGGGCCAAATCGCTGCCCTGCGGAAGAGTCCAAAAGGCTGGCGACGTTACCTCGTTGTATAGCCAGCGATATACGCTGGCCGAGGTAAGCGCCAGCCCTTTGGTCACCCGACGAGTAAATGAGGCGCGAGACGACAGTTATTAAGTAATAATTGACCTGCATTGTTTATATACCTAGTTAGATTTTTATACTACAAAAACGGGCAATACGATTTATATACAATCTGCGTTGTAGAGAATCTCTGAGGGAATTGTTTAAAAATATTAATATACTGACGGTAACTAGCCAATTCATTTATGAAAATATCATGTACGTACGCAAAAATATATCTCTATTTCCAAAAATCAGTGACACACATAGTTATAATACAAGAAATAGAGATAAACTTGCATTTCCCGGATTCAGACTACGTAAGGTTAGTACATCCTTCATGGGGCACTGTATTCGCTTTTATAACAAGTTGCCAGAAAGTGTCACGACGTTGACAGAGAGGAAATTTAAAAATTTCATTAAAGGAACACTTGTTAAGAAGGCGTATTACAGGATAGATGACTATTTAAACGATGAACATGCATGGTGTGTGTCGCCGGTTCCGCATGAGGGATAAACTTACTAACAATAGTAATAGTTACGTACTGTATAGTAATTAAGTAATCATTGTTTTAAAAGATGTGTTGCTGAGAGTTTTTTGCCACTTTTTCTCCTCAGCGTTGGCACCTTTTCCTTGCAAAGTGGTGTAAATGTAAATTCCAAAAAATATATTGACGTGCAAAAATGTACTCAACGTGCTTACTTGCAATAAAGAAATTTGACTTTGACTTTGACTTTGAGATCAAATAAGAGTAAGGGTCGTAGTGCACTAGACGGCCACTAACCCAAGTCGTAGTGGTCTAGTGCGATATACGCCTAATGCTCCCGGCTCCAACTTCACTTGGCTATTCGTATTCGCTATTGTCGAATATGATTATGTTTGTCAACATATTATGTGTCGAATAGGCAAATAAGACGAATATTTTGTCACACATACCAACCACACATGGCTAGTATAACAAATACCCAAATACGAATAGCCAAGTGAAGTGGGAGCATAATGGTGGCACTTCACTTGGCTATTCGTATTCGCTATTGGATGTTTGTCGTATTTGTCAAATATTTGACGTACATACAAATAAGACAAATACGAACTGGGTACAAAATCCCTAAAATTAGTCAAATAATGGTAGAATTAATTATTTACATGCGTCCGGACCAAGTAGTCAGCAGCGACATTTGTAGGTCTCAACCGTGTGCGGCGAGTCCACATAAATTGTATGAAAACTACAGGAAATAGGTTGCGTTTTGTAGGTTGTGGTCGGCGAGGCAAGGCCTCCTTACCTCGTCTGCGGGCTTGGTCGGTGTGATGGCGACGGTCTCGTTGAAGCACAGGCACGCGCAGTAGTGGCGGTTGGCGTCCACATCGGTCAGTACCGACACGTAGAACCGCGGCTCCGAGCGCTCCGTCGAGAGAGCCCATCCTTGCGGCTGACAGAACTGCGGACGAGAATACTGGCATTAGGTGTCATTTGACACTGGCGTCTACTATAATAGCCAATTTCTCATTCTGCCCACTTGTTGTGGTGGTTACATCGCAGTGCCATTAGCCAACTTAAAGTACCATTCCGTAGCCAACCGCAGACAGACACAACAGACGCCGTGCATCTCTGCTGGGTCCGTGCTGGACCATACTGTCGCTTCGAGAAGTAGACTCATGCTAAAGACACTGTTTCCTAAAGGTACCATTCCCCCTTTGTACAAATTGTTTACTAACTGTTTTCTATGTATATGCTTCTTTGTGCAATAAAGTGTTTATCTATCTATCCGTAGCCGACCGCAGACAGCAGCAGACGACGACGTGACACTACTGGTTTCTATGTATTACTAAACAGATTACGTGTCGCTGGCCATGGAAGGTAATATCAGTAGAGAACCAGTAGTTTCGCGGCGACACGCCGTCAGCCGCTGTTGTCTGCGGTCGGCTACAGAATGGTACCTTATTAATATATGAATCGTTACACAGTAGTCCAAGACGCCGTTCGCTGTTCGGCTTTGGTATGTCTTTCAACCCACTTACCCATTCTATGCCGTCGTGGAAGGGTGTGTCTGCCCAGTTTTTTTCGGGGAATCGTTGGAGGATGACGCCGCTGCTCAGACCGCCCCCTGGAACAAGCGAAATTAAGTTATAGATTTCATAGCGTCGGGCATGTTTGCTGATGGCTTCCCGGTAAATGGCAATGCTGCGTAATCGCCGCGCGGTGCTATATGGTGGTAAAAAGCAAGAGTGACACACAAGATGCCTCACAGCAGCGGAGTGAAGAGCACGGCTCAGTGCCTCGATATTCGTATTTTTATGAATTTTGGATGAATTTTGGCAGGGAAATACAAATACGCCAACAAAATCAGATTTTTTTTAAACAAGCTCTCGTATTTATAGTATCCTACATTTTTTTTTATATTTTGTATGTATAACTATTTCGGTTTCGATATAATTTTCATTTTAAAAGACATAGAAGGGGTCGTATAGGGGGGCGATTTTTTCTATCGAGCGAAGTTTGCCCAATCGTGTATCGATATTCATCAGTCTCTAAATATACACCCCAAGATTGCTATATATTTTTTTCACACGTTTAATTTTAGTAGTTAGTGCCGTAGCCTTCATAGAAAAACTGAAAATACGCGCATACTAAGCCTTAAGCGCCTCCACCAGCAACGGCATCCTGAGACTCCTGAGCGCATTGGCGGTCAAGTGGGAGTCGCCCATCCTTGCGCACTATCCACATGGTGGGGTGAGGGGCATGACGAGGGAGCAACAGCAGAATGATGGCCAGGGTCATCCTTATTATTATTTTACGTGTTTGTTTTATACCTACTTGTAGTAGGTTGTAAGTCATACATATTATTTTTATACTAACATCTATGTAGGGTCTAGAAGATATTTTTATTTATTTTTAATACTCCCTATTTCTCAAATGGTGAAACGTGATCCGATCTATCCATGTAAGGGAAGGCCTGGAGGGTAATGTTATTCGGCTGTATCTATAAAACAGTGAAAGTACCTATATGTTGACATTTTCAAGAAAACTAACTAGGGTGAGTCACCATCTGGATACGAGGGACTGGAATAGATAGTAACATTTATTATATCGTCATCTGGACACGATGATTTCGACGCGTGTCCAGTTACTACTTATTTGTTGTTATTCTTAAACAAGCTACCTATTCCTTCGCTGAATTCTCTAAACAAAGGTTGTCTGGAAGAGATCGCTTTAAGCGATAAGACCGCCAATTGTGATACTAACTGTATTAGCATATTTCTTTTGTGTAATTCCTTTTACTTTGCAATAAAGACTATTTATCTTATCTTAAACATAGTTGAACCTCATTTCCCTTCAATCGTGTTGCTATCCCGTTCACACTTCGTTAAAAAATGTTAAGATAGAAAGGGACAGGGGTAAATGGTGGCGTAACTTTAAATGACTATGAATATGCGCAATAATAAATTAAATATTATAGTAAGATAGCATACATTACCATGCATAGACTACGTCTCAGCTATACGTAAGGCCTATATTTAAAAGTTATAAAAACTTAGGTGCCATTTTCAGTCGTTTTGTCTGACATCATTGAAAGAGTTGCTAAAATGACGTCACGCTACCTCATTCATATCTGTGACTAATTGCCAACGCGAGAGCGGGACAGGCGATGCTAAGTTATTTTGTTATTCAATTCTCAATGGATAATGAGTAATTCACTTGGCTTTGATAATTTTCTTTACCTAATGCTGAATTGTGGTTTTAAGTAAGAAGTTACTGAACTTAATTCCCATATAATTAAAGAAGAAAAAACAGCTACATTCATTGGTACAGTCGAATAAAGAAAAAGTGTACAGAGCAAATCAGGTACACACGAAGACAAAGAAAAGTACCAATACAGGGCCTCAATAAGGTTGAGATTTTTTCAAAAACTACTGGACCGAGTTTAATAATTATTTTACAGTTACATAGTTTTAACTTTTACCTAACAGTCAAAGAATTCATGCAATACATAGGCTTAGGTGGCAACTCATTCTCCAAAAATTTCACCTATGGGTGAGATGCCACCTTTTAAAATTGATAGTGGTCGATTCACTTAGTACCTGGGTGAGTTGACTACTTCTAAAATGTGAGGTGGTCAACTCACCCTGCTCCAAAGGTCTATTCTATTTTTATTTGAATGGCTTCTACTCTTATTCAAGAGATAATTTCGCCAATGTCAAGTTATTTAGAGTATTCATGTAAATAGAAAATTAAACGAATAAAAAATCAATCCGCCATTCCAAAATGATGGCGGATTTCCGCTCCAAAGGTTACGTTTATGGAGATATCAAATTGATTTATTGTTAACACCAGTTTTAACTGTCAAAAATGACAAGAACTGTCAAAAATGAATAGGCCAAGTAGTTTTTGAGATAAAATCAACCTTAAAAACTCTCCCGTACACTTTTCTATGTGTCCATCATCAGCCCGTATCAGTCCACTGTTATGCTGGACGTAGGCCTCTCCCAAAGGACGCCACTCAACCCGTTTCTCGGCCTTTTTCTCTGTGACCGTATCTATTTACTTTGATAGGCCTCTGATTACGTCCACCCCCAAAAATAGGTCTCTAATAAGGTTCATTGCACCCGAGCGACCTATTTAACCCCCCTCGGGCGGTCGGTCGTCATGGGGCGGCAAACACCCCTAATCAAGGGTGGTTTGTTTACCATCAACCAGTGTTATGAGGAAAAGCTTCGTATTACTCAAATTAATTTGATTTTAATGTCATTCTCAATACAGGGTGAAACGGAAACGAAAATAAATAAAATATATTATAATATATTTTATTAATATATTATAATATATATATTAGAAAATAAATAAAATATATTATAATATATTTTATTTATTTATAAACTCACGCCTGATTCCCGTAGGAGTAGGCAGAGATGATGGACTTCCATCCATTGACAGCAGATCAATGGTAACACTTTTTACTTTTGACAGTTCTTATTATTTGCGTCGTAAGACTTCAAATCGTACTGCAAGTGTTACTGTTGATCTGCTGTCGACTGTACATATCTCTGTTTACGACTGTACCTATATGTTTAACAATTCAATCCTATATTAGGCAAGTCAGTAATAAATCTGTCCAATGAGATCAGAGAGATCTGGAGAGCCGTAGAACTATTAATGGCGTCCCAAGGCCGAATGAATTAGGCACCAATTTAGTGGCCACTGTGTAACTAAACTAACAAAGATGCCATTCATATTTAATTGTACCATACTTTAGGCATTTTATTTAATATTTCCTTGAATGAACACAATGTAAAGCTGAAATCTAGGTAATGAATAATTGTTATTAAATGTAGGTATATGTAATTTATTTGTATTATTAGTAGTTAGTTTATTAAATTATATTGTAGGTATTAAGGGCCTGATATGAGCCAACTAGCGCCGCCAATATTGAAAAAATAATATCTTCCAATTTAATCAATTTTATTAAAAAAGCTATTTACAAAATGTCTATTACGATAAATACTATTTTTTAAATGCTTATTTATAACGTGATTAAATTTCGGTAAGTTGTAGTTCGCATAATTGCGAAAAACGGCCGTTTTTGGCACATTTGGGAACTACAACTTTGCTTGTGGCAATTATGCCATGTATTGTATATAAAAAAATAGTGTTTATCCTAATAAAAATTGTGTACATAGCTTTTTTAATAAAAATTAATAATTTGTAAGATATTATTTTTTTAAGATTGGCGGCGCTAGTTGGCTCATGGAAGGCCCTTAATGTATCCTATCATTGTTGATACTAATTTGAAAATTATTATTCAGAATTTGTTTTATGCATTATTTAGTTATTAATTAGAATTACATCATCGACAAGACGATGGAGCCAAAAACATCAAATTGGAATTGGCATGTCAACTTATAGCTAACACCAAAACATTAACATTGTCAAGAATTAGAATTTAGAACTTACTAAATATAACTTAAATATATGAAAATAAACTTATAAATACTACTTATTCTATCATTATGTATGTCAACATTTTGCATCTGGTCAAAAAAATTGTTTAGGAGCTGAAGGGTTCTCGGCGTGCGTGAGTGGCGCGATTATGTCATGCTCTATGCTGTATTATTATTATAATTTTGGTGTAACAAGATTGGCATGCGACAGTGAATGCCAATCAGGGCACTAGAGTAGATAGGATGACCCTGTGTACAAACACAGATGTCATTGAACTTGATATGTTTGTTGTAAGGTAATGACTCACCCACCAGTGTTAATGGTTTAATATCCAGTTTAGTTATAAACTTATAATGGTAGCTGGTTGAGGCTGATGTCAAAAAAACTGTGCTTTAAAAAATTGGGGCAAATGCCTATTCATCATGTTAAATAATCTTTAATTGCAAAAGACAAAAGGAAATTATTCATTCTTAGAATTTCATATTCAATAGGAATGTCTATTACACAATGCCTGTTATCAACAGATAAGATAGCTTTGAAAAAACGTAGGTATAATGCAATAGGTAGTACAGCCATGCACTGTATGTGACTGTAATATGATCTAAAATAGGTATATCGGTTTGGTATAGGTTGTGCTTATAGTTTTGTTGTAGATGCTCCCATATTTATGTACATATACAGAGGCCCAAATCAAGTGTCTTATTTCGTAAACAAAAACTACCCTCCCTCACTAACATTTTAAGCTATTCTGTGGTTATTGCATAGTTATTTATACATTATTAGATCGGATTACTTTATTTTCATAATGATGAACAAATGCGATCAATCAGTTCCTTCAGTGTTACATCACAACAGGTAATTAGATGATCATATTTGTTTACAAAATAAGACACTTGATTTGGGCCCCGGTGTACATATGGACTCTAGCAATTTAGCGCTTTAAGGCCAGCCAGTGGTTCTGTTTAATAAGTGTGCCATTCACAAATGGTAAATGTAATGTATTTATTCGAAGTGTAAACAGTTTTTAAATATAATCATTTTATTGTAAGTAGTTTTATAAAGGCGTATCAGCCTGAACAAAACAAATTTTAAGATCACTACACAGATATATAGGTTCGTCAGATACTCCTTTGCGTCCAGGGAGCCCCTTCATGGTCGTGGGGGGGTCTGATGGGCCTATTTGTTAGGTTCCAATGAGGCTGGCATGGTCACCAAGTGACAAAAGCCTAGATAAAAAAAAAACTACTTTTTGTACTATATAGCTTTACGAATGTTGTCATTTTTATATGTTTATGAATACCGAATTATTAAAAATCAAATGAAGTGATTATGTTGGGATTTTGTATGATTTTAATAGGAACTATCCTGATTCAAAAACAGTACAGTCAAAAACAGAGAAATACATGAAGTCTCTTTATGGTTTATTTGTATTTTCTCATGTGCTTCGTTGTGTGACATTAGCAGAGTTATGAATACGCATTCGATGACACAAATAAAGCATAGAATTGAAGAACTAGGTACAGACTTGAGCGATAGTTAAACTTTTTTAAAGCTCAGACCACACAGAAATCGTAAATTTCTTGGTCCACATTTGTTTGTGTCTCATTAGTGTGGTCTGGCCTTTACTAGTATAGTTTCAAGTACAAATAAGTAACTACTAACATAACTGTAATTTTTTTTAATTTATTGTACACTTGTTAGTGCATTATTGACTTTATTGTACACTTTTCTTTGTGTTAACAATTTACAAAAGTATGAAAGTTCTCTCGACAATAAAATCTTATTGGTATGGGGATGGGGGTTAATAATTCATAGGTTCAACCTATGAATTATTAACAGAACCTAAAATGCCTGATCAAGGTCCAAAGCCAGGAACATAACTACAACATCTACAGAGCTCTATATTGTGTATTTAAGTTTATTGTACCTTACTATCTTGTCATACTTGCTTTAAAGTTTCTCTTTGAAAAATTCTGACAATTTCAAGTTGGTCATGGGAATGATACCAGGAGCCGAAGACCTGTCTAAAGGATAATTTTGCCTTATAAGTGTATTTGTACTTACTACAGGGGGTCTATTGTTCAGAATACTTACTTTCCTTCTCGTGGTCAAATCCCACAATAACAAAGTAGTCCACTAGTCTGGACATGGCAATCCTACGGCAACATCCGAGCACAGACACCGCAAAAACACACGGTAATTAAATTACACAGATTTATACACATTTTACACAAAACAGTGGTTTCCTCATTATTGACAATTTCAGCCACAAACACAAATTCCGGTACGTTCCCGCCAAGAACTAGAGACGCACAAAAACATGCACTTCACGGAACGTAAACAACACTTTCATTTATCGCGAGGGAAATAAAGAATTTTAATTACAAGCATTCACAAGAAAGGCTGATGCCCATCTAAGAGGTTATGCATTATTCACAACAAAGGATCGACTATTGGACGAAATAATTTGTCAGTTATATGCGCCTGTGCTAATAGCAATAATTTATGCGGTAAATAACAATTATTATTGCCTGTTTCGGATTAATTACGATTTTTTAAATTACCGAAGTCGTCAAAGACCGTCACTCATCCGACATTTCTGAAAAACTACTAAATTAAAAAAAAGTACGGTGTTGCCACTTCGAAAACACGAATATTACTATCATTATGTACCAAATTACTACTATACAGGGTCTCACTCACACAAGTTGACTTCGTATCGTTGAGTCTCTCTTCATCAAACCACTTACGATTTCTGAACGATAGAAAAGCAATACGATTTCGGAACGACAAATTTAATGTCATCTACCTTATTGTAAAATGCTACTAAAATAAGTATCTCATCTAAACGTATTACATCTCTTTCTCTCTTATAAGATTCCTATGGGACTGAAATACACTTGGAAAGTTTGATGTAGTAGTTTTAAATTTATCGTATTACATATTGATATGATAAGTGATAACACCAATATGTTTTGATTTCGATTTGATTTCTAATTTCTTTGTTCTATTGTAAATTCAGATTGTAATAATGTCGGATTCGGCCACACATCAAATACCTGGTTTGACACAGAGGAAAGTGTTTAAAATTATTGTCTTAGGAGATTCCGGTGTTGGTAAAACTTGTCTAACTTATCGGTTTTGCGAAGGACAGTTTTTGAATAAATCGGAGGCTACAATCGGCGTTGACTTCAGGGAGCGAAACATTAAGATTAATAATGAAGATATAAAGGCAAGAGACTCAAGTTTTCATCTAATAGCTATAAATTACCGCATATTCAATGATACTAAACCATCGTTACATATCATTCTGCTCTCCTAATCAACTTGACGCGTGCTGATGGTCTTCAAACACATCTTCTAGAGTCGTAGCCAAAAACACTCGACTAGTTTTTAAAAAACCTGTATCATACAGACGCTAAATTGCCTGCACTCGGCCGCAACCTAGCTAGTAGTAGTAGCTAAAGATAGGTATATGTTTCTATCTGTAGCTTGCAGTATCAAGTCATCTATCTGTAGCTTGCAATATCGAGTAGGTAGTGCAATACATTTGAGGTGAGGCGAGGTGCCCTGTGTCGGTGGCGGTTAGTAGCGGTGTTCCACCCGCAGTAACAAAAATAAAATGTATAAATATTACTTATCTTAAAAATTATTATTAATAGTTTTATATACACACATATTAATATATTATGTTATAGATATTATGCAGCGGGCTGTGTGAGGATATCAGCATCTGGACAAACTTCTCAAGTTTTAAGATGCTGGTGGCCAATCAAAATAATGTATTATTATAATAGTAATGTTTTAAATAAAAAATAAATATAATAAAAAATTGTTAACGCCTTCCATCAGATTATAATGTCGTGCATTTTAGTGACAATGCCAAAATAAGGTAAATCATTACACAGTTAAATAAATGTTCGTTTAATTACAGCTGCAGCTATGGGACACGGCCGGCCAGGAGCGGTTTCGCAAATCCATGGTTCAACATTACTACAGGAATGTCCATGCAGTGGTCATCGTCTACGATGTCACCAAACCTGAAACCTTCCATGTGAGATTATTGTTTAATTGAGAACTCACTCGTCACTGATATAAGTTTCCCAGTGCTTGTAAAGTCTATCACAACAAGCTAATAAATACAAGCAGAAATTATTTCAAAAAACAAAAAACCGTATACAAAAAAAATGCCCTTTTGATTAATTTTTTATACCCTATGACACTCCCGTAATCAAGACAAATCTAACGATACCTCATACACCAAAATCCATCAAGCCGTTTAGGCTACAGGATGGCAGGAAGGATGGACATATACCGAAGCCCAAATCAAGTGTCTTATTTTGTAAACAAAAACTACCCTACCTTATTAACATTTTAAGCTGTTCTGTAATTATTGCATAGTTATTTTCAAATTACTAGAAGGGAATACTTTATTTTCACAATGATGAACAGGTTCGAGCAATCATTTCTTTCAATGTTACATCACAACAGAGAATTAGACGATCATATTTATACATACATACACCGAAAAGCATTACCCTCCTTCTGGGGCAGTCAGGATAAAATTATTTACAAACCGGCAAAACGCTAGTCGGACTCGCGCACTGGGTTTAGTGCAACTTAACACTGTAATGTTAACGTAACGAAAATATTTATGGATAAACTAATCTTTGCGGCTCGATTACTACAGCGAGTATAGGCGCCAGGTGTAAAAATAAGTTTGTAATCGCAATAATGGCATGTGGCTACAATATCATAGACAGGGACAGACAGACAACAAAGGGATCCTATAAGTGTTCCTTTTTGCCTCTTTAGGCACAGAACCCTGAATACAAAAAAAGTCTATGTCACTCCTATAATCAAGGCGAATCTATCGACACCTCATATGATAAAAAAAATTCAAGCCGTTTAGGCTGCAGGGCGTGCCAAAGAATTAGACAAACATACTCGCATGCATACATACATACACTCGCAACATAACCCTCCTTCTTGCGCAGTCGGGTAAAGAAGATAAAAAATTCCAAATTCTTTATTTGTATTAAAAAGTATGTAAGTACATAGATCTTAATATATTGATTGCTTCAATACTTTCTGCCCCTTGGGCATACAAATTTAAATATATCTAACACAACACAAAATTGAAATACATCTAACATAATTGTCAAGTCATTTTAAGTAGCTAGTCATTTTTAAATCATTAATACAAATAAAATTTAACGGCACATTATTTTAAATACTTAGTCATTTTCAAATCACAGATACATTACACAAAAGAAGAATTACACAAAAGAAATAGGTTGGACACCTTCCTCTATGTACAACCATACTTACCCAACCGGACTCTGGGAGTCCTACCCTCAATTAAAACGATCTTAATTTCCAGTCCATCGCAAGTTGGATGCAAGAAGTGGAGTCCCATGGCCTGATGGGCGCTCCACGGGTGCTGGTGGGCAACAAGTGTGACTGCGGCACCCCGGAGTCACGGCTGGCCACCACGTATGCACAGCGATTGGCTGACAAGTATGGCATGCCAGTGAGTATGACACTAATCCCAGCCAATCGCATCATTCCATCCAATACTACACGTGCACCTCGCTGGAATGCGGCCCTGTACTGATAGCGTACCGCCGGGGTGACGTCACAGAGCCGAGTGCTCCGGAAGAATACAGAAGATGTCCCGCAGCGGCGGAGTGAAGAGCACGGCATAGTGACTCCATGTTTGTATTAATTTTGGACGAATTTTGGCAGGGAAATAAAAATACGCTAACAAAAATCAGATTTTTTAAAACAAGCTCTCGTATTTTTAATACCCTACATTTTGATATATATTTTGTATAAATAACTATTTCGGTTTAGACATAATTTTCATTTTAAAAAACATGGAAAGGGTATGATTGCTTTTTTCCTATCGAGCGAAGTTTGTCCAATCGTGTATCGGTATTCATCAGTCTCTAAATAGACACCCCAAGATTGCTACATATTTTTTTCAGACGGTTAATTTTAGTAGTTGGTGCCGTAGCCTTCGTAGAAAGACTTGAAATCCACGCATACCCAGGCAGTTGTTCCAGCGCCGGCGAGTAAGCGAGTAACTCTCAGCTATTTTTTCCCCAAGAAACGTACAAAGTCTGTATTTTGTCAGTTGTGTCAGTTTCTATTCTTTCTATAGACGTTAGACTGTTGTAAGAGCTCACGCTGAGCTCATGCTCAAAACTCCAGCCTAAATCTATTTCCAGCTGTTCGAGACATCAGCTCTGCTGGACACGGAATGCAATAACGTGGGTTCCATCTTCATGACACTCGCTCACAAGTTATACTCCAAGCAGCCTCTACGCGTTGTCAGCGTTGCGGTAAGTAATTTATTTTATTAATGGACTCGACAGTTCGTCATTTGCGAATGTCATGTTCTATTCTATTTTTATTTAAATGGTTTCTACTCTTATTCAAGAGATAATTTCGCCAATGTCAAGTTATTTAGAGAATTCATGTAAACAGAAAATTAAACGAATAAAAAATCAATCCGCCATTCCAAAATGATGGCGGATCTCCCGAATGTCATGTTACAGAATATTCTGAGCGACTGGGATTTCAGAGTTGTACTGGGACTTCTTAAGATATCATAGTATTATCTCTTCCTCCAGAGGAGTCGCCGTGGCGTCATCACTGTGGACGAAGCAGCTCGACAGTCGCGTTCACTCCCGAGCTTGTAGCGGGAACTCTTGACTCTGGATACAAACTTCAGATCTTGCACAAATCATCCAATAAATTCACCATATGCTTGGTTATTCGTATTTACGTATTTGTTACCATGTATGGTTGGTATGTGTGACAAAATATTCGTCTTTGCCTATTCGACACACAATGTTGACAAACATATCTATTACGACAAATATCCAATAGAGAATACGAAACTGAAGTGGGAGCAATAGGTCAATAGCAATCATTCGCGAACATTTTCTGATTTAGAACATGATGAAAAAATTCTTGCGTGGCCACCACAGGCCACGCCGAGCCCACCGAAAATCTTCATCGCTTTATACATACTTAAAGGGTATGTTACGCAATTCCATCTATCGGACAATAGTAGTAGTATTCCGACAACCATGTCTAACATTCGGTTAGAAACATGATTTATGATGATGCGCTCCTATTTTTACTCAGAATTTGAATTACGCATTATCCATGCTCGGTGAATAAATTATTATTATTCATTTCTGATTTATTATTTATCGGTTATTTCTCATTCCCTGCCTCCTCACATATCTCTGGAGGAGTCAAGTTATGTAAAAATAATTCCTTTATTCACAGGGTGAACATATTCCAGACAGGGTGACATTACCCCGACGGAAGAGCCGTCCCACTTCAGGTATCAACGATGGCTGCCTATGCAGTTAGTTATAGCATAGCGAATTTAGTATTAATAACATTGATCTCCTATAAACAACTAGATACACAGTCTGCCTTCTAAAAATGTCCGAGCGCAAAGAAGGTCCAAACGGATGAATGGACCCTTTGCTTTATTGGACATTATTTGGTTTCAACAGTGGAACCTTATTTGGACGTTTTTTAAATTGTTTTAGTAAGGCCTTTGTGTATCTATACCGGAGCCCAAATCAAGTGTCTTATTTTGCAAACAAATATGACCTGTTGTGATGTAAAACTAAAGGACATTGTGACAATAGTGTAATCCGATCTAATAATGTATAAATAACTATGCAATAACCAAAGACTAGCTTAAAATGTTAGTGGGGGAGGGTAGTTTTTATTTACAAAATAAGACACTTGATTTGGGTGTTGGTTTAGTTGTTTATAGGAGATCAATGATTAATAACAACAATGTTACTTACCGTCTCTTAAAGATCTTTTGTTTGGAACTTTGGATCTTGTATCATCTTGCCGATGACGTCAAGTTCCATTAGAACAAATGGGACCTACTCGAAAGGGCGCTGTTCGCAAAGAAAGGTGACGTTTTACGAGATAGCGGCGGTAGTTTCGATTTTTGCCACATGTCAAAAGACCGTTGTCGGTATCCTGATACCGAGATTCTTACACCGATAGTCATAGATAGTTTTGAGTATAAATGGAGTTTGATTTGATTTTTAAAATTCTTTATTAATCTTATACAGGGTGTAACGTAAAGGGTATATGAAGCCGAAGGGAGGGTGTTCATTATCGGTAACTGAAAAACTTTTGTTCTACGACTTTTCGAATAAAAAATAAATATAAATTAATGTCTCATACAAATCGATCAGCTGACCGGTACGAAATGTATGAAAAGTCAAAAAATAAAGTCGCTTAAGTTGTTCAGTTACCGATACTGAACACCCTCCCTTCGGCTTCATATACCCTTTACGTTACACCCTGTATATAAAAAAATATTACAAACCAAGACAATTAAGATCGAGGCTTACAATCTAGGAACGTCACGTTTTACAGGCTAAAGGTGCCTATCTAAAACTTTTGGCATACAGTGCAAGTGTGCACTGTATTTAAAACTTAGCAGAAGGTAGGTACGGTGGAACACAGAGAAGGGTGTACAGGAGAGTTTTTAAGGTTGAGATTTACTCAAAAACTTCTTGACCTATTGCAAAAATTATTTCAGTTTGATAGATATAAGTGTAAACTATGTAACTGTAATTATTAAATTCGGTCCAGTAGTTTTTGAGAAAATCTCAATCTTATTGAGGCCCCCTGTATACTTATCTCTGTCTTCGACTGTACGTACTAAAATGTAAACAAATATATTAATTAATGTGTAATGCAATCTTAGTCAAATAGAGTTTCAGTTCGGTCTTGCAACTGTCAGTTTTCGTACAATTTTGACAGTCGAAAATGCGAGCTCACGCCGAGTTCATGCTATGACTATCGGCCTAAGTTGTCTCTGAATCTACCAGACAGGCGAGCCTAGGGCGGCACGGCGGCGACGGGCGCAATATGAAACCGCCGTTTGTGTCCACCACAGACCACCTTTTTTTTGTTAACGGGGGGGAAATCTTTTAAAAGATACCCGACCTCCTGGGGGGGAGGACGGGTTATGTGGGATTTGTACCCACTCGTACTGTTCGGAGGGCTCCGGGTTTCCCTACGGAACGCACCGGTACGGAACCCCCTAGCACTTGCCCGAGGCCCGTCCCGGAAGATGTGTGCTTCACCTCCCAGAACCTCAGGACGCGGCAGCGTGCGGCCATAGACCACAGACCACCTACCCCATAGACCTGTAACAGGAGGGCGGCGCCCGTGTCTGCCAGCACATGAACGCAAAATTGCTTCGCGACACGAGTAACCTTGAGATATTATCGACATGGACGCATCTCTTTAGTACGGCAGGGGTGCCTGCTTCGTCTCTATGCGCTCATCGTTGACAGAATTTTTCGCTTGCAAATTTGTGCCGATTTCATGTCTATGGGGTAAGTGGTCTGTGGTGTCCACAGTGTAGAGTAGCGTTAGCGGTTTCATGTGTTTGATAATCCACACTCGCCGTCCGACCGCGATCTGAGCCCTAGACGGCAATCCGCTGCCTACTGGACGTTAACGAAGGGAGAAAATGGGGCGAGGCATGCGTTTCAATTGGTCGCAGGCCGCGTGCAGATCGCGCCTGTGTGTGTCAGGCTTTAAGGTCGCAGTGTGGCCGAGCACTATGGCGAGTGATTTAAAGTTGCGCCACCGTTTAGACCCCGTCCCTTTCTATCATAACCTTTTTTAACGAAGTGTGAAAGGGATAGCAACACGATGTAATGGAAGTGAGGTTTAACTATGTTTATGAATAACAGCAAATGTGTTAGAATTCACTTAAATTTTCGTGCCAAATTAGGTACTTATATTATTGCAGTATTTTTATACAAAATATTCACTTATATGGGACAGTGATAATAGTCTTGGTAGACTTATAGTCTGTCCCAAATCCAATTTTCCATGGATGTAAACAAATCTACTAATGATCACGAGTTCACGATGTTTTAGCCAGCTTTGACCAGTACGACTCAAATCCCTAAAATCGTTGGTTCAGAGTGAAACAATTGAAATATCCAATCACTAATTATACTCCGTCAACGTCGTGTTTGCCGGGCCCACGGGGTAACAGGGAATGGCGGAGACGAGGTAACACTATACACAGCCGTGCGCGTCGCGCTCGCGTGCCCTCCAACCGTATTCCCTCTCCCCCGCCATGCCTGTACCCCTAGCGCGTGGCAAGCACGACATTGACGGACTATAATAGTCTATATGGTTTTTAGTGAACTTTCAAACCATGAATTTGGTGAACCATGTTTGGTTAGTTTAGATCAATGGGAAATTAGATCGGGACAGACTTTAGGTGGATTAGAAATTAATTACGTAGATAATTCTAGAACCACCATGACATATTAAGGGCCTGATATGAGCCAACTAGCGCCGCCAATCTTAAAAAAATAATATCTCCCAATATAATCAATTTTATTAAAAAAGCTATGTACAAAATGTTTATTACGATAAATACTCTTTTTTAAATGCTTATTTATAACGTGATTCAATTTCGGTAAGTTGTAGTTCGCATAATTGCGTATTTGTGAACTACTACTTAGCTTGTCGCAATTATGATATGTATTGTATATTGAAAAATAGTATTTATCCTAATATGTGTACATAGCTTTTTTAATAAAAATGATTAAACTGGAAGATATATTTTTTTTAAGATTGGTGGCGCTAGTTGGCTCATGGAAGGCCCTTAAATATTATTTTATTCAGAGTTTGATCTCATCACTAAAATTATGTATAAACAAAAATAGCCTATACAAAATATTGAGAGATTATTGAAACGATATGCCAATACAGCAAAGTTAATTAATCTCTTGGCAGCTATTTTGAAATACGTAAATTAATTTATATTATACGATTTAGAAGTCGCTGTTAATATTTAAGTGGAAAAATAGTTTTTAAATGATTTTTATTGTATAAATGAAATTATTAGAGATTAAATTACTTTTACAATGTTTTCCAGTTTTTAATTTTCGTTCCCAAAAAAATGTATATAAATAAATGGTTCATACTTAGAAAGTAAAGGCTACCTAATAAACCTTGGCTTAGTTAACCTTATTTATTTATTTTATTAGTGGACTCGACAGTTCGTCATTTGCCAATGTCATGTTACAGAAAATTCAATATATAATAGTCTTCCTCCAGAGGTGTCGCAGTAGCGTCTTCACCCTGGGTAGCCGCGTCTTCATCCAGAGGAGTCGCCGTAGCGTCATCACTCTGGACGAAGCAGCTCGACAGCCACGTTCACTCCCGATCTTGTAGCGGGAACTCTTGATAAAAGCTTGAAACTTCAGATCTTGCTACAATTATCCAATAAATTCACCATACCATCCACTCGCGAACATTTTCTGATTAATTAATTTAACGTGATATTAAACACAAAATAACCACTGTAGACACTAAAGTAAATATTATCAAACAATTTTGCAACCGTCGTTTCCCGCCATTTTCAAGAGAACCGACGTCATATTAGAAAGTGATGCACCCTAGGTCCTTTCTTTAAGGATGCACCCTGAGAGCTATGACAGATGACATTTTAGAATAATTTGACGTGATAACTTGTGATATTCCGACATGGCCCTAGACATGGCTTCATGCGTAGAGGGAGAATCTCCCTCTACGCGTTCATGTCACGATTTCCCCTTAGATTCTCTCTCTACGCGTTGTCGGCCAAGGCTGTCTTTGGCGTTAAAAAGGTTAAGGAAAGTAAGGTTTAACTAGGTTTATGAATAACAGCATTCAAGTGTTATTGTTGTGCTGTCGAGTGTACTACAACAGTTCTGAAGTAGCGGAACTTTATCATCATCAGTCCACTGCTGGATGTAGGCCCCTCCCAAAGCACGCCTCTCAATCCGAGATTCAGCCTTTTGTATGCAGTCTCTGTCAAACACCTTGCGCAGGTCAACCCTCTAGCTGGGCCGGGAGGAACTTATAGTGGAAACTTATTAGCGGGAATGCCGCCAGTGTGATGGGTTCCAAGATGGCCGATTTTTTTGGACTGTTTTTAGGTAGTTTTAAAGTATTATTAGGTAGTTTTAAATATTTTTAAGTATTTTTAATATATTTCGTAAGTTTTAATTTTAATTATACTTTTCTTTAGTGGAACTTAATTTGAAAAAAACAATAAGTAGTAGGTTAAAAAAAAGGCCAGATATATTTCAATTATCATTTATTTAATTATATTAATATTAATTTATCAATATAGAACATACGGCGGCATCGCCTACTGCTAGGTACAACCGTCATGGGAAAGTATCTCCATTAGGGTCTCCTTACACTTATCGATGCAGAATCAAAGATTTTATTGAAAAGAATCCACAATTTACACGAAAAAATCGATGTAAACCGTTTCTCGACCTTTCGTATCGATAAGTGCATGGAGCTTTGCCTTACACAATTATGTAAACGAGAAAATCTTTAAATACTATACACATTTGAAAGAAGAAAAATACGATCTTTTTTATGTTATGCGTGTTGCTATTTAAATAATCGGGTGTCTATAATACTGATAAATGTGAGCACGTCATAATAAGCATTTTTTTTGTTTATTGCATTCAATATTTATCATGAGTATAACCCCCAGTTTCAATTTGTCGAATGAATTGAGGTACCCTGTATAGGGAACTTAATTGCAAATAATATATTGCGTTTTTATTTTTCATTGCAGAAAATTCTAGACTATTTGAATTTTAGCGAAGATATTTTTGTAGGTTGCAAAATATGGCCTTAAAGCATTGATCTCCTATAAACAACTAGATACACAAAGGTCTTACTAAAACAATTTAAAAAAAACGTCCAAATAAGGGTCCATTGTTAACGTCCAAATAATGTCCAATAAAGCAAATGAGAATCCATTCATCCGTTTGGACCTTCTTTTGCGCTCGGACATTTTTAGAAGGCAGACTGTGTATCTAGTTGTTTATAGGAAATCAATGCCTTAAAGTGTTGATTTCCATGGATTATTGGGTCCCAATTAATTCTACGTATAAAATATTAAGAAAAACACCACATCCGAGAAAAAAATAAGTATTATATTATTATTACATACAGTATTGCACTAAACACAATAATAATAAATGTAAATATAATTTAAGCTCTATCACAGACCACCCAACTCTAGATTAAATGAACATACTGAGGATTAATCCGAAATGTTAATGAAAGCATTTAATTTTAGATACTTGTTAAATAACCTATTGAATAGGGTGAGGAATTTAATTTGCGGCTGACTCGGCTACTTAGGCCCGTATTAATAGTCCGAGCTCAAACCAAGAGCGAATGCAGCTGATACACTCTCAAGACGTGATCACTATCTCAAGTATGTCATCTTGAGGGCGTATCACGTGATGTCTTTCTCAAGTCGCGGTTCGCCTGCAATCAGCAAATACGTTCTCAAGTGACAGTTTAACAGTTCTCTTGGGAACTGAGTTTTGTTTATTAATACTCACGTGATATCCGATTCCTAAACGCGCACCTAAGTTACGTTTATTAATAGGAACGCCATCTTGATGTCGTTCTCAAGATTGATTTTTGAGCTGAGTTATTTATTATTACGGGCCTTAGATCAAGAACCTAGTTTAGCTAAGTATAGCTTAGCTGCGACGCTTAGGCTTGTATAACGCCGCCGTGTAGCAATGGGACAGACTCAGATTTTTTCTGCAAATCGGTCGCCGACTCGCGAGTCGGCATGCGAAATGCCGCAAACTTCTTCGCTACGTATTGTATGAACTGTAAAGGTGCTCCCACACAGCAGCTATATAACGTTAGAGACTGTTGCTTAACATTTGTTGCCTAACTTTTTTTTGACATGTTGTAGCGTAAGTTACACGCTGTTATAAAATGTTATCATGTTACACAATGTTTTATAACGTTATATAGCTGCTGTGTGGGAGCACCTTAAAACAACTCGCAACGTTCAAATAATATCAGCTATTGACGCCATCTTCTAAACAAAACGACACTAGCGCCGCCGTGGCGCGAACTATTTGCCAAATAGGTCTACCCACAGCAGTCGGCAGATCAATAAGGCGCGTATTCATATACGTGATTTAAAGTTACCGTTTAGGCTGTCCCTTTCTGTCTTAACCTTTATTTATCGAAGTGTGAAAGGGTTAACAACGCGATTTAAAGGAAGTGACGTTTAACTAGGTTTATGAATAACAGCATAAAAGTGCAATGTGACTTAATAGTTAAGCCACGGTCCCTTTTCTAACTTTTTAACGAAGTGACAAATGTGAAGTGGTTTACAGCTAACAACGTTTTGCAATTTAACTGATTAAGTATTATTAAGTATTAATTTATACTACTAATCTATGTATAAACGAGAAACAATGAGTTTATACCACAGCCATTTCTCGAAAACATCCACAAAACCCTATACTAATTGCCTCAGAATACTACTTACAAAGTAATTATTAATTGGATACCCAATTTGCAATATTTGCCCAAAGAGAGAATATTCTTCAACCACCAAATTAGATGGTCAAATGATGGCGAGTGACCGAGTTTGAATCCCGATCGTAAAATTTTCTCCAGTAAATTAATACTTAGATATTTGCTTCTAATGGAGAAAAAAATTGGTATAAGTAATATAAATCGTTATACATGATGTTCAGTATTTTACTTTTCATACAAAATCGAAATAAATTACATGTTCAACTTTAGTTAACATTCGAAAAAGATTTGCAACACTGTATTATTACGAAGACCCACAGACCACTTACCCCATAGCCCTGTAACTGGAGGGCGCCCGTGTCTGCCCGCACATGAGCGCAAAATTGCTTCGCGCCACGTGTAACCTAGAGATATTATCGACATGGACGCATCTCTTTACTACGGTATCCCTGGCCCCGCTTCGTCTCTATGCGCTCATCGTTGGCTGAATTTTTCGCTTGCAAAAGACATTGCCACATTTCAATGGAGCTTTGCCCCACCTGCAAAACTACGTGACCATTTAGCTGTACCTATCATTTTGTTGGGGACTTATTACAGGTTTCGTATTGCATAATCATAATCAGTATCATTTTCTACTACTCTCGCAACTCCTATAGACGAATAACAAAAACAATGAATAAATCGCTTCGATTTCTTACTATTTTCTGAATTCTTAATTAAGTTGTTTTTTTCGAATCGCAACTTGTACAAAACTTTATATTAAACCAATAATTTTAATAAAAAAAAACGGAGATATTTTTACATTTATTCGTTATCTTGTACAACTTGCAGTTGATGGTGGGGCAGAATCTGGCATTGTCATTTGTACCGATTTCATGTCTATTGGGTAGTGGTCTGTGCGAAGACCATATAAGATTAGATAGGTACATTAGAATAAGTAAAATTGCAAAAAAAATTGCATTCCTATGAGCTATTCACAATAATATATATTATACATCTTTTTAAAGCATGTAATTCATTAATTCCTATCATACATACAAAGTTTATTAATGCATTAATTTTTAATATATGAACTCGTGCAGTTATAGTATGAAAGTTATACTACGTTTAAGTCCTTAGGCTGTTATTCATAAATGTGATTTAAAGTTACGCCACCGTATAGCCACCCTGTCCCTTTCTATCTTAACCTTTTTTAACGAAGTGTGAAAGGGATAGCAACGCGATTAAAAGCGAGGTTTAACTAGGTTTATGAATAACAGCTTTAGGCTATTATCCCTTTCTACCGTAACGATTTTAACGAAGTCTTAACACGGTTAAAGGAAGTGAGAATTAAACTAGGGTTATAGCTAACAGGCATTGATTTTTAGATTATATATTTTCATCGACAAAACACAACCCTGCGATCGATTACTGGCGCAGCAGATGTGGCCCGCAAAGCAGCCACATTAAAGTGGAACTGGGCGGGCCCCGTGTGCCGCATGCAGCCGGACCGATGGGCCCGGACTGTCACAGAATAGGTGCCATTGGACGGTCGCCGGCGTCGGGGCAGACCTCGGCGTAGGGGGAGAGACGATGTCGTTAGATACAGGGATGGGTGGCTGGAAGAGGCTCAGGACAGGGATGGATGGAAGAGGAGGGCGGAGACCTTTGCCCAGCAGTGGGACAATTTATAGGTTAACAAAAAAAAATCATACGAATATAAAAACGTATGACACGTTTATTAAAATTTTTAGCGCAAGATTTGTATCCATGAGTTCAGTATTAAATGATATGCTGTAAAGTTTGTATGAGAGATAGGAATTGATGAATCACCTTAAGAACGAAGAATTAGAAAGCAGTAATTAGAAAAGACAAGGAACTAAGTAAAAAATACATGTAAATAAATATTACTGTCCTCCTTTCCGCAGTCGGGTAAAAAAAGAGAGTAAGGCTTTGTAAAGAAATACCAAAGTTGCCAGAAATAGTAAATATCACGTTCAGACCGTCGGTTTTTTAAACGCGTTTAAACAAACGAGCGTTCAAAAAATCGCCGATTTCACATCTCTCGCTGCTAAACCACTAAAAATATAGATTTAATAGATTTAAAAATGGGTCCTATTTACGTGCTAATTAACATTATATTTAATTGATAGAAACATATAGTTTAAACATTTTACACAATTAATTTCACACGCTAATCAATTATTGCATCATTCTTTATTAATAACGCAATTTTTTTTTCATAAATTCCTCTTTTTCATACTAATTTCTTTACAGAGCAACTATTAATGCACACTTAACTACCAATATCAAATCAAGATATAAAGTAACATAATATTCGCAATAGAAGTTCTGTCAATATAGAATCTCGAAATTACGCATTTTTTTAATGTATTTGCGTACAAATATATAGCTGTACTGTAAATAAACTCGTATGAAAAACAAGAACTGAAGAATCCCCTTAAAAGCTTGAACAACAAACTATGTTGTGCAACTTTTATTATAATTATAAAAATGTACAGTCGACATATGAATACATTGAACACTATTGCATTTTGTCATCGCAATCTCGCAAGTTGACGATTTATGTTTTTTTTTTCACTGTACATAGAATTAAATTACCGTGTTATCACTAGTTTGTCTAATCGACTGTACGTATACAATACAAAATGAAGTAAGCTATACCAAATTGGAGACAAGTATTTTTTTAAAGTGATTCATCGTAAGGCTGTATGCTTTAGTAAGCTTTGCCTGAAATTACATTTTAATTAAACAAAAAGAACGACAAACGAATCTACTGCACGTAGACAAAGGTACATTTTACTAAAATTATATACAACACACGAATAACTATGCAATTGCAAAAAAAATCAAACATCGCTAAATGTAACATCTCTCTCACTTTTACACAACTCAATCCAGTATAAGCACAGACGACTTACCCCATAGACCTGTGTGTCTGTCCGCACCCCTTCGGCCGTCTACGAAACCGGAGTTTCGAAACTGGCTTCGATCGAGGCTTTTGTAGTACTTGTACGTAACTGGCTTCGATCAAGTATTTTTTTTTACTTGTACGTAATTAGTTTCGATCGAGGCTTTTGCTGTGCTTGTAGGAAACCGACTGCGATTACTTCATAAAGCAATTTGTGGGTAACTGATTCTGATAACTTTATATGTACCTATACTATATTTACCTACATATCTTACTTATTGAAATCGCAACAAATTCAATATTAAGAACTCCTTTGTTATTTTAGTCTTATTCTTTCCGCAAAATTGCTTCGCAACACGAGTAACCTAGAGATATTGTCGACATGGACGCATCTCTTTAATACGGCACCCCTGTGCTTCGTCTCTATGTGCTCATCGTTGACAGAATTTTTCGCTTGCAAATTTGTACCGATTTCATGTCTATTAGGTAAGTGGTCTGTGAGTATAAGAGTGACATTTAGATTTAGTTTATCGACCTCGAAAGAATCGCACGTACTGTCTAAATAGCTGAAAAAAGTGAGTGTTATCCGCGTGTTGCATTGTATATAATTTCAAGTAATGGCTTACTACAATAGCTTTATTCTAAAGTACATATTCACGAAATAAAACAGGACTAAGCTTGTTGGGGTTTTAATTTAGTATCGATGGCGAGACGAACTTGACGTTTTTATGCGAGAGTGGTCTGAGTCTGCGCAGAATAGAGATGAGTGGAAGGGTTGGGGGGGGGGGGGGGGGGGGAGGCCTTTGCCCAGCAGTGGGACATTGCAGGCTATTAAAAAAAAGAAGCTTTTCGTAGCACACGATGACTCAAATAAAATTTGTTTTTCAATTCGAAACGATTCGTCTCCATTTTACAGAGCTCGACTCTAAATTGAAGACTGGAGGTTCTGCGTGAGGAGGTTTTGTGCTCTTATAAAGTATTCCTTGCATGGCTCAAGGGTGGCGTGGATTGTTGAATTATTTCGTTTAGGGGTTTGGGAAGTGTAGGTTTATACCGAAGCCCAAATCAAGTGTCTTATTTTGTAAACAAATATGATCGTCGTGTGATGTAACACTGAAGGAACTGATTGATCGAAGAACAGGTTCAATCAATCATTGTGTAAATAAAATGATCCGATCTAATAATGTGAAAATAACTGCAATAATCACAGAAAAGTTTAAAAATTTAGTAGTTTTTGTTTACAACATTAAACGCTTGATTTGGGCTTCGTATATATTTATCTTAGTATATACACAGTCATTGTTTTATTGCGTCGGGTGCGCGCCAGCCCCAACAGCCGGCTGGTCGTGGCGCACGGCAGGATGTGCGTAGACCCTTGAGGCATTGGATGAGTGAACACATTTACAGTGGACACTCGTATGCCAAGTAGCCTATATAAGTAGGTACATGTACTTACTGTACTTTTTTAGGTTAGGTTCTAACATAGTTGTAAGTTTTATTATAACTAACCCATATGGACACAATATGTCTGAAATAAAAGATTTAAATTTAATATCTGACCTGGGGGGTGACCGCGACTTCAATAGTTTTCGTTATCATTTTCATTTTGACACTTGAACGATATACATTGCTGCGTTTCGTTGTCGTTTGTTACAACTTGCAAAAACATAGCAGCAATGTACAGCGTACATGTGTCAAATTGAAAGCGATTACGATAACGATTGTAAGTCGCGGTCACCCCACAGGCTGTATGCTCTAAATAGCCTTGGCTTTCCCTCTGAGAAGAAGTTTATTACCAAAAATGCCAACATCCCTATTCCCGTTTTATTTCATCATTACGTTCTATGTTGTGTAGGTACATTGCCGTGGCCGCTCACATGTTCTGCCACTGCGTGGTGACGAGCATGTTGGTGTCGAGCGCGCGCGCGATCCGCTCGTGCAGCCCGTGGCTCAGCCACATCATGCGCAGCTTTTCGTAGCGCTCGGCGCACAGGTGGAGAGGGTTGCCGCGACGCAAGCCCTGATAACAACATTCACATTTTTTAAGGGCCTTTATAGAGCCAACTAGCGCCGCCAATCTTAAAAAAATAATATCTTCCAATATAATCAATTTTATTAAAAAAGCTATTTACGAAATGTTTATTACGATAAATACTATTTTTTAAATGCTTATTTATAACGTGATTCAATGTCGGTAAGTTGTAGTTCGCATAATTGCGAAAAACGACCGTTTTTGGCACATTTGTGAACTACACTTAGCTTGTCGCAATTATGCCATGTATTGTATACTCGCTCGCTCCGTCCGCTCCGCCTGCTCGCTCGCCCGTCCGTCCGTAGTTTTCGGTGTGAACCCCATAGTTTATCTCGCCAATATTCCGCGTAGTTTGTATAGTTTCCTTCGCTATCTTCGCCCGCCCGCCTAGCTCGCTCGCCCGCCCACTGGCGGTGTGGCCTTTTTTTTTTAGGTAAAACATGCAAATCATGTGGCACCACGCCCGGGGGAGCGTGTTGGTTATGTCGGGCTCACCGCCCGGAAGGGGCAGCATACCGACTAAACGTCCTGGGGTGTTCCACCTCGTGCCATTCTTGCCGAGCCACGGGAAACTGTGATACAACCGCGACCCGACTGGCGCCCGAGCACTCCCCATTGTGGGCTGTACTAGCATTCATCCCTCACCTTCCTCCTCCCCGTCTGAGCCTCGAGCCGCTCGGGCGCCGTGCGGTTCGCGCACTGCGTCCGTGGGCCTGGGCCCTTACTTAGGCGGCGGCACCTCGTACACTCCGGTACGCTTGGCGGTGTGGCCTGCGCTTTAGAGTTCAGTGTAGTTGTTGCAGTGTTAAGTTACCTGGTCAGTCTCCCCGTACATGTCGAGGTATGGCGCGGCGGTCATTGCGCCGCGCGCGGGCGCAGCCAGCAGCAGCAGCTCGCACTCGCGCACGCGCAGGAACACGCCGGCGCCCGCGCAGCACTGCAGCGCGTGCGCGACCACGGCGCCCACGTGCTCGGTGCCGCCGCTGCGACCGCTCTGACACGACAAACAATTTTGTTAGCTTAAATGATAAACGGAGAAAATTTTTCATCAGGACCGGGATTCGAACCCGGGACCTTGCCATTCCGTGGCACGCTCTATTCCAACAAAAAAAGAAACCAAGAAAATACCAAAACATCAAAAACATGAAAAAGGAACGCGCCATCAATTAAAAACATGATTTCTAACTGCAATGTTAGAAATGAATTTGAGTAATTGCACAATTACTAGATAGATGTCGCTACCGTCCCTAAGACGAGAATATGGAGACAAAATTCACGATCTGGGTACGATATCACGGTGGCTCTGTTGGAATAGAGCGTGCGAATGGCGAGGTCCCGGGTTTGAATCCCGGTCGGGATGAAATTTTTTCTCCATTTATCATTTAGATTTTCGTTTCACATATGCAAGAAAATATCGAAACAAATTTTGTTAGATAATATGTTATAATTATTTAGGGTGAGTTTAGTTCGTTGTTGTTCTTATTTTATTGGTACATATAAGGGTAATCAACAGCAATACAGAAATAACAATTAGATATTATTAAAAACACAAGACTGCATCATTACTTGGATTAAATTTTTATAGCCCATGTCACTCCTACAGTCAAGACGAATCTAACGACACCTCATATGTTAAAATCCATCAAGCCGTTTAGGCTGCAGGAATTAGACAATTAGAAGATGATAAAAAATTCTTGCCGTGGGCAGGACTTGTTCAGCAGGACAGGTTCAAGTCCTGCTACGGCAAGAATTTTTCATCATGTTCTAATTTGTTCACCGAGCATGGATAATTCAAATTCAAACGATTTATTGCAGTCACAGAGACCATATAAGTGTTAGTAAGTACTTAAAACTATGTCAGTGTTTACATGAGGTGTATTACGCTATAACATGCGACTTAGGTCATACTCTGAGACCCCGGGACATGTAAGTGCACCCAGTGTCTCAGAATGCGTAACACAAATTCTGATTAGACAATTAGACTGCGTTCCAAAGAATTAGACATACATATTCACCTACATACACTCGAAAAACATAATCCACGTGACCAAGAACTCATTATAAATACCAAAAACCATAAAATTAAGTACTTACTAATATAAGACTCACCTTGCGAATCTCCGTTTGACAGCAATAACTCTGCGAGCACAAGATCTGTCCGCAAATCAAGCACATTGTAGGATACTTGCTATCCTCTCTCTCCGAATTCGGACACGAAAACTCAGAAACCACATTCATTAGCTCTGAGAAATCATCCGGAAGCGACATCAACTTTGGAGGGTCGATCGGTTCTGTCACTATATGGGGTTGAATGTCTCCTGAGAACCATTCTGTGGACATCGCAGCCCATTCAACAGACTTTTTCCGAGCTGTTGGATTATCAATCAACTCTTTAAACGTCGTAGGCAAGTCTAGATAACCGCACATAGTCTCCCACGTATCTCCGTTGACAACAGTCAGTTCTGTAGGCGGAATTATATCACTCAAAAAATAGTAGAATAAACATGAGCATCTCAAAAATCTATGGCATTGCTGTTTAATTTGTTCCCAAACATCATTCGCGTTTAAATTCTCTATATCAAACTCTTTTCGTAGCTCTTTCATGAAAGGTAATAGATTTTCTAGATCTGTTTTCGTAGCTTTATAATCCTCTTGTCCTTCCATTGATTCGCTTTTGCATGTAGTCACGTCTGTTACTAAAAGGGCTCTCGTTAGGGCCGCTCTGAATGCTTGCAGGGTGATTTGTCTAGCCAGATGTGTGGGTCGGGCTGGGCCGGCTACTTTGCAGAATAACGACGGAGCCGTCAATACTAATGAGACTAAAGTACCGAAAGCTTCATGAGTTAACGGCGATGTGCATTCTAGGGTGTTTAAAGAGCTTAACGCGTGATGCGATATATGTCTCGGGGACGGCCATATTGAGGGCACTGTGGCGGCTAGGCGTATGAGTGTTTGTAGGGCGTCCCTGTGTCTAGAAGGCAGGTCTCCTAGTATCGGTCGCTCTTCAGCTTGGAGAACTGAGTTTGCGCTAAGAATGGTGTATGATGTAGCCCTGTATAACGCTGCTACGGAGACCATGCCACCCGTTTCTGTGAGGCCACAGATGCCGGGCAGTATCTGTAAATAATAAGTAGATCGTTGGTAATATTATAGATGACAATTGGAGCTATCAAGTAATCACAATACAAATTGTAAAGCAAGTTACAGAACTGGACGTAGGACGTCAAACCAGACGTGGCAAACATTGATCTCCTATAAACAACTAGATACACAGTCTGCCTTCTAAAAATGTCCGAGCGCAAAGAAGGTCCAAACGGATGAATGGACCCACATTTGCTTTATTAGACATTATTTGGACGTTAACAATGGACCCTTATATGGACGAATTGTTTTAGTAAGACCTTTGTGTATCTAGTTGTTTATAGGAGATCAATGGTGGCAAATGATTAATTGAGATATAATTTTATAGTTTTCGGATTTTTCTATTTACTTATGCTATAAGACATGGATTCTTGCTAAGGTTCATGATTTTAGGTACCCTATAGGTTTTGATTCCCTTGCGTTTTCATACAAATATGCGAGAAATTGTGACATAAACGGTCATAACTTTTGATTGCGTTGCCGTAGAAGTATGATTTTTACGGCTGCAGGAGATTGCAGACCTGAGTATTTGGCATTAATCTCAAAAAGATGCCTCCACGCGTTTCTAAGATAACAGACAGACGGAAGGATAGACAGACGGACAATGAAGTGATCCTATACACTGTATATAAAAGGTACGGACCCCAAAAAAATTAGCATCGAGCTTTATCACTGATGATGAGTCAATGCTGTTGAGATGCGCTCATTGCGTAGTATGTGTGGAGTGAAACTGAGTGACAGGATTAGGAATGTAGTGATTAGAGAACGGTGTGGTCTCAAAGAAAATGTAGTAAATAGGATTGAAAAGGGTATGTTACGTTGGTTTGGCCACTTAGAGCGGATGAGTGAAGGAAGGGTAACGAAAGAAATACACAGAGCGAATGTTGACGGAAGGGTCGGCAGAGGTAGACCGAGGAGAACGTACGGCGACCAAATGGCGATGTCTTGGAAAAGGGTCAAGTACGGTCTACTACAAACCGACGAGCATGCATGAAGAGATTGATGAATGTGGAGGAGGCAAGGGTTGTGTGCCAGGATCTCAGCAGATGGAACTCCATCGTCTCTTCCTACCCCTACGGGAATCAGGCGTGAGTGTATAAATAATTATAAATAAAATAAGGATTAATTTAAGTTTTTACAAGTTCATTCCAACAGTACTTACACTGGCGAAGTCCTCAATGAGTGACTTGGTTGTGTCGTTGTAGGACGGTATCTCGCCGTCGAAGTGCACCAGGAACTCGCTCGGCAACAGGTTCTCAGAATGAGTGGACACGTACACTTCGGACTCATCCGCTGAGAACGTAAGACATTTCAATTGATTTATTCATTAGCACACACACACACACTTCCATGCGTCTCTATTCTGCATTTTTATTAAGGCTTCGTATGCGCGTATTTTCAGTTTTTCTACGAAGGCTACGGCATTAACTACAAAAATTAAACGTCTGAAAAAAATATATAGCAATGTTGGGTGTCTATTTAGAGACTGATGAATACCGATACACGATTGGACAATCTTCGCTCGATAGAAAAAAAAATCGAAAGTATGTTTTCGATTTTCCTTTTCGACCTTCCATGTCTATTAAAATGAAAATTATATCTAAACCGAAATATATATATATATATATATATAAATATTCATACATTTTGTATGAATATATCAAAATGTAGGGTAGTGTAAATACGAGAGCTTGTTTAAAAAAAATTGGATTTTTGTTGGCGTATTTTTATTTCTCTGCCAAAATTCATAAAAATACGAATATCGAGGCACTGCGCTGTGCTCTTCACTCCGCCGCTGCGGGACATCTTATGTCTCACTCTTGCTTTTAACAACCATAAAGTTAACCGAGTGCTCCCTCGATGACCTATGATCAGATAGATGACTAACCTGAATCCCCTTCTTCCATATCTGAAGACATAGCCCCAACGCTCCTCGCCCGCGCTTGACAGTGCATCTCTTCACAGAACTCCGTACATATATGCACCGCTTCCGATGACACCTGATGCTTCAGCTTGAGTATTAGGTTCACTGAGTGGCTGTACGTGTCCTCAGTGAGTGCCGGAGGTATGCCTGTGGGGAGGGAGGGACTGGGCAGGAGGGGTAAGGCGGTGTTGCAGAGACGCTCGCAGAGAGGGCAAAGGTACTCCTTCTTTTCGACGTCGAAAGCCGCCGGTTGACGGAGGCGGTATGGTCTGGAATAAAGTAAGTAGGCATGAGCACAGGGGCTCAATCTAGAGCAAACGGCAACAGCGGCTTAATGCAATTTTTTATATATAAACGGATATCACTCACTTATATTGTTGAGGTCGGCAATTAGACTGACAGTTTCGATCGTGCCTCTCAAGGTGAGCGCGGCACGCCCGCGTCGCCGGTGACGTTTCTTCGCGCACTACGGATCAGGATCTACGGTCACCGGCGACGCGGGCGTGGCGCGCTCACCTTGAGAAAGACCGTCGAAATCGGTCGAAACTGTCGGTCTAATTGCCGACTTCGACAATATAAGTGAGTGATATCCATTTATATATAATAATTAGCGGTTTACTGGCTACAAGTGCTTTAAACAATGCCGCCGAGGCGCTATAGGTAGCTATCGAATTTACGAATGTTTATTTAAAATCGGAATATTCTCAATTATATTCACGTCGACTGTACATGGCTGATAGTTTCTGGGCCAATTTAACTCTCACAAATTCCAAAAAGCCCAAAGGCTGTACTTAACCTCAAAAGCATCAAAGTTACCTTCTATTCTCCTTATCCAGCACGCTATCGACGTATTTCCTCCAGCAGGGCGCATGCAGCGCGTGTCCGCACGACGAGACGTGTGGCTGCGCGCCCACGCCGGCCGGCAGCCACGCGGCGCGCCAGCCCACGGGCACGCGGCCCACGCCGCCGGCTCGAGCGCGGTTTAACACTGTTGAATGCTGCGCGAAAGCTACGAGCACTAGTGGCTCGGCTTTTAGGTCTACGCGGGCCTGTGTGGTAGAAGAAACGTATAGATAAATAATATCGTTGTTAAAAACAGCAAAGTTTAGTTGAAAACAGAAAAAAGTATACAGGAACCCCTGTGTGGAGCACTCATTCACAGCAGAAGCCGAGCCTTAGGTGGACCCATAATGCCACCCGAGGATATTAAGACTCTAGAAAAAAACCCGCTTAAATTAATTAATTCAGAAAATAGTAAGAAATCGAAGCGAATTATTCATTGTTTTTGTTATTCTTCTATAGGAGTTGCGAGAGTAGTAGAAAATTATACTGATTATGATTATGCAATATGAAACCTGTAATAAGTCCCCAACAAAATGATAGGTACAGCTTAGTTTTGTAGGTGGGGCAAAGCTCCATTGAAATGTGGCAATGTCTTTTTCATCATCACCAGCCCGTTTCTGGCCACTGACGGACATAGGCATATTCCAAAGCACGCCCAATTCTTGGCCTTATGCATCCAGTCTCTGTCAGCCTTGCGTAGGTCATTCCTCCATCTGGTTGGTGGGCGTCCCGCGCTGTTTAAACCGTTCGTGAACCCCATCGGTTATGGGTTCCTTCTGTTTTATCGCAAGCAAAATATGTATTGACAATGCGTACTCTATTCTTCTTTCTTTGCTTTAAATAGCCGAGGCGTGACTATGTAACGTACGGCATTTCAGCCCCATTGTGTCGCTTAAACCCGTCACTGTATGACGGTCCAATAGTACGCCACTGGTGATCCTTTTCAAAAAGGAGTTACAGTGGGAGAGGGGAAAAAATGCGTACCTCTTCCTGACACATGATGCATACGCGGGGCGGCTCGGGCACGCCGCCGCCCCACACGCCGAGCGCGGCGCCGGAGTACAGCGTACGGATCTCTTGCTCCTCCTCAGTCACCTGAAATATGTGATTTACTTACCAAACCTATTTGTCACGAGTTATCCAGCCCGTAGGCCTCTGACATGACCTAAGGGCTAGTGTACGGTGGAACACAGAGAAAGGTGTACAGGAGAGTTTTTAGGGTTGAGATTTTCTCAAAAACTACTTGACCTATTGCAAAAATGATTTCACTGTTTGATAGATAAAAGTGAAAACTATGTACTGTAAAAAATTATTACATTCGGTCCAGTAGTTTTTGAGAATATCTCAACCTTATAGACGCCCCCTGTATACTTATCTCTGTCTTCGACTGTACAACGTCACGGCGCGGCGGGCGCCGTGTACTACGTCTGTGGACGGCGCCGACGCCGTCCGCCGGTAACTTGCGCCGTCCGACAACGTGCACCGGTGGCCAGTGCCGCTGGACGCCGAACACGCCGCGCCATGCGACGGCACGGCGCCGCGCCGTAGCGTTGTACCATCAGCAACAGCTCCGCCTGCTCACTTTTCAAATGTTATTCTTTGCACCCGCGCGCGGACCTCGTCCGACCCCCTGGTGAGACTACCTGACCTATTGAGCAATCAGGGGACAGTGACCCTTTTTTATGTGTCTAAGATAATTGTTTTGATTGTGTAAACTCTTATTGAAAAAATGTAGGAGTCCTATGATAAAAACATGTGTGCAAAAAAATCTTTTGTTGTTAATTGTCGTAAATCACATACCCGGTTTGCTATTGGTTGATGAAAAAAGGAGGAGCTGTGGGGCTGCCCGTAACTACAAATGAATTGCAACCTAAAGGTGATCAGGCGGAACTGTTGCTGATAGTACGTCGGCCCTAACGACTGCTGCCGAATGATAACAACCGGTACCAACTGTTTAGCGTGCAATCCGACGCACGGAGGGGCTCAGATGAAAATGTCACCAGCGGTCACCCATCCAGGTACTGACCTCGCCCAACGTTGCTTAACTTGTACGATCGTTGTCAACGTGTACTTCTACACTACGAGCCCCACTACAATACACATAATAAATATTGATATGTTTGAAAAACGAAAATAAGAAACAGAAAAACATGTTCTATTTCTTGAACTGTGAAATCAAAGTTGACTATAAATGAAAATTAAAATATTTATTTAGAAAATTATTAGAAAGAGACAGACTAGTTGGCTTTGCCTTTCCCTCTGGAAAGAATTTCACAAAAAAAAAAGTTTCACACCCAAATCTAGTTATACCTCAGTGGTAGTCTCCTTGAATAACGTGGCATTGTTCGATATGAAGTTGTTCATTTGTGTCTTCATCTGGGCCATCAGTTTGGCCCTGCGCTCCGCAGCCAACTTCGCGCGGCGAACTTTCTCGGCATCTATGGAAATATGTTTTTTTAGGTAATTAGACCGTACCACAAGAGGAAAAAAGGAACCATTATAGGATCACTTTGTTATCCGTCGTGTCTGTTTGTATACCGCAGCCCAAATCAAAGTGTCTTATATTGTAAACAATTATGATCGTCTAATTACCTGTTGTGGTGTAACACTGAAGGAACTGATTGATTGAACCTGTTCATCATTGTGAAAATAAAGGTATCCGATCTAATAATGTGAAAATAACTATGCTAATGTCAGTAGGGTAGGGAAGTTTTTGTTTACAAAATAAGACACTTGATTTAGGCCACGGTTTTACGTCTGTCTGTCAAGACAAGATAATGAGTAGTACGGACAACAGCAGATCAATGGTAACACTTGCAGTACGGTTTCAAGGCTTACGACGCAGATAATAAGAACGGTCCATAGTCCAAAGTGTTACACTTGATCTGCTTTGATGTGTACGTGTTAGCTTTTGTGTTTAATATCACGTTAAATCAGAAAATGTTCGCGAATGTCAACATGTTGGGATAAAAAAAATATATGTGAAAGATCTGAAGTTTCGAGCTAGAATCAAGAGTCCCACTACGAGCTCGGGAGTAAACGTGACTGTCGAGTTGCTTCGTCCATAGTGATAACGCTACGGCGATTGAGGAATTGGATGAAGAAAAAATTACGCGGATACCCTAGGTGACGACGCTACGGCGGAGAAAGAGAGAAGACTATGATATCTTAAGAATAATCTGTAACATGACATTGGCAAATGACAAACCGTCGTGTCCATTAATAAACTAAATAAAACATGTAGTTATAATAGTATCTCTTACCCGCCACTCCATCCGAGGCCGGCTTCTCCTCCTGGTCCGTATCCATGTTCTCGCCGTCGCCCTGGTGATCGACCGTGTGACCCAACAGGAACCTGGAGTGAACAGGTCACGTGTAAGCTGCGCTTTATTCTTTTCTCGAGTGGTTTAGTGACCAAACCTATTGTCTGAGTTATTCATATGCTGACGTGGCCTAACGACTGCTGCCGAGCGACAGCAACCGGGACCAACTGCTTAACGTGCGCCCCGAGGCACGGAGGGGCTCAGATGAAAGCGTCACTAGCGGTCACCTATACAGTTACTGATCTTTTTTACCCGTTGTGCAAAATTGAGGGTTATGTTTTTCGAGTGTATGTATCGTCCATTCCTTCGCTCCGGAATACTTCCAGCTCGGGACCTCATCCAGATACAGAACTGACCCAACATTACTTATCTTGTATGGTTGTTTTCAACACGTACTTTACGCACGGAAAAGACATTGCCACATTTCAATCGAGCTTTGCCCCACCTACAAAACTACGTGACCATTTAAGCTGTATATCATTTTGTTGGGGACTTATTACAGGTTTCATATTGCATAATCATAATCAGTATCATTTTCTACTACTCTCGCAACTCCTATAGAAGAATAACAAAAACAATGAATAAATCGCTTCGATTTCTTACTGTTTTCTGAATTCTTAATTAAGCTGTTTTTTTCGAAACGCAACATGTACAAAACTTTATTTTAAAAGAATAATTTTCATAAAAAACGGAGATATTTTTACATTTATTCGTTATCTTGTACAACAGGTTGATGGTGGGGCAGAATCTGGCATTTTATCAATTCTTACTTCATCTTGGCGAGCAGCCAGCGTGCGAGCGCGCGGTGTGCGTCCACCCTCACGCTGTGCGCTAAGCGGTGCAGCAGGCTGAGCAGGCCGCACCGCGCCGCGCTCTCAGCGAACGCCACGAACTCGTAGTGACCGCTCTCCTCGTCCCGTAACGCGTAACCGATCAGGTGCAGCGCCTACAATTAAAACACCATACAAACTGAACTGACAAAACCTCATTTAAAATACAATTTTTGGTTTTTAAAAATAATTTATGCTTGTATTTTAAAATACAAAAAATTCGAGTCCCAAATATTTTAGCCCCTTTGATTAAATTTTTGTAGCCTATGCCACTACAATCAAGACGAATCTAACGACACCTCATATGTTAAAATCCATCAAGACTTTTATTTGGGCGTGCCAAATAATTAGACATACATACACTCGAAAAACATAACCCTCCTCTTGCGCAGTCGGGTAAAAGTTGCAAGATGGCTGGCAATGACTGGATTCAAGAAGAAAAGTGTGTGGAGCGCTAAGGTGTAACTAACTGGACCTTAGGAGAGGCAGTTAGTCCAGTTAGTTCCACTGGGAGAGACTTACGTCCACGTCCAGTAGTGGACAGATACGGACTGACAACAATTACAAAGACTAAAAACACGATTTAAAAAAAATGGATTTTGTGCGAGGTTACATTTCACTAAACGCCCACAAGACAGTCTGTGACAGACAGTTCTGAGCACAAACTCAGCGTGAGTTCGATCTTACAACTGTAAATATTGTATTAAAACCGATAGTTAGAAAACTGAACTCCAGTCATACTAGAATCTGTCTCTATTCTAGTTTCCCGACAAAATCAACAAAGTGACCTCGCTTACCTTGTGCACTTGAGTCTCTGAGAATGAGCGAGCTCTCAAGTCTAGCGCTCGCTCCAGCACGCAGCGAATGACGTGCAGTGCCGCATCGCTCTGTAGCAGACTGGCCAGCAGTCTGAATGAAGTTGTCAGCTTCGGTAGGGGAGGCGGTGGGCAGCACTCTGGTAGACCTGGCAACATAGATTAACATGGATAATCGCAACTGTGAGTGATCAAGAGTACTATGACATAATGTAATATAGAACACGATCCGAAGTAGAATGACGCACGATTGAGAGTAGAATGATGCACGATTGTAAGTAGAATGATGCACGGGTAGAATGATGCACGATTGATAAAGAATGAAGCACGACTACCACTTTTAACACTGCTCTCTTTCGCGGGTTTGATGGTAGGAACCTCTTTTGAGATAAGATTGCCCTTTGTACCAATTTGTTTCATCTATATATGTTATTTTAATGCATTTGTCTGTAATGTGCAATAAATTGTTAAAACAGACAAACATGATTGAGAGTAGGATGATACACAATTAAGAGTAGGATGATGCACAATTGAGAGTAGATCTAAGCACAAATCTAGGAGGAATCCTCACCAGCTGCCTTCCTCCGGTTCCTCTGCTCCTCCTCACTCCTCGACAGCTCCTCGCGCGTGTAATGGTAGAAGAACGTGTCGTACTCGTCGTAGAGATGCGGCTTAAGCTTGTAGACACCGCGGTTGTTCCCACCGGTGGGCTTGATGAAGTCCGCTACCTCATGGATAACGGCTTCTAGACCTGTCTCGTGGGACTGGTCTTCTGGGAGGGATCTGGAGGTTGAATAGGGATTTTTATAATTTAAATTAATCAAACGGACGCAGCCAAGTGAACAATGGTTGAATAAATGAGTATATAGTACTGTATCGAGTATAATATATTTTAAGTACATCATACAAACATAAGCACAAAATAAATATAGATTTTGGTGTGAAAAAGTCCAGCTACTAGGCACTAGGGCGCGTATTCATAAACGTGATTTAAAGCTACGCCACCGTTTAGGCACCCTGTCCCTTTTTATCTTAACCTTTTTTTAACGAAGTGTGAAAGGGACAGCAACAAGATTTAAGGAAAGTGATGTTTAATTAGGTTTATGAATAACAGCGTAGAGGTGCAAAACAAATATGAATAATCTCATACATCGCAGAGGTGGTTTACGCAGTCGCTACCGAGCGAACCTATACCGAAGCCCAAATCAAGTGTCTTATTTTGTAAACAAAAACTACCCTATCCTACTAACATTTTAAGCTGTTCTGTGATTATTGCATAATTATTTTCACATTATTAGATCGGATCACTTTATTTTCACAATGACGAACAGGTTCAATCAATCATTTCTGAAGGACACCACAACAGGTAATTAGACGATCATATTTGTTTACAAAATAAGACACTTGATTTGGGCTGTCGTATACATTGGCAACTCATGGTAAAGTTACAGAGCAAATTTGAACGTGGAAGAATTGAGATTGGAGTCAGAATCGCTACAGGTGGACATCCATCGTCTCTGTCTTCACATACGGGAAACAGGAGTAATCTATGCGGTCACCAGCTCACCGGTTGAGTTCCGAATGCGGCATAGCCTTCACGCAGAGCATCTGAATGATCTCCTTCTTGGTCCTGTCTTCGTTGGTGACCTCACCAACGCCGGGCACGTAGCGGGAGCCCACAACTGAAGCAACAAATACGAAGTGATAAGTTTACAGTGAAACTCAAAACACAGGATAATTCCTAGCTAGCACCAGCCTTCCACCTAACTGGGTACAGAATGAAGGATAGAGTTTAGATTACCAATAATAGTAATAGTCGTGTAATACAGTATAGTTAGGCCCCAATAGACCTTTGAGGACGCAGTGACCCTTGGGCGTGTACCAACACCATGATATCAAATAATAAAATACCTAGTTATTAAGTAATTGTGTTATCATTATTTTAAAAGATGTGCTGCTGAGAGTTTCTTGCCACTAGAAAAAATTGGCAAAAAGCTCAACCTCTGTTGTTCGAAATAAATTATTATTATTATTATTTCCCCACTGCTCGGACACACCTTCCCTTACATCGACGGAACACGGGCCATGATACACCACGCGGGCCCAGTGCGGATTGGCGGATTTCACATGCCTTAGATTTTTTTCCTACGGCATGCAGGTTTCATCACGATGTTTTCCTTCACCGTTTTGAGACTTGAGAGCATGCGGTACGTAAGTTTTTCTCTCGAAAAAACCGAGGAAAACTCATCGGTATTAATGGCTTAGTTTTAAGTTAAAGTACTGCTCTCCTCAGCGTGGGCACCTTTTCCTTGCAAAGTGGTGTAAATGTTAATTCAAAAATATGTTGACGTGCAAACATGTACACAAAGTGCTTCTTCTTCTTCTTGGGGGTTGCCTCTCCAACTAGTGAAGGTTGGCAATCAGCTCATCATATTTGTGCCTATCTCTCGCGAGACGGAACAGGTCTGCGGCGCTCGCTTAATTGCATTAAAGAAATTTGACTTTGACAGTTAGTATGCCTGGCGTCTGCTTGACCGCCCGAAGCAGTAGCAACTGCTCGGCCGCCCGAAGCAGTCGCAACTGCTCGAATGGTTCGTGTATCTATGTACATAGAATGTAGTTTGCTATGACAGCTCTGGCTGCTTCAAGCTGTCCGTTTATGGTCGATTTAATACAATGTAAAATGTACCAAATGTGGAAGGAAATAAATAACAGTTTAGAACTAACCCGTGATCAGCAGCCCTAGTAGCTCCTCGACCATGCTGATTGTGTGTCGCATGGTGTCGTCCTCCACGGGCCGGAGCTCGAAGTCCGCGTCGGCCCACTCCAGCAGGTTGAACTTGTTCAGCACGTGGATTATGAACTCGTTGCTTTCGATCAGGGAGGCGCCGATCTGGCGGATAAAAAAATAAGCCTCGATTGAAGGTATTTGACAATTTTTATTCGGAGGACTTACTGATTCTTCATCTATATATTTAAAAAAAAACATTGACAAGTCTTCACATATAGTACAATAAAGCTTAATAATAACCTGTAATGTCCCACTGCTGGGCAAATGACATTGCCACATTTCAATGGAGCTTTGCCCCTTCAAAACTACGTGACCATTGAAGCTGTACCTATCATTCTGTTGGGGACTTATTACAGGTTTCATATTGCATAATCACAATCAGTAGGAGTTGCGAGAGTAGTAGAAAATGATAACAAAGACAATGAATAATTCGCTTCGATTTCTTACTATTTTCTGAATTCTTAATTAAGCTGTTTTTTCGACTCGTTTGATGTACAAAACTTTATTTTAAACCAATAATTTTAATTAAAAAAACGGAGATATTTTAACATTTTTTCGTTATCTTGTTCATCATGCAGTTGATGGTGGGGCAGAATCTGGCATTGTCATTTGCAGTTGAAATGCAGTCCGTCTGTCTAGACTAGAGCCCTAGACGCGTATTCATAAACATGATTTAAAGTTACGCCACCGTTTAGGCCCCCTGTCCCTTTCTATCTTAACCTTTTTACCTAAGTGTGAAAGGGATAGCAACACGATTTAAGAGAAGTCAATTCAATTCAAATATACTTTATTTGCACACAAATGAAAATACATCAGTTACATATAAAACCAAAGTTAGCTAGTGTACAGACAGGCGGCCTTATCGCTTTAAGCGATTTCTTCCAGGCAACCTTCGGGTGATGGAGATATTGAAGTGATGTTTAACTATGTTTATGAATAACAGCATTAGTGTCGCTCCCACCTGCAGCATGACGACGTCCCTGTCGAGCATCTCGCTACGGCACTTGACGTTGTGGTAGAAGTACAGCTGGTTGAGCAGCGCGAACCCGTTGCGCCGCCACATGCCCGCGTGCACCTGAGCTATCATCGCCATCGTCTGCAGGACAGGCTCTGAGGGACAAACACGAAACATACAATAACAGAGAGTAGTCATCATTATTTATCATATAACATTATTTACATTATATTGTAGTATTTATGTATTATTTTTTATTTATTTTCGCCCGTAGTCTTTAGCGGGGTTCATCATCATCATCATCAGTCTATTTATATTGCCCCACTGCTCGGGCACAGACCTTCCCTTACATCGAGGGATTTAGCGGGATTATTCATCCAAAAAAACAAAACTGAGAGGCGTTCTGAAAATAGCGGGAACGTGACAGATACTTAATTATTTGATAATTTTGATTTTTCTAATTATTAGGTCCTTTCATATGAAATTGGCGCTTTGTCGTACTGGCCACCTTGATCTCAAATATCTCCTCTTTGGTTAGGAATTCCAATTTCAAATTTATACAGCTATTTACGCATGCATTTGTGTTTCGAAAACCGTAATTTATTTGTTTTTTCCTCCTTTGGTTTTTTTTCTTTGTGTCACTCAGTTTACAAAATGGATTTAAATATCGCGGTATTTACGAGTAGTAGTTCCACCGAGGCACCAGTGCTGCAGAAACGGCTCGAAGGATTAATGATGCATATACTTGGGACGATATACATTGCTGCTTTTAGTTATCTTTAGTTAAAACTTGCAAAAACATTGCAGCAATGTATAGTGGCCATGTGTCAAATTGAAAGCGATTTCTATAACGATGAAAATCGCGGTCACCCCCCGGTTTATTTGTATATATTTAGATACAAATAAACGTTTTAAATTTTTATTTGTACATATAGTTTTAGTTTATTTCATTTAGTTTAGGTTTTTAATGTTAGATTTTTCCAAATAAATATAATTATTGAATTTCAAAAAAAGCAACACGTTTTTGTATTTTTATGTTTTGTTTTTGTAGGTCCCAGTCGCGGCCCTGACGAAAAATACCTATGAGTTCCTCCGGCGTGGGTTTAGGCTTGTCCGGTCGGTCGAACTCGCGGCTGTGGTACGTGAGGTCGTGTCGGTACAGCTGCAGGTGCAGGCCCGCTATGAAGCGCGACAGCGGCCGGTGGATCGACACGGGCTCAGACGCCACGTCGTATTGGATCACTGAGGCGCTTTGGTTGCCGAGCTCTGAAAATAAAAGCATTTATTCACAAACAAGTCGCAATGGCAGAGGAGCTTCTGGCATCGGCACCGAAGTGTGATTGATGTGTTCGCTGACAGGTGGTGGAGTGTTTGGCGGCAGATTGTGGTGTTTTGTGAGGGTATGATTGTGTGATTGGCTGATTGTCCTAATTTCTGTTATAATAATTTGACCTGTGTCGTCCTAAATATTGTATTCTTACATAATTGTTTGACGTATATTTACCTAGTGAATAAGAATGTATCTGTAATACTAGTAAATCATATAAATAAATGACAAGAAGATAAGTAAATAAATGAGGGGTTTAATTGGTGAGCGCGGAGGAGGACTTTTAGGATTACTATTTATTTATTTTATTTTTCGTATAGTCACGGCGACGTGACAGGAGATCAGACCGTGAGTGGGAGGATATCCAGCCACTCAATCACGTCCTCGTCAGCCTTATGAATATTAACAAGACCACCCTCAATTGACCATTGCGGGCAATTATCGTTAGGATAGTTTTTAGTTACGATTACTGCCAGATACTTACTGTTTTGACTCTATATCAGAAGGATTTAAGATTAAGATTTACAGTGAGTGATACGGCCGGTTGTATGGTAGGTGGGGAAAACTGCAGGGAGCGATTCGGTAGCGGCGCGTGTCGATACAATATGCTGCGTCGCGCGCTCCGATGACGATCACTCCAGGGACAGATACCTATTGTTTCACGTGGAGACGTCTGTGACTCCCACGCTGTCTGGTATCTATTGAGCGACTCCCACGCTAGCCGGTATTACTTATTGAGCGACTCCCACGCTGGCCGGTATTACCTTTGACAACTCTCGGCTGGTTGGTGTACGTGTCGCTATGGCGTCTGAGCGCCATGCGGTACGCGGAGGCGATCAGCGCGCGCTCCGATGAAGACCACTCCAAGGACAGCGTGATACTGTGCGCCAGTTTAACGTGGAGATTGAACGCTGACTCCCATTCTGGCTCGTATTCCATATGCTGACCGATCTGGTGACATTATGGAGGTATTTAAAGATATATTCATTGCCACCATGCCTCATTAATAGAGATCAGAATAGGTAGACTGTAAATGCCTAGACTTCGAGGAACAGAGATCAAAAGTACGTAAGTGGTGTCCCGAAATTGTCTTGGTAAAATTTTTTGTCGAAGGAAGTCTCCAGTTTTTGTCCCTGTTCCTCGAACTTTAGGCATTTATAGACATTTTCCGATCTCTGCTCATTACATACATATAACGGGAATATTAACGGGAAATGTAATCAAGTCAACTACAGTACAGCGTAGCTTAACCCGGCAGAGGCACAGAGTAAGCTTATTCTGTCTCCCTCTAGATCGAAGACAAGAAGTCCCGCTCAAGACATTTATTTCACACTGGATTGTCTATGGACGGTACGCTCTAATACAAATAAATAAGAGTCATTAGGGTTGAGATATCAAAAAATGAAATAGTATGATTTTTAAAATTCTTTATAACCACAGTGTGAATTCGAAAACATCTATTAGTAAAATATTTTTTTACAATAGGTCAAGTAGTTCTTGATAAAATCTCAACCTTTATCACTCCGCCTGTATACTTTTCTCTTGTTTTCAACTGTTCATAGATACATAAAATCAAGACTTTATCTCGTAGATATAGGCATATTATGATGGAATATTATTATTTTTAAAAGATGTGCAGAAAGCTTTTTAGTTCATGCATTATGGAAAATTTATTGGCAAAGCGAATATAATTATGATGAAAATGGTGTGATATGATATGGGTGTGTTTACAGAGACTTCCCGCGCCCATCCACTAACCCCCAGAAAATGCATGTCAGTCCCTTGATCAAGACGAGTCTAAAGACACCATGGACTCCTGATAATGTTACAGGATACTACAAAAACCCACATACACTATAAAAATATACCCTCCAAAGTGTTAAATCGTCAGATGGGCCCTCATACATCGGCCGCGCAGTCGTAGTTCGTGAATTCCATACATTGGACGGCTAAGGACTGATGAATTCACGCGCTACGAATGCGTTCAATGAAGTTTATTTGCTAGAAACACGGTACATAAAATGATGATGTGGTATTACACACGTTTTCTCGCATGAAAAAAAAAAATTGGTGTATGGCATGGGCCCATCTGATGATTTCTTACATTGTGCCTAAAATACAGGAATCCCCACAAATTTGTCAAAAAATAACCACCGGGCTGCGAATTAGGAGGTTCCAGGTTCAAATCCCATTAAGCGAATTCTATTCTCTGCCCATTTCATCATTTAAGATCCACTCAAACTGACGTGAATCGCGGAACGCGAATCGTTCGATTACATCAGCTAACGTGTTGATTTTGACGCAACCAGTCGCGTTTTCACGCCGCTATTTTCACGCGGACGCCATTGCCGACGTTTGACGTTAATATTGTGTCCTTTTATGCGTTTTCCGAGATTCTAAACCCACCGTAAATGTGGATTCACAATCCCTTATGAAACGCGACAATAGGAATGTTGAATTTTTTTGCCCTGATATTTATTATAAGCAGTTAAAACTTAGTTTTTTAAACCTATAAATTGTCCCAATGCTGGGCAAAGGTCTCCTCTTCTGCGATTCACGTCAGTTTGAGTTGATCTTGAAGTGTGATAAATTTTATATTGTACACACGACGACAGAGAAAAGTATGCAGGGGGTGAGGCATAAGGTTGAGATTATCTTAAAACTACTGTTCCGAATTTAATGATTCTTTTACAATTACATAGTTACCTTACATATTAACTTTTATTTATCTAACTGTGAAAGAATTCTTGCAATAGGTCAAGTAGTTATTGACATAATTTCAACCTTAAAAACTGTCCTGTACACCTTTATCTGTGTTAGACCGTACCTGTCTATTATTGCGTAATATATGGTATGGGCGGCGCTGTGGGGGCACTGGCCTCGCGATACGGGGGATCGAAGTTCGACCCCCGTTCCGGTCAGCCGAGGGCCAAAAACTTTTCCTCGGGTTCTTCGAAGGAAAATTTATGTACGGTCAATAATTTTACTTTAGGAGCCGCTTTGGACAATGCACAACTTTGTCATGGTAATATAAATATTGTCGAAGTGATGCAGTTTGATTACCGTCTACGTGTAGCCTCATTACTAGGCAACAATTGACGCGAGACACTAGACAAGATCGGCAACGTTGCAGAACATATCGCGACGTTGCCAGCTGGCGCGCAAAATGACTAATGGTACCAATACCAATGGTACCAATACCAATGGCGCCAATACCAATGGCACCAATACCAATGGTACCAATACAAATGGTACCAATACAAATGGTACCAATACAAATGGCACCAATACCAATGTCACCAATACAAATTGCACCAATACCAATGGTACCAATATAAATGGCACCAATACAAATGGCACCAATACAAATGGCACCAATACAAATGGCACCAATACAAATGGCACCAATACAAATGGCACCAATACAAATGACACCAATACAAATGACACCAATACAAATGGTACCAATACAAATGGTACCAATACAAATAGTACCAATACAAATGGTACCTCAAGTTCCTCGTTGCCGTTCAACGTGATGATCAACATATCGCGCGTCAAATGTCGCCTAGTTTATACGAGGCTTAATTGTGACAAACTTGTTCATTGTTTCAAAGTGGGTCTTAAATTAAAATTGTTGACTGTACATTTACTGAATGCTCTCAAAAAAGCGAAGGAAAAATCGCGAGGAAACAAGCATGCATGAGAGACAATAATAAATTAAGGCATGTGTAATACACCAATCCGTACTGGGCCCGCGTGGTCGATCATGGCACGAGATCTTTCGGTGTAATAAGGCTTGTGCTTGAACAGTAGAGACACAAAATTATGATGATAATGATTGCACATAGGCGCCATTAGCCATAAAACTTGACTTAAATGTTATACCACTGCGGCCTCTTTCTAACTTAGGCTTGATTCACACATACCACAACCACATAAAATGCGACAACTACAATATTTTGTATAAAAATGTATAGTTTAATTCATAAGGACCGCATTTTGCGGTGAACATCAACCGTATTTTTGGTGACTATTAGACGCTTCGATGAACAGACACATAAAGTTTTTTTAACGAAGCGTGAAAGTGATAAATGATAAAACACGATTTATGGGAGTTAAGTTAAGCTTGGTTTATGGCTAACAGCTAAGATAAGCAAGCTGCACCATTGCCATGAGTTGCCAAAGTAAGTTCGCTCGCTAGCTACTGCGTAAACTACAACTGCGACTTACGGGACTGGTCGAATTTGCTATGCAACTCTAGCTTGGCGCAGCCAGCGCTAGAGGTGCATAGCTAGTGGCTAGCGCAACTATAGCTAGTGGCTAGCGCAACTAAAGCCCCACCAATCCCATACGTCTCAGCGAAGGTATTTACGTAATCGCGAGCGATCAAACGTAAACCGAAGCCCAAATCAAGTGCCTTATTTTCTAAATAAAAACTACCCATTTTAGCTGTTCTGTGATTATTGCATAGTGGTGGGTTTTGGGCCAATCCTATTCGATCCCAAGTCCATAAACTTTATTAAAAACTTCACCGACGAGAGTTGCGCATTCCTACCGTGCCGTGGCGCCGTTCGCTATCGACAATTCAATGTGCCGGCCGGCCGCGAGAAGCTAAATTGTGAAAAATATTAAGAAATAGTGTGGTGAAGTGTCCTGCACCTATGTAAGTCCATTCCTTGCCCATTTTTATGATAATTTTATGAACCAGTGCAATATTTAACGTTTTACTCGACCACATAGTTATTTTCACATTATTAGATCGGATTGCTTTATTTCCACAATGATGGTCAGGTTTGATCAATCAGTACCTTCAGTGTTACATCACAACAGGTAATTAGACGATCATATTTGTTGACAAAATAAGACACTTGATTTTGGCTGCGGTATACGGTCTAACACGGAGAAAAGTGTACAGGAGAGTTTTTAAGGTATATTTTATCTTAAAAACTACTTGACATATGTATATTGCAAGAATTCTTTCACTGTTATTTGAAAGTTAAAACCATTTTATCGGGCTGGAGCCAAGAGAAATGCATTTTAGTAGGTAATAAGTATCACAATAAAAATATGGGTTAAGAGATATAGCAAGCGTAAAAACAAGTGTTTAGCGGTGAAGTGAAAATGTCAATTTAATAAAAATACAAAAATATTTTATTTACAAGAAATATTTACAAAAAGTACTAAAAGAAGGTGAACTGGCCAGGACGACCATGTCACTGTAAAATAATGGTCGAGTAGTTTTTGAGAAAATCTCAACCTTATTGAGGCCCCCTGTATACTTTTCTGTCTTAGCGTGTACAATCAACAGCACATCAAGTGTAACACTCTGGACTTTGAAATCGTACTGCAAGTGTTACAATTGATCTGCTTTCGTGTGACACGTTCAATTTGTGTAAATGTGAACGAAGATTTAAACGTAGTTGAATATTGATGAAATATGTGTAAAATATTATTGAATATTTTTTTTCTTTTTTTCTGGTGTGGTTTAGTGACCAAACCTATTTGTCAAAGTTATTCAGGCCGCCCGTAGGCCTCTGACGTGGCCTAACGACTGCTGTCAAGCGACAAAAACCGGGACCAACTGCTTAACGTGCTTTCCGAGGCACGAAGGGGCTCAGAATGAAAGTGTCACTAGCGGTCACCCATCTAGGTCCTGACTTCGCCCAACGTTGCTTAACTTGTATGACCGTGTACTCGCAACTGACCTACGAGACCCTTGAATTTTTAATAATTGAATAAATTGAATATTATCGACTAATGAACTTGTCAAATTATAAAACGAAACAATGGAATCTCGATCGACCCTCTGCAAAGAACCGATGATAACTTTACCTGTCGTACAACGGAGTCCATTCCCTGCATCATGACCAGCAGGTTCAGAAGCAGCGAGAGTCCATGCAGGAACCCCTTGCGAAGGTCATCATCGTATACGATGGGCACTGACCCCAATAGATACTTCACGTCGTAAAGTATTACTTGTGCTCGCTTGAACGACATGGACACGTGGTTCCGGTCGAATTCGAGACGGCCCTGGAACAAGTATCTTTTTATTGATAAGGAAACGACAAAATGAAAGGTGTGTAACGCGAGTTCCGCATGAAGGAATGAGTTTGGATTGTTAATCTATACATACAATAAGACTGTAAAAAGTTGTGTCTGTACATTGGATATTTTTTGGAAAGAATAATTGTAATGTGTTTTAGGATCGATACTGATGCCAAAACACTAATTTTTAGAATTTTTGTCTGTGACTTTGTGCAAGTATCACGCCATAACTACTGAAGGGATTTTGATGGGAGTTTCACTAGGAGATAGCTGAAATATCCGGACAGATCATAGGCTATAAGCCATGGCGGTATGTGATGTGGAAACAAGGATCCAGAGAGGAAGATCTGCCTCCTGATCTCCTCCATTCTCTCCATCCTCCTCCTCTACGCTCTATTGGTGATTGTGTGATTGTATATGTGATGGATAACTGTGTCTGTTGTTTACGGTGAAGTAAGTTAGTGTGTGTCAGTGCAAATATTGTCAATACTGACCTTATTAGTACACCGTCGATTGCACTCGCTGACGAATGTATTGACGACAATGAACAGCGCGTCCTGCTTGGCGACGAGATGGTGCGCAAGAGTCGGCGTCGTGTACAGCTGCACTGACAGCGAGGAGATAGAGAACGAGTGGTCGTGGTCGTCGCGGATGAAGTCCTTCAGGATTGAACCTGGAACAATGAGACAGGTTGTTATGAGGGCCCCCGACACTCCATACAACGGAGCGAATATACAAACTACCTAGCAACGCGCACGATTGCGTCTGGCGTACGCCGCGCGTGTGAGCGTGAAATAAATGTCGCTTGTGATTGATCTCTTATAAACAACTAGATACACAAAGGTCTTACTAAAACAATTTAAAAAACGTCCAAATGGACCCTCCATTGATAACGTCAAAATAATGTCCAATAAAGCAAATGAGGGTCCATTCTTCCGTTTGGACCTTCTTTGCGCTCGGACATTTTTAGAAGGCAGACTGTATCTAATTGTTTATAGGAGATCAATGCTTGGGCCCTAATAATGCGCCCTTTCGTAATAATTTAGATTGACCTTTCGCAAAATGTAGAATTATCATAAAGTCTCTTTCGCAAAATGTCTAATTCTCATCAAGTCCGTTTCGCAAAATACCCAATTCTCTTAAAGTCCCTTTCGTAAAATGTCCAATTCTAATAAAGTTCCTTTTGAAAAATGTGTAATTCTCAGAAAGTCTCTGTCGCAAAATGTCCAATTCTCATAAAGTCTCTTTCGCAAGATGTACCTTTTCTCCAGCACATAACACATAAGAATAGATGATGATGATGACTCACCATAGTTCTTCGTGAAGAGAATGGCCATAGCTTTCTTGGTGCTATAGTCCATTAACGTGGTCGCAATGAGCAGTCGATGCCACGCGGTCCTGGCCGCCTTCCACATGCGGAAGTCGTTCTGCATGACGCCTCCCGCGACGCCGCCGCTGGGCCCGCCACTGGCGCCCCAAGAGTCGTCGCCTAATGCCACTTGGCTAACGGCTAGCCGGAGACTTGGCTCTTGGCTGACGAAGTTTTGAAGCCTACAGGTAAACAAATGAAGGTTTTATTTATGACATCATTCATAACACCTGTATAATAACTTAAGTGCAGAAATTTGGAGCGTTGAAAGAGTAGCGTTGGGAGCGTTACGGTCCGGGATTTTTTTTATGAATGAGAAATATAATGAAATGAGTTTATTTGCTCGAAACACGGTATAAAAGATGGCAGTTGTAAACATTGTACGTACATGTTTCGCCAAATGTTTGGCATGCAACACTTTCACAGTGGGAGTCTACTTTCCCCCAATATTACATTGATACAACTTTCATAAGATTATACACAAAATATTAGTTTGTATAAAGTCATTCAACCACACGAGAAGGGAGAGAGATGATAGTAAGACCTATTACAACACGCTTTAGGCAGTTGTCCGACCGCCGGCGATGAGCGAGTAAGCGTATTATAGTTTATATTATAAAACGAGTGGGCGGGCAGCGAGTGGCGAGTATAGTTCAGCTCGGCTATCAGCGAGTGTCGCTGAGCGACGGCCTCGCTTCGCTCGCCAGTGTAGCTCAGCGAGTGGGCGAGTGTCGCCTAGAGATGGGATGGGATCGGCGACAAAATAGCCGAGCGAGTACTCGCCGGCGGTGTGAACAGTCAGCGATGAACTATTAATATATTGCATCTCCTTTGTTTACACGGAATGTACTATCTTTTGTACGTTTCTTGGGCGAGAAAATAGCCGGTATTAACTCGCTTACTCGCCGGCGGTGGGACAACTACCTTATGCGAACTTTCTACTGGAATCTACCCCTAATGTCTATCCCCAGAGCTACGATATGAGGTGGTCAAATAAAGGTAAAAAAAAATCGACCCCTCGTTAATAGGCCCTAATTTTTTGCAAACCACCTATAGTATCACCCCTTTCAAGGAATGTATGGAATTTCCAATCATCAAAATGAGTATTCTCATTGCTCTTCAAATCCGGCAGCGAACCAGCAACCCATTTGGGCGATGTGTCTAACTAAGCGGTCGAACAACGTGGCCTGGAGCTTATAATAAAAAAACTAATTTGTATTATTATGAAGTACGACTCACCATTGCAGCAGCTTCATGGCGAACGTTTGGTGCGCGACGAGGTGCGCGTGCATGACGAGCACCTTGAGGCTGGGCCCGTGGCGCGACGTGAACCTTGCGAACAGCGCCGTGCGGCTGAGTCACACACCCCACGTACAACGACGGCCCGCGGGAGACATGAGGCGGGCTCATGGTTCCAACGGGCCATAACATAGCTTATCCTATCCTGATAGATCAGGATGGCACCCTAGTGTCATTGTCCGCCACAATGGCAATAGGGTGCCATCACAGCATATTATCCTATTCTGCTATACTTCGAGCCATTTGAATCTGCTCAGAGGGAGTGCCATTATGGTGACAATTCGACCCATTGTGATCTTTTGTTACACACCCCATGTACAGTGGAACACAGAGAAAGGTGTACAGGAGAGTTTTAAAGGTTGAGATTTTCTTAAAAACTACTTGAGTGTTTGTAAAAATTCTTTCACTGTTAGATAGATAAAAGTTAGAACCATGTAACTGTAAAAGAAATATTAAAATCGGTCAAGTGGTTCTTGAGACAATATCAACCATATTGGGATCCCCTGTATACTTATCTCTGTCTTCGACTGTACAACGACGGCCTGCGGGAGCCATGAGACGGGCTCAAGGCTCCAACGGGCCATAACATAGCTTCCTATCCTGATAGGTCAGGCAGGATTGTCCGCCACAATGGCAATCCTATCCTGCTATACTTCGAGCCATTTGGATCTGCTCTGATGGAGTGCTATTATGGTGACACTTAGACCCATTGAGATCATTTGTTACACACCCCACGTACAGTCGACAGCAGATCAATGGTTGTTACCATTACTTTCAGTACGATTTCAAGTCTTACGACACATAATATGAACGGTCCAAAGTCCAAAGTGTTACACTTGATGTACTGTCGACTGTACAACGACGGCCCGCGGGAGCCATGAGGCGGGCTCATGGCTCCAACGGGCCATAACATAGCTAATCCTATCCTGATAGGTCAGGATGGCACCCTAGTGTCATTGTCCGCCACAATGGCAATAGGGTGCCGTCACAGCATATTATCTCTTACTTCTCAATGTCGGTGCGCAAGTTGTCGCACACCTGGAACGAGTTGCACTTGACGAGCGCGCGCCCCTCGCGGTCGATGAGGCTCACCAGCTCCACAGAGTCGCGATGGTTGCACTTCATCACGCGCGTCAGGGTCGTTATCACCTGACACAACAGATTTAATATGGTGAACGGCATCTTTGATTGGCAACAAACAGAAATTATTTAAAAAAAAACCTGACAATTTTCAATTCAACTTGCAAGACATACGCAAAATAAAAGGTCAAAATATTTGCTTCTCTAAATGACAATGCCAGATTCTGCCCCACCATTAACCGTATGATGAACAAGATAACGAATAAATGTAAAAAAATATCCGTTTTTTATTATAATTATTGGTTTAAAATAAAGTTTTGTACATCAAACGAGTCGAAAAAACAGCTTAATTAAGAATTCAGAAAATAGTAAGTTATCGAAGCGAATTATTCATTGTCTTTGTTATCATTTTCTACTACTCTCGCAACTCCTACTGATTATAATAATGCAATATGAAACCTGTAATAAGTCCCCAACAAAATTATAGGTACAGCTTCAATGGTCACGTAGTTTTGAAGGTGGGGCAAAGCTCCACTGAAATGTGGCAATGTCATTTGCCACGGCAAGATGTCAATGGAGTTAGTTGGTAGAGTGTTCGAATAACTCTCTTTTGTAATATGAAGATTTTGTTGGCAGTTGTTGCAGTACCCCAGAATTTTATTCCACAAGTCATTATATACCTATACACCGCGACTTTTTAGTGGCTTCGGAGCCGAAGCGTACATACTCTACCCGATGTATACTATCGATACATACTATTAAAAATAAATAAAAAAAATATTAAAAATACGTAAATTAAAATAATTAGGCATTATTAAATAGTCCGATTTTGTAGTGTATACTCTCACTTCATTCAAGTGAAGCGGCGGCGGCTTCAATGTCCTGTCGGCATTAGTAAAGGATACAATAAACCAATGACATGCGCCCGCGCCATCCGAAATCCCGCCCACATCGCACCCCTTTACTATTTTGCCGCTCCGCAATCAGTCGACCGGAAGCAAGCGAGCGAGTGTCCGCGTCGCATAATTAATTACGGAACGGGTCCCGGAAGCCCTGAAGTTCTTTCGTTATCGGTGCAATGAGTAACCCTCATTATCAGTACTCAAATGTGGAGTGGTTAGGTATGGTACGTTTTTATGCCATTGCCAACAATAACTTGGAAGAAGCAAGGCGCTTGTACGCCCAGCCAGAGCACCTTTTTGGAACCCCAAATACCTGCTACAGCGACGATACTATCAGCAACACAGCGTTTGTATTCTCGATCATGGCCAATTTAGAATACCTACACACGCCCAAGGACGGGGTCATCCACATTTATCAGCTGCGCTCGAAGATCGTATTTTATCAATGAAGAAATTAGATACTAGTGTGTGTGCGGGCTGTGTTGCGTGCGTGCGTCGGAGTGGAGGGGTGCGGTGTTGCAATGTCAAGGTCACGCGGCTCGTAAGTAGTTTACAATTCAAATGTTGCAGCGAGTACTAGTAATTTGGACATTTCTCCAACATACTATTTTGTCTTCATTTTAGTTTTTTTTACCTCGTTTTTTTTAAATTAATAGTATTTATCGATAGTATACATCGGGTAGAATAGGTACGTTTCGGCTCCGAAGCCACTAAAAATTCACGGTGTATATAGGAAATATGCATGATATACCAGTTTAGCAATATTAGTACCACATAGCTGTCTGATTTTGAGGATCGCATATACTGCCAAAAAATTAACCCTCTTCGATTATTTTTTAGGGTTCCGTGCCTCCAAAAGAAAAAAAGGAACCCTTATTTATAGGATCACTTTGTTGTCCGTCTGTCACGACCTATATCTCAGAAACGCGTGGGACGTATCAACTTGAAAATAATATCAAATACTCAAGCTTGCAATCTCATGCAGTCGTGAAAAAATCAACCTTCTACGTTAACGAAATCAAAAGAATTTTGGCGCATATTTGTATGAAAACGCAAAATCTCAAAACCTAAATAAATAAATAAAATAAAAAGAATTTTATTAAAGACAGCATACACATATAACAAAGAACATAACAATACATATAATTATTTTGTCACTATTGACTAATATGAATTTGTATTATACAAGTTCTGTCCTACTACACTGGCCTAGTGGCCGTCTCGTAGCGGACAGCGTGCACACAGTAACAAGTGGAGCAGTGATACATGTAGTCAGTGCACAGCAAATACCTATAGGGTACTTCCCGTTGACCTAGAAAATATGTGTGCCTTGTTTATGAATTTAGTTTTACGCTTACCTGTTCAAACGTATGTGTCTCGTCGTTATAAAGCACTGTGCAGTAGCAATCTGGCTGATCCAAGATTTGCAGCAGATCTCTTTCCGTGTCTTTCAGTCTGAAATATAACAAAGAACATAATGTATATATGCTATCTGTATTTATATACAATCTGCGTTGTAGAGAATCTTTAAGGGAATTGTTTAAAAATATTAATATACGGACTGCAACTACCCAGTTCATTTATGAAAATATAATGTACGTACGTACGTGACACACATAGTTATTACAATACAAGAAATAGGGATAAACTTGCATTTCCAGGATTCAGAGTCTGAATCCTGGAAATGCAAGTTTATCCCTATTATTTTAGTCTTGTTTAAATAAGTACTATGAAATCAAAACCGTTGCATTCAATCCTAGCACAGCCATCACTCTCCTCCGAATATAAAAGAAAAATGTACCGTATGCGCATTGAAATTGGTTCCAATTTTCAAATTAAGGAAGAGCGTTCGCTCGCTCTGTCTGTCTCTTTCTGCGGACGCGCCGCGCGCATTACGCGTGATGCGATGCGAAATAGCGAATGCCTAAGCTACCGAGTAGAAGTAATGTGTGATGGTTAAATCTGTCGCGTAATGCGTGATGTTGCATTACCTCTTCAAGTGATATCACCTTAGTGATATTATACGCATTACTTACCCATGTCTAATTCAGACTACGTAAGGTTAGTACATCCTTCATGGGGCACTGTATTCGCTTTTATAACAAGTTGCCAGAAATTGTCACGACGTTGACAGAGGAAATTTAAAAAAATCAAAGCATGTGTAATCCGACAATATGACTTCTCATACATTTCGTACCGGTCAGCTGATCGAATTGTATGAGACATTAATTTATTTTTATTTTGTATTCGAAAAGTCGTAGAACAAAAGTTGTTCAGTTACCAATACTGAACACCCTCCCTTCTGCTTCATATACCCTTTCCGTTACACCCTGTATATAGACTGATGATGATGATCGGTGGAACACAGAGAAAAGGTGTACAGGAGAGTTTTTAAGGTTGAGATTTTCTCAAAAACTACTTGTCCTATTGCAAAAATTCTTTCACTATTTGATAGATAAAAGTTAAAACTATGTAACTGTAAAAAAACATTATTAAATTCGCTCCAGTAGCTTTTGAGAAAATCTCAATCTTATTGAGGTCTTCGACTGTACCTGAGATCATTAGGCAGTGCCGGCGAGTGGTCTACGTGTGTGAGCAGCCGGAAGCAGTACGACAGACACACGGACGCGACCACCTTCATACGCTCCACCACCTCGGGGCTGGTGGTCGATTGGGCTTGCTCTTCCGTGCTGGGAGCCTGCAATACGATCAAACACTTATCTATACATATAATATGACTTGTGTCTGTACATTGGATATTTTTTGAAAATAATAACTGTAAGTAATGTGTTTTAGGCTCGATACTGATGCCAAAACACTAATTTTTAGAATTTTTGTCTGATTGTCTGTGACTTTGTGCAAGTATCACGCCATAACTACTGAAGCGATTTTGATGGGAGTTTCACTAGGAGATAGCTGAAATATCCGGACAGCTCATAGGCTATAAGCCATGGCGGTATGTGATCTGAGCATAGAACTTTTTCTACGCAAACGCAGTTGCGGGGTACAGCTAGTTGTTATTATTATATATATATCTCCCAAGGTTTCACGAGTTTCAAAAAAAACGGTCCTTTGAAAGCCTTGCACTTGGACATGAGTCCAACGCGTAGATGCCCCTTAGAGATCTTTAATTTAAAACACAGACCACTTACTCCATAGACCTGTAACAGGAGGGCGCTTATGTCTGCCCGCACATGAGCGCAAAATTGCTTCGCGACACGTGTAACCTAGAGATATTATCGACATGGACGCATCTCTTTAATACGGCAACCCTACCCCCTGCTTTGTTTCTATGCGCTCATCGTTAACAGAATATTTCGCATGCAAATTTGTACCGATTTCATGTCTATTGGGTAAGTGGTCTGTGGATGATACACTGCTAGCTGTAGTGCCACTGACCGCATGCAGCTCGCAGAAGGGGTCCCGCTTCCATGCCTCCGTGTCGCCGCAGTCGCAGCACCCGCCGCCGCCCGACTGACCCATCTTGTACTTGTGGTGGCGATGCGCAGACACTTTGAAGCACTCCACGCACAATACGCACGTGTTGTCCATGCCTGGAAGATTAATAATTATTGGCTACGTTATAAGGCTGTAAGCAATAAAACTGGTTTAAAATAATAAAGCACGGTTTAAGAGAAGTGTGCTTCAATTAAGACGTGCTTTGACTTAGGGGCAAACTTATCTTTGCGTTTCCGAAAATGATAACGTCATAGCATATATAACATTCGAGGCGTCGTCAACTGCGAATATAAGTTTGTAATTACAAAAATAATAATTATTTCGTGATGGAACTCCAAATTTACAGCACAAGTAAAGGAACAAATTCGAAATTTGTTCCTTTACTTGTGCTATAAGACCTAGGCTTCTTTCTTGCCAAATTTCATGATTCTAGGTCAACGGGAAGTACCCTATAGGTTTTGGTTTTCTTGCTACGGGAAGTACCCTATAGCTTTTGGTTTTCTTGCATTTTCGTACAAATATGCGAGAAAATGCGACATAAACGGCCATATCTTTTGATTGCGTTGATGTTTGATTTTTTCACGGCTGCAAGAGGTAGCAGACCTGAGTATTTGATATTAATTTTATTTTGATCTGTCCACGCGTTTCTGAGATAGATAGACAGACAGACATACAATGTGTATATTTGTGCACGTCAACATTTTTTAGAATACACATTTATTTACCCCACTTTGCAAGTAATGCCAACACTGAATAGTCTGAAAAAAACACCTCGATTTTTGTTAAATTAGGTTATAAAGTTATAGAGGAATTGCGTCTCCTCTACAAACCCCTACGGGCGACGTGCGTGAGTTCAGGTACTGTATATAGAAAGCTTACCGCATTCCCGACAACTGTACGCCGGTTCTCCCTGCTTGAACACCCGCCCACACAGCGTGGAGCGTCGCGGCGGCGCGGCCGGCTGCGTGCCGTCGGTGGAGCCCCATACGAACTGCTCCAACGGCTGCAGGAGAAGCTTTGTGGCGAGCTCTTCGTCGAAAGACCAGTCTGCAATATGTGTGAATTTGTATTAATTGGGGATGGAGACGTAGTTATACAATTCCTAGTGATATAAGACACATGAACAAAGTGATGACCCTTAATATACTGGTGATGCCGTGACTGGCATAGAATATACATTTTGAATATATGAATTTTAGATCCTAGGCAAAACTAGGTATGCAAAATTAGGCTAGGGCCTGAAATTCAAACCTTAGAATAAACTTTTGATTTTATTAAACCCCTGTTAATTTAGGACTGGCTTGGGTCGGGCTGTCGGTACAGCGTACCGTCGATATGATGTACTGTCGATGTAGCGTACCATCGATAAAGTGTACTGTCGATGCAGTGATCCGTCGTTATATAGTTTTAACTTTTATCTATCTAACAGTGTAAGAATTTTTCAAGTAGTTTTTGAGAAAATCTACACCTTAAAAACTCTCCTGTACACCTTTCTCTGTGTTCCACCGTACCTATCTATATACTTTATAAGACAAATAAAGCATTTCAATTTGAATATTAAATACTTTTTTTACATTGTTTGTTCCGTAAATAGAGACAAATGGAACGCAAAATTATGAGGTCAATGCCATTGATTTTTGTCAAGGTTCATTACTCCTTGACGCGATGACTTGTTGAACTCATTAAACTTGTGTATATCATCAACCTCATCGAGACACAGGTGTCGCTAGGCGATGACGATCGCTCGATAGTCTTATATTAACACCACACCATTATAAAAATACAGGGTGTAGTGGTAAGGGTATATGAGACGTTGGTACAGGGGCGGAGGGCCAGGTGACCTGAAAAACAGGTGTTATAAGAGATTTATGAATTACCTTTAAAATCATAATAGTAAGTGGGTCTACTAAAATAGTCACGTCTCATAGGGTCCACTAGTGGGTCTAGGGAGACATACTAGTATTCAGAGACCCAGAATGCATAAATAATTATGATTATAGAAAGCTGAATAGAGGGCGGTCAGAACAGTAGCATCTTAGGCTCTAGAAGTCTAGACAGATGGACTGTATTTCAACTGCACTCCCGACTGCTGCAAATTCCGTTTGAATGCAGTTAGTACGACTGTAACAAACTGCAAATCAACCATGCAGCACGATTGCAGTCATTGTGCAGTTGGTATGCAGTTCCATGATTGCACGCTGACTACAAGCTAGCAGTCGATAGAACTGCAAGCCAGTTTTGCAAGCGTTGAAATGAAGTCCGTCTGTCTATACTAGAGCCTAACCAAGAGCGTCGCCGGGGAGGGGGGTGCAGGAGATGACGATGCTTCTTTGTGCAACAAGTGTTTAGCTATCTATTCGTGAATAGTGGTTTAATTCACCAATCAACTCACCCAAACAAGTCCTGTTCGGCTGCGGCGAGTATATCCTCGGCACGGTGACCCGCCAGTGATCCTGGAAGTGTGCCGGCGACAGCACACCCTCCGCCATCTTCACCTTCCACAGTTCCACTACAGCATCAGCTCGCGCCGGCAACGTGAACCTGCCGGTGATTGGGCTGTCACAATCACTGTCACTCATTGTCAACTGTCACGGCTTTTGGTAGCACTAGTATTGCATTGTATTTATGTTAAAGGCATCGATAGCAAATACTGTCTTTAATGATAGGTAACCTAGTATTTTTGTAGGTTAAATGGATAACATGGGTATGTGCGACTTTCGTCGAAATTAAACATCAGCACGTTTATACATAAACCTGGAAATCTTACTTCCCTTAAAGAGTGTTCTGTCACTTTCACACTTCGTTAACAACGTTAAGGTAGAAAGGGACAGAATGCCTATAATTATGAGGCCCTCTGTATTTTTCTCTATTTTCGATTGTAATACGAATTCAACTTTTATGACGCAGATAATAAGAACGGTCCAAAATGTTTCACTTGATCCGCTGGTAGTTGTACCTAAAGTATAACCAAAGAAGTATGGCAGTGTAATATTTACATTAAATACGAGTAGATACACGAAAGATATTCATATAGATATAGAAGCGACGAATTTAGGATACAAATCTGTTAGCGAACAAGGCACTATAAGTACGAACTAAGGAATGTTCATTCACCAATACATAACACTGTCTCTTTCTAGACCGCTTCTATTATCATTAGATCGATAAGGATAGCCAATTCTAATCAATTTTCACTGGACATTCTTTATCGCATATTTGTCCGTCCTTTGAACTTTATAGCGCGTATCCATAAACGTGATTTAAAGTTATTCCACCGTTTAATTTAAGCGTACTATCCCTACAAAAGTGAAAGGTACAACATCACGGTTTAATAGAAGGTTTAACTAGGTTTATGAATAACAGTAATTAAGTGTATGTTCGCGAAACGAATGGTTTGTTTAGTATTATTAAGATTGCCATACGTCGTCTCAACGTGGCAGTAGAGAGCCCACTGAAACATTTGGCATGCCGCCACTGTAGATCGAAGCAAATGTCTATTTATATAAAAAAACGTATACATGAAAGATCAAGTGCATTTGTAGGTGCCGTGTTAAGGTTCAAAATCATGCGATAGAAATGGGCTTTGTAGGGTCTGCATAAAGACGACGAATGATTAATTGAAACTGAAAGAAGTAATTTATTACAAAAATACTGCATTTTGGCTCATCAGGGGTGTCAATGATACAAGGGGCTACACTTAAGGGCCTCCTATGAGCCAACTAGCGCCGCCAAACTTAAAAAAATAATATCTTCCAATTTAATAAATTTTATTAAAAAAGCTATTTACAAAATGTTTATTAGGATGAATACTATTTCTCAATATACAATACATGGCAATTGCGACAAGCTAAGTTGTAGTTCACAAATGTGCTAAAAACGGCCGTTTTTCGCAATTATGCGAACTACAACTTACCGACATTGAATCACGTCATAAATAAGCATTTAAAAAACAGTATTTATTGTAATAAAAAATTCGTAAGTAGCTTTTTTAATAAAATTGATCATATTGGTCGATATTATTTTTTTAAGATTGGCGGCGCTAGTGCCAACTAGCGCCGCCTGAGCCATCATGGAAGGCTCTTAAACTACTTACTCACTCATACTCTTACGGCTGAAACACATTAAAAGGCTGCGGCAGTAGTTGTAATGTATGAAATTGTATGAAAGATGACAGGAACGCCGCAACGGAGCGTCAGCGACAAATCAAGGGAGCGGCAACCGCGCCAGTTAATTCCCGTTTTATCTCTATTACCTATCTGTATTTTATTTATTTTGTAAGGGTTTTCAGATCATTTGGAACACAAAATTCATTATTTTTCCTCGTGGTATGAATCATACTACATATATTTGTTCAGATGTTAATCGATTTAGACAAACATTGTATCGGCGTTGATCTTTTTAGATTGGAATAACGACTTAGTTACAATGATATCATATAGATTTAGAATCCTATTAATGTAACCACATAAAAAGGAATTATTATAAAAACACTTAACTGTCCTTATAATAGGAGGGCAAACATACACACCTTCACTTATACAGCAGCCCAATCAAGTGTCTTATTTTGTAAACAAATATGATCGTCTAATTACCTGTTGCGATGTAACACTGAAGGAACTGATTGACTGAACCTGTTCGTCATTGTGAAAATAAAGTGATGCGATCTAATACTGTGAAAATAACTATGCAATAATCACAGAAAAGCTAAAAATGTTAGTAGTTTATGTTTACAAAATAGGACACTTGATTTGGGCTTTGGTATAGAATGCAATGTACTTAGAATACATTCACTTAAAACTGTTATAAGTGAATGTATTCTAAGTGAAGGTGTGTGTACGTTTGTCATCGTATAGCCATAATGGCTCAATGGATTTTGTTGTGTGAGATATCGTTAAACTGGTCTTGATAACGAGATTCATATAGGATATTTGCCTGGAAGATATCGCTCTGAGCGATAAGGCCGCCTTTGTACAAATTGTTTACTCTCTGTTTTCTATGTATATGCTTCTTTGTGCAATAAAGTGTTTATATATCTATCTATATTTTTCATATAGGATAGATTTTAGCCCAAAAAAGTACCTAATCGTTTTTTTTTATTAACAATTCGCTCGTTATTCCGAAGTAAAGAAGGAGCAACAAACTAAACTCTTTAATAAACACTCATAACAACCTATTTCCCAAAATTTAGTATTACTGGCTGCCTAGAAACATTAACCCAAATACTAGAATTAACTAATTCAAAAAAAGTATGCATTACTTTTAGTTTGAACGACGGAAAATGAGGCCGTTATAATTTATTTACAAAATGTTTCTCTACATTTGCGAAAATTGGGATAGTCGGTTAGAATGTTTTTTTTTCATTACATCAAATTAAATAGAACTTCTAATAAGTTTGGGTGTGATTGTAGACCATAGAATGAAGGTATAATCGTCGCAGGGTCCTACAAGCTCCCTCATTTAAGGTTGAGATTTGCTCAAAAACCATTTGACGTAGACTCTAAAGAGTGATGACTAAGTAATTGCATAACTACTACTAATTTTTAAAAACGATCAGAAATATTTGCTATAATCTCAACCTTAATGGCGCCCCTCGTGTACTTTTCTCTGACTAAGTTTGTACGGACAACAGCATATCAATGGTAATGGTACGATTTCAACACTTACGATGCAGATAATAAGAACGGTTGTGTACTAAGAGCTTTCTCGGAGTTTCCAATGTACTTTCTACCCAAAAGAACCCGCGTGAGAGCCACTAGTGTTATTAGAAGTCTAGTTATAAAAATAGTCGCCGTAAACATCTTACGCGAGTCTGCGAAATTCAGTTCATGGCTGCTTCAGCGAACGAAATAACGGATTTAAAAATAAAAGCCTAGGAATTCAGCTTTATAACGAGTCGTTTAACGACGGATGTCGTTAAGGGTAGGTGCAAACCACAGACGAGGCAATTGTAAGAGCGAGCTCAAGTTAAGCTTGCATTTAACATGAACAGAAGTCATTGAATGAGAACAAACACAAAAATAAACCAGTTTGAGGTTTAAGCTGTATGTCATACTCTCCTATGTATTATGTTATATTACCTTGTCCAATAAATAAAAGACAAAACAACTGATAAAATAGCAGGCATAGGAATAACCAGCCTCACAGAGCTAGTATTAAAAAGTGACTTTGAAAGGAAGCAACTGTGAAACTAAGTTGACACGTAAATAAATCAAACTATATAGGAAATATTTAAAAAAAACTGTTAGCTATCGAAAGGTCGACACTTCGACAATCTTGTCTATACCTTAAAAGAATGTCCATAAAAATATCTACCTTATTCTGACAAGCTAAGACACAGTATTCTACAAGCAAAAAAAATCTAACGAAAAATAACGAATCTCTAACAAGCGTTACATTCAAGTATCTGCCGTTCGGAGAAAAAAATAAGGTACACTTTTATCTGCGGTTCACCGACTTGACTGGGTGTGAGCCAAGTCGTCCCAAATCCCGAGACCATTCGCTTTCCACATACTAGAGCGGTTAGAGATGCAGGAACACAGCGACAAGCAAGACAGTTCTGAGTTGCGTATGAGTTGAGTATTGTACAACGTACAACTGACATTGACACTAGTATTCGGAAGAAGAAATTTCGAAAGCTATTGTTGACTTTCATTACAACTTTATGGACAGCTGCCAAGCAGTTGTTATTCATTCAACTATTCAGAAGCAATACATGAGGGAAAAGGTGTCGTAGGAAATAATAGGTTAAATATGGAACCCTAAAATATACACAGACAATGTGTGAACCATATTCTATCGACTACTCGTTATCAATCTACCTACTATAAAATAGCTTAGCTGAAGTATGTAACACAAAAACTTAGCGAGATATCTGGTTGCCTCAAGACGTCACCCGTCGTCGTTCGCTATACAGAAGTCGTTGATTTCCAGCTCCGCTCCGTACAATTTTCCGGCTCGGTGTGAGAGAAATATTGTGGAAGTCACTACCTGTTCCCTAAACGCAGACCTTGTTGGCGACATTGAACCCATTACACGAGGCTGCCCCTACACCGAAGCGTAATGCACGAAAATGTCTCGCCCTCGAATGTTCTACACGTGTTTTTTCTATAAACCTTTTTTTACATCACCAAGGGTGACTTACAGTAAAAGATAACTCTAGAGTAAACAACTTAACCCGTGAAAACTGCATACATTCTGCTAGGATTAAGTCGCTAAGTCTAGGGTTATCTTTTATTGCAAATGGGGTTAGAAATACAAATGTAACTTCGCAAAAGCGTTCATACACTTCGATACGATATGAAGATTATTATTTTCATAGTAAAACGATTTCGATGGGAAACCGAGTTGACTGACCACATATTCGTCCGATAAGTTTTAGATTAACAAACATATTAAAAACAAAATAATCTGTGTATGCATCATGTCAGATTATTGTGAATCAAAACAATGGCATTTGAGAATAGAAAACATTTATTTGACACACACACGAACACTATACAAGAGATACAGCGAATAATAAGCACAAAGAAAAGAGATACGCCTTAGTGCAGTGGTGTGGAGAGACTCGATGTAACGAGAGTTGATGTAAAGAGAGTTGCGGTAATGGGAAAGCGACGTAAAGAGAGTTGCGGTTACGGGAACGCGAGGTTACCGGAATGAATCGTGTCAAACAGATCTCCAGCTCAGCATGTCCTGCAGTAATTGGACATCACTATAGCTCTGGTTTCTTTGACCGGAAGAAGGGAGAAGGTAGGAAATGAGACACAACAGTCCTGACGTTTGACTATGACATGGTACAATTCTCTGTAGTGATGTATACCTACCAGTACTCGTGGGACCCTATGTGACTAAGTAAATCTAAAGTGCTTTAAAAAGACGGCTATGATCACCCATCATGCCATGGCCCATGTAGTGGCGTACAGCGAGCGGAAATAAGCCTTTTTGCTGCAATGTATAAAACTCATAGTGGGCCCACAAGTACTGATATCCCATCACTCACATCACACCATGTTAAGCTAAACGACAGGGCTTTTGCATTATCATGACGGCTTTCATGCCATAGTACGCAAAAGAGTGGCGTCCCTGATGCGCAGAGTAAGAAACAGTCCCAATGGCATCTTGAATGCGGTATCTAATAAACCATGCGCAATCTGGAGGCCTTCAGTCAGATTGCTTTGCAATTTAAATATTATTTTAAGCACTAACAACATAGTTATTAAGCCACACAATATGGACACTAAAGTCTGAAATAAATTACCTACCTCAAAAAACGTACGAAAATGTGCTACGGTGTGAATATGGGCACTAAGTATTGATTGTTATGCTAGCAATCTTGTCTCTTGCCAATATTAGCGTGACGTGACAACCCATAATCATTCATTACTGTTCTTGGTCACGAAACATTGGAGAAGATACATTCTTACTGCGCGACTAAATATAGGGCTTTCATCACGACCGGGATTCGAACCAGGGATCTCGCCATTCCGTGGCACGCTCTATTACAACAGAGCCACCGTGATACAGTACCCAGGTCGTGAAATTTGTCTCCAAATTCGTCTTAGGGACGATAGCGACATCTATCCAGTAATTGTATATACTCAAATTTATGTCTAACATTGCAGTTAGAAATCATGTTTTTAATTGATGACGCGATCCTTTTTCATGTTTTTATATTTTCTTGCATATGCGCTAACCGAAACGAAAATCTAAATGATAAATGGAGAAACAATTTCATCACGACTGGGACTCGAACCAGGGAAAAAAAATCTCCATTTATCATTTAGATTTTCGTTTCGCATAGAGCATATGCAAGAAAATATCAAAACATAAATATAGGGTATTTGACAAGTTTCTTTTCATAGTAATCGTCCCACTGCTGGGCAAAGGTCTGCTTCCACCGATCCTGAGCCTCATCCAACATCCCTGTATCTAGTGAGATCGTCTCCATCTTCGCCGGGGTCTGCCCCAACGTCGCGTCGGCGACGGACGTAGCACAAATTTTTTGACAGTCCTATACAGGCTGTCCTTGAATTCATTCGACAAATTGAAACTGTTGTACTTATGATAAATATGAAATTGATAAGATTTTTTTTAGTAAATCAAAAAAAAAATACTAAGTACGTCACATACAAGTCACACAATGACTTTAGAAATGACCATTAGGTCAAATCCCAGTAAAATAAATCGTTGCAAAATATTAATAATATCCTAAAATATAATAAAAAAACTCCAAAGAACAGTAACGATGCACATCAATTTTTGTTTTGATAGTTGAATTTAATGTAAATAATTTTTAATTTTTCCCCCAAATTGTTTAATTTACTTAAACGCTATGCAGAATTAATGTATGTCACAAGCCTAACCATTTAATTTTGTCGAATGAATTCAATGCCATCCTGTATGTATAGTTATACTATAGATAGGCCCTATCGGTCTAAAGTTCGACAAGTATCGAAGACGAATAGCCCTAAACGGTCGATGAGAAAAACAGCAACAGAAAAGTATACAGGGGTCAATAAGGCTGAAATTTTCACCATAACTATTAGAATGATTTCAAAAAAAAAATGCTAGTAGATGGGTTAGAGTGCAAATTATGTTTTCAAAAATCATCAAGTATCTTTTTAACTCTCCTCTACACTATTCTTTGCGATAGACCGTACTTTACGTCACCTAATATTAAATGGAGAAAAATTCTCATCACGACTGGATTCAAACCAGGGCCTTCGCAATTCCGTGGCACGCTCTTTTCCAAAAGAGCTACCGTGACGGATTCGCGGATATGCAAGAAAAATTCAAATCGTAATTTACGTAACCTATTTACAAGTTTCACAATTATTTTTCCTGTTGTTTAAATGCTTCAAACAATTTGTCTATTCACTAAGTCGCATTTATCAATCGATAAGTATGCTCTAGGTAACTGGATTAAGGCTGAATCAATTAACGCTGATAATATAACCCACATTATCGTTTCCGTTGGGTTTTACTTCTGTGGGGGCTCGTCGCGATGCCAGCTAACTGAAGGCCAATTCAATTTTTAAAGTTATTTGAACGTAGTTTTTAAGTTTAATTAATAGGCTCGTAGTCCAGTTGCGAGAACACGTTGAAAACGATCGTACAAGTCAAGCAACGTTGGGCGAGGTCAGGACCTGGCTGTGTGACCGCTAGTGCCATTTTCATCTGAGCCCCTCCGTGCCTCGGAAAGCTAGTTAAGCAGTTGGTCCCGGTTGCTGTCGCTCGGCAGCAGTGATTAGGCCACGTCAGATAACTCTGATAATAGCATTGGTCACTAAATCGCACAAGAAAAAAAAAAATATGGACTCAACTATGTACAGTCTATTACCCTAGATAAGTATCTAGGGGGCCTCAATAAGGATGCGATTTTCTCAAAATGTACTTGACAGATTTTTTTAAATTCTTTACAATTACACGTCTAAACAATCTAGTATAATTTCTTTTTCAATCGGTCAAGTAGTTCTTGAGGAAATCTCAACCTTATTGAGGCCCCCTGCATACTTATCTCGGGTAATATACTGATACTGACTTTACTATCTTCTAAAATAACCAATTTTATTTAAAATAAATATGTGTACTTAATCTTTATTACAATAAATACTAAGAGAATCGGGTTGAGATGCGTTTCTTATGAAAGGCCTATGTCCAGCAGTGGACTGATACGAGCTGATGATGATGAGTAACATATAGCGCCTATAAACGTTAAGATATATAATGAAAAGACTCACATACCATTTATTGATTTCCTTCATAAAATCCTCGTCTAAGCATGGAATTACTTGATTATCACTCCTACAGCAGAGCATTCGAATAACGTCCTTAAGAAACATTGTCGAAAAGTTCGTTTTTGTATCACTCTACACCAAATATCACTATAATGAGTATCTAAACTAATTTTGAGATTCACTCCTGGAATATATGAAACTATCATTCGAATTAGCACCAAAATAAATACACAAAAAAAATACGAAATTTAAGTTTTCGAAAACAAGTTAAAAACTTTTTAAAGTCTCCTAAGGTGTTTTTTATGTGGCTTCGCAATCTTAAATGATTAACTTTACTTGTTGTTTTTACCCTTATAGATCCGCCGTGATAGGTTATCATATTGTGACCGATATGAAAAGTGGAAGTACCCCCCTGATACAGGGCAATGATATCACCACAACTTTACAAGGGGCTTACCATGAAGACTGCTATAAGCAGGATTACGTCAATAATACTTTGTTATTTCGCCACTATTTTGCAATCAAAAGATGTCAAATGCTGAGGAGAAAAAGTGGCAAAAACCTTTCATATAATTAATTACAACCACGTCGCTGCTGTTGCCTTTCCGCTGTGATAGAGATTATATATGTATGACATTAAACACAAAACAACCACTGTACACAATAAGAATCTTTGGTTACCCCGCAAGGGATGAATGTTTATTTAAGGGCCTGATATGAGCCAACTAGCGCCGCCAATCTTGAAAAAATAATATCTTCCAATTTAATCAATTTTATTAAAAAAGCTATTTACAAATTGTTTATTAGAATGCATATTATTTTTCAATATACAATACATGGCATAATTGCGACAAGCTAAATTGTAGTTCACAAATGTGCCAAAAACGGCCGTTTTTCGCAATTATACGACTACAACTTACCGAAATTGAATCACGTTATAAATAAGCATTTAAAAAATAGTATTTATCGTAAAAACGTAACATTTTGTAAATAGCTTTTTTTAAATTGATTATATTGGAAGATATTATTTTTTTAAGATTGGCGGCGCCAGTTGGCTCATGAAAGGCCCTTAAGTAAGTAAATAAATTACAATTTCATACCTGTCTGCGGGTATCATGTCGGCGGCGTCCTCCTCCATAGGGTCGGCCCCAACCTCCACTTCTAACTGCACCGGTGGCGGTGAGCTCATCTCAGAAGGTCACCACTCTTGTAGCTATCTGAAACAGTGGAATAGGATATTTTACTAAATTTTTTATTACACATAGACATGCTGTAGAGAAATCTAAAATCCATTCTTCGATATCTATACCAAAGCCCAAATAAAGTGTCTTATTTTGTAAAGAAAAACTACCCTACCCTGACATTTTAAACTGTTCTGTGATTATTGCATAGTTATTTTCACATTATTAGGTCGGATCTCTTTATTTTCACAATGATGAACAGGTTCGATCAATCACAACAGGTAATTAGACGATCATATTTGTTTACAAAATAAGACACATTTTTTGGGCTGCAGTATAGGTATTTTCAATAACAAATTCCTTTATAATAATCTAATTTACACCACAACAGGAAATAACCTATCTATAAGTAAATATGTAAAGACGTAGTAAGAGTTGTAACGTGCGTAACATTCTCGCGAATTGTTTAGAAGCTTATCTGTAATTGCATACTTACCTAATTTATTTAATTAATAAATCAAATTTATCTGAGTCCGCTATAGCAGACGTAGCCAGCTAGGCGGTTATATTAAATTGTAATTGAGCGGGACACGTTTGCCACACCGATGGGCCTGGGCTTTCACAGAGCCATTAGGCTCAGGGTAATACTAATAGTGTTCTGTGTATTGGACGGTCGCCGCGATTTGTGATTTTTTTACCATTCCATATGACTGGCGTAGCAGACGTGACCAGTAAGGCGGCTATATTAAAGTGGAACTGGGTGGGCCACGTGTGCAGCATGCAGCCTGACCGAATGGGCCCGGTCTGTCACAGAATGGGTGCCATTGGACGGTCGCCGCGCCGAATATTATTATTCTTATTACTGGTTTTTAAATAATTGTCCACAATTTGTTTTTGAATTGTGAAGATGAATAAACATTTTATTTTATTATTTATTATTGCTTGGGGTCCTCTGTGGCGAATTTAGCCCACAAGTCGTTCGGCACCCAACTAAGCTGGCCGGCCCAGTCCCACTTCAGGTTTGTGACCTGCCAAAGGCCACCCCAGCAAATGATGGCGAGATGAACTGGACGCTTTTAAGAGAGGGTGATCTGAGTCTGCGCATAATAGAGATGAGTGGAAGGGCTGGGGGAAGGCCAGCAGTGGGACATTACAGGCTATTAAATAAATAATTTATTATTATAAATTCCTCTCACACTGCAATTTATCAGTAAGGATGTGTCTCATTATCTTTATATCAGAAAATTAATTATTTAAAAAATCGCCCACGTTATTCGCGGATTTTATTCGTTAATTACAATAATCAGTGAATATTTAGACGAGGGTGAACACACGCGCGACTAATGCCCTGATAACAGACTATAGTAGGTCAGACAGTCAATGAACATTATCTGAAAAACATGCGCAAATCTTGTCATGTACTAATTGTATGATAATGATCTTGATCGTTTAAGTGACTACCAATATTATAATGATTAGTTTAGGAAGCAACAATAAGATATTCCTAATAGGTATACTGATGATTGGATATCAGGGAATAACCTTCTACGTTTGTAAGGGTCGCTTGTATCAAAAAATTACCATTAAAATACCATATATTTGTATTATATTTAATTTACCCTTTTTTTTTTTGTTACCCAGGAGAAATACATTATGTATACCGCCCGTCCGGGGGAACGGGCGATTATGTTGGACTTGCACCAACTAAAACTCCTGGGGTGTTCCGCCTCCGCCACCATGGACAGGACCACGGGTACACTTTCGAAAACTACCGCGGCCCTGTCGGCGGGTGCCCTTTCGGGCCCGACTCCGGGGGGCCTAACGCCCCCCCTTCTCCGCTGAAGGCGCTCCGGAACACGTGGAGCGCCTTCCAGCTCGGGACCGCTTTATTCGGACGGCGGATCCCCCGATCCTCCGCCCGAAGGTCCCCGTTAGGGCGGCAGGCGGTGGGCATAAGCCAACCGCCGGCGGCCCGTTCGCCGGCGGCGAATTGGAAGCGCGAGTGAGTCGTTCTCGCGGTCCCTCTCCGCCGCCTCCTTCTGTGAAAGGACGGTGTCACAAAACGTGAGCACCGCCTCCCACGCTCTCTCGCTGTCGACCATGGCGCGGACGATGGTCGGCAGCGAGAGGTACGCCCCGATGGCCGCGACTAGCGCCGCGCGCGGCTCCTCCCATTCGGGGCACACGGCGCGGGTGTGCTGCGCCGTGTCCTCCGCCGCCCCGCAGTGATGGCACGCCTTCGTGGGCTCTCTACCGACCACCCGGCACAGGTACTCGCCGAAACAACCATGTCCCGTGAGGACCTGCGCCAGGTGGAAGGTGAGCGCTCCGTGCTTACGTTCGACCCAGTCCCTGAGGACGGGCCGAATGGCGGCCACCAACTCTCCGCTGGCAGTCGGGTTCTCCAACCTCTGCTCCCACTTCCGGAAGAGACGGTTCCGGCCCCGCTCTCGCCACCGTCTCATCTCTTCCGGAGGTGGGCGGACGCCCCTCTGCTTGGCATCCGCGTCCCTCCAATAGACCGCCGCCAGGACCTCCGCGTCTAGGTCCCAGGGCGTGATATTTAATTTACCCTTGGGTTAAGTGCTAACAATTGTACTACCAATCGTCCTTGTAGCCAGGCCCTTAGTATGTAGTTTGTATGGAGATACTTAACTGTAATGCCCCAGCTACAATAAATTGTGTATGTTCTTTTCTTAGACCCATTGAAATTACAAAAATAATCAATATTAAAAATAAAGTAAGAGGGAGGGAGAGGTTGTGTGTGTATGTGAGAGAGGGTGTATGTGCGGAATAGCTATACCCATACCTTGCTGGTTCATAACCAGCTTGAAGGACCTAAAATAAATGTATGAAATGAAAGGTTTTTGCCGTAAATATGATTTCTGTATTTGTTGATTAATTGGGGATGAAAATTATAAATGTTTGATAGTTGTTGACCTATTACAGAGAGGACATAGAGCCATACTAAAAAGGTTGTATTTTGTACAGCTTAGTTTATTTAAAATAATAATACATAAGATAAATTGATGGATAATGATAAGGGAACTTAATAGCACAATAGCATTAAATGAAGATGACTAATGCTAGATAATTATAAATATGTAAACAAACCACAGATGTAAACTAGGAGATAATGGTGCCTAGAAATAATATTATTCTTGTCTATAATATTGAAAACTATATCAACATATTGATATAGCATGCCATATTGCATGAATACCACATGCAAAAAACTTGGTTCAAGTTAAATTAGTATTGCAATTTTCTCTCTGAGATTGCAATAGACAGCACATAAATTGGTAACATTTGATTAGACATAGGCCTCCTTCATCTTCTTCCAGGCTTCTCTGTCCCATAGATCTCTCCCAAGGCCCATTACTCAACTATACACTGCTAATCCACCTACAAATCTTGTCTGCAAGTAAATATTCTGGCCTTGAAGACTCAGTTGACTGACCTAAGCAATAGAAAGTTCCAGTTCAAGACAGTTTTATTTTTGTATTGTCAATTATGATGAAATTGATTTTAATCTATAGATTTTCATAGTGTATAATCATTTTGATAATAATTAAATCCTGGAATGTAATGTCATTGACATATTTGGTTCATTGACTTAGTTCAATGACCTCTTTTGTCTAACCAACCTATGCAGTGACTCCAAAATGAGATAAGGTGAAAGTTGACAAATAGGTATTAAAGATTAAAGCTTAGTAGGCGGATTACAAGGAACAGAACAGAATGGTCTCTGTTACATGTATGGGGCAAATATCAATGATTTTATAATCTCTCAAGTACCATATAGGTTTTGTGCCTACATTATAGCGTCATATAAGAAATACTCTAGCAACTAAATTATCTATTGACTTGCAATGTAAATACAACAATCGTTTGTTTATTTTTCTATTATTATGATGAAATAAGCACACAGGATTGTCAAATCCAATAAGTTTCAACGTTTTGTACGAAACAAAATGTGTTTCGTGAGTTTAACTTGAGAAACAATTACATAAAACCTAGATATTACCAATTGTTAGCTAACAATGTTTGCACAACAAAGGAAAAATTATCGCCAATATGAGCGAGTTTTACGAGTCACACTATTGCAAACACGATGAAAAGTGAAATCCGATAAAAAATATGTTTAGGTAAAGACTTTACACGCGAGAAAATAGCAGCACGACAAAAGAAATTATCAGTCTCACCTTCACTTTCGAAAACTGTTAAATCATCCAACCAACTCCGTCGTGACTTCTTTGTCCAGCGACCTTTGAACACCCAACGCGAGGAAGCAGTCACAAAATATCATCAGTTTTCAACAGTTTCAATCACAATTTTTCACAGGCTGTTAAATTATCCCAATATTGGCAAAAGTCCATTGAAAATTTGACATTTCATCACAGCATGATAAATTCACATGAATGGTTCCAGGAAACAGATAACGAGCGGGTTTCGAAAGAATTGTTCAGGCAATCACTTAAAAGTGTAGTTTTCAGTTATTTATTGCGTTTGCATGCAAATTGGAATAATTTTACGGGTTTTTACACAACAAAAATAAAAATACGCAAACCAATCCGATGGACCACAAAATAATGCAGTGTTTGGCAAAAACCGTAAATTACCGATAATAAAATTGTTAAAACTCTTTTTACTTTGCACATAAAATACAAGAAGGTAATGCACAATTTTCAATTTAATTCCACTTTTCCAAACATGACAATCGGGTTTCTATACTTTTTGTGTTATGAATTTACTATATACATCCATTATTTCCGTAAATAAAACCGATATTTACCGTATATATGCAAGTGAATCATTCTTGCAATCTCTACTTTTTATATTCTTTTCTATATTATAGTGGCTAGGTTACGTGGAGCAGTAGGTGTAGTTTGACCATGGTTTGACCGTATTACATTATCTTTGGTTTGACCAACGATTTCTTCAACCGTAATTTTTCGTTCGACTTCTCAGTAGTTTGAGCTATGATCGTAGATAGGCTATGATCGATGCAATTGTAATGGTATGGTAGATGTCCCAAAGATATAGCTCCTTTTTCCATGGGAACCAAACAAACGTTATAGACAATTAACAATAATTTATTCAATTCTACATAATATTCTAAACTTAATTAAGTAAGTAATTCTACGCCTCGGGAGGTTTAAGTGGAGTCGAGAAGCCCAGAGGAGGATATTTCTCAAGAATATCTCCCATAGATGAAGGGTAAAACGCCATAAACTTGAATCTTTCGCCCATTTTCTTCGGGTCTACTAGCATTTCGTACGCGCCTTTAATTATATCTTTATCCTCCTCGGTCTTGGCATTTTCTAGAAGTACCTGAAAAAAATATTCATATGGATGTAAAACTACCTTTAGTAATCTGTATGAATAATGAACAAATACACGAAATACGAATAAGAGTAAGCAATATCGAGATAACCCCTAGGTGAAGTACTTAACCCGAGAAAATTCCATACATTTTGCTCGGGTTAAGTCGCTAAGTCAAGTGTTATCTTATATAGCAAGTGGGGGCAAGTATTAAAAACACTGATCTCCTATAAACAATTGTTTATAGGAGATCAATGATTAAAAACTGCCCCCAATTCTGCTAAGATATTCGGGTGGAACTGAATCGAACGATTACTTAACAGTTAACTTTATAGTTTAGCAGAATTGGGGACAGGGAAGCATGAAGCCGGATTCACATTTTTGTGGTGCGGTGTGTCGAAGCGTGTTTATGACTTAATATATTATATAACAATGCATTTACTATGGCTAGATTCACATTTCTCTCGTGTGTTGTGATGTGACCTCAGTAGCGATCGACGTAACGCCGCGGAGCTGTCAAACTGAAGGTTTTACAAGGCGTTTGACATTAGTTTGACAGCTCCGCGGCGTTGCATCGATCTCTAACGCTGCGCGCGTACTAGGGGGGCTGCGGTCACAACACACGAGAGAGAGGAGAGGTGATTCCATAGTTTTGGAGGTGCTAGTACGCGCAACGGTAGCGATCGACGCAACGGCGCGAAGCTGTCAAACGCCTTGAAAAAAAGTCAGTTTGACAGCTCCACGAACGGCGGGCGTTGCGTCGATCGCTAACGCTGGCGCTTGCTAGGCTGATATGCGTCAGATGACGTCATAACGCGGCACGACACACCACACCACAAAAATGTGAATCTGGCTTTAAAATCACACCTGCAGCCGAACATCCCCCTGCATTCTCTGAAGGAAATCCTTCTGTTTGACCGGTCCACACACTATGGAATAGTTCTCGTTGTGCGGGGTCCTCGCCACGGCTGCCCTCAGCTGGGAGAAGTCGACATCCGCTGTGAGATCTGATGCCCCGGGATTTTCTAATGGGTCCACCACTTTATGTTTATGAAATGCCTGGAATTGTAAGATATACAATATACCTACTAATATAAAATAAATAGAACCTATCGTTTACATATCGTACTAATTCTGCTAAGAGATTTGGATTGAACAGTCAAATAATTACGTAACCAGTATAAGCATGGCATCAATGCACTCCTAGAATCAGCACATGAGTGTGGCTTGTTTGCTGATAGTTGGTTGAGTGTAGTGAGAGAGTGTGCTAGGTATTGTGAGAACTATAAATTGCATTCGTCTATTGTATAATTAATATTGTAAGCACTTATGTGTATTTTATATTATAATGTAAGTAAGTATGACTTGGTGCAAGGTGCAACCCGTTATATTGGTCAAAATTTTAAATAAATAATTAAATGACAAAGTTACCTCGGGCTGTCAGCTTATACTGGTTAAGTAATCGTTCGATCAAAATATTTTAATAGAATTGGGCTGCTGCAATTTGCTGTCGCGACAGAACTTGCTACGGAGTTTAAACTTGTAAGCTGCTGTCGGACATTAGTCGCAAAAGTTCTCTTGCAGGTGGAAACGCAACCATATAATAAATAAAATAACATACCCTAAAAGTGTCTCCTTTTTCTCCTTCATGACCATAATCTGCGATCAATGCTATACCTCCATACTGGTCCACTCTGTCACCTAACTGTCTGGCTATGCCCAGACTTCTAGCGCTTATTTCTAGGTCCGTCCTATCTCTGGAATCTAACGGTGGTCTGACTAGAGTGTGAACTGCATTGGTCTCTTTGCCTGATATTCGATACCGCAGTTTTCCCGAGTCGTCGAGATCTATCAGGACTTCCCGCCACCCGTCCTCTGTTTTCTGAAAGAATTGAAATTGGAAATTAAATCGAAACGTACCGTGTGGCTTGTAGTAAGGCATATTTATATTGCAGACATCGCTACTTATTTGAGTGAAAATCCAAAACGTGTCCAGTTGGCGTTGTCGCCAACTGGACGCGCCTTAGTGTGTGCAGTTAGTTAAACTTGAATTATAGCACTTCTTACACAAGTACTCACTAAAGCGCCTTTTTTTAAACGTGATTTAAAGTTACGCCATCGTTTAAGCCCCCTGTCACTTTCTCTCTTAGCCTTTTTTAGCGAAGTGTGAAAGGGACAACAACACGATTTAAGGGAAGTGAGGTTTAGCTAGGTTTATGAATAACAGCATTAGATTTCTGCGCGTGTCCAGGTGACGAAAAAAATAATATACACATTTTTGCGTTAGAGTTCAGCGGGGCTAGCACGAGTCGCGTTAGCGATCGATGCAACGCCGCGGAGCTGTCAAACTAATGTCAAACGCCTTGTAATAATGTCACTTTGACAGCTCCGCGGCGTTGCGTCGATCGCTAACGCTGACTCGAGCTACAAGGGCAGTTATTCGTGAATAAGCTATTCTCGCTTGCATTACTAGCAACTCTGGCACTCATTTGTTTTTCATTGTTTGAATTTTAAATAGAAGTAGAACATATAAAAACAGATGTCTCTTTCTGACATGTGAGAGTGAAAGTGACAACAAGCGCGGAGACTACAAAGTATACACACTAAACTAAATCCTAGTTATTCTAGCTAGAGTATGAAATAGGATGTATTACCTCAAACTTATGTATAGGCAGTACGTCAAAGAATTCATGTGCTATGTACCAAGAAAAGTTGCGTGGTACTTTCTTCAAATCATTGTACCAGTATATTTTAATTCCGCTTACTGTTTCGCCCTGAAATCAAAACAATATTGAGTACGGACAACAGCAGAACAGTGGTAACACTTGCGGTACGATTTTAAATCTTACGACGCAGATAATAAGAACGGTCTAAAGTGTTACTTGATCTGCTGTTAGCATAGGTATATGACTGAAGGAAGCCACTGTCAAAGGATTTCCTAGACACAGCACTTTTAATTTTATAAAGCCGGGTCCGATGCGACGTGTTACGGTGTAATGTAACAAAACACCGTAACATGTTTTGGTAACCGATTTAACAAAGGATTTTTTTTACGCCATGCCCAAATCGAATGTTGCGGTGTTTTGTAACACCGTAAAGCTGCGTCCGATGCGACGTGTTATGAAGCACCGTAGAATCCAGTGACAGCAGACTTGGCTTAACACGTCGCATCAGAAACGGCTTAAGTATTTTATATTATTGATTTAATGTTATTTGTTGTTTATTACTTAAATAGTTTAGTTGCATAACATTATAAATTGTAATATTGACGACAAAGTAATTTGTTACCGAATAAATGAACTTGAACAGTGTGGGTTTGAAAGTCCAATGTTCGGAAGTGTTACCTCATAGTTGTAAGGAAGGTCAATGTCTGCAGCCCGATGTGAGACGCAGAGTCTGTGAGCTTGAATATTCTGCATAGTGTCTGAAATTTCCACGAAATGCACACTGAGGTCTCCCGGTTCGTAGCCCAAGCGACTGAGAACCTTAAAATGGAATAAATATAAATTAATTATTTTTTATTGATAGACAACTGTACACATTATACACAATAATAATAGCTTAATGCCTTGCAGCATTTTCTACCAGTCAACCTTTGGTTACGCAGACATCATTAGGCTGTGCTTTTTAACTAAATGTAATATTAGGGACTATTATTCCATAGTGTCACTGACTGGTATCCCAGATATGAAAAGCGCTATTTCTTTTTCGCAACAATAATATTATTATTATAGACATTATCTCCTGCCAGTGTCAAGTCGGTCATGGGAGCAACACAAAGAGCTATCGTAATGTTCAAAAAAGAATTTTGCCTTCATTGTGTGGATTCTAATAAGAATTGCAGCTTTATTATGTTGTTATAGTCTATAAATGTATAAACTCACCCTCAAAAAGTCGACCATAAGTGTACCATTCCCGGGTCCTAATTCTACAATCTGTAACGGTTTCCCAGGCCCCATTTTCTGTGTCTCAGCGAAGAACCAAATTGTCAGGATTTCACCAAACAGTTGACTAATTTCAGGGGAAGTTATAAAGTCGCCGGTCTGACCTATAGTCTCTTTTTTCATATAATAACCTTCCGTAGGGTTTGTTATGACTATGTGCATGTATTCAGCCACAGTTAGAGCCCCACTCAACCTTATTTTCTCTTTGATAATCTCCATCAAACTTGGAGCGGTTCCAGGCACCGGCATTTTTAGTGATTTTGGATCGGGACGTTTCATAATTTTATATTCACCGATACCTCTGGATACCATTAAAGGCCGGTGAAATCTATTGCACATACGAAATAAGTTGCGTGTGTTCATTTTAAATGGAAAATCACAACTTTTTCCGCCACTCACTTGGAAGAACTCCAAAACAAAAACAGATGATGTTGACATATGACATTTATAGTGACGTTCAAGAACTAAGTTGTTCGTAGAATTTCAATAAAATTTTATCGGTAAATTTACGGTTTTTTCTAATTTTTGAACGAAATACTCGAATTTCAACTTTCAATAAGCTACATTCACATTTTTGTGGTGTTGCGTGTGTGTGTTGTCGTTACAACGAACATGTGCTAAAGGGGCTGAAATCACGGAATTGATATTTATTCCGTGGCTGAAATTACACAAGTCACAACCATTAAGTCAATGGTCACAACACACGAGATAAATGTGAAATGAATCTAGCCATACTTAATGCATTGTTCTTTGTATGAATTCCTCAAGCGGCGCAAGTATTGTAGTCTCGACAGAGGCTACATATTTGTGCCGTTTGGGGTAGAAACGCTGGGTCCGGAGATCTATAAAGATCTATCGGGGCGGCTCGTGGAGTCCACACGTGACCAAAATGCTGGCTGTATTTTGCCCAAAGAATTAGCTTGGCTATTCAGAGGGGAAATGCCGCCAGCATTTTGGGCACGTTGCCGGACAGCGGGGATCGGTTGAACTATCCGTAATGCAAGCCATTCGGATAGTTCAACCGACCTATTTTGTACATATAGTTTTATTTTATTTTAGTTATATTTAGTTAGTTTTATTAATACTATTATTAATACTATTATTAGAATCAATAAAAGCTAAATCTGCACATGATTTATCTAATATTGCTATTGCCAGAATGATACAAAATTCTTAAGAATAAAATAACATCCATTCGAATATTTTCATCTAGGAAAGCGACTTGAAATGTCGCATTCACGATCATTCTTTAGCGTCGATCTTCAAAACATAATCGATTACAATCGGGTTCGGAGTTCGGGCATGCCTTCACATTTATTTATCTCGCTCGTGTGTTGGGTTAGTATCTAACTCCGTATTCTAACAGCCAATGACTAAAGAATACGTAACAGCACACATGAGAAAATATATGAATCTAGCTAGGCTAAGCGTAAAATGTGAATTTGCGTCAAGATGACGTCATAATAACACCCCACGAACGCGAACGCCACAACACAAAGAAATCATGAAAAATGTGAATCCGGCTTTATTTTATTTTACCACGTGCGTGCATCCGGTTCCGGTCCGTGCCACTGCCGTTCGTTTTCCCGTGTGTGTTGTGCGGTTGTTTTTGTTTGTTTGTGCGATTTTCCTTGGATTTTCCTTATAAAAAATGGCCGTCGACGTTGAAGTTCATACTAAAATGACTGAAAATACGAAATACAAGGATGGTGTAAACCGAAACGCTAGATTGATCGTCAGAAACGTATCCTTTAAAGCCACTGAAGAAGTGTTGAGAGACCACTTTTCACAATACGGTACTATTGAGGAGGTGAAACTGTTGAAGAGGCCGGATGGAAAACTTGTTGGTTGCGGTTTTGTGCATTTTACTAATGTCCCGATGGCAAATGAGGCTCTAAGGGCTACTAACAAGAAACCGTTTTTAGGCACGTACATTTTTCTATTACCTATATTCGTTCGTTATCACTTAACATGGACTACATAACCTAAAAAAATTAAAAGCTGGCTAAAAGCTGCTATTAGCTTTGATATGAGTCTTCGATGTCGAGGTTCTCAAGATACAGGTTAGACCTAGTTTGGGAACCAGTGACCAGCATAGTTATTTAAGTACATTAATTGTTTCAAATAAATTATTAGTATTATGTCTTTTGTCTAAAATCCGCCGCCGATCGGTCACATCCAACCCACTACATGAGTCTTGTAGATATTCTCCTTTGTTTTGTTGTGTATGTTTAAAAAAAAAAAAAAACGTACCCCTTGCAATAAATGTTAACCCTAGAGTTAGAGAATTTACCCGAGCAAAATGTATGGAATTTTTACCACAGCCTTAAGTTTCTCTCCCATGACTGACTTGACATTGGCAGAATTCCACTAACAGAATTTTCAAAATATAATTTTTCAATTAACTTTTGTTAAACGCTAATTGGCACAATGTTTACAGGTAGACCATTGGCCGTAGCATGGGCTGTATCAAAAGACCAATATGCTAATAAAAACAACAGTGGCACAAAGAGCTCGAATAATGCCACATCTGATAAACCTAAACCTTTTGTGAAAGGTAAGTTACTATTTCTTGCATGTCGCACTTCACTTCCTGAGCAATAGAGCTCATTTCTGGAACTCGCTCTCGGACGATGTTCTCTCTGCTATCTCAGTTTCCTCATTCAAAAATAAATTGGCTGGTTTTATTATAGATATACATATTTAATATTTCGGATTTTATTTATTGAAATTATTTCTTTTATGCATGATGAGATTGTATACATATAAGTAAAGGTATGATTCTGAAAGCAGCGTTCACGGCAGCATACTATGGACTATGGAGCATGCTAGTCACTATCACTGCCCCTGGAATTATTTTTAAGCTGTGTAAGTTCTATGCACTGTGACCTATGATCGCTAACATCAGAATCATGCCTTTATATTTAGTGAAAGAAACATCGGTTACAGTCTATATAGTTATGGTACTGATATTGACGGCTAACCCTTTTCCAATGTCCATTGCTGGTTTTTATGCTTAACATAAAATTCTGGACACAGCAACCGAGCAATGGATTATAGAAGCGGCTGTCACTACCAGTTCCACTAAATGCTGTTCTGTATCTAAGTAAAATAATAACTTTCAGAAGATTCGGTAGATATCAAGCCATTGAAAGAAGAAAAAAACAAAATGAGAGTGAACCGTAATGCCCGTCTTATAGTCCGTAATGTATCGTTCAAAGCTACTGAGCAATCATTGAAGGAACATTTTGAGCCTTATGGTGAAGTTTTAGAGGTGAATTTGTTGAAGAAACCTGATGGGAAACTTGTTGGATGTGCCTTTGTGCTTTTCAAGAATGTTCCAATGGCAAAGAAAGCTCTTCTGAGTACCAATATGAAGCCGTTTTTAGGTAAGTTTCAGCTATTATCATTTAAGATGGGAAGTACGCTAATGGATTTGATTACCTATATTATTTATAAGCTCACATCTGATTCCCGTAGGGGTAGGCAGAGACGTTGGACTTCCATCTACAGCGATCCTGGCGCACAACCCTTGCCTCCTCCACATTCATCATCTCTTCATGCACGCTTGTCAGTTTGTAGACCGCCAATTTGGTTGACGTATGTTCTCCTGGCTCTATCTCTGCCGACCCTTCCATCAACATTTTCACTCACACATAACAAATCAAGTTTCCTTAATCCATCAACTTACATGCCTCATCTAATTTATCTGACATTACTCCATGTATATTCAACGCATCAATTTGTCTTGATTGAAGAAGTGACATAGGCTATAAAAATTTATTGAATTTTTTTTTAAGACTATTTGAATAAATTTTTATAGCCATGTCACTTCTACAATCAAGAAATTTTTTGTGTGTTTGAGTCTAAATACTAAGAAACCATGCCATAACATTCTTTTGTCAAGATTCCCAAATCTTAATATATGTTAAAGTAGTTATTTCTCCATCCATCCAGCTCGTCCGATATCAGTGGACTGGGCGGTCGCCAAAAACAAGTATATGCAGCATGCTGTCAACCAGGAGCTGGAGTTGCGTGAAAATGTGAAGAAGGAGGAAGCTGACAGCGAGGATGATGGACATTCTCTGAATACATCAAATGAGGCACCTAAGGAAGAGATTAAAAGTGAATTTTTGCGCTTTCTTATATTTATTCACATGCAATAAAACTAGCGCCGCCAATCTTTGAAAAATAATATCTTCCAATTCAATCAATTTTATTAAAAAAGCTATGTACATAATGTTTATTACGATAAATACTATTTTTTAAATGCTTATTTATAACGTGAATGTCGGTAAGTTGTAGTTCGCATAATTGCGAAAAACGGCCGTTTTTGGCACATTTGAGAACTACAACTTTGCTTATCTCAATTATGCCATGTATTGTATATTGAAAAATAGTATTTATCGTAATAAACATTATGTACATAGGTTTTTTTTAATAAAATTTATTAAATTGGAAGATATTATTTTTCAAAGATTGGTGGCGCTAGTTGGCTCATGGAAGGCCCTTAACAGCTTAACTTAATTGTTAAGATTAACTGGTTATATGTCTTTCAGGTGAATCTGATGAAGCTGATGTAAAATCCGAAGATGATGATGACGCATCATCATCAGACAGTAATGATAGTGATGATGAAGCATCAGAAAAAGACGCAAGTGATGACGAAGATGATGATGATGACCTTGGGGAAGAAGAGCAAGATGAAGAAGTCGATAATCAGAGTGTACAATCGGATTGGAAGCGGTAAGTGAGAGAAAAACAATACTTTTCTCTGGTTCATCATGTCTTTATACCCGACTGCGCAAGAAGGAGGGTACTATTTTTCGGGTGTATGTATGTCCATTCCTTCTTGCCATCATGTAGCCTATACGGCTTGATGGATTTTGGTGTATGATGTACAGTCGAAGACAGAGATAAGTATACAGGGGGCCTCAATAAGGTTACGATTTTCTCAAAAACTACTGGACCGAATTTAAAAATTCTTTTACAGTTACATAGTTTTAACTTTTATCCATCAAACAGTGAAATAATTTTAGCAATAGGTGAAATAGTTTTTGAGAAAATCTCTACCTTAAAAACTCTCCTGTACATCTTTCTCTGTGTTCCGCCGTACCATTAGATTCGTCTTGATTACGGGAGTGTCATAGTGTACAAAAAATTAATCAATAGAGGATAGTTTTTTGCAGTCGTCATTTTTGGTTTTTTGAAATAATTTCTCCTTGTTAATGCATGTAAACAGGTTGGGTATATTTTTGTCATCATTCTTTTTTAATTTGAGTCCTGAAAATTAGGGACATATAAATAGACTGATGATGATATTTTATTGTTGCAGTGTCAAACTGAATGACGCCGAAGACGGCTGCACAGTGTTCTTAACAAACGTGCCGTTCATGATCGACAATGATCTGCTGAAAGACTTTGCTCAGCAGACCGGGCCAGTCAAGTACGCTCTGGTGTGCATGGACAAAATGACTGAGCACTCCAAGGGAACGGGATTTGTCAAGTTTGTGGTCAGTTATCACTTTTTACTTTCACGGTTTGTATACATATAATTAGATAAAAACGGGAATTACCGTGTTAAACATTTATTATTGATGTCTCGATATTTCGACAGCATTGCAGCCATCATGGTCACGAGTAGACTGAAAGTTATGATGAAGTGATGTTTAACACGGTAATTCCCGTTTTTATCTAATTAATATGTGGTCTGTTATATTTATTATTTTAGTGTCTGTTTATTTTGTTAACCTATAAATCGTCCCACTGCTGGGCAAAGGCCTTCCCCCTCCTCTTCCATCCCTGTCCTGAGCCTCTTCCTGAGTGTCTGTTACATACAGTACATTATTTAGAGTACTTATAATCTATTGGATGTGATCAGCCCCCTTACCATGAAGTCTTATAGCAGGATTACTTCAATAATACTTTGTTATTTCGTACCATGACGACCTTAAAGTAAGTACTTTAAGATAAAGATTTATTTATTGCCACCACCTTACTATTTATTTACTATTTTCTAAATTCTTAATAAAGCTGTTTTTTCGACTCGCAACTTGTACAAAACTTTATTTTAATCCAATGATTTTAATAAAAAATGGAGATATTTTTACATTTATTCGTTATCTTGTTCATCATGCGGTTGATGGTGGGCCAGAATCTGGCATTGTCATTTAAACCTATAAAAAACTAGATTATCTGCGGGATAATCCCTACCCTACTAACATGTTAAGCTTTTCTGTGATTATTGCATAGTTATTTTCACATTATTAGATCGGATTACTTTATTTTCACAATGATGAACAGGTGCGATCAATCAGTTCCTTCAGTGTTACATCACAACATACGGCTGCGGCATATCTCTATTGGCTTTAATCTGGATTCCAACATATTGTTCCAGAACAAGGAAGATGCAGATAGGTTTCTATCATTACCAGCGGATCAGCTGAGACTCGAAGGCCAGGTCGTACAGGTGAAGCCGGCCCTGAAGAGGGAGAACGTTCAGAAGGCAGAGAAAAAGGAGGCGAAGGATAACAGGCACCTGTATCTTGTTAAGGAAGGAGGTATGGATACAAACGCTCCCGGTCCGCTTTGTGTGGCTGGCCAGCCCCCTTACCATGAACTCTTATAGCAGGATTACTTCAATAATACTTTGTTATTTCGTACCAAGACGTCCTTAACAAGCTTACTTTAAGGTCGTCATAATACGAAATAACAAAGTATTATTGAAGTAATCCTGCTATAAGAGTTCATGGTAAGGGGGCTGGACTTAATAATAAGAAGGCTGAAGGGCATTGCCACAGACCACTTACCCCATAGACATGAAATCGGTACAAATTTGCAAGCGAAAAATTATGTCAACGATGAGCGCATAGAGACGAAGCGGTGCCGTATTAAAGAAATGCGTCCATGTCGATAATATCTCTAGGCCCTCCTGTTACAGGTCTATGGGGTAAGTGGTCTGTGACTCTACGGTTATCTTTTATTGGAACCCCTTCCAAATGAATGTATACTATTTTTATTTATTTTTCGTATGGTCACGGCGACGTGAGAGGACCTGACCGTGAGTTGGGAGGCTATCCAGCCACTCAATCACGTCCTCGTCAGCCTTAAATAAAAATGATCAAGATTCATTTTTATTATTATTTACAGTTGTGGTAGCGGGCACGAAGGCAGCTGTGGGTGTGTCGGCGTCTGATATGACCAAAAGGCTTACCCTGGAGCGTAGCAAAACGCAAATGCTTAAAAATCTTAACAGGTTAGTAAAGAAATAAGAAATTGAATGGGTTTTAATTTATATGATGTGTTTAATTTCACCCTCACACTCACACCCTCTCACACGCACCCTCTCTCTCTCACACACACACACACACACACACTAAAACACCATCTCTCTCACTCACTTACACACACACACACACACTATTCACGACCATCACCACTCACATACACCTAATTAGTACCTAATGCTTATTTTCTTATTTTCCTATTTCTGTTTCTAAATGTGTATGGCCTGGTGATCTGTAACACAGGCTTACACCTAGCACAGACACCAGACTCTTGCATCTTAGAACCATACATTGTTATTGCTAGTTGTATCTTGTACCTACCATTCTTTGATGTGAGATAAATAAAGATTTTTATTATTTATTATTATAATTCATTGATCTCCTATAAACAACTAGATACACAAAGGTCTTACTAAAACAATTTAAAAAACTTCAAAATAAGGGTCCATTGTTAACGTCCAAATAATGTCGAATAAAGCAAATGAGGGTCCATTTATCCGTTTGGACCTTCTTTTCGCTCGGACATTTTTAGAAGGCAGACTGTGTATCTAGTTGTTTATAGGAGATCAATGATTTAATTAGATTGATTTATTATTTGTATAAAATGTTTTTACACAGTAAGATAAGATCTTATCTCAGTTAACAATGGGGCCTCTTGCGCGGGATAAAAGCACTTAAAACTTATAACGTCATACATCGACATACCAGGCGTCAACTGTAAATATAAGTTTGTAATTACAAAAAAATAATTATTTCGTGATGGAACTCCAAATTTACAGTTTTCGGATTTACTTGTCACTCTGGACGAAGCAGCTCGACAGTCAAGTTCACTCCCGAGCTCGTAGTGGGACTCTTGATAATTGCTTGAAACTTCAGATTTTGCATGAATTATCCAACAACTTCACCATACTGTCATTTGCTAAAATTTTCTGATTAATTTAACGTGATATTAATAAACGCTTATCAAATAATTTCGCAACCGTCGTTTCCCGCCATTTTCAAGATGATATGACCCTTATTTATATTTCCCTACAGATTTGTATCGAGATACCGTTTGGTTGTATCCAATTTGCCTGCGAGCTATGACGACGCGGCGCTGCGTCGCGTGTGTGTCGGTACAGTCGGCCGCAACGCCACAGTGACCGAGTGCAGGGTCATGCGGGACCTGAGAGCGCCCGCATTGAGTGATTCCAGGCAGCCGTAAGTCGTAATTTTTTTTTAAATTTATGTACGTCAACAAACATTGAGAACAATGTTACTAATTCTAAATAATTTTAAAATGTATTATTGTGCCATCAGCACCGTTAGGGTCAGCGTAGATCTACGGAGTGGAGTGGCGGCGAAGCGACTAATTTAGTAACAACTAGCTGAAATGAAATTCGTTTATTCGTTCGAGAGTAGTATACACATTAGATCTTAAGATAAGGTTATTGTCCTGTTACTCAACCATTTGGTGTACGAATATTAAAGTACCTACCTATTTTGATTTATATATCTAGTTAGTAATTAACTAAGTATAAAAAAAAAAAAATTATTTTCAAAAACACCAGCATATAGATGATACAGAAATAAGGTACCTCCTAGTAGGCAAATTAAAAATTCGCCTGTGTCAGGAGGGCCCACTCTTTCTTAGGTCTATTTAATTTTAAACTGGTACATCGGTTCCGAAACAGCAAGAATTGGTAATGAAAAAAGAAAGAAGAAAGAAAATAAAACATGAGTTTAACAAATTAATCTTAACTTAGGCATGCTGAGTGAGTAAAAATGTGTATGTGTGTGCGCGTGTTCGCGTGTGTGAGTGTGTGAGAGTGTGTGTGTGTGTAAGTATAGCAATGGATCAATTTAACAAAATATTTTCACATGTCACATAAATCACAATACAATATAGCAAATACGAATTCTAATACGCTGTTCGTTTGCGTAGAGGAGGAGGATGGAGTAGTACAGGAGGCAGATCTTTCTCTCTGGATCCTTGTTTCCACATCACATACCGCCTATGAGCTGTCCGGATATTTCAGCTATCTCCTAGTGAAACTCCCATCAAAATCCCTTCAGTAGTTATGGCGTGATACTTGCACAAAGTCACAGACAAATAGACAAAAATTCTAAAAATTAGTGTTTTTGCATCAGTATCGATCCTAAAACACATTACAATAATTCTTTTCAAAAAATATCCAATGTACAGACACAACTTTTTTACAGTCTTATTATATGTATAGATTAGAATTCAACTTTATTTACTTCAACATACGACTGTAGTTGGTATATCGAAGAAAAATGCTACTGAGTCTCGCCGAGGATCTCAATTCGCTAGGCGACCGAAGAAGCCTGCGCGCCGCTCGGAGTGCTCTTCGCCATCACTCCACTCCGTCGGTCTGCGCTGACCCTTAAGCTATTTTAAGTTCTAATTTATGTAGAACCAATGTTCAGATGAATATATCTTATTGATAAATGTCTTTTTATTTATTATATTTCGGTAGTTCGAAATGATTTAAGTATTGTTGAAGCCAGTGGAATAGACAGATAATGCAGCTTGTTAACCGCAGGTCCAAAGGCTATGGTTTCGTGATGTTCACAAAACACGAGGATGCGCTGGCGTGTCTCAGGAAACTGAACAATAATCCAGATGTCTTTGACAGGAATAATGTAAGTGATTCAGAATTTGTTTTATACATTATGCCATGCTCGGCGAACAATTCAAATTCAAATACACTTTATTGTACATAAAACACAACAATTACAGAAAAAAAAGATTACAGAATAATACAAACATAATGTACAATTTTGGCGGCCTTATCGCTAAAAGCAACTTTAAATGCTGAAAAATTTCTAGCCGTGGGCAGGACTTGAACCTGCGACCTTGTCATTCCGTGATACGCTCTTACCAACAGGTTCAAGTCTTGCCCTGTTGGTAAGAGCATAAATGATATGTACAGCTTAAATGGTCACGTAGTTTTGTATGTGGGCATTGAAATGTGGCATTGTCTTTTGTCCCGATTTCATGTCTATTGGGTAAGTGGTCTGTGGCACACCTCTTCTGTTAGTATTCATTATTCTTTTCGTTTTTGTAATATATGTTATTCTTGATATAATTTTATTTAATTTATTGTTTCAGAGGCCCATAGTATCCTTCTCAATTGAAGACCGAACTGCTCTGAACGCTAGGAAGAAACGTCTTGAGAAATCCATAGCCAATAACCCCCAGATGAATAGAGGAGAAAACAACAACCCTAGAAACAGAAATAGGAAGCGAAACCTCGACATGCCACCAGATGAGAGTTACGTGAATAAAAAAGGGCGGTTTGATAATAAAAATCTTCAGAATAAGAAGGTAAGGCAATTTTACCATCTCTTTGGGCATATATTATCGAGTCTATAGAACAGTATTGTAACAGTTGACAAGGTCTAATTTTTTTACCCCCATTTTTTTATTATCATGAAAATATAGGTAAAATTAAGAAACCCATATTTTTTCTTTAAAATAACGTCGTTTTCATGATTTAAATCGTGCAAATTAAAAAGGGCGTAAGTGACGATGACGTCACATTACTGCAATAGTATCGTTCCAAAATCGGTGAATACCCATGTTTCGGACTTTTCGGTATTTGTAAGCTGTTCATTGCAATTGAAAAAGTGTTACAAACAAAAATACAATGTATTACTCGGCTGTATGGGTTATATTCTCTTAGCCTATTACGTCAGAGCCACAGTACTTCCGGAATGCCTAATTTAACAGAAAACATTTTTCCTCGGAATATGTTTACGAAAAAGTACTGAAAAAAAAATCTACGTATTCAGAGAGACAAAATCTTCAAATGATATTTTTCTTTTAGGATGTTAATAATTTTTAGACCTTGTCAATTTATTGCTCTTGATGATTGTCATGAGTTCCCAGTATTTATCGGCGCACAACTACAAATTTACGTATTTTTAGGCACAAGAAGTAGGTAAGTTCGTCCGAAGACCAACGGAAGAAGATTTTGGCGAGTACACCGGGTTGACAGCTAAGGAAGGGGCACAGCATACGATGAGAACTAACCATAAACTAAAATCACAAGCCGACCTTCACAAACAGAACGTTAAAATAGAGAAAAAGAACAGCCAGAGATCTTGGAGATTAAAGATGGCCGCCAAAGAGAGGGTGAAGCAACCGAAACAGAGAATCAATAAAGACAAGAGTGGAGGGAAGCGAAGAAGATTTAAAAGGAATAAGAGTGCGTTGTAAATATTGGACTACATTATATTTATTGTAAGTACAAGGTTATTAAAATGATGAAAAGGTTCTAGACGTGGTCAGGACTTGAACCTGTCGCTGAACCTGCGACCGGTTCAAGTTCTGTCAACGGCTAGATATTTTTCATCATTTTCATTTATTCGCCGAGAATGGTATGCATAAAAAACGAATTATAAGGTTATTTTGTATTAATTTCGGAAAGAATCCCGTCGTTGTCAAACAGCTCCCTAAACCCTATTTTGCTAAGAGATTTCAACCGAAAACAGTCGAACGAGATTACGTAACCAGTATAAGCTAGCATGACGGTGTTAGCTAGGGCAGGGCCAGGTTATACCGGTTACGTAATCGGTCGATCCAAGTATACACTTGGATCCCTTTTTACGGTTTAACACAGAAAAAGGTGTACAGGAGAGTTAAGGTTCTGACTTTCTCAAAACTTGACTGATTTTTACCGACTTGCGCAGTCTATAAAGGAGGGCTATGTTTTTCGAGTGCATGTATGTAAGTATGACTAATTTTTCGGCACTCCCTACAGCCTAAACGTCTTGATGGATTTTAACATATGAGGTGTGGTTAGATTCGTCTTGATTGTAGGAGTGATATAGGCTATAAATGTTTTTATAAGACAGTAAAAATGTATATATATAAAACTATAACTGAAAAATTTGCCCCGTGGGGAGTGTTCCCAGAAGGCTGGCTGCATTGTCTCGCTGGATTGCGGGGCTAATGCGTTTCAAGAGGTATGTGCAGCCCTCTGGTCATTAGACACATCCACCAGGCGCACAGATATCTATTTGTGGATGCTGTGTGCGCCTGGTCACGGTCCAAGGGTCTAGAACAGAATAGAAATCATTTATTGCAACATCACGGTCGTAATTACAAAAAAATCGTAAACATAATTCACCCAAATAAGCTTGCAATGTTATACACAAATTGTAATTATAAATTTAAACACAAATATAAATATTTAAAGGTTTCCACAGTATCAAGTCAAGATTAACAAATTAGTTACAATATTCCTTTGGATCAGAGGTTCTCAAACTTGTTTCGTCTACTTTGCAAATCAATTATTTTTCAGCGCCTCCATTTTTTTACTTTACCACAGTTTATAAATCACAATGACATTTATTACTTTAATAAATTTAATTTGTGCTATATTAGTCTGGTCTGGAGTTTAAACTTACATTTTAATACAATTCTGGAGCCCTCACGGGCGTTATAGCCCACTTTGAGAAAGATTGCTTTAGATCATGAAGACATCGTTGCACCAGCCAGCTCCTCAAGCATTTTTTAAACTGCACGTCTTTTGCATTTCTAATGGAAATTAGCAGATGGTTGTATATTTTTGCCGCCTAGTAATAGGTAGGTACCTTTGCGGATTGTTCCCATTCTCATAGAAGGCATAGTCGGGTCGTTTTTATCACGTAATATTCGGTCATTAAAGTCCACACCAACGGCACAAATATGCAGTCTCCCCTGAGACCTGCACATTTGCGCCTCTCGTATGAGCTGCAGATCGACAAAAACGGTATCTGCTTTGCCGCCAAAAGTTCCGTCATCCAAGTACCAAAGGTTTAATTTTGAGTCTTAACACTTTATTATAGGGTGGAAAATTATAGGCCCAAGAGGATCGCCCTGCTGACAACCAACTGAAGACATGGAGGGTTATTTTTGTACATAAGTTTCGTTGGCAAGCAATAATAGCACTGCCAAAGAAACTTATATTCAGTTGACATTTTTTATTTAACTTGTGTCAGCAGGGCTGCCCTATCTACCGAGTTAAACGCGTTTTTTACGTCCACCTTTAGCATATCTTCCTTATGATGCTGTAAAAAAGTCCTCAGCGTGTGGGCGGCGGCTTCAAAACCACCTCTGGAACCGAACCCTAATTGGAAGGGCTGGAAATATTCGGAGAAATGGTCAACCATAGCTCTACAGCACAATTTTGCTACGATCGGCCTGGCGGCATCATATCCTTTCGTTTTGAATCTTCATGGACATTTAAAAAGTTTGATAGTGGTTGTCAGTGTTGTGTTGTCATCAAAGAAAATAATACTCTTAACGGTTGTCATGGTGATCTAATACGAAAATATTGTCTCTTTAAATTTTAAATATACGTTTATTAAGCTACATACATCATTTTATGTTTTCAAGTAAGTGTAGAGTAGAGACGAGTTCATACATCACCTTTTTTTTTGAGTGTGCAGAGTTTTTTCCCCCCTCTTTGTTTCTCTTAATGGTTTTGTGCTTAGCTAGGGTAATAGTGGTGCCCAGGAAGTTGAGGCGGACAGAGGAGTGTCGCGATTTAATACGAGTCTTCTCCTCTGTCCGCCCATTGTAGACTCAAGGCCATAAGCAGGCCGCCCCCGAGAACTATAGAATAATTACTTTTTGCATTGCATTCACTGGACTTGTTTTCATTGCCCCCTATATAATTCGCAGAGCACTGCCCTGGATTGAATCGAGTTTTCTAAGACCGGCCTTATTCCCGGTTCTAAGAGGAAATAACAGTCCAGGACGCTTCGAATCTCCGCATTATAACTTAGTCTCAGATAGAATGGGTGGGTCCCCCACCAAACGCCCGACAAACATCTAAGAATATTGAGATTTTTTTTGCCATTTAGTTGCAATATAATCATAATACAGGGAACCATTCGATTTACCGTCAAGAATGACTCCTAAAAATTATATGGGGTTTATTGGGAGTCGGTACCTGGTCAATTTCGACATTAATGTATGGAATATTTCTTCTAAAAGGAAAATCCCTACCGATGGCTTCGTTTAATTTAGTGGGATCTATACACAGGCGTAAATCACCGTTCTTCTTCTTTGCTATCACTAAAGCGTTTACCCAGTCTGTAGGACCATCTACTTTCTGTATTATGCCATTTCTTTGTTTGTCTTTTAGTTTGCCCTGTATGGCTAGTGAGTTACGTTTCATTTCATGGATTTCATATTTTTGGGGGTATTTCCCAAGCCCTTTGAACAGACATGCATATTTTGACATCAGGTCTTCTCTTGATGTTCAAGACAAGAACATAATATAATTTCATATGTACTGCCGAAACGGCATGCAACAATATTTTTATGTGCAAATACAAACAGAGAAATAGAAGCTATTTGTTTTGGTCGTTGAGATACTCGTTGATCGATTAGTAACATTTTTCTATAAGCCATTGCGTGATTCTTATTTTAAAATGACTAGAGGGAGGTTCTTTGAGATGACTAGGTAAATTATTAAATACAATATTGATAGCCATTACAAAATGTTATATATATATATATATATATTCACTCTAGCTAGCTAGATCTTGGCAAATGTAGAAGGTGTTCATTCCATGTCTAGTAGACCTCCCTGGTCTTCTGGTCTTTTTAATTTTTATGTCTTGCATTTCTTTAGCGACTACACACATCCTCTATAATTCGCAGGATGTGTGCCACAGTGGATGCATTGTGATTTCTGCTCTGCTGTTTTATTATTATTCAAATCATAAACACCCTATAAAAATAACAACTACTTAAGTACCTATTCTAAAGATTATTGACTGACATATCTCATAATCTTGTATCTCATAACATGTTAGTTAGTAAGTTGATATCTGCATTGCACTTTTGCAAGAAGTAGAGACCGATAATGCCGTCCGACTTAGGGTCGAGTCGAAGAAAAGAAACAGTACAGTATTATAATTTCGTTCCGCACTATTAAGTGTTCTGGATGCATATGCAATTGGTAAATCTTTACCTATTTTACCTTGGCTTAGGATTTCTCCTAGGGCAAAGTTGCTTGCATCTGTAGTTAGAATAAATTATTTAGGGAAATCAAGATATTGTAATATCTTTGGCGAGATTAGAATTTCTCCAAGGGAATCAAATGACTCTTGTTGTTCATCTGTCCAAATAAAAGGAGTATCCTTCTTTAATAATTTTGTTAAAGGTTTAGCTATTTTGGAAAAGTTTTTAATAAATCGTCGGTAATATCCGATTAGTCCTAAAATGATTTTATATCTTTGGGATTCTTTGGTACTGGGAATTTCTTTATAACTTCAATTTTATTAGTATCTGGCGAAACGCCTTTTTTAGTTATAGCGTGACCTAAATAAGCAACTTCGTGTCGCATAAACTCGCATTTATCTCAGGTTGCAACTTCAGATTATATTCCGTCAAGTTTTTGAGCATGATCTTGTACAGAGTTTGCATAAATGACAATATCGTCTAGATACACAAAACAATGAATTCCATGTAATACATTATTCATTAACCTTTGAAGGTAGGCTTGATTCGTTCTCCTGGTGGCGGTGGCGATCTCACCGTATATATGTTGTGTGTAGTTGCCCGGATTTTTTGCTTTTTTCCACCCTTTTGCATGTATGCTCCGGCTGTTCATGATGTGAAACAGGTTGTTGAAAATCGTTATGAACCTGATGGTTCCACTGCAGTCCTCAAATCCTGGAATTATTCATTGCGAAACAAGAAAACCAAAGTTAACAATCAAGGTCTATAACTTCAAATACCTTTTGCATGAGAATTGATTTTGATTGCGCGTCAATAAAAAGAAAAGGACTAGTGTTTAGTGACACACAAATACATACCTGCGATTTTTTTTATTTGGCAATATTGTAGAGCGTCCGCCACCGACTGGCTAAGCAGTTGTATAGCTAGCCGGACTTTCATTTTCTGCTTCCCAAAATTTAAATGTTCGTCCCGGAGTTTGGTGCCCAAATGAAGACCTTCGTGCTTTTGAAGTTGGTTTAACCGTTCAATATAGCTCCAAAAGATTTTTTGTCCTTTATCGTCCACAAGATTATGACTGTCAGCAAAGGCGTTTCGTATTAGTTTGATGTTATGGCAAGGATCTGGCCAAAAACATATTTCGCGATCTTCATGCCGAAAGCTGTTCGTAGCTGCTCAGATGCGTGCACATTACCCTGTTTGTGGCGGCTCCGTCGAAAGTAAGGGACAAGACGATAACGCCACATTCATGGAGCAACGATAAACATTGTTTAACAAGCTCAGCTTTTTGTTGGGATGTGATGTTACTTAGCAAAAAATATTCCACCGGGATTTTCCAATTGTCGTCCATTGCCGTGACCATGAACTTGATTGCTTATTTAGCTATTGGAGCATCATCAGATTCAACGTCGCACCCGACATTAGCATAACCAAAATAATGACGTCCATCCCATTTGATGATATTTCTGATTGCCATTTCGTCGATGCAGAGGGCACAGTACAACGGTTTGCCATCAGTTAGAGCCACCCTTTCTTTAACAGCATCTACCGCTTCCTTAGTGAACCCTGGATTGCAATCAAGGCTACAGTACCATTTTGAAATGGTATTAGGATGTGGCAGGATATCTTTTAATTCATCCCGTACAAAGTTGTATGCTTTCGGTGAAAGGTAATGGAGAGCAACTGCAAACCGGAGTTCCAAGGAATATTCCTTTGTTGTACTCCCTTGCGCCTTGGATAGATATCTCTCAATTATTTCATTGCTTTTGACGTTCTTCAACACACAAACGTTATTTCAAATGTTTGAAATAACGTTTGAGAAACAGTTTTCATACACTCTCACATCAATTCAACATCAGTAAAGGGTTTAATGCATTTTGCAAGAATGTTACACACTTGGTACGATGCTTTTGTAATAGCCTCATTTTGCCCGACTCCTGTCGTCATTATATTTTGTTGACGATGAATTTACGATTTCAAATGACTTATATATATATTCTTTCTTTCCATCGTTTCTAAATGGTAGGCTTCGGTAAATGAACTATGCTTACTTGTGTAGTGGCGAAATAAATTGTATCGCTTAATTCCGACGACAGTTTTCCGGCATATTAAACAAATAACAGTACCGGAGGGTACTCCTTATATCCACTTATAAAACAAAATTATTCCTCCCATTTTTCTTGAAAACTTCTATTTTCGTCAGTTATCTTCCTTTTAGTAGCACATTTAGATGATACTCCCGTTCCGCCATATTACATAGAATACCGCACGCGCAATCGATGAAGCAGGAAACGTTTACTCTTGTGCATAAAAACAAATGAAATGGCTCGCGTCGCGGCTCGTCTCAAACTCTCAACTCAAACGCGGCGGCGAGCAGGGAGCGCGGGTCAACGCCCCCGTACAAGTCACGAGCGAGCGAGTAGCGTTAAGTCGGTTATTGATTTTTGTTTATGACATGTTGACTATTGAAATAATTTACTTTGTCGCGGGCCGCACAAAAAACGACCAAATGCCGCATGCGACCCGCGGGTAGGGTTGCCAGGCCATAAAATACAAAGGCCGGACTCGACGCTATATAAGGCCGGACATTTTGCCCTAAATGCCGGACATGTTTTTTAATAGCCAAACATACTGTTTTACAGCTGGGCTGATGAAAAAAAGTATGTATACTGATGTAAAGTGAGGATGAGATCGAAGATGGAGTAAGCGTGCTTAATATATGCATATTCGATATGTAGGTATTTAAAGATGGACATAATGTTTATAATAAAAAAACTCGTTTACGTATTTTAAATGTTTATTAAGTAGGTAATTTACAAACGAATCATCAATCTTTTGTAGAATATTAAGTATTATTAAAACTAAAAAAACAAACCAATGTAGCTCTCTTTTGGCATAGGGGAGACCGGTGGTAATTGTAACAGTTTTAACGCGAGCGTCAATTGTTAAAATATGGTATAGAATTTTGTAGAAATGCTCATAAACTGTGAAACCTAGCTTCATAACCTAGATGTTTTTAAATATTAAATGCTCAACATGTGTAACAACATAGCATAATTCTCAGTTGAAACAAACACTAACGACTGTTACAATTGAACCCTATGTAGGGTCATTTGTAACAAAGATTCGGAAGACAATAAAACTCAGATTAATGAATTAGTAGAAACCTTTTAATTAACGTTCATTACTGTTTTTCTTAAATTATCAGTCTTTATAATTAGGAACTACAATATTGAAAGAATTCTTATAAAATCAACATTAACTGAAACATAACTTTTCTCGACTATTAATCGACAATTCAATACAACTATTATAAATGTGCAGTCAAGACGGAACAAATGATCTTTCTGCATCGTTAAATAACTCAAAAACTGAAAACTTATTGTAATATTCAACATTATGTATTTGTATGAAAACCAGTGTGTTACAATTGACACTTTGGTACAATTGCACCTTAGGCTCAAATAATATAACTAAGAAATTGAAAATCATAGTTCGCCATAACGCCATAGTTCAAAATAACGACTAACTACACAAATTCTAATCCGATTCGCAATTATGACACACGTAACCAAGTTCTTGTTGCGTACATTCTTCATGGGCCCACAGTTTGCACTCTGTGCATTGAATCCACGTTTCGTTAGACCTGCTATCCTTAAAGGAATCTAAACAGACGAGACAAAAACATTCTTCATCGTCAGATTTTTCCTTTTCCGATATTTTTTGTTTGACCGGCTTTTTCTTAGATTCTTTTTAACTCCCTTAGATCTTTTCTTCCTTTCTATTTCCTGTGCCTCCTTCCTTATTTCTTCTTTTTCTGGGGTATCAGTGTAGATAGCAGTCTTTCTCTTCTTTCTTCCGTGGTTAGTTGTTTTACGGGGTGGTGCTTTTGGCAGTGGTCGTATATCTTCTGGAGAGAATAGGCTGATTGCATTATCTTTTGAGGTGGAAGGTTGAGGATGGAATGTGCTAGACGCTGTGGTTTTTGAATTAGAAGTATTAGGGGAGAACACGAGTGGCGGTCTGGCCTTAGAAACTTGAGGATTGCATGGGTTCACAGGTGATGTATTCAAAATTGAAGTAGTAGTTTTCCGCAGAGGTGTTCTTGGAATGATTTTAGGTGAATGAGCTCTGAATAAATCTTCTGACTGTGAATCGTCTCCTAAGGGATCTACAAGAAACTTTGCTTTTGAAGTAGGACGATTGCATGGGTTCACAGGTGATGTATTTAAAGATGAAGAAGTAATTTTCCGCAGAGGTGTTCTTGGAATGATTTCAGGTGAATGTGACTGGGATAAATCTTCTAAACTTTGATTATCTGCTAAGGGATCTACAGGGAAGTTTTCCGTCTGTCCTTCGTAAGCTAAATCGTCAAATTCAATAATGGGGCTATCTCTTGAAATCGTGTCATTGTATCGTGTCATATAATAAAACAAATAAAAAAACCATTATTATGGAAAGAAACAAAAAGATAATAATATCTTTTTGTTTCTTAAAGTAAATTCTTACCTAGCCGTAAAATTAATAATAATTTTACGGCTAGGTAAGAATTTACTTTATAGTATTTATTATAGAACAATTTAAAATCTTTAAAAAATACCAAAAACTAGTTACTATATATAACTAGTAGGTGCAAAGTAGGTGCATTTGCACCTACTTTGTCAAGAGTGTCGTTTTCTTTAGAAAACATATCGTAAAATTCTTTACATGTTAATTTTAAATTGCATAATAAGAACATCATCTTTGCAATTGTGTCTGTTTGCAGTCTACTGCGTTCCTTTGTCCACTAAGCGTTTATTAAAGAGAAAACTCTTTCACCATCGTCTGAACTGCTATCAGAGTCGGAGCCAATGCTTTCAACCAAGGTTACAGTTGAAGATGGAGCATAGTTTGTCGAGTTTTTGTATAATACGTCGATCACCGCGAGCTGAATACCGTGAGCGAGGCAGAGTTGCTGGTAGCCCTCACAAGATGTCCCCATTTTCACCATGACACTTGCTCCGTCCGTGGTCATACTGATGAGATCCTCTTGCAAAATTACGTCAAATTTTGTTAGATGATCGCTTAGAAGTTCTATTGCTTTTATGGCTGGCAAAGATCCCGTTATTTTAACAAGTCCAAGGTTTCTGAAATTTAAGCCACCAAAAGCGTTACAGTGCAAAATAATATTCATGTAACGCTTATTGCGTGTAGATTTCCATTCGTCCAATGAAACGGTGAATCTGTAGCCAGCTGTTTTTAATTCCAATACTTTTTTCTTGATCTGCTCTCTAACCTCTTGAGCCTGTGAGCGAACTATCTTCGAAACAGTATTTTCTGACTTCGGTAAGTCGTATCCACTCTTTTTGAATAGTCGTTCTTGGTCTTGACTTTTACAGATGAATCTAAAATTAGCGCCATCCAATGCTGCCATCCGGGAAATAACTATTTCCATTGAATCCTCTTGTTTGTAAAAATCTATTATTGTGCTTAGTTTTCTTTTTTTTGGTTCAGTTTCTGGTTTTGGTTTCTATCTTTTGATTTTTCTCGTGTACGTCATTGGGATTTGTAGTTTCATTTTCAGTGATTATACTATCCGAAACATGTAAAAAACCTAAACATGTGTGAAACCCTGGGTAATTTCGTCTGCCGTATCGTCTAAGTATAATAAGTCCGTCGAGCTTCGTCATTGTGTTTTCTTCTTTCACGTTATGACCGACGCACTTTTTCCAATCTTTGTCAATCCTTCTTTCAGGAGTTCTTTGACCTCTGCCTTTTTAAAGGTTTTGTTATTTCTCTCTCCACATGGGATTTCACTTGTGCCCATATCAGCTCGATCGGGTTGAGATCGCAGTGATATGGAGAAAGACGCGAGCCTGTCTCATTTTTCGAGAATGAAGTTCATTACTAGTAGATTCTACGTATTTTTTTAAATAGGGTTTTCTGGGAATTTTTATCCCACCTCCTTTGACGACGCTCGTCAAAGATGGTGGGGAATCGATAATTAGGAGTATTCCCCGTGGATCGTCTATAGTTTGAGGCACCATGTAGCGGTAGTTAGAATTGGATATCTTCTCGTACGTACGTTCTCCAATCAGTTGCATATTTATAATTATTCGAAAATTCCAACTTGTTAAATGGCACACACAACACAAAACTATATACAAAAAAATTAAATTTATCGAATTATTTTGCAACTGTATAACGTTCCCGCCCTTTTCAAAAGTCCAGAGACATAAATAATTAGGTATTTAACAAAACATATTCAGAATTTCGGCATCTTCTTCGGTGGAGTCTGTGCTGTAGACGTTTTCTGAGTTGAATTGTGTATCATTTTACCAGTAGGCTGAAAGTTTGAGCAACCACCACGGGCTGCTAAGTCATATCTTACCCTTAAATAGTGATGGAGTGAACAATGGTACACCTTAAACTTTTCCCCAGCAATGCCACTCCCCCAAAATTTCCCCAACAGCCAATTTTTTCCCCAAAATTGCGAGGAAGCGTTTGCTATTTTGGATCACCGAAATTCATTTTTGTAGTCGTTTTTTAAAAATTTCTTGGAAGTGCTTTTAGATTTTTTGGGAGTGCTTGTTAGAATTTAATATTTTTGTGTTCTAATTCTACCTCTTTTTGTTGAACTGTTTCTGTGGTGACTATACCCATTTATTTGTGTGGATGTAGGTATCTGGTGTGATTTCCTTGTGTATTTAGAGGTCGAATGACTCTCTTGTGGGTTCCCAATTAGTGGCGAGGCACTTGCTGTACTGCAAGCTAATGTTGTGCTTGGTCCTCAGAGTCTACAACCATAGTACCTATACATTAAACTTACCTAGGGCTGCCTTCTTACTGGCTGAAATTCCAGCCTACTTTCAAGACCTACAAGTTCCAGACTGTCGACGCGACGGTCAAAGAATCAAAGTCTTATCTTGGATATAAGTAGTCTATCAACGTCGTGCTTGCCATGTGCCAGGGGTCCAGGCATGGCGAGGGCGAGGGAATACGGTCTCGGCGGGGCTGAGGGCGATATGGCCGGAGGGCACGCGAGCGCGAGAACACGGCTGTGCATAGAGTTACCACGTCCCAGCCAACCCCAGTTATCCCGTAGGAGCGGTGAGCACGACGTTAAGGGTCTATAGAACAGACCACGTACGGAGGAAGTGTGTTTTAGAGCTCAAAATAAACTAATGACTCTACATCATCTTTTTATTTGAGCAAAATCTACAAGATTTACCTTGACAAATTAAAATATTGCAATCATACCTGCCCATAAGGAGTCGCGTAGTCGGTGTAGGGTAAGCGGGAGGATAGCCCGGTAGATATCCCTCGTAAAAGGCCCGGCACGGTTACATCTATGGGAATAAAATTGCACTTAAATGAGAAATCCTCGCGAAGCCCAAAATGACCAAAGCGAAGTACCGTCGCCACACTACATTCCTCCAACTACGCGGAAGATCAAACTTGGAGACATAAGAAGGTACTTCCAGGCCCGTTTAAGGTCTATCCCTTGAAAAAGGGTAGACAAAATAATGTTTATTTGTAGGTGAGTATCTGATCTTCTTACCGTGCACCCAAAACGAAGTTGCGCAAAGTAGTTGGGTGAAGGAAAATACCTATATACAAGTTAGTTACCAACTTTTTGATGATTTAGAAGAATAGAATAGACGCCCCTATTCGTTAGAAAATGTGAAAATTACTTATTATCTGTGGGTGCTTAGCTTATCTTCGCAAGTACAAATTTCTAGAACTTTTCAATTACTTAGGTACCTAAGTAATTGAATATCAAAATATCCAACCGAATCTCCACTGCAAGTTAGTAGTACTAGAGATAATTAGGTGTGTCATTTGTACTACCAGTTGTACTTCTTGGTAGTACTACCGGCACGGAGGGAAGTACTGGCCCTAAAACTCAGTGTTGCCAAACCAACATGGACCAAAATTAAACCAAATTTTAAGGTTCCGTGCCTCAAAATGAAAAAAAGGAACGCTTATATATATAATCACTTTGTTGACCGTCCGCCCGTCTGTCTATCAAGACCTATATCTCAGCAATCGTGTGGACGGATAAAGTTGAAATTAATACCAAATACTCAGGTATGCAACCTCATGCAGCCGTGAAAAAAAACTTCTACGTAAACGCCAATCAAAAGATACGACTTTACACAAGTTCCTCTAAATCTGCCAGAAAGTAGTAATCGAGCAAATCTGGTCACACTGTGTAACTAAAACACTTGGTCGTCGCCACCGATTTGCCGACCAATTGAATTTCAGTGTAAAACGCTAATATTCAAATAATCAGCTTGTTCAAAACCGAATCTCGGTATTGGAGTTATTTTGTTAGCTAGATGTTTAATTGTAGCTATCGCACACATCGGCGCCTACTCTATTTTAATTTATATTTGGATGTCCAGGGCATTATTGACATTAAGTTAGGGGTTTATTTATTTTTGGGGTGCCAGGTGGTCAGTGTTTCCCAACCTTTTTCACATTTAGGGTGCTAACTTCACTGTGATGACGAAAGGTCTCGTGCATGCATAGATTTATTCGTTTTATTTTTATTTATTTAAAAGGGCTTGTAGGTTATATTTATTCATCAGTATAGTGTAGGACATGCCAAGGATGCTCTAGTTGACTAGAGAGGTAGGTACTTAACTTCGAAATGTCGTTGACATAGGTACTTACCTGATATAGTAGATGTTTTAATGGTCACTAAATTATGGCTCGACTGATAGTAAATGGTATAAATAAACTTAATAGATACAAAGATTAGTTAAGAATCATCCAAACATATTCAACACAAGCCTGTTGTCTCAAAATAGAATGTGCCGGTAGAATTTTCAACTTTGGAGCATAGTCATCTACTTAATTGTTTTAACCACAGTTCTCGTAGACACAAGTTTCTCGGCAACTAAACATTCGCGAACTAGTGACTGTTGATACACTTGTTGATACGTTGACATGATACACTTCGTAAGCATCTTTCCTGTAAATTTCAATGGAAAAAAGTTTTAGGAGGCCTATGCCAAAAGGCATACCGAACAGAAATGAGGGAAATTTTATAAACATTATATTACTTAGGTACTAAGCATATTTTTAAAGCCTCAAAATAGAATGTGCCGGTAGAATTTTCAACTTTGGAGCATAGTCATCTACTTAATTGTTTTAACCACAGTTCTCGTAGACACAAGTTTCTCGGCAACTAAACATTCGCGAACTAGTGACTGTTGCTATACTTGTTGCTACGTTGACATGATACACTTCGTAAGCATCTTTCCTGAAAATTTCAATGGAAAAAAGTTTTAGGAGGCCTATGCCAAAAGGCACACCGAACAGAAATGAGGGAAATTTTATAAACATTATGTACTAAGCATATTTTTAAAGCCTTGTTTAGGAGTTGATCAGGGGAACATAGAGGCATTTGGAGGCCCCCCAGAACCGGAGGCCCGGGGATCTAATGAAACTTACCTAATAATTTGTTCTTCCAAGTGACTTTAGGACTTCCGGCTTAGAAAAAGATTATTTACTTTGCAGAAAGTTTTTAGATAAGGTAACGAGCGACAGACACAGCCAGTCGCACTCGCCGCTGGCGGAGGACATAAACGATAAACATGTTAATCTTTCTTGAAGCATTGTACCTACTTCTTAACCCTTTTTATGCTTCTACCAACAGTTGGTTTTATCAAATGCTAAATGACCAGAGTATCCGTTTGTAATCAATGGTTCGCTTAGGGATTTTACAACAGTGCTTCCCAGTCCTGTTTCTGTAGTATCAGTCTTGCCAGTATATATCTGAAATTGATACAGGTATCCTGTTGCACTGTCTGCTCTGCACCATCCTTCTGCCTCTCTTTGTGTTTCATAGGCATATATTGTTTCAGACTAGAGCGACCTTTGAATTTAATCATACATTCATCGATTGATTGCGAATTCGTTGTTATTGCATTCTTCTGACATAAAATGTTCAAACGCTGTATAAGTGGCCTTACTTTATGCAGTTTGTCGTAATTGACATCATTTCGGCTTGGCATTGTAGAGTTGTCACTGACATGCAAGAAATTCAATATCTTTTGAAACCTCTGTAAAGTCATAGTTTCAGCTATCTCAACAACGTGCAACAGTGGATCACTGGACCAATAGTCCACGATAGTGGGTAGTTTATGAATACCCATCTGTATTATAATTCCAAGGAAAGCTTTCAATTCCTTTACAAAGTTACAAGTTGTAAAGGCTTTCATGCTTCTCATGATGCCTTATTTAGGAGTCCTAGTGTTGGATTCCTAATATCTGTTTGGAGTGAAATGAAATGGTCTCTTGTAAATACTAACAATGTTTATTTTCTAAATATATATAGACCTTATACACTGGTGTTTGTTGGGGAGAGTGTTATTGGCGAGTGCACGTGCAGTCGCTACGCGGTAATGACCCGTAGCCGTATGGATCCTTTGATATATCTATTATGTTTTCTGGATTGCAGAATTCACCGGGTAACCGCAGAGTCTGACCATATGTCAGTTGAGCTGCGCTTACGCCGGTGTCGCTTACAGGGAAATTTCAGTGTTTCCGTCGGTTGCCGAGCTAGTAGACGGGTTGTCGCTCGTCTTCGTGGTCACCTCGTTTATTTGAAATGACCTCGAATTTTCCATAATCTTATCTGCTATGTCAGCTAGCGTCTCCGTGCTCTTTGTGTCAGACACTGCGAGGATTGTCCGTACTGCCGTCGGAAGCTGGTTTTTCCATAATAGTATCAATGTGTCGTCGGCCACTTTGTTTCTTGCTAACTCTTTCATTTTCCTCAACAATTGCGATGGTTTTTGTGTTCCTAGGTCCAACTCCCCTAGGAGTTTTTGCAACTTCCTCGTCTCACTTTCCTCATAGATGTGTAGTAATTTCTCCTTCAGGACCCTGTATTTTCCGGTCGTCGAGGGATCCAGCAGGACATCGGTCACTTGCTCGATGGCTTCCTTCGTTAGTTTGGCAATGGTCGTTTGGAAGCGCTGTTCCTCGCTGGCGTTCATGGGCTTCATTACCGCCTCCATTTGAACAAACCACAATCTGGGCTGGTCTGCCCAGAATTCCGGTATACGCGTTGACACTGATACGGGAGCCATCATCGATGCGTCGGCTGGTGTGCCGACTGCGGGCTGCGGCGTTTCGTCGTCCGACATTTTAATTATAATTTTTAGCACTCAATGTCCACTTCACTTCACAATGATCACGTCGGGGTCACCACTTTAGGAGTCCTACAATGTGGGGTTCCTAATCTGTTTAGAGTGAAATGAAATGGTGAAGTAACTACTAATAATGTTTATTATTTTAGACCTTATACATTTGTTTTGGTTTGGGAGAGTGTTATTGCGAGTGCACGTGCAGTCGCTACGCGGTAATGCCCGTGACTGGCGCGCGTGGGGCGCCCGCGTGGCCGCGTGGTGCATTTGCTGACCCTACAACGATACCAGGAAAATAGCGTGTCACGGAATGACTGTTGGAATGGAAGGCGCGTGGATCGGCCGTCAGTGGTGCGCAGTTGCGTAGAGCAGTAGGCGGGCGAATAAAGGAACCTTTTGATTGATTCATACCAATGCTTATCAAAATACAGTCTAGAGTTTATAACATTAACAAGTCTCAAATGAAATAGTTTTGTATGTAAAATAGCGAGCAGAAGGCCATTACCAGAAAAGGTAAAGTGGCAAAAAAGCATACCTAATCTAAATTATGAAAGCCATGGCTTGCAGTTTGGTTTGTGGCAACACCAAGTGACAAGTACTATCTGGTGCTTGTTTCTTTTTGTGTTTATGGCGTCTTGTTCTTTTACGCCTGGGGGCAGATTTAGCTCTCGCTACACATTGAGCTTATTCCAAATATGCATACTCGTTTGGGGGTTGAGTGGTCGTCATCACGTAGTTGACGTCCGGATGCCATGCCTCGTAGCGCCTCTTATAATTATAGTTCTTGATTATTTTATGGCAGGTGGCGCATTTGGCCCTTTTTTGCCCCGGTTTCGTCTGCAGCGTCTTCCTGTAGGGTCCCGTGCCCCCCTCCCTGTGCAGCTTCCGCCCCGGTCGGGCGTATCCTCCATCCCCTCATTGTTTGACCCAGCGGCGTCCTCAGGGGACAGAGAGCCATCAGCAAGGGGGTCGCCACGGGCAATACCAGCGAGTGCGAGCGGGATGTCGCTGCCAGGGAGCGCGCCATATTTGGCCAGGTAAATCCCTACAAGGACGGCAAGGTTTCAGTTGTTGTTCGTCAAGTCACGGTTCGCGCGGGTCAATCTCTTGACTTTTCCCTCTAATAAACTGCAATTTTTGCAGGGTGGAACCATAATTAATTTAGAACTCAGCTGGGGAGCGAGTTACGAGGAATTGAGTGAGTGGGTTCGATAACTTGCAAAATTGATTCGCAAAAAAAATCCCCTGGGGATCGGACGGTTTAAGTATGAAGCGATGAATTACTGACTATTGATGAAGGGTTCTTCTTCGGCCATCTCTGCAATAAATTTAGCATCTGTACATATATACACATATATTTTCAAGCAATGTTCATGATTATCGTTTCCTTATCCTGACACGCCTCTTTCCCTTCATCAATAGTCAGTAATTCATCGCTTCATACTTAAAACCATCGTACAACGATAAACTTCACTTACCTTTGGGTTTATGGCACCAGCTTAGATGATATAAATAATGACACTCTCCCAACAGTTAAGAAAACCACAACAATATGAAAGAACTTCAGTTTAACGATACTTTCCAACTGACACTTGACATGACACTACACAGCGAAATACATAATTTTTTAGCACTACCCACCGACATGGTAACACTATTTAAACTCCGTGGAAAGTACCCTCTTTAGTGGCATTTTCGAAATAAAGTCAAATGATGCTAGTGGTAATTATAAAACTACGTGCAGTGAAAACCAGCACATAATACATTACGCCTAGTAATATAACTTAATAAGTATAGTAAGTACTACATAAATAAGTATGTCGGTAAACATAAAGATAAATTAATTACATTAGTAGGTAGTTAAGTTTATAATCACATAATGTTGCTAAGTAAGTGAGTGTATCAGTAAAAATATCTACTTACCAAAATGCATACCTAATACGTATAAAAAAACACTGGAACACGGGCGAGTTTACACTTCGGTTTTTTGAAGGGGAAGTCTCGCCCGCTCGTTTGGGCCAGTTTTCCACTGCCTTTTCGGAAAGTGTAAACTCGCCCGCGTGCGAGGTGCGAGTTGCCACCTAACTCACTTTTTTTATCACTACATACAAATATTCTGAAGCTGGTGGATATTTTGCGTTCAGAACGTGATATACTTTAAAAAGTGTATCAAAGGCTTTGGCGGCTGAAGTCATTTCAAACTTGATGTCGTCGATCACGACGAATAGAAGTTGTGCAGGGGACCTTGCACCAACACGTATGGTTGCACTGTCAACTTTCGATCTAATGCCTTTTCCTTCTGTTGCGAGATTTTCATTTCAATGTCTCCAGCATTCTGAAATATTAAAATAAATACTAGAAATTGTTTTCAGTAGCATAAATGTATGATAATAGATTACCTACTTATTATTACTGCAGTGCTTTTGATACTCACATTCACATGGACAATTAGACCCTCCGTGGCTTCTGCCGAAGTAAACTTAATTTTTCTTGAAAGCCTTCCTTTCGGTGATATTAAATAAGCAAGGACCAAGGGCCATTTGCAATTAAATTTTTTTATCTGAAAATTAAATTTATTGTATCAATGTTAATTTTGGATGTTAACTTAGAAAACTCAAAAACGCTCAATGGTCCACACTTACTGTTGCGGATGGATCAGGGATGATGAAAACTCGGGTTGGGATAAACTGTATCTATTTAAAATCAATTACATAAAATCAAAATCAACCTATTCTCTGGCACACTGACAACTAACTCCCTCCCTTCTAAATGTCAACAACGGTATCTATGGCCGCGGAACCAGCCAGTCGCCAACATTCCGGGCCCTGGTGTGAAACACCGTTACGGAGTGACGACTGTCTGGTTGGCCGCGACCAGAGGCACCACCACGGTTCGGTGCAAGACGGTCTCCTAATCTGCGCAAGTATTCTTACAGCTATCTGCTGCAGAAGTCGTCGCCAATCTCAGTGTCTGTTTCCAATGCACACGTCGCGCCAGATCGTCGTCGTTCAAATCATCTTCCAACCAAGTGATGTTGACACATGCTCCGATATCACTGTGAAACAGCGTGATAGCTTGAGTTACGGCGGCGGCGGCGGTAGGCACGTATGACAAAGGACTGCTCATACTTAAAATAAAAATGTTTCTATAAACGCTTCTCTAAAGGTGCTTTCCCTCAAAACACTATTTATCGACCGCACCATACGTTCAGAGGTTCCAGCCATATTTGGGCTCGTGGGCGATAGTAACTTGCAGCGAATTCCGTTGCTAACAATAAAATCTTCTACTGTTGGATCACACATCTGCATAAAACCCCAAATAACTCCTACGAACAAAGTGCCATTGTCCGGGATTATTTTGGCAGAGCAGCCAAGTCTGGGGATAGAACATCTCAGGCTCTTCATAGACGTAGTATCAGCGAAGCATCGCTTATCATGACGTCGCTCAATAGACATGAGAACAGCGCCAAAATAGACTAACAACACGATGGTGACTGCTCTTGTGTAATGTTGTGAATTCTTCTTGCCATGTTAATATTCCCCGTGCTCTACAGTGACTGCGTTAATTGCTCCATTAATCCAAAATCGCTGTCTCAGCTCGTTCAATACGAATTTATGGAAGCCGTGTCTGGCTTTGACATGGTAACGGGCGATTTTTAGACGGACGATCCGGCGGCGTTTATCCAGCATATTTCGGTTCTTCAAAGTCTCGTCTTCTGCAGGCATAGTGTTGATCCTTAAATCTAGGATTAGAAAACCGTCGTGCAGCCTTGGGGCGAGCGAAAAAAGTCGTCTCTTTTTAGGTAAAGGCTTGGAGTCCTTTATTAAATAGGGTTCGTCCCAAAAATAGTCTATCTGCGACTTTAATAGTAACGGTCTCTCTGCAAGGGCCATGCATTCAACTGAGACCTGCGTGCAAGAAATGAAATCATTAGAAAGTAATAAAGGGTTTAGACTAATCTTTTTACCAAGAGGTAACCGTCTCGCGCCTATAGTAAAAATTACAGTAGCCCAAATAAGCCAAATCCATACACTAAAACTGTTAGCGTCTAGAATTGGGGGGCCTGAGGGTTTATCGACTAGAAGTCCCACCACTTCTTTGACATCAGGAAGGGGTGCGGCCTCGGCAGTCTCTGGTACAGATGACCATTCGTCAAGCGAAAACGAAGGGCCACATAACCATTTATCCGTCCGGTCTGTCAGTCGTGTAAAGTCATTTGGTACACTTAGCTCAGTAAGGAGGCAACGCCAATTCTGATGGGCAATATATTCAACCCTATGAGCAAATAACGGTTTGTAGCGACAAGACATAGCCTGTGGATAGTTGTCAGAGACATGGCGCGCGTGTCGGCATGGCAATCCGACCCCAAATCGACCTGATGGCAGGCGGCGTGCTATTGCCTCAAGTAAGTCTACAGCACGCCGATCTTCGTCAGCGTTTTTGGGTGGGAGCTTCGGAACACCTACACAATTCATTTTACGCTGATCTTTCAATAAAGCTTCAACAGCATCGCTCTCTAAAACAGTCAGATAATTAACGAACTCAACAGACTTGACTTTGCTCGAAACCAACCCATGTAGAGTCCAGCCTAGTAGCGTGCGCGTGGCGACGGGTGCGCAAGGCTTGGCGCAACGAATTTCTCTACAAATAGTCAAGTGCCAGTCTCCTGCTCCAATGATGATCGTCGGTTTTGCATTCTCAAGCGTAAGATTATCTATTAAACCCTGTAAGTGATCAAATTGTTGAAGACAGACTTTTTTTATTGTTTGAGAGCCGACAGACAAGCCATGAATGGCTCGCGCATTCCCTAATAGGTACTCCTCACTCATATCGCGTCCACGTATAAAAAACTTGGTATGACCTACGACAGTGTCGCGGGACATGCCGCCGACGCCATTTACGCGGATAGATTCACGAAACTCATCTTTAGCTCCAATCTTCATGGCTACTTCCTTGTCTATGAGCGTGGCCGAGCTGCCGTCGTCGAGGAGGGCGTACGTCTCGTGCTCGCCCGCCGGGCCTCGGACCACAACTGGTACGATTCGCAACATCGCGCGAGGGCGCGTGGTCGGTGTCGCCGAGCTCGTGCCTGAAACGTTACATGGAAGAGCGGGAGCGTCGGATATGCTAACATTAGATACTATGACGTAGCCCTGGGTGATAGCATCTTTCAAGGTTTTGGGGAGTTCGCTGTCGCTGTCTGTACCCGACTGAGGGCTAACTGTAGAAGGAACAAGCGTCGTCATCTTAAGAGCGTCGCCGTGCAAAAGCGAGTGATGTCGCCTGGCACAGTTATCGATACCACATCGTTTTGCTCGGCAGTTGTTCCATCTGTGTGAACCTCCTTTCAAACACCGAAAACAGGCCTTCTGTTCACGCACCCAACGCCATCTGTCATCTACCGAAAGTAATTTAAAATCTTTACAAAGGGTGACTCTATGATTTTGCTTACAATATTCGCAAACGGTAACATTATTCGGGTCTTTCAAAGTAGTCGTACTATGCACTGTTACTCGTTTGGGAACGATAGATTTAGTGACTACTGGGGGGATCGTAGTAAAATCAGGTACGTGTGCATACCTTAGTTGCCTATCGGCCTCCCGAAGGAGAAACAGGGAAAGGGTCTCTAACCTAGAGACGTTCTCCTGCTGCGTGTCTGCAGCGTAGTCACAGAACCTGGACTTGGTGAGCTCATTTAGCTTTGACAGCACACTTTTAAATATCTCGGGCGAGAGTAAGAAGTGCTGCTGCTTCAAAGCCTTGAAGGTAGAAATGCAATTGCGAAGTTTATTTGCAAACGAGTTTAACTGTTCAGGGGTACCAACCTTAGGTAGCGACTGTAGCACGGCGACCTCATGAGCCACTATAATCTCTGGCCGTGCATAAGTCTGCTCCAATATCCGAAGAATACCCTCTGGGTCCTCGCACGTGTACAGCAAGGCAGCCACAGCCTCGCGGGCGGGACCACGCAGCGCATCACTTAGGCGACACATGTTCACCTTGCTCGAGAAACTATCTTTCGTACGATTATAATTATAACTAAAAGCTAACCAATCATTATAATCGCCTGAAAAGTTAGGCAAGGGACACGCTTTCGGCTGGTTGGCGAGTGATGCAATAGCAGAGCTCAAATGATGAACTACTGACTCCGCGGTGGCTCCTTGGGGCGACTCTACATACACTGCTGGACGTGGGCCGGTGGCCATAGTGCCGAACAGGCGCGCCGCTGTCTGCGGCTCATAACTGGCCTGAACAGCGGTAGGCTCACGGAAAGACTCGGGGTAAGGAGCCCCCGCGCTCTGGGCTTGTTCCCATGGGCGGGCACGTGACGTAAGTAACTCTCCATTCACCGCCATAGTGCCGAACAGGCGCGCCGCTGTCTGCGGGGCGTAGCTGGCCTGAACGGCGGCGGTAGGCTCGCGATACGTGAGAGGCACTACATCCACTGCTGGACGTGGGTCGGTGGTTACGTTGCCGAACAGGCGCGCCGCTGTCTGCGGAGCGTAGCTGGCCTGCGCGGCGGTGGGTTCATGGAAAGGCACAGGGTAAGGAAACCCGGCGCTCGGAGTCTGTTCCCATGAGCGGCCACGTGACGCAGGTGACTCTATATTCTCTGCCTGACGTGGGTCGGTGACCATAGTGCCGAACAGGCGCGCCGCTGTCTGCGGAGCATAACTGGCCTGTGCGGCGGTAGGCTCACGGAGAGGCACAGGGTCACAATCCCCAGCGCTCTGTGTTTGTACCCACGAACGGGTGCGGGACGTAGCTATAGAATAGATACTTCCCTGTCTTTGAGAGTCTCCTGCGTCGAGTGCGGCCAGTCTGGCCTGCAACTCGATTTCTTCAATCTCACGATTCTTGCGCTCCATTTCTTTCTCCAAGTCACGCTTGCGCTTCAACTGTTGACGCCTGGCCTGCAACTCGAATTCTTCGTTCTCTCTGATCTTTCGCCCTATTTCTGCCTCCAACTCAATCTGGTGCTCTAAGTGCTGACGCTTGGTTTCCTTTTCGCGCTCCAGTTGAGCGCGGCGCAACTCGGCTTCAGCGGCGAGCCTGCGCGCCAGATTGTTGGGAGCTAGAGCTGATCATGCTTCGGCGAGAATCTGGTCGGTCCGACTTCTTACTATCTGTAAGCAAATTCTTTACCAAAGCTGGCGCTATCGATGGCGGGGTACGTGGCAGTTCCCAGCCTACCGGCGGAGGCGAATCCCGTGCCATAGCGCTCCCGTGGGCGCAGGCACCTGTGGCACGGGCTTCGTCTGCCGCGAGAGAGTTATCAGTGTGTGCGGCAGCTTCTGCCTTTTTCTTAGATTGCAGCCGCGTTTCCATCATACTTGAACCCCAAAAAAAAAATGGACTAGAAAAAAAAATGGAAATAAATTTTTTTTTATACGAATTTTTCAAATTTTGAATTAGGTGCTGAATTTAGCTAGGATCGAAGGACCAATGTTGCGGATGGATCAGGGATGATGAAAACTCGGGTTGGGATAAACTGTATCTATTTAAAATCAATTACATAAAATCAAAATCAACCTATTCTCTGGCACACTGACAACTAACTCCCTCCCTTCTAAATGTCAACAACGGTATCTATGGCCGCGGAACCAGCCAGTCGCCAACACTTACTGAAAGAAAGAAAAAATATAACCACAATTCCTGCACCACATATTGATCATGACTACTCGAAACAACACACAAAAACAAACAACACACAGTGTCTGTTGGCTGTTGAGTGGGTGCATGCACCAGGTGCCCGGAAACTGACTTTGTCCTGGCGCCGCGCGCCGTGTAACTGAGAGTACACGTGCCAGTATTTAAGAACAACTTAAGTTAAATACCTAACAATGTTGTCTTTCAGGCAGCGAAGGTTTTCGATTAGGGTCAAAGCAAATTCGTTGGTGACATGTTGCTCCCCCCAATTTAGCAGCTTGTCAAAAAACGACTGCCAGCACTTATGAAAGTTTAAGGATTGATCTTTATAAAGCCGCTCAAAATCCAAATTAATCTAAAATAATAAACATACAGAGTGTTATAAAGTTATGGATGAAACTAATGGATAGTAACAAATTTGTGTAGGATAGTAGCAAAGTGTTGCAATGTCAGGGATTTGAAAGGCATTTGAAATAAATATTGAATTGCACACCCATAACAGCTAGTACGAAGCAATGAAACAAAAATTGCTAACAAAACTTGTCCATAGCTTATATAGTTTAAGAGTGAAATATATTACCAGCATTGCCTCTTTATCTATTTTTATTATATTCCATATCTCCAAAAATCCGTGAATTGTGGCTGGACTGCTGCGCTTCACTCTATATTTATAGGTTTTATTCTATTTTTCAATAACTTGGTCCCATGGGCCATTGTTATTTTTGAGCCATACAAAATCATCATCTGTTTCGGAAAAATACATTCAACACTAAAATGAATAAAAGCTAAATTAAAAATAAATATACAAAGATGCATCATAGTCGCGATGTTGTCAATGTAATTACGATTTTAAAAAGTACCTCGCGAAGGGTACTTTTTCACGGTCGAACTCGAACTAATCAAAGGAATTGAAATATCTAAGATCGAATTTGGCGTAGCTAAGTATGTACATTAGGGTGTCCCATACTTTTTTTTCATAATTCCGTTACACAATACCTATCAAAAGTTGTTCTATATCTTTACATACTATCGAGAAAACTTCGGAGTTTGATGGATGTTGACCGTTATATACCGCAAACACAACATATGGATGCCATTCTCTTTGGCAAATTGCAAGGCTTCATAACCTTTATGGCTGGCGTGTCCGTCACAAATTAGCAACACGGGATCTTCTTTGCTGGACTTTACATATCCTTGAAAATGTCGCAACCATTTAAAAAATATTTCCGAGTTCATCCAACCGGACTCCTGTGCTAAACCTAGCGTACCAGTCGGCGCCTCGTCCACTAGCTCATTTTTCATATTTTTTCTGGGGAAAATCATAAGTGGTGGGACATAGGACCCAACAGCGTTGGCGCAGCATACCACGGTCACATTTGACCCCCTTTCTGCACTTGTGAGACAGCCAATTTGTTTCCTTCCTTTGGTGGCTAAATTTTTTTGGGGTTTTTGAACTGTGGTAAGCCCTGTCTCGTCCGTATTATATATTTTGTGTGGGCCAAAATTGTGCGCATTCACAACTTCTTGATAAATTTGAAAAAAATTTAAAACCTGCGGTTTGTTAAATGCTTGAGCTCTAGCTGCGGAAGTAGGCTCAGGAGTGCGTAGAGAAATGTCCTTGTTTCTGTTCAGAAAGCCTTCTAACCACTCTGGTCCAGCACGCTTTGTTTCTTTATTAAAGCAATGAGCAAATCCATTCCTTTCTGCAAACTCAAACGCGAGCTCTTGGACTGATGTTCTAGTCAAACCGAAAAGTCGAGTTTCTAAAAATTTCAAGTGCTTAACTAATTGTCTCTCGATATCAGGAGGAAACGTTGGCTTAAACCGTCCTAAGCCTTTGGTGTTGGGTGCTAAAGTTTTATTCATGTTTAATGCATGTCTTCTGAGCGTTGCCTGGGGAACTCCAAAAGTTTTTGAAGCTAACTGCCATCCCATTTTTTTATTCTGAACAGTTTCAATAGCTTTTTGCATACATTCGTGGCTCCATGTCTGTCGATTAGATTTTCTCTTGATTTCAGGTAAATAAAACACCCATAAAATAATACCTAACACAAAACTAAGTATTGCTATAATGCATCGTTTTAAGTAAAAATATGTTCACAAAACAATATAACTTACCAAAAATAGCAAATTATCCACATAAATAAAAAGCTTTGACTCGCGCACATCACGTTCATACCTGTTACTTCGCCGCAAATGAGGAATATCCTCTTAGTAATTTGTGAAATGAGCCAATGGCGCTAGTAGTTTCGCAGGTTTGTAAACATGGCCGACTTCACGTGTCACGAGGTCAAGCACCGCGCTGTAGTCCGCCAATTTCAAAATAAGCCCGATGTGTCATTTTGTCCGTATATGTCAAACGTCTTTTGTGGTAGGTAGCTACTTAAAATCCAGTGGCAAATAGGCTCCAAAGAAAGGACACGTAGTTTCGCTTCGTCGAGGACCTAAACTCATTTTAATAGTTATTCACAAATGTTGTAATGTGTTTATTTTCTATGGTAAACTGAAAATGGCTAATTTAACGTAATACTGATCAAAACTAGGCTATTGTTAAAAAAACACTGCTAACGATTAGACTGCAAAGCGAAAACTGAATTACGAGTTTTTGATCTAAAACACGACAAATCTTGTTCGACAAATTTTGACACAAATCGTGTTTATTCTTGTTTCCAATGTATGAAAATACTCAAGTCGCGGAGAGTCTGAGACTAGAACGTCACAGATACTATGTAATGCACATAATTCGTTAGGTGGTTAGGTTCATTCAAACCTTTTCAATGGAGGTCGCGTAATGATTTTTTTGGTATTTGGTTAGGCAAATGGGGTGATTATACAGCCCAAAGCACATCAACAATAACACTTTGGACCGTTGTTGTTTGAATTGTTTCGCTGAGGGATTATTATTGAATCCACTTTTGGCTCTGATACCAGAAAAGAATAACTCTACATGATATTGAGAAAGTTTGTACCTGTATGCATAGAAATGATGGGTCGTAGTTTATCGTGTTCTGGGTGGGTCACAGGTAAATGCTTTCTGTTGTCATTGAAGTGCAGAGTTCGTCGAAATTTTTGAAATGTATTGACTGGCATAGTTTCTTTTATGGGCATGAAACTAAATTTATTGGACCAATAAGATCGTATGTTGGGGTAAAATTACAATAAGTACCCAAATATTTACGCACATGTTTGCGAGAGCTTTTTTAAAGCAGTAACAAATTGTTTCATTGTCACCTTGGACCCGCTGCATAAACTTAAAAGTCTCAGCTATTTCCGATGGTTCCGGTACTAATTGCTGCTCAATCAAGTCATACAGCTGTTGATATGTCTTATTCTCTATGTTATCTGGGAAACATAGTTAATTTAAAATACGACCGCAGAGGATCTAAGAGCCTCATTTACGTTACGCCGCTCATAATTTCCTGTGATGGAGCAATTGGGACAGAATATGAAACATTACTGAAAAGAACCGAATCACGCCTGTGTGTGAAATGGTCTAGAAAATATTCACAAGTGCTTGGCTGGCTCCGAGTCAAGACTCAAATGACAATGCCAGATTCTGCCACACCATCAACCGCAAGATAACGAATAAATGTAAAAATATCTCCGTTTTTTATTAAAATTATTGGTTTTAAACAAAGTCTTGTACATCTAGCGAGTTGAAAAAAACAGCCTAATTAAGAATTCAGAAAATAGTAAGAAATCGAAGCGAATTATTCATTGTTTTAGTTATTCTTCTATAGGAGTTGCGAGAGTAGTAGAAAAGATACTGATTATGATTATGCAATATGAAACCTGTAATAAGTCCCCAACAAAATGATAGGTACAGCTTAAATGATCTCGTAGTTTTGTAGGTGGGGCAAAGCTCCATTGAAATGTGGCAATGTCATTTCAATAATTAGGTTGTTTCAACTAGAATAAGGGGTACAAGACGAATAGTGCGAGGGATAGAATGTGAAGATGGAGCTGGTCTCTATGGGATGTTTGTGTGATTTTAATTTTATGTTTCTATTATTGTACATATTTTAAATAAATGCCTTACTTATATATTTAAAAATGAAGTTCCCTTTTATTTAAAATTCCACGTGATCCTGTCATTTTACTACAATAGGCTAGGTGACCCAAAAAATAATTTGGTCTTAAATTGTTAATAGTCGTTCTATTACACCGTACAAAAATATACAGAATTTTTTGAGACCTTTGAAACACCAAAAACTCTAATTTAAAATGCAACTTTCCAACCTCGAATAAAAACAGCGTCCGCCATGATTATCTGTGACATGACGTCATTGCGGCCCCAATAAACTAGGGACGTTCAATGTTGAGAAAACACGACGTTAAAACATCGATTTTTTTGCTCTTAACATTGATTATCATCGTAATACCTGGTTAAATCTAGCTATAACGGAGCCTTCAAATGTATTCATAACCATTTAATTGGTAAATATTTCATTCTCGTGTCATTAAAATTTCAATTATTATTAATAATTCAATGTATCTACCAAAACCCACATAAGATCGATAAATCAAAAAAATCGGGCATCCCTAAAAACCCGGAGTGACGTCACGAACCTCGCGAAAATGGCAGACTATCTTTTCGGCGCATCGGAAAAAACGAGTAAATATTTTAATTTCAATTTCATTTTTTACAGTCATCTTCTACTTTTATGTAATAAGTGATATATTTGGGATCCTAAAAGTACTATATCTAAATAAATATTGTTTTATTGAATTTCGATATAAGCCAACTAGCCTATTCATCAATTCATTCATCATCGTATAATAATACTTAGGCTATTATTAAAAAATGAATGCCGAAAGGACAAATGAAAGTCGAAAAAACAAATTAATGCCTAACAAAACATAATTAAGTAATACAAATATTAGGTGATGGCTAAATCCCTGATTCCGGAATTACAGTTGTGACGAAAATCGTATAATATTTAGATTTTCGTTAAAAACAAAATCCCGGAATTATTATTAGGACTGCAGACTACGAGGCATGCCTTTTAAGTTTTGTCGTTTGAAGAGAAAAAAACAACTATAACCTTATAGTAAGTTTTATTGTTTTTCAAAGTATTCACCACGAAGTTTAATACACTTTTCCATTCGCTCGAACCAGTTATTATAACATTTATTCCACTCCAAAGTGGGGGTGTTCAAAATGGCTGACTTGAAAGCGTCGACCGCTTCTTCACCGCACAGGAACCTTTGACCACGAAGAGTTTTCTTAATTTTAGGAAATGTAAAGAAATCGTTAGGGCTTAGGTCAGGACTGTATGGAGGATGGTCAAGAATTTCTACGTTTTCCTGCTTCAAATACTCAATCGTTTGACGAGCGGTGTGTGAGCTTGCGTTGTCATGGTGCAGGATGATGCGTCGCTTTGGGCTAGATTTCCGAAGTTCGGCGATGACTTGTGGTAAACAAACTGTGGTATACCACTCCGCATTAACCGTTCTACGATCTTCAAGTGCAATCGTCGCAACATGACCGGTTTTCGCCACGAACGTAGCCACCATCTTCTTTGAAGTGCTTCGAGAGCGAACAACTTTAGTCGGCTTTGGCTCGTCTTGGAAAACCCAGACTGTGGATTGTTGTTTGGAATCAGGATCGTAGGCATAGATCCAAGATTCGTCACCACTGATGATGTCGTAGACGTGATTTGACTCTCCTCGGTTGAACCTCTGAAGAGTTTTCTTACACCATCTGACGCGGGCCGCCTTATGATCGTCGGAAAGCAAATGCGGGATCCAACGGCAAACTAGTTTTCTCACACCAAGCGCCTCATGCAATATCTTTTGAATGGTTGTCCCTGAGATGCCTAATAACGCCTCTATCTCTCGATATGTCACATGACGATCTTCGAGGATTAGTTGTCTCACAGCAACGATGTTATCTTCAGTGAATGCGGATTTTGGACGTCCTTCGCGAGATTTGTCACTAAGTGTGGTATGTCCATGCTGGAATTCCAAATACCAGCGTTCGATGGTCCGCAGACATGGGACTTCATCATGGAATACAGATGTTAACTCTTCGAAACACTGAAGTCGCGTTAGGCCTCTTCGAAAGTTATAGAAAATTATTGCACGGACATTTTCCTTAGTAAGATTCATTTTCGTAGTGACCTGACAGATTCAAACCAGCGCTGTGACTAAACAATTGCATTAATCCTAATGCTTTCAATTGTATTGATATTCGAAATTCCAACAAATTTGAATTTTGAACAGTTCTAAATTAAAAATTGGCGGCAAATATGCAAACGACAGAACTTAAAAGGCATGCCTCGTAGACCCTGGCAAAATAATACACACATAGATCTATGACTAATTTATTTTATCAAATAATTACGTAAATATTTTTACAACAGTGCATACATAATTGAGTTTTATGAAACACGTAAAAAAACTTAAGGCTTAAATATATTGTTAAAACGCGATGCGACGCGTGTTAAACAGAACAAATCGTTACATTTTCTATGACCAGAATCACACTATACGCCGACAAAAATGTACGGTAAACCGTCGCGTGGCGGTTAAACAAGTGTGTTTCCGCCTTTAATTCGAAATGAACAAGTTATCTTTAAAATCATATAAAAGTATAGTTTTTTGGTAATAAATAAAATAGAGGTAGCGATTCTAATTCGTGTTTCCTAATTTAAACAAAAGAGATTAGGAAAGATTAACAATACTTTTTAAAGTTTAAAAAACCTTAAACCAGAGTCTGTACCATAGTATTTTGTCCTGAAATGTTCTCTTCAAAATTACTCATATGCGATAAGACAGTGACAGCCAACCCATTCCTATTTCTACACTCCATTACTAACTTTCAATAGTAACATAAAAAATCTTATCACAGCAACCGAGCTCATTCCCATTTCTATCATCTATTGATGATAGAAATGGGAATGAGCTTGCTGTCACTGTCACTTGTACAGTCGACAGCAGATCAATGGTAACACTTTTGACAGTTCTTATTATTTGCATCGTAAGACTTGAAATCGTACTGCAAGTGTTACAATTGATCTGCTGTCGACGTACAATAGCTGTGAAGTGTTAGACAGAGAGATATTAGTAACATTTAATATTAACACACAAACTCCTGTTTTCTGTAGCGACAGAGACTCTCATTTGCTGCGATCCTGGTATTCAACACTCACTTCCTCCACATTCATCAATCTCATGCACGCTCGTCGGTTTGTAGTAGACCGCACTTGACATTTTTTTAAACACCGCCAATTTGAATAACGTATGTCTTCGGTCTACCTCTGCCAATCCTTCAAAGTTAGTAATATTTTTTATGTCTAAAAGTTCACAGGTTTATAGAATGCACTTATTTAGATACTTATTTTAACTTAAAATTCCTATACCATAAAAGTCTTTCACAACAATTAAATTGATTTCTAATAAAATTATTGTGATATTTTCCCACTGAAATAGGGTTACCGTTTCGCAGACAAAGGCACTTCCATCCTTCTCTTATAGTTCATTAAAATTAAAACTTATTTCTATACCGCAGCCCAAAACAAGTGTCTTATTTTGTAAACAAATATGATCGTCTAATTACTTGTAGTGATGTAACACTGAAGGAACTGATTGATTGAACCTGTCCATCATTGTGAAAATAAAGTAATCCGACCGATCTAAGAATATGTAAAGAACTATGCAATCGCAGAACAGCTTAAACTGTTGGTAGGGTAGTTTTTGTTTACAAAATAAGACACTTGATTTGAGCTAAGGTTTAACTGCATATCTGAACAGAGGGCCAAATTGTAATCGCAACATAAGTCTGAACCCGATCGAGCTGTAAAAAAGGAAGCTATTCTTGTGTATGATATATCTGAAAGTTGCCATGCGTTTTTGATCACAACTGCCCTGTTAATATATGAGTACTATACTATACAGGTTGTGATTTGGGGCAAAATACTTTAGAATATTCGCAAACATTATTTAAATAACCATAAATGCTAGGAGTTTGCACTATGGCGACTATCCATATGCATGTTCCACAAACGTTTAAAATTCCCAAAGGAATAGCCAGTAATATTAACTTAGGACCTATTTCTAACGGGCTTGAGTATAAAATACGATGAAACAGGGTCGTACGGATGGGTGCATTCATAATTATCGGCCAAAATTCACGCTTTAACGGCAATGTTGTGGCAATTTAAGCGTTTTTTTTGAGATTCTGCACCAACACTTAGGGCTATTACACATATTCGTGTATATAGTGTCTCAAAAACGCTGAAATTACCACAATATAGCTGCGAAACACGAAATGTTACAAGACTGTAGAACAACGAGGAACCTCTCCGGGGCGACCGCGACTTTCGTCGTTTTCGCAATCGTTTTCAATTTTACACACAGACGTTACTGCAATATTTTTGCAAGTTTTATGTATATCGCCCAAGTGGCAGGAGATTATTATTGACTATGCCTCTTAAGGCAGTTGTCACACCGCTGGCGAGTAAGCTATCGGCTATTTTCTAGCTATCAATAAAGTTTTCTCACTCTCACACTGGTTTGCTGGTAGATAACTCTAATCTAGAGTCAAGCACACCTTATGTACATCTTATTCCATATATTGTAATCAACTTTGTGTACAATAAAGAATGAAAGAAAAAACTACTTGACTGATTGTAAAAATTCTTTCACTGTTAGATAAAAGTTAAAACTATGTAACTGTAAAATAATTATTAAAATCGGTCCAGTAGTTCTTGAGAAAAAATATCAACCATATAGGGACCCTCTGTATACTAATCTCTGTCGACTGTACATTCCCGTAGAGGGACCCGCGCTCCTGTTGATGTGTCTCTGCTAGGTCGAGCCGGCACTAAGTTACTATTACCTATGTAAAAACTTAATGCGGCAACAAAAATAATAAAGAAATTTAGAATACAAATCCATTGGGCTGGTCGGACTTTTAAACTTCTGGCAGATCTTATAATGTCACAATCACTCGTATCACATCACATGAAATTTTGTATAAATGTAGTAATTAATTAATATTATAGGTAACAGTCATAAGTAGTTAGCATGTAAGTGGCAGCAAGACTCTCTGGCAGAGCCTGAAAAACAGCAACTGTGCTGAGGCCTCAACCCATTCACCTATTATATTTATTTTAGTGAATAAAGTTTTTTTTTTAAATGAAAAACAAGAGACGCAGCGATACCTACTCGCTAATCGACATATATTTTATAGTTGATCGCTGAGCGAGTATCGCTGCGTCTCTTTTGTTTACACGGAATGTATTATCCATTGTACGTTTCTTTAGCTAGAAAATAGCTAATAGTCACTCGCTTTACTCGCTGGCGGTGGGACAACTGCCTTACAGTTAATATTTATTTTGCATCTATGTATTTTTTCTAAGGCATGTTTACCATTTTTCTAATTTCGTCTTCACGAAAACGACTGAAGTCGCGGGCGTGCGTCGCTACTAGGCCGTGTCCTTGTCGTCGTCTGTTCATAAGCGCGTGCGCATCTTGTCGGGCTGGCTGACGAGCCCGCGCGCGTTCAGGTGGCCGTACAGCGCGCTCAGGTACTCCTTAGGGTGGTGGATGTAGTGCTGCACGTGCGGGGACTTGGCCCAGCACTTCCAGGTGCACTGCAAGAGAATTAGTCATTTGTAGATGCTGTCAATAGCAAGACAGAGATAAGTATCCAGGGGCCTCAATGAGGTTGAGATTTTCTCAAAAACTACTGGACCGAATATAATTATCTTACAGTTAAATGGTTTTCACTTTTATCTATCAAACAGTGAAATACCTAAAATATTGTTTGATTCGTATTATGTTTCACTTTCTTAATTGTATAATTGTATTCTTTCTACGTATATTGTAACCTTCTTTATTGTAGTTATCTATATTTATTTACCAATTGTGTATTTCTAAATGCATCTATTTAAAGAATTTTCGCAATAGGTCAAGTATTTTTTTGAGAGAATCTCAACCCTAAAGACTCTCCTGTACACCTTTCTCTGTGTTCCACAGTACAATGACTTTTTGCCTAATAACATTATGGCAGCCACACACGCTACGGTTTACCGGAGAGGTGCACAGGTAGGCCGGAGCGTGTATGGGAACTATGGGGAGGTCATTTGATCTGCGTATTCAGTACCTCTATTCCCATCTCGACCCAGCTATCGTGGACGCTGCGGTTGCTTTTCTCCGCGCCGACGGGGTCCGTCTGGGAGAGGAGGAAGAGCGCGGGCGCGCGGCACAGGTTCGTGTGGAATAGTTGCGAGGAGCGGATGTAGTGCGTCGTCGCGGAGTCGTGGAACGTCTTCAGGTGGTATCTGCGGAGTTACAAAAATTGCAATAAATGCAGATTCTAGAATATGCACGTTAAAGGAGACAGCCCCCTTACCATGAACTCTTATAGCAGGATTACTTCAATAATACTTTATTTCGTACCATGACGACCTTAAAGTAAGCTCATGAAAGGGATGATCTGTGCCCCAGTGGCGGCGCCAAAAATAAATGTCATCGTTTTTGATATAATATTATAATATGTATAAGGAGCTATCAATATCTTTATCAAAAGGTGTAAAAGACATTGCCACATTTCAATGGAGCTTTGCCCCACCTACAAAACTACGTGACCATTTAAGCTGTACCTATAATTTTGTTGGGGACTTATTACAGGTTTCATATTGCATAATCAGTATCATTTTCTACTACTCTCGCAACTCCTATAGAAGAATAACAAAAACAATGAATAAATCGCTTCGATTTCTTACTATTTTCTGAATTCTTAATTAAGCTGCTTTTTTCGAATCGCAACTTGTACAAAACTTTATTTTAAACCAATAATTTTAATAAAACACGGGAGACATTTTTACATTTATTCGTTATCTTGTACAACTTGCGGTTGATGGTAGGCCGAATCTGGCATGGTCATTTTAATTACTTACATAAACGCCAAACAGATTATAGAAAAATACAAAAATTTGGTAAAAAATGAAGTACTAAGGCGCCGTCTCGGGTCGTGTCTCGTTGAAATGTTCCCATCACACCAGCAGCGTTACCGCGCTGGATTGCGAGGGAAATGCTTTGGACGAGATACGACCCGGATTATTATGTACCAGCTGTACCCCGCAACTTCGTTTGCGTAGAGGAGGAGGATGGAGGAGATCAGGAGACAGATCTTCCTCTCTGGATCCTTGTTTCCACATCACATACCGCCATGGCTTATAGCCTATGAGCTGTCCGGATATTTCAGCTATCTCCTAGTGAAACTCCCATCAAAATCCCTTCAGTAGTTATAGCGTGATACTTGCACAAAGTCACAGACAAAAATTCTAAAAATTAGTGTTTTGACATCAGTATCGATCCTAAAACACATTACAATTATTCTTTTCAAAAAATATCCAATGTACAGACACAACTTTTTTAGTCTTATATGTATAGATAGATATAGATAACCATTTTAAATATATCCATATCCGATATCAGGGGCTATCACATTAATATTGCCTAGTGTTTTTAGTATGGAGGAATAAATAAATACCTGATTATTATTATCGAAAAAATAACATTGTTTTTACCCGACTGCGCAAGAAGGAGGGTTATGTTTTTCGAGTGTATATGTATGTATAATTCTTAGGCACACCCTACAGCCTAAACGGCTTAATGGATTTTAACATATGAGGTATCGCTAGATTCATATTGATTGTAGAAGTGACATAGGCTATAAAAAATTAATTAAAGTGGCTTAAATTTTTGGAAGTAGGTTTTGGTTTTGTTTTTTGAATTAATTTCTGTTTGTTTCTGTTTTATTAAAGTAGACTTTGGACCGTTCTTATTGTCTGTATCGTAAGAGTTCAAATCGAACTGCAAGTGCTACTATTGATCTGCTGTCGTGTATACTTAGGCACTTCAGTTGGAGGTCGGACTTTTGAACATGTATTTTCGTTATCTATTTATATCTTGAGTATAATAAATCTTTACGAATACCAATAGTATCGATGACTGGCTGCATTTTATCTGTCACTAAGCCCTACAAAGTCTTTAAATAGGTCGTGGCGCGTTATCAAATGATCCGTTACGATGTTATCAGCAGTTAAATGTCCTATAGATACTGATTATATATTTAATTAAACCAAAATTTAAAAAACTGACTACTTCTTACAAAACTACGCAAGAAGAAGGGTTATGTTTTTCGTGTGTATATATGTACGATTCTATAGCACGCGCTGCAGCCTAAACGGCTTGATGGATTTTAACATATGAGGTGTCGTTAGATTCGTCTTGACTGTAGGAGTGAATCATTCCCGTAACATCGCGTTACCGCAACTCTCTTTACGTCGCGTTCCCATTATCGCAACTCTCTTTACGTCGACTCTCGCAACGTGGAGTCTCTCTATAGCAACTTCTCGCTACGTGTAATACAGTTAGCAAAAGAAGTGAATCTTTCACGAAACGTGAATTATGAATTGCAATTAGAGTATCGTAATCTTTAGTAGTAGTACTTTATCATTAGTCTACTTTTATGTCCCCCAGTGTTCAGGCACATACCTTCCCTTACATCGAGGGAGCTCGGGCCATGATCCACTACGCGGAAATGCGGATTACACATGTCTTAGATTTTTTTCCACGGCATGCAGGTTTTATCACGATGTTTTTCTTCACCGTTTTGAGAGCATTCGGTAACCTCAGTAGTTCGTTGGATTGTCCGGTACCGAACCACGTAGCTGTGGACCTGTGTGTGTGTTGAGACTAAGGGGGTCGTGATGTGGAAACACGGAACCAGAGAGGAAGACCTGCCCAGTACATTAAACATACATCGCGAAGGTCTATTTGTAAACAGCGACTAAGAGCTAGCCGTTGTTGAATTTTTGATAGCTAGGCGGGTCAATTATACTGGACATTAGTTTTGACAGACCACCCGAATGCTAAAACGCAATAAATTAATTTGTTACAATATGTAGGCAAAATAATAGATACTTAATTAATAAATTTTATGATACCCGCATATAAAGGTATCAGAAAAAAATTACTGTATCGTGATTTTATGCTACACAAATAAAACGGTATCACACATAATAATTTATGTACAATAATTAACGGTAGAGAATCGTCTTACCGGTATGACGTCATACCGAAAAAATGTAAACTTGTATTCATACCGGTATGCAGTCCATGATTGAAACTGGTGGTTGTACTCATGATAAATATTAAATTAGTGATGTTTTTAAACAAACTTTATTACGTATGTATTAAACTAACAAATTCAAATGAATTACAGCTAATATCTGACTAAAGAAATAACTCTTAAGGGGCTGACATGAGTCAACTAGCGCCGCCAATCCTAGAAAAATTATATCTTCCAATATTTTTTTTGTTAACCTATAAATTGTCCCACTGCTGGGCAAAGGTCTCCGCCCTCCTCATCCATCCATCCCTGTCCTGAGCCTCTTCCAGCCACCCATCCCTGTATCTAACGACATCGTCTCTCCCCCTACGCCGAGGTCTGCCCCGACGCCGGCGACCGTCCGATGGCACCCATTCTGTGACAGTCCGGGCCCATCGGTCCGGCTGCATGCGGCACACGTGGCCCGCACAGTTCCACTTTAATGTGGCTGCTTTGCGGGCCACGTCTGCTACGCCAGTTATCGATCGCAGGGTTGTGTATCTTCCAATATAATAAATTTTATTAAAGAAGGTACTTAGCAAACCTTTATTGGGATAAATACTTTTATGGTTCGAAGCATGGTTGCGCATTTACCAACCTTCCTGTTTAGGAGGCTGCGCCAGCCTTCCACGGGATTTGTCGTTCGGTTAATTTGGGAAAAGGATGAGATGAGATGCATATTTTTTCCCATCCATTGCCTGGACATATATCCTTGGAAAGCTTCGTCTTCAGGACTGTTATGCATGAGATAAAGCCATGCCTCTGGAATGCAATTTGTTGGAAGATGAGTCGCACGAATTTGGGAAAAGGATGAGATGAGATGCATATATTTTCCCATCCACTGCCTGAACATATATCCTTGGAAAGTTGTGACAGTTTCGTCTTCAGGACTGTTATGCATGAGATAAAGCCATGCCTCTGGAATGCAATTTGTTGGAAGATGAGTCGCAGACGCACACATCTTTACGTACTTTTCCCCACCCTCCACTTCGGTCAACTGAACTGCACCGGCCTGTTTCCACACGGCTTTCGAGAGTGGAACAAGCAACCGGAGTTGTACGCGTCTGGGAACACTTCATGCAACGCATTTATAGCAGCCAATTCAAAGTCAATTTTGAAGTGTGTAGGCGTAAAAGCTGGAATGGCGTTCTTCGGCAGGGTAAATAATCTTACGTACGTAGCCTGTTTTTTGTTTGGCATTAGGGCGAAAATTACGGGCACCACGTTTTTTTGGTACCATTGCTGAGGTCGGCATGGATGGTGTAAACGTGCCATCGACAAGGTACCACGCTTAAAGTTTCGCGTCCCCTTTGTGAAACAAAACAGAGGATGCGCTCGTCTTTGCCGTCGTCTATTAACAGAAAATCATTTCGGAGTTTTCGGACTGATTGGGCAATTTGAATATCGGCCATATGTTTAAAGTAGCTTGCCTTTGTAACATTTAAAGAGTGGTTACGGCACCCTGACTACGAACAGAATTAAAGCTCGGCACATGTTCGACAAATTCAACGGTTTTCATTTTTTTGTTTCTTGCTCGTATATTTCTGGCATTGGCGCCGAATCAGTCTAAGAGAAGTTACGGCACCGGTATAACTGACTACGAACAGAATTAAAGTTCGGCCCATGTTCGACAAATTCAACGGTTTTCAATTTTTTTGTTTCTTGCTCGTATATTTGTGGCATTGGCGCCGAATCAGTCTTTGCGCGTTTCCTGCAATTATCAATCACCACACTTACATCCTCGGCAGTGAAATCGAATGAGGTTTTTCCCGGAAAATAGATGTTTCATTTGCATCAATCGTGACAATTGCACTACATAAGTTTTGTACACTTCCAAAGGGACGAACCATTTTTGTTCTTCTTGGTTACCCGATGTCTATGCCCAGGTCTCAGAAGTATTTTCCCACCTTTCTTACTGCCCACAAACACCAGTGATTGATAATTGCAGGAACTCGTTGCTATATTATCACCACCGTCACATTGGCTCCTTGACGACGACGTAGCAACGCAACAGCTGAAAATGTTAGAATATTTACAGATGTTACGTACTAAAAATATTGTAAGAAAATACTTTTGCAGTTTATAATGTTTTAAATTTGTTTATTTCAAAAGGGTACAATATAAAATAAAAAAGAACCATTCAATATTTAAAAAACCTAATCTAAACTATTTAAAAAAAAATAGTAGCAGGAAGAGTACCCAAGACACTGGCAGCGTTACCTCGCTGGATCGCGATGCTAATCCGTTGCGCGAGGTAGCTGCCAGCTCTTGGGTCACCAGTGGCATCTACTACTCGTTTGCTAAGCTCTTTATAAAGCGACCAAGCGCCGGGACCCCACGGGCCGAGGGTCTCGACACCAAAAGCAACAAAGTTGTAAAGGGTGTCGAGACCCCTGTATTTTAAAGCTTTACTCTTCTCGGCCGCCTCAGCCGCCGCGCCAGCCTTTCTGGTAGTGCTCCGTATGTGGAACAGAACCAGCGTGTCTACGCATGTAGCGTCCCACACTAGAGCACGCCCCATCTTCCATGGGATGAGCGACATTCCGTTTGTTTTGTAATATAATTTAATATAATTTTTGTAATATAACATGTTTTTATTATTTTATATATGTATATATTTGTAATATTTATAAATGTTAATGTATGTGAACATCTGTATTATAACTTATGGAATGCAATAAATATATTGAGTATTGAGTACTATCTGCAGATGCTGTTTGAATCCAGGGTTGCCAGATTTGGGGGGATTTCTCACAATTATGGAGAAAAATTAGGTTGTTAGGGAAATATGTTGACGTGCAAAAATGTACACAACGTGCTTACTTGCAATAAAGAAATTATTTCAGGTTTCCCTTGCATAACTCGATTATTACGTGGATCATCCAGTTATTTCGTTTAGGGGTTTGGGAGGGTTGTGCGTAGGTTTAGGTTAGGTTATCTTCGTATATGTTATTATTATTATTATTTAATTATGGACAGGCAGCTCATCGCTGATATGTCCACTTCACAGTGTTTGTAAAGTCTATCACTTAGTGGTATTGTTCTTGTTAATGGTTTTAAAATAACTGTCCAATTTGTTTTTGAATGCGTTAACTGATATGGCAGAGACAACGTCGTCTGGAAGTGAGTTCCAGGCCTGAACCACTCTGTTGCTCAGGAAGTGACGAGCGACATTGGTGCTGAAGGTGGTGCAGTCTAATTTCATGTGGTGTCCTCGCAGCGGTCGTGTGTCTGTCATATTAAACATTGCCTTATTGAAGTCTGGGAGGTTGTATCTGAAGGTCATGATTTTAAATGTTTCGATCAAATCTCCTCTCAGTCTTCTCTCCTTCAATGTGGTGAGCTGCAATATCCTCAGTCTCTCTTCGTAGGGCTTCCGTCTTAAGGTGAATGGGATTTTAGTTGCTTTCCTCTGCACACTCTCTAGGAGGTCTATATCCTTCACAAAGTAGGGATTCCATACCTGGAAGCCATATTCGAGTAGGGGTCTAATGTAAGTTTTATAGATTTTAATGAATATTCCTGCAGTTAAGAATTGAAAAGATCTTCTTATCACGTAAATGAAAGAATTGGCCTTCTTAACCAATCCACCGATGTGTTCTCCCCACTTCAAATTCTTCGTAATTAGAACACCAAGATCCTTCTGACAGTCGACACTGGATATCGCCGAGCCATCTATCTTATAGGTTTAGTTCAGGATTATTGTGGCCAAGATGCAGTACTAACTAACATTTAGCTTAACGATCCATTCTTTGGTCCACTGCTGAAGACGATCAATATCATTTTGTAACTGAACACAATCAACTAACGGGTTTCCAAAGAACTTTCCATCGTCTGCGAAGAAGGCCGATTGTGACTCTATTAGTGCAATAAGGTCCGTAACAAATATACCAAACAGATATATATATATATATATAGATATGTGTATGTATTTATAAGAATTCAGACATTCTATTAACATCAGACCAGGCTGTATGCCCTAGTTGGCGGTGCCTTTCCCCCCGGGAACAAAAAAACAAAAAAAAAACATTCGTAGGAGTGACATAGGCTATAAAAATTTAATCAATGGGTGCTTAAATTTTCAATAATCAATGGACTTGCGATACGGAGGTCCCAGGTTCGATTCCCAGCCAGGGCAGCCATGTACCAATGAGTTATCCTCGTTTTTTTTTCAACGGAAAATCTTACGTACATTTACCGAGTGCTCTCAAAACGGTGAAAGAAAACATCCTGATGAAACCTGCATGCCATAGAAAAAGAAAAAAATCTAAGGCACGTGAAATCCGCACTGGGCCCGCGTGATGGATTCCATGAGTCATGACCCCAGCTCCCTCGATGTAAGGGAAGGTCTGTGCTCGAGCAGTGGGGCAATATAAATAGACTGATGATGATGATGACTAGTTGACTACTCACTCCATATAAGTCTTGAGTGTCTTCTGCATGATCATGTTCTTGGGGAAGACGGCGGCGGGCACGCCGACCGTGATCTCGGAGATATCGGCGGCGCTGTCCCACGTCTGCGCCACCACGCGGTCCAGGACGGGCTGGTATCTACAAATTTTCAATATATTAGTATTTACAATCATACCAATTTACAATTAGAATTTGATGACAAAAAATCTTACTAAATGACAATGCCAGATTCTGCCCCACCATCAACCACAACTTGTACAAGAGAACGAATAAATGTAAAAATATCTCCGTTTTTTATTAAAATTATTATTAATTAATTAAAGTAAAGTTTTGTACAAGTTGCGATTCGAAAAAAAAAGCTTAATTAAGAATTCAGAAAATAGTAAGAAATCGAAGCGATTTCTTCATTGTTTTTGTTATTCTTCTATAGGAGTTGCGAGAGTAGTAGAAAATGATACTGATTATGATTATGCAATATGAAACCTGTAATAAGTATCCAACAAAATGATAGGTACAGCTTAAATGGTCACGTAGTTTTGTAGGTGGGGCAAAGCTCCATTGAAATGTGGCAATGTCTTTTACCCTCAATCCGTGTAGTGCATGCTGACATTAACGTTCATGGACAGTAGAAATTACGAAAGGACAGTGAAAATTCTCAACTACTGTCATAACCGTGGGGGATTCTAAGTATGTGCGTGTCAAGACCACAAAAATGTACCTACAACCTTTATTTTGACAGTACACATACCTATTTTCTACACAGAATGACAGTGGGACCGCTCCACAAAGAAAACCGCCTACGAACGCCGCGGGAGATGCCGTTGTGTCTTTTTAAATGCATCAAAATACTACGTCATACGCCGTACTGTCATTTTCCGAATACTCAAAGTACGGCATATGCCGCCACTGTCCATGAACGTGTAATAGTTTTTGTTTAGTATAAGTAACACCTAGAATTAATCACATGATTGCAATAAAACATTTCGTATTAAACAAAAGTACATGCAGTTTTTCATTTTCTGGTATCTGGTAATATAAGATTTTTGTATTTGACCTGTAAATAATCTTTACCAATAAAGGACCTAAATCTTTTAATTTTGTATACGCATGTGACAGACTAAGCTTGCTTAGAAGAGATTCATAGACGATTCTGAGTTGCTCAGCTCGGTCTCACAACTGTCAAGAGTCTATGAAATTTGATAGTTGTAAAACCGAACTAAAATTAAACTTGTTCACGATTCTCGGCCTCAGTATGAGCTTCGTCTAACAACTGTCAAAAGTCTATCGAATTTGACGTTAATAAGAGCGTGCTAACTTCAAACTCTAGCTAGACAGACGGACTGCATTTTAACTGCACGCCAACTGCTAATTTGCAGTTTGAATGCAGTTAATACGACTGCAATACAACTGTAAACCAACCATGCAGCCCGATTGCAGTCGGCGAGCAGCACATTGGAACTGCACGGTTGGTTTGCAGTCGTACGGACAACAGCAGATATCTGCCTTTATGTGTACTAACTGCATTAAACTGTAAATCAGCATCTGGAGTGCAGTTGAAATGCAGTCCGTCTATCTCGACCCTAAGCTTGCGGTCAAAACTGTCTCAATCTCTGCCACAGAATTGTCACTCACTTGTCTTTATTCTTCAGTACATGCACGCACACCTCGCCCCACATGTAGCCTGCGACAGAGAAGCCGTGCACCACGGTCGGGTGGTCGTTCTCGTTGGCTGCCATGAACTTGATCAAGTCACCGGCCACCAGCTGGAAACGAAACATGGATTAGTCGTATTATTAAACATCAAATAGGTCAGGACATAACGCTAAAAATTAGAAAGGCTCTACGATAGGCGGACTGCAATTCAACTGCACTCCGACTGCAAATCGGCAGTGTGAATTCAGTTAGTACAACTGCACTAAAACTGCAATGGTTGGTTTGCAAGCTAGCAGTCGTTGGAACTGCTCGCCAACAGCACCGACTGCAATCGGGCTGCACGATTGGTTTGCAGTTTTATCGCAGCTGCTAACTGCAGTTGGAGTGCATTCCGTTTGTCTAGAGCAGGATTTCTAGAGCCTAAAATGGAAATGTTGCATTTTAGGCTGTTGAGGAAGGGATAAATTCTCTACCTGAAGGTTGTCTGGAAGAGATCGCTCTCAGCGATAAGACCGCCTGTTGTATAAAATTATGTTAGCTAAGTGTGAAAACTCTGTGAATCCTTTTTTGTGCAATAAAGTATATTTATCTTATCTTATAAATGAAGAACAATAATTGATGAAATGATACATGTTGACGATGAGGAATGGTACAGGTTGACGATGACGAATGATACAGGTTACATGTTGATTATTAATGGTACATGTGGATGATGATGACCATACCTGCGATCCTTTCAGCGGCCACATGAGTTGCCACGGCGTGCACGTCACCGAGAGCACGTCGAAGCCCTGCTCCAGGTACAGAGTGGCGTACTTCATGACGTGCTTCTGGCGCGCCAGCAACCAATTGATCATGACGCAGAGAGGCTTGTTCGGCTGCTTGTCCAACCTGTTGACAAACAAGTGTAATGGTTATCGTCAATACTTGTCAAAACAAGTATCGAAAATTAAATGTTTTTCATTTTTATTACAAAATAGACACAAATTCGTGATCAATTGTGAATTCAACATTGAAATTAGTTTGTATTAGAGGAAGAACAGAAACAGTATGCGGTTCTCATACTAAAATGAAATTGGGGCCCATTTTATTATTATTATTTATTTATACATATATTTATGGCATAACAGTTTACAAACCAAAGCACCACAAACGTAAAATAGTACTCATGTACTTAAATTAATTATTATAATAAATATAGATAAACAAGCAGATTTGTTTGCAGACTTAAGACCTAAATACACTGGAGACCCTGTCATCCATCAACTCACAAAACTTCAGGCATTCACAACACACAGTTGTCCATCCACTCGCAAACATCACACTCTGGTGCTGTTGTCTGTGAGGAGGGCATTGAGCAGCGCCAGTGCACGGACCAGGGGCGAGTTCCTGTGCGATACTGTGCGCGCAGCCGGCACCGCCAGCAATGCGCGCCGGCCCGTCTCTCTTATTCCCTGATCTGAGGCCATAGCTATATAGCGCGGTAACGCCGCAAGCGCAACCTTTGGCCGGGTATGACAAGGGCGGGTTATTTGACTGACGAAGGTTTAACGGCTATTTTAGTTGCAAGATTTGTATTTGTGAATAAATGCTATTCTTCAGAGGCTGGGTATAATTAGTAATCGTCCCTAAAGTTCTGGTGGACCCATGCCACATGGAATCTTAGGGTCATGAGTGTGAAATCCTAAAAAAACATTTTGAACATTGTTTTACTTACCTACACAATGTCAGAACCGTGTCACGCACGAAACGTGTGCTGATACGAGACTAGGACAATGCTTATGCATGACCTGTTAGGCAAACGAACATTTAAATGCAATTCAACACGTTTGCTTTAAAGTAAATAGAATATATTGACATTCAATTGACACTTCTATTTATATTATTTAACACAAGGTACAGTGGAACACAGAGAAAGGTGCACAGGAGAGTTTTTTAAGGTTGAGATGTTCTCAAAAACTATTAGACCTATTACAAAATTTCGTTCACTGTTTGATAGATAAAAGTTAAAACTATGTAACTGTAAAAGAGTTATTAAATTCAGTCCAGTAGTTTTTGAGAAAATCTCAACCTTATTGAGGTCCACTGTATACTTATCTCTGTCTTCGACTGTACACATGAAAATAGAGAAAAGTGCCTCAATAAGATTGAGACAAAAACTACGAGACCGAATTTAAAAAAAAAAAAATTCCGTTACATAGTTTTAACTTTTATCTAACAGTGATTCTTGCAATAGGTCAGGTCAAGTAGTTTTTGAGATAATTTCAACCTTAAAAACTCTAATGTACATTTTGTCTGTGCTAGACCGTACAAGCGACAGCACATTGAGTTACACAGAATTATTGCAAAATATGCCATAATACCGACGCGTAGAGTACCCGAGCACACGGGTACCCGTGTGCTTTTGAGCTCACTATCATTTTATCAATCCTAATACAGTAATGTATTGTTTGTGTCGATTTGTGAGGATGAAAACGATAACCCTGAAGGAAATAAATTGGGGAGAGTCTAAAATATATTTTGTATGGTCTCATACGTCAGAAGGGATAGATAGAATTTCATCTGAAAATGTTCTAGATTTTAGCCATTGATCTCCTATAAACAACTACATACACAGTCTGCCTTCTAAAAATTTCCGAGCGCAAAGAAGGTCCAAACGGATGAATGGATCCTCATTTGCTTTATTGGACATTATTTGGACGTTAACAATGGACCCTTATTTGGACGTTTTTTAAATTGTTTTAGTAAGACCTTTGTGTATCTAGTTGTTTATAGAAGAACAATGATTTTAGCGCTTAAACAGCGTTAGCGTTTTGTTAATAAATCCACATCTGAGCAAAACATAAATAAAAATATTATATGCAATTATAATAACATCAAATCTACATTAGGTAACATTAAATCTCTACCTAATCATATATCTAGTATCTCTAATAGAATAGATGTTGATGGCTGAAATAGATTACTTATCTATTGTTTGCATCAGAAATCAAAGCGAAAAATTATACGTTTCCGGATAGAAAAGGATGCTACGAAGGTCGTCGTAGTTCGATAATGTATCGGTACTTTTCGTAATTATGGAAGCCTCGAAAGTGTGGAAAATTATTATCCATCAGCAAATGATGTAAGTAGTTAACTTGATGTGTACTGAAACAATGTAATGTCCGTGATCTCTTATAGCAGGTGTTGCTGAGAGTTTTTTGCCACTTTTTCTCCTCAGCGTTGGCACCTTTTCCTTGCAAAGTGGTGTAAATGTAAATTCAAAAAATTTATTGACGTGCAAAAATGTACTCAACGTGCTTACTTGCAATAAAGAAATTTGACTTTGACAGGATTACTTCAATAATACTTTGTTATTTCGTACCATGACGACCTTAAAGTAAGCTTATTAAGGACGTCATGGTACGAAATATCAAAGTATTATTGAAGTAATCCTGCTATAAGGGTTCATGGTAAGTGGGCAGACTTATAGCGATCCAGTTTAGGTTCCTAAACTGACAATTTGCTACAATGACGTCAAACGTCATTGTAGCAATTGTGTCAGTCTACGGATTCGGTTCAGTTTAGGAACCTAAACTGGATCGCTTTAAGAGGTGAGGTGAGACCGTGAGAGTAACCCTGCTGTACACATACTTTTTTTGTTGTAAAACGTATCATTTTGGGGGAAAAAATTATCAATCCGGGGAAATTTGAAAAATCCAATCTGGCAACCCTGCCTCCTCCCATCTGTCCGGGCTGTTTATCAGTGTAATAGCAGTTATAGTTATAACTAGTGCACCAAACGTGCCTACTGCCTATATACCGATGCCGGCAGCCAATCGGGCGGCCTTGAACCAGTATTGCGAATAGCACGTACAGTGGACAGCACAGCTACATACACGAAACCGTTTAAAGCTACTTCAAAAACCGTCGCGCAAAGTTGTGTAAATAGTTGGTGTTAGACTGTACATCAATAGGTGGACACTTGGTTTATTAGTGTTTAACGATGCTATTTGTGTATTTATTTATTTTAGCTATATTGTAAAAATATTAATAATAATTTCATTTTTAGGGATCCGTAGGTACGGTCTAACACAGAAAAGGTACACTTGTACAGGAGAGTGTTAAGGTTGAGATTATCTCAAAAACTACATGACCTATTGCAAGCATTCTCTCACTCTTAGATAGATGAAAGTTAAAATTATGTAACTAAAATCGGTCCAGTAGTTTTTGCGAAAATCTCAATATTATTGAGGCCCCTACACAACAATAAACATAATGAAAATTACATAATACATAGACTGCTAAACACATGACCCTTCCTTGCTGCGCAGTCGGATAAAAAAATAATCCTTATACAACTTCGTCGTCCGTCTGTCTGTATGTTTTATCGATCAATAGGTGTGATTCGACGGCCTGGTAAATAACCTTTAGTCAACTCAATACCTCTTTACCCATTAAAATATCCTCAATGGCCGACCTTGTGCTGATCGGAACGCAAAATTACGCAGGAATAATTAAGCAGGAAAAAATTACGTACATTTACCAAATGCTCTTAAAACGATGAAGAAAAACATCGATGATACCTGCATGCCGTAAAAAATCTAAGGCATGTGTAATGCACCAATCCGCACTGGGCCCGCTTGGTGGATCATAGTCAGAGTTTCCTCGAAGGGAAGGTCTGTACCCGAGAAGTAGGGCCATAAAAATAGACTGATTATGAAGAGGAACATTGCCATTTAATTTAATGGTGACACTTCACTCGGCTATTCGTATTTGCGTATTTGTCATAATTGCCATGTGTGGTTGGTATTCTCGACAAAATATTCGTCTTATTTGTATGTACGTCAAGTATTGGACAAATACGACAAACATCCAATAGCGAATACGAATAGCTAAGTAAAGTGCCAGCATATGATTCTTATGACCCGTCTCTCTAGTAAATGGCCTACCCTATTTATTTATTTATTTATTTATACATATATTTATGGCATAACAGTATACAAACCAAAGCACCACAAACGTAAGATAGTACTCATGTACTTAAATTAATTATTATAATAACTATAGATAAACAAGCAGATTTTCTTGCAGACTTAAGACCTAAATACACTGGAGACCCTGTCATCCATCAACTCACAAAACTTCAGGCATTCACAACACACAGTTGTCCATCCACTCGCAAACACATCACACTCTGGTGCTGTTGTCAGGAGGGCATTGAGCAGCGCCAGCGCACGGACCAGCGGCGAGTTCCTGTGCGATACTGTGCGCGCAGCCGGCACCGCCAGCAATGCGCGCCGGCGAGGTCTGAGGCTGCTCCTGGGAACGTCCGGAACAGCCAGCCTCACAAGTGGAGCCACTAGTTCGGGGCAATCCGATTCCCCGCGGAGCACGCGACAAACGGACACCAGCAAATTGTAATTACGCCTTACTTCCAGAGAATTGAAACCAAGCGTGCCGAGCAAAAACTGTGTTGGGTACAAAAATGGGTAGTACCCGTAATTTTTTTTGTACAAAAATCTAAGGAAGGCCTTTTGGACTTTCTCTAGAAGTAAGGCGTAAGTACTCTCGTGTGGGTTCCACACAAGTGACGACGCCTCTAACTCACTTCATAGTGTTAGGGTCTGCAGTGAGCTTGATCTTCTCATTGCTGATGTACTGTATGTTCTTGGTGATGTCCTGGCTGTGGGCGGAGCGGTCGAAGCCCACCATCGCCACCGGAGCGCACGACAGCAGCGGACGGAAGGATACCTGGAAGAGATCGCTTTGGTTAAGTACTTTGTAAGTAGTTTTGCGCTAAAGAATGCTGTATGTAAGCTCCTTGTATCCACTAGGCAACCCGTGACGCTTAGCAACTAGTGTCCGACCTTAAGTAGGTTTTAAGGCCGAAACCGAATTTCGGCCGAAACCGAAACTTCCATATAAGGTCATGTTTTCGTGGAAAATATAAATAGGCAATTATAATCATTCAGTTTTTATTTATAAATCACATATTAAACAATTCAGTCTCTGATATTTGAAGTAATACTTAAGCACTACATATTATCACTCCCTTATTTCAAATAAATTATTTACGCAAATAATTTATTTGTACTTGTCATAATTATCATAATTTACGCTTTTAATATTATAACGTTATATGCTTATTATAGGCTCTCGAACTCAGTTTCGGTTCCGGCCGTAGTTTCGGCCGGATGGCATCCGAAACCGAAACTAAGCCGAAACCCGTTATTTGGCCGAAACCGAAAGTTCGGTCGGACACTATCGGCAACGTTGCACAACAACGCGCGACGTTGTAGTGCAACGTCGAGTTGCTGCTGGCGCGCAACCGTGCAACAGGACCAAAATGGTACCAATCCACAAGTTCCTCGTAGCCGTTCAACTTGATAAGCAACATGTCGCGCGTCAAATGTTGCCTAGAGGATAATCAAGGGTATGTCGGCTCCACACTATCGTTAAATAGTCCAAAACGATCCAACATCATTGAGTAAGTTCTAACATCGCCGAATATGTAGGCGAACCACGTGGATGGAAGGTTGGACGAACAGGTTGGGTTAGGTTAGGTTGTAGCGGGAACCGTCTCTTCCGGAAGTGGGAGCAGAGGTTGGAGAACCCGACTGCCAGCGGAGAGTTGGTGGCCGCCATTCGGCCCGTCCTCAGGGACTGGGTCGAACGTAAGCACGGAGCGCTCACCTTCCACCTGGCGCAGGTCCTCACGGGACATGGTTGTTTCGGCGAGTACCTGTGCCGGGTGGTCGGTAGAGAGCCCACGAAGGCGTGCCATCACTGCGGGGCGGCGGAGGACACGGCGCAGCACACCCGCGCCGTGTGCCCCGAATGGGAGGAGCCGCTCGCGGCGCTAGTCGCGGCCATCGGGGCGGACCTCTCGCTGCCGACCATCGTCCGCGCCATGGTCGGCAGCGAGAGAGCGTGGGAGGCGGTGCTCACGTTTTGTGACACCGTCCTTTCACAGAAGGAGGCGGCGGAGAGGGACCGCGAGAACGACTCACTCGCGCTTCCAATTCGCCGCCGGCGAACGGGCCGCCGGCGGTTGGCTTATGCCCACCGCCTGCCGCCCTAACGGGGACCTTCGGGCGGAGGATCGGGGGATCCACCGTCCGAATAAAGCGGTCCCGAGCTGGAAGGCGCTCCACGTGTTCCGGAGCGCCTTCAGCGGAGAAGGGGGGGCGTTAGGCCCCCCGGAGTCGGGCCCGAAAGGGCACCCGCCGACAGGGCCGCGGTAGTTTTCGAAAGAGTACCCGTGGTCCTGTCCATGGTGGCGGAGGCGGAACACCCCAGGAGTTTTAGTTGGTGCAAGTCCAACATAATCGCCCGTTCCCCCGGACGGGCGGTATACATAATGTATTTCTCCTGGGTAACAAAAAAAAAAAAAAAAGGTTGTAGTGCAACGTCGAGTTGCTGCTGGCGCGCAACCGTGCAACAGGACCAAAATGGTATCAATCCACAAGTTCCTCGTAGCCGTTCAACATGATAAGCAACATGTCGCGCGTCAAATGTTGCCTAGAGGATAATCAAGGCTATGTCGGCTCCACACTATCGTTAAATAGTCCAAAACGATCCAACATCATTGAGCAAGTTCTAACATCGCCGAATATGTAGGCGAACCACGTGGATGGAAGGTTGGACGAACAGGTTGGGACGATACTTTGGAGCCGGCATGATAAATAAAAGGTTTTCTTCATGGATATTGTCATTTGCCAATGTCAAGTTAATTAAAGAGTAAGTAACAATATTCCACTGTAGTTTGTTTCTTCGTTCAGAGGAGTCGCCTGAAGTGACTGCAATGTTGGACGAAGGATCTCGGCATTCTGCGTTCACTCCTGCCTGAGCTATGTGGTGGGAATTTAATCGGAAAATATGTTCGTGAATATATATGTAGTTCGTCAATATGTTAGAGTTTTCGAATATTTAATTATATGCAAGATCTGCAGTTTCGAGGTCGATTCAAGACTGCAGAGTTTGTTGCTGAGCTGCATCGTCTAGGGTTGAAGACGCCTCTACATTTCCTCTGGAGGAAGAAATGAAGACGGTGAGATCTTTCGTCCAGGGTGACGAAGCTACGGCAACTGCTCTGGAGGAAGACAGAAGCTTAGGATGTAATATGAATTACTCTGTAAGATGACATTGGCAAACGACGATCTATCGAGTCCATTAATAAAATAAATAGTAATTTCGAGGTCGGTACCCAGAATCCACTAACCACTAATTCATACGAATTACGGAAGTGTTAACCTAAGACGAAGTCAATAACATTTGTGTACAAGGTTCAATGTTACGCTGATTCACCTCCGGGTAGCGCCTAACTAAATTATCGCTGTATTATGTATTTAAGACTATCAAGAGCCACGCGACGCTACAGATAACTGATTAGATACACAAACACATCTGTTTTAGTTGCCACGTCACGGTGTCCGTAGCATTTACTACTCTAGCTTCATGGGTAATCCGGCACTGTTTCAATGTCCTCAGACACTGGTGGGACACAGACCTTGAATACGACGGAGAACCCATTATCTCACGAAAAGTGTGGATCTGACAGAGACAGAAAACCCATTCCCATATCTATAATCCATCGCATCTTTCTCGTACAGCTACCTCACGGCGACGCATCTTCATAGCACATCTTACTCGCTCCTCCATATAGCGTGGCATTAGTGGAAACGGTCACATAGTTTCATAGCATAGCTTTCGCATCCTCGCAACATAGCTGCATACTCAGATCAGGCAATAATAGATTTTAACTGCTCTTAGGCTGCATAGCTAATCTCTGGTGGTACCGATTGACACGGGCATCGTATGTCATGACATGAATCATAATAAAGGTCAATCCCGAAACTATGGATAGGTAGATCACGTCCTACTATATTATGCCAGAATCTTAAGTAAAACTTCTACATTTTTTTATACTATAACCTTGTAATATCTCTATTTATAACGTGTACAAAGCAGGTTATACATTATTTATACATATGAATAATATATTCCATTTATAACTAAGCGAGACTAGCGTATGACATACTAGAAGGGCATTGCTCCTAACAACTGAAGTACTTATAGCAGATTATGTTTACTTGCATTTGCAATTCCCTCTTCTGTTATACAATTCTAGCTAATGTTACAGACCGGGGCTAACTTGATCCAAAGTGGCGGCGAAATTGTAAACAATAACATTGAATTATTTATATAAAAAAAACGACTGCAAAAAAAACTATCCCCTTTTGACTAATTTTTTATACCCTATGACACTCCCGTAATCAAGACGAATCTAACGACACCTCATACACCAAAATCCATCAAGCCGTTTAGGCTACAGGATGGCAGGAAGGAATGGACTGACATACACCCGTTAACATTACCCTCCTTCTGGGGCAGTCGGGTAAAAACTACAATAATTAAAATTATAAAGGCAAGCACGTCAAAGGCGTTGAGTTCCTGTATCACACATGATGCGCTGTCGACTGTATCTAGACAAACTAGATAGACCTAGTAACGGAACATTCCACTTAGCGGCCGGTGCGGTGGACGCTCGCTACACGTACCTATCGCACGCGATATATTATACATACAGACAAACATACACATTGTGTACGTATAGATACCGTTTGTTACGTTATTTATGTACTTGCTACTTTGTAGTGTGGTTGTGATATCTTTGGTTCTGTCGCCAATAGAGTATTAGCCAGGCCAGGCCAGCCAGAATGCAACATTTCAAACTCTACCAAAAACACCGTCCGTCATGATTATCTGTGGCATGACGTCGTCGCGGCCCCGATAAACTAGGGATGATCGATGTTGAGGAAACACGATGTTAAAACATCCATGTTTTGTGCTTAACATAGATTATCATCGTAATACCTGGTTAAATCTAGATATAAGGGGGGATCCTTCAAATAAATATTTCATTTACATGTCATTATAATTTGAATTATTATTAATAATTCAATGTATCTACCAAAAAATCCAGAGTGACGTCACCAATCTCACGAACGTGGCCGACTAACGTTTTTCATGTGTGGGAAAAAACGGAGAAACATTTTAATTTCAATCTCATATTTTACAGTCATCTTCTATCTACCTTATGTAATAAAAGTCATATATTTGGGATCCTAATGTAAAGTACTATATGAAATAGATGTAGTTTTATTAAATTTCGATATGAGTCAACTAGCCTATTCTTGAGCTGTAGGTATCCATAGGCGGTGCCATCACTTATCATCAGGTAGTCCATCAGCTTGGTTGCTCTTCCTTAACAATTATCATAAAAAAGACAATCAAAAATATCACACTCACATTTCCATTTTTCCTTACGCCTGGTTTTCCATTCTGCAAGGCCAATGACGCTACCGTACGGAACACACCCATCCTGCTGGTATTGTCTACCTGTAGCAATGGAAAAGGCAATTAAAAGATGTTAATCCTAGGTTAAGTAATGTCAGCCGGCCAACTGTTACTGGTAATGTGTGGACCAGAAAACTCTGAAATCAGGCCAAATAGAGAATTTATGGAGAGCCCAGGAGAGGGCTGCAGTATGCTGAGGAAGAAGAACGTATGACGGACATCTGTTTATCGAATAGATCCTAATCATAAAGAGGTCATCTGTTCCTACCTTCACTACCCTAATTTATTAACAAAACATAACCTGATTATACCATTCACTTTCAGCAGCACATCTTTTCGAAGAATATTACAATTTAGAAGTAACCTTCAATTAATTCTGAATGACATAGTGAAACTTTAACACCATACCTTGTTTTCCCGTAAATAATTGTCTAGTTTGTTTTGTCATAAACTTTAAAGCAAACCTTTCTCAGTTGCTGCTAATGGTTGTTTATTCTAGCACATGGTTTTACGCAATGACCTTGGAGAGGTCAGTACACACAACACAGGTCATATTATATTACTCAGGTAAAGTAGCTATGTAAACATCCATAACATTAAATAACACCTACAGTATGATGCAACTGTACCCCTATTTACTGTACCTGTATTTATTACCAGACTGTTTAATAAAGGGTAATGATATTAATTACACAATCATCAACTATACTCCAGGCAGTAACTTAGATTCTGAGGCCCAGGTTTGTACCCCGGAATGGCTATTTACCAAAGAGTATTTAAACATTGAAAATTAGCATACATTTAATGAATGCTCTCAAAGCGGTGAAAGAAAACATCGTAAGGAAACATGCATGCCTCAGAACAATAATAAAAATGTAAGGCATGGGTAATCCAACAATCCATACTGGGCCCACATGGTGGATCATGGCGTGATGTAAGGGAAGGCCTGTGCCCAAACAATGGAGACATAAAAATAGGCTAATGATGAAACATTATACCTTACACCATGACCTTAATTATATCCTTCCCTTGCGAGGTTCACAGGAGCAAAGAGTATATAATTTTTTCATAGTCTGGGTCTTGTTAGTAGTGTTTATTAGACCGATAGTCATAGACAGTCGTGAGTATGAGTGGAGTGTGAGTTTTGTCTTACAACTGTAAATTTTCATACAATTTTGACAGTTGTAAGTGTGAGCTCAGGCCTTAGCATTTAGTACAGTGAAAGAAACCCATTTGGCTCATTTTCGTGCAAATGGCTGGTGTATAGAGTACCTATGTAAACAGATTATGTATGTATACTTCATATTGGAGTTGGACTTTGACCAACAACAGAAAACGTATGTATATCTAATGTAGAAACATGTATATCTAATCTGTAGAAAACACCTTTCAAGCGCAATTCTGATGAACCCAACACTTGCCAAATGCTGTTAACCTTCGAATTAACGTCTCCGGCACATTCACATTGCGTGTTAAGTATAGATAATTCAATTTCAAAGTTGCAACCTAGTTGTATGCAATTGTGTATGTTCGGTGCCATGACAAATCAGAAATAGTATTGGTGTACTTCTGTTTTAGTAATTTAAAACCGTATAGCTGAATTAATTCGAACGTAAATCGAGAAATCGATGTTTTTAACAAACTTAGGCCATTGTTTCCCATGCTTATGGCTCGATGAGACAAAGGAATATTAACTTGTAAGCGGTTTACCGAAATAAACATAATGAATATAACAGTTATACAAGAAGTAACTCACCCGATGAAGTGCAGATTTTACAGAAGCGAAAAATGGAGCAAAGCAAAGAAATTCACAGCTACACAGACCGACAGTATACAATCCGATTATATAAAAAAAGCCTGCAGTTAAACCACTAGAAACCAATTGTAGTGATGTCTATAAATAACGCACGGTAAGATGGAATAAAAACTGTCCGGAGAGTGAACATGAATTCGGATAATTTCGATTAAAAAATCGCACAAAAACACAACGAACACGCACACACCGTGAGCGCCGAAATTTTTCTGCAGTGAAGTTTGATACAAATCGTGCAAATTGCCGATTTTTTTTAATTTACTGTCAATGACATAGTGTTGTATCAACTATTTCCGATTGATAAGTGTAAGAAGCAATCAATCTTATAATATTGCAAATCACCGTAGAGAGATAATAAATCTCTCTACGCAAATCACAGATACTACCATCCAACGTCAGCGGAGGGCATTTCCAAGGCTACGATTACAAATCAATATTTATCGCGAGCCAAATAATAAAACGATTGATCAATCAATCGAAATCTATTATTTTCGAACGAATCAGTCATTCAATATCACTCAACTGTCAATATTTTAAAATTTTAATTTCTGAACGATTACTAAAATGTCAATGAAACGTGTTTGGTTTGTTTGAGTCGTATTCCAATTTTATTAATTTTTCATTTAATTGTTAAAACAGGGAGTCAAAAACAAAATGGAAAGTACTGAAATAAAGGATTTCTCACAACTCGGCGTAAAGCCATGGCTTATCAAACAACTCTCCAGTCTCGGTAAGTACCTAACCTATACTGTTTATTTGTTGTGTGGAATACTTAACAAAAATTATTAAAAAACAACGATTTCCTGACTGATTTCTGTATTCTATATCAGTCCCGTGATCAAAACGAATCTAACGACACTTCATACATCAAAATCCATCCAGCGGTTAGGTTACAGGAGACAAAAGTCGAAAAGTGATATTAAAATACTGTACAACTTTATTTCAGGCATAAGAACTCCCACACCTATACAAAAAGGTTGCATATCCCGCATACTCGCTGGTGATGACTGCATTGGAGCGGCTAAAACTGGTTCAGGCAAGACATTTGCATTCGCTCTGCCAATCCTACAACATCTTGCTGAAGACCCTTATGGGATATTTGCTTTGGTGCTTACACCAACACATGAATTGGCTTATCAGGTAATTTTATTGATTCGGGGCTGAAAACTTATAAGATTATATGACGATTGGGACACCATATGAAAATATGGATTAGGGGCTCTTATTGCACACAACTTTATTAAATCGAAGCATACACAATTCAATTAAGCACCAATGTCGCTCGTCACTTCCTGAGCAACAGAGTGGTTCAGGCCTGGAACTCACTTGCAGACGACGTTGTCTCTGCCATCTCAGTTAACGCATTCAAAAACAAATTGGACAGTTATTTTAAAACCATTAACAAGAATAATACCACTAAGTGATAGACTTTACAAACACTGTGAAGTGGACATATCAGCGATGAGCTGCCTGTACATAATTAAATAAGAATAATACACAACCTATGAAGATTTTTTTTTTTACTTGGGGTTATATGCTTTGCCTATCCCACCGCACCAATAAGGAAAGGCGCACGATGGGTATATGGAACTCCGGCCAGAATACTGTCCCACTAAAACTTCAAGGTGTTCATATCACGTTTTGGCGAGGTTGTGGGAACGCAACGCCAAATACCATAACCTCATAGGCCCATCTCAGGGTCTGTTTTGAACCTCTACTTAAGGTGTCTTAGATTGAACTGGTTATCACTATTTCATTTCAGATTGCAGACCAATTCAGCATCCTCGGCCAACCTCTGAACCTACGAGTATGCATTGTAACTGGTGGCTCTGACCAGCTCGAGGAATCTCTCAAACTGGCGAAGCGTCCACACATAGTCGTCGCAATGCCCGGCCGGTTGGCAGACCACATTACTGGTTGCGACACCTTTTCTTTAAAGAAGATTAAGTATTTGGTCTTGGATGAGGCAGACAGGTACAGCCAAACACAAATATAAGTAAGATGATGTCCCATTCACCTAATATTAATAATGTTTAATTTACTTAAACACTGTGCAGAATTAATGTATGTCACAACTCACAAGCCTAACCATCCATTTAATTTTGTCGATCGAATTCATGATGATGGAACTGATGAGACTTTGTCTTATCTTTCTTTTTTTACCATCCTTCTATTTCTTACAGGTTATTCGGTGAATCGTTTAATGAGGATCTGGAGACCATATTCAGTGCTCTGCCTCAGAAACGGCAAAACTTATTATTCTCTGCCACACTCACTGAAGGCGTTAGGGAATCTAAAATACTGCCGTTGAATAATGAGGTAAGATATACCCAGTAGACATAATCATAGTGGTTGGGTCAATGGACCTGCGATACGGATGTCCCAGATTCGATTCCCAGCCAGGGAAGCCATGCACCAATGAGTTATCCTCGGTTTTTCGACGGAAAAACTTACGTACATTTACCGAGTGTTTTATTTATTTATTTATCTTTGTTTACAGAAACTATTAATATGGACAGAAACTGACACTCAGTTGACGGTTACAACACTAGATCAGCGCTACGTGGTGTGCCCGGCGTATGCTAGGGATGTGTATCTAGTGCAGACATTGAGAAAATACAGGGATACTAAGCCGAGTTCACATGTCATCGTGTTTACTGATACTAAAAAGTAAGTTACTTTCATTTTTCGATTATCTAATGTGGGGTCACAGGATAGCCAGACGGACGTACCGACCGCAACGTCACACTCCCCAACTCCCAAATCCCGCATCCATTCTCACCGTCGGATCATTATCCGGCGAGCTCATGCTCGGGTAGAGAGGGTATACCTCAAGGCCCGCACTTCTCCCCCGAGGTTAGGGGTGAAAATACCCGGGTCGTCCTCCATCCAACACTGTATTTGCAATGAAAGTTCTAATTCGCTCCACAGAGAATGCCAAGTCATATCAATGATGATGAACGCAATAGGAATGGACAACGTATGCCTACACGGCTTCATGCGGCAGAGAGAACGGGTGGCCGCCCTTACGCAGTTCCGTAGCAACCTCAAATGTACCCTAGTTGCTACCAACGTCGCTGCGAGAGGCTTGGACATACCGACTGTCGATTTGGTCGTCAACCATAAGCTGCCGTTGGAACCTAAGGAGTATATTCACAGGTAATTATTGTTTATTCATTGTGTATTTATTTATTGTGTTTAAACTTACACCTACCAGTAATTCCACTAATATTATAAACGCGAAAGTTTGGATGGATGGATGTTGCTCTTTCACGCAAAAACTAATGAATGGTTTTCAATTAAACTACTGAGCCATGATTAGTGTCCAACCGAAACTAGGTATTAGAAACCGAATTTCGGCCACAGTCTTAGTTTCGGCCGAAAACGAAACCGAAACTTCCATACAAGGTAGTTTTTTTCGTGGAAATAATAATTAGGCAATTATAATGAGTCGGTTTTTATTTATAAATCACATATTAAACAATTCAGTCTCTGATATTTGAAGTAATCCTTAAGCACTACATATTATCACTCCCTTATTTCAAATAAATTATTTACGCTTTTAATATTATAACGTTATTCGCTTAATTTATTTTATTAATTAATTAATTTATTTATTCAATTATAGGCTCTCGAACTCAGAACTCGTTATTTGGCCGAAACTAGGCCGAAACCGAAAGTTCGGTCGGACACTAGCTATGATATTCTATTTAATGGGGAAAAATAATAAAATAAATATTTAGATTTACAAAAAAACCTTACCAATTTAATATTTATCATGAGCACAACAGTTTCAATTTGTAGAATGAATTCAAAGACACCCTGTAGTTTATTATTTATAAAGAATCTGCGCAGACGAAGTCGCGGACAGAGCTAGTTATAAATATACCTAATATTGCAGGGTTGGTCGCACTGCGCGCGCCGGACGAAGTGGCATGGCCATATCGCTCATCACTCCGTACGATATACTCCGCTTAGGGGAAATTGAGGACCAAATCAAGACTAAACTCAGTGAATATAAGATTGATGGTGAGTAATATATCCTATTGTCCGATAGATGGAGTTGCGTAACATACCCTTGAAGGCTTGAAGTATGTATAATACGATGAAGATTTTCGGTGGACGTGGCGTGGCCTGTAGTGATCGTTGATTGTCTCATTAGAACATTAATTATTATTACAGCAAAACCCAACAAATTTTGGTTTTAATAACTAGAATCTTATGAATTAAATGATGAAAAAAGATATTGACACATTTCAATGGTGCTTTGCCCCACCTACAAAACTACATGACCATTTAAGCTGTACCTATAATTTTGTTGGAGACTTATTACAGGTTTCATATTGCATAATCATAATCATTTTCTACTACTCTCGGAACTCCTATAGAAGAATAACAAAAACAATGAATAAATCGCTTCGATTTCTTACTATTTTCTGAATTCTTAATTAAGCTGTTTTTTTCGACTCGCAACTTGTACAAAACTTTAATTTAAACCAATAATTTAAAAAAAAACGGAGATACTTTTACATTTATTCGTTATCTTGTACAACTTGCGGTTGATGGTGGGACAGAATCTGGCATTGTCATTTGTTCGCCGAGCATGATACAAATAATACTCATTTATTACACCTTAGGTACTCTATGGAACTCTTGATTATTATTATCCATAACATAAATTAATTTATTACATTAATAACAGAATCAAGGAAAGGCTAGCTGGATACACAAAGGCATAGGGATAAAAAGCAGACCATTAATCAATAATGAACACATTGTCTTACAAATTATCGAAATAGTCATAGCATAATGCTTTATGCGTTAAATCTAAGTAGAATCGTATGCTTTTCAGACGACGAAGCAGTGAAAGTGTTCACAACAGTGAGCGTGACGCGGCGAGAGCAGGAGGCGCAGCTTGATAACGAGGAGTTTGAGCAGCGCAAGCGCAACTACCGCGTCAAGCGCTGGCTCCAGGCCGGGGTCGACCCGGACCTCATGGAACAGGGGTAAGGATTCGAGGCAGTGGCGTAGCTTCCCTTGGCCCAGACCACTTACCCCATAGACCTGTAACAGGAGGGCGCCCATGTCTGCCCGCACATGAGCGCAAAATTGCTTCGCGACACGTGTACCTGGAGATATTATCGACATGGACGCATCTCTTTAATACGGCACCCCTGTCCCCCGCTCCGTCTCTATGCGCTCATCGTTGACAGAATATTTCGCTTGCAAATTTGTACCGATTTCATGTCTATTCGGTAAGTGGTCTGTGACGTCAGGTGACTGCACTTTGGTGCACTTTGGTGGGTAGTTATATTCGTTCCGTTTTATGGAGTGTTGGAGGCCTGCCTGGGTGACGACTTTCATCGTTTTCGTAATCTCTGTCAATTTAACACATGGTCGCTATGACTACAATAGTTTTGCAAGTTTTAACAAACGACAACGAAACGCAGCAATGTATTTCGTCCAAGTGTCAAAATGAAAACGATAACGGCTGAAGTCGCAATCAGCCCTTGTAGCACGAGTCAGCGTTAGCGATCGACGCAACGCCGCGGAGCTGTTAAACTAATGTCAAACGCCTTGTAATAATGTCACTTTGACAGCTCCGCGGCGGCGGCGTTGTGCTGCAAGGGCTGATTTCTGTATCAAAATTTGTTGAGTCCCAAATGATAAAAAAAAATCACAAAATAAAGTTGGTCGGTGGTGTTTCAGTTAGTAAGAGTATCACGGGATGACAAGGTCGCAGGTTCTTTCCACGGCTAAAAAAATCATCATTTACCTAATTAGCGGTGTTATTGTTTTCAGATTGGAAGATATGCGTCGCAAACGAATAAAAGCAGCAAAGAAAGCCAAATTGGCTAAAATGAAAGAACTACAATCGCAAATAAAGAATGAAGAAGGACATAATGATAGTCGCGTACATCCGAGCGAGATAGAAGATATCGATGCGAGCATAAAAGATAGTTTGAAGAAAGTGAACAAAAGTTTGATGAAAAAAGATGATAGGTTTAAGAATGTTATAGGAAAGATTAGTAAAATAAAGAGGAAAGCGGATAATGCGAAAGCTATGAAAATAGTAGAGGAGCGTGAGAGTGTTGCTACGAGGAAGAAAAAGAAGAAAATTGTAGAAAATGTGAAATAAATTATTTATTTATTGAAGAATCTGGTTTTTTTCTCTCGACGATTCGTTTGGCATAAATGGTTTATTCCCCATGACACAACCATGTCATGGGGAATGGCTATTCGAATGTAAATACATCCCAGTGTGTAAATTGGGGATATTATGAGGAATGGACAGCACAAATAAGCCGAGGCTATGTTTAAAAATATACACTCTGTATATTTGCATCGTTGCCGTAATCACGGAGGTAATAGTAATCAATGTTAACAATAATTTAACATGCGACGCATTTGATTCATGCCGACCATTGATCTACGCAATGATACTGTTGGGATAGTGATGGGCGCGTACGATCATAAAATAATGATGTGCCCGTGGGATTGTCGATGAAATAAAATTAGTAAAAAATTTGGTCTTTATAATTGATTTGTATTCAGTATCAGCAGTATAGTTGCCCCCGTGAATATGGCAACTAATATGTATGTAGGTGTTCACATACATAAACTTACGCACCGATGACTTCCAACAATCTGCTGCAATCCTGGTACACCACCTTTACTTTTAGGTATTTACGTAATAAATGATATAGTATTTTAGACTTAAAACTATAGTGAGCCATTACTACAAATTATTATATATAAACGGATATCACTCACTTATATTGTTGAAGTCGGCAATTAGACCGACAGTTTAGTTCAGATATAGTAGTACCTATTTAATGATTATTATAGTATTTTAATTTCTAATTCAGAAGACAAAAGTGGTTGAAATTGCTCATAGAATCAATAAACTGAAGTGGCAGTGAGCTGGTAACATGTCGTAGAACCGATGGGGTAGACGAGTTCTCGAATGGAGGCCACGAACGGGTAAACGTAGTGTGGGACGCCCCCCGACCAGATGGAGGGATGACCCTCGCAAGATGGCTGGCAGGGACTGGATGCAGAGGGCCGAGAGTAGGGTTGAGTGGCGCGCTTTGGGAGAGGCACAGGGGAGAGGCCTATGTCTAGCAGCAGCTATGTCTGATACTGGCTGATGATGACGATGAATTTCTAATTATTATGGAAATATCAATTATTGTTACAATAGAGGAAAATGAATTATGATCTATATAACATTTTTACAGTAAGGGTCAGTTGTATGCTGAAGTAAATAAAGTTAAATTCAAATTGTTACTAAATTAGTCGCTTCATCGCCAATCCACTCCGTCTGCGCTGACCCTTATGCTTGGTAGATATAAATAAAAGAAAATTTAATTAAGTAGTCAATAATTTATTTTGATAATAATACAATGTAAACTTACAAATGAATAAATACAACAATGAATAATTTTATTCAAGCAATAATGTTGCACCGATGGCAAATAATTTGGCACAAAAATTAGGTAGAAAGCCATCATTGAAAATGGATTAAAATTAACTTTAAGTCTATACAGACTAAAGGCAGATTCAGAGGAAAAAATGAATGTGAACTTAGCGTTGGTTCTCTCAAAACTGTTATTCAATAGACTCTTAACAGTTTCAAATTTAGGCGTCACTCTTGAGGTATAAAATTGTCTCTGAATTTTAACCTAAGAGTCGCATCTTAGTTCTAACTCATCGTGTACCACCATTAGACCATTTTAGAGGCATAAACATGTTGCGGAGCGAGCAGAACATGAAAATAAATAGGTATGTGGATAAACTGGGTTCATTTATAACAGTAATATCTTAGAAAATCTTAAATAAATAGTCGTACTCATAATCTAATCTTTATCAATCTCAGTGATACTCGATGAGGCAGTATTGACTGCTGTGAACTCTTGGTCTAAGTATATGAAATAACTCGAATTTCTTTGGGAACCGTACGCATTTTATTACGCTAAAATTGCGAAATATACAATTAATGAAAATAATGTGATTAAGTATAGGTAATTTTTGTCTATACATTATACGCAGTGATTTTCTTTACTAGGCTAGCGATTTTTATTATTATATTATGTGCCATTTATATTTTACTATGTAAGCATAGTCACGGGTGAATTTTACCAGTGACTATACCTCTAATTAAACATAAACAAATCTTAATATTCTCTTACCAATATAACACGTACCACTAGTTGTCATGTAACATCATTAAACTTTATTAACTCACGTTAAGTAGAACGAAATGTAATATTACTAACAACTCAAGTGTCTTATTTTGTAAACAAATATGATCGTCTAATTACCTGTTGTGATGTAACATTGAAGGAATTGATTGATTGAACCTGTTCATCATTGTGAAAATAAAATGATCCGATCTAATAATGTTAAAATAACTATGCAATAATCACAGAACAGCTTAACATGTTAGTAGTGGAGGGTAGTTTTTGTTTACAAAATAAGACACTTGATTTGGGCTTCAGTTTACGTATGACACGTGAATACTCGGAATGTTAGAAAAATAGGAACAATTGAACCGTTGTAGTTTAGTGTTGTAGAAGACATTTATTTTGTTATTCCATCGAGTAAACATCCGTCATTATTTACAACACTTTTCGCGTCATTTTGTTAATTCGTCGAAACTCGAGGCATTTAAAAAAAACTGTCCAGTTTTATCAGTTTAATCGTAGAGGGAGAATCTCTAATTCCTCCCTCTACGAGTTTAATAGATGGCGTCAGTTAGCTAATACAATGTTATGCCTTTTTTAATTAAATTCTTTATTCAATTAGTACACAACATTACAGTTTAAAATGTTGTCAGTGAATTGAAGCTCTCCCAATAAATTGGTGAAATAAATAGTCGAAACACAAACAATTTCGGTCAAATGACAATGCCAGATTCTGCCCCACCATCAACCGCAAGTTGTACAAGATAACGAATAAATGTAAAAATATCTCCGTTTTTTATTAAAATTATTGGTTTAAAATAGAGTTTTGTACAAGTTGCGATTCGAAAAAAACAGATTAATTAAGAATTCAGAAAATAGTAAGAAATCGAAGCGATTTATTCATTGTTTTTGTAGGAGTCTTCTATAGGAGTTGCGAAAGTAGTAGAAAATGATACTGATTATGATTATGCAATATGAAACCTGTAATAAGTCCCCAACAAAATGATAGGTATACAGCTTAAATGGTCACTTAGTTTTGTAGGTGGGGGAAAGCTCCATTGAAATGTGGCAATGTCTTTTAAGTATCGGATACAGTCAATTCACGTTAAAAATACGTTTAATACATTTTATAACTTATTATGTAGGTACTCCGGTAAATGATAATGCCCCCTAAACATTGGGAAACTGAGTAGGGCCACACTATTTCACTTTGATGTTTTTATTTCATACTCGTGCTGCCATCTAGGCTTTTCTAAAAGAAACCGGCTCATTACTAAGGTTTGACATGCGGGTTATGCTTATATTGGTCAGAAAAATCATATGTATATCACATACTACAACTATTTATTATTACAATATCATGGAATAATTATCATTTAAAACTAATCTCTTTAGTCTGGCCAATCACAAAATAATGACATTTAATTTTGAGCAAACAAAAAAGTAATATATTATTTTTAATTTCTATTAACATCAGACTAGGCTGTATGCCCTAGTTGACTTTGCCTTTCCCTCTGGGAAGAATTTTGGCAAAAAAATAATATGAACAAAATTATATAAGTAAATAAATTATAAATAAATAATACAGTAACGTATAAATAAATTACAATATGATTCCTTTGACTTTTTTATCAAATAACGTCAGTAAGCTTTATTTTTATATCTGCGAGACCTTGATATTTCAATAGGTCGCTAAATAGAATGTTGAAATATCAATAACAGCGTATAAGCTAAGTAGTATCTCTCACCCGATATTTAATTTTGCTATTATCAGAGACTATATATCGCAGCCCAAATCAAGTGTCTTATTTTGTAAACAAATAAGATCGTCTAATTCCCTGTTGTGGTGTAACACTGAAGGAACTGACTGATCGTACAATCCATCATTTTTAAAAAATTGATCGTATCAAATGTGAAAATAACGATGCAATAATCACAGAACAGCTTAAAATGTTAGTAGGGCAGAGTAGTTTTTGTTTACAAAATAAGCCACTTGATTTGGGCTTCAGTATACATAAATCTTGATTAAGCAACATTCATTAGGCAACATTTGTTTAGAAACACGATCCTCACTGTTTAGAAACAAGTTTGATAAACATGTTTCTGATGATGAATCGTCTACACATGTCAGTTAGAATGATTGAAAGATTTAAATCTCTGATGTGAGTCATATTCTTCGCCTAAATAAGCTTGGGTTTCATTGTATGATACCAAATTGTTGTTGACATCGGCATTTTTAACCGACTTCAAAAAAAAGGAGGATGGCTTGGCACCGACTTAAAAGAGATCAGCAAAAAGAGGTAGCATAGCAATAATATTTTATTTCAATATTCGTATGTAGATGTAAGTAATTAATTCACTTTTTAAACTTTCACGGTTTGTATACATATTAATTAGATAAAACGGGAATTACCGTGTTAAACATTTATTATTGATGTCTCGATATTTCGACAGCATTGCAGCCATCATGGTCACGAGTAGACTGAAGTCGGTGAGTGTTGAACGTCAGAAGGGTGACACAAAACGATCTACACAAATAAAATAATAATATCAATAATAAATGTTTAACACGGTAATTCCCGTTTTATCTAATTAATATATAATTATTTTTTCCTCTTTAGTTCCTGGGTGTTTAGTTTTTTGAAGCCGGTTGTTTTTTATTACTGAAAGTTTGTTTAGAATCAGCGTATCTAAACAAATGTTGCCTACTTTACCCGGCTGTACCTTACAATATAGTTTATTCCGACATCTGAAGCAGCGAGTTGATAGTAGCGTCGTTATTGCCGCGGTTCGCCTCCAAAACAGACTTTATGACCTCCTTGTCGATGCTAGGGAACATTTCTTCGATCTGGAATTATAATAAGAATTATTGTATTAGTACAGTCATGAGTAATAACATAGAAACATCCTTAAAATTCAAATTCATGTAACAACTTTAAATCGCAAAAATAAGTATGCTAAACTGTGGCCAATAATTATGTAAACACTAAATTGTATCAAAATAAAGTACACACCCCTTGTACAACATTTGCTTGGTGGGGTGTGTACTTTATTTTGATACAATTTAGCGTTTACATAATTATTGGACACAGTTTAGCATACTTATTTTTGCGATTTAAAGTTGTTACATGAATTTGAATTTTAAGGATGTTTCTATGTTATTACTCATGACTGTACACATCCGCGGCATTGCGTCGACCGCTAACACGACTCGTGCTAGTCCCGCTGTAATCCGTATGGTTAGAAATAAAGTAAGTATATGAATACCTCTCACCACTGCAACCCTGAACGAAGGATGATTTTCCATTTATGAACATGTAACTCTTTACGTCTAGTTCCCGATGTGAACATAGTCACAGTCAACTGGTTGAAATAGACAATTGACTTAAGAGCGTTCCATGAGCCAACTAGCGCCGCCAATCTTAAAAAAATCATATCTTCCAATATAATCAATTTTATTAAAAAAGCTACGTTCACATTGTTTATTGCTATAAATATTATTTTTTAAATGCTTATTTGTAACGTGATTCAATGTAGGTAAGTTGTAGTTCACAAATGTGCCAGAAACGGCCGTTTTTCGCAATTATGTGAACTACAACTTACCTACATTGCATCACGTTACAAATAAGCATTTAAAAAATAATATTTATAGCAATAAACAATGTGAACGTAGCTTTTTTAATAAAATTGATTATATTGGAAGATATGATTTTTTTAAGATTGGCGGCGCTAGTTGGCTCATGGAACGCTCTTAATTCATTTATTTATCTATTTTGTAGTACAATATCACCCCTTAAACAGTTGACTGCGACATGAACATAGACACAGTTTCTATAACTTGCAACTGCTCGACTACGATTGGTTATCTATCCATGTGAATGTAGCTACGGTTGTTACCTGTTGCAACTGCTCAGCTGTGATTGGCTGCGGTTGCGGCTGAAGTTGCTGCGGTTGCTGGGGCACTTGCTGGGGCATTTGCTGCGGCGCCGGGTACATCGGCATCGCCGCATAGCCCATACCAGTGCTCGGTACTACTAAGACCGGCGGGAACGTCGCTACGGCTGCTGGGCCCACCTGTTTCATTCATCATCATCAGTTAGTGTCCGACCGAAAGTAGGTTTTAAGGCCGAAACCGAATGTCGGCCACGCTCTGAGTTTCGGCCGAAAACGAAACCGAAACTTCCATATAAGGTCATGTTTTCGTGGAAAGCATAAATAGGCAATTATAATCAGTCAGTTTTTATTTTTATTATTATAGCCTTTTATTCCTTAATATATTTCATTTATACATTTCATTTATAAAATAACTTAGTCAAATATTAATTATGTCATGTGTTTATACTAATTTAATTATTTGCATTTATATTATCTAATATTAAGGACCTCTCAACGAGTAAAGGCCTCCTCCATTTTACTCCAATTAAGTCTCTGATATTTGAAGTAATACTTAAGCACTACTTATTATCACTCCCTTTATAAATAATAAATTATTTACGCTTTTAATATTGTAACGTTATATGTGTTACTAACACAAAATGGACCTAAGTTGTTCGACAATAAACGTTTTATTATTATTATTATTATTATATGCTTAATAGGCTCTCGAACTCTTATTTTTTGTTTGATTTCTGAGACTTTGATTAATTTTCTTCAGTAAAGCTTCTGTGGTACATACTACTTATTATGAGGTGCATTAAACTCACCGAATAGCTGAGTACGAGGTTGATCATGCCCTCAAGTCCATCGCCTTGTTTGCCGTTGAGTGGGAACCAGTCCTCGTGGGTTTCGCCCTGTATAACAAAACCGTATATACAGGATGTCCTTAAATTCATTCAACAAATTGAAACTGGGCGTTGTACTCATGATAATTGTTTAAAAATATTAATATACTGACTGTAACTAGCCAATTCATTCATGAAAATATCATGTACGTGCGCAAGAACCTCTATTTTCAAATTCAGTGACACACATAGTTCATCATCATCAGTCTATTTATATTGCCCCACTGCTCGGGCACAGACCTTCCCTTACATCGAGGGAGCTCGGGCCATAATCCACTACGCGGGCCCAGTGCGGGTTGGCGGATTTCACATGCCTTAGATTTTTTTTCTTCTACGACATGCAGGTTTCATCACGATGTTTTCCTTCACCGTTTTTGACAGCACTCGGTAAATGTACGTAAGTTTTTCCGTCGAAAAAACCGAGGATAACTCATTGGTACATGGCTGCCCTAGCTGGGAATCGAACCTGGGACCTCCATATTGCAAGTCCATTGACCCAACCACTGAGCCACCGAGCTCTCCTACACACATAGTTACAATACAAGAAATAGGGATAAACTTGCATTTCCAGGATCCAGACTACGTAAGGTTAGTACATCCTTCATGGGGCACTGTATTCGCTTTTATAACAAGTTGCCAGAAAGTGTCACGACTTTGACAGAGGAAATTTAAAAATTTCATTAAAGGAACACTTGTTGAGAAGGCGTATTACAGGATAGATGACTATTTAAACAATGAACATGCATGGTGTGTGTCGCCGGTTCCGCATGCGGGATAGAGTTACTAATAATAGTTATGTACCTATATAGTTATTAAGTAATTGTATTATCGTTATTTTAAAAGATGTGCTGCTGAGAGTTTTTTGCCACTTTTTCTCCTCAGCGTTGGCACCTTTTCCTTGCAAAGTGGTGTAAATGTAAATTTTAAAAAATATGTTCACGTGCAATAATGTACACAACGTGCTTACTTGCAATAAAGAAATTTGACTTTGACTTTTTTGACTTTGATAAATATTGAATAACACTTTGGTTCTATATACTGTGTAAATACGTACACCGAGCACCGCTGGTGGAATAGTGATGTGGGTCCACGCGATCAGCTCGTCCATAGTGAAGGAGCACTCGTCGAAGATCTCCAGGTATATGGAGTTGACGCCGGGAGGCAGGAGACTGGAAAGTATTACAGAATAGAGGGTTATCGATTTTTACAATCGACTTTATAATAGCCACAGTAATCAGACATATGAACAGAGGGAAATCCCCGGGGCACGACGGTCTCAGCATCGAGCACCTCCAGTACGCGGGTGTCCACCTGCCGAGGGTGCTGGCCATGCTGTTTACCTTCTGTATCCGACACTCCTATCTACCTAAGGACCTCATGAAAACTATTGTGGTACCGATAGCCAAGAACAGGACAGGAGATGTCTCGGACAGGGGTAACTACAGGCCGATCTCGCTGGCGACCATCACGGCGAAGGTGCTGGACGGTGTGCTCAACAGACACCTGGACAGGCATCTCGAGCTGCACGATGCGCAGTTCGGTTTTAAATCGGGCCTGTCCACAGAATCGGCCGTGCTCTGTTTGAATCACACCGTCCAGTACTATGCTGATAGGAGGACACCCGTCTACGCGTGCTTCCTGGACTTATCGAAGGCGTTCGATCTGGTTTCGTACCATGTGCTTTGGGATAAGGTTAGGCGTGATACAAACCTGCCTCCGGAGCTCGCGTCTATTTTTAAGTACTGGTACGATAACCAGTCGAACTACGTGAGGTGGGCGGGAAAGCTATCGGACGTGTACAGGTTGGAGTGTGGGGTGAGGCAGGGGGGATTGTCCTCGCCGAAGCTCTTCAACCTGTACATGAACCGGCTGATCGCTGAGCTCAGCAGCGCCGGGGTCGGGTGCTCTATCGATGGCAGCTTCGTCAATAATATAAGTTATGCGGACGATATGGTGCTGCTGAGCCCTTCGATCAGCGGTCTTCGCACACTGCTGGCCATCTGTGAGAGATATGCCGTGACGCATGGACTCAGGTACAACGCGACTAAGAGCGAGCTGCTGGTGTTCAAGGCCGGAAACAAAACGTACGCTACAGTGCCGCCAGTTATGCTCAGCGGCTCGCCTCTCGTACGAGTCAAGAAATTCAAGTACCTGGGTCACTGGGTCACGGAGGATCTCACAGATGATATAGACATGGAGAGGGAGCGGAGGGCCCTGGCCGTGCGGTGCAATATGCTGGCCCGCAGGTTTGCACGGTGTACGAAAGACGTAAAAGTGACACTGTTCAAGGCATACTGCCAGTCGATGTACACCTGCAGCCTGTGGACCAGATACACGCAGAAGTCGTACGGGGCCCTCCGAGTCCAATATAACAATGCCTTCAGGGTGCTGCTGGGGCTGCCCAGATACTGCAGCGCGTCAGGGATGTTCGCGGAGGCGCGAACTGATTGTTTTTACGCCATAATGCGCAAGCGAGTAGCATCCCTGATGTTCAGAGTGAGGGGTAGCCCCAACAGCCTCCTGAAGTTAATTGTCGACAGGTGGGACTGCCCCATCCTGCGTTTTTGGGTGAAGGTACATGCTACGGCAGGTAACTTCACCCCAAAAATGTTATTATAATTTAAAATCACTAACATAGTTGTAAGCAAATTGTTACTAACATATTATGGACTTGTGTCTGAAAATAAAAGATTTCATTCATTCATTCAATAGGCTAGCTGACCCAACAATTTTTTGGTCTTAAATAGTTAATAATCGTCACACCGTACAAAAAATTACAGAATTTTTTGAGACCTTTAAAACACAATTTTTTTGGATTTAAAATGCAACTTTCCAACCTCGATCAAAAACACCGTCCGCCTTAATTATCTGTGTCATGACGTCATCGCGGCCCCGATAAACTAGGGACTAGGGATGTTCGATGTTGAGAAAACATCAATTGCTCTTAACGTTTGCGATTATTATCATCGTAATACCTGGTTAAATCTAGCTATAGAGAAGAGCCTCAAATGTATTCATTCATATCTATTTAATTGGTAAATATTTTATTTACATGTCATTTAAATTGGAATTATTATTAATAATTGAATGTATCTATCAAAACCCACATAAGATCGATAAATCAAAATAAATCGGGCATCCCAAAAAATCCAGAGTGACGTCACGAATCTCGCGATCATGACCGACTAGCGTTTTTGGCGCGTGGACAAAAATGAGGAAACATTTCAATTTCATTTTTTACAGTCATCTTCTACTTTAATGTAATAAAAGTGATATATTTAGGATCCTAATGTGATATACTATATGAAATAAATATAACTAGTCTATTTTATGTTGACATTTACATACCAGTGTATAACTTTGTTCCATCTCGGTGTCTTACCACCGCTGGGGTCAGTGTGGGTCTCGTATATGCAGTGGCCGACGCGCAGTCGCACGTACGGGTCCATGCGGGTTAGGCCTGATAAACGATTTTAAACATGATATTATTTCAGTTTACGTTTATTTTATTTTATTCGGAAAACAAACAGCTACAATGACAAAATAAATAATTAAATAATATCTATAAGCCAATTAGAAGTTTTCATATGTACATATCTACAGATGCAATAATGAAAAATAATCGAACAAGGGTGAATACCATGGTATGAAATATATACACAAAATAGATACACAAATATACTATACACACAATATAACAATAAGTAGTTATTGTGCCGGAGGTTCGAAATAGCTGCCAGTGATGACCCGTCTTATTGCGGCCGGACTCGACACAAACAGGTCGATCTCAATTGTTTTTCGCAATGACGCTAAAACTTACTCAAATTGAGTCATGAAAAAATGTAAAATTAAATGTCGGGATGTGAAATTTTAGTAGTTCAAAATTGTGAAAAACTAAACTCGATAGCGATCGCGAATCAATAGTAACACCGCGATATTGAAGCGTTTGCAACAGCGCAGAGCGGTCGGCGGGAAGGCGACAACGGGGACCGAGAGAGGTGCGGGGGCGGGCGCATTTCTGTGCCCCCCCCCCCCTCCCGCACCTCTCTCGGTCCCCGTTGTCGCCTTCCCCCGCATCCCTGTACCGCGCAGGCGAAGACTGATTTAGACTGTCATACTATAGTGAATTACCATCGTCATTATGTTTTTGTGTTGAAAAAAATATACTTTTTATTTTTCAATTTTAACTCGATAATTCAACAATAGTATCTCACGACATCGTCTCTCCACCTACGCCGAGGTCTGCCCCGACGCCGGCGCCCGTCCAATGGCACCCATTCTGTGACAGTCCGGGCCCATCGGTCCGGCTGCATGCGGCACACGTGGCCCGCACAGTTCCACTTTAATCTAGCTGCTTTGCTGATTCGAACTCCGGACACTCGCAACGGATGCCCGGCTCTATATTATAGGCTACCGACGTTCACCATTAAGTAAAGCATACTTTCGATATTCCGTACATCGCAATAGCGAACATTCGATATTCAGACATTCTGTATTACGTACTTTCGAACTCAAGTAATTCGAACTCATGTACTTTCGGTATACTATCAATCGGTATTTTGAACATCGATATTCCGTAGTACAGTCCTAAACCAGTTTTTACCATAGTTTTTGACGAGTTTCGCCTGTGCTATAGTAATGCTGAGCCGCGCTGTCAGTGGCGGGCCCGCTGCCGGCATCTGTAACACATAGAAATATAACGTGGTTCAATTTATAGGAAACAAATAGAGCGAGACAGAAGATATCCCGCAGCAGCGGAGTGAAGAGCACGGCACAGTGACACCATATTTATATTTTTTTATTAATTTTGGCAGGGAAATAAAAATACGCCAACAAAAATCAGATTTGTTTAAAACAAGCTCTCGTATTTATACCCTACATTTTGATATAAATTTGGTATGAATAATAATAATTTTCATTTTAAAAGACATGGAAATGATATGTTAGTGATTTTTTTCAGTCGAGCGAAGTTTGTCCAATCGTGTATTGGTATTCACACATTTAATTTTAGTAGTTAGTGCCATAGAAGATCTGAAAATCCACGCACACCCAGGCTTAAAACTTATTCACTGAGTCTAATTCTAACGGTTCATATGTATTACATAACAACAATAAATCTATAATAAATCATCGGTAGGTATGCACATTTTAGTTAAATGTGCACATGTACAGCTAACAGCAGATCAAGTGGACTGTGGGCCGTTCTTATTATCTCCGTCATAGGAGTTGAATTCGTACTGCAAGTGTTACTATTGATCTGCTGTTGTCCATACTATGAACCCAACCAATAAATAAAAGGTTATGTATAACATAAGTTAGTTCAAAATGTCACCTGAGCACCGCATAATTGCTGCTGGAGAGCCAATGCAGCTTGGTAGTCGGTGTCCAGAGTGTCGGGAGTACCATCTGTGCGCAGGAATCCGGACGGAAGCGGCCCCAACAACACCTGTCCAATTCAAATATATTCTTATTGACAGCACTGAAAGTCTCGGAAAGCATGTTAAAAATCTTAAGTTTTTTTCTTTTATATAAATAGTATAAGGTACCAAAAATAATTAAAAGTAGGAGTAACTTGATTTTATATTCTTGCTCACTCTTTTATATCCTATTTTTTTATAACTTTAAATATGATATACTTTATTTACTTATTTGTTATATGATAAAAAAATTCATTACATATTCTATTAACAATAAACCATTATATTGCCTTATTTTCTAGCAATTCTGATAAAAAGTAGGCAAAAGTGTAATATTGCAATGTATCTTGTTATATGGATGAAACTGAGTTGTTGGCTGCGGCCGTATTAGCGCACTCAAGACCAGCCCTGATATTGCAATGATACTAAGCAGCATCGAGTAAGTAATACTACGTACTAATCAGTTCATTGAACTTTTGCCATCTTTCAGAACTGAAAACATACTGCTAAAGGAAAACTATAAAACTAGGTAGTATGTATCTGTAGACATTTTGCTATTGTACTTGAAATAATTATACTTATCTATTATATTTTTACAGAGCTATCAATAGAACAGCCTACTAGCTTTGTTTTTAAAGGATTTGAGGTGATATCACAAATAGATAAACGCAAAAACATGAATCACTGCTGTGTGTGAGTCGTCAAAACAAAAAATAAGCTTTATGGGATTTTACGCAATTATTTCCACTTACCCTACGACGGCGTTCTTCATTTCTATCGTCAGGCAGCGTAGAAGTCATTTTTACAGCACAATATTTAAGTAAAACGTTAATTTTGCAATTTTTTCGCGAAAATCGCATACAACAACAATGACTGATTCGCACAGATTAAAAATATTTTTTTGACAGTGAGCGACTTCTTCTAGAGACTGCCCTACGAGGTGAAATTAAATCGATCGATTAGAGTTTTTGCCAGGGATGATCCCGCTGTCTTACTTGCTCACTAGGATACTTGGTACCGGGAATATCGTGTGTTATAATAGCAAGTAGGTATTTTGGAGTTTTTTGAAATGGACTTTTTCAAATCTTTTTAACTTCTACTGTCTAAGCTGTATTATCATTTTTCTCAGTGCTGTTGCCTATATGCAACGGAACAATTACTGTCAATCACTATCAAAAAAATAAAAATGTCAAACGCGTCAAAACGAACGAACTTGGGAAAGGTTTGTTTTTTGCGGTTTTTGTATTGTTAAACTGACAAAAAAAAGTGAAAGTGACTATTATCCCGTTTAATTATCTTTTATTTCGTGCCTCCCCGTGTTCAGAACTTATTCACACTATTATACTTGTATTTTATGCCACATATGCGAACTTGAAACAAAGTGGTTAGTTTATCGATTTTCATCTATTTCTGCTATGGATATCATCAAAACTCCTAAGGTAAGTGCTTTATCATAGTTAAGCTAAGAGCTAATCAATGTAACAATTCCGTTAAGACCTTAATTATGGCGAAAATAAGTTTTATTGTCGGAGGCGTACACAAGTAGGTAGGTAAACTTTTTTATTATTTATGTTTTCCAGTTCACTGAACTTTGCCTCGATAAATATTGATATAAATAAATGCCCTATAGCTTATTATCGGCATCAACTATGGCGCGTATTCATAAACGTGATTTAAAGTTACGCCACCGTTTAGGCTGTCCCTTTCTATCTTAACCTTTTTTAACGAAGTGTGAAAGGAATAGCAACACGATTTAAGGGAAGTGAGGTTTAACTAGGTTTATAAATAACAGCATATGTCTCTAGTTCACTTATATTGAAGGAATTTGATTTATGTAAATAATTTGACCAAGATTTAAAAAAAAAAATTATAATAAGCAAACGTGAGGCTAAATGTTAACAATTTTTTGATGACATTTTTGTCATCAACAAAATAATAGTCTGTTGGTTTAGGAAGGGGCTCCCTGGACGCAAAGGAGTATATATCTGCACCACCTGTGTAGAGATTGGGTTGGATAAGATTACGTTAATGCCTCCGTTTCTTAATTCCAACCCGGCCATGTACATGTCTCTGTTGGGTTTATTCCGGTCACACTCCAGCACAAAATGTAAAAGGTCCTCTCCTGTGTTACAAGTGCTGCAATTTGCTGACTCAATCACACGCATCACTTTAAAAAAATTATTGACTGGAATATGACCGGCTCTCACACGCAATGCAGACACAAGTAAGTCCCTGGAGAGGCTGGCACAATCGAACCAGGGTACTTTAAAAACCTTGCTTTGTATGGAACTATACCATATACCTTTTGATGTGGACGCTTTGTTAAATAGTTTCTGCCATTCTTCAAAACAATTGCTCTTAACTATGGGTATAAGTTCCATATCATAAGGTTTACATGCCTCCTTGGTGCCATCAGAAACAGCCTCGTTCGCTAATATGTCTACAAATGACCATGTGTTAAATTGCCAGATTACGAAAATGATGAAAGTGGTCACCTAGGCAGGCCTCTGACACTCTATAAAACGTAACGAATATAACTACCCACCAAAGCGCACCAAAGTGCAGTCAGCTGACGTCACAGACCACTTACCCAATAGACATGAAATCAGTACAAATGACATTGCCACATTTCAATGGAGCTTTGCCCCACTTACAAAACTACGTGAACAATTATGCTGTACTAATAATTCTGTAATTATTTTGTTTGGGACTTAATGCACGTTTAATATTGCATAATCATAATCAGTATCATTTTCTACTACTCTCGCAACTCCTATAGAAGAATAACGAAAACAATTAATAATTCGCTTCGATTTCTTACTATTTTCTGAATTCTTAATTAAGCTGTTTTTTTCGACTCGACATACAAAACTTTATTTTAAACCAATAATTTTAATAAAAAAACGGAGATATTTTTACATTTATTCGTTATCTTTCGTTATCTTGTACGTGTTGCGGTTGATGGTGGGGCAGGATCTGGCATTGTCATTTAGCTTTAGTCTGTGCTGTTTTAGTTTAGTTTATTATTATATAAGTACTATTTTGATTAGAAGACATACAATAGCTTTGTAATTAAGCATATTGAATTCTTCTGGAAAATAAACATCATTTCATTTTTCATTTCATAAGCATTTAAAAAATAGTATTTATAATAAACATTTCGACGGGTGACCCTCGTGCTGGCGGCTTTCTCGCGCAGAGGCTGAGCCTAGCCATCCAGAGCGGGAATGCCGCCAGTGTGATGGGCACCCTCCCAAAAGGACCGAGTTTTTTTAGAATGTTTGTAGTAGATTTTTAGTTTAGTTTTTAATGTATTTTTAAGTAGTTTAGTTTTATCCACTCGTTTTTTTTTTACCTGATCTAAAATTTAGTTTTATTATATTTGTTTGTAAGATTTCTTGAATAAAAATAATTTAAATGTATAAAAATAAACATATTGTAAATAGCTTTTTAATAAAATTGATTATATTGGAAGATATTATTTTTTTAAGATTTGCGGCTCATGTAAGGCTTTTAAGATAGGCACCTAATACATTTACATTTTACATCATTTGGAAGCCTTTGTTTTTTAATGATAGCAGACAAAGATCCAATCAAATATTTTGTTAAAGTTGATGGCGATGTTCCTCCGGTTTCAACAACTATGGGACGAATTGGGGGCGAAATCAACCCTTAAATCTTGACGTTTTGACGTCACAACCTCGCCTTGATATAATAGCGCACGTGTACGAAATTGGGGAGTGAAGATGAAGTCACAAAATATTTCCATCCCTTTCTGATACACAGGGGATGGCTGTAGCCGTCTCTTTTGGCCTCAATTTCGCGCATGCTCCGTTTCCTAGGCGACTTCTACCTCTTAATCAGTTCAAATTCGTCCGTAATTGGAGTGAATAAAGTGGAGTTTCGTTTAACTCGAGAATTTCAGGGGCAGTTTTGAATGAAAAGCTCCCGAAAAACCTGAAACTCGGTTTTCGTTCAGTCGCCCTCGAGTCTTCGCGGGTATAGGACCTATTTTCGGTTCTACAGTTCTCTTTTGTCTGAATAATGAATGTGGTGTTTTAAAAAGATAATTGGAAAAGTTTTTTTATTTGATGACAGATTTTTGGTGTAAGATTAAAGTTATAGAACATTTAAATATAGCTTAAAGTTAGAATGAAAACTTTATCTGTTTCTAATATTTTACACAGATTTTAAGTTACATATTCGCGCCAAATAAATATATTTTTATTCCAATTATCCAAACGTTTACGTAAATTTAAAAAAAAATACCTACAACGGTTACTGCGAATTCTTTTTTTGAAAAAATGGCGCTAAGTTCCTTAACTCCATCAAGTATGCTTGGCGAACTCGGTCGACTCGCAAACTGGTTGAAGGGTGACTGCGTAAGCGCTGAGGAGTATGCGGGTCTTGCTGTCACTGAGAAGGTACGTCAGACTTCATCGCCAGGACTTGTTTCAGGTAGACAGGATGCTAAGTCGTCAACTCCAGAAGAGTAAGACGTATTAACGCACTAGACGAGCACGACTCCGGTCAGTGGCAGCAGCGACCAGGCCCCTTACCATGAACTCTTATAGCAGGATTACTTCAATAATACTTTGTTATTTCGTACTATGACGACCTTAAAGTAAGCTTATTAATGACCACGTGAAGTTAAATCAGGAGGTGTCAGCGAACGTTTCTATTAAGGACGTCATGATATGAAATAACAAAGTACTTAGTTGAAGTCATCCTGCTATAAGAGTTCATGGTAAGAAGGCAGGTTTTAACTAAACCAACCATACGAACGAACGGTCAACGAACGATCGTGGTCTTGGCCGTCTAGTCCGCGAGGAGCCTTATAGGTGTCGTTGCCGGCCTGAGGACTAAGGCCGAGATTCAGTCCGATAGTCATAGAGTATGATTGGAATTTGAGTTCGCTCTTACAACTGTCAGATTTCATACATTTATGACAATCGTAAGAACGAGCTCACGCTGAGCTCGTGCTCAAATCATAAAGATAAATATTCTTTATTGCAAAAAAAAAGGATTACACAAAAGAAATAGGCTAACCTAATATATGAATAACGGCTAAACTCAAGAGGGCACCAATTGTAAAGCTTGAAGTACGATTTCAACTCTTATGGCGTAGTGAGTAAGAACTGTCCAATGTATGTCAATTACACTTGACGTGCTTTCGACTTTACTTCCGTTAAATAAGTAACAAACGATGTAATGATAAATAATACATATTGATATGAATCGATACAACTATTTGTTCAGTGATTAGTAGATATTTGTATTTCCACATTTATTTACCTGTAACATTTATTTATTTATTTCAAAGAACATTGCCACATTTCAATGGAGCTTTGCCCCACCTTTGGTCACTTACGTGACCATTGAAGCTCATATATCATTTTGTTGGGGACTTATTACAGGTTTCATATTGCATAATCATAATCAGAAGGAGTTGCGAGAGTAGTAGAAACTAGAAAATGATAACAAAGACAATGAATAAATCGCTTCGATTTCTTACTATTTTCTGAATTCTTAATTAAGCTATTTTTTCTACTCGCATGTTGTACAAAACTTTATTTTAAACCAATTAATAAAAAACGGAGATATTTTTATATTATTCGTTATCTTGTTCATCATGCGGTTGATGGTGGGGCAGAATCTGGCATTGTCATTTGTCCAACAAAACGGGTTGCCCCAAGGCGTAGGACAGTTATACTTACTTACATTATAAAAAAGGTAAGTACATAAGGGCTTACCTTTTTTATCCTCGTCAGTACCGGCGTACCCGCAGTATTGGAGCCACTGATTCTGCGGGACGACGGCAAGCGGCCCGACGGGATGTCGTTGATACCCTGGAGGATGGGTCGCGCCCTCGTGTGAGATTTTTTATTTTATCAATTATTTAAATTGAATAAAGTAATATTAAGGGCTTATAATATTAATTAATAGATGAATGCAATTTATAGTTCATCTCACACTCTCTCACTACACTCAACCAACTATCAGCAACTGCAAACATAAACGGCTTCATATATTTAGTAGATGTATCGTTAGATTCATTTTGGCCACGATTAAGGGGCCAACTGTCAAACTCGAGCGCGAGACAGAAGATGTCCCGCAGCGGAATGAAAAGTACAATGACGACATATTTGTATTTTTAGTAATGTTGGATGAATTTTGGGCAGGGAAATAAAAATACGCCAATAAAAGTCAGATTTTTTTAAAACAAGCATTCGTATTTATAATACCCTACAATTTGATATATATTTTGTATGAATAACTATTTCGGTTTAAACATAATTTTCATTTTAAAAGACATGGAAGGGGTATGTTTGCGATTTTTTTCTATCGAGCGAAGTTTGTACAATCGTGTATCGGTATTAATCAGTCCCTAAATAGACATCCCAAGATAGCTATATATTTTTTTCAGACGTTTAATTTTAGTAGTTGGTGCCGTAGCCTTGATCGAAAAACTGTAAATCCGCGCATACGAAGCTGATAACATTTTGTGTTTAAAGCGGTCGGTATTTTTAAAATTTCGCTTGTCATTAGTTTGGAGAAATGGATCTATTGATTCTCCCTTGCCTTGATTATTCTATACTTATTAGTTATTACCTATTTAATTGCTACTTATTCAGTTACCTACAATTATTTATTACTAAAAGCCTTTTTTTGTTAGTGTGTGGTTCTGTTATATTGTTTCAAATTGTAGCTCGTTATTTTGGAATGTGCCGTGTTTAGTACAAGACATGAGTTAATTGCGACCCCTACTGGCGCCCACCGCGGGACTCTTCGTAAATTACCACAGTCTAAGATATCGATGTATTTCCTTCTAGCAAGTTACTTCCTTCTCTTTTGTAATTACTCTTTGAAGCTGTAATGTTGAAATGCTTAAGTGAAATAAACAAATTAATTTATTATCTCTATGTGTGTGAGTGGTGATCACTGGGTAAGCTGATGATGCTCTTTGAGTGAATGAGTGATGAACTCTTGATGAGTGGCTGATTAGAGACCTTCCACAATTGATGTTTGTCACAAAATATGCTTTCTAATACAAATATTATAACAACTGTCATTAGATATTATTAGTAACACTGGACGTAGTGCTTCCAAAGCCTTGCCTATGTTTCCCTGACACGCCTACTTACTCGCCCACGTATCGCCTTGCAAAGTCACAATATTGTTATACCGACCGTATATTGATCTTACGACAGTAATACCTATCTATATAGAGCGAATGTTGATGGTCGGCAGAGAAGACCGAGAAGGACATAGGTACGTCAATCAGATTTGGGAATTTTTAATAATTAAAAATTCTACCAATGTCTAGTTTCACGCGGTAAGATAATATTTTGGATTGGAAGGACTTTGCACAGTAGTAGGACATGCTATTAAATAAATATTATTAAAACATATAACCTAGACACACCTAGAAATATTCTTTATTGCACAGAATTATTATTATTATTAATTTTTTTTTAATCTAGGTTTTTTGAGGCTTTTGTCACTTGGTGACCATGCCAGCCTCATTGGAACTCAACAAATAGGCCCATCAGACCCGGGGGGGGTCCCTGGACGCAAAGGAGTATCTGACGAACCTATATATCTGCACCGCCTGTGTAGAGATTGGGTTGGATAAGATTATATTAATGCCTCCGACAGAATTATTAAATACAACTATATTTACTAGTAATAAAAATAACGTCACGAATATTATCATGGTCTTCAGTATAACATCGTGGGCAAAAATGGTCCTAGACTTACAAAGCTTACCTTTTATTTTTGCCCAAGAAATAGGGTACAAAAGACAGCCCCAAAAGCTCCGTGTCTATGTAGCCCTTTAATAGTTTTACATTTGATGAAACAGAGCATCAGATTTCCGATTACTTAGTTTATTTAATTTATAAACTGAGCCAAGAATCGGTTCTACGACAGATTATTCATTCGCTATATTTAAAATATGACTAGATTTCCAGTTTCCATCCATATCTCAGAGGTGTATTCGGCTGGAAAGAAGCCACTATGCCCAAGATGTGTCCGTTCAGACCACTAGACTGGAAAAGCACATCGATTTACATAATGGGTATAATCTACAATAATCATGTACGCGGCTGTTATTGCTTATACTAGAATATCCATTTGAATTTCTTGTTTAACTCCGGGTCGAGCGCTAACCCTCCATGATACAAGTGATTCTAATAGAAGTACTGTTACAATTAAGGTAGGTACTTAGAACATCCGAACATGAATGTTTCATTGTTAAGATAATTTTGTTTTTGTAATAATTAACCGTGTTGTCTCAAAATAGAGTCGTCGAAATATGTTATGATAGAGATATCATTATAGATCCTTATACAATTTCTCATTATACTCGAAACAAAATCCCGGCGTACTTGACTATTTTGGGGACTGTATCGCGTTTTTAATTGGATAATATCTAATGGTTCTCCAATTACATACTGGGATTCAGTCCAATATTTTGTTTCGGTTTCGGCCCAGCCCTGCTCGAATTATATCCATAGGTTGGTTTATCCGGCTCGAAGGACCATAATGTGCGGGATATTCATATAAAAGCGTTTTAAAATACAAAATTGTGCATTTATTGATGAAGTGTCATTATATACGAAAGGCGATCATTTTTGACGTTTTACTTCTTCTCAACATGTTCGGGCCCATTGAAGCCTCTTGAGGCGATTCGAGTTCGAATTAAAAAGCTTTGCTTATTTAGATGATGTAATTTGTGTTAGAAATTCTTGCTGCATTGCTAGACATCAGCTCGCCACTTAATCTGATGTTCGGCTTTTTGCATATGGTCAGCCACCTTGCGTAGGTTGTCCATCTGGTCGAGATACACTAAAACTCGTTCATTGCATCGACTCGTGAACTCGTCTACCCTCAGATCAGGGTATAACTGGTCTGAGCGTCTACCCCATCGGTTGTCGATTCTGCAACAAATGTGTTCGCTTGCTGTGCTGATCCTATTATAGCTATGTCAATTGCTTTTGTGATCATCATTGTCATTGAATTTAAATCCAGATGTTCCATGCTAAAGAACAGTTTAGAAGAAGTAGCTAGCTTTAAGATTCACATAAGAGCATTAAGTTAGAAATATGCTAATTTTATTTTAATTTATAAATGTGTAAGTATACTTAGGAATCCACGAGCTGTCTACCCGGTTGGTCCACATCTCGGGTGATCCCAGAGCTGGCAGCTACCTCGCTCAGCGGTTAAGTATTGCCATGCAGCGAGGAAATGCTGCCAGCGTCCTGGGCACCATGCCACAGAACGGGGACCTCGACGACGTGTTCGTTCTTTAGTTTGTAGTTTTATTTCATAAGTATTTTTTTAGATATTAAGTTAGTTTTATTTTGTAGTAATTAGTTTTTTTTTGCAATAAAGTATTCTTAGGAATTTAATATCAGAATTAATATCAAATGTAGGTAGATTCAATTTCTGTGATGTGAATCTGTTTGTATTTGTAAATGGAAACGAAATTCCAGGAATCAGGTTTTAATTACATACCTACTCAACGGAGAATTTCAATTAGGCGTACCAAATATTTGCTGGCGTTCTCAATGTTGGAAATACTGATCCAAATTATTAGAGGGATTTGTGTAAATAACTAAACCAGTGCTATCTCACTGTGTGTGCTAGTCTAGGCCCTAGGCAGTGACTAGAGTAGCTATGTCATACTCTTTTCTATACTTCTTACTACATTTTGTTTCAGTCTCGATATCGTTCTGGTAATTTTGATTTGTTGTTAATTAATACGCACGTTTAAATAGGTTCTTAAATCTGTTTCCCACGCCCAAAAGGAGTTATATACCTAATTAAGAAGTTACTCTTTTCGTACGAGAAAATTACGCAAATTTCGTGAACTTCTAAGCTCCGAAACTTCTTATTAGTCCAATTAAATTCAATAAATTATTATTCCTTTTACGATATTGAAATTCAGGACTTCATTTAAAGTAAAACCATCATATTTCGTAGATGTTAAATTGTCAAAATTCATTTCTATCAAACTCGACCTCGTCAATTTTCATTGTCATAATTAACTGTCTTCAGAAAAGAGATGACTTTTTTCCTTGTCATTTTATTCCTGGCTACAAAAATCTTTTAAAAGCTATTTAACATGTTTATGCTTCGGGCAGATAAGGAATGAACAAGCCGGTTATTAGGAAGTAGATTTTACGTTCTTCATTTACTTAAGTTCTTACTTTTAATTGTCAATATTGATCAATGTTTGGTAAGAAGACGTATGTCCATATACAGGTGATTAAAAATTCGTTCAAATTAGGCCATATTAACGGGGGGTCGAAAATTACATTTTTTTAGAGTAGTCCTGATCGATTTAAACATAACATTGAAAAAAAATTCTGACCTCGTGATTTATGACCTTATATTTTTGAGTTAATGGGAGCTTTAGGCATGCATTTTTCGAAGGTAATCTCTACTTTATCTTTATCAGCTTTCAGTAAAGTATTATTTGAACAAGTCAGAAAATTCCTAAATAAAATTAAGTCTTCAAATCACAACAAGATGAAACGAAACAAAAGCGGGCGTTATTATACGACGACGGCGACGGATCTAAGGGCCGGCGTACAACGTCACGGCGTGGCGCCGTGCCATCGCATGGCGCGGCGTGTCACGGCGTCTGCCGGCACCGTCTACCGGCGCACGAAGTCGGCCGGCGCCGGTCACGGGCGGACAACATTCGTGCCGTCGGCGCCGTCCACTGGCGCGGTACACGGCGTCGTACACAGCGTCGTCCGCCGGCGCCGTTCTGTTGTACGCTAGCCCTAAACGATTTTTTTTAATCTGACCGGACAAATTGCATCCGGTCGGAAGTTCACTTCTAACGTCGGTCGAAAACCGGACGGTTGGGAACCCTGACACACACATCTAGCACGTCAAGTGTATCTAACAATTTGTTCCAAAGTGGAACGTTCTTATCATCTTCGTTGTTAAAGTTGAACTTGTACTGCAAGTGTTACCATTGATCTGCTGTTGTCACAGGGCGGCAACGGCATCTGCAACTCTTCTAAACACACACCCTCCTACAACACATAACCCATCATAACCCACATTTCAAACACACTACGTGCACACAATTTTAGTACCTACTTAGCGTTCTTTTACTTTCTTTATTATTATTTTGTTTACAGCCTGTGATAGCTTTATATCTACTCTTTGGTACATTTTTGGATTTATTGTTTTGTTATTACATTCGGGACCACTCAATTTAATTAAAGATATGTAAAAGCTCAAATTTTTGGCATGCACACACACAATATGACAATGTTATTATATATTTGTAATGTTGTGAGATTTTTATGTAATAAATAAAGTTGTTATGTCTATAGGCGTTAGGGACCACTTGTGTTCACATGATATTGTTGCGATTACTATTTTATTACGTCATTGAACACTCCAATGACTTTAACAGGCGATTCCATAGGCAGGACGCCAGAAAACTGTCATGCAAAATACGTGTATGCTTGGAAATGTTCTGTCTGGAGTTTAGTTCTAGTGCAGTTACGCTGTGGAATTCCAACTTCTTACAGTAGGTCAGCAGGTCAGGGAATATTTGTATGCTGGGTGTCCGTAGTTGTTTTATTAATGGACTCTACAATTTTGTCGTATGCCAATGTCTCTATCTCGTTTTTCTTTATTTCTGTAAGCTTAACCTTAATATATTTACACTAGCGTACATATCTGATGACCGCATTTTACTTGATCTAAATACTTACTTATATGATTCCATGATGATAGGCTTTTCATAATTTGGATAAAATTCAATCCTTCACACCATATCTCATAATTTTTATCTTTCATCCAAGTCATAATCATACTTTGGACATCTTGTTTGGCCGGTTCAACACTGCCCTGCTGTTACTGACTGTGCCGAAGTTTACCGTGTCTAATTTCCAGACTAGTTTCAAAAACTTGATTAGCAAATTCTCTAAAATTGTAAGGCTGGAGTAGTACCTCCGATACTTCCTTAGCAGTTTTACTTAGGAAACAACATAGCTGTATTAATTTGGTATAAAACAAACTATCAACTGGACAAAGAAATTTCAAATTGTCTGCGGAATCGTAGAGCTACGCATTACATCTAAATTGAAGTTTATTAATTGAAGATGACCTCATGGTGCCAATGATATGCGAAGACACTTAGCTTCAAGCTTGTTAAATATATCAAATGCTTCTTTATTGCTGGAATCCAGAAGAAATACAGTATAATCAAAATGGCTACGAATAGCATTATACTTACAATAATTTTAATGTAAGTACTTATATGTGTGTGAACCCCACCAAACACCCCCAAACATTCGCATGATGCGACAAGGCCGCCTGTCTCTACACTAGCTAATTTTGGGTTTATGTGTACTTAACTGGTGTACCTATTTTCATTCGTGTGCAAATAAAGTAAGTATATTTGATTTGAAAATAATCGGGTTTAGTTAAAATTACTAACCTTGATCGGCTCTTATTGAACGACGACACCCACCAGCGTAGTTTCTTCTTCTTTCTTTTTCTCTGTTTCTGTCTCTGTAGTGATGTGACACCTAGCACCCAGTGCTGCTTGTTCACCGAGCATAGCATACACCAGTACCTAGGTAAATCTTGGGAGCTCCTATGTTGCAATACACACATCTTGTTAGTCAATACACACCTATCATAGCGGTTAACAAAATTGATATTCGTTACATCGTTGTAGGTTCACTACTACAAGCTTGCTGGTTCTATGAGCTATGTCAACGTCCTGGTGACCTAGTAATGAACAAGTTAACCGAAGCAGTGATCAGTTTTGGCGGCTGCCAATAAATTTAGTTGCGGCAAACTTTGTATACAATTTGATGTGAAATTTACTCCGGCGTGCGATCCGATCCCACGCTATTTGAATATCAATTTCACTTACACCCGTTTAACTTGGTTACGGTTACAGGTAACCGAATAAGGCTGTACTTTGAAACGATCCATCAACATCGATATCTTTCTCTCATGTGATTTGAAGGTAACTAAGAGGTCTATCCTAAATACTCAATACTTATTTATTCAGCCATAATACTTTTGCGCCTGTCAACGTCGCAAAGAATTCGATCCCATTATTCAAATCACATTATGTCTGTGAGAAGAATAAATGTAAATGCGGTCATTGCGTAGTATCTATGAAAGGAGTAAAGTTGTGTGATAGGAATTGGAACGAAATGATCAGTGAACAGTGTGGATGGAAGATGTACCTAGTAACAGGATGGAAAAGAGTATATTAGTCTAGTTTGAGCATTAAGTGTAAATCAATGAAGAGTTAAGAGATACAGATAGGTAGCTTTATGATTAGGTATATCGAGAAGGATTATGCGTTGGTCAAATTAGCGATATTTTAATAAAAGGGCCGGATGTTTTGTCCATTACAATTACAAATCGATGAGTGTGCAAAAAGAGATTGACATGTGGAAGAAATTAAAGAAACTGGCGTCAGTTTATGTAGGTAGTATATACTCCAGATACAAGCGTCAGAATTGACATGAATATCTCAAAAGACATGTTTATTTATAGTCTATACGACAATACATTAACGGTAACTCTTGCATTACGATTTGGACTCTTACTGCGTAGACAATAATGTCTTGTTGACAACTGTATTGTACATATCAATAAACGCCCACTTGCCTTGATACCTTGTCTGCGACGTGGCATCGTATAAAATCGTAAGCGATATCATCTATAGCCCTAAATGATTTAGGAGTGAGACGTCATTGGGCTGGTTTTATCCCTGTTTTTGTTCCTGCGTGTTTTCTTGCGCGGAATGAGGTCTGTGTTCTTGGCCTCCGAATACGGTCTATTTCTCTGTTTCGGTTTTGTAACAAAAAAAAACAGGCTGTTTGTTCGCTTTGGCCCCCGCATAATCCCCTGAAATGCTGGAGGCCCACAACCGTCGCTGGTCAGTGAGTCCATCGGACTTTGCCAGCAGTATTAAGCTAGGCTGAACTTTAGACTTCTCTACGCGGTGACGGTCGGCCAGTGCGTGTTTATTACTCGTCTCTATTCTAAAAGCTCCAATTCTAAAGTCACGCTCTAGTCCCACGTCGGGCGGCAGAATTTAATAATTCAACAAATAGCACATCCAATTATAAGTTATTCTAACTTAAAGGTTGAGAAAGGTCTTCGTTCTTGTTAGTATTATGGATAAGTACCTAGTTTTGAGGGCTTATTTGGAGCTTAGAAATGTATTTTCCATTATTATTTTTCCTGTCAAAGCTGTTTAACCAACAGTAATCTAGGATTACAGGTTGTCTTATTGATGGTATAAAGTTAACTCGGGGTTAACTTAACACGATGTTATATGAGGATATTGCTACTTACTAATGTATACACAGTTCTGAAAATTGCAAAAGATTAATTTCCACCGTCATTTTATTTATAAATGCAATTCCCGTTTGAAGCGCTTTTGGATGTCAGCCTAGAGCGGAGTACCGTAACACTTCAACCTTTTGAATAGGTGTAATCTAAAATTTAATGAATTATTTATACATGACAGCTCGGGTCAAATGATACAAAGGCATCAACATCAAAGCTAGTCTTTCATGGAATTAAACATAACGTAAATTAGTAAGCGAAGGTCTTGACTCGACGAAGCACTGAGAAACCGATTACTAACCGCTCCCGGTTCACGGGTTATGCTGTTAATCGGTAACTTAGACAGGTTGACAGTTTGCTTGGGATGAGAGTGTTGTAATAATTGTGAATTGTCTTATCCTGACTCACCGATATTGAGAAGGATTACGGAGATTTTTCTCTCGTCAGACTGAATCCAAGACTGTCGTCTGTTTTGTCCGGTTAATCTTGAGGCTTCTTTGTCAAGCACACCCGAGTAATTCCTGTATTGACAGACATTTCACAGCGAATGATGGCTGACTATTTTCTGGGATTATTGACTTGTGGATTTGTTGCTCATCTTTTGCCATTGGAAAAGAGTTCCCGAGAGGAATTGAGGAGGATTGGACGAGAGTTCACAACGAGTGTATGTTAAACGCTAAATTGTCATGTCAATGGCGGACATATTTGTCGAATTGTCATTGATTTTCGTCAGGCACCCTAACCCAATGTCAAAGCAATTTGGCAGTTACATTAGTACTCAACAATTATTTATACTAAAACAATTTTCAGAATTGTTCTGTGATTTGCTTTAATTTATTAATTTTTATTTCATGTGTTAAATTGTCACTGCCGAATATTGCATTCCAGGCATTCTTTGCTTTACGCAGATATTGAAGCCATGTTTCCACCGCTAAACAAACGAGCCTGGGCATTACGTGACCAGATTTTTCGACTACCTAACCTACCCAATATTGACAGTTATAACAATCACCGTTTTTGTATTGCTTACCTATATCCTCCCCCAGAATTAACTTTCCTTAGCCGGGAAATAACGATGCTTTCCAATGTTATTACATTAGGGTAGATTCCTCGATTCGCGATGTTATGGCTTTGCCAACTCGGCCAAGGTTCCAAGGTTGCACTTACATTTACTTCGAGGTAAGCTTCGATTACTATTGATTTCAAATCAAATTCTCCACTGTACCTAGAGTTACACGTTAACTAGTTTTGGTAGGTCAGGAATTGTGGAATGTTTCGTCTATCGTGTTATAAATAGTCTCAACTACAGCTTAGATTATGATTTCTCCCTCAAAAAAGGTTGTGGTCAGAGTCACCTGAAAATCGGGCAAGTGCGAGCCGGTGTATGCTCTCGCTCATGATCGATATGTAGTGCATTCCTTTTTTTTTTTTTTTTTCGTGGGGAAATGCTTGTGCATACCCGCCGCCTCAGGGGTAGCGACGGGTTATGTCGGACTCGCACCGACTAAAACCCCACGGTGGCCTCCTCCGCGCATTGTGGGGAACTCTGGGATCTCTGTTGAACTACACCAGAGTTTCCCACGCGCTTGCTATTACGCACTCCCCGGGCCGCTCGAGGCGGGCCCAGCACGCCCGCAGCGCTTGGCTGCAGCGGGACAGGACCACTCTGTACCCGCTGCCTTCCGTGGGTCGCCGGATTTATCCGACTGGACGGCCAGATCCCCTCATCTGACCGGCCGCGACCCCGGGTGCCCCTAACCAGGGGCTAGTTTTGACGCATGGGGAGAGCATTGTCGCCTCCCCGGCGGCGTCGTCGCCGTCTTCGGGCGGGATCGGCTCGCTCACGGTCGCGTTCTGCTTCCTCCTTTCTGACCATTACGGTCTCGCAGAATAGGACCGCGGCATCCCACGCCGCCCGGCTCCCCAGCATCGCCCTTACAAGGGCCGATGGGGAGAGGTCATGTCCGGTGGTTTGGACCAGGATCCGACGCTCGGTCTCGAACGCAGGGCATTCCTCGAGCGTGTGTTGTGCGGAATCCTGGTCAGCTCCGCAATGGTGGCACTGCGTAGTTACCTCCCTCCCGATTCTATTCAGGTACACACCGAAGCATCCGTGTCCGGTGAGTACCTGAGTCAGCCGGTAGGTGACGCTAGACTCCTTCTCCAGCCAAGCCTGGAAGTTTGGCAAGATAGCACAGACTATGCGTTGTCGCGCGCTCCGTGGCTCACAGAGCCGCTCACGCCACGTGTTCAGCGCGCGCCGGTGTGCTCTCCGCCTCAGCCTTTCGACCGCCTCTTCCGGTGCGAAGCCCTCCGTCTGGCGGACTTCACGAATTTGGGTGTATACCCGCGCGTCCATGTCCGCCAGAATATCTAGGGGAGGGAACATCGCCAGGATAGTAGCCGCCTCGAACGATATCGTTCTGTAACCGCGCGCGACCCTGACCGCTATTTGACGCTGTGCAGCGTTCAGTTTAGCAGCCAGGCGCCGGACGCCCGATAGCCTTTCCGACCATACGGGCGCACCGTAAAGCGCGATCGACCTCACGACCATCGCATAGAGGCGGCGGACTCCTTCCCTCGGGCCCCCGAGATTTGGCAGCAGTCTGTGCATAGCACCCGCTGCCCTGTGAATTCGGGGAACCAGGCGGTCGAAGTGCTCTTCGAACCTCCAGCGGCTGTCAAGGATGAGGCCCAGGTACTTCATGTGCCGACCAATCTGAACCTCAGCGTCACTCACTCGTACCGGTGAGCTGGGGGGTTCCAACAAAGTAGTAAAAATGTAGTGCATTCCTACAAAGAAGATGTTTACTAAATATATGACGACCTGACCAAGATTTTGAACAATATACAGTTCCACGTGAGCAAAGCCGTGGAGCGAACACTAGTAAATAAGAAAACTTGTAAAATTATTATTTGTGATTAAGAATTTTAAAAAAAACCGCTAAAACGGCGCAATATTGGCGTGAAATGTTGGCAATGGCCGTCTGAATAATGACAGATCGGTATTCCTTCAATTAACTTTTTTTTATTAGAAAATATATTATATGAGTACAATATAGTCCGTCAACGTCGTGCTTAAAGGGCCCATATTTTACAATTATTTTAACAATTCAATGTAAACTTGTAAGTTATATATATATAAATAGTTATTTTAATTTTTTTTTAAATTACATACTTAAATTACGAATTCAAGCTTACATTTGTTTTTCGCGAAACCGACACTAAACTAAATTCTAAGGTCCCAATTTGACTCCTAAATATATAGAGTTTCATTCCAACGTACCTATGTGTTAGTGATAACAACTTATACAGCATCTCTCGGTCTCCGTGAAAGGTTATTTGCTTCATGTCAAAGTAGCACCTTTCTTTGAAACCTTTTAAATGCGAACTCTTCCTTATTTTACTGTAATTTTTGTTTTATTTACTTTGTACCTTGTTACTCCTCGGTCGCTCCTCGAAGGAAAGTTCTATCAATCGATCGGTAGCTATCATCGCCTTCGTCCGTAATAAAGCTTTTTATATTTACTGACCTTTTTACTGTCGACGATTAATTGGACGCTATCTTTTTCGTTGTATTTTTATATGCTTTGTTTATTTCGGAAGGGGCTCAATTTATTGTTCCTCACAACAGCTGAAAATTTCGGGGCGTTCGCGTTATGCAATTAAGGGTCTAAAGTGCTTGAAAATGTAAAGGGATTTCTCTTTTGTTCCCTTTGAAATTAGGTGGTATTTTATTTTTATTATTTAAAGGATTGGGCTTTTAAAGAACTTGAAAGTGGCGCGTCACGGGAGATATAATCAGGGTTTACACCAAGGAGCGTTAGCGCTTAACCTGGAGTTAAACAAGAAAAAAGGAGGTCGTTTTCACAGGTTATGCCTGCAACACTTTTGGCGGGGAGGGGTAAGTTGTAATTTTATTCTAAGTAGCGATTATTCATGTAGATTATGTTATTTATCCCTTACGTAAGCGGAGTAGTTTCATTTTAATTAGAGATGATTTGAATGCTCATTTTCGGCCTCAATAAATAAAAAATTCTATACCGATATTAGGCCATCAAAATGTTTTGCCTATTAAAACGAAATTATAATAAACGTTCATTATTTCCCGTCCACCCAAATGGAATCCCTTTTCATTTTTCCGAGATTTCCTTGGAGTCCAATTTTCTGCGATTTGGTTGCTGTTGTGACGTTTAAATAGAAACGATTAATTTTTGGAATGTAATATGTATTTTAATAAAAACACTGTATAGCGACAAGATTGAAGTTTCAAGGTGAAGTGAATGACAATCAATTATTTAATGATGTTATAAATATTTTAGGCAACGGCCACTAACGATAGTGTGCCCAAAGCGCATCAACATTAGTGTTCCCAACAGTTGCGAAATTACAGATTTCACAAACGCTTTTTATAGACTAAATCTCAATTATAACTCATATCTTACCAAGGTTTAACTTCACTTTCTGCCAGATAGTTTATAATCTCGGCACTGTTCTGTCTGAACTTTCCAAAGGAACGGGTTACAAAGGGATTTGCCAAGGTTATTATACATTTACTTACGTACGGGGTTAGTTTACCGCAAGGTAAGATTTTAGGGCCATTGCTATACCTTGTAGTTGAAACATTAATTTGGAAGTTGCGTGTTGAACACACATTAAACCATACAATAATTATTATGTTTAATATAATGTACGATTATCACTTTTGTTCTATTTTATTACCTACTAATATACAAATCAATATGCTAAACGATTTCATTAGATCTTACTAAGAGTTACCACTGATTTGGTCTAATATATTTAATATTAGATTTTTTGTTATTATATATAATGAAACCTTCAAAACAAATACCTATAATAAAACTAAACAAACTAAGAATTATATCTAAACTAAAACTATCTAAAAAGCAAACTTATTATATATAAAAATTTAAAATAAATATAAAAAAACCTGCCCCAGGTCCCCCACTAGAGGCAGCGTGCCCAAAAGGCTGCCAGCGTTGCCCCGCTGTATCGCGAGGCTAATACGTTGTGCGAAGTAGCTGCCAGCCTTTTGGTCACGTGACGCCTCGACCAGGCGCCGCGATATTTCTTTGGCGATGCGGTGTGCTCCCGGCCCGGCCCCCATGGTCCCAGCGTCTTCTCCACCCCAAACGGCTCAAACATGTAGCTATCCCCGATAGCTGCATATTAGGTTTTCGGCTGTGGTTGCCGCAAGGCCGACCTTACTGGACGTGTTTGGAAGATGCGACGGCGCAAGGGTGTCGACTGATTTGGTTGTATTGTGTAAATACAACAATTTCGTATTACCTACGCATCTAAGGCTCAATTTTCACCAAGTGGATTACGAGTGAAAAAGTAAAAGAGAATATTTCTAAATTAAACTTACCTTCGACCGTGTATTTTCCCAGAAAGGACGCTGTAGTGGTTTCACCCCTAATATTTCTAAAAGCTTTGGCCGGGGAGTATCACTAAAGTTGTATACTACTCTAATTGAAAACATAAATATAGCGATAAAGTAGTCAGTTTGTCGTCTACGTTTATTTTGTGTGTAGGAAAAAGAAAATCTATAGTATCAAGATAGTATTTATATTATTTATTTATTTTATGTCATGTTACAGAAAATTCAAAATATCTTAATATACATATATATTATAATATTAACTATAAAGTCTTCTATCTTCCTCCAGAGGAGTCGCAGTAGCGTCTTCACCCTGGGTAGCCGCGTCTTCATCTAGAGGAGATGCCGTAGCGTCATCACTCTGGACGAAGCAGCTCGACAGTCACGTTCACTCCCGAGCTTGTAGCGGGAACTCTTGATAAAAGCTTGAAACTTCAGATCTTGCTCAAATTATTCAATAAATTTGCCATACTGTCCATTCGCGAACGTTTTCTGATTAACTTAACGTGATATTAAACACAAAATAACCACCGTAACTGTCGTTTCCCGTCATTTTCAAGAGAACAATGAAGATAGTATCGAATATCGATAGTCTATCTTGACAGTTCTCAAACTTCAGTCAGTTGAAAACTTTTGCTTGTAAAGATTCGCTGAAATAAAAATCTCGTTAACAAAGTGTCTATAAACATGTTTATCTACATTTATAATTCGAAATATTTTATATTGTGGAAGTCGCATAACTCCCATGGTGATTTCGCCGTTCCCTTTTTCATACGGTAACTGGACACGAGAATTAAATTATAAATATATATTGGTTAAGACTACGGTAAAATTATTTCGATTGTCGTTGTTTTTCTTGTCCACATCGACACAGTCACACATACAAATAGATTCTTAGAAAGTTTTAAAGCGGGTGAATCCGCGCGGGAACTGCTGTTTTTAATATAAACGAAAACATGAAAAGACACTTTCACGTAAAAAAGAAGGTATTTCTCGACGAAGGCGCTCAATTCCGAACGTGAGTATTACATTTCTGTTTCATTTCGGTGAAATGAAATGCCGCCTCCACCGCCTCGCTGAAAAAGTGAAATTGCTGAAATATTAAAAAGAACGTTACAAGTTTTTAATTTTAAAAGGTTTTTAATAACGTAGCATCTGTTTTATTAAAAGCTATATTAGCTAGGCATTCATATATCACAATTAGAATTTCTCTCTCTCAAATAATTATATTTTACTTAGTTAAAATAATTAATATAATATTTTTTTTTTGGTGATTTACAATCAGATACTATAATAATGACGTCACAATGAATTTCGCAGGCCCTTACCCTAATCGACCAAGGGCACAGGCAAAACTTCCATCTGGGACCGAATAACATGTTCAACAAGTCTTATTATGTGATATAACAAAACTTGCAAACAAGTTAAGAAGTTAGGGGCTTTTTGCATATAAAAAGCGTGTTATCCTTAACTTGGTGTCGTGTTATCGAAAACTTCTGTTGGCGGTTGACGGTCTTTATGTAGGCCCTGTCGGTAATTCGGTATAATGATGTACACGATCTACATGTAATTCAGTGAAAATGTCTACCATGGAGACTCATTATTTTCTGAAAATATCCGTTACTAACTATAAACCAGCCTCTCTCTGCTATCTTTTAAAGTTTCATCGGGTAGTACTGAGTTTGACCATGGGAATGATAAATGCTGCATTATTTTTTGTTACGCTAGACTGACCATTCTTTTTTATAAGTATGCAATAATACAGCCTAAATTGGATTATGTAGGTTGGTGTGCACTTGACTGTACAGTGTAAGAAAAAACCTGTAAGTTTCGTTAGCATTAAATCTCCTTGGCGTATTTCAGCAAAACAAAATGTCAAATGACCTTTGACAATCTTTTGACATGTTATGTTGTATTTTGCATACTGACAATTGAATATTTCACATATTTTACTTATTTACATCATTACTTGAAAATTATCGACAAAGAAGCTACTACTAATGGTTTTACAATGAGTAAACTGTCTTTGAATTCGAAAATCTCGTCGACGGATCAAATATGTCATTGTGTAGATAACATTGCATTTAACTTAATAGTAGCGTCTCCTGGATGTGGAGACGACTTCGCTGCTGTAGCTACGTTACCAGATCACTGGATACCCCGACGTAGTGGTCCCATTCTCGCCAACTATCTGAAACAAAGAAAAGAAAACCATGAAAAAGCCCTCAGCGACTTCCTAGAAGGCGCTGCAATTGTCAATGGAAAGATAGACGCAAAAGTTCGAGAACTAACCGAGCAATTACTCGCATATATAGAGCAGAACGATCGTGATATTGATTGTATTGTGGAAAGCTGTGATACCAATGAAATTCCACTCTCAACTGAGGCACGCAGCGAAGCCCTTATGAAAATCAAAAAATTGTTCAACGACCGTGTTGATGATCTAGCTAGTTTTAGACGAGATGCCTTATGTAACGAAAGAGAGAGAGCTGATGGCTTAAGAAATCTGTTGAGAAACCATTTTCAGAAATTTGTTGCTGTCGGTCATCAGCCTCTAAAAGATTTACTACATGATTTTGATGGTCGGATATACGAAGTCGATCAGCAGTTTCTGAGTAACGCTACAGCTTATGAGGAATTTGTGGCGCAATTAAGAGCCGAGGCGGACGAATATGTGATAAAAGCAAGGTCAGCACTTAATCAACTGTGTCTTGGCGTTTCATTTAGCAACCGTCGCCATAGCGCTCATCCTCGCACCACAGAAGAGAGACTCTCCATTAAAAGATCCATAAGTGCTTCGGAAAAGAAACGTAATTCTTCAGATCCATCCGTAGGTTTAATGGGCAGTGTAGAAGATGAAATTGATGCTTGCGTCTCCAGATTAGTAGATGCATATCGTAAGGCTGTATTGAAAGTGTTTTCTGGATTTTCTGGAAAATTGACCGATTTACATAATAGTCTCACTAATTATTGTACCGTTCAGGATGAAGAATCCCACACATGTGGAACTTCAGATCTCATACCATTGATGGAACGCGCTTTACGCCGTCTCTCCTCCAACATTCATAAAAAAGTTCCTGCTTCTAAGGATGTAGTTGAAAGAACTCACAATGACACGATAAGCTTGCAGAGAAGTCTGTGGTCTTTAGGGGAGCGACTTCGGGATACGTTTAACATTTTGCACGACGCAGCACACCTTTGGGACGCTCACATGTTGCGTTCGGCACTTGCCCAGAAACTTGCGATGGCTGCCGTAGAAGATATGTTGTCGAGCAACGATACTATAGAACAGGCAAATGAGGTTGCTTTCAACGTTGCTCTAGAACAATTACGAGTCGCCTCCGATCATGATAAACTACAACACCAATATGACACCGTAGTGCTGATGCTAGAACGCACCGCCGAGATGTACCTTCAACACAGCACAGCTGAATTAGGTAAACTAGGAGAATTTCTGAACTTACATCCGTTGATGGCCGCTATGCTGCTTGCAGAAATCAACTGTTTTCTCGAAAGTAATCCGAGATCTCCATTGACCAATACCCCTCCAAATATAAATGAGACCAGTATAGCTTCACCAAGCACTAATCCTGCTCAGGAACGTTCAATTTTACCACGTGCAATTTTACAAACTGAACTTCAAGAAGTAGCTCTTATGAATTGGAGAAATGGTTTTCTCGAAGCTTTTGAGAGCAACGTATCTTTTGTACCTGATGAATTGATGCGTCAAGCTCAGCAGTGGGTAGACGAGAAGTCTTCGGCATTACATATGCGGTACTCTATGAAGCTTGTCTCTCATAGCATTCGTTTGGAGAGAGTGAAGGCAGCTCGAGATATCCGTCTCGCTGAATTACATCATCACGAGACTCGACTGGAATCGCATTTGAACGCGATCTATAAACTGGTAGATGATTTACCGGAAAAAGCATCTCAATTTTTATCCTTACAGGCAAAAGAGTTGTATCCGATATGCGAATGGGTGGATCGTATTCAAACGGAGATGGATGGGATTACGGGTGTCACGGAAGTTGATCCTGAAGTGAAGAGATTGAAGATGAACAGCTTCGCACCTCGACTGTCGAAATATCGAAGATTATTCGAAGAGTCTTTGGACGTGGCTATTCAGGAATTCAAGAACAATGTAGAGCAGCGAATTCAAGAGGGTCGTGTTTCAAACGTTCGTTTCATTTCGCAGATACGTATGTTCAATGAGCGTGGTAGATTTTCGGCTTCTGAGGCTCAAAAAGCGTCTGTCGCTTTGATGAAGGGGAATGATGCTTTAGAAGTTTGTAGTACTCGGTCCTTGGAGGTCTTGAATCAACGACGTTCTCAGTTGCTTGCTCTTGCAGACCAGCGCTTGCTGCCTGTCCAGAAAGTCGTGGAAGAGTTTTTGAAAGTCGCCACGAAACATAGCAAAGTTGATGAGAAAAAGAAGCCTGGAAAATCTGGAAAAAAGAAGTAACGTGTAGGTATAGAGAATTTAGATGTTTTTATATTGATTTAAAAATTATAATATAGACAATATATGATTGACTTTGTACTGTGATTGTAATCATAGATGTGCTGTTGAGTGTATGAATTAGCAATCGAACCTAAGACCTCACCATTATTACCCCTAATCGAGCTCAGGGGAATAATGTACTTTGCAATATTACTTGTCAAGTTGTTACGTTTAGCTTTCCTGAAATGAGTTGTCGAGTTTGTCGTCTGAAAAAGCTGTTACTTTAGATGACAAGTCTTTGTGGGCGTAGTCTAGTGTCTACTTACAAGCTTTCTTTGAGCGACTTGCGAGTTTAATGTTTCAGCGTGAGATGAGAGCTTTGTCACAGAAATAGCAAGTAATTAAGCTCTTTCTAATCCATTTTCATTTTCCAAAAATAAATTTCCGTTCTTATACGAAATTAGCTGATTAAGAATATTGGAATTAAAATATAAAAATTATATTTAATAAAAATGTATTGAAGATAATGACACAAACATAAAATTATCGCTCTCCTAGATTAACAGAACTCTGATTGCGATAATGACATATTATATTGGTATATTTTGATTGGGTAGTTATTTTATGTATGTATATGTTAGTAGACGTATTAAAAGTTATGTAGGTACGCTAGAAATTTCTTTGTAACATAAAAATAAGACAGCCTAGCCTAAATCTGACGAGCGTTGAAACTTATGGTTGTCATAAAACCCTAATTTGATATCGGATCGGACACATGTGCCCACTCAAACTGAGAGTGTATGAAATTGATACAGATAATTTGTGATCATAGAAAGAGCAGATGTGTTTTCGTATCCAGATAAAAGTAATTAGCGAACTCTACGTCTGCGTCTACTGGGTTTCTCGGGGATCTTCTAGGGATATTGTTTATATTACGCTGAGCTGGATTTACAGGTAGGTATCTGTCCTCTATGACCCCTGAACTATTAAATCGTCTCCATCATATGTCAAATGGTGAATTATACGTACAGTCGACAGCAGATCAATGGTAACACTTGCAGTACGATTTCAAGTCTTACGACGCAAATAATAACTGTCAAAAGTAAAAAGTGATACCATTGATCTGCTGTCGACTTGTACGTGAAGAATGTCTACTTTTTCTCGATGGCAACCCTGTTTCCGACCATGATTAAACACCCCGAATATCGAAACTTCAATGCGGAAAACGATAGGACAGTATGAGACATCTGAAGATTGCCTCCTCTAAATTGCTGTAGTTTCATGTGCTCTCGTGATCCTGACACGACCTTGATGACTCCATGAATCGAATTCGTGACCTAAGGTCACGTAAGGATTCGTCCCTCGGGATTATCCAAGACTGCGATGCAAGCAAGTAAGAAAGTTTTAAAAGTGTACCGGTGTGTGTAATGTGAAATGATTTTGTTACTAAATAAATGATAGTAATAATAATATGCGAACTACAACTTACCGAAATTGAATCATGTAACACGTTATAAATAAACATTTAAAAAATAGTATTTATCCTAATAAAGATTGCGTACTTACATAGCTTTTTTAATAAAAAAATGATTAAATTGGAAGACATTATTTTTTTAAGATTGGCGCTAGTTGGCTCATGTCAGACCCTTAATTTTTTTGGCAATGATTTCTTTTCTTACACTGTAATTTGACCTAATGGTAATTATTATCATTTGGATGTCATGTACTTAGTTCAAATTGTTTTGCAGTTTTGATTTAATTAAATAGGTACCTTAAATTGCTAATTTAATATTTACAATGAATAAAACTCCCAATTTCAATTTGTCGAATGAATTCAATGCCACCTGTATATATATTTTTTTCAAAATTATAGTAGGATCTATTATAAAATCTATATTTTATAGAGTCGGAAACCAGCCTAAAATGATTGTTTTAGACAGAGCAAATAATTGTCGCCAACTATAATTTTGGAGTAGGTATTTATCACTGCAATCACATATTCCATCGGAATTCCGTATGATTTCAGACTTTACAACATGTTTCCTTAAATCAAGGCTTAAACTACTGTTTAACTTTGAAGTTTACTTTAAAGAGTCCCAGGCTGTTATTCATAAACGTGATTTAAAGTTACGCCACCGTTTAGGTCCCCTTCCCTTCCCTATCCCTTTCTATCTTAACCTTTTTTAATGAAGTGTGAAAGGGATAGCAACACGATTTAATGGAAGTGAGGTTTAACTAGATTTATGAATAACAGCACCAGTGTTTTATGATCATTCAAATGAAAATGTATTTTTGACATTCTGTCTTTCCGTCAGAAAATCATTTAGACGATAAATCTTAAACGGGATTTACCACCCAATCCGCTAGATCTAACGAGAGAGATATTGGGAAGATAGGAGCGACATTGGGAAATTGTAGCTCAAAGTCAAAGTCAAATTACTTTATTGCAAGTAAGCACATTGTGGACATTTTTGCACGTCAACATATTTTTTGAATTTTACATTTACACCACTTTGCAAGGAAAAGGTGCCAACGCTGAGGAGAAAAAGTGGCAAAAAACTCTCAGCAGCACATCTTTTAAAATAATATAATAATACACAATTACTTAATAACTAGGTATTACACAACTATTACTATTGTTAGTAATCTAGACTTTATCCCTCATGCGGAACCGGGCGACACACACCATGCATGTTCATCGTTTAAATAGTCATCTATCCTGTAATACGCCTTCTTAACAAGTGTTCTTTTAATGAAATTTTTAAATTTCCTCTCTGTCAACGTCGTGACACTTTCTGGCAACTTGTTATAAAAGCGAATACAGTGCCTCATGAAGGATGTACTAACCTTACGTAGTCTGAACCCGGGAAATGCAAGTTTATCCCTATTTCTTGTATTATAACTATGTGTGTCACTGATTTTTGGAAATAGAGATATTCCATAGGTTGCATAGGTACTGAATACGACCCCGAAATCCATATCCCGATAACTTTATAAATGCGAGGACGGGGTGTCGCGTGCGATAAATTTAACGCCCACGCGCAATATTTTTAGTGCACGATAAAGTGTGGACGGAAGCGCGTAGGCTTTATTGCGGGACATAGGTAACTAATTCCTGGATTTATCACTTGTCCTGTAGGGTCAGATTAAAGATAGACAATTTATTGAGCATGAATGATTGGATGCTTTAAGATAAACTTGAACGCTCCCCAAGTATTGAACTAGCAAGGCTGGTTAATATTTTGACATAAAATGTGTCCTATGTCAGTATAACCATGATTAAGATGAAACCAATTATACCTCTTTAATACATCAAAATCCATCAAGCCGTTTGGGGTAAATGAGTCACAGAGCTACTGACATACATTAGAATAACATCACCCTCCTCCATTCGGCAGTCAGGTAATAGAGAGAACCCTGAACCATTTGTATAAAAAGGCAGATGGTTTTTGTCACAGCCAGGCATGATGAAGATGCTCTTGTAAAAAAGATGGCAACAAAACACTTCATTATAACTATGGCTCTGTTTCGAGTACAAGGTCCCAAAAAAATGGAAATGCCTGGGGAAGAGGTTATATTGTTACATAAACCCTGTTTCGTTGTAGTAATCCCCGCATTAGAGCGAAAGGGCCCTGGAAAGGTGCGTTACGACCCCGCGGGAGGAATACCAAAGAGGGTACTCTTGATTACACGGGTAGAGAGATTTTTGAGGGTATGCCCTTCAGGGATACTCGAGTTACAGATTATCTGCTGTTAGGTATAGAATATATGTGAGTTTCTGTTGTGGTGACATGTGCCTAAAGAATGAGGAGGATTTACGCTGATGTGATTTACAGTTAACAGCAGATCAATGGTAACACTTGCAGTACGAATTCAACTCTTATGACGCAGATAATAAGAACAGTCCAAAGTGTTACACTTGATCCGCTGTATCTACTCGTACAGTCGAAGACAGATAAGTATACAGGGGGTCTCAATAAGGCTGCGATTTTCTCAAGAACTACTGGACCGATTTTAATAACTCTTTTACAGTACATAGTCTTAACTTTTATCTATCTAACAGTGAAATAATTATTGCAATAGGTCAAGTAGTTTTTAGAAAATTTCATCCTTAAAAACTATTGTACACCTTTCGACCGTACAGTCGAAAACAAAGAAAACTTTACATGGGACTGTGATGGGGATAAGTTTGCGATTTACTCAAGAACTACTTGACCGATTGTAAACATTCTCTTACTATTAGATAGTTTAAAGTACACACTATGGCTTTGTTAAGGGTTTTATAAATCAGTGAAGTACTTTTTGGGAAAATCTCAACCTTCTAGACCTTACCACATTTGAAACAAAAGACATTGCCACATTGGAGCTTTGCCCCACCTACAAAACTACGTGACCGTTTAAGCTGTAGGTACCTGTCATTTTGTTGAGGACTTATTACAGGTTTCATATTGCATAATCAGTATCATTTTCTACTACTCTCGCAACTCCTATAGAAGAATAACAAAAATAATGAATAATTCGCTTCGATTTCTTACTATTTTCTGAATTCTTAATTAGGCTGTTTTTTTCGACTCGCTAAATGAACAAGACTTTGTTTCAAACCAATAATTTTAATAAAAACTTAGATATTTTTACATTTATTCGTTTTCTTGTACATCTTGCGATTGATGGTGGGGCAGAATCTGGCATAGTCATTTCATTAGTTCCAGCGAGTCATGTAATAGCCATCAGCAATTACTACACAGGATTCCTGTCTTTGTTGAATTGAGGCTGCAATTTCCTTTTATTTTCGTAACAAAGGATCTAGTGGGTTTTCTGCTACTGGGACTTGTAAGGCTGCGGTTAAATTGTGCTGCGACAGTGAGTAGCAAAAGAAGCCAATAAGATCTTGACTTCACGACGAGCACGGCCGGTCACTTTGACATTCATTTATTTATTATTTCATTTTAATATAATAATAATGTATAGCATTACAGTCTTAAGGCATCCATGAGCCAACAAGCGCCGCCAATCTTGAAAAAATAATATCTTCCAATTTAATCAATTTTATTAAAAAAGCTATTTACCAAATGTTTATTAGGATGAATACTATTTTTCAATATACAATACATGACATAATTGCGACAAGCTAAGTTGTAGTTCACAAATGTGCCAAAAACGGCCGTTTTTCGCAATTATGCGAACTACAACCTACCGATTGAATCACGTTATGAATAAGCATTTAAAAAATAGTATTTATCGTAATAAACATTTCGTAAATAGCTTTTTTAATTAAATGGATTATATTGGAAGATATTATTTTTTTTTAAGATTGGCGGCGCTAGTTGGCTCATGGAAGGCTCTTAAACTAATGCACTATACATTTCATAAATTGTCTTAGTTATAGTTACATATTATTAAATTAATTTATAAGATAGCAATAATGAAAATGTCAATAATCAAAAAATAAAATGTTAACGACATGTTTCATTCAACGTTTTTGTTCCGCTCATTTCTCGAGTAGGTCTGATATTTTTAATTGACTTCTGAAAGGTGGAGATTCTGATTCGTCGGGTATGATTTGTTTGACTCTAACATAAAGAAAGGTTAGGTTATAGAGGACCTGATTTCACGCTGAGTTTTTTCTGAAAAACATATTATCCGTTGTTATTTTATTTTCTAGTTTATATTCAAAGCGAGTTCAAATAGCCTTCTACACAAAGAGGCTTTATGCGCATATGAAACCGCGGTGACATGCTAATTTAAGGCTTCGTATGCGCGTATTTTCTGTTTTTATACGAAGGCTACGGCACTAACTACTAAAATTAAACGTTTGAAAAAAATATAAAGCAATCTATTTAGAGACTGATGAGTACCGATACACGATTGGACAAACTTCGCTCGATAGATAATAATCGCAAACATATCTTTTAAAATGAAAATTATATCTAAACCGAAATAGTTATTCATACAAAAATACGAGAGCTTGTTTGAAAAAAATCAGAATTTTGTTTGCGTATTTTTATTTCTCTGCCAAAATTCATAAAAATACGAATATCGAGGCACTGCGCTGCGCCGTGCTCTTCACTCCGCCGCTGCAAGATGCTCAGCTTGCGTCTCACTCTTGCTTTTGACAACCATATAGCGGCTTAATACTTTGTATCAGAGGCGAACCTTGAAGCTCGATTGGATGATATTTCTTTCTTAGTTAAGATTAATTTAACCGTCTTCAGCTCGAGTATTTGCCGTCTTAGTTTCTCTCCATAGATTCTTAAGACGGATAAGGGAACAAATCTATTTGAAAACCAATTATTTTCTTATTCCAAGTCAGCAACGAATCGACCTTTATCAATATTAGCCTCATTAATCTTGCCCTTTGGTTCTGTAGGGTCTACGTAAGCCTCAGGCCCTCAGGGTACGTCGGAAATGGGGTCAATCGTTTTAGTTTCTTTGTAATATATCGAAGCTTGACACTAAAGACTAGAGATGGGCAATGATACTAAATCGAATTTTGTATAATACTAGCTGTACCCCGCAACTTCGTTTGCGTAGTGGAGGAGGATGAGGGAGGTCAGGAGGCAGATCTTCCTCTCTGGATCCTTGTTACCACATCACATACCGCCACGGCTTATAGCCTATGAGCTGTCCGGATATTTCAGCTATCGAAGCTAGTGAAACTCCCATCAAAATCCCTTCAGTAGTTATGGCGTGATACTTGCACAAAGTCACAGACAAACAGCCAAAAATTCTAAAAATTAGTGTTTTGGCATCAGTATCGATCCTAAAACACATTACAATTATTCTTTTCAAAAAATATCCAATGTTCTGTACATTCACAGCTTTTTTAGAGCTTTTATAGATTACACTGCTACAATATGTTCGAGCTCGGTGGCTCAGTGGTTGGGTCAATAGACTTGCGATACGGAAGTCCCAGGTTCGATTCCAAGCCAGGGCAGCCATGTACAATGAAAATGTAACTTACATTATATTACGTAATACCGAGCAAGAATATAAAAAGGCGGTCCAACCTTTTCTACACCCAAGTTGAAGCAAACGTTGGTCTCTGTTTAAACAAAGTTAAAATGCCACGGTGACAAAGTTTCTGAAGCAAGTTTGGCACCACTTGCAATGTTCCAAGAGTTTTGCATTACGTAAATTGCTGCCACGCCGTTGAGTGACGTGGCTAGCATACTTACTCTGTAACACTTTATTAAAGCTATTCAAAGGCACCACTCTACAATAATACGACAAGTGCATTGCAAGAAAAAGTCCGTCTGTTTTTTTTTTGATTGAACACTTGCTTAGCGTGAGATTGCTCTTGCAACTGACAAACGTCTATGGAATTTGACTAATGCTAAGCTCTCACTCAAATATGTCCATGAATCTCTGTCTCAATGTATCATATGTCAGTCCCGTGATCAAGACGAATCTAACGACACCTCATACATCAAAATCCATCAAGCCGTTTAGGCTACAGGAGGCGCCAAAGTTTTTCGGTACAAATACCCGAAAAACACTATTATTCCGACAGATGAATTGTGCAAACGAGTTTTACACGCTGTCCAGCATATTTGAGGTCACTGTGACAACCCTACTGCCCCATTGAAACGTTCACATATGGAAATCCCTACATTCCCGGTGGAACCTTTTGTCCCCTTGACGGCCCGTTACTGGAGTATAGACTTTTTTCCTTCGTACTTGAGTTAATATCCCAACTACCGCTTTTGTTCGGCACAATGGATGGTTCCCAAGGCAATAGTACAATAGATGTTTTCGCTCCGTAACCCATATCCAGTGTCCGATGGTTTTAATCTGGGCTCTTGTGAATATGAACCTTCTTTGTTTGAGGGGGCTCGTAGTCTAGTCCGACGACCACTCGCCGAGATCAATATCTGTTTAAATGCAACTGATAAACTGATCAGTTTCACCATAAACGCCTTAGTGCGTCTTTCTTCATTGCATTAAGTAAATGTATAATATTGTTTTTAGTTTGTGGTGCCACCCTTCGCCGGTCAGGTCAGGTGAATAGTTAATTGTACTATTTTACTTCCAGTGCATAAAGTGCATTCAGTTTTTCAGTAAATGTTGTTATTCTTCCACTTGTTTCGAGACGTTTTCTTGATGTATTTTCAACGATTTCAGGAATTCTGTCATCGCGTTTTCCAAGTCCATGCATTTGGTTTTCCACTTGAATACACTTTAAAATAACAAAGAAATAAAAAGCGTACCTACGTATTTCTTCATTCACATAGCATTTGTGGTTTTTATCGTGAAAATGGAAATGAATGGCTTATCGTCCGCTCGTAGCGCCAGTCGACCTTGACTTTGAGTGTGGTACAAATGTAAGCGGGAGCGGATGCGGTTTTGTAAACGCTAGAAGCGCAATCAACATTGCAATTCCTATTGTTATGTGACATTACGAACTCTAGGCTATGCCAAGACAGGCCCATTCCGAACCGGCCACCTGAGTTGTCCACCACCCGGTCAGTTAGGAACAACGGCGAGGGCTGAAAACCAGTGCTGGCGATGTACGTCACTCGTGTAGTCTTTGTCAGCAGACACTGAGATACTAAACGACCACCTGTGAATCGTCATCATCAGTCTATTATACATACATACTGTTTAGTTACAATATCTACCAAAGCAATTCCTTTCGAGGTTTCAACTCTAACACATGTAGGTATAAAATCTATCTCGTGTCTTGATTGATCCATCAACGCATGGGATGTAACAGGGGATGTAAGTTTGTGTGAACTCATTTTTTAGGTAAATTCAATGATACTTATTTGGTATTCGATTCGGTTTGCTATTAAGAAAGACAAATGTCAGGTTTTTTTTTTGGAAAATCGGATTTAACTTTGAATGAAAATCAGTTATGAAGCGAAACCACGATAATTGGTACTTATTTCGCCTTTTTTGGTTAGAAATTAAGGCACTTGTTTTGCGTTCGTGGAAAATCATTCGATATGGGATGACTGTTTTTAGCGCTCGCTACTCTTGTACCTTGTACCCCAACATACGCCCTCGTGCACAGCAAGCATTTGTCTATGTCAGAGACACAGGGCGCTGAGCATTTACGAGTAACTCCAACATTTTGCGATAATATAGCTTTCATAACTTTTTAGTAGAACTCTGCACGGAATTTTACTGCGCGCCCTTTACATCAGAAATACTGTATAGCCCCCTAATTCTGCTAACATATTTGGATGGAACGATTAAGTAACCAGTATAAACTAACCCGGCGCCAGTTAAGTTCGTCATACTAGCTTGTACTGGTTACGAAGTCACGAATGGATAAACGTATCTTAAAGGGAATGAAACGATGTCATGTCATGGTGAACTGAACAGAGACGCCGCTATACCAGCGCAATAACACTGTCCCTGTCACTCGCGCCATGATATGGTATGATTTCGTTGTTTTGAGAATGGCGACAGCCTTCAGGGCCCGCCAGAATAAGAATAAACCTATAACTTCAATTCTATAGCAGCTGTTTCCTTTGAGTTTTTATTGCTCCCTTTTATTGTGGCAATTCTGAGTTTTTATGAATTAAATAATCGTCAGAAAGACGCTTTCGCACGCAATTTGTTTTTAGGGTCAATTTCGTCTTCCAAAGCGAACGTTTACAACATAATATGTAAGTATTAGTATCTAGTAATTTCGCCAGGTATTTCATGAGTTGTATTTCGGCCTTTGTTATGCATATTCAGGTGTCTTATTGTGCATATTATATCTTTTGTTGTGCATATTGTGGCCTTCATTGTGCATATTGTGGCCTTCGGTGTGCATATTGAGGTCTTTTGCTGTCTGTACATAACATGGCCGCCATTGCGCATATCATGACCTTTTCTTGTGAATTTACCTAGATCATTTCACTTTTGTTTCATTTTGATCCAAACTTGTCTCACCTTTATTAAAACTTCAGTTAAACCATAATTAATTTCAAAACTCCCACCTGTCTTGTCTCATTCTAGAACTTAACAAAATTATATCAGTACTTCTTCAAGTAATAATTTACAAGTCTTCAAACTTCAGACCGCGTAACCCTCCGGCTAGGTTTCCATATCGCGAACATAATTTACCAAGAATTTACGTACTCAGGGGCGTAATAAATTAATAGACTTTCCCTCCTCGGGCGGTTATCATTTCTGAATAAGTAAGTATGGTAAGGTGTAGGCAGGCAATCGTGGAAGAAATTAGAACTGGCGTAACGTTTTCTCTGGGGAAAATGCGATGTGCTAATCTAACAAAAAAATAAGGACTTTATTGCTTCTAATAATAGCGTATCGCTGAGGCCTTTTCTATTTATTTGTAAGTAGGTTAACGTTTTTTCTGTTATTCCTGTAAGTTAATCATGTACAATACATAGGTGGTACATAATAACTTTAGAGAATAATGTCATTCGACGCTGCCTATTCGAGATCAACGCTGTAACTTAGAGAATGATGTTGTCGTGGTCAGATCGTTAAATTGAGCATTTCATGAAATCGTCAGTCATTTCATGAAATGGTGGCATTTCATGAAATCGTCATGTTGCGCTGGGCATATCGTTTAAACGTCAACGTTCGTCGATTTGTCCAACGACGTTTGGTCAGATCATTAATGTAGGGTGCCCATTAAGGATGTAAGTATTAATAATTCGAAATATCCTTATTACGAACTTATTTATTGTTCTAGTCAGTACCAAATTAAAAAAATATTATATGTTACAAAATTCTTACAAGCATTTCAAACCAATTGTCCACTGGAATTAAATATACGAAATATTCATATTGAACAAATTAAAAGGACAATAAAGATGTTTTTATTAAATGTTTTATTATTATTATTATATTTATTACCTAATAAAATAAGTACAAAATTGTATTATAATATTATAAAACGTTAAAACGTTTGGTTTCACATACGGTATACCGTTATGAAATTCCGTTAGTATTTCAAAATATTTCTCCATCGTAATTATACGAATAGTAGGATCATCAATGCATTTCTTCTTGTATATTAAAAACTTGTAATTCCAGTTTTTCCATGATGTAATATTTTGTAATCCAGCAAATTATAGTCCGTCGACTTTCGTTGCCTGGTCACCCTACTTTCCTTTATTTGTTGTATAACCTAAAAATGAAAATTATGTATGTTAAATTTCTAGGATTCAATTATTAAAAGTAAATAAGTACATTTTAGATACTTAGATGAGATTTTAAAAGGATATAAACTAAATATTGTCATTTAAATAGGTACTAACCTGTGAAATGTATTCCCAAGTTTTTTTTTTGTAAATTGAGGTTAGTTTTTGCGTGACTGTCATAAAATTCACACCGTTTCGTATAGTAACACTTATTGAAGTTTTCAACACACTTTCTTATATAATTTGCACATTTTTTATTCATTTTTCAACATGAATCCGCATTATTTACTTACGCACACAACATAACCAATGACAAAGCGCGCTCTCAGCGCCTCTAGCGGTAGTTATTGCTATTTTTCGACGATATGGTCAATTGTGTTTGGTCATATCATGAAATAGTCGTGCGTTTGTTGGACATATCGTAAAACGTTTTCTATTCATTGATCTGGCCAAGCTATTTCATGAAATGACCAATAGACATTTGACGATTTCGTGAAATGCCACCATTTCATGAAATGAGCGACTATTTCATGAAATGTTCAATTTAACGATATGACCACGACAATGTCATTCCATGCTGGCTAGCGTCGAGATCAACGCTGTTAACTTTAGAGAATAATGTCATTCGACGCTGCCTGTTCGAGATCGGCGCTGTTAACTTTAGAGAATAATGTCATTCGACGCTGCCTATTCGAGATCAACGCTGTTAACTTTAGAGAATAATGTCATTCGACGCTGGCTATTCGAGATCAACGCTGTTAACTTTAGAGAATAATGCCATTCGACGCTGGCTAGCGTCGTGATAACACTGGTAACCTTTGAGAATAATGTCATTCGACGCTAAGATCAACGCTGTTAACTTTTGAGAATAATGACATAGGCAGAGTCGAAACGCTGCCTAGCGTCGAGATCAGCACTCTTAACTTTAGAGACAGTACCTACAGTCCGTATCCTACCTAAGCCACGCCACCAAACTTTTACATAAAATATCCTTTTCTAGCAAATAACAATAACACACCCTGGAACGTACGATACTCGGATAATAAATGGAATCTGTGGGGATAATATAAATATTACTCGTAGCTGGAAAAAACCCGCAAAATTCTCTCGATAGAGAGATATTCGTTGATCGAAAACCCTTGTTGTACCGTACCGACTACCGACCTCTGAATAATTTCCTTTGGAATTATTGTGTATACCTAGAATAATCAACTTGTACGGTCAAATGTATAAAAAAATATAAATAAGTAAGTACTTAAACTTATTAAGTTTCAGATTTTCTCAAAAACTTCTTGATCAATTGTAGACATTATTATGACCACTTGCGTCAACCTTCGTCAACTCGAGTCAAGTACAGTTAACCCTGGTCATAAAGGAATTATTGCCCTGGTTAATTGACGTATTATTATTATTAACATTATATTACTTTCTATATTGCGTTATAGGTAGGTATTCATTCTTGAAGACGCTTTTAAGAGAGGGTGGTCTGAGTCTGCGCAGAATAGAGATGAGTGGAAGGGTTGAAAGGAGGCTTTTCCCAATAGTGGGACGTTACAGGCTATTAAATAAATATATAACAAATTCATTCTTACCTGAAGCATAGAATATGTAAGGAACTATACAGAAATATACAGAAGTTTTTTTGTTAACCTATGAATCGTCCCACTGCTGGGCAAAATAAAATGTAAATATCCTTTTATACATAAATCCCAGATTGTCTTAAAAGTACGTAGGTATACTTACATAATCTTGTTTCGTAAATGTTTTCTTTGGAAACAGAATCCCAAGGATTTCGCTTCCAGCTTCAGTAAATAAGCGCAGCATAAATCTTTTGTTAAAATATCAGAATACAGAACAAAAGTAAGTGTATTTTAGTAGGTACTTGTGTAGGCGTGCTAAAGTGAAGAACTAATACGATTCGATGCGGTACCTCTTTATATCCAGCCATCTGAATAGAATAAGTCTGCTATTAATTTAATATTGAGACGCAAAGGGTTCCAGTTATTACCATAAATCACTCAAATGCCAAATGATATCCCATCCCACTTCCCACTAATATATAAACGCGATTTTAATGAAACTATACAATAATATAGCTCATAAATCAGAATAACACATAGGCGCATAATTTATAAAGATTTGCGCAGACGAAGTCGCGGGCGCTACGATATGACATAATATTTTGATAATGTCAAAGTTAAGTTGGTCTCTAAATCTAGTTTATTTTCGTGAGAGAGAAGTTACGGGGTTAAGTTGCTTTGCACGGAAGCCTCGGTGCGCGAGTCCGACTCGCACATTGCCGGTTTTATTTACAAACATAAACCAAACCCGCGTGTGGCCCCAATAATAACTTGTAATAAACAATGTGAATCTGAACGCACGCACGCCCCTTACTTAATCCGGCGACCGGTGAGTTGGTAGCAATTTTGAAAGCTTGTGCGTTCTGGTTTATGTTATATTCAGTGGTGAAAACAAAATAATATAAATCTTGGCTTCGCTCAAAGGTTGAAGTAAACAAGACCTTTGTTGAGCTTGTTTTGTATTGATTTGATTAGGCAAATTTGGATTAAAGTGTGCACTTTACCTATTATGTAGTATGGGCTAATCTGTACGTAGGAAGTTCAGTGAGTTACGTAAAGGAGAATTAAGCATTTTTTGCTTAATAATGTAATCTTAAATGTGGGTAATACAGCTAATAGCAGGTCAAGTGTAACACTTTGGACCGTTCGAATTATCTGCGTCGTAAGATTTAAAATCGTACTGCAAGTGTTACCATTGTCTACTGTTGTCTGTACTTATATAAAATTTAATTAAAAATATAATTACTTATAGTCTCATACAATACGGTCAGCTGATATCGGGGGACATTGGTGTAGTTCAACAGAGAGCCCAGAGCTCCCCATAATGCGCGGAGGAGGCCACAGTGGGGTTTTAATCGGTGCAAGTCCGACATAACCCGTCGCTACCCTTTAGTTTAGGCTGTAACATACACAAGCTTTTCCCACGAAATAAGAAAAGATACTTACTTACGCTTCTTATTGTTTGTTTCAGCTGGAGAATGTGCAACTACTGGACAAATACAACCTTCGCAACCCTTCCAAAGGCACGCTGTACTTCGCCACCACACACCTCATATTCGTCGACCATGAGATGAGGAAGGAGACATGGGTAAGTGGAATTTCACTATTGTATATCTAAGTAAGTACCTACTTCTTATCTTTTCTTAAAGTCATTGTGATGGCACTTCGACCCGTTGAGACATTTGGTCGCCTACTCGCCTTACCTTTATACTCCTTCCTACCTAAAGATGTAACTCATTAGGTTCGCTATGCAGCTCATGAGACGGTGTCTGTTATCGGTTCTAATAGTGACAACGATAAGTTAGAACTTCTGTAATCGGTTGTAATAGGCTTAAAACCGATTACAGACTCCTTCTTATGACCTGCATAGCGAACCTATGAGTCAAATCTTTAAGTAGAAAGAACGAGTATGAAGGAAAGGGTAGCGCACAAAAGGTCCCAATGGGTCGAAGTACCCAGAAGACTCTTCCGCTTTCCAGCCATTGTGTCACATTCACACAACAGTTGTTTCATGGATGGATGGAGGATGAGCAGCAAGATGATTGGCAGAGGAGGGATTAGTCTACAATCTCCACAGACCACTTACCCAGTAGACATTTTGCAAGCGAAAAATTCTGTCAACGATGAGCGCATAGAGATGAAGCGGGGGACAGGGATGCCGTATTAAAGAGACGCGTCCATGTCGCTAATATCTCTAGACAATTCGCGGAGCAATTTTGCGTTCATGTGCGGGCAGACACTGGCGCTCTCCTGTTACAGGTATATGGGGTAAGAGGTCTGTGACAACCTCACACACAACGTCTTACGAGATGGTGTCAAAAGTGGCTAAAAACCTCACTTGATCAATGGGCGCTCCCAAATCACGGATTCTTCCAAATCCTGTTCAGATGGGTGTCAAACAAAAGTGGCTAAAAACCTCATGTGATCAATGGGCGCTCCCAAATCACGGATTCTTCCAAATCCTGTTCAGATAAGTGTCAAACAAAAGTGGATAAAAACCTCATGTGATCAATGGGCGCTCCCAAATCACGGATTCTTCCAAATCCTGTTCAGATAAGTGTCAAACAAAAGTGGCTAAAAACCTCATGTGATCAATGGGCGCTCCCAAATCACGGATTCTTCCAAATCCTGTTCAGATAAGTGTCAAACAAAAGTGGCTAAAAACCTCATGTGATCAATGCTCGCACCCAAATCACGGATTCTTCCAAATCCTGTTCAGATGGGTGTCAAACAAAAGTGGCTAAAAACCTCATGTGATCAATGGGCGCTCCCAAATCACGGATTCTTCCAAATCCTGTTCAGATAAGTGTCAAACAAAAGTGGCTAAAAACCTCATGTGATCAATGGGCGCTCCCAAATCACGGATTCTTCCAAATCCTGTTCAGATAAGTGTCAAACAAAAGTGGCTAAAAACCTCATGTGATCAATGGGCGCTTCCAAATCACGGATTCTTCCAAATCCTGTTCAGATGGGTGTCAAACAAAAGTGGCTAAAAACCTCATGTGATCAATGGGCGCTCCCAAATCACGGATTCCCCCAAATCCTTTTTTCTGTCTCAAACAATGCAAATGGGACACGGCCATCGCATATCAGGAATTCGAGATGGTTCCACATTAGCCATCCCGGTGACTATTTTAGGTTCGCCCTACACAGGGGACGCTCGTTGAGAAGGGTTGAACGGTAACCATTCTAAAATACCTGAGTAGGGTTGCCGCAAATTTTATTTTAATTCATTCAATTATTTTGTAAAATTGTTGATTGGTAGTGTCACTGAATATTTGCGTTTAATGTGGCACGGCATGGTTATTCATTTTCATTTATTTAATTCACCGAAGCGAAGATATTTAGGGACAAACTCCATGGGAGGGTCGCTAGTCAGACCTACCTCTGATGAGATCCTACCACCAAGCAGGTATACAGGGGGCCTCATTAAGGTTGAGATTTTATCAAGAACTGCTGGACCGAATTTAATAATTCTGTTACAGTACATAGTTTTAACTTTTATCTAACATAATTATTGCAATAGGTCAAGTAGTTTTTGAGAAAAAGTCATCCTTAAAAACTCTACTGTACACCTTTCTCTGTCTTCGACCGTACATCGGTTAGTCGCCTTGTACGATCATGCTTTCCCGGGGCAGTAGGGATTTGTACCTTCATATTCTAAAGCCGCCGTACGTAGCTATTACAGCATTATTTCTTTTATTCTGACTTCTGAGGACTTAACTATATTTTGTGGCGCTAATTTTTGTAAGGTGTCAACCCTACTCACTGCCAATCGACACTAAAGGTGCTACGCATTACACCCACACCTGTTACGATGACAATTTGAACTGTATTATAGGTTTATTTTTAATCCGACTCACTAAAATAGGGTAATGTTTTTCGTGTGTATTAATAAAAGGTGTGGCCAGGTATAGGTAGATTCGTCTTTCCGTCATTAGATGTCGGTGTGAATGTGAATTAAAAAAAATAAAGTATTTACTTGCAATATAAGATTATTACTTACTGAAAAAAACATTACGCTCCTTCTTGCGACAGTCGGGTAATGAAAGAGTAATCGCCTGTCTGACTGTTATTTACTGATCGAGGTCTGTCTGACTCATCAATGCTCAGTCCCAAATGTCCATTCCTTGGTAGCTGTTTGCACAGATGTTCCTCCTATTTGGTAGGCGAAGAGATAAGAGGGAATTTTCGGAATTATATCATGGATAAGGGACTTCACAGACTAAGGTTCTATTCACACGCACGACGACGCGACCACACAACAGCGACAAATGGTACCTAATCGAATTGAAACTCAAAACGCTTGAAGCGGCGTCACGTGTGATTCGTGTTAGGTAATGGAACTGTCATTAGGACACTGGATTTACGCTCCGAAAGCCCAGGTTCGAACCCCAGCTCGGTCATATACCAACGAGTTCCCCTCGTTTATTTTCGAACGAATTACCGTCAAATGCTCTCAAAGAACGGTGAAGGGAAAGGTCGTGAGGGAACATGCATGCCTAGCCTATTGCCTACATAACAATAATGTGTAAGAATGAATGGGACGCCTCCATAGCTACGATTAAAATTAGCGTGCCACAGTCTGGAATCGATGCCTGCACTACACATCGACAGACCGTCCGCAAATTAGTGTTGCCAAACTAACGATAGTATTACTACTATCGATATGACAACACTAATCTGCGGACAGTCTGTCGATGTGTAGTGCTACCATTAGACATTAAAATAAACTGATTGTATGCGATAAATTGTTATTGATATAAAAGTCAATGTCCTATTACGACATTTACTTTCAAGAAACTCTTGAAAATTGTACACACATTGCGACCTATAAATATTTTGTGGATATTTTACGATTTTAATAGGAGGCTTTTTCAATAAATAAATGTAAATATTCATCGGTGGCGCAGTGGTTGCGTCAATGGACTTGCGATACGGAGGTCCCAGGTTCGATTCCCAGCCAGTGCAGCCATGTACCAATGAGTTACCCTCGGTTCTTTCGACGGAAAAACTTACGTACATTTACCAGAGTGCTTTCAAAACGGTGAAGGAAGACATCTTGATGAAACCTGCATGCTGTAGAAGAAGCAAAAATCTTAGGCATGTGAAATCTGCCAATCCGCACTGGGTCCGCGTGGTGGATCATGGCCCCAGCTCCCTCGATGTAAGGGAAGGTCTATGCCCGAGCAGTGGGGCAATATAAATAGACTGATGATGATGAATAAATAAATTCTCCTTATCTTTCCAGATCCTCCTAATGCACATATCGTCAGTGGAGCGGTTGCCCATCACGACGACTGGCTCCCCGCTCCTGGTTCGCACGAAGACGTTCCAGTCAGTGTTCTTCGTGATACCACGAGAGCGGGACTGCCATGAGATGCATCAGACGCTTCTGCGGTTGAGTCAGCCTGGTAAGACCCCTTCCGTAGGCCTGTCCGACACTACTGCCTGTAGATTCTGCTGTGAACGCCTATGCACATCCTCTGTGAGTGTAGAGCACTCATTCAAAGCAGAAGCCGAGCCTTGGGTGGACACATAATGCCACCCGAGGATATTAACCCTCTCTCACCCAGTTGCATCATACGATTACTGAAGGACGTTGGCCTTGTAAGATATAAGTACTAGGTGCGCGGCCACAATAGACCTTTGAGGTCGCAGTGACCCTTGGGCCTGTACCAACACCCTGATATCAAATAATAATGAGTGGAGTTTGAGTTCCATCTTGCATTGCAAGTGTTGTTTTCATACTAGTTGACAGTCGTAAGTGCGAGCTCACGCTGAGTTCGTGCTCGTACACAACTTACTTGACCTATGGGAGATATTGGGTAGGTACTTCCCGTTGACCTAGAACATGAAATGACAATGCCAGATTCTGCCCCATAATCAACCGCAAGTTGTACAAGAAAACGAATAAATGTAAAAATATCTCCGTTTTTATTAAAATTGTTGGTTTAAAATAAAGTTGTGTACAACTTGCGATTCGAAAAAAAACAGCTTAATTAAGAATTCAGAAAATAGTAAGAAATCGAACCGATTTATTCATTGTTTTTGTTATTCTTCTATAGGAGTTGCGAGAGTAGTAGAAAATGATACTGATTATGATTATGCAATATGAAACCTGTAATAAGTTCCCAAAAAAATGATAGGTACAGCTTAAATGGGCACGTAGTTTTGTAGGTGGGGCAAAGCTCCATTGAAATGTGGCAATGTCTTTTGGCAAGAAGCTATGACTTATAGCAACCCAAACCAACTTATATTTACAGTTTATATTTACTTTGATAAGGAACCCTCGATGCGTGAGTCCGACTCGCACTTAGTCGTGTTTTTTTTTGCATAAATTCCTAGTAGCAAATTTAAAGTTACTGTCTGCGTATGTTCAACTTTTATCAATATGTATGGTATGTGGTCCCTTACTCACTCAAAGGTACCCCAGTATTTTATCAGACGTGGCGCCGCTAGTACGCCTAACGTGTGCGGTACTAAATCGTTTTTATTAGTGTACTACTAATTGCCATGTTAATTTATTTATTGGACCTTACTATCAGTTTATACAACATCATTCAACTCACATGAACGCAGTAAAGATAAATCAGAAATCAGTGTTTTTCGATATTTGAACATCAAGATATATTGACCGTTAAAGTTAAGGGTTGGGGAATGTTTAATCTCTTTTCAAGGGCCTTCATAGAGCCAACTAGCGCCGCCAATCAAAAAAAAAATATATCCTATAATATAATCAATTTTATTAAAAAAGGTACATAGCAAATCTTTATTAGGAGAAATAGTATTTTTGAAATGTTTATTATCTACGTGATTCAAGTTCGCTAAGTTGTAGTTAGCATAATTGCGAAAAACGACCGTTTTTGGCATATTTGAGAATTACAACTTAGTTTGTCGCAATTATGATATGTATAGTATATTGAAAAATAGTATTTATCCTAATAAAGATTTTCTAAGTAGCTTTTTAAAAAAAATTATTATATTGGAAGATATAATTTTTTAAAGATTGGCGGCGCTAGTTGTCTCATGCGGTCCTTTAATGTGACGTCTTGATACAAATGTCGTATTCTAACTCTTTTCTAAAGGGCTGTAACTATTTTATTTATCAACTGATTTTAATTATGTTTTCACAATTGATCATGATTAATTGTGTCTATTTTTATAATATGATGATTCCTAATATTAATTGTCTCTAAGCCAGTCTTGCTTACTCTTGCGCGATTTAGCACATGAGTGACAGTGACAACAGGACTTTTGGCCACGACAGTATTTACGCCTTGAAAAACATTTTGTTTTGTATTATATAAATACGGCTCTTGCAAGGGAATATCTAGAAAACAATGCAGTTTCTTCGTATGCTGAGGAGACGCAAACGCAGGGCGACTATGCGCGCTCCTGCCAGCATGCGTTGTTCCGTGCCTCGTCGTAATCCCTCAGGTTTAATTTCATTACTTATTATCGCACAATGGAGGGATGATCTTCGCAAGATGGGTGGCAGGGACTGGATGCAGAGTCGGGTTGAGTGGCGCGCTTTGGGAGAGGCCTATGGCCAGCATTGGACTGATACGGGCTGATGATGATTATCACATAAACGTCCAAACTCATGGTTTGCCAACGCGCCATGGAGCGCAGCATACTGGGAGTTAAGCTGCTTGAAAGCGTTCGAAACTCCACGCTGCGCTCCCGAACACAAATCGCGGATGTAGCACAAAAGGCAGCCAAGCTGAAGTGTGGGGTCATGTTTGTCGGATGCCCAGCGACAAAAATCACCACCTCCGCAAACGATGGCGAGACGAACTTGACGTTTTTGTGAGAGGGTGGTCTGAGTCTGCGCAGAATAGAGATTTAACATTACAGGCTATTAAATAATATTAAAATAAAATAAATTAGAACATGATGAAAAAATTCTTGCCGTGGGCAGGACTTGAACCTGCGACCTTGTCATTCCGTGACACGCTCTTACCAACTGAGCCACCACAGGCCACGCCGAGCCCACCGAAAATCTTCATCGCTTTATACATACTTAAAGGGTATGTTACGCAATTCCATCTATCGGACAATAGTAAAATAAAATAACTTATTATTTTCTAGCTGCAACTCCGTATGCGTAGAAAACGCTGGTTACTATAGACCTCCACGAAGTACTTCCAAAGTACTTGGAGGCAGCTCTTCCTCCCTGGTCACATACTGCAATGGCTTATATCCTATGTTCCGCTTTCGACGAAAGAATCTCACTTTTTTCACTCATCAAGTTTTAAATCCCGTTTTGCCAAAAAAACTGGCATACCAGCGGTATGAATGTATAAATGAAATAACTTTTCAAGGTCATATTTTTCGAGTTAAAGGTGCAATTTCCAGTGTAGTAAATTCTGGATCTCGCCCAATACACTCTTGTTTTATTTGGTGTTTCGGATAGGAACTTTATTTAGTAAATAAGGAAAAATATCCTTATTTTGTTGTAGGGGAAATCCTATAACCTTCCGAGCCGTTTCCTGTAATAGGCACAAATCCCTATACAAATTTCGTACTTCCTTATTTCTCAGTAACAAAGTACAGCTTCAAATCAAATCAAAGTACAACTTGTACAGTCTAACACAGAGAAAGATGTACAGAAAAGTTTTACAGATTATCTCAAAAACTATATATCGATAATCGCCCGTCGCCACAGACCACTTACCCCATAGACCTGTAACAGGAGGGCCCCCGTTTCTACCTGCAATGTGCACATGAGCGCAAAATTGCTTAGACAGTTGATTTGGGCTATGGTATACCTATACCTACCTACCTACATATATTCACGCCTGTTTCCCGTAGGGTTAGGCGGTACTACTATACAATTATTTTATTATTTTCAGTCCACATCGACGAGCTATACTGCTTCCACTATAAATCAACTCCAGATGACCTGCCCAAGTCTGCGGGGTGGAACTTCTTTGACATCCAAACGGAGTTCCAGAGGATGAACGTTCCCAATGAGCAGTGGGTGCTATGCACTGCTAATAAGGATTATGAGGTCAGTCAGATACTTTTCCATATGGTATTTTTTTTGTGAACCTATAAATCATCCCACTGCTGGGCAAAGGTCTCCTCTTCCATCCATCCCTGTCCTGAGCCTCTTCCAGCCACCCATCCCTGTATCTAACGACATCGTCTCTCCATGGTAATTATTTTAAGAAATCTGTGGGGGCGGCTCGTAGACCAAAATGCTGGCCTGCATTTCGCCCAAATGAGCCTTGCCATCCAGAGGGGAAATGCCGCCAGCATTTTGGGCACGTTGCAGGACAACGGGGATGTAATGCAAGATTACAGATAGTTCAACCGACCTATTTTGTATATAATATAGTTTAGTTATATATACTTTTATTTTTTTAGGTTACTTTTGTAAAAGTTAGTTTTATAATTCTTTAACACCAATAAAATGTCTTTAAGAAAATACATACAAACATACAATAAAGAACTCGGTGGGGCGCAGTGGTTGAGGCAATGGACTTGCGATACAGAGATCCCAGGTTCGATTCCCAGCCAGGTTAGTCATGTACGATGGAACACATAGAAAGGTGTACAGGAGAGTTTTTAAGGTAAAGATTTTCTCAAAACTACTTGACCTATTGCAAAAATTCTTTCACTGGTTGATAGATAAAGGAACAATTAAATTCGGTCCAGTAGTTCTTGAGAAAATCTCAACCTTATGGAGGTCCCCTGTATACTTATCTCTGTCTTCGACTGTACCACTGAGTATTGCTCGGATTTTTCGAATGATAGAAAAATTCTGAGCAAATTAAGTATTTTTTTTTAGAATATGATAATAAAATTCTTGCCGTGGGCAGGCAAATAAGTATAATATTATTAATAAAGTATATTTGATTTGACTAACAGAAATATGACATCTGTTTCCAGCTATGTGACACATATCCCAGCGAGATATACGTGCCAGCCCGGGCCTCCACGGCTGTGCTACTCGGCAGTGCCAGCTTCCGATCGCGCGGCCGCCTGCCAGCCCTGGCATATCTCCACCACAATAAAGCTGCTATTGCTAGGTGTAGCCAGCCTCTCAGCGGGTTTTCTGCCAGGTAATTCATATTTACGCTGTTACCCATATTTAAGCGTCGTTTGACAGTTCTTGAGACTTTTGACAGTTTCTGTCATATTTGACAGTTCGTCATTTTTGACAGTTCTTGTCATTTTTGACAGTTCTTGTCGTTTTTGACAATTCTTGTCATTTCTGACAGTAAATGTAATTTTTAACAGTTATTGTCGTTTTTAACAGTTATTGTCGTTTTTGACAGTACATGTCGTATTTGACAGTTCCTGTCATTTCTGACAGTTCTTGTCATTTCTGACAGTTCTTGTCATTTCTGACAGTTCTTGTCATTTCTGACAGTTCTTGTCATTTCTGACAGTATATGTATTTTTTGACAGTTCTTGTCGTTTTTTACAGTACATGTCATTTTTGACAATTCCTGTCATTCTTGACGGTTCTTGTCATTTTGGCAACGGTGTGTCGATCTAAAGTTATAGAATCAGGTACCTACATGAAACCAACATTTGGGCGTTATTTACTATTATAATTTTCGCCCGTAAGCAACTCGCCCAGTATCATTAAAGCATGTGGGCCAGTTTACTACGTGAAAATTTACGAAAGGTAAACTCGCCCACGGACAAGATATTTTGTGGGCGAGTTTGCGACTAAGCCTATATGAAGCCGAAGGGAGGGTATTCAGTATCGGTATTAAGTTTTGTTCTGTTGAATTTTCCAGATGTATGGAAGACGAGCAGATGCTCGACCTGATTAGACGAGCGAACCCGAACTGCGGATACATGTATGTCGTCGATACACGGCCAAAGGTATGCTCAAACCGTAATATACGGAAGCCCAAATCAAGTGTCTTATTTTGTAAACAGAAACTACTAACATTTTAAGTTTTTCTGTGATTATTTACATATTATTCGATCGGATCACTTTATTTCCACAATGATGGACAGGTTCAATCAATTAGTTCCTTCAGTGTAATATCATTGTACAAAACTTTATTTTAAACCAACAATTTTAATAAGAAACGGAGATTTTTTTACATTTATTCGTTATCTTGTACACCATGCGGTTGATGGTGGGGCAGAATCTGGCATTGTCATGTAGTTTGTACTATATTAGTCTGGTCTGGAGTTTAAACTTTCATACTAAACGAGAATCTTTTACCAGTAATAGCAATTAAAACGCAACTAATTAAAACAAACATAATCCATTTTTCATTTTAATATTACAAATCAGCCATCGCCCCCTATTTTTTCCTATTCCCCCCCCCCCCCCCCCCCTAGCTTCCCCTATTTTTTCTGGATTAAAATGACATTGCCAGATTCTGCCCCACCATCAACCGTAAGTTGTAAGAGATAACGAATAAATGTAAACATATCTCCGTTTTTTATTAAAATAATTGGTTTAAAATAAAGTTTTGTACAAGTTGCGATTCGAAAAAAACAGCTTAATTAAGAATTCAGAAAATAGTAAGAAATCGAAGCGATTTATTCATTGTTTTTGTTATTCTTCTATAGGAGTTGCGAGAGTAGTAGAAAATGATACTGATTATGATTATGCAATATGACACCTGTAATAAGTCCCTAATAAAATGATAGGTAGGTAAAGCTTAAATGGTCACGTAATTTTGTAGGTGCAAAGTCCATTGAAATGTGGCAATGTCTTTTATCAATCCGAGGAAATTTGCAAAATCCCATCTGGCAACCCTGCCTCATAGGGTACGGTACACAGAGATAAGGTCTTACAGGAGAGTTGTTAAGGTTGAGATTTCCTCAAAGGGTTTTATCGTCTGCAGATCAATGCGATGGTAAACCGCGCCGCCGGCAAGGGTTACGAGAACGAGGCGTTTTACGAGAACATCAAGTTCCAATTCATGGGCATCGGCAACATTCACGTGATGAGGAAGAGCCTCCAGAAACTGGTTGAAAGTAAGTAGGTTAACACGTTCACAGTCCCAGTACAAAAAATGTTTTGATTTCGACTCAACTCAAACTCAACTCAAAATTCTTTATTTCCATAAAATATTTACATTTCTTTGTATTACTATTGGACTCCGCACTAGGCGAACCTGTGTCGCGGTAGTCCAGAAATGAACAATATGAAAATCCAACATGTACGTACAGTCGAGAGCACGCCAATCCCAACATACCAGCGCTTGTTGCCATCGAACGTGCCGTCGAGTGTACATACTTTTTTATTATTATTTATTTATTTTATTAATGGACTCGACAGTTCGTCATTTGCCAATGTCATGTTACAGAAAATTCATTGTATAATAGTCTTCTATCTTCCTCCAGGGGAGTCGCAGTAGCGTCATCACCCTGGGTAGCCGCGTCTTCTTGTCTTCATCCACAGGAGACGCCGTAGCGTCAATCACTGTGGACGAAGCAGCTCGACAGTCACGTTCACTCCCGAGCTCGTAGTGGGAATCTTGACCATGGCGCCAAACTTCAGATCCTGCTTGAATTCTCCAATAACTTCACCATACTGTCATTCGCGAACATTTTCTGATTAATTTAACGTGATATTAAACACAAAACACTCACTCACTGTAGACATTAAACTGAAAATTATTAAATAATTTCACAACCGTCGTTTCCCGCCATTTTCAAAAAGCCGTGTACATACTTATTATCGCAATTGTATCAAGTAGCGTTATTTCAAATGTGTGTGTGTTAATGTGTGAGGGTGTGTGTTAGGGTAAGGGTGTGTGGGTGATTTCAAGCTCTATACAAGTCGAAATACATCAAATTTATTATGTGAGCACTTCAACACTGGGAGCACTCTTCTGAAGACAATAGGACGTGAATGGACAGTAGCATCCACCAAAGACATCGTATTTATTTACCTTCAGAAACCCTTAGTGCGGATCTGGAAGGCACATTTTTTTTTGTCATGGAAATTATTAATGAATTGTATTGTATTCAATTATTATTATTATTTTGAAAATTGACATTGATATTGTAGGTATGCTTAATTTTAATTCATATTTTATAATGCATTCAAACACAATGTAAAAATTGTTTGTGAATAAATAAATAAACATACTTTTTTCATCGTGCCACATATGTGGGGCCGGGTTTGTGGAGCTAGTTCGTCGTGCTCCATATATGGGGCACTGGACTGTGGTAGACTTACCGCCGCCCGCTTTTCGCGTTCTAAAAATACATTGAGGGGTGGCGACCTCAATGCCGTCTTTTTAGAACACTTTAGATATATTAGTTCCCACGGGTACGGGCATACCTCATCACTACAGAAAATCGGACTGTGTCATAGCTAAAAGTCAGGACTATTGTTTCTCTCTCCCTACGTCCCCCTATCATACTTTATTTATTTAATTTTTATTTTATTTTACAATTTTGGGAAGACCAACGGCTATATAAATAAGTAGTCATGATAATAATAACAGGAAGCCAGTAATAGGTCCCCACTATTACATTGTGTATAATTTGTCTTGCAGCTTGCGAACAGAACACACCAACGATGTCATCATTCCTGAATGGCTTGGAGTCATCCGGATGGCTCAAACACATCAAGTAAGGCAGACCAGCTGTTCTTCTAACTTGACGATTTCATGAAATAGTCTCATTTCATGAAATGGTCAGTATAACGATCTGACCATGACATTTATATATTAAGTATGTATAATATATAATTGGTACGTTATATTTATATATATACTTAGTATTTGTATGTATGTATTTATTTTGCATTTGTTTAACTATCAGTAGCTACCTAACTAATCTTTTCTATTCCAAAAAAGTATGTTTTAATATTTTTATCACTATTTATCCTTATATTGTAATATTTTATATCGTTGAGTGTTCGGTGCCGGTAGCGGGGTCGGTACTCTGTTGCCAGTTTTAAGCTGAGTTGAGGCCCCTTTTGCAACAGTGGCCAAGTTAGCAAAATTTATAAACACGTGTTATAACTTCTATGTGCTGTTGCGAAATAAAGAGATTACTTACTTACTATTTAGATTAGCAGCAAATAAAGATACCATTTGCATTGCAGATCTATCCTGGACACGTCCGTCTGGATATGTAGCGCCATAGAGAGCGGAGTCAGCGTATGCGTGCATTGCAGCGACGGGTGGGACCGCACGGCGCAGGTGTGCTCGCTAGCCGCGCTGCTGCTCGAGCCGCACTACCGCACCATCAACGGCTACCAGGTGAGGCCATAGAGATGCTCGAGCCGCACCATCAACGGCTGCCATGTGAGGTCTTAGAGGTGCTCGAGCCGCACCATCAACGGCTGCCAGGTGAGGCCTTAGAGGTGCTCGAGCCGCACCATCAACGGCTGCCAGGTGAGGCCTTAGAGGTGCTCGAGCCGCACCATCAACGGCTACCAGGTGACGCCATAGAGCTGCTCGAGCCGCACCATCAACGGCTGCCAGGTGAGGTCTTAGAGGTGCTCGAGCCGCACCATCAACGGCTGCCAGGTGAGGCCTTAGAGGTGCTCGAGCCGCACCATCAACGGCTGCCAGGTGAGGTCTTAGAGCTGCTCGAGCCGCACCATCAACGGCTGCCAGGTGAGGCCTTAGAGGTGCTCGAGCCGCACCATCAACGGCTGCCAGGTGAGGCCTTAGAGGTGCTCGAGCCGCACCATCAACGGCTGCCAGGTGAGGTCTTAGAGCTGCTCGAGCCGCACCATCAACGGCTGCCAGGTGAGGCCTTAGAGGTGCTCGAGCCGCACCATCAATGGCAACCAGGTGAAGCCATAGAGCTGCTCGAGCCGCACCATCAACGGCAACCAGGTGAGGCCATAGAGCTGCTCGAGCCGCACCATCAACGGCAACCAGGTGAGGCCATAGAGCTGCTCGAGCCGCACCATCAACGGCAACCAGGTGAGGCCATAGAGCTGCTCGAGCCGCACCATCAACGGCAACCAGGTGAGGCCATAGAGCTGCTCGAGCCGCACCATCAATGGCAACCAGGTGAGGCCATAGAGCTGCTTGAGCCGCACCATCAACGGCTGCCAGGTGAGGCCATAGAGGGCGAGGGGACTGTAGTGACGGGTGGGACCGAACGGTCGGCTCGCTGGCCATCCTTTTTATACCTTTAGTTGGCATCCCACAGCCCGTCATTTCACAGGCCAGGCGACAGGCGCACGCACCAACGAACGTACAATAATTATATAATTTTAATAAATCATGTGAAGTAAACGTTGTACGTTGTGGTTACTATCACACATCGGAAGGAGTTCCAATCAAGCAGACTTCACTAAAAGTCACTATCTTCAAATCGGTCTGCAGTTTCGAAATAAATTTAAGAGTCCGACTACAGAGGTCGTTCCCTTGACATTACATTGGCAAATAGCGAACTGTAGAGTCCATGAATAAACTAAATGAAATAATGTCTCCGACATTGATTGGAATTTCGAAATACTAATTTCAGATGTATGATCACATTAGTTGTTTTACGCAATATCATTTTTAAGTCCTAAGACAAACCATGAGAATAATAATATATAATGGTGGGTTTTGGGCCAATCCTATTCGATCCCAAGTCCATAAACTTTATTAAAAAACTTCACCAACGAGAGTTGCGCATTCCTACCGTGCCGTGGCGCCGTTCGCTATCGACAATTCAACGTGCCGGCCGGCCGCGAGAAGCTAAATTGTGAAAAATATTAAGAAATAGTGTGGTGAAGTGTCCTGCACCTATGTAAGTCCATTCCTTGCCCATTTTTATAATAATTTTATGAACCAGTGCAATAATTAACGTTTTACTCGACCATATAATTTACACTGATTTTATTGTATAATTAATTATTTTAAGAATTATTATTATATTGTATCCACTGACTCGGTGCTTTGGTGAGATCTGTAAACCAGTCAGTTATATATTGAATAATAAATAAATAAATGACGAGTCTCCGTCATCCACAGGCTCTGATAGAAAAGGACTGGTTATCATTCGGGCACAAGTTCACAGCCCGATGCGGGCACATAGCGTGCGACGGCCGCGAGCGCTCCCCAGTGTTCACTCAACTCCTGGACTGTACCTGGCAACTCCTCAGGCAGAACCCAGAAGCTTTCCAATTCAACGAACGCTTCCTGCTGACCTTACATGACCATGCGCATGCGTGTCAGTACGGAACTTTCATTGGGAACTGTGAAAAGGATCGGAGGGATCTTAGGTATGGTTTTTTTCCTATTTTTTATAATAGTTTGCCCAATAACTGTAATTATCAGAATAACGTGTGTTATGCATCTCCTTTCGCCGGGGGTTGCCTGGAAGAGATCGCTCTGAGCGATAAGGCCGCCTTTGTAGAGAATTTGTAGCTAGAATGTAAGTATCCAATCTACAATTAATAAAATGACAATGCCAGATTATGCCCCACCATCAACCACAAGTTGTACAACATAACGAATAAATGTAAAAGTATCTCCGTTTTTTTTATTAAAATTCTTGGTTTAAATTAAAGTTATGTACAAGTTGCGAGTCGAAAGAAACAGCTTAATTAAGAATTCAGAAAATAGTAAGAAATCGAAGCGAATTATTAATTGTTTTTGTTATTCTTCTATAGGAGTTGCGAGAGTGGTAGAAAATGATACTGATTATGATTATGCAATATAAAACCTGTAATAAGTCCCCAACAAAATAATAGGTACAGCTTAAATGGTCACGTAGTTTTGTAGGTGGGGCAAAGCTCCATTGAAATGTGGCAATGTCATTTCATTTCATAATTAAACAATACAGAAATAAAACCTGTTACATACATAATATGAGATTATGTATGTAACAGGCCCCCTTTAGGACGTTTCTAGACAATTTTACTGGTAGATAGTGCTTTGTGATATATCTCATTTTCCCACTTTGCCCTTTGTTACAACCTTGGTTAATTCAGGATATTTATTCATAAAATTTAAAATAATTAAAATTAAAATAATCAATTGTGTAAATTGGTGAGACTGGCCCACAGGTTCAAGGTCGCTCAGCGAGCTATGGAAAGAGCTATGCTTAGAATTTCTCTGTTAGATAGAATAAGAAACGAGTATATCCGCCAGAAGACTAAAGTGGTTGACATTGCTCATAGAATCAGTAAACTGAAGTGTCAGTGGGCTGGTCACATCTGTCGTAGAACCGATAACCGATGGGGTGGACGAGTTCTCGAATGGAGGCCACGAACGGGTAAACGTAGTGTGGGACGCCCCCCGACCAGATGGAGGGATGACCTTCGCAAAATGGCTGGCAGGGACTGGATGCAGAGGGCCGAGAGTAGGGTTGATTGGCGCGCTTTGGGAGAGGCCTACATCCAGCAGTGGACTGATACGGGCTGATGATATGATGATTTTGTAAATAAAATATTATAAAAAGTACATGTCGCCGTCAAGCTCCCCTCCACAGGGCATCGTGCCGAGGACGCTGGCTGCGTTACCTCTCTGTATGGCCAGGCTAAGCCTTTGCGAGAGGTAAGCGCCAGCCCTCAGGTCGCCGGAGGTGTAGATCAGCTTGGTCGAGATTTCATGCACTACTTTTTTTGTGTCAGAGGACCACGGGCCCATCGTTTCCACGGCAACGCCGCAAACTCATGGTGGTCAGGTGACAAACATGAGTATTTGCGGCGCTTGGTTAATTTCATTTTCGTTCAATTCAATATACTTTATTGTACAAATAAAAGATACACAATACAGAGTTATATAACAGCAGTTATGTACAATTTGGCGGCATTATCGCTAAGAGCGATTTATTCTAGGCAACCAACTCATTTATTCGGCCTTAGGTACACTATGGAACCAAGGGCGTCGCCAGGGGGGGGGGCAGTAGGGGCAGCTGCCCCCCCCTAGAGATTAGAAAAAATATCCAGCCCAATGCAAAGTCCTTAGTCAGGTACTGGAAAGGCGATGAGGCGAGAGCGAGCGGGGAGAGGAGAGTGCTACTGTCTCTCCTATTCCGTCCACGCGGCCGCGTCGTCGCCTGTTCTCACACACAGCTGTAATTTATATCGACTTGCCCCCCCCCCTGGGCCATCGGCTGGCGACGCCCTTGTATGGAACACTTGGTTACGTCACGTTTCTTACATATTATATGTTTGCACACATTGATTAATTATATTTCAAATCACATGGCTGGGTGATGTGAGCGCAAAGAGCAGCACAGTAACACTGTTCTTAAACCTAGTTCATAACATTTAAATTTGCAATTGTCACAATTGCAAGTTTCACCTAGTTTATATACTATAATAGCAGCTGTAAAGAGGCTTTGTCATTCAGTGTATACAATTAGGGAAATTATTGTGAAATGTCAAATATTTGTTAAATAATGTCAAAACAAAATAAAGGTAACAAATTTACCAAAGTAAAGCGGCTGTAAATAGGCCTTGTCAAATCCAATTAAATTGATGTTGCTGCAACATCGATTTGTTTTGCGTAGATTGTCCGAGCGCACGTTCTCCCTGTGGGGCTACATGGCGAACCACCTGAACGAGTACAAGAACCCGCTCTACAACCCCAAGGCACACCCGGACGTCATCAAACCGGACTTGAGCGCGCAGAGCATCAGGTGACGTGTGCTTATCAGTATCAGAATCATATCTCAGTATTGTGATTGAGTTTTAGAATTAAAACTATAGTGTACCATTAGGGGCCATCCATAAAGTACGTCACACGTAAAGGGGGAGGAGGGGGTCGACAAAGTGTGACAAGGGGTGGGAGGGGTCCTAAGTTTCGTGACATCACATTTCAAAATATAATATATCTAGAGACTGAAGATGATTGAGTTTCTTTCTTCTTCTTTTTCTTTATATTCAATGGTTTATTGCTTTGTTATTGTTTCAAATATTTGATATAATGTTGATTTCATAAAAAAAGTACTTAATTTAAATGGAAATAAAACTATTTTTCGATGTAAAATTGCAAAACATGTGACGTCACACTAGGGAGGGGGGGGGGTCTCTCTGAAATGTGACCACCTGTGACAAGGACGGGGGGGGGGGGGGGGGGGGCAAAATTCGTGTGACGTACTTTATGGATGGCCCCTTATTACAAATTAGTATACTTATATAAACGGATATCACTCACTTATATTGTTGGAGTCGGCAATTAGACTGACAGTTTCGACCGATTTCGACTAAACTGTCGGTCTAATTGCCGACTTCAACAATATAAGTGATAATAATTTGTAGTAATGGGTCACTATAGTTTTAATTCTAAAACTCAATTACAATACCTGCAATTGGTATTATAAATATTGTATTATATGATTAAGGCGCTGACATGAACCAACTAGCGCCGCCAATCTTAAAAAAATCATATCTTCCAATATAATCAATTTTATTAAAAAAGCTACGTTCACATTGTTTATTGCTATAAATATTATTTTTTAAATGCTTATTTGTAACGTGATGCAAAGGTAAGTTGTAGTTCACAAATGTGCCAGAAACGGCCGTTTTTCGCAATTATGTGAACTACAACTTACCAACATTGCATCACATTACAAATAAGCATTTAAAAAATAATATTTATAGCAATAAATAATGTGAACGTAGCTTTTTAATAAAATTGATTATATTGGAAGATATGATTTTTTTAAGATTGGCGGCGCTAGTTGGCTCATGGAAGGCTCTTAAGTGGGCATCCATTTCAGTATATAGGTATCGTGCATTTTTTGGCATTACCAAGAATTTTATAGAAGAAAAGGAATTACCTTAAATTTGACCTATGGGAAACCTTTGTCCTTAGATTCTGGCGAGGGATGTACTGTCGGCATGAGAACGGCGTGCACCCGCGGGAGCCTCTCGGAGACTTGCTGCCAGCGGCCGTCGAGCATTGCTCGGCTCTAGAGCACCATATCAACTATCTCACTAAGGTACTGCACCTTGTTACCCAAATGCCGAAAGTAGGTAATGTTTTCTAGTGTTTGTCGGTCGGTAGTCAGTTGCCTGTAGTCTAAACGGCTTGATGGATTTGATGAATGAGGTTTTGATGTGTCTTGATCGCGGGATATACTTAGGTAAACCGAAGCCCAAATGAAGTGTCTTATTTTGTAAACAAAAACTACCCTACTCCACTAACTTTTTAAGCTGTTCTGTGATTATTGCATAGTTATTTTCACATTATTAGATCGGATCATTTTATTTTCACAATGATGAACAAGTTCAATCAATCAATTCATTCAATTTGTTTATATATTTATGTACACTGATATTTAATCATATATTTACTCTATTTATATACATAATCATTTCGTATCTTATAATAAGTACTTAACATATTTATGTTATATTATTAATAACATTATACCTACCTATTTATTATTATACATTATATATACCCTATTATGGAATGTAGACATCATTATTTATCATATAACATTAATTACATTATATTGTAGTATTTAAGTATTATTTTTTATTTATTTTCGGCCGTATTTTTTAGCGGGGTTATTTATCCAAAAGAAAAAAAACAATTCATTCAGTGTTACATCACAACAGGTAATTAGACAAGCATATTTGTTTACAAGCTCGCTCAATGTAAGGGAAGGCCTGTGCCCGAGGAGTGGGGCAATATAAATAGGCTGATGATGATGATGATTTGTTTACAAAATAAGACACTTTATTTGGGCTTCGGTATACAGATATACAGGGTGTCCTTGGATTTAATCGACAAATTGATACGCGGGATTGTACTCATGATAAATATTAAATTAAGTAAGGTTTTTAGTAAATCTAAACTGCACAAAAAAATTTAACTAAGTACGTCACAAGTCACACAATGACCATTAGGTCAAAATTCCAGTGAAAGAAATCGTTGCAAAAAATTAAAAATACCTTAAGGCGAGGCCATTGGGTCATTTGAGCCTAGTGAGGGGGTGAGGTGCGGGGCGAGGGAGGGGCGAGAGAGGGATGACGCGCATTGATCGGGGTCATTACTCGCGCAGGTACACAGAGTAAGCGTAACCAGTGTCCTCACTGTGACGTCACAGCTCGCTACCCATAATAATACCTACCTATACAGAATGTCCCACGGATAGACGATATACCGAAGTCCACTTGTCGGTGCCAACATTATCGACCCATTTAATGCCAAATAGGGATATCCCAGCAGAGCTCGGTGGCGCAGTGGTTGGGTCAATGGACTTGCAATATGGAGGTCCCAGGTTCGATTCCCAGCCAGGGCAGCCATGTATCAATGAGTTATCCTCGTTTTTTTCGACGGAAAAACTTACGTACATTTACCGAGTGCTCTCAAAACGGTGAAGAAAAACATCGTGATGAAACCTGCATGTCGTAGAAGAAGAAAAAAAAATCTAAGGCATGTGAAATCCGCCAACCCGCACTGGGCCCGCGTGGTGGATTATGGCCCGAGCTCCCTCGATGTAAGGAAAGGTCTTTGCCCGAGCAGTGGGGCAATATAAACAGACTGATGATGAGGGATATCCCAAGTCTGACAGCTTCGGAGTTACTTATTTCAATTTTCGCGATTGTCGGAAAATATTTCTTTCAATCTTGAACTTTTGTCTATCAGGTATCAGGTTATATATTTTAATTATTTTTTAAGTTATTTATATTGACGTGTATGACGTAGTAGAATAAAATACTATGTTAATACTAATCTGACGGAAAAAAAGACCTGTTATAATAGGAATGTCAATTAGGTAATATTGTTGTAATAAAATCAATAAAAGTGAAAAATTGGAATAATCAAATTATTTGCTAGGGGAATATATTTTGAAAGTACTTTCGCGCGATTTAATAAAAAATTGAGCATAAATTCTTATAAAATACAAAATTTATTAAAATGGTAATAACCATAGAGATTACATTACAACAAATCTGTCTTTGACAAATTTAAGTGACAAACTGTCAAGTGTATCAATAAAACTAAATAAATGACGAATTTTTTAACGTGATGTTAGGTAAGTATTATTATTGGTGTCAGGTGTGACGTCAGTGATGGTGAAATCTGGCCCGTGTTATCACTGCGTAGGGTAAAACATGACACACATTATGTGCTGTTGACTGTACTTTTAAAAGTAGGCACAGTGTATATTGAATCAGTCTATAACTACGTAGCTATTGAAATTTGGCCCGTATTATCACTGTGCTTAGAGTAAAACAGGTATATATCGCACACCACATTACACACCACAGCTACACTTGCATAGCTACTGAAATCTGGCCCGTATTTATTATCACTGTGCGAGTGTGCGTAGAGTAAAATGTGGCAAACTTTATGTGATGTTCACTGTACATAGTTTTACAAGTAGCAACTACGTATAAACTATTTTAAGTTCGATTGCTGTTTGTTTGTTTGCTCTGTGGGACAAATCACCGTCAATAGTCATTTGTTTTGGCCTGTTCCACTTTGGTCAATTTGGAAGTTACTGATCAGCCCCTATTACCGTTCTCAAAACGATGAAATTATACCATGTCATGGCGCGCCAACCAGAGACGCCGCTATACCAATGCAATAGCACTGTCCCTTTCACGGCCGCTATGACATGGTTTGATTTGGTCGTTTTGAGAACCGTAATGTTATAGCCCCACTGTAATGTTAGCCGACTTGTCTTCATCTGCAATTATCAGACCACTGCTCGCTCCCAATATACGACTCTCGACACTGGTGTTCGTGTCGCGTGTAATATGATGACTTCAAAAACATGGTTCGCGAAAAATCTATTGTGTTAAGGAATATCTGTTTTAGGTTATGAGTCCTTTTTATATTCAAAACGATGCACAATCATTCCGTGATTAGTAAACTAATAATCTTAAAGTATAGGTGTGACCAAATTCGACTCGTATTATTTTAAATTTTATTACGTTATGACGATCGTGGGAGCATTCCAGGTAAAGACCAAAGTGGAACATTTGGCAAAAATCGATACAGGTCCGACCTCGACAGCGCCCAGCGGCGCACTGAAGCTCGTAGCGCCGTGCATTTGTATTTATACAAATTGTGTTTTTTCTTAAATTTTGCCTGGTATAAAAAAAACGTTACAAACAACAGATTTTCATCTCATCAAGCTCTTCTATTTATAATAACCTACATTTTGATATATATTTTGTATGAATAACTGTTTTAGTTTAGACACACTACTCGAGTGAAAAGACAGGAAAGGGGTATGTTTGTGATTTTTTTCTATCGAGCGAAGTTTGTCCAATCGTGTATCGGTAGCCAACAGTCCCTAAATAGATACCCCAAGATTGATATATATTTTTTTCAGGCCTTTAATTTCAGTAGTTAGTGCCGTAGCCTTCATCGAAAAACTTAAAAACGTCCCAACACCTCGCCTTAAAATGAAAAAAAACTCCAAAGCACAGTAACGGATGCACATCAATTTTTTTTTTGGATAGGTTATGATTATGTAGACTTTCGTTTAGCGTAAATGAATAAACCCTAATATTTTCATTTTCAGAGAATATCAACATTCAAGAACCTTCTCTCTGGGAAGAAGTCTGAGAAAAACGAGACGACTGTAGTCAACTATCAGAACGGCAATTTGGACGCCGTGGAAATAGAGACGAAAATCGAAGGACTACAGATCGATAACAAGTTAGTATATTTTACACATTTTACATAATTATTAATCTAAAATTGTTAAACTATATTTAAGACTGTTTGATTTCTGATAAATAAATAAATAAATTTTGTTGGTACAATTTTTGTTTATCGGAGAACGAAAATATTTCGTGGCGATAGATCTATTTATTAGGTGATACAACTTGATGACAAATATAAATTTTGGTGACAACAAATATCGTCCCCTATTTTAATCCCCGGCCAGTGGGGTTCTCTATTACGGTTCTCAAATCGATCAAAACATACCATGTCATGTCGTGCATGACAGGGACAGTGCTATTACGTTTGTATAACGGCGTCTCTGTTCGACGCGCTATGACATGGTAAGTTTTCATCGTTTTGAGAACGGTAATAGGGGGTCCGATCAGCCATTTAGACAGAGATAAGTATACAGGGGCCTTAATAAGGTTGAGATTTACTCAATAACTACTGGACCGAATTTAATAATTCTTTTACAGTTTTTTTGTTAACCTATAAATTGTCCCACTGCTGGGCAAAGGTCTCCCCCCTCCTCTTCTATCCATCCCTGTCCTGAGCCTCTTCCAGCCACCCATCCCTGTATCTAACGATATCGTCTCTCCACCCACGCCGAGTTACAGTTACGTAGTTTTAACTTTTATCTATCAAACAGTGAAAGAATTTTTGCAATGTAGTTTTTGAGAAAATCTCAACCTTAAAAACTCTCCTGTACACCTTTCTCTGTGTTCCACCGTACAGCTAACAGCAGATCAAGTCACCACTTTCAAGATCACTTTGGACCGTTCTTATTATCGGCGTCGTAAGATTTAAAATCGTACCGCAAGTGTTACCATTGATCTGCTGTTGTCCATATCAAGGAGTTTTCCTTAGATTTTTTTCGAAGGAAATGTTGGTAAGAGCGTGTCACGGAATTACAAGGTCGCATGTCGGCGGGACAAGTCATTTCGGAACTTGCCCAGAGAGCGTTGATCCGTAGTACGCGAAGAAACGTCACCGGCGACGCGGGCGTCGTCGACCTTGAGAAAGACCGTCGCAATCGGTCGAAACTCTCGGTCTAATTGCCGACTTCAACAATATAAGTGAGTGATATCCGTTTATATATAATAATTGTTTATTGCAACATAAAACTTATTGCAGGCTACTGTACGAGTCCAGTGCAGCTCTGTCTGAGTTGGAGTGCGCAAATGACGACCACCCGCTCAAAGATGCGCACGCGCACGGACCCGTCAAATCGCACAAGATACCGCTCATCACACAGGTATGGTATATCACAGAGAGAAGTGTATAGGAGAGATTTTGAGGTTGAGATTATCTCAGAAACTACTTGACCTATTGCAAGAATCCTTTCACTGTTAGATAGATAAAAGTTAAAACTATGTAACTGTAAAATAATTATTAAATTCGGTTCAGTAGTTTTTGGGAAAATCCTTATTGAGGCATACTTTTCTCTGTCTTCGTATTTATCGAAAGCTCTCAAAAATGGTGAAGGATCGTGATACATCATTTGTATCCGAGCTCCCTCAATGTAAGGCAAGTCCGAGCAGTAGGGACATAAAATAGACTGATGATGACTTGCATATTAGGATTTTTTTTTGTAAAATTCTTCCCAGAATGAAAAGCAAAGCCAACTAGAGCATACAGCCTGGTCTGATGTTAATAGAATGCCTGAATTCTTATAAATACATACATATATACGAATATAAGCTAACCTAAACCTACGCACAACCCTCCCAAACCCCTAAACGAAATAACTCAATGATCCACGCAAGCATCAAGTTATGCAAAAGGAAACCTTGCTAAGAGCACAAAACTTCACAAACACGACTTCTTTCGAGCACTCCAACTAATAGAAATGTTCGCGTACATCTGATTAACTTAACGTGATCATTAATCACTAAATACCACGGAAACTATTTAATTCGAATTTTCACAAAAAAGTAGCTAATGTCGTTTCGTGCACTTTTCAATGAATCTGCATATTATGATACAGGCTGATGGTGATGTCGTAACTAATTTTGTCTAACTTCACACCGTTTGCAGAGAGTGGACGACCTAATCCCAGCTAACTTCATGCAGTTGGAACAAGAGGTGAACACAGTCGCTCTGGATTGGAAGAGTTTGAAGAACGTCACAGAATGCAGCTGTTCCACGCCTCTGGACCATTTCAGTAGAAAGGTAATTATTCATTATATAACTACATACACATCTTATCATTTTAAGACGTTAGTTGTTGATAAAACCTCCACTAGCGTTGTATATTAATTTAATTTTATGATTGAGGGGAAAAAGTTAAATTTACACCAATAAATATAGCAAAAAATCGAATTTTTAATATTTAATAAATAAGGGTTTATTGATAGTCCTGTAAATAATGGATATCAATGAATAAATCCTCCTATAATTGCAAATACAGCTCCTATAGAAAGAACATAGTGGACATTTTTAATGTTATTTTTTATTATTATAATCTTTTTATAACTAATTATTACCTATCATTACAAGAATGATTCAATTATTAATTTTATTAAGAACCTTCCATGAGCCAACTAGCGCCGCCAATCTTTGAAAAATAATATCTTCCAATATAATCAATTTTATTAAAAAAGCTATTTACAAAATGTTTATTACGATAAATACTATTTTTTAAATGCTTATTTATAACGTGATTCAATTTCGGTAAGTTGTAGTTCGCATAATTGCGAAAAACGGCCGTTTTGGGCACATTTGTGAACTACAACTTAGTCGCAATTATGCCATGTATTGTATATTGAAAAATAGTATTCATCCTATAAACATTTTGTAAATAGCTTTTTTAATAAATTTGATTAAATTGGAAGATATAATTTTTTTTTAAATTGGCGGCGCTAGTTGGCTCATGTAAGGTTCTTAAATTACGTTTATAAATAATAAAAAGTTAATCACTTATTAAGAGTTTGAATAATGGTTAATATGTTGCTCAGTGCTTGATTAGTGTTTTTTTATAAGTAAGAGGGTAAATGTTTTTTTTTTATTTATTTTACCTATTTTAGAATTAAAACTATAGTGTGCCATTACTACAAATTATTATATATAAACGGATATCACTCACTTATATTGTTAAAGTCGGCAATTAGACCGACAGTTTCGACCGATTTCGACGGTCTTTTTCAAGGTGAGCGCGCCACTTTGCCGACTTTAACAATATAAGTGAGTGATATCCGTTTATATATAATAATTTGTTTTACCTATGTTATATTGCAGCACCACTGCTGGGGTTGCGGCCGTTGCGTGTGCACCCGCTGCGTGTGCCGGCGCGCGCCGCTGCCCGCGCTCGCAACGCCGCGCGCTGCGCCGCTATGCGCCGCGTGCGCGCCATCCACGCCACGAGGTAGGACACGTTTTGACGGTCGACGTTCATTTCTTAAGCAGTTGTCCGACCGTCAGCGATGAGCGAGTAAAGCTAGCTATCAACTATAAAACGGCGTACTCGCCGGCGGTGTGAACAGTCGGCGATGAACTATTAATATATGTGTCTCTTTTGTTTACACGGAATGTAGTATCTTTTGTACGTTTCTTGGACGAGAAAATGACCGGGATTTATTCGCTTACTCGCCGGCGGTGGCTTTAATATGACTACTTCTTCGTATGGCAATTTCTGGATTCGATCAAGCCATACATTTTCATAGTGCCCATAGTAATGTCGCATCGGCCGCGCAAATCAGCCGCGCGCGATCAAACGCGTGTGGCTTCAACCCAACCAAAAAATTAAAAAAAAAGTATTAAGAAAAGCCGTCTGCATCATCACTTTGATTAAAAATTTATAGCCTATGTCACTTCTACAATCAAGACGAATCTAACGACACCTCATATGTTAAAATCCATCAAGCCGTTTAGGCTGCAGCGCAAAGAATTAGACATACATACTTACATACATACACTCGCATTCTTGCGCAGTCGGGTAAAAAGAATTACACAAATAAATAGGTTGGAAACCTTCCTCTACGAAATGTACAACCATACTTACCCAACCGGACTCTGCAAGGAGTCCTACCCTCCAGTCCATCGCAAGTTGGATGCAAGACATACTTATTAATTATATAAAACGGGAATTACCGTGTTAAACATTTATTTATTGATGTCTCGATATTTCGCCAGCATTGCAGCCATCATGGTCACGAGTAGACTGAAGTCGGTGAGTGTTGAACGTCAGAAGGGTGACACAAAACGATCTACCCTCTTTCGTGTTCGCTGATTGCGTTGAGAAAAGTTGTTGATATTTGCAGTTTTTTTTTGCAAAAATAACTAATTATGTCCGCTCGTTTGCACGCAAGACATACTCACATACATACATACACTCGAAAAACATAACCCTCCTTCTTGACTAGTTTGTGCGAATAGTCCTTTCTCGCAAGATTGATTGTAATATTTTAATTTCTTACAGATCTAGTGACACCGGCCAATTAGACGAGCAGCATGTATAGGAAGAAAATAAAATCAGTTATTTCAGAAATTGTATTGAGGTTAAAGCCAATGATACACTAGGGGACAAATGTCCTACGTCATGTATCGGCGACATGTCAAGCGAAGCCGGCCGATTTCGCCTGACATATCTGGCGACATCGCGCGACTTATGTGTTCACCCGACGTCCCTGGCGACCCGTGTCGCGCGATGTTGCCAGACATGTCGCGCGAAGTCCGGCAACGTCGCGCTACTTCACCCGACGTCCCTGGCGACACGTGTCGCAGGACATTTGTCCCCTAATGTATCCTTGGCTTTAAACGCTACCATGAGTGTATCCTGTTCGTAAAAACGGTAGCTACAACGTTCGGAATTGGTGGGATTTTTGTCGTGAATATCGCACAGAGTTATGAGCATCCCATCTTTTAGAGAAACGTGAATCCTTCAAGGTCGGCAACGGCAGCTACTTCAGTGTTGCGAGTGTCTCTAGGCGACGATGACCGCTTACCATCACGTGGCTCGTCCGCTTGTCTGCCATTTCATATAAAGAACAATCACGAACCTTGTTGCTCAGCCTACAAGTCTCTGTAAGCTTAGAATCATGGAGGCTAAGTTTTAAATGAATGACATAATATTTCGATTAATGTTGCTGTAAGTTCAAATTAATTTTATTCAAGAACTATATGTAAATAATTGAATTGGTAATTAAATTAAGGAAAATGTGTATAATAAAATCGTGTATAGAATAAAATAAACAAAATAGAAAAGTCTTTTATTCAATAGATAAATTAAGAAATAATAGAGTTACAAAATTAGTATGTATGTACGCGCTAACAGCAGATCAAATGTAACACTTTGGACTTTGGACCGTTCTTATTGTCTGCGTCGTAGGATTTAAAATCGTACAGCAAGTGTTACCATTGATCTGCTGTTGTCCGTACCACGGGGGGCCACATGTACAGTCGACAGCAGATCAATGGTAACACTTTTTACTTTTGAGAGTTATTATTTGCGTCGTAAGACTTGAAATCGTACTGCAAGTGTTACCATTGATCTGGTGTCGACTGTACGTACATTTGACATTTTAACAATTTACCACAGATTTTCATGCATTACAAATTATTAATATAGGTAAGTACAGTAAGTAATTTCAAAGGGAAAAAGGGCAGGCCTATGTATATAACATTTAAAGTTAGTGTAAGAAATGTAGGTTATTTTAATTACTTATAGAAAAAAATGCCTCACAGACTATAACAACCGAACTAGTAGCTATAGTTAGTAGGGGAATTCATTAGTAAAACATAAAGGTACCTACCTAACAGGTCAATAAAAACTAACAGCCTATTTGCAATCTCGAAGTTACCTCCATTTAATTCTTTTTACAGTGGATTCATTTGAGTTTTATCCGCTGATATGTTGTATCGTATAATAATTTCGATCTCAATACTCCATGTGACGCACTGTGACACCAAGAATGACGAAATACCTGAGAAAAATAAGATGTTGGGTGTAGATACAGTCCACAAAATTAAAATCGATAAAGATACTGTAATAACGCGTAATCTAGGATTGGATAGGAAGGGCAGACAAAAAAATGGTAAGCGGCCAAATACTTAGACAACTTTAACTCTGGGGTCACGGGAAAAACAAAAGCAAAAACTGGCTTTTGAATTATGGCACTTATAAGTGCTACCGCTTGGTGGGCGAGACGCGTTTATAAGCGCCATAGCGTTTCAAAAGTAAGACAGTTGTCCCACAGTGGGCTGGCCATTTCTGTCGTAGAACTGATAACCTATGAGGTAGACGGGTTCTCGAATGGGTAAACGTGGCGTGGGACGCCCCCGACCAGATAGAGTGATGGCCTGCGAAAGGTGGCTAGCAGAGGCTGGATGCAAAAGCTTGACAGTCGAGTTGAGTGGCTGTCTTGGGAGAGGCCTATGTCCAGCAGAGGACGGGGGCCTGATGATGATATCTCCAACCAACCTTATGGACATTTATGTTCAAGTTCATTAATTAATCTTTCCAAAGCTCACGAAAAAACACAAGAAGACGAAGACCCCGACTGGTCATACAGCCCAATCCCTCAAGAAGTCACCGAGCACGTCACAGAATTCAAGAAGAATATGTCGGAATGTCTGAAAGAGGTTCAGGCTAACGACAAAAGACCGGTGAAAAGGCTGTCTCCGAAACAGGAATCCCCGGTTCATGGAGAATGCCTTATTGCTTGTGTACTGAAACGGAATGGCGTTATAGTTCATGGGAAAATTAATAAAAGTAAGTACGAAATGTAGAGATCACGTTCGCAAGTTGGCTGGCAGAGACTGAGATGCCAAAGGCCGAGAATCGGGTTGAGTGGCGTGCTTTGGCGAGAGGCCTACGTCCAGCAGTGGACTGATACTGGCTGATGATGAAGTACGAGACATACTTATTTATTTATTTTATTAATGGACTCGACAGTTCGTCATTTGCCAATGTCATGTTACAGAAAATTCAAAATATTCAATAGTCTTCTATCTTCCTCCTCCAGGGGAGTCGCAGTAGCGTCTTCACCCTGGGTAGCCGCGTCTTCATGTCTTCATCCAGAGGAGACGCCGTAGCGTCGTCACTCTGGACGAAGCAGCTCGACAGTCACGTTCACTCCCGAGCTTGTAGCGGGAACTCTTGATAAAAGCTTGAAACTTCAGATCTTGCATAAATAATCCAATAACTTCACCGTACTGTCATTCGCGAACATTTTCTGATTAATTTAACGTGATATTAAACACAAAATAGTCCCTGTAGACGTTAAAAGGAAAATTATCAAATAATTTCGCAACCGTCGTTTCCCGCCTTTTTCAAGAGAACCGAGACATACTTATACAGCACGACAAAAGATGTTTCGGCACGTGGATGACATTGACAGGGGGCGCTGTTCGCAACGAACAGTACAATAACGAGCTAACAAAATCCGGCGTTAGTTCCGATTTTTGCCACCGGTCAAAATACCCTTGTCGCACTGCACATTCCATCCTTCTAATATATAAACGCGAAAGTTTGTATGGATGAATGGATGTGTGTTGCTTTTTCATGCAAAAACTAATGAATGGATTTTAATGAAACTTTGCAATAGCTCATAAATCAGAATAACACATAGACTATAATTTATAAAGATCCTGCGCAAACGAAGTCGCGGGCAGAAGCTACTTCATGGATAAGTACGCTCGTATTGTTCCACTTGAACCTACTTATTATAAATTATGTTTCACCACGAAGAAGAGTTAGGTGGCTCGTTTGGGTCACTGAATTCACGATATGGAGGTCCCAGGTTCGATCCCTCGATTTTCTTTTGCAAGGAAAAATTAAACATGTACATTTACCGAATGGGCTTAAAACGGTGAAGAAATCCATTGTGAGGAAACCGTGTCGATGAAGAAAAAGATTAAGGTAGCTATGTGTAATCCACCAATCCGCATTGGGCCCGCGTGGTGGATCAGGGCCAGAGCTCCCTCGATGTAAGAGAAGGTCTGTGTCCGAGCTTTGTAGGGACATAGAGATTGATGAATTTGTTGATGATTACGATATACCCATTTAAATTCACGACTGACCAACCTATCCTGTCACATGTGTATCTAGAAAATTTTAATTTCCAGACAATCTAATATCTCTTGTCAGCAAATTCTACGCGAAAGATACGAAACTGATGAAGAAGCTTGAAAATAACGTGGATCGATGTATCGAGATTAGTACAAGGAATCGCGATGAATGCATGCTGGCTTCTCAGCTAAACGAATGTACCAATGATCTCATGGCTAGCAATAAGCACAAAATCAGTGTCAATTACTAGTTAAATTGAATAAAAGCTGTTTAAACTTTATCCAGTGTTTCTGCATAACCTGAGTTACTTATATCTCAAATCTGTGGCAACTAAAACATTATTTATAAATAGAATAAAATCGTTACTTTCTAACGATAAGTATGTTGATTTTACTTGCGCATAGATGCATATTATTTTTTGAAAATCTAACTATTCGTTACTTTAGCACCAGGTCAATTGGCGAGGTAACCAAGCCGAAAAATAAAAAAAAGGTAAGCTATATATCGATTCTGAAATCGATTTCCTAAAAAGATCGAAAATTAGTTTGTACCGTAAGTTTGTACTTATACGGACAAGAGAAGGTTCGTACTTCATCGTAGTTCGTACACGTAGAGAGAGAATATAATAGAGGACATTGTGGTCTTCTCTCTTAGATTCTTTCTCGCGTACTACGTGATCAAAGAAAATAATTTACATACTTATATGATTCGTACGCAGCGTAAATTCATGCATACCAAAATAGTATGTTATGTATCAAATATGCATGTTCAAAAGAAAACAGACATTGTTTTAACATCACACCAGGCTGTATGCTCTAGTTAGCCTTGCCTATCTTGGAAGAATTTTATTCAAAAATCATGCCTAAATTTTGCTGCGGTTTGGGATTTGGGAGCTTGCTGCTTGTTGTATTAGTATTGTATTCGTTTGGGGGTTTGGGAGGGTTGTGCGTAGATTTAGGTTAGGTTATCTTCGTATAATTAATTATATGTAGGCTCAGAGAAATAATGACGGGAGTACGCAAGCGCTGGCGTTCCCCTCTGCCGAGGTACATGCACGAATCGTTCATCGCCGTTTATAAAAACTAGTTGCTGCGACCGGCCGTCATTTTGCTTCCGTACGTATCGCTGAACACAGCTCCCGAAAATGGTTAATTGTGCAGTGGTTTCATGTAAAAGGCGATCAGAAACATCAAATTTTAGAAAAGACGGTGTTTTTGATCATTCATTAGCAATTTAATTATGAATTTATGCTACTAAAACATCATAAAACTCATTTTGTTTTTCAAGTCTAAACGCCGAAAATCTCTTGGTACGAGGATACAAAATCTCTTGGTACGAGGTTGCTTAAGAGTAGTGATGGGCAACACGCAAACCAATAAATGAACGAATGAAGTGAATGAAATGAATGAAGTTTAACTTGAAGTAAAAAATATACATTTTACCTATACTTATTACTGTTTCATTGCAATGAAACGTTCATTACCATTAGTACCTAAACGGCAGTTCTTTTTGGGGCAACTACTGATGTGGATTGTTGCGGATGGATCAGGCAAATGGAAACTCGGATGAATCGAAATACTATAATAATTAAAATTACAATGAAAATGAAAACCTGTCTCTATTTCTACACACTGACAACTACCTAACTTTATAAAATAAACAAGTGGGTTTTTTTCTGTGCCCGCGGAACCAACCAGTCGACAACACGTATGGTATAGGCAGTGCTTCCAGATGCATCTACTGTAATTTTGACTGTTTTACTGTATACTGTAATGATAAAAATACAGTACATGGGTCTACTGTAATTTTTATTTAGGTCATTGTAACTTATTTTGCCTAATTTATGCCCAAAAAGACTTGATTTCTGCAAAAATGTACGAAAACACGAACAAATTATTAATTATTTCCTCGTCTCACTCTTTCTCTCTCCAATTGGGTCGTAGTTCATGTGATTTTTTTTTTAATTCCATTTTTTTTCTTCAAATTTATCAAGGGATAAAGTAATACATAATGTTTTCTTTCTTTATATACCTTATCCAACGTCTAAAGTACTGTAATTTCATTGTAATATTATTTGGAAATGTACTGTATTTTTTTTAGTCAATCGAAAGGTCACACCGTGACCGTTCAAGGATTATGGATTTATATATTTATGTGGGCTGGATTAGCATATGGATACTTTGTGTTCCGGAAAAAAGTATAGTTCCCTAGGAAAAATGTATTTTGAATAGAACATCTATAATTGAAATTCACGTAGGCAAAGCCGCGAGAAAAGCTAGTACAAACTACTTAAAAGACCAAAAATAATAATCTATAATCAAACTTGGTACATCAATTTCATTCGTTCCTTCACCAATCAATTCAATCGTTCTTTGTACATAGCACATCACTAATTTTTCGTTTGTCGTTGTCGTAAACATTAGTGTAATTACGACGAAATGTTTATTTGTGTGCGTGTTTTATCTTTGTGTGACGATATTATTTTCGTGTGCGTTTATATGGACGTGGCAAATTTTGTTGCGAGTGTGCAGCAATGTGCAGATGTGTGCTGTACGTGTTTACCTCACCTCCCCCAAAAAGTGGCAGAAAAATATGTACGGCTAAAGATAGGTAAGGCAACTCCCGTCCTTATTTCTCTGAGTATGTAGGTATGTATTTCTCTGAGATGTATTTACGAGAATTCACATTCTATTAACATCAGAGCAGTCTGTATGCCCTAGTTGTCTTTGCCTTTTCCTCTGGTAAGAATTTTACAAAAAAAAGTGCGTATGTCAAACAAGTCAACTGTCACTTTCAACTTTCGGTCTCTCGTTTTTTGTATTTTTTTTTTTCTTTATCTATTGTTTCTAGGTTTATTTATTGATAAAGCAATTAATTTAGGGAGTGCATTGTTATTTCGATTGTAATAAAATTCGAATCGCTATTTTGTGGTTATGTTATGGTTACAATACAAATAACCACATGAAGCAAGCAATGCAATGCTTGTTTCTTTGTGTCGTATTTTGCAAATGGATAAATTGACCAGCTGAAGACAAATTCTATTTTGTGTGTTGTTGCACGGAGTTAATATACCGTTGACCTGTTTGTTTCTAGAAACTGGTGTTGATATTGATGTCTGAAAACTGCCTCGGGTTTTCCACAATATTCCATTGTCCTATCGATCCTTCTAAATTCCAAAAATTCGCAGGGGTCCTAGTTAATTACTTCGGACTTTTCCGTCGTCCACATATTCTTTATTGTTATGTACTACTGAATTTGGCTTGCCCCATTATTGTACTTTGCGCGGGATCCACGACGAAGCACAAGAGCTGCAGCGAGGAGGTTTAATGTAAGCCAGTATTACGTGTGGAAACTACTGAACAGTAGTTTAATGCATCCGTTTCACTACCGTCGCACCCAGGCGATTTATGAAAATGATCCTCAGTCTCGTATTGCGTTATGTCGATGGCTGCTGGAGCATCCTAATGAGAACATCTTATGGACGGATGAGTCGACATTTACTCGTGTTGGGATCTTCAACATCCACAATGAGCACTATTGGGCTTACAATAACCCACACCTAATTAAGGAACATTCCCACCAAATCCGATTTAGTGTGAACGTGTGGACTGGCATACTAAATGACGTAATTATCGGCCCATTTTTCATCGAAGGAAGTTTGACAGGCGGGACATACCTAGACATGTTACAAAACATTATTCCCGAATTGCTCGACAATGTGCCCTTATCACATTTGCATGGACTTTACTACCAGCACGACGGGTGCCCCGCTCATTTCGCTCGGCAAGTGCGCGCGTATCTGAATGCTGAGTTTGGTGACCGCTGGATAGGCCGCGGTGGACCTGTTGCTTGGCCAGCGAGAAGCCCAGATCTGACACCATTGGATTTTTACTTGTGGTCAGAAATGAAAAGACTAGTGTACACGGACGTAAGCACGTACTTTGGACGATTTAAAACGCAAAATCGTGCTTGCTTTCGATACAGTGAAACGTGATAGAGACACATTGATCAGTTTGAAAGGAAACTTGCAAAAATGTGCGCGTTTGTGTATTGAACAGAATGGACGTCAGTTTGAACAATTACTGCAATACAGATAAGTGTACAGGTAAAATTTTAGTAAACAGTTGATTACCTAGTTGTGTTGGACGTCTGATTACAAATTGTGATTATTGTAAATGAGCTGATTCCATTTTTTTAAATACGCCAGAAATGCCATTCTTGTTTACGATGTCCTAATGCGTACTTAAACGCCTTTCGCGTAGGTAATTAAGTAATGTAAACGCAAAACAACATGACCTGGTAAAGATTACTGGGCACCGAAGTATGAAAACTATACCCACGCACGGCCTACACAAATAAAATATGGTAAGGTGTTTAGGTAAATGTCTCTAGTTTACAATGACATGGATCGCGTTACCATAGATAATGGGAATGGGGCCAAAAAATGCTTTATTTCGGAATTGTTGATTTATTTTTATTTCAATGTTATATTTCTTATTTTAGAAAAAAAAAAAGCTTTGAGATAGATAGATAGAATATTCTTTATTGTGCTTGAACTTAAATTCTAGGACACATATAACATTTTCTGTTTTATTCCACATGATCAAGATCTACAGGTATAATTGTATCATCTAAAAAGCCCGCAGGCGCATGCATTCGCTCTTGATGTCTGGCCCAAGATAAAAAGTACACCACGCTGGCTATATGCGCGCAGCTTCCAATGGTGCGGCGGCCATGGATGCAAGAGCAGTAGTACCCTTCGATACTCTCTCTGCCGTGTCCTGTTGGGTTTACTAATATATAGGTATAGTAGGGGAGAAGAGGGACACTTGATCACCCCTTTTAAGTTTTTGAAATATCTCAAAGAATATAAGAATATTTTTACTTATTTTTAGCTGATATTATATACAATTTAATGTGTAATCATGTGCTACTCTTCATTAGCGATTACTACCAAGGCAGTGAATGTAATTGCCATTTTTTAAAAACTATCCAAAAGGATCAAGTGTCCCCCACTTCGGGAGACTTGTTCCCTGGGTAGGGTAGACTTGATTAGGGGGGGTCAAGTGTCCCGTACTACAGGGAGACTTGTTCCTATGTGATAGAATTTAACCCTTTCACCGGCGCCGATCACTTATTAATAAGACAATTAATTATTTTGTACTGGCATGCTAAGAATTAAGTAAATAATGTTTTTCGTGTCTTAAAAATTTCTTATAGCCGGCTGCCGACCTGTTTTACCCACTCGTATGTGTGGTGGATACAAAATTACTTGTGATTATTATTAAGTCATTGGCGGATTGTATATGCTGTTTAATAAAAAATACTAGGTAGGTAGTTTTAATGTTTAATCAGTCAAATAAACAATGAATATCAATTATCATCAAATCTTAACAATATTAGCACACATTCACACTTTAGATTTATCTAAGAGTGAAAACACGAATCGAAAAGTTTCCTCAAGTGGTAAAGAAACATGAATCCCCAATTATGAAAGGCAGACTTTGATTATTCAATGAAACTGTAGGTACAAAATGTGAAAAACTAGCTAATTTATATTTAACTTACGCAAAGACTTTTTAAAATGTAAAGGAATTACTCGTCTGCTGTTAGACTTAATAATCGGTGGTTCAAGTTTCTTCGCCACTTGATATCTTGCTACATATGAAATGTCATCTTTTATTGGCCATTTAAATCTGTGATTGTCTATTCTCTTGGCAAATCGTATGATGTAGCCATTTTCTTTTACGGATTTAATCTGGCCGACAAAACGATGAACAAGATTTTTCATCGAAAGCAAATTGATCACCACCCAGTCTTCTGTCTGAGGTGAATCTACATCATCATCATTTTCGGATTCACAACTGGAGGAATCAAATTGATCCACATCTTCGGACATGTCATATACAGACTCCGGAGATTGTGGCAATTCTATGTCATTGTCTTCATCAGAAGATGATGGCGAGAGGGCTGCTTTCAAATTGCGTACTGCTTTTTTAGGCGCCTTTTTACATTTTATCGCCGGTTTTTTTTTGTCTTTTTTCTGTTTTCTCAAGAGAAGTTCTTCTTGTATTTTGTTTTTTTCTGGCGTGTCAGTCAATATTCTTGTTGAACCTTTCTTGCGCCCTTTTTGCTGTTTACGCGGACCAGCTTTTGGAAATGGCATTATATCTTCCGGGGTTTTAAAAGATACTGTACGGGATGTCGATGGCTGTGGTGTTATTGCTATTGGATTCGAACATGATGATTGTTCAGAAGGAGTCGCCAAATTTGTATCTTCCGCAGCTGTCACGTCAGGATTATCATGAACTGGGGTCCGTAGACACCTTTGATGATATTCAAATTGATCATCTTTAGGTTGGTCAGTCAGGCTATTCTGATTTTGAATATGTGAAGCAGCTTCTAGAGTTTCTATGGGCCTTTGCTGATGCTGTAAGTTACTAACTTCATCTTCAGCATCTGTCATATCAGAGTCATCTTTATTATCAGCAACAGCTGGATTTTGTTGAAGGCTTGGATTTTCTCTATCGTCATGGTCAGCTCTATCAACAAGGCGGTCTTGAGTCCGTGTAGCATGTGCCGAGTGGTCAGTTGGTAGATTTTGTTCAGGTTGAATGGTCAGGCGTTCTGGAGTCTTTGGTGCGACTTCTGAATAATCAGCTATCAGATTTTCTTCCTGTCGATCAGTCAGAGGTTCTTGATTTTCTGTGTTGTTAGATGTCAGATCTTGTTCCGATCGGTCAGTCACGTACGAAGAAAGATATTCATCGTCAGAAAATACATGACGGTTAAATGGGTAAATTCCGGTGGTTCTAAATCCACTCTGTACATTTTGTGGTGTAAAAGCTCGCAGAAAAGCTTCTCCGAAACATTGTGATATGTCATAGATAGTAATAGGTTTTCCAGCATTTTGGACCATCCAATTATCGCACGTGGCATTGTAGTATGCTTTCAATGGTCCAAAGACTGTTCTATCCAAAGGTTGAGTTTTGTGCGACGTGTGTGGTGGAATCGTTAATAGGTGTATTCCATTTGCTTTGCAATAGTCCAGCGAATCGATGCTTATATGGCTATCGTGGTTGTCCATTATCAGTAAGCATGGTGACTCCAAAGAGCACTTGCTGAATTTTTTTAGGTGCTCTAGAACCTTCACAAAATTTGCAGCCGTCATCCAACCAGATGGAAAAGTGTTACCATCTGTGCCTGTAGGTGCACCTTGCAACATACGGGGTTGCCAGTTTTTCCTCGGAAATATCATATACGGTGGTATATAATTACCAAGAGCGTTAATGGCGCAGCAAGCAGTTACGAGCTCACCGCGTTCACCCGAAGTCATTTTCCCGACTTGCTTTAGTCCCTTTGAGGCTATAATTTTCTTTGGTTTATGAACTGTTGTCAGTCCGGTTTCATCTATGTTCCATATAGATTCTGGTCCAAAATTAAGCCTTTCCATGAGACTTTGTAAATTGCCATAAAAATTTGTCATATTGTACTTATTGAAGCTGGTGGATCTGCTCAGACTAGTCGCCTCGGGTACACGCAGAGAGAGTTCACGATGTCGTTTCATGAAACCGTAGAACCAGTCATAAGTCGCTGTTTCGTTGGTCCACTTTCTAATCTTCTCCGAAGGTTTATTGTTTTGCACGGCAAATTGGTACGCTAGTTTTCGCACACATATTGCAGTCAGGCCGTGATGTAATTTGCTTGCTTTTTGCAAATAAGCTGACAATAAATTTTCTTCAGCTTCTGTGAAGATTTTGGATTGTCTGTAATCCGGTTCATACCTTATTTCTTCTTGTTCAGCTTGGCGCTTCCGGACATATCTTTTCAAGGTCATGATCGGGACATCAAAACTTTTAGCAGTTCCTTTTATAGTATTCCCATTCAATACATGCTTCACAGCCTGCCGTAGCTTTTGCGGTTCTACAGGAGTACGCTTTTTAACGCCTTCTTTTCGCTTGTAAACTCTCGGCATGGTTCAAAAGAATAATTTCCTGAAATAGAATAAAATTGTATATTAATTTATCACTTTTAACAAAATATTTATTTTGATTATAAATTAATTATTGTTGAAATCTCACAGATTTTTTCGATAAATCGGGATTTGCCGTACATGTTTATGTATTGTATGCTTAATCTATTTAAATACTACTCATCACCTTTTTTTGTTCGTTCGTAAATTAAAGTGCCTAAACCGTGTAACGGTTCTATTTTGTGGGTCAGCCACGTTAATTCACGTATGAACAAAAAAATCGTATCTGAATAGATTAAGAATTCTTGCCATCGGTATTAATTTTTATAAAGAAGTGCTGTCTTTTGTAATATTTATAATACATATTTAAAATAAAATAAATTATGTAGGTACTGCAATTCGGGATTAATCGAAAAAAGAACTGAAAACTGTCTATGTACGGCCAATCGGAATTTACGGTTTGAATTTTTGAATTTCGCGGCAAACTGTGACGTCTTATTAATAAGTTATCGCCCGTGAAAGGGTTAACATAATATAATTTTAACGTAAAGGGTAGACTAGATCCCGGGATCAAGTCTCCCCCAGGTCTGCCCTGCTTGGTTTTAGAACAAATTTACCACTACGATTGTGACTTTATATGTCAAAACACCAATACCAAACGAAACATTTGTTTGGAGCAAACTTTGGTAACGCCTATATAACTATTTGAACATAACGGGTAGACTAGATCCTGGGATCAAGTCTCCCCTGCCAGACCGGGAACAAATCTACCCCTACATTGTAATTTTAAAAGAAAAAAATCTAATAACTAAAACGAAACATTTGTTTCGAGCAAACCTTGCCAAATCATACATAACTAAACCCGCTTCCAATGTACGAAGACACTGCTTCGAATATCATCACAAACACTGACGTAAAAGAAATAAAATACTTACATAAAAACAAATTTCCACCACATAACCTCACTTTCGATCAATGCTCCAAAATTATCGGTTTACGACTGTCACACACAGGCACGTCTGACGTTTCATAATGGCGGTTGACTACAGTGTTGCCACTTTAAAATATACAAAACTACTCTCAATGTTGAGATACAGCCTAGGAATCAAGTCTACCAAGGGATCAAGTCTTCCTCTTATCCCCTATTGCTTGCTCCTGACATGTCGCGATTGCATTTTTCCTCTGATTAGTACTTTGTTATTAATCAATTCTTGATGCCGATACAGTTCCACAATGTATATATAGACCATTCGGTCGCATGTGCTCATGACAGCATGATCTAGCGATCCTTAAATGATAGGTACCCAACGTAAATAGGATTAAATCCTCATAAGTTGGCTGTGGAAAGTCATGGACAGCCGCATTATTCGCGTCAATTGGCACAAAGGCTACTCTTTGCCTATTGAGGTTATTCCTAGTGAGGGATCACGTATTCCGCCAGCTCATTCTCTCTATTAATGTTTTCATTAATAATATTCATGAATTGCTCGGCGAAATTGCTGTCTTGATATGGATGCCGAGTAGCGTTAATGAGCGCCGCGGTGATTTTAAAATCTGTCATCATATTCGGTAAGGCAACATTAAAATAGGTGTGCCGAAAGATTTTAAAATCTTTTTTAAATCGACCATTTATATAGTCTCGACCACCCATCGGGTCATTGTAATGAGTCTCGACTTATTCGCATCAATTGTCATTAACTGTTCTCCTCTGGATCTAGATGGTGGCATCTGAGGATTGTAGCCACATTCTTCAATAGAAGGGATAGAGTCCCGAAAGCCACGGTCTAATATGAAGACATCGTTAGGCCTAAGAAACACATGCCAAGCAGAGTTTTCGTCTTCCATCAAGCTGCGCATAATTGTGGCATCTGAAGTCGTTGCTGCATATGGCCCTATAACATCTAATATGTAGCCATCTGTGCAAACCACCATAAAAGGTTTGACTAGATTCCTGAACTTATGCAGGCTATATGTAATTCTCTGAAATAAGAAATTCGAACTCTTTTGCACGTATAAATATGTGCCGTCGAACACCAAAATAGCTGCTCCGTGGACGCCTCCGAAAATATAATTTGGAATGGAAAGATTTCGAGCCACTACCTCTTCTCTGGTCATGTGATCTAAACCCAAATAATGCGGAACAAAATCAGCAGCTAGACATTCTCTTGCCATTTTTAACTTTCTCTCTAGGGTTCTTCTAGACATTTTGTAGCCAATCGTTCATCCGGTTCACCTGTCCTTATTTTTGTCAGGTAAATGCCTATAACCGTAGCAGGAGAACCACTTCTATTACGAAGAGACGGTGTTAGGTGTAAAACGCTGTTGAACTGATTTTTAGTTACTCCTGTCCAAAAATGCAGTTCATTATCTTCTATTCCATCAATATTTTCGAAATCGAGTTGGTTGCTTCGTTCCAACCCCCATTTGTACAAATCGATGATGTCTAGTACATGAGCACTATTAAATTCAAGCATTACCCTCTGAGCATTCAGTTCTTCCCAATCATTTCTTACTAAATGTGGATTACATACGTATTGGTAAAACTTTTTTCCTTTTTTAGTGTAAAATTTAACCAAAATGTATTTACCTGCTTCTGCACGTTCTTTTAACAAATTGTGACGACTGTTAGACCTATTAAGTATAAAAAATCCTGTTTCCGCATCTAGCACCATCGTAACATTCTCATTGGAATGAACTGAAATCTTTGGCATTCTAGCTGTAGTAGCTGTCGTTTCTAAAATTTGTGTCGTTTCTTCATCCAATGATAACATGTCTATGTTATCATCTGTGTCTAGCTTTTCGATCTCCATTTCCTCCCATTCAATATCGTTCATATCTACATCCAAAGCGACGTCGTTACACGTATCTAACTCTTTTATCTTTATATGTTCTTCTTTTACGATCTTAACATTTTCATCCGATAGAATTCTGTTTTGCAATATATCTGTGTTTTTTGAAAGTTGTTTCTGTCTGTTATGTATTTTGTGGTTCTCATTTAGTACTTCTTCTTCTACTATTACTACCATGTCTTCCTCCAAAGACATGTTATCGTCTTGGTCTAGCTTTTCTATCATCATTTCCCCTCCTTGAAGGTCGTTTACAACTCCATCCAATTCCAATGTCACACCGTTACACGTATTTAACTTTTTTATCTCAATGTCCTCCTTTCTCATCACATCATTATTTCTTCTCAACATCACGTCGTATGTGTCGCTTTGTATTACATCTGTTTCTGACGGCTCATCTACATCTTCCATTTCGTTCCATGTAACACTTTCGTCCGTTTCTGCATAAGTAATATCGCTGCTAATACTAGTGTCACTGTCGTTTTGAAATGTTTTTGATTTTGTGGGTTTCTTTCTGATTTTCTTGTTTTTTATTCTTTCCTTTGTCAGTAGATAGTATTTTCCTTGTAGTTGTTGACTGATCACTCTCTTTTACTAAGTTATGAATTTTTGCATTGTCGCAATCACACATCCCGCTATTATTGTTGCAGAAACAACTTACTTCTCGGTATTTAATAATACATTTCTGGTTCGTTGTCAATTGGTGAAAGCCAATGGGCACATTCGTATGGAGGGTGGTGCCTTTTTTTTTTCGCGCGGCCAGAATCCGTTTCATATCTACTGTGTAGGAGACCATACAAAAAGAGAAAAAAAGTTGTTCCCGGGGTTCTAACCGCAGTCCGGGCCGAGATAATAGAGTTTAACTTTGACCAAAAGAGAGGAGAATGTCGCAACTGCCATCTACAATATACTCCCCCTTTGCGACAATTTATTGGTTTCCGGTCTTCAAAAGCGTAAATCCGGTGCACCATGCGCAGTATACCTGCCCCCCCCCCCCCCCCCCCCCCCCGTCCAAACCAAAAAGAAATTGTGTTTCCTATTATTCCTTAAGATGTCGCATCCGCCATGTTCCATACACTCCCCCTAGACGTTTTTTTTGCGGTCAACCAAAGCGGAAATCCGGTTCAACATGTACATTGAACAATATCCTCCCCCTCACTTAAAAATAATTTGAAACGTATTTTATTTCATAAGGCGTCGCATCTGCCATCTATAATACACTTCCCCTTTGATGTTAATTTATTTTATAATACACTCCCCCCGTAAAAAAACATTTATTTCATTTCCCATAATAATTATCCTCCTTGTTGTAACTTGTGTCCGGTGTAGTTGGACGAACTGAACTACACTAAATGGTTCCTCAGCATCCTCTGGCTAGGTGATCGATGTACGGTCGACAGCACATACAGCGTATCACATTGGCACGCTACGCAGGGGTTATACGACGTAGTTTGCAAAGTTTTTTTTGTAGGTTGATGCGCCGTCGACTGTACACAAAAGTTAAGACATTTCGAAAAAAATACACAGAAGTATAACATACGCCGTAACAAGCCCAGTGGCTTGTTAAAAGAAACAATTGCAAAATATATCGTATAACTCCTGCGTATGGTGCCAGTGTGATACGCTTGATGTGCTATCGACCGTACATCTATTATTGCGGCGTATGTTACACTTCTGTGTTTGTATGTGTTAGAGGATATTTTTGCACACATAAACACTCCTACATATTAAAACACTCCCAAACTCACACCAAACGAGATCCAAATACAAAAAGATACTATTCCTAATATCGTCGATCTGGTTCGAGTCACGGTTTTCAACAGAGCATTAGCTCAACATTAGTTGAAAAAGAATGGCAAGGTCTCTGGTTCGAATCCCAGTCGCGATATAATATTTGAAAAGATACCGTAAATCACAAATTACACTCGGATGAGCAAAACACACCCTAAATAACACAAAAATACTGGTACATAAAAACTCTCTTACACATAAAAATTCCCCTAGATATTGTACTAATTAGTTTTGCGCGTCTGAGTATGGTAGTGTATTTTGAAACTGAATGTAAGTACCATAGAGTGTGTTGTGAGTATTTGGGAGCATTTTTTATGTTAGGACACGAAATAATCACAGTTTTCGTTTGTCTATGTATTTTTTTTGCGTAAAGGTATGTTTGTATTTGAGGAGTGCGTTGTTGATTCTAGGTGCTTTGTGGGGCGTATTTGTGTGTATTTGCGTATTGTATTTTGTACGCTAAAGAGTATTTTTGTTTGGCTGTGTGCTTATGCATAAAGATGACTGTATTTTGTGTGTTACAAATGCAGTTGCCTGTGTTTTGTGTTGTTCGTAAAGGTATGTTTGTGTGTAGATGGGTGCGTTTTTGATTCTAGTTGTGTTTTGAGTGTTTGTTTCTTTCTGCGTTAAACAGGGGTTTTGTATCGTAGGGTATGTATATATCAGGGTGTAATTTGTGTGCGAGACTGTAATTATGTTTATCTGGTTGTTTTTGTATTAAGGTGGCGTATTCAAACGTGTTTCAGTGTCTAGGTATATTTTATTATGTTTAGGGGTGTGCTTGGGAGTTAAGAAGTTTATTTTTGCGTATGTCGGACTCTGGATATAGTTATATGAGTCAGCGTGTGTTTATATCCAACGTGTTTAACGCTTCTGTAAACTTTTCTTTAAATGTCAGGGGTTCGTGATAGTAGCATAATAATTATGTATCCTAGCTAGGCGATGCTGATAAACGAATGAGACCGTCAGGATCCTTTATTGGATGTTTTAGGGGAACCGGAAAAAGTTTTACTGTTTTGGGGGTGGGGGTTCCTTACCTCAGTAGGGAAAAAAGGAACCTTTATTTAAAATATTTTCAGTGTCCGCGATATTAGAGTTTAAATAAAATGACAAACTAAAGTAACATGAGACAGAAAGTATTTATTTATAACAGCCGAGTCGTGGCCTTTCGACGACAGTAGGGTCTTTAAAACCATGGGAATTTGCGAGATATTAGATTTTAATTTTTCCTTTACGTAAACTCAAATATCTCGGCCCCGGATGAGGGGGGAAACATAGACGCAACATTTTTACGTTCATCGTGAAGTCCGGGATTCTTACTTTCAGTCAGGGTATAAATATTTAAGTTTAAGTAAAGTCATAAAACTTGAGAGGGGGTGTGGTGTAGAGGATACACCGGATATGAGAGGATTCTTACCTTCCGAGATTTTTACCTTCAGTCAGGGCAGAGATATTCAACTGTAAGGAAATGACAAACGTGAGAGGGGGGGAGGATGTGGTCATTTTAGATGATGCACCGGCCATCTAAAAAGAACCGGAGTTCTAGTGGCCCAGTCGGGATGAATTATAACAAAAGTTATAGTAGATGGCCGGTGCACCATCTAAAATGAGCATATCCTCCCCCTCTCTCACATTTGTCATTTACTTAAAGTTAAATATCTCTGCTCTGACTGAAGGTAAAAATCCCGGAAAAACATTTTCTTGTAGACGACCTCATAGTGAATGTAAAAATGTTGATTCGACGTCTCTACCCTCCACCGGGGCCGAGATATTTGAGTTCAACGGAAGTAAAAAGTTAAAGTCGAATATCTCGGCCCGGACTGAGGTTACAGATGAGCTGCCATAATATGTTTTATTTACTTTGCCATTATGTACCTAAATAACCATATTTGGTTTCTGGCCGCGAAAATTTCAAAAGGCTCCAAAAACGCCCATTGGCTTTTGCATGGTATTTGGACATGGAATCAGCTTTTTGACAATGGTAATATCTAGTAATTTTATGGCATCAGGCGGAATATAGAACAGTTTAATAGTAGTCTCTGAAGCTGAAAGTATTTCAAAAGCGGTTTTTGCATTAGGTATGTCTATACCGTGAGCGACTCTTTCATCTAACATTCTTTTTATGGCACCGCCAATGCCGTCAGCAGCTCCCTTGCCATGTGCGGCTTAAAAAAATGACCAAGTTGCTAGTTTGAAACCGTACTCATAAACATTATTGCTGAACAGGTAGAAATTCTTTTTTTGGCGGTATTGACTAGTAGAGCCATCGGAAAAGAAATGAATTACAGTTATGCCAGGGAACTTAGACTTTAAGAACTTCAAAACCGGGTCCATGTGTGCCCAGATTGACTCTGGGTTGTGTAGATTGCATGGCGAGATGGAACAGAAAGATATTGGTTTTTCACCTTTCACATATAGCACGCCTGTGTGCAATGTTATTTGCGCCTTAGCTGACCCGAAATGCATAGCCTGTACTTCTTCATGATGTTTGCATGTGTAGTTTTCTGAGAAATCTATGTGAATGAGTGCTTCATATTCGGTTAGATTAGATATGCAAGTCTTGTATTCTTGGTATTGTCGAGAGACGTTGTAAACGTGCTTTTTGAATGCGGTCATTTCTTTGTTGAAAGTGTTTATTAAATCTTGTATTGTGCCTTCCTTTTCTGCTTTGGTCATTCTGTTAGTAAATTTTACTTTATCATCTGCAACATATTCATGCTTTTCCACAGTCCAAACAGGCCATGTAACTTTTTCTGGCAAATTCACTCCACTTCCTATAATTATCTTTTCCGAACACTCGCATCTAATTCTTTGATTTGGGGTCACATACCAATTGCGAAATTATGGAGTTCAAATCATCGCTATCTATGCATTCTAACAATTTTAATTTATGTGCCATGAATTTCATGTTAGCATGTTTCAAGCAAGCGCAGGTGTCACGGTTTTCTAGTTTCGGTGGAAGAACATAGAAGGGTCTATACATCCTGAAAGCACTCAAAGATATCTTTCCAACCTCTTGCTGATACTTTTTATGTAGATTTTTCATAGAGTCTAATAAGTACCTTCTTTGTTTCTTCTCTTTCTTGAAAGTTTTGCACTCCTTCTTCCCAGCCGTTGCACGGCCCACGTCGTCTTTTTCATAAAATGCTCTTACTTTGTATGCTAACAATTTTCTCTTCATTTTCTTATCTCTGTATTGCCTCATATTTGTTTTAAGTCCAAGAGTTGCTGTCATTTTACCTTTCAATTTATATTTCTTGACTATATCGTTATTCACAATGTTCTTCAAAACCCTTTTTTGTTCATTAGATGAGGATGTTACATATTCGTTTTTCAATGATTCTGTCAACACGTTTAATTCTAATATTTTTTCTTTACTATTTCTTTATGGGGAGTATCAACTTTAGGTATATTTTCATCGATAAATTTCTCGGCTATTTTGTTTGGACTGTTGTAAATATTAAAATTATTATTTCTCATTTCTGCAATGATCTTCATGGTGTTATTGTAGTTTTCATTTAATTGATCAAGTTTTTTTTTCTGTCTATACATTTTTTTCTGCATCGCATTATATTTTTTTCCTAATTTCATTATTTCAGACCGCAATTCTTTATTTTCATTTTTTAGTTTATTCTCAACTTGGCGGTGTACACTTACTAGCTTTTGTGTATTGGTCATTATTGTTTTTTGATCATTTTTGTCTGTTACAGAACGTAGGTCTTTTGCCTTTTTTCTGTCCTCCCGCCATTTCACACGCTGTTGTTCTTTTTCTTCCTCCGTATATTTACTTTTCTTTACTCTATAGTGTTTTAAAGCTCGTTCTGAAGCTTCTCTTTTCATTCGATTATATTTTTCCGGGTTATCATTTTTTAATTTCTCTCTCTATTTTCTTTGCTTTTCAGCTGGCGTCAGTGGCATTCTACAATAATAAAAAAAGATATAGCTATATGTCAGGTCAGACCCTTAAGCAGGTGATATCAATGTGATATTTGAAAATAAATGCACAAAACGTTAACTTTCTCGTAATAGTCCTATTCAAGTCTCCACTGCTGGGGCACAGATTTTCCCTAACGAGGAGGACAGGCTATAATTCATCTACTAATTTTTGCCTTCTTTACCTATACTGGAGCCTTATATTGATTTTGTCGTGCCTCATAGAAGAAGTTCAAATTCGAATTACATCAATAAATGATAATATTGATATTTACACTCTAACCTAATTATGTACCTACTCAACGAAGAGACATATTATTATAAGTATGGCTACGGTACGAGCAAATACATGTGAAGATATAAATATAATATAGACTTACCTACCGTATGTTACTAGCTTTATAATGCTTTTACGTTACGTAACATAAAATTTTAGAAGTGGTAACGTAAAAATAACATAAAAGTAACGTAAAAGTTGCTTCTCAAAAGATTTTCTAGAACTTTCTGTCAAAATGAGATAGAATTGACCGCCGCAACAGCGTTTGTAGGAAACTCAAGTATTTATTAATTACTATGACTTTTAGTAACATAGGAATATACCCAAACATACCTTGGAAATCAATGAAACGTATAAATATTTCTTTAACGAAAACTTGTCGCACTGCACTCGTTCAGCTTCAACTCCCAAACAAAATGGCTGACGGCATAAATAATGACAATGACAGTTGGAGTAAGTCTTGCCAGTGTAAAAATAATAAATTCTACTACATCTCCCTTGGAAATTGTATTAGAAAATCGGTAACGTAAATAAAGTAACATAAAAGCGCTAAAATGATAGACAGTCATAAAAACCAACAAATCTGTGTTCGGTTGTGATATTTAAGGTTATGTTATTAATAACTATATTCCAATAACGTCACTCTATTATGTAAATCAAATAAAATGGTATAGACTTAAGAAAAATTTCGCTCTTAGGAGTATAAACAAAGTTGATCGACAAAAATGGACATTATTTTTTGTATGGAAAATTTATTTCGTAATTTATTCGTCTTTTATTTTTAACCATTAAAAGGCGAAGTTTATTATAGAAATAACGTTTTTTAGTTAAACAAACAGGTCCATTGACTATGATCAGAAACGAAAACTAATTAGATATGTCTCGTTTCTTTTGTATAACGCCAGACGTAAAAAAAACTAAAAAGTGTCAAAAATTTTGGCTTTACCCACATATTGTTTTACATTAATATTTTTTTGGAAAATAACTATTCCTTTCTAGTGATTCAGTTTTCTAGATGTGGACTACATCACTAATGTCTCACAGATAAAAAAGGTACTTTTGAGTTTGACAGATTACCGAAAGTCGGGTTAGTGATCGTATTTTATGTTTTAAATATACTAAATGTATATATTTTCTGTTAAAATCTACAGTAAAACAAAATGCTTTAGTTTAAGAATTCAGTGCAGATATGATTGTTTCACATAATTCAATGTAACAAGATGAAATTCGCGTGACAAGATGGTGAAACGGGTTTGTTTACACTGGCTTATGGCGTAGACATAGACTTTACCTCCTTTCTTTCGCTTTGTAGTTTTTTGTGTTTTCTCAAATACATCTTGGATGGTTGTACACAAGCCCGACGGACCAGGTTGTTGATCTTTTTTTTTTCATAATATTTGTACCCTTGTTCTTATCTTGCTTGGATTTCTTTAACAGTTCCTTGGCTTTGTTTTTTTCTTCCTTTTCCATTGCTTTTCGTTCCTTTTCTCTTAGTTTTTGTTCCTTTTCAGCTTCTATGATTTTACATCTGGTATACAGGGTGATGGGAAATTCGACCTATTCCTCTTAAGGGGTGAAACTAGGACTAATTTGATTAGCCTCTGTCATACTCTGGTCGAAACTGCGTCATTTTTGAGTAAATTGACTTTTAAGCTTTTTAGTAAAAATTGCCCGATTTTTAGATAAAAAAATATTATACGAAAAAGTACTTACTTTTGAGCCATAACTTTAGTATGCCCTGATAGGCAACTAAATGGGTATTAGTTCAAAAGAAAAAAAACTCCGAATTTACGGTTACGTTTTGAGTAGTGAGTCTGAATTCGCAGACGATAAACAAAAAAAATCAGCATTTTCTTCAAATTACAGTGATTTTCTCGAAAAAAATGTACGGCACTTAGTGTACAAACAGTTTAAATTACTTCCTTGTTTCATCAGCTATCTAACAAGGTACAAGGTTTTAAAATTATTACAAGTTTCAAGAAAATAAGAACTATGACGCAGCTAGAGCGCTTTTCAATAAGAGGCATTGTTTGAAAATAAAAAAGTTAAGTTTATAAATTCCATTTAATTACAAATCTTGTTCAAAATGAGAACCTCGATTTCGAATACAAGCACGAAGCCTTCTTCGCACTTCAGTCTTTGTAACCCTTGAGGTTAACGTCTCTCGTATTTGTCGAGCTGCCGCAATTATTCGCTCCCTCAGCTCTTCTCGTGAAGTAACCGACGAGCCGATGGGGTAAACTAATTTCTTCATGTGACCCCAGATGTAAAAATCGCAAGGTGTTAAGTCCGGGCACCTTGCCGGTCAAGGAATCGGCCCACCTCGGCCAATCCATCGCTCCCGGTAATTTTTATTGAGCCACTGACGTACACTCAGGCGGAAGTGAGCCGGGCAGCCATCGTGCTGGTAAATCATACCCTGCCTTGTTTCCAGCGGCACCTCCTCCAGTAACGTGGCCATTTCGTTCCTCAAAAAATTTTCATACATTATGCCGTTAAGGCGCTCAGGCAGGAAGAACGGTCCAATTAAATTATCATTAATCACTCCCATCCACAAGTTTAGTGAAAATCTTCTTTGATGGGCTCTTTCTTTTTTCTTTCGTGGATTATCACCCTTTTCTGTCCAATAAACTGAATTATGGTAATTGGTAATACCGTCACGGTCAAAATTTGACTCGTCGGTCCATAAAATCTTTGTCAGATAATTGGGATTCTCGATATCGGCGTTTATCAAAAATCGACAAAAATCCATTCTTCTCGCGGGATTTCCTTCTTCCAAAGCATGTACTGGTGTGTAATGGTACGGGTACAATTTTGCCGTGTGCACGGTAAACCAAACTTTCCACTGGGTAAATCCAAGGCGCCTAGCCACAATTCTGGTCGAAGTAGTATGGTCTGCTCGGAAACACTCCAGTATTTGTTCATCTTCTTCAGGAGCAATACGAGGTCTACCTGCGTCAGCTTGCCGTCGTTTCACACGACCGGTTTCTCGAAGGCGCCGGTACGTCGTAGGAAATACGCTCACGTCGGGTAAACGGCGGTTTGGGTACCGACGTCCGCACTCTCTCTGTGCTTCAGCAGCATTGCTATCACAAAATCCGTAACATAACAAAATGTCTGCGTATTCTTCACTTCCAAATGCAGCCATTAAGAAAACTCAAAAAAAATTAAGAGCGACACGTGCGTAATTTAGTTAAACGAAAACGAAGTGCGTATGCGCAGCGAGCGAAATAAGTACACTGACTGACCGACTTATCACGGAAGTGGCACAGGGATCTCAAAACTGTGTCTAACGAATGCTCACGAAGGGTCTCGACTGGTCCCGACGCGAATAAAAGAACTAGCTTACAAAACAAGACAATAAAATCCACATAAATCACAGCGGGTCGAGCGCCCTTCTCGGAACCGCGCTACCTGCTCATAACGTTACTTCGAAATGCGTGCGGAGTTTAGTAAACATTTGCACCTTGTTGGATAGCTAATGAAACAAGGAAGTAATTTTTAAATTACTAAAAAAAAAAAAAATGTACGACACTTAGTGTACAAACTGTTTACAGTTTGTACACTAAGTGTCGTACATTTTTTTTGAGAAAATCACTGTCATTGGAAGAAAATGCTGATTTTTTTTGGTTTATCGTCTGTGAATTCAGACTACTTTAAACGTAACCGTTAATTCGGAGTTTTTTTTCTTTTGAACCAATACCCATTTAGTTGCCTATCAGGGTATACTAAAATTATGGCTCAAAAGTAAGTACTTTTTCGTAAATTATTTTTTTTATTTAAAAATCGGGCATATTTGACTAAAAAGCTTAAAAGTCAATTTACACAAAAATGACGCAGTTTCGACCAGCATATGACAGAGGCTAATCAAATTAGTCCTAGTTTTACCCCTTAAGAGGAATAGGTCGAATTTCCCATCACCCTGTAGACATCGTCATTTGTTATTAATTCGGCACCTGTAGCTACCTTTCTCCTTTTCGCTTTTACTGTAGTTCCACCTTTTACAGATTTAAGAAGTAGTTCTTCAAATAAAACTGGGCGGTCATCGAGAATTTTGACTTTTGAATTACGTGTATCACTACAAGTTGCGTCTAAACTAAATTTTGGCGCAGTCTTGGGTTGGGTTTTCAGCGATATATCATGATACTTAGAAACTGGGACACAATTTTGTATTGAAACATGGAGCTCATTGATACCCACTGATGATTCATTAAGTAAACCGCTTGTTAGAGGTTTGTTTTCCAACGAGCGGTTTTCTTCGCTGTGAACATTATAACTCTGCGGTAATACGCCCGCATGTGAACCAGAAATTGATGCTAGCCAATACCATTTTTTGTAGAAGTTCTGGCTGTTTTTCCTTAAGTTCACAAAGGTTATTCCGTTGTTGGAAGACAAGCTTTACGTCATCATCATTATGACATATAGGGCATGTTTTGTTAGATGCTGTGTCTGCTCGATATGGTTCTCTAGAAAGCGCTGAGTCAACTACTTCGCCAGGTCCCTCAGGCCTAGTTGAGTCTGTTTTCCATGCTTGCAACAGGATCTGATTAAATTTTTCTGGTGGTACTGCATTTTTGTTAAGTGGATAAATACCGGCTTTTCTAAATCCTGCCGAGCATACATTGCGTTCTACCGCAGTCCATACTTCACCAATCATTTTAGAGAATTCCTTTTTTGGTAAGACTTTCCCTACATGCCGTCTTTGCCATTTCACCAAGGCGACGTCCCACTTGTCCTTGAATGATTTATTAACAGAGAGATCTAGTGGTTGAAGAACATCACTGGTATGCGGTGGGATTTTAAGAATGGTTATTCCAGCTGCACGAGCTTTCTCTATTATAATTATCCCCACGTGCGTACTATGGCCGTCGTATATTAATAAAATTGGCCGATTCTGTCCAACGGTTGGTAGAAAAACTTTATCAAAAAAAGTTTCGAACACTTGAGATTCCATCCAACCATTGACAGTTGCCGCATATATTGTCCCAGGGTATGCCTCCGGAGACGTCCACTCATCCCAAACATTTTTACCCTTGTAAATAATGAGGGGAGGAATTTTGTCACCTATTGCGTTGCATCCTAAGAGGACGGTTGTGTTGTCCTTATGAGCATTCTCTCGACTTTGGATTGCATACAACCAATGAAAATAAATCGTCAAGGCACTGAGTTTCTAACAAACCCAAGGATTTAAGCACTCTTGCTTTCATGAGTAAATTGTTATGCTTAATGCAAGCGCATGTGTCACGGTTAGTTGTCTTAGGTGTTAAAATGTAGAAAGGCCTGTACTTTTTGAACGTAGTGTAAGATAGTTTTCCACCTTCTGACTTGTACTTTGTGTAGAGTTTCTTTAAAGTATCCAGTAAATACCTCCTTTGCCTTTTCTCCTTTTTAAACGTTTTAAATTCTTTCTTGCCTGCGGTAGCCCTGCTTATATCATCTCTTTCAAAGAAGCTTTTAAGGTTGTTTAGTATCGCGTAGTTTCTCTTTTTCACTTGTGAGCGTCGGATTTTTCCTTTTAATCCCAAGCATGTGGCCATCTTGGTTTTCAATTTGTATTTTTCAACAACAATGTTGTCTACTATATTCCTCATTAAGTGTTTATAGTCGTGTTTGTCCGCACTTTGATAACATTGTTTCAAAGAATCTATTAAAACATTGTGCTCCAGAAGTCGTTTTTTTACTTTCTCCTTTTCTTCATAAGACACATTAGGCAAATGCTCTTCAACAAAACTAGTTCCTTTAGTGTTAGGAGTCATTTGCTCTTTTACAGTAATTTCAGTGGCTATCTCTGTATTATTTGTGTACTTCATTTGGTCAATTAATTCATTATTCTTTCGCTGTAATCTATTGACTTTTTTCTTCAATCTCTTTATTTCCAGAGCCATTAATGATATTTTAGATTTTAATTTTGAATTTTCGTTCTTCGTTTTTTCTTTACTAGTTCTTTTATAATCTCTCCAATTCTTTTTTATTTCTTCTTTTTCATTTACGACACTTTTTTGTCTTCGTTGTCTTTCACTTTCTGCGTGTTTTTTCTTGGCAGCTGCGTACTTTTCTGGGTCATTTTTGAGACGCTCTCTATATAACTTCTGTTTTTCAGCCGGTGTAAGCGGCATTGCTGTAAGAAAATGAAAATAAAATAATACTTATATCAGTATAAGTAGCACGGTGCGGTTAAAACTCCTAAATACGACCATCGTTTCTGGTCTGGTTTTCCATTATTCAAGGTGTCAATGAAGTACGTACTACGTACCTACTTATTTCAAAATGTATTTATGTAATTATTTTAAGGGGTATGATAGCCAACTAGCGACGCCAATCTTAAAAAAATCATAACTTCTAAACAAATGTGTTTTCCAAAAAAATGGTTTACAAAAACCTTAATCATGATAAATACATTTTTTTTATGTGGAATTGATAGCTTTATTGCAAAAACCTAAGTTACAGATATCATAATTGCGAAGAACGGCCTTTTCTGGTAATTAGGCTATCTGTAACTTTTAGTTTAGAAGTTATGATTTTTTAAAAATTGGCGGCGCTAGTTCTGCTGTATATACGGCTATGACCTCGAAAAATTGTACAGTAACATTCATGACAACATAACATATGTTACGTACATGACTGAATGTTACGTACATGACCATTATAAAGCTTAGTTCATGACAGATCTAAAAGTTTTATTTTACCTTATTTCGGAATAAAAATGTTTAGGTTAATCTAAAAAGAAATACTTACACAAAGTTAATGAAACAGAATTGTATTTTAAAGTTATAATAAGTATCAAAGTTTTAACATATCATTTTCATGGTTTGGTATAATATCATTTGTCTTAGTTCACCAGTCTTCAAAGGTACCGGTGTCGAACCAACCCGATTTTGATCGGTTGTACCGAGTATCAGGCGGTCCACCCTCTGTCCATGTGCTCCACATATGTTCAGATTTGTAATTAACGTATGGCGGTAATATTTCTCCTGCAGCATTACCACATACCATCAAACTTACAGCAGCTTTAGTAGAGTTTTTTATGGCCTCCGGATACTTGCAGCCACGTTTTGTTAGCACCTTGTTACCAGGATCATCCACAAGGTTCGTTTCATCGTAATTGAATATGAGATGAGGCGGCACTCCCTCGATCTCCGTCTTTAATTGATTAAAGTACGAATGAACCTGTTCCTCATCTACGGCGGCCCGTACTCGCTTTATATTACTGCAAAATCTTTGGGACAGCTCCTTATTGTGCCGTTGCAGGAACATATTTGCCCAGGTTTTCCCAGGTAAGTTATTTCTGAATTGGTCAATTTTGCGCCCTTGTTTATCCAGATACATCTTTACAATGCATCTAAGATCAAAAAGTGTAATAGGAAATCCATAGTTGCACATCGATACTGCGTGATGGACGAAAGAAGCTTCTTCAGCCTCGGAAAAAATGCACTGACGGCCTGGTTTTTTCACATTGTTCCGCCGAAATGCTTTTAGTTTTAAAATGATAGAACTTCTGGGAATCTTGTACTTTTCCGAAGCTTCCCGCTGCGTGAGGTCCTTGTTGCTAATTTCAATTAGACATTCCTCCATCTGACGATCAGAATACGATTTGTAAGACCGTCCACCTACTTTTCTTCTCGATAATTTGTTGCGTGACATGATTTTCTGGAACAAAACAAGTTTGTAATTTAGATAAAGGTAAAAAATTAAAAGAAAAATAATTTATATGCAAAGTTGTTTATCCAAAAACGAAAAAATCAATGGTATCTAGAAAAAATAAGTTGGATTTCAAATATGGTCCAAAAAAACGTTAGGATCATAGTTGAAAACTAAGTACGGAATTGCAAAGTAAAATTTATCGTTTTTAAAATTGAACCATTTACAAAGTAAACTTTACGTAAAATACATGCCAACAACATTACCTTCCATGTAAAACAGTCACAGAGTCTCCTTTGTCACTTTAACCAACAGTTTGAAATAAAAGTTTGCGGAGTTCCGGAAACACGAAAAAACAGGTTTGTTTTGGTGACAGTTGAACGAATTCATTGCAGTGCGCCATCTGACGGTTATGCATGAAATTAAATTGTATAGAGAGCGAGTTGGACTAGAGTTGGGGCCCAGGACTATTATTGTATGGTTTTACGGTACATACCCTTAGAATATCTAACTTGGTTTGCATTCGCATGTGATCAGGTATTTTCTTAAACTCCTTTACCAATGACAATAAAAAAAGGCGATCGTCGTCATCGTCCAAATTCTTCTTTTCTATATTTTTACTTAAAACTCTGACTAATTGTGCACCGATATTGTTATCATCACTATTTTTCTTTCTTTTCTTTGATGCTAATACAGTATTTGATGAAGGATTGTTATTATTCCGTGTAGTCGTGCCAACATCTTTTGCTGTAGCATCTTCATTTGCTGTAGCATTACCGTCTGTGCGATTAACAGTTACAGTATCTTTTATAAATAAAAGATTATCATAAAATAGATACGAATCCTTTTTTTTCGCTGCAGACCCGCTCGGGCTCACCTTTGCTTTATGGGCCTTTACAAAAGCGTCGCGAATGTTCCTCCACTTTTTTTTTAATATTCTGACCTGCAACAAAGAACAATTGTTACAGATATTTGGCAACGGGGTGCTCATTCGCTGAATTGCATTACATATTTAGGATTGGACTTAGCACAGTCGCCGAAATAGTACGAGAAGTATGTGCCGCAATATGGTTTTGCTTAAAAGAAACATGCCTACCAGAACCAACGGAAGAAAAGTGGCTTCAAATCACAAATGATTTCTCTATGCGAACAAATTTTCCGCACTGCATAGGGGCTTGCGATGGGAAACATATAAGAATTATAGCACCTAACAATAGTGGATCAATGTGCTTTAATTATAAAGCCTTTCATTCTTTGGTTTTGATGGCGATTTGTGACAGCAGCTTCAAATTTGTTTTAATTGACGTTGGAGCATATGGTAGATTTGGTGACAGCAATATTTCAGAATTCGAGCTTTTATAAAAAAATGCAGGAGAATCGCTCGAACATCCCTTAACCTGCACCTATTTCAGTATCCAATAGCACTAGTTTCCTCTACGTCTTTGTAGGAGATGAGGCATTTGCCTTAAGTACAACCATGATGCGCCCATATCCAAGACGTGATTTAAATGTTACAAGAAGAATAATTACAGGCTTTGCCGAGCTAGACGTTATATTGAATGTAGGTACTTTTGGGATACTTGCGAATAAATGGCGCATTTTCCATAGACCCATTAATGTTAATACCGATTTAGGTAATGATATTATTAAGTCTGCTTGTATTTTACACAACTTCGTGAGAGAAAGAGATGGATATTCTTTTGAAGACTCACTAAATAATCCACTGACTGAAACAATTGCTCGAGATAGTGTGCGCAGAAACAATACAACTGCATTGAGATATCGATAATTATTTGCAGATTCTTTCATGAACGAAGGGAGGGTAAGCTGGCAAGATAATTTCATTTAAATATGCTGAGACATTAGAGAACAAGAATCATCATCACTAAAATAATATATGTTTAAATAAAATTGGTACTTACCAAGTTCTTTTTTTTTATCTTGTGATAAATCAAATCCATAAATATCCACCAACTCTTCCCAAGCTTTTGAACGTAAGTTTTTATCCGAATATTTTGTATCTCAATTACAATTTTTTCTGTATAGAAATCCATAGTAATTATCAATAAAATGCGCGAGCGTCGGTGAGCACGTACACCGTCAATGGCGGGCAACCGCAAACTAGCACTATCCGCGTAGTGTGTATAGCAACCGTCCGGCTGGCCGTCAGTCGGGCCGCAGCGCTCAGAACGACCGGAGCGGTCTTACTCTTCAAAATAAATAAGTTACATTAATATGTAATGTTACATTTAATAAAAATTTAAAGCACATGCAAAAATTGCAAAATGGTGTTAATTCTTTTGTTGGTTTATTTAATCACAATTACAAGATTAAAGGCTCTGGAATTTAAATCACGTTTTCAATTCTACTTAGAGATCTAACACAAAGCCGAAACTTATAGGATATAGGTTTTAGACTGGAGGAGATGTTAGCACCCCAAAAAAATGCCTATAAATTATTGTAATAATTTGAGCTTATGAATTGGTACTATATTTAATTGCAGACACCCTGTGGATCTTGGTTACAAGATAAATTTGAGAACATTAATGCATTTGAGTTTACTGGAAACCATTTATACCTACTTATAGTAATTATTACTATGATATTTTTTTAAATCAAATTTTAGACGAGGCCCTTGGGTCTATTTTGGACCATGTCCACCTTATAGGTAGGAGCAGCACATCCCACTCTTAAGTGATGTCGTTGAACTAACCGAATCGCTTAATTAGGAAAGGTATTAATTCACTGAAACCTTATTTTAGAAGAGAGAAAAAAGTGATTTATGCGGTTTATGTTTATATTAAGGCAATCCCTAGTTGGTCGGGTTTGCCCAAAGTTGTATTGAGGCTGGTGTATTTTTTTCAGCGTCCAATGCATGTAAGTTTCGTGGTGCTCAGTTATAAGTACATTTAGGTTCATTACATATTCCGTGGATATTACTTGCGTTGTTAAACTCTCTGTTAGTTCTAATAAAAGCAAATAATAATCCCAGGCTTCATCGCAAAGATAATGTAATACTACGTCCAAGATACGGTCTATTCCACTAGTCCCTACCAGCTGTCCCCCCTAGGGGGGAATATTGGAATTTTTTTCCACCCATCCCTACCAAACCATCACTGGTCCCAACCAGTGATGGTTTGGTAATTTCATTTCCACTCGTCCCTATCAAGCCGCTTTTGGTAATAAGTACAGTCGAGAATAAAAACATGCTAATGAAAAAGATATGACATTACAAGAGAATATTGTTTTAATTATTAATAATAAATTAGCGTAATTTTTCCAAACATAGCCCAACATCAATGCCCCGGTCACTAGCTGCATTTGTTTAGGTTGCCGTTGTCATCGTTAACATTAATGACCTCGGGATGGCGATAATTAATTAATAAATTCATAAGCTCCCGTTTGTTTTATATGCTCACTGCAATATGAGCGGGCGATTTTCAAATGGTACGTCCCTACAGCCATTAAAATCAAATCTTCGTGCGTGAGTCGTGGGAAGTCTGACAATTCTGCATCATCGGCTCGCATTCGTGTAAACGACACCCTTTGTCTATTTAAATTGTGCTCAAGTACGAAATCGCATAAAGGATTCTCATTTCTGACATTATCAATTATTTCAATGAATTGGTTTACATATTGGCTATCATCATACGGTTCTTGAAAACAATTGATGAGAGCTGCGGCTATCTTAAAGTCAGTCATGGTGTTCAGTAAAGTGCGATTAAAGACTTTGTGTCTAAATATTTTGAAGTCTCGTTTGAATCTACCGTTAATCGTCTCAACGACCCATCTGCATAATGTGACCCTTCTTGATTTGTTGGCCTGCTCAGTTGTTAGCTGAGTTTCTCCGCGTGTAGTAGCAGTGGCGTAGCGTGCCATCTCGGCGCCTGGGGCGGGAGACCCATTTTGCCGCCCCCATTCTATAGGTGCTTAATTAAAATTAAATTTCACAGGAAGGTAAAATAGGATGAGCGGTTTTACAAGCGGATTCTACGGGCCTTATGAGCAGCGAAGTCCGAAATAACTTTGTCAAAATCAATATTAGCAGCCAATTCTTGTTCAATCGACAATATAGCCAAGTTTGATAGTCTAGCGGAGCTCATAGTAGATCTGAGGTAATTTTTTATTAGCTTCAACTTCGAAAAACTTCTCTCACAACTTGCAACACTAATCGCCAAAGTCAAATATATACGAATCAAGATGACTATATTTGGAACCGAAATTCTGAGATTCAGTTTTTGAATGAACTGGAGGAGCTCCAGTGGTCCTTTACCACTTATATCTTCCTCTGATTCAGAACAGGCAACAAACTGCTGGAGACGCTTCCGCTCCATCTGAAACTCGTCCCTGTCGATGTCTTCTAATACATGGGAAAGATCACAGAAAACGTTATAAAGAGCTCTGTCAGTGATTTATTAAATATTAAAAAATAGTTTTATATAATGGTTTGGTATAATGGTGACAAAGTTCCGAATCTTCAAAAAACCTATTCAACTACAGCCAGAGAAAGCTAGTGTCGTTACAATGACATCTATCTTACTACACAATTATTTGAGGCGAAGCAGAAGTTCTTCACACATTTATACACCACCCGGTATTATCGACCAATATGACAACAACGATGTACTTGTACAACCCGGTTCATGGAGGAGTGAAATTGAAAGAACATGTGCAGTTCGTAATGTACGAAATATATCACGCCGTTCACCTGCTACTGCCACGGAGATACGGAACGAATTTTGTTACTATTTTAGTCGCTAAAATGTGTTGTAGGTACAAATTACTGGCATTAGTAAAGTGTTACTTACCGTATTTATACTTTTAATACATTTTGTGGTGTCACTCAGGAAGGAATCCATCAATTCATAGGCGAACCAAACGGGCTTGTACACGTCGTCCACACCGGCACCAGAACTTACCGATCTCTTTACTTTAGTTTTATAGCTTCTGTAACTTGAAAGTAACGAATCCCTCTTCTTTTTTAAATCAGGAACTGATACCTCCATAATTTCGCTGATGCGTCGTTAACTTTTAATTTGTTTTTATGATCCTTTTGCTTAGGATCCCACAAAATAGGTTCCGCTTGGTAATACTCCAAAAATTGCAACTCCATTGCACAAAATTTACTCCATGCCACTGTTGTAGCAATTTGTCTATTGTCTCGTCATTAAATCCGAGTTCTTTGGCTAGATCTGCTATTCGGTTGTCTTTGCCCTGACGAAGAGTACTCAATAGACACATTTTTTCCAAAATTATACAATTAGAAGGAAGTCTCTGCTGAATCTCTTTCGCTAATTTCACTGTGAAATCAATGCAGCGTTTTCTGACTGCTTTAACGGCATCATCGGTTAAAGAGGTCTTTTGTGCGTGAGTTTCAAAAAGATATCCTAAATACGGAACTGGATTTAAGTGGGCTTCTATTTTAATGGTTAAATAATCATTGTCAGTTGTTGCAGCCGACGGCATCAATACTCTACTGCAAACAGAACGAAGCAAAGTCATCAATGTATTTAGTAGGGCAACAGGATTTGAGTTCTCACTCTCAAAAGTCTTTACTCCAATTTGTACGTCATTTAGGATGCTCCTTAAAAAGTTCATGTAAAGTAAATTTTTCTCATCGGCATACATGGAATGAAGTTGGTCTGCTGTGTAACATTTGTCTTTATGCAAAGAAAAAAGCAATTTTAGTTCTTCCCATTGAGACAGTATCCTAGTCACTGTTTCTTCAACGGAGAGCCACCGAGTATCACAAGAGCGTAATATTTTTAAAGGCTTCTCGCCACAATTTATAGTCTCATATATATCTTTGTACTCGTCATAGCGTTTAGGTGAATGTGAGAACCAATTATAAGTTTCTCTAATAAGAAACTCTATATTCCGCGGCAACGTGTGCTCTGATGCATGTGACACAGCTAGTTGAAGTGAATGGCAAACACATCTAACTAGAATTAAGTTGGGCAAGCCATACTCCGTTTTTAATATAGTATGTACGCTATTATGGATACCCGTCATGACAGAGGCATTATCCACCCCAATTCCAATTAAATTTTTTATAGGCAAACTATGTTCTTCTAAACAGTTGACTAAGGCAGTAACAATTCCTCGAGCATCCGCGGTTTTAAGTGGTTGTAAGGCGAGAAATGATGGAACCACTTTTTTGTGTGTGGAACTGAAGTATCTGATTACTACACCCAACAATTTTGACACACTGAGGTCAGTGGATTCATCCAACAGTAAACTATACTTTTGTAAGTCAATATCATCCAATAACTTCTGTTTAAAATGTGGAGCCAACACATTTTTTATTACTGCACTACACTTTGACCTGTGCATTTTTATATCCATAACACTCTTTGAATCGTAAATACATTTTTTTAAAGCCTCAGTTAAGTGGTCAATTTGCTGTATGGACGTGTGTTCAGCAATAAATAAAGCCAAAGTTCCTTCTATTTTCAGTGAGTTTGTATTATCTTTGGAAGCGGGGGGAAATTCAAGTTGTTTGTTTTTAGTCACCAAGTCTGATTTTTCCTTATGTTTCTTCGTTTCTTTGTGTTTCTTAATGTCACCAATTCTAGCATAAACTTCAGCATGACAAAACTTACAAAAAGCTTTAGTAGGATCATTTGACACAGGCCGTAACCACATTTTAAATTCTTCTTGGGTTTCCCATTCTTTTCGATATTTTTGAGGATAAACAGTCTTTTTTTTCACCGGCACATCCATAGTAATTATTTCACAAATTAGAACTTCAATATAACTTTATAATAAATTAATAATTCTGATACATTCGTTACCGAAGAGAACAACTGACTACACTTACACAAACAAAACAATGCATACGTAACTTGGTATGGAATGGGAATTCCCCGAGCATCACCAATATTTAGAAAAAAAAGGATAGCATTATTTATTTCATTACGAGTAGGTGGGTGGTCTACACTCTGGCGTGGGGATTCCCGTCTTCAAGGGCGGGCAAATAGGGTTGCTATTTTGTTTCTCTAATTACCCCAGATTTTAAAAATATCATTAAAAATCACCAGATATTTTTCTAGTGATATCTTTTCCAAAATTTCACCATGTAGCCCCTAAAAATCACTAAATCTAGCGACAAAATCACCAAACTGGCAACACTGTCGCGGACGCGGACTGCGAGTGTGGAGTCATGCACGTTCACGTCGCGTTCGCGCTTCGCGCTCCCTTTGACGCGAAACAAACCGACAAAAATTGGGGAACAAAGCGCGAAACCGCGAAAAATATGCGAAACGGCTCCGTACTTAGCGTTCGCGCCCTTTCGCAGCCATCCCGCGGGCTAAGTGTAGAGCGGGCTTAAGCCGGGTTTTCACGTTACGAGCGCGCCCGGGCCGAGTGTGCTCGTACGAGTTAAGTCGTATAGGAGTGCACTCGGAATGTAGTTTACACATTACGAGTCAATATCGTCCGAGTAGTATTTATTTGTCTTCTGCATCATTCATTACTGTGACCTAACATAAAAGTGTTCAACAAAATGTCGACTGATCTTCTGCTGCGAGGTATAGAAATTGTGGCAGATATGTTAATGGTTGAAATACAAGAGCATGAAACAAGAAAAAAAAATCCAAAAGAAAAATTTGGACACGGAAATGGGTTTTAAGGCGTCAACAACAGGGTGCTTCAAATAATTTTCTTCGTGAAGTGGAGGAAGAAAATAAGGATACATTTAAAAATCATTTGAGGTTAAACAGCGATCAATTTGAGTATCTGCTTGACAAAGTAGCTCCCAAGAATACAGAAAGAAGACACCATTATGAGGGAAGCACCTACCTGCTCGGGTTAAACTTCAAATAGTTCTGCGATACTTAGCAACAGGGGATAGCTTTCGTAGCTTAGAAAGCCATTTTCGGGTGCCGAAATGCTCTATATCCCTGTTTCTACCTTCAGTATTGGATGCTGTTTATGAAGCATTAGTTAATTTATACAGGTCAGTACAATAAAATATAAATAACATATTGCTTATTATTTGTTTTATTTAAATAAAAGTACATATTGTTCAATCCTGTAAGTATCTCCATAACAATCTCCATAAGTATTCATTCTTCTCGGGTTTTAGTAATCCCTCCGATACTTCTGATCGCCTGTTCTAATACGGTATCATCTTGAACTTCATTTTCTAACTCAATGTTCGTTTCTGGAGCTGAAGTATCATTCTGATTCGGAATGTTTTCCTGTGGCATAAAGGTATACTCCTCTGGTATTTCAATAGAATAATAATCTGATTGTATTTCATCACTTGAAAAGTTATTGGTCTGCTCGACACGTCGGAGAACGGATTGCCTTTTCATTTTAATTAAATTTAATATTTCAGATTGAACGTCTAGAGCGTCTAGTAGTGGCAGTTGTCGAAGTTGGCTAGCTACATTTTTCTCAAAATGATGAAATTCATCTTATATTTCTTTATTATTTAGTACTTGATCTTTAATTGACTGAAGTGTCTCAATTGATTTACCAATATGCGGAGGCAACGTTCTTTTGGCTGAGTGTTGAGGCACCATGAATTGGGCACTATCCGGTATTTCTGGTGAAGGACTAGCAGGTATATCTGGTGAAAGAGTGGCTCGTATGTTACGTGAAATATTGGCTGGTAGATCTGGTGAAGGGGTTGTCGGTATGTTTTGTGAATTTCCTGATAATATGTTTAATTCTTCATCTGAATCCACCTGTAACAGAACATAAAACTTGATTCGAGGACAAATCTGAAGGACCGGAGAAGAACATAGGCTACAATATTAAAACTACAGTTTGTACAATTTTATATTTATTCCAGATCCCGAAGACATCCGAAGAATGGACTAATATTTCAAGAGGGTATAATTATCGTTGGAACTTTCCTGGATGTTGTGGTGCCCTAGACGGAAAGCATGTTAACGTACAACAACCAGAAGATAGTGGAAGTGACTTTTTTAACTATAAAGGTTACTTCAGCACCGTGCTTTTAGCATTGGTGGATAGCAACTACTGTTTTACATATATTGATGTTGGCAGCCAGGGTAGATTAAACGACGCCTCAATATTTGGTAATTCGATACTTAAAAAGAAAATTGAAGATGGAACGCTGAATTTTCCTTCATGGGGTGTCATTTTAAGAGATGAAGCATTTCCTTTAAAACAGTACTTGATGAAACCGTATTCACGTAGATTAGCCTTGACAGTGGAAGAAAAAAATTTTAATTACCGCCTTTCACGAGCTAGACGGATAGTCGAAAATGCCTTCGGTATAATGACATCAAAATTTCGAATATATCGTACTCCAATATATGTATGTCCTGATAAAGTCGATAAAATTGTAAAGGCAACTTGTGCACTACATAACTGGCTGATAAAGACAGCTTTGCGTTGCTACGCACCTTACGGAACAATGGATACGGACGATAGACCTGGTACATGGAGACAAGAACCCAGGTCCAATTTTATAGCAAATCTTGTGAATCAGGGTAGTAATCATTATTCTCAGTTGGCTGAACAACAAAGAACCAATTTTAAAAACTACTTCATGGGAGAAGGTGTCTTTCCATGGCAAAGTAGCAGAATATTTTAAAATACCTATGTTCTTATATTTTGACGGAACTTTATAAAACTACAGCAAATAAACTATTCATATTATTTATTGTTTAATTATTATAAACTTACCACATTCTGAAAAGTTTTCCTGCTCTTGATTATACCAGATAAAAATCTATCTGCAATCTCAAACCACGCCAATGATGGAACGTAAATGTCATCAACACCAGATCCAGTCCCTGTAGATTTTGTAATTTTTGCTTTTTCTTGTGAGTATGTGCTGCGGATATTATTGATTTTGGTGTTCACATCTTGAATTGTAAGTCCAGCCATGTTGAGGTTATGAATGATGCGCTGTATTGCGGCATTTCGGGTATCTTTGTTTTTATACTCTTTAAGTCTCACGTTCCACAACACTTCCTCCGCTTCATAAAGTTCCACAAATCTCACAGTGTCACGTTCATTCCACTTTTTCTTAGTTGACGCCATTTTGTTTTCATAAAATGATCCGAGTAAACTCGTAAAAATAGAACCGCGCCCGAGTCCACTGAGATCGGATGTCCGAGTGCGATGATTCTCGGCTGAGGTTCGCATCCTGCAGCATATACCTCGCCGCTTCCATCAGCGTCCGATTGGCTCTCTCGCTCACACCGTTCTGCTCGGGAGAGTGGGGCACCGTGGTTTGGTGACGGATGCCACACTTCCTCAGCTCCTTATTTAAGTGGCCAAGCCGTTGGTGCCATAATTGCTGCGACACCTCTGCTTTTCTGTGCCAGGCTGATGCTGGAGACTCTGCAGCAGCCTCTGGACCGTCCAACATGTCCAGTCTGTACACGCCGTCCTCACGTGTGCCGGTCGCCACCACCGCATCTCCGTCCAGCACCTTGCAGCCTTTCCTGTCAAAAGTTACTTCCAAGCCGCTCTCTGTCATCTTGCTGACAGACAGAAGATTCGTTGTCAATCCTGGAACATATGTAACATCCTTAATAGTCCTTAAATTACCCTGGCTGAGATGTACTTCTATGTCACCGGAACCTGCGCTATGTAGTACATCATTGTTTGCTACTTTCACGTCCAATGGAGCACTATCAATGAAACTGTGCATTCTCGAACTGGAGTTTGACATGTGTGTGCTAGCCCCAGAGTCCACATACCAAGCGTTAATACAAATTAGTCGCTAATGCAGTCAGCAGTGCACCATTGCTCTTTTGATCACATTTCTTGCTCGGAGAGCTCGGACAATCCTTTATCTTGTGACCTGTTTTCTTGCATCGGTAACACTTTATCTTTCCTTGCTTCATTTGCTTATGAATGTACAACGCAGTGTCCTCATTGGTCACGTCTCTTCTTAATCTTTCTTGAAGTAATTTGCTTTTAACAATGTCACTCGTGAGCTTTGCAGTACTGTTTTCTAATGCTATTATTAGTGGATCATAGTCAGATGGGAGACCACTTAGCATTACTACTGCTATCAAATCGTCGTCGAGCTGGGCATTAATATCCAATAATTGCTGACTTACATCGGATATTTTGCTGAGGTAAGCTTCCATGCTGGGGAACTGATCTAATTTTAATCCAAACAGTACACGCAGCAGCCCTAACCTGCACAGACCCTTGTCTTCATATGCGGCTTTGAGGTTAACCCATGCTTCATACGCCGTTGAGGCATTTCTAACATAAGGGAACGAATTTGCCTTTACAGACAGACAAATTTTCGCCAATGCCTTCTGTTGGCGTCTGACATCACTAACCTTGGGCTCGCCGGTTGAAGTTCCTTCGACGCATTCCCATAAATCCTCGTGAATCAACAGCATCTTCATAAGGAATTTCCAGTTGTTGTAATTGCCGATTCCATCTAACTTTTCTATATGTACGGCAGACTGCACGGCGGCGCCTGCGCCGGGCAATGATGGTGCCGGGGGCACGAAGTTTTGCGACATTTTCGAAAATACTCGTGGATATTCAATATTTATAATAACCACCACGTCCTGGGTCCATAACCTTTGTTATGGAGGTGGAAAAATGATAGATGCGATATGATTCTACTACGAGTTTATTAAAACGATTTACAATGGGTGACATGACACAGCGAATAGGCACAGGTTATCTAGAACAGGAAACGGATACAGAAGTGACAGGCAGTTGACACCGACACAGTTCTATACTTTTTAAATTGCGTTTTGTTTATGCATTTCTAACACTCTGTTTTTTTTTACCGTAAGATCTGGATTTGTCCCGTCATTACCGCTGCATTATCGGTTCCAATTCCGACCATATTTTGGAGAGGTAACTCGTGATATTCTAAACATTTTACCAAAGATGAGACAAGGCCATTTGCATCAGTTCGTTCTACAGGCTCCAGTGCAAGAAAGACCGATACGATAGCATCCTGTGCCAAACTGAAATATCTTATAACGATTCCCAGGAATTTCGTTACACTAATGTCTGTGGATTCATCTAATATGACACTATATTTCTTATCACTAATATCTTTCAAAAGGTTCTGTGCATTCTTATATCGGCAGATTTTGAATCTGCAAACACATCTTTGCACAAATCCGTCAAATGGTCTATTTGAGAAATTGCACTGTGTTCCGCAATGAATAAAGCAAGTTTACCTTCTGCTTTTTGAGTGAACTTGTTTTCTTTGGTAACTGGAGCAAAATTTATTTGTTGGTTTTTTGATATAGCTTCACATTTCTGTTTATGTTTTTTTGTATCTCCATGTTTTCTTATGTCGGCTAGCCTAGCAGAAAATTCACTGTGACAATATGAACAGAACGCTTTACTTGCATCACTCAGAACAGGTTTTAGCCAGTTTTTAAACTCTTTTTCACGTTCCCACTCAGTTCTGTACTTTTGACTGTACACCTTCTTCTTTAAGGGTACATCCATAACACAAACTTGTATTATATTCAAAAACAATAAAAACAAGTTCCTCTCAGCGCCTTTGTAGCGAAATGCGATAAGAACGAATAAGGTACCTGCGGGTAACAAGGACCGCCGTCTATCAAGGGCCACTAATTGAAAAACACACTTCCAATGGTTTTACTTGATTCCACTAACGCACACATTAAAAGGACCAATAGAAAGGCTAATATCCGCGGTGGAGTTGTCGCGCGACGCGCCATCTTTTTAGTAGCCACGAATACGTCGAGAGAGTTGGTCTGCGTCACTCCACTGTAAAATTGTCTCCACAAAACCGTAAAATTGTGTATAAAGTAGACTGTTTTTTATAAAAGCTACTATTTCAACTTGAAAAGGGTATCGTGTTGACTAATCAAGGCAAGTTCAATCATTCTATTACTACAGATTTATTAATTTTTCATCGATATTTGTAAAATGAACCTCAAAGTCTAATAAAGGCCACAAAAGAGGCAGGTAATAAGGACCGGCCTTTATTAAACTTCCGAATTGTCAAGTATTTCATGATTTATTTTTAACATGAATTCCAAAAAATGGTTTTTCAGCTTCAGTAAGTGTTAAATAGTCCCGTAAACTTATTTATTCCAAAATATCTTCAATGTACAGACTTAGTTTTATTATACGTATAGATATTTGATATTTACTTACGTTATTATATACCGATGTTGTCACAACGTGAACATAGGTCCTAGCAGTCTTAAGCGGTGACTAAGGGATGTAACTAGGCAACTTATTTGATTTTTCAGAACACAATCATGGAACCCCCTGCTAAAAAACGTCGCGGGCTTTGGTCACTGCAACAGTTACAAGCAGCAATGGCTGCTGTTCAAGGAAGAGTGATGTCCCAACGTGCGGCAGCCGCGAAGTATTCTGTTCCTAGAAGAACGTTATCAAATCATCTAAAAACTGGAAAAGTCGAAAAACAGATAGGCCGTCGCACAATTCTAACCGCGGAGCAAGAAAATGATTTGGCGGGAAGAATTAAAAGACTTTCTTCAATTGGGTTCCCTTTAACCCCAAAAAATTTACGCCATCAAGCGTATGTGTTCTGCGAACAACACAACATACCACACCCTTTTAACCAGAAAACAAAGCGGGCTGGAAAAGACTGGTTAAAATTATTTTTAAAAAGACATCGGGACATATCAAAGCGGAAGATCCAGATCTTAAATCCAGGAAGGGCGCAAAAATTAAATAAGCCTATTGTGATGCAGCATTTCGAAGAATATAAAAAGATTTACGAACAAATGGAGATCGGCGACAATCCTCAGTGCTTGTACAATATGGACGAGAAAGGCTGCAGACTTACCATCCACAACCAACCAACGGTATTAGCCCAAAAAGGAGTTAAGAGAGTACACACGGTTGCGCCAGAGCATGCCGAAAACGTTACAGTGGCTTGCTGTGTTAACGCGTTAGGCACTGCAATTCCTCCGATGATAATATTTAAAGGGCGTAGAATGAAACCCGAATTTAAAGATAACTTGCCTGCAGGATCACTAGTGAAAATGGCACCAAAGGGAAGCATGATTACGTCACTGTTCGTAGAGTTTATACATCACTTAGGAAAATTCAAAACTGGCAAGTGTTTGCTAGTGTTTGACGGCGCTTCATGTCACTTAGATTATAGTATTGTTGATGCAGCAGATGAAGAAGATATTGTTTTATACTGTTTGCCGTCAAATACTACGCACGAACTCCAGCCTTTGGACAAAAGCGTTAATAAATCATTTGAACATCACTGGGACGAACAAGCATTATTGTTTTTGTACAATCATCCAGACAAAAAGTTAACCAAAGCGCGTTTCAATTCCATTTTCAGCAAAGTTTGGTCAAAGTGTATGAATCACGCAAATATATAGTAAACGGGTTTAGAGCCACAGGCCTTTATCCTTATGATCCGAATGCAATCCCTGTTGAAGCCTATGCACCTTCTGTACTGACCGAAAGACCTCCAGAACAAGAAAATATTTCCACAGAAAATTATATATCACCGCAAAAATCTCCAACTCCTGGTTGTTCCGGTACAAATGTAGCACGCGCAGTACTTAGTTCCAGTGCTAGTAGTACTGATACCGATGAAACATTTTTTGATGATCAAAATTCAAGTTCACCAACACTTCTGTTACAAATTTCTGACTTTTTGCCCCCTGTTTCAACTAGCACAGAAATAAATAAAAGGTTAGTCGATTATAGCTCGTCAGATTCTGACGCTGCAAATATAAATTTATCAGGTGAACCAAGCAAGTCAGTCACCGCAATTAGACGACCGATAATTTACAGCTCTGCGTCTGATACTTCTATTACTGAAGCAATAATTCCGTGTTTAAATGTTCATCCTCAATCAAGCCTAAATATATACAGTTCATCCGATGATGAAAATGCAGACCCGGTATCAAGACAAGAACGTACTCCCGACAAACTGATAAATACCTCGTGTGCTAACATCTACTCAGACAGGCAAGGTTATGTTGGTTCTGCGACCAGCGAAGATTCGGAAGACAACATACCATTGGTAAGGTTGAAAGCTAAAAAAAGCGTAAAATCTCCGTTTCAACAGTTAATACCAACACCAAACTTCGCTGTCACAAAACAAACGCCAAGACGTAAAGCAATCAATTACAAAGCCCGAATAGTAACAAAAGATTTGTTTACAGAAATAAATAATAGAAAAGAAATTAAGAATAAGAAAATAGAAGAAAAAAGGCAAAAAGAACAGCAATCAAGGAGGGAATGCAAAAATAATAAGGAACCGAAAAAAGGTAAATACAGTGGGACCATGCAAAAAGAAACGAAACAATGCAAAAAAAATGTAGAACCGAAAAAGGGTAAAAAAAAAGAGACCAGCAAATTAGATACTGACGATAAATGGTATTGCCACGCATGTAACACAGAGAGTTATGAAGACATGCGACAATGCACAAATTGCCAAAGATGGTTCCACGAGCAATGTTTGGGCCTAACAAAAGAGGATATTGATTTTGAATGCCCAATGTGCAATTAGATTACTAAAAATAAATAGAAACTGATTATGATCTCATAAAACTATCTCGTTAATTTCATAAGTCTATTAAGGGCCAAGATTTTTATTTTATGTTAATTTTTTGTTGTGTGCAGATGTTTGGAATAGCGTTTCGAATACTTTAATTAGAAATATGATTATTTAATTGATTATATAAGTAAATACTTATTTTTTCCAATTTTTTTGTTACCTTAGTTTAATTAGGCCCATTATTGTTTTTCTCTATAATTAGATGGGTCGAAAACGTGATTCAATGCCAAATGATAATTTAAGCTAGAGGCAATTAGAATAGTTTGTGTTTACGTTGATTGATCTCTAGAATTTTTAATTAAAATTTGGTCCTTATTGAGCCCCCTAGGTTTAAAAAGGGCCACATAGAGGGTTTTAAAAATATATATATATTAATGACAATTATGGACGTAATCCTAAAAAAAATACGTTTTTCAACTCATAATAAAGTAATGACTCTTCTAATGACCTGTTTTTTATTCGCTTTCCATAATTATTTAAAATATTTAAGATTGAATTAAGGTGGCCCTTATTTGCCGCAATTACTTAATGTACTAAAAACTAATACAACTGTAAAAGTGAGACGGCAATAATAAACATGACAGGACTGAGTGAGATGCCGCGACACTTGTAATATAGGGGAAACCCCAGATATAGATAATCAAATCAACAATTTGTGTTGCCAGTACCATAATTTCAATCATGGGAAGTAGAATCCTTTTATAGCTATTTTAGAAGTGTCTATCTATAAGATTTTTACTGCAACCCGTGCTAACTTTATCCTCAGGGACGAACTAAGATTCCGTCCGACTAACTTGTATGTGTCAGTGTAATAATAAGATAGATTAAGCCTAGTTTTAACTAGCTTCGAAACTATTATTGTGAAAGGGACCAATTGATAGGATTAAAATAATTAAGTAACAGATAAACCTATTCGTTTAATTTGATATGCTTCCATGTGACAATGGCGCCCTGGGATATTTATTAAATTACTTATACACCGCGACTTTTTAGTGGCTTCGGAGCCGAAGCGTACCTACTCTACCCGATGTGTACTATCGATACATACTATTAAAAAAAAATAAAAAAATTTATTAAAAATACGTAAATTAAAATAATTAGGCATTATTAAATAGTCTGATTTTGTAGTGTATACTCTCACTTCATTCAAGTGAAGTGGCGGCGGCTTCAATGTCCTGTCGGCATTAGTAAAGGATACAATAAACCAATGACATGCGCCCGCGCCATCCGAAATCCCGCCCTTTCTTTACTATTTTGCCGCTCCGCAATCAGTCGACCGGAAGCAAGCGAGCGAGCGAGCGTCCGCGTCGCATTATTAATTACGGAACGGGTCCCGGAAGCCCTGAAGTTCTTTCGTTATCGGTGCAATGAGTAACCCTCATTATCAGTACTCAAATGTGGAGTGGTTGGGTATGGTACGTTTTTATGCCATTGCCAACAATAACTTGGAAGAAGCAAGGCGCTTGTACGCCCAGCCGGAGCACCTGCAGTTGTTGCGCCAAAATGGCATTTTGGAACCCCAAATACCTGCTACAGCGACGATACTATCAGCAACACAGCGTTTGTATTCTCGATCATGGCCAATTTAGAATACCTACACACGCCCAAGGACGGGGTCATCCACATTTATCAGCTGCGCTCGAAGATCGTATTTTATCAATGAAGAAATTAGATACTAGTGTGTGTGCGGGCTGTGTTGCGTGCGTGCGTCGGAGTGGAGGGGTGCGGTGTTGCAATGTCAAGGTCACGCGGCTCGTAAGTAGTTTACAATTCAGATGTTGCAGCGAGTACTAGTAATTTGGACATTTCTCCAACATAATATTTTGTCCTCATTTTAGTTTTTTTTTACCTCGTTTTTTTAAATTAATAGTATTTATCGATAGTATACATCGGGTAGAATAGGTACGCTTCGGCTCCGAAGCCACTAAAAATTCACGGTGTATTATAGTCTCATGTTCAGAGATTGTAGTCTAGTTGGTGGTAACATAAACACTCAATAAAATTATATGTTAAGTTCAAGATCGTAAGTGAGCAAATTAACACGCTACTGGATTTGATTTGAATGTTATGACAAAATCTACTCCTCAGAACATTTGCGATTTTGTATCCAGTGTCCGACAAATTATTGCTGCTTTAGAAAACTTTACCAAAGTTAAGTCATATTATTTTGTGTGTGCTACTGTGCTAGCTAACCCGTAAATTAGACAGTTTCTCAGCACCAGTGGCGGCTCGTGAAAGAGTTTATTAGGAGTTCACTTACTGCGGGTTTCCTGCGACGTGTTACCGCGCGTAATATGTTTCGGTAACCGATTTTACAAAGGAAAATTGTTACGCCGCGCCCCTAAATCAGATCTTTCCGTGTTTCGTAACACGGAAACACGTCGCAGGAGATAGCTTTAGTCTGCCAAAGTTGTCGTGCTTGCAAACTTCAACAAAACAAAACAAAATACGTAATATAACCATTTTGATCAACGCGGTCATTGAACTCTCTACGCGATTTTCTATAAGCTTAAAATCGAGCGCTTTACGAATATCTTGGCGGCAAACTGTCGCCTATTGCACTTCATTTAACATGTGAAGCCGATATGGTGAATGTTTTAACATTTAAAGAAAGATGCGCTAAATGTTCAATAAGTAAGTAAGTACCTGTTTCTGTCCAAGCACTTTCTATTGTTCCATTTTTATATTTCACAACACAAACACTTACACAATAATCGAATAGTCTCTATTAATTACTCAATGTGTAAACAAGAAAATTCAACAAAACCAAACGTTGGCCGAAAAAACAACAGGTTTGTTTATTCATATTATGATATTTGATTCAAACCGTATTCAAACTGATATGAACAGCGTAACGAACTCGTGCGCATGCGCGCCGGCCGCCCGTCGTGCGCCGTCGTACCACTTCACGCGTTCTCTCTCTACGTCCCACGACCTGCATGGTGGCATCTCGCTCGCGGTGCCCTGCACGAATTTAACTTATTTTCTTCTGATTTTCTCATACGTACAAATCCTTTTTTTAAGATCACGAACCGCGCTGTTTCAGAATGAGCGCAGTTGTCTCTTTCGCACTCATTGAATTCACTATTTAACTTTGTAAACAACTTCGTTTCGTCGGTGCGGATCGTTGGGGCGGCACTCGCTATCAAATGCAGTTTTCTATAGAAATTTACTTGATGTTAAGTATGAATTAATTAAATAAATGAAATGATGTTTAATTCCAGAAGAATTCAACATGCGTACAAAGTAGTTGTATGTCTTCTAATCAAAATATTAAATAAATACTATTGCTACTACTCTAATATGATACGAAAGTTTAATTGATATTTTAATTTTTTGGGTGGGAGTTGACTGCACCAGCGCTCCTTAGGACGAACCGCCTCTGCTCAGCACGAGCCTACCATCTCGACCGAGACACTGATCGAGCCAACAGTAGATAGGACTGAAGCCACTTGTTTGCATTTCAAACATTTAAAATGATATTTGCACTTTCCTGTGTGCCTATCTATGCTTATATTGCAGTTTATTGTCCTTGCAAAAATCAAGTTGCTTCAAGGAAGAAAGTAATTTGAACGGAGGAATTTGAATTAAATAGATTATGATCAGGGGATTTACAGTATGCACACGATGACGGTGGCTTGGCTACAGTTGTGGCAGCCATGTTGACAGTAGCAGCTGTGGCCTGGTCGGTCGATGTGACTGTGGTCTCAGCATTGGAGATGCCATTGAGTCACTTCGCAAGTGACACAAAAACGTGACCATAATCTGGATATCACATTTTGTTTGGTCCCAAACTCCTCAGCAATGTCTCCTTGGATTGATTGCAGCATACCTACTACCCCAATCATCTCATCCATCGTCAAATGTCGCAACACATGACTCACATGAGCAACGTTAGTTACAGCGAATAAAGTGTTAAAAATTAGTTTTAGGCTGAAAATCTAAAAAAAAATACAAAAAGCCGTAGTCACAAAATTACCCCAACGGGATAATTGCCACGTAAATCATTCTTTTTTAAATTTAGAACATGGGCAAATGTCTTATAAACAAACCCGTATGTTTTCATTGTGGCCAGTACTTTTTAAGTTAAGTAACTTACTAGCAATTATCCCTAGGCAATGTCGATGTGGATACAACTCAACCTGATGACGCAAAAAATATAGAAAACGCACTATTATTAATACAACCTCCAGCTACAATATCGGACTACCAAAGTACAAATTGACAACGCCTTTTTAACTTTAATGGTTCGGGAAAAGATTGAAATTGAGCGCGAAATCGTCATCGACGACCTGGCGTTGGAAAATGTGCCACTTCCAGACATGGAAGTATTAGAAGTAGGGTTGCCAGATGGCGAGGAAATTCGGGATTGTCCCGGAATTCGAATACTTACCACTAGCTTTTTTCAGGAGCCTCCATGGCACTGCAATTAGAAGGAGGGGGATATTTTTCGCACAGCGAAAGCCGGTCCTTCTTCAACCCGTAATTAATGACCTCTTCCCACCTAGCCACAATATCTGGGTGGGCGGCTTCACCAGACTTCTTCTTAGCCGGTGGTTCCCCAAGAATATTTAGGATTTCTTCGTCCAGTAAATTATCTGGATTCCCCTGAACATTTTGAGTTTGTAAAGTAGAGTCTGTGGGCCCTTAGCTTGGGGGGGTGTCATCAATCAGGTCTACTACAGCCTGGTCATGAGGCGGCGAGTTCTCCTTTGGAGATTCTGCAATTGTGAATAATAATGATAATAACCCTTAATTGCACTTAGGTATAACCTATCTCGGTTGGCTGTAAGTTGTCAATGAACAGTGTTTGGCCTAGGTGAGGTGAATAAACAAGTAGGTACACTTTTCTCCTATCTATGTAATATATAGACACACTTTGCAGTGGCGATCTTTGTAATATGCAGATACGAGTACACTTTGCAGTGGCGATCTGTCAGGATATGTTTAGGGACTTAGTTTGCACATAAGTAGGTAAACCATTACTGACTGTAATCCCTTCATCGCCGTGTAATCCTAATGATTACCTCTAGACTTGCGTCTTTGCACTTTGCAGTGCTGAAATGAAACCTTGTCCAACCCTGCCGGTTAGGTCTGCCTCAGGTTATGTTTAGTTCAAGCGCGATTTTTGACAAAAATACCACTTACCTTGTAATTTTTTCTTAAATTTCTTTAGCTTACGAATATATTTATCCATTTAGATGTGATAATCTTTATCACGTTTTCCCATGGTAATTGTAGTTTTTCCGTGAAAATAAAAGGAACGCGCAAAAAACACGTCAAACGTTAATAGCCGCGTACTGACTGAGCGAGCGGCCTCGCGAGGCAGCCTCGGACATTTGCCGCGGTACGCATGCCGCGCGAGGAGGCCTCGGTCTATAAGTTTCCTAATCCGAGACCGCCTCGCACGGCAAGGCTGACCCACGGTGAGGCTTAGCCAGCATCGACGCTCAGTTTAACTTGAAGTCGAATAGAGACCGCGTGTGCGTATAGTTTACTCAAGATCACCATGAGGCCGCACTGCCTTTTTAATAATTCTACGGCTTGCAAAAAAAAAGAAAACAGAAACCTAAATGTTTTTGGATGTAACTATTATACAAAAATAGATTACAAGCTGGGAACAGATTGTTTGAAGAGTTGTGCTTTGATACGAAGAAATGTTTTTTTTAAATCGAATTTGACAATCTGTACTCTCTCATAAACGCCAAAATAAGCAAGGACACAAATTTTCGAGAAGCAATATCCGCTAGGGAAAGATTATTAGTGACGTTGAGATTTTTGGCCACAGGAGATTCTTATATCAGTCTACAGTATCTATTTCGTATATCAAAACAAAGGATATCGGTTATAGTTCATGAATTTTGTGATGCGAATTTTGTTAAAAATTTTGTTTGTTTGCGAAATTTGTGATAATCGAGGTGTTGAAGGATTATGTTAAGGTAAAATAAAATTACATATTTTTATTACTTTTTTTTATTAATCAAATTAGAAAATTATACAAACAAATATTTTAATGATGAGAAGGGGGAGGCATCGGTGAGATAGGAGGCATCGGTGAGGTAGGAGGCATTGGTGAGGCAGCAGGCATCGAATATGTAGATGGCGTCGATGAGGAAGAGGGATGAGACATATATCTTAAATTGTCGTGTTCACCATATGACTGAGTATAATAACCATAACCACTATATGCTCCCATGTCTGCATCAAAAATAATTTTATTTATTGCATTGTTATAAAAAGTGTTAATGCTTCAGATATAGCGTTACCAGTAAGATCATCACTTTCGTTCATTTTGGATCTCTTTTTAGGTCTAGTTGACTTTTGTTTTGGTCCTTCCGTTATTAGTGTTATCCAGACTTGCATTCTGTAAAGATATAAATTATTACTTTATTTTATTTACAGATACCATCATCCGAAGAAGAGTGGCTTACCGTATCAGAAGAGTTTGAGAGCAAATGGAATTTCCCACACGTCATAGGAGCAATGGATGGGAAGCATGTTATATTACAGTCGCCAATAAATAGTGGCAATGATTATGACTGTTACAAAATGTTTCCAAGTATAGTGCTGTTCGCTTTAGTTGACGCTAACTATAAATTTCTGTACGTAGACGTTGGCAGCAAGGGACGTATATCAGATGGCGGTGTGTTTAAAAACACCAATTTATATAAAAAGCTCGAAAAGAAGGAATTTAACATTCCTACGCCAGAAATATTACAAATACCGTATAAATTTGCAGTGCCCTATTTTATTCTTTTCATATGGGCCATTATTTTCATAATTTAAATACAGGAAATAATTAAAATAAGAAATATGTAATTGTGACATGTAAATAATGATATTATAATTAATTACATTATAAAAAACGATTATTGACAAAATAACAAGCGTTTTAATATTTAAATCAACTTACCCTATCTTCAGTGTTTATCGTCGACAACGTCATATAGTGTACCCAAAAATCTCTCCATATTTTCAAAAGCAAACCATATTGGCTGGTACACATCGTCAGCACCTGCTCCGGAACGAATGGATGCTTTTTTTAAGCGGTCGAAAAGTAGCAATAAGCGATTTATTCTTCGATTTCAATTCTTCTATTGGAGTATCATCCAAATTATTACTGATGCGATTCCACGCATCATGTACTTTATGCTTTACTGCAGATGTCAATTCACCCACAGTTATTACCACCACACCTGTAGGTACTACATTGAATCTTGTACAGCGTGTCTATAATATTGAAATGTCAACAAGTCAAAATCAAAACTTTAATTCTACAATGTTAGATAACCTAGTTGTCAAAAATAAATCTGTCTTTGAGGGCCTAGGATGTTTGCCAGGTCTTTGTCACATTACAGTCAACGACAAGGTGCCACCGTAGGAAGTGCTTGGCGAATATATAACCTATCTATCTGAAAAGTCTTTTAATTCTTATTATAATATCCCTCACCGGGTACATATCATAATGCATAAGTTTAAAATCTATACGTTTACAATGTATAAGTTCAATATATACACTCGGCGTCAAAAAAATCGCACCTCCGCGAAAATAATAATCAAACGATATTAACCTTTAACACACGCATGTACTCCCACCAATATTGGTGTCATTTGAAAGCCCTCTAAATAAACTTAAAAAAACCACACCATTTCACTTCATGAAAAAAAAGCTTGATACCACAATTTGATTTTTTTCTAACAATGCCGATTTTGCTCCTCAAAAGGGCCACTAGTTGCGCTACCTTTTGGGGGTATAAAAGGGTCAATACAGGTTCAATGGGTGTCATTCGCAATACAACCGTTAAAGAGGACACACCAGGATAACTTTCACAAGAAAAACGACCTTGAAGATGGATACCACAGCTGATGAAGCCGCCCAAGTGATTGCACTACTGCAATCAGGGATGAAGCAGTGTGATGTCGCTCGGCAACTGAACTTGAGCCGTTTTTCTGTCCGAAGAGTGTATCAGCGGTACCTGGAGACCGGAGGCCACGTTAGGAGGCATGGCTCTGGTAGACATCGCTGGACCTCGGAGAGAGACGATCGATTCATCGTGACGACGTCTTTGAGAAATCGGTTCTCCAATGCTGTTGAGTTGCAACAGCAGCTCCAGGCAGCTCGCAGAACAAGAGTGAGCATCTCTACAGTTAGACGAAGACTGAAGGAGAAAAATATGGCTGCTCATAGAGCTTCTACGGGTCCAAAATTGACCGCAGAACATCGGCGAGCCCGCTTGCAGTTTGCACGCGACCATGTCAATTGGACCCTTGACCAGCGGAGAGCTGTTCTCTTCTCAGACGAGACGAGAGTATGTCTCTTCTGCAACGACAGACGCAGAAGAGTGTACAGAAGAAGGGGGGAACGTTTCGCCCAAGCCCGTATTCAGGAAACGGTAGAATACGGGGCCGGTTCCTGTATGTTCTGGGGCGGCATATCGGTCGATGGCAAGACTGACCTTGTTTGCGTCTCCCGGACTGGGGGTGCTCGCGGGCAAGGGTCGCTGACTGCTCACTGGTACGTCACAGAGATCCTGGAAGAGCACGTGGTCCCCTATGCTAGTTTTGTTGGCGAGGGGTTCATTTTAATGCAAGATAACGCTCGTGCTCACACTGCAGTAATTGTGCGCGACTACCTTCAAGAGGTTGGGATCGTGGTTATGCAGTGGCCAGCGAGAAGTCCAGACCTGAACCCGATAGAGCACCTCTGGGACCATTTGAAACGCGAGGTTCGGTCTCGTGATCCCGCTCCTGCGACTCTCCAAAAGCTCGAAGAGGCCGTCATTGAGGAATGGGCCAGGATCCCGCAGGAAGAGCCCCTGAAATTGATAAGATCCATGAGGGAGCGTATGGAAGCAGTCATCAGGGCAAGGGGGGTAACACTAGGTTTTAGGATATTTTAAGCAACTTTTGGAATGTTTTTTGGGTATAATTCATCTGTTTTAAATTAAGGCTTAATTAAGGATTTTTATTGTTTTGTAAACTTTTTTATTTTGGTGCGGTTCCAATAAAAATTATGATTGAATTGTTTTTGAGTACTCCTTTTCATTATCTTTCAAATGATACCTAACATTACCTTCATCATTGATTCCAAATAAGGTTAAAGTAGTTTGAAGTAGATTTTTTTAAGAGGTGCGATTTTTTTGACGCCGAGTGTATAAAATCTAAAAGTATAATAGTCAGAAAAAGTAATCATCAATATGCATAACTTACGTTCTATATAAATGTCATAATGCATAAGTTTAAAATCTATACGTTCACAATGTATAAGTTCAATATATATATAAAATCAAAAAGTATAATAGTCAGAAGAAGTAATCATCAATATGCATAACTTACGCTTTATATAAATGTCATAATGCATAAGTTTAAAATCTATACGTTTACAATGTATAAGTTCAAAATATATAAAATCAAAAAGTATAATAGTCAAAAGAAATAATCATCAATATGCATAACTTACTTGTTCTTAAAATAATATACGTTTAAATCCATCATTTGTAATAATGGATTTTGAAAAAGCGGCCAGTTTAAGCTTGAGGCAACATTTTGAATCCGTGACTGTAAAAGGATGTTTTTTTCATTTACGCCAAATCATATACCGCAGAATTCAAAAAGAAGGATTGAGTATCAAATATAACAATGATCAGTTATTTAATATTGATATAAAAAGTATTTCAGCTTTATCCTACATTCATCCCCAGAATATACCAGCATATTTTAATGCATTGATTCAATCATTGAGCGATGACGATGCCTTTAAAATTGCAGAATGGTTTGGACAAAATTACGTTATTGGTAAGAATAACCAGCCACCCCAATATAATCCAAGCTTTTGGTGCTGCTGCAACATCCCGAATATTCCCCGCACACAGAATAGTGGTGAATCGTTTCACCGCCACATCAACCACATTAGTGCTAAGCGACACATTGGTTTTTATCGTTTAGTAGCACAGCTAATCAAAGAGACAAAAGTAAATAATGTGGAAATTGTAAAGTTACAAAACGGAGAACCTGAAGCCAAGAAAAGGGAGCAGCAATACGAACAAAAATTACAAAGAATCGATAAATATTTTGAAAAATATTACTGACTACACATATTCACAGTTATTGAGAGCTATTGCTGCTAATCTATAATATTGATAATAAATAAATAATTATACGTATGTAACATTAATCAGGAACATTTTACCATCTTGGTATGTGATTATTATTAATAAATAAATAAAAAATCAACGATGAATTTTGTTTTCTTTGAATATAACAAGCGATCCTATAAAAGTCATCATATTTAAAATATTGTACAGCTTCAGGTTTAGGCTTGGACATTTAGAACTTATGTCAAATAACTTTAAATTTTTTGATACGTTAAATATTTCGATTTTCGGTATTTTAACTTTATATATTCCAACCGTATGTATTTTGAAATTATATATTATAAAACGTAGCCCTAGGAACCATTATGCATTGTGTTTGTTATATATTTCGACCATTGTGGCATTCAAACTTAGACATTTAGAACTTATGTCAAATAACTTTATATTTTTTGATACCAAGTATTCCGCCTGCTTGCAATTTCAGCCTGCCAGCACGTGGCGACAGAAAACGCAGCCAGTCTGCTTCTGTCCCGCGCGCGCGACACACCGATTGTGTGAGCTAAGTTGTACTCGTGACGTGATAATACATGTGGTGAATTTTACCTGGCATTTTCCTTTCAACTCCACCATACAGTAGAAACGTCCATAGCAATCTATCAGCACCCAATAGTAACCTAACAGTAGTAATTCAACACCGGCATATGACGGTCCATCCTACAATAAGCATAACAATAAATATACTTCAACCTATTACAACGGAATCTAGTGAAAATCAGGTTCCGGATTTGGAAGTGCTAGAGGAAGAAGTCCCAACTTCAAATATAGCTGCTACTACATCCACTACAATATCAACAGTCAGAGGGCGTGCGAAGGTGGCCGGGAGCTTCCATACGTGATTACGTTGTGGTAAAAAAGCCCCTTCCACTAAACAGATCACAATAGCTTGAACAGCTTCTCAAAATGATAGCAAAAAGCTATCCTTTAAGAATGGTAAAAGAAAAAGAGTTCAGGAAGTTAGTGGAAATGCTAAACCCCGTGTACACATTACCTACGCGCAAAACACTTTCTTGAAAGTATTTCGTAAAGTAGTCGAAACTGTCAATAATGAGTTAAACAAAGCAACTGCGCTCTGTATAGCTGTAATATTTTTTATTAGCGTCAGAACCGTGCGGCCGAGCCCCCTGGCCCTCGAGTCCTATCCTGGAAGGAGGTGTCGCTGGTGCTGAAATTTGTGACGGTAGGCTCATCATAATTTGGCATACTATTTGTCCCTTGGACCTTGCCAATCTGACGCCTGTAAATGTATGTAATAAAAATAATGAGCCCATATTTGGCAAATTTGATTGATAAATAATTTGTAACAAATTACGAGTCCACGGTCACAAATTTCACAACCAGCGGCACCTCCTTCCAGGATAGGACTCGAAGGCCAGGGGGCTCGGCCGCACGGTTCTGACGCTAATAAAAAATATTACAACTGTGATGATTATTGTAAACTACTACTCGATCAGCTACTAGTCGATTACAAAAAGAAAAAAATAATGTCTGTGATATGATTTTAGAAAATTTTAATACTTATTAAAAATATACAAAAAAAGAAAATTATTTACGCAGTAGGTACGTGTAAGTACTTATATGTACATTTGTTAATTTAAGTGACAACTTTTAATAAACGTTGATTGGGTAAAGAATAAATTTATTTTAAATCCTCCTCCTATTCATCCACAAACGTTGAACTAAGTCTTTTTGGTATTCGCGGGCTTGCTCCAGTTGTTCAACAGCCCCACGACGTCGCGGGCCTGCTTGCAGTTCTTCCACCGCACGTGCTTCATTATGAACATTCCATGCATTCTCGCGCATTTCTTCGTCTAGAGCATTCTGCTCGTCATTTTCTAGGTCCGGCAACTCAACATTGGCCCCATGCGCAATATTGTGCAGAACAGCACAAACATTTACAATTTTCGCTGCCATTACTGGATAGTGCAATGTGCGTGCAACGAGTAAGAACCTGTAATGAAAAGTACGTAATATTAATATCATGAGTACCTTTAGTGGGTAACACTCGAAAGCATAATATTAACTAAGTATTACATTTTATCATTATGTGCTGTTTTAATGTATATAGTGCTTGCTTACCTTGGCACAGCCACCACCATGTAATCCAATATTGACCACACATGCATTTATTCTACCATTATTAGGGATTTGTTGCCAAAAACTAGAATTTGTCGAACAGGCTTTTATTACTAATGGACGACTAAATGCCTGTGTGATCATAATTTGATTCCGCGGTGCCAAAGTAGTCCCACCAATTGTTATTAATTCACTATTACTCTACTTGCATGTGTAATATACATACTCAATTTTTAGAGACCAACAACCTTATAATAATTTTATTAGCTTACCGAAATCGAGATTTTAGAGTGCCTATGCAGCGTTCTACAACATTTCTCGCAGTCACCTGTAATTCATAATAATGTGCTTCTGGAGTACCATGAGCTGCATTTAGAATCGGCGTCATCATTGTTTTTCTTAAAGGATATCCTGAGTGTAACATAAAATATAAAGTATAGAAACACCACATACTTAATGATGAACATAAATTACAATGAAGCCAAATCGGAGAAAGATACATACTTTTACTTATAATGAAATTGAGTATAAAAACCTGAACACAATCTAATCATTGCAAAAGCATAGATACCTAATATAAATTATAAAGACCTTATAGTTAATCCTAACTTAGTAAAGCGTTACTGACTAAATACATCATGTCAAATAACTGAGACCTATTTGATGGAACACAGGTTATAACACTTGGTTTAGTAGGCCTTATACCTACCTGTTAGAGCTGAAGGCTGGACGTGGAGGAGTAAAACTGCGGAAATATGCTGATGAAGATCACTAGTTTATTAGAGGAACTTTGACAGACTGGTATGAAAACGTAAAACAAAAGCATTCTAAAAGTGATATAAAATTCCATGTAAAATGCCGTCACCTTTCCAGCCAGTTGCCAACACTACCTATAATAACTTCCTAGTATAGGGTCAAGGTGGCAACAGTGGCGCACCCTTTTTTCGAATGGTTATATTTCTGAGATTTATTTAATTAGAATGTTGAAATTTCACAGGATTGTAGTGTAGTTACCGTAGATTAATATTTATTTAGAAATCTTCTTAATTTTTACACCAAACAAGAAATACACATTTTTTTTAAAATAATGTAATATGCGCCACTGTGTACACCGGGTCGGGTACAGTGGTTCAGCCGTCAGTACACAGTGGTTAGGGGTGGTACACAGTGGTTATATGGTGAGTATACAGTGGATTGTCTTATTATATCCATACGGTTTATGAAAGATAAGATGAACATTTTATAGTTTATTGTTTATTGTTCAATGTGAAATAAGTACCGACACCTACAATGTATCAAACAAAAGACAAAAACGAAACATTATAAGAACAAAAAGTTTATACACGAGGATCCAGTGTTCTAAAAAACAATGTTAATTAACATGCAATTGTGACATATCGACTGAAAAATTATAGATGGATTGTTGTCTAGCTGTGCTTCCAGATATGATTGGTTTAGGTAAAATCAACTTTATATCGTGTTCTTTTACATAAGACAAGTCTGGTACGTTTGGTAGACAAAATCGATCCTTCTGACTGGTCTTGGCACGCAGAAAAGAAACAAAATATTCCAGATCTTTATTTCTAGTCTCCAATACTTTACCAATATAATAGACTCTTGTTTTCTTTGTATCAAACAGAACTAAAACATATTCTCCCTCTTTCGGTGGTCGAGGCAAAGCTTTAAAATCTGCCTCTGTTATTACGGGATTTTCATATTCATTTTCATCTAACCAATTTTCATCATTATCAGATTCTTGGTACTTAATATTATCTTCCATTTCATCGTCAGTATCACTTTGCAGGACTTTTCTGGTTACTTTTTTCTTTTTGGCAGTTTTTCTTTTCTTTTCAGCAGATTTTTCCATTTCGATGATATTTTTTTCTGGAGTGTCGGTGGCTACCATACTGCGCCCTAGTTTTCTTGGTTTCCTTTTGTTTTGACGTGGTCCTGCTTTTATAGGGTCTCTAAATTGGAAAGGTGATACGAAGACCTTCTGGGTAGTAGGAGACCTATAAATTTCACTGGCGTTGTATTCCCTCAAAATTTCTTTTCCTAGAGGATTTTCTACAATTTCAGTGGTAGTAACTTCAGTTACTTTATCATGTGTCGTAACACTTGAAATCTCATGATCGTCAATTAACGGGCCTTCAATTAAAATTGAAGGAGACAGCTCGTCCCTATTTATTTCTGGATTTTTTTCTATTGCCTCATCAAAAGTTGACGGCAATGGACCTGACATTTCTTCGGCCGCTGGTCTTGTTACTTGCGAATACCCAGCCTCATTGAAAGTTGAAGGTAATGGACAAGATATATCTTCCGCTGCTGTTACTTGATTCGATGAAGGTCTTGAAACTTGCGAATACTCAGCCTTATCGGAAGTTGAAGGTAATGGACCAGATACTTCTTCTGCTGTTGTTTGATTTGATGAAGCTATTGGAATTTGTGTTCTACTTTCATCGCGGCTTTCACAATCTGTACACGGGCGATCAGTGACTTCACTAGGCATAAAATCTATATCGGTGAATAAATCCCTGTCAAAGGGGTAAATGCCACATTTTCTAAAGGCATTGGTTATATTTACAGGGGTCATCGATTTTAAGAACGCAGTTCCAACTAATTCACCCACCTCGTAAATTGTCACTGGTTTCCCAGGGTTTCGTAGCATCCATGACTCTATAGCGGCGTTGTAATATTGCTTAAATGGTCTAAACACCCCAACGTCTAACGGCTGCAGTTTTCCCGATGTGTGGGGATGAAGTGTTATTATGTGCACACCTGCAGCTTTGGCTAAGTCAAGGGCCTTAATGCTCAAGTGCGATTCGTGGTTGTCCATTATGAGGATGGAAGGATTGTCAAGAGAACTATTAGTATTTTTGATAAAATGCTGAATCACTTCGATAAAAATTTCCGCATTCATCCAACCTGTGGGTGCTGCTAACCCAAGACTTCCAGCTGGTGCGCCTTTTAGCATATGATTCTTGAAATGCTTGCGTGGAAATATTAAGGCTGGTGGAATTGCTTGACCACTCGCCGATATTATGGCGCAAGTTGTGACAAGCGTGCCCTTCTCTCCACTTGTTACCTTTCCGAGAGACTTATGTCCTTTTGGGGCAATCACTTTTGCCGGTTGTTGGACTGTAGTCGTCGAAGTTTCATCCAAATTGAATATTCTAGTAGCGTCACACAATTTAGGATCTCTCAACATTACCTTTTCTAAATTATCATAGAAGGTTTTCACATTAGCTCTATTAAAAGATGTAGCACGTGCCAAACTACACTGTTCTGGTTTTCGTAGGCTTAAATCCTCATGTCTTTGTCTAAATGCTTTCAGCCAGTCCTTACCAGCCATTTTTTTTTGCGTCCATGATTGAGGTATTTTTATGTCATTCTTTAGCGCCATTTCATAAGCAACAATTCTAGTTTCTTTGGTAGACAGTCCGTAAAATAACAGAGCACAATACCTTAGGTAATCTTTTAAACTATTCTCTTGTTCTTCCGTAAATATACGATTCACTGCATAATTTGGCGTTAAACGGACCTGTTTTTGATCCCTCGTCTTATGATAGTATCGTCTGAGAGTAGTGGCGGAAATCTTTTGAGTTTTGGCCGCTTTCCTAATACTATCGCCTTTTTTTATGAGCTCTAATGCCGCCCTCATTTGATCCTCTGTATGATTTCCTATTTGACGTACCTCCTTGCGTTTTCTTGGCATTCTGTAAAGAAATAATAATATTATAAGTTGTTCTCAACAAAAACATTATGAACAGTACACAGTGGCGCGCGCGCCACTGTGTACTTACAGGATTTGCGCCAGTGTGTACCTGACTACCTTTTTGTTTCAAAAGCAAACACGACGCCGTTACATAACCTATCCTGTTACTCATCTTACGTCAAAATATACTTAAATGTGTTCACTTTACAACAATCCAAACATCGATTCAAAAGCCATTATATTAAAGCAAATGTAATACTGGAAACTTACCTCGAAAATTTACTTTTGAGCACTCAAAATTAAAAAAAATACGTAACACCAACAATAGCAAACGCACGCCGCTGACAACTGGGGGCCAGCCTTCCCGGCTATTTGGCTATGCAATATGCAAAGGACAACGCTATATTCTTGTCCCTTTCCTCCAAACTTGTATTGCGCCACTGTTCCCGACTGCGCCACTGATGACACCTTGACCCTACTCTTAATATTTACCTAGAAAAAACACATCTTCTCCCGAGTTTTGAAGTTGGTCTAGATATTCTTTAATCACATTATTATTCCACACAGCACTGTCATGTGTCGATCCAGGACTGCTGGGGTCTACATCGAGTATGTTGAGATTTGAATCACAAATCTGTAATGATAATTTTATTATTAATAATAATAATGCTTAAGATTAGAAAACAGAGCTTCATCTTATGGCCATGATATTGTTGTACAATACAACAATTTATAATTTTGACATTTATGATCTGACCAAACGTCGTTGGACAAATCGACGAACGTTGACGTTTAAATGATATGCCCAGCACAACTTGACGATTTTATGAAATGCCACCATTTCATGAAATGATTGACGATTTCATGAAATGCTCAATTTAACGATCTGACCACGACATATACATCATCTTGGGAGCTTCCACTTTTGCTTCGTGTCTCAGTTACTTTTGTAATTCCTTGCGAAATGCACCTCTTAAATTTTGTATCTTTTTGGTGACAAACTCGCGATTAGCTGAAGCAAAACCTAATATTTTGCAAAAATCAACAAGTTCATCATATGCTTTGTTGCTCATATTGATCTTCCACATACAATGATGTTCACGGAACAAACGAATATACTCCGTAATAGCTTCGACGCTCCAAACGGACATTTTTTATTTTGCGTTCATACGTGATGCGTGCACAAAACTGTGAAACATGCGCTCGCGACGACATGCCAGATCGGACTGTCAGCCCCGCACATATACGTTTACGTTTCGTTTCGGAGCGAGGGATGGAACGGCGCGTGCAGTTTCCCGCGTTCCGAACTTTACGTGTAGAGGGCGCTAATAATGCCACACAATTGACACAATGTACCTACCCTGCCTTGGGAAAAAGTAGGTGTCGATTTCTTTGATTACAAAGGTAAAAAATATGTGGTGATAGAAGATTACTAATCTAATTACATTGAATTGGCTACAATGTCTAGCACCATTAACTACAATGTCTAGAAAGAAACATTAGCATCAGGATATACTTTCCTGGCCGCATTCATGATACCAATTTCGTAGTCACTTTTTAGGGATTCAATTTTGACTCCCAGTTTCTTTGATAAGTTCAAAGAAGCGTGTATTGTATATGTCTCTTCGGGTTTTTGGGGATCAATCTAAAGATAACAGCTGCAACATTATTCGTCTTTTCATTCGAGCCTAAGTCGAGATGCATGCTAACGAGCTGGTAAAATGGCAGTGGGCATGTTTTGAATTGAATTTAAAAAAAAAGTTTTTTTAAGTATAGACTCAACCAAAGCATTTTGTACACATTGTTCTATGGAAATAGTTGCCAAGCTGTTTGATATTAAGAAACATGCCCAAACGAAAAAACATCAACACAAATTGGCACTCAAAGCAGGTAGGTGTTATAGTTCAGAATTTTATTTTACCTGGCCTCATAAATCTCATAATTAACCCATTCACACTGCTGGGCACGGCTATAATCTTCACGCACGAAATTGGACTTCGCATGAAGTTTTTACCTTCTCTGACATGCAAACTGCTCATGATTATAGACAAATGATACAATTCATTCTAGAATGGTTGTCTAAGTTGGCACACATCATACAGGGCTTAATTCCTCAAATATCTGATTGTATTTTATTCACAGATTCTAAAATTGTTTTAGGATGGTTGCACACTGCTCCTGTCAAGCTTCCAGCCTATGTAGGCAATCGAGTCAAGGAAATTTGCAAGTTCGAGGGCAGCTGGCGCCACACGCTCGGGTCACTCAACCCGTCTGACATTATATCACAAGGGTCCGAGGAGCTTCGCTTGAGTGACCTGTGGTGGCGTGGCCCAGATTACTTGGCAGAGAATTCACAGCACCATGGTCCAAAAGTAATGCAGAATCAGTGCCCGATGGTGTATCTTGCAATGAACTGCTTGAAATATCTTTATTTTCTAACTTCTTGGTCAGCAGTCGCATGAGCTTACCCATCACATCAAAGTATCTTTTTTCTGTAACGGCGTCTTCTGCCTCGGTAGGAGACAGATCATACATGGCTATGTCTGTTTGTAAGGATTGATACTTAGTATATACGTCCATGGTCGCCCCGACGCTGGATGCTGAGGTTGTAGTAGAAGTTGACGCCGTGGTTGATGTATTTCCACTCGTGCTGATGATAATGTTCTTTTCTCCTGTCATCTTATGGCACGCGTCCACGTGGCCCAAAGCGCATCAACATTAGTGTTCCCAACAATGGTTAGTAATAAAATCTAAAGGATTACAAAATATCAAGGGAATATGAAACTAAGGTTAGACTTAACCTAAGTTAAATTACTTACCTAATTTTACAAAATAAATTTTAAAATTAAAAGTTGAATTTAAGCATTGTTAAGCAAAATGAAAACAGGAGAAATAAGAGATATTTGATACGATATTATATTTGGAAAATTTACAATATTTCGTAATGTTAAGGGAGAATAAAAGATTATTTTGATTGCAAATTGTTCTTTTTCTTTTAGTATACTTAGATCTAGATTCTATGCTAGGGGATCGAACTAGTCTAGGTATTAGGTCTTAGAGGTGTAGTTACATTTAATTCTAGTTCTCTGTCGGTCCGTTGTAATTCACTTACGGTCATCGTCGGTTCAACACGATTTTCTGTCGTCTCCTGGTGTTGATAAAAAAATTGAATGCAACATCCTGAGTCGTTATGGCGGTTGATACTTTTGAATGGTTTCATGATCCTACAGAATGTGTATTAATACAATAACGCATATAGTGTATGACATATAATATGGTATGTGTATATAACTTGTTTTTATGTCGTAGGGTAGGGTAGGCATCATTGAACCAGGCGTACACAGTTAACCACCGACCGTGTTGTAAAATGCGACGTTGCCAGATCGCGCATCTGTCATGTGTATACGCGTTTAGTTAGTTACCCGCGCTCGGCTCCCCAGTCCCCAGTCGCCGGCGCGCTGTTGCCAGGAACGCTAGAGTGCAGGACTATTTTGTGTTTTTATGGTGGAAAAGTAAAAAAAAAGACGTAAGTTATTTTCGTTTCCATATTTTATACGCTAATCATGTCAAGTTTTCAATTTGATATATTCATACTGTGTGTTGTTGCGCTTATTTTAGTGGCATTGTTGTAAGCCTCACATCGTTTAGTTGACCGATACATAACCTCAAATTTTTTTAGGGTGAGGTGTACACAGTTAACCGCTTCCTGATTCACTGTGTACCACTTTTACTTAGCCACATTGAACCATGGTTCACTGTGTACCACTTTAGCATAACCTCAATTTCTTTTGAGACACGAGTGTGCACACAGTTAACCAGATTATCGTTACACATTTTCCATTCGTGATTGTGTATGAATGACAATAGTAATTAATTTATATTTCAGGATGGGTCGGGATGTTCTTGGAAGATCAAAAAGAAAAATTGGGGCTCATTCCGAGGCTGATATGCGGCGAGCCATCCAGCTACATATGAGCGGTATGAGCATTAGAAAAGCTGCGCGCGAATGTAATATCTCATATCCAACTGTGAGGAGGTACGTCAAGAAATTCATAGCCGAAGAGTCATGCAATCTTACGCCAAATTATTCAGTAAATTCCGTTTTTACATCTGAACAGGAAAACTTGTTAAAAGAGTACATAGTTGAATGTGCTCAAAAATTTTACGGACTTTCAACAAAACAATGCCGACAATTAGCCTATGAAATGGCTAAAATAAACTGGAATTAAAATGCCTGCGTCATGGGAAAGAGAAGAAATGGCAGGGAAAGATTGGCTGAAGGCCTTTAGAAGAAGAAATCCAGAGTTATCAATTAAAAAACCAGAAGCGTGCAGCCTTGCACGTGCGACACCTTTTAATAAAAATAATGTCCAGAAATTCTTTAATAATTTGAGGACCATTTTGGAACGTGAACCACGGTTTGCAGATGGAACTCGAATTTTCAATTTAGACGAAACTGCAACAACAACGGTGCAACGACCCCAAAAAATTGTAGCGCCAAAAGGGCAAAGTTTATGTAAGGTTACTAGTGGAGAAAGAGGCACACTAGTTACCACATGTTGTATTGTAAGCGCATCGGGACAGGCTCTTCCACCAGCTATGGTGGAAAAACAAACAAGAAAAACATTCAAACCACATATGTTGCGTGGAGCGCCATCAGGCACTCTAGGTTTGGCCACGTCATCGGGCTGGATGAATAGCGAACTTTTCGTCGAAGTAATGAAACATTTCATTCGGCATTCTTCAGCGTCCAAAGAGAATCCGGCTCTCCTTGTCATGGACAATCATGAGAGTCATTTGTCCATAGAAGTGTTAGACATGGCAAAAGATTCAGGAGTAACCATACTCACCTTACATCCTCACACAACAGCAAAGATGCAACCTCTTGATGTTGGTCTTCTTTCACCGTTCAAAACCTTTTATAATTCTGCAATTGATTCGTGGTTACTTAACAGCATAGGACAGACTGTAAACATTTACAATATCGCAGAATTCGTTGGGGAAGCTTATTTAAAGTCTATGACCCCCATCAACATCGTACACGCATTTAAAAAATGTGGGATTTATCCCTTTAACGATTGCATTTTCACAGAAATCGACTTTTTACCTAGCTCTGTCACGGACAGACCAGCAAATATCCTAGACGAAGAAACAGACGAAGAAGAAGAAGAAAGCAACCAAGAATCGCCTTCGGTCTTGAGAAATGAAGCAGAGAATGACGACGCTATAATAACAGTTGATATTTTGAAAGAATTAGTACCTAGCTCTGTCACGGACATACCAGCAAATATCCTGGACGAAGAAACAGACGCAGAAGAAGAAACCAACCAAGATTCGCCTTCGGTCTTGAGAAACGAAGCAGAGAATGACGAAGCTATAATAACAGTTGATATTTTGAAAGAATTAGTGCCAAGCCAAGACGGAGTATCTATACGTGTCACTAAAAATCTGTGTGACAACCATCAACAAACCCGAATTAAATATAGCCATATATAGCCATAACAGCAAAGACATTAGAAGAGCCAAGGCCAAGTACATCTGGCACTAAAAATAAGATTCATCACCAACGGACTACTGGTAACTTCATATCACCAAAAATGATTAGAAAAGATTTGAAAGCACCTCCTCGAAAGAATATAAGACAAAGAAAACTCGGGAAGAGCATCATTGCAACGGATACCCCCGAGAAAAATTACATAGCTGAAAAGAAGAATAAGCAGACAGTGAAAAGAGTCAAGCAAGATTTGTTCGATGAACCTAAAAAACAGAAGAAAAATACCCAAATTGTGTCTTTTTCTGATATGGATGATGACATGGTGGACGAAAATAATGATATCGATAAAAAGGAAAATAAGAAATTAATGAAAAGGGCAAGCAAGCGAGACTTGGTGAAGATACCTAATACATGTAAGAAAAATATCAAAATTATGTCTTTTTCTGATACGGATGACGACAATGTAGACGAAAAAAATGTAGTTAAAAAGGAAAATAAGAAAACAAAGAAAAGAGACAAGCATAACTTGGTCAAAAAACGTAAGAAAAACACCCAAAACGTGTCTATTTCAGATACGGATGATGACATGGAAGAGAATGAATTTCAGTGCAGTGGGTCATCATCTGGAGGGGAAAACTTTATAAGTGACTCTGAACATGAAGACGAAGTAGGCCTGAACGATGATTTTCCCCCTCTATCTCGACAACCATGCGAAAATGACTACGTAATTGTTTTTTTTATATCAAAAAATGTCAGAGTCTACTATGTCGCTCAAATTTTGGAAGAACTCAGTGAGGATGAATGCGATTATTATGTCAAATATTTAAAACTGAAAAGGTTACATTGAAATTTTCCGATCCAGAACTATAGAATTCCCTATAGACATGTCACTTCTGAATTTCCGCTATTAATACTTGAATTATTAAGCCGCGTTTTCACGTTACGAGCGCGCTCGGATGGCTACTCGGACGCTTCTCGTAACGTGTAAACACGTGATCCGAGCGCACTCGGATAATCGGCATCCGATCTCAGTGGACTCGGGCGCGGTTCTATTTTTACGAGTTTACTCGGATCATTTTATGAAAACAAAATGGCGTCAACTAAGAAAAAGTGGAATGAACGTGACACTGTGCGATTTGTGGAACTTTATGAAGCGGAGGAAGTGTTGTGAAACGTGAGACTTAAAGAGTATAAAAACAAAGATGCCCGAAATGCCGCAATACAGCGCATCATTCATAACCTCAACATGGCTGGACTTACAATTCAAGATGTGAACACCAAAATCAATAATATCCGCAGCACATACTCACAAGAAAAAGCAAAAATTAGAAAGTTCCAACGATAATTATACCCTCTTGAAATATTAGTCCATTCTTCGGATGTCTTCGGGATCTGGAATAAATATAAAATTGTACAAACTGTAGTTTTAATATTGTAGCCTATGTTCTTCTTCCGGTCCTTCAGATTTGTCCTCGAATCAAGTTTTGTTCTGTTACAGGTGGATTCAGATGAAGAATTAAACATATTATCAGGAAATTCACAAAACATACCGACAACCCCTTCACCAGATCTACCAGCCAATATTTCACGTGACATACGAGCCACTCCTTCACCAGATATACCTGCTAGTCCTTCACCAGAAATACCGGATAGTGCCCAATTCATGGTGCCTCAACACTCAGCCAAAAGAACAAAAAGAACGTTGCCTCCGCATATTGGTAAATCACTTCAGTCAATTAAAGATCAAGTACTAAATAATAAAGAAATAGAAGATGAATTTCATCATTTTGGCAAAAATGTAGCTAGCCAACTTCGACAACTGCCACTACTAGACGCTCTAGACGTTCAAAGAAGAATTGTGTGTCGACGAAAGCATGATTACTTTCAGGGGACGACTCGGTTTTAGGCAATATAACAAGTCAAAAAGGCACAAGTACGGCATAAAGCTTTTTAAAGTTTGCACAAATCCTGGATATACTATAAAAATACAGATATACAGTGGGAAAAATGTTGATACTGTTAATAATACACCTACTAAAGTTGTATTATCTCTGTGCGAAGAACTATTAAACAAAGGGCATACGATTGCCACTGATAACTGGTATACCAGTTTAGAACTGGCATACTAATTACTGAAGAACGATTCTCATTTTCTGGGGACTGTGAGGAAAAACAGACGACACTTGCCGAAAAAAGTTGTACAAACAAAACTGAATCGCGGAGAATTCGTAGCACAAGAGAACGCCGATGGCATTACAGTCCTTAAATGGAAAGACAAACGGGATGTTTTGATGTTATCAACAAAGCATACTGACAAATTTACCAATGTCAAACTTAAAGGCAAAACTGTCCTAAAACCAAAAATGGTTTTAGATTATAACAGCTGTAAAGCGTCGGTAGTATGAGTGACCAAATGACAGCATATTCAACCCCTCTTCGGAAGACGGTAAAATGGTATAAAAAGTTAGCCATAGAATTGATTTTGAATACCGCAGTAGTAGTCAATGCGATGATTATGTACAAGGGTGTAGGTCACCCGCATTATTGCCTACCGTGCTTCAATAAGGAACACCGAGTATAAAACCCTATTATTTGCTAATTCTTTTTTGTGCTTGATTCATTTGGGAACGTGTCTTACATACATTATTACTTTTTTTTTTTTTTTTAAATAAAGTGCCATAATATGACATTTTATTCACATTACGATCTAGCCTAAATACAATAAGACTAATAAGTAATTTGATTTTGACCTAAATTTCTATAAATTTACACTTATATCTAAGAGTTAGTCCAACGACATTACTTAGAGTCTATTAAGGGCGATCACTTTGTTCACGTGTCTTACATTCGCGCACTATCACTACGAATTGTTTTCACTACACTACACTAACTCAAAAGGTTTGGTTCTTTCAGTCTTCTCACTATGTCCGTGTTGTCGAGGAGCTGGATTGCCTCGACATTCACATGATGATGAAGTCTATGTTCGTGAGCTTCAGCAAATTTTTTTATGGTTTGGTTGACTGTGTCCACTTTAAGGTCCCTGTGGAGATCGTCGTTTCTTACGTACCAGGGCGCATCTACGATGTTTCTAAGTACCTTGTTTTGGAAGCGTTGTATAATCGATATATTGCTTTGTCTGGTACAGCCCCATAGCTGAATACCATACGTCCAGACAGGCATAAGGACTTGTTTGTATAGCAATATTTTGTTATGAATTGACAGCGCAGAATTTCTTCCCAGCAGCCAATACATGTTCTTATATCGCATTCCTAACTCGGTCCGTTTTTTTTTGACGTGAGCTTTCCAGCGCAGCTTTGTGTCAAGAGTCACGCCAAGATACTTAGCTGTATTTTCATATGGTACTTGTTGATCGTTTATGTACACCGGATGGTAAACACATTTTTTGTTGGTGAAGTCAATATGGATTGACTTTGTTTCATTCAATTTTATTCGCCATTTTTTGGTCCATTCATGCACTTTATTGACTGCTGTTTGAACCTGTTCCACTGCGTCCGCGTGGCTATTTCCCACGGCCATGATAGCAGTGTCGTCAGCAAAAGTGGCAATGGTATTGTTCTCTAGTTCTGGTATATCGCAGGTGTACAGTAAGTACAGGACCGGACCTAGGACACTTCCCTGTGGTACTCCAGCTTTTATTTCCTTGAGTTCAGAATAAGAGTCTTCTTGTCTAACTCTGAAAACCCGGTTTGAAATATAGGACTCAAGTATATCTGCATACTGTTTGGGTAGCGTTATCCTTAATTTATGTAGCAGTCCTTCGTGCCACACCTTATCAAATGCCTGCGCTACATCTAGGAACACTGTAGAGCAGACTTTTTTACTTTCTAGTGTTTCCTCTATTAGCTTGGTTATTCTGTGTACTTGGTCTACCGTAGAATGTTTTTCTCTGAAACCAAACTGGTAGTCGGGGATCAATTTTTTCGTTTCTAGTATAGGTTTCAATCTTTTCAGAAGGAGTTTTTCGAAAAGTTTTGACATTACAGGTAGTAAAGATATGGGTCTATATGACGTTGTTTCGTGGGGTGGCTTCCCAGGTTTTGCAATCATTATAACTTCAGCAACTTTCCATAAGTCAGGGACATGCTGTAATCGGAAGGCTGCATTTATAATGTTGGTGAGCTTTACCATTGCTTTACGAGGGAGATGCCGTAGGACTTCTCCCGTGATTAAATCATAACCAGGAGATTTTTTTGGATTTATGTTGAGTTTAATCTCGTTACACAGTTCTTTAGGAGTTACGAGTTTGATTTCTTTCTCTTCCCTTGTTATTTCGTCCCACGTCAGACTAAGACCATCCGTCGGTCCTTCATTGGGTTGAAATATCTTTTCTAGATGTTGTGCGAATCGATTTGCCTTTTGTTCATTATTTATTGCCCATTTTCCGTTTTCCTCTCTGATAGGGGGAATTTGCATAATTGGCCTCTTCATATTCTTAGTCGCTTTCCAAAGAGAGTAATTTGTGCTGCGATCACAAGTTAATTGCCTAATATACGTGTTCATTGTATATTCTTTCAGATTTTGTATTTTTCTTTTAAGTAACTTAGTGAGATTGTTCAGTAAGGTTTTGTCTTGAGGAAGCCTGGTTTGGTGCCATTTTTTTCTCTGCTTTCTCTTGTCTGCTATTAAGTTTCTAATTTCTTTGGGATAGTTGTTTCCTTTCAACTTCCTTTTTACTTCCGGGGTGTTATTCCAGGCTGATTGTTGAATATCTGATATAAATTTTCTAACTTCTATATCTAATTGTTCAGCGTTTCTGAGTGGGACTCTTAGATCTATAGATGCATCTAAGTCGGTCTTAAAACTCTCCCAATCTGTGTTTTTATTCACCAGCGTTGGGTTACTCTCTTTGTGAATAATATTTTGTCTTAAGGTTAAGGTGATGTTTGAATGATCTGAATTCATGTCATAACCTTGTTCTATATTTAGAAAGTTAGAAGAGATATTCTTAAATATAAAAAAGTCGATCAGGTCGGGTATTTTTTGAGGATCAGTAGGCCAGTAAGTTGGATGTCCTGTGGACATAACCTCGCATTTCGTTTGTCTCATTGCATTTAACAATTCCTTTCCTTTAGTTGTGGTTAGTCTAGATCCCCAGTAGGTATTCTTAGCATTAAAGTCACCTCCTAGGATAAATCTGTTTCAGAGTTGTTCTAGGAATTGTACATATTTGTCCTTTTTTAACTGATACTTGGGTGGACAATATATCGCAGAAATAGTGACGTAATATTGCTTACTTTTGATACAAAGGGCCACCGCTTGGATTTGTTGCTCTTCAGTTTTGCTATGCTCATAGTGATATATATTATCTTTTATTATAATAGAGCTACCGCCTTTAGCTGAATTGCTAGGATGTAGTGCGTGATATGTCTTGTAACCTTTTAATGTAATAAATGAATGTCTAGTGAAGTGTGATTCCGAGATTAAACACACGTCAATATTTTCTATATCTAGGACTGCTTGTAATTCATTTTGATGCTGAAGCAGACCATTTGCGTTCCAAGCCATAATTTTAAGTGTATTATTCATTGGAGTTTTGTTTTTCTAACTTTTTTAATCGATCATCAAATGAGTGTTAGGATTTTATTTATTTTTTCCTCCATGTTTACACTTGCTGTTTTTTGTATGTTAGTATTCAGATTTTTGGCCGTTACTTGGGCAAAAGTCATTGTTTGTTTGTTTATTTTGGTGGTTTCATTAGTTTGGTTAGTTCTGGGAGCCTGCTGTCCTTGTGTTGGGACTGGTCTTTTGGTCTTTTTGTTTTTGATATTTTGCATTTCTTTGGCGACTACACATCCTCTATAACTCGCAGGATGTGCCTCGCCACAGTGTATGCACTTTGGTTTCTGCTCCGCTGGTTTCTGGCAGTCCGTAGTCAGGTGTTTACCAGTGCATTTTACACAGCGTGGTTCTTTTGCGTAGTACCTCTGGGTGTGGCCATAAGATTGACACCGCTTGCACCAAGGTATCAATTTGGGTGTCTTTAGTCGGTGTATTTCCACTTTGCATCCCAATATGTATTTGATATCTCTTATTTTATTGATATCATCTGCGTTGTTAAATGTTAGCGTGAACATATTAAGTGGATCTTTATTCTTCCAACTTAGCTTGTTCACTGCTTCAAGTATTTTAAAACCTTTTTCTTTTAGGTCTTCAATTATACTTTCTTGTTTGTAAGTGTGATGAAGTTTCTTAACCATAACTCGTATAGGTCTCTCCTGTTTGTTTTCGTAGAGTGCCAGAGCGAGTTATTTTCTGAGAGGGTTTTTGTTAAACCCCTATAGACATCCTCGCTGATTGCGTTTATTTTCACGCTGTCTCCGTTCATCATTTTCATCGTGAAGGAGTTTTTAGGATGACATTTTGTCAGCATGTCATAGAATGTCTGGTAGTTGGTTATATTATCAACTATTATTGGTGGAGGTGGTGGTATTTTTTTTGTATTTTTGGCCGCAGGCTTATCATCGTCTGCTGGTTTTTGTGGCGGACTAAGCGTGGTGTTCAGCTTCCTTTTCTTTCTACTTTTCGTCCGTATCCACTCCGTCTCTTTGGCGAGCTCTTCCTCGTCTGTGCAGTATTCGGTACACTCATTTGAGCTCTCCTTGTTACATTCATCTACATGTTTGTCTTTTTTTAATTTTTCTATTTGTTCCATAAGATTTTCAACCACTTGTGCTAATCGTTTTCTTTCTTCTCGTTCCTCCGTGAACCGCCTATACAGAAATTTTTCATTTTTGGTCGTAAGTTCTATGCTCTCACCAGACATGATGATACGCCTTAACTGATTGATGTGATGACGCAGCGCACGCCGCCTCGGTCACGTTTTGTGCAACTGTCCCCATTAGCTAGGTCATCGCGCGCGACACCGGCCGGCCGGGCCGATGCTTAGTCAGCGGTACGCCTCTTTAACACTTGCCGGAGCACGCGATTCACGCACGATGTACACGTTTGCTCACGACAAGGCTGAGAACTGAACTGTGTATTACTTTATGATTTTTTTTTGTAATTCTTGAAAAAACATTGTTTTGTGAATCTTTTGATTTGTCGTGAAAAGGATTTGATGACGGGGAACATGTCATGCTTTGAATAAAATGTTGTTTTCATATATTTTTGTAAATTTCTATCTTGCCATATAGATATCCATGTCCCACTTGGTTCCGTTGCTCTAGAGCGCCGCGCCGGTCACCGCAGTACGTTAAATTAAAGGTAGCTGTAGCATATGGCGCAGGAGAGTCACTCAAAAACAGCTCAGGATCAATTAACGATATTAGCCTATTTCTTTTGTGTAATTCTTTTCTTTTTTGCAATAAAGAATATTTATCTTTATCTTTATCTCAGGCTTGAGGTCACCGGTGCCCCCCAAGGCGTCATGAAGTAGACGTATCGAGGTCACCGGTGACCCCCATGGCGTTTAACGTGTTAAATTGAAAGCGTTGTTTGCCTATAACTATCGCCATTGATAAGTAAAACCGTTTTTTTATCAACATTTATTCAAATTCTCTTAAATCTGAAGGAACTGATACAAAATGTGTCAAAATCCAGGCGAAGTTATGGGTTTCGACGGTATATGGGTCAGGACCAAATTTTTGACATATTATGTATTGATTTGCTGGCCCTCTTGATGTTGGTGAAGAAAATATATTTAAAAAATACTAATTGCGATTATCCAAAATGGGTAATGAAACTTTAACTTATTCTGGACTCAGTGGTGAATTTATAATTTGAATTATTTAATTAAACCTTGAAGTAATGAACGTGCGTCTTCATCAACCCTAGAAAACTGGAATGTCCCAAATCCGACCTACGTAGTTTCTTTTGGCTTTTATGAAGAAAAAAAAACTACCAAAAATGTTCATGGAAATACTACATTGGATTTTTAGAAGATATTCGTGTTGAAGAAGACAAAAGTTATTACACCATACGGTTTTTGAAAACGGTAAAAAAACCGACATTGAAATTTGTCATTCCAAGAAGGAAAGATCAAGACACAATAACTGATATTTCAATTGTAAAAAAGGCTGCAGCACCGGCTCCTTGTTCCGGGCAGCCGTTCAGAGGGTGAAAATTGCCATGATGTTGTCTAACCTTCGATGAGAAGAGGAACGTTGAGAGGAGAAGAAGAAAAAAAACGATGGCACCTTTATTTTGCCTGTAGTTTTATATTATTGTGTTTATTATGTAATGGTTTTGGTCATTGATATTACAGTAAGCTCAATAATTTCATATATATTTAATATTTTACGCACGTCCCAAATTTTCTTCCGTTGTGCGATTCAGATGTACGACACCATAGTTTGAGTGTGAGCAGTGCCTGGCATCTGGATTTTTTGGGATAGCAACACAGACGAATGGCCCGTGGCCAACTTCGGGATACTGCCGCCATGTTGTTTTTCTGACAGTCGGGAGAACATGTTCGATGTTATTAGAGTATCATTCTAAATTGGTGACTTTTGTTAAATATTTGTAGCATTTTGTGACTATTTCTTTAATTTTAGAGTTTCAAAACCTCAAGATTACTTAATCTAGTGTTGAAATACACTAACGTGTATTCGTTTTCCATTATACTTTACGAAATTTGAAACTTGTTAGGTTAGGTCGTGGAGTTTTTTATTCCATTGTGCGACGAGTGACACGAAATTGTGCGACGTGTCACAACGGAATTTTCTAAAGGTGAGTACACATCATGTACAGTCCTTTATTGTACTTAGAAACTTTGTCTTAAAACCCTGAATTTAAACTAATGCTTTTTCATTAAAATAATTTATGCAGTATGTTTAGATGCAAAAAAAAATACTTGTAAAGCCAAAAAAAAACCTCGTTCACAACTGAACAACTTTTGTTTGATAACTTCATAATTTTTGCAAACATCGACTTTTCATACAGATCATGTGTACAAAATGTACCTGTGAAGCTATTTTTTTCAGTTAAACCAAACGTTGTCAAAAATGTTAGTTATGAAAACCGAAAACCCCATTTACGGCAAGTTTAGTTGTAATTTTTGAAGTGATTTTAGTTTTGTATATTAATATTAAATTTATATTTTTAGATGCCTTTGACGTCAGCAGAAAGATACCGAAAGTACCGCGAAAATTTAAAAGAGTCTAACCCCCAGAAATTCGAAGAAATTAAGAAAAAGAATGCCGAGAGAACAAAAGCCAAAAAAAGGAAAATAGAAGATATGAATAAAAACGATCTATTTTGCTATCTCTGTATACATAATGTGATAGAAAAAATAAATAATACGTGTCATGCTTTTTTATTAATACAACAGTTCTTTTTATCTCTTAGCTGTGTTTTTCTTTTAAACATCTGTACATACCTTTATGAATTCAGTTGTGCTAAGATTTTTCCATTGTGATTTCCGTTGTGCTACGATGCAAAAAAATTTGGTCCTGACCCATAGGTATTCATAATGGATGTAGATGTAGGTAATAAAACTAAACAATGAAAATCAATGAATAAAATATTAGTACTTTAACTGTATTGTTTTGTTTTAAACTTTAACTGTACCGTGAAATCTGGCAACTTTGCTAACGAACGTTGACTTTGCCATCAACTATGTGCTCTAACAAAATCGCTTATAACCATAGACCAAGTTACTTTTTTAAAGCTGTGCCACATTTAGAAGTAAAATGGATATTCGACTTGCAACACTAATTTCAATATGGCAACACTGGAGCCATAGGTGTCCTTTCATTTAATACACAAATATGGTGGATGAGTTAACCTCTAAGTCGGTGCTCCAAAACTTCTTTCAATGTACCTTATACATACTGTAACCAGGTATGTATATTTTGTAGTAATGCTATATTTATGCGTTATGCAGTGAATCAAATAATTTTAATCGTTGTAGTGTAGATATTTGTGTCTTAAATTACGTTGGCAATGTCACCATACCAGTGCTAAAAAGTGGGGTGGTAACTTTACCACATTTCGTTGAGGGCTAGGGTTGTCACTTTTTACCCGACGACGGCGAAGCAAGGAAGGGTTATGTATGTAAATCATATGAACGTACGAATATATGTATGGGAATCAATTTCGTATCCCCATTCAAAATGGTGTGTTACGAAGTATTATGTATGTATGTATGCGGGCTTTGTAGTTCCACCATAGTTTCTAAACTATTAGTACGATTTTCATAAATGAGGTATCATTTGATTTATTAACGTGGCAAATGGGTGTAAAAATGTTTCTTCTTTCCATACATCGATGGGTCACTTGCGTGCGTGACCGACTGATTTGTATGAAAAGTCTCAAATTGTTTTGCTAATACCGGATTTATTTTTCGGTAAATGTTCATATTCATGGGTACTTTCACCCCTCAAAAGGATTGAAGTTAATTTTCTTATACCTTGTATATAAATAGTAAAGGTACAATAATAAATAAATTTTGAGTTTCTTTCGTCGGTTTTATATATTTTATAATAACATTATTTAATATTTTTTTAAAGATAAACACACTTTTATTGTTTCAACAATTATAGCTAAGTATACCTATACCTACCCAATTATTAATTTTTTTTTTTAGAAAATGGGTCGCCGAAATAGACGAAAGCCAGGAAGCCGAATGTATAAAAACTATTCAGAAGAAATGTTAAACGTTGCCGTTGACCTTGTCAAACAAAATAAGATTACTTCTTTAGAAGCAGAAAAAAGATTTTTTATTCCCAGACGGCAGGTGACCCGGTTTTGGCCATTTTAAGAATTTTGTAGACTTTGAGGCTATATCATTTTACAGTTTTTGTTATCACGGACATATTTCTTGTAAAAAGTTATTAAATATATATAAATCTAGCCTAAGGATACATTTTTTTTCATAATGATTCAATGGAAAAATAATCCTGTAGAAAAGAAAAAAAAAATGGGAATTTGTGCCATTTTTGGCCAGATTTACCCCATTTCTGGCCAGTCATGTGCCAGTTCTGGCCATCAAAATTCATCAAAAATAAAAAGTAGATAATTCAAAGTAATAAAAAGTTTATTCGAAAATCGCATATTTTACGACCAACAGTCTTTATTTAGAGAAAAATAGCTAACATAATATTGACGACAAATATGAAATATAATATCTCAGCTTGAATTAAAATTACAATTAAGGAGATCAACATTAACCTATACGAGGTAGATATCTATAATATTATAATGACCAGTCTTGATAAGTTTTCTTATAATTATCACTAGGTATAATGCACAGTCTTTGTTTAAAATTAAATAACAATTTTGGCAACCTATCTTTGCAATAAAGTAAACAATTATACTTCTTATTAATTAGGTACACTTATGATATCACTTTTAGTTGTATTTGCTTCTTAAATTTAAGCTTAGATTAATATCAATATAGTTCTAAATCACAAAAAATATATATTAATACTTAATCATATTGTAAGGTAGGTATGCAGTCTTTAATTTAAGTACTTATATTTTAAGATTTTATAAATAAATGTTGGGCAAAAACTTTTCCATCTCAGTAACTTTAAAGAAGCCTCTGTTATTAACTTTAATAGGTGACTCTATAATTTCCACAATCTCATTAATTCCATACCAAATTTTATCAGTTTTTTCTGGCCATCTGAATGTATTATTTGTAGATAATACCATTGTGCTAATTTCATAACATCCTTTATCTTTGTTCTCAACTCTTCCAGGAAAATATTCACCTTCATACTTAACAATGACGTTTGATCCTACTTTTAAGTTTTCATCGCACATTTTATTGTTTCTTAACTTTGCTAACTGATTTAGAGGCAACTCTGATTCGGAACTTGTGTCATCAGTCTCAGAACGTTTTCTTTTTCGTTTTAGATCTTTTTTTGGCATTTTGTTTCCTTCTATCACTTTTTCAGCATTTGAATCGCTACCATCACCATCATCACTACTTTCTTCAGAAGATGCGATTATTCTACACACTTTCATCTTCATCTTTTTATTTCCTGGTTTATTTTTTTTCTTAGATAGTTTTTGTTTTTTCTTTTTCAGCTGCCTTCATAATATCCCGCCATTTATTCGACGTGATAACGGAAGGGACATACATTGCTTTTCTAGTATTTTTTGGTATTACTTTTCCTGGGTACAAAACACAATCTTTCACTAAATCTCTAGCTGTTTGAAGGGCAATTATTGCTTAAGGGGTTTAGCTGTAAGGCAGGTATTGCAGGGGTTGTCTTTGTTTTGTGAGTCTAGAACATCTGTATCAGAATAGCTAGAAGATGGACCTGGTTCTTCTGCTGTGATATCCTTTTGATTACAGATTTTTAAATCCTTTGAAGATGTGGTTTTAATTAGTGTGTTTTTCACTTGATCAGAATGTAAAGAGTCTTGAACATCTGTAACAGACTTGCCCGAAGATAGACCTGGCTCTTCTGATGGTTCTTTTTCCGCAGCCGAAGTTTTGTGGGAGTTGTTTATATTTTCCGAGTCTTGAATGTCGATAGCAGGATAGACGGAAGATGGACCTGGCCCTTCTGATGGCTCTTTTTCTGCAAGAGAAGTACCGGAGGAGCAATCTTCGTTTTCAATGTCAGTTAAGTCATCAATGTACTCTTGGTTCCTTGATATATTATCATCCATGATAAGCGATGGTGAAGGAGTTTCTCTGACGGCATTTTCAATATCATGAGATGCCAAGGTGGGCTGTGACAATGTAGCAGTAGTATCATTTTTGAAAGCTAGCCATATATCGTATAACATTGATGCCTCCTTGTTGCCTTCCCAGTCTTTACCAGAATTAAATGTAGTATAAAAGTCTTTCAGTATGTTTGGGACGATTTTACTTTCCAGGTATGAAATGTAGCTGGATTCAGAAATGGGTGGTTCTACTCACGAGGGAATTTTCAACGGCTCAGATTTTTTAGAGTACTTTTTGTCCATGAATTGGAGTAATTTGCAATGATAACTATAAAACGCAACTATGTCTACATGGGCACTCAAAATTACCCCGATATTGAATATATTTTTCGTATAAAAATGCCCTCAAAGTACCAAATTCTCAGGCCCCTGACGTGTCCCTCGGCCAGAATCCAAGTGAATAGTTGGAGCCATACCTTTATCGTAATGGTAAATTCAAAATGTACACCTAAATAGTTATGTTAAAAGTTGTTACTTAGTTAATAGGTTGTAATTTTTGCACTAACAATACATTTATTTAAAAAAATACTTGAATGAACTTTGTCCCTCGGATTTTTTATCAGTCCCCTGTAAAATCAAAACACCTTAAAAATATTGAGAAGTACTACGCGGAGCGACGCTGCTACTCTAGCTACTCGAAGTATCGAGTGAAGTTAGCAAAATACCGACCCCGCTCCATTCGGTCGGCCGCTCTTTCATTCGCTACAGCGAGCAGTGTGAGTGAGGTTGTGTCACGGTCAGTCAACGTTAACAGGCCCCGGGTAAGTATTTTATTCATTAATATTATGTTATTTAATGTTTTGAATGCAATCTTAATTAGAAAATCTGTGGTAATTGAGGTTTTAATAGATATATTCCGTGATAATATGTTGTATTACGACATATTCCAAAATAACCTATAAAATTCTCAGTCCCCTGGTCTCAGTCTCCTGTAAACTGAGAGAACAGGGGACTGAGAACTATGCAGGGGCCTGATATAATTCAACTTAAGTGGCGTCAAATTAAAATTTATTTTGTTTTTGCGACAGAGTTGATTAGCAAATGTGTTTACACAATAATTTTATTAATTTATTCTATTTCATAACGCAGAAAAGAAAATGACGAGACCGAAAAAAAAACTGACAAAAGAAGAAGTATTAGATAAGAAGAGGATAGCTGAAAGGCTCCGATATGAAAAAATACAAAATAATCCTGAAAGATTAGCAGTGCAGAAAGAAAAAGAGAAGCAGAAATATTTAAAAAAGAAAGAAAAAGGGCAAAGGAAACTGGTATCAGAAATGTCATCACGTGAAAAAAGACAATCTCGAAAAAATTGGAAAATACACTCAGCTAAATATTATGCCAAAAAAAAGGTTATAGTAAAGGCAACTACAGATTTTATGAGGGCAAATACTCCATCCAGTTTGAATGATGAACCTATCAACCATGAGCCATCGCAGAAAGTGCAGCAACAGTTGACACCTAGGTTAGCAGTTGGAAAGGAACGATCGCGTAAACAACGTCGTATACGAAATCTAGAGTCGAAGGTAAAAGAAAATATTATATCTGAACTTAAAGCTAAAGTAAATAAGTATAAGAAAAGATACCAAAGATTGAAGCAGGAAAAAAATAAAAAACCGCAGGACCTTACCTAATACAAAAATGTTGAGATTAGCTGAAGACCCAGAGACCCGAGCTGACGTGGTAAAAAAAGCTTTATTTGGTGACGTAATGGAAAAGCAGATTACAGATAATATTTATTACCTAAAGACTAACCGCGAGAAGGAAATCGCTAATAAAATACTTTTGGGACCCATTGCCAAACAACGAAAAATTTGGAAATTCAACAAGAAAGTAATTACATACAAAAAGATTTGGAACTCTGAGAGACCGAAAAAAGCAAACAGAAGAACAAGGAGATGTCTTAGAGAGCTAATACAGACATTTTTGGAGGATGATAAGTATAGTCGATTAGGAGCAGGCAAGAATGAATACGTTACAAAAAAGAAAATTAAAAAACAGAAACGTTACCGGCTAGATACTCTAAAGAATCTACACAATTTCATCTCGCACATTTTCATAGAAAAGGAACTTCCTAATATTTCAGAGGAAGCTAAAGAGAAGGTAAAGCAGAAAATTTTGCAGCAGCACGTCCTGGAAGAGTCCTTAAAAGAAACATATCAAGATAGCAAACCGTTCAAAGAAAGAAATACACTCAAGAAACTTACGGAGTGCGATACGGCGAAAAAATACAACATGCAGAAAAATCTCAGAAAATGTTTGGGACTAAAAAGCGGTGTACGCCGTTACCATAACATTAAACTAAAGAGAATGAAAACAGCTCAAGAAATATTAAATTTTTTCGAAAGAGACGATGTCAGCCGTATGACTGCAGGCAAAAAAGAATGCTTGACCCGGAACAAAATTAAGAAACAAAAGCGATTTCTAACGAATTCTTTGGAGAAATTATATAAATTGTATAAATCTGAAGGCGGAAAATTGTCTTTTTCAACATTCAAACGGTATCGTCCATTTTATATTGTGTCTCCAAATATAAGCGACCGCAACACATGTGCATGCGTTAAACATGCCAACATGGCTTTTAAAGCTGAAGATTTAAAGAAGTTGGGACTGATAGCAACAACTGATCTAAATGATTTGGTTTCTGAGATCGTATGCAATCCTAAATTAAAAAGCTGCATGTATTCTGACTGTAGCGTATGCTCTGGTAAAAAACTTAACCTTGATAAAGCATCAGATAGCCACGAGGATGTATCTTGGTTTGAATGGACTACTAAAACCCATGAGTTTGAGAAATCTGGTGAACATAAAGTTACTAAGAGAACTGTTAAAGAAAAAAGAACAGGTTCAGTAAAAACACTTGCCCATCTGATGCAAGATGATCTTTCTAGATTCAAAGCACATCACTTTAACATCTATCATCAGTACAAGCAATACAAAGAAGCAATCGAAAATATACAAGGCAATGAAGTTATCGTACACTGTGACTTTTCAGAAAATTACGCATGTAAGATGACCGAAGAGGTACAGGCCATGCACTTTGGCGCATCAAAACAGCAAATCACCTTGCACACTGGGGTTGCGTATATAAAAAGTCAGAAACCAATACCGTTTTGCACTGTTTCCCCGTCATTAAAACATGGACCGGAAGCTATATGGGGCCACCTAGAACCTGTCGTAGGTTATGTGAATGAAAATTATCCCACAATCAACCGCATCCACTTTTATTCAGATGGACCAACCACGCAGTATCGACAAAAAAAATTTTTTTATCTCTTCAGTCAGAAAACGAAGGAAGCAGGATTTGTTCAAGCAACGTGGTCGTTGTTCGAGGCGTCTCATGGAAAGGGTGCGGCCGATGGCGTTGGAGGCGCAATAAAAAGAACTTTAGATAACAGAGTTACATATGGCGATGACATCCTTGATAAAAAGTCGGCATTTGAAGTATTGTCTAAAACGGAGACGACAATTAAAACCTTTTATGGCTGAGGCTCACAAAACATGTACCTTTTCCATATTTTTCGTGGACCTAAGTTTGAGTACCGAAAAATTAATTTCTCAAGTTCCAGAAACATTACCTGTTTGTTTCCTGTATATGTTTATTATTCACTTGTTACACCAGACCTTTGAAATAGTTAAGTAAAATGAATCTGACTCAAAAATAATAGTTGCAAACATTGCCCTACATTCTGGTTTCATACAAAAATCAAATGTCTTTACCCCAAATTCCAATCATCAAATAATTATTTTTCATCATATTAGGTAGTTTTGTGTGGTGTCATAATTAGTAATGGGGAGTATGGGAATAGAGCTACTGTTCCTATAATAGATATAGAGAAAATACTAGAAATTAATCGAATTTTCATTATTTTATAAAAAGTCTCCACTTTATATCAAGTGTGTTACAATCAGTTTGTTACGTAGTAGTTTTTTATTTTAAGCAGTAGCAACATCTGACAATATGTTTTTTTTGTGATGGTAACATTTTAATTACTACTATGGCCATTGCGTCATGTCAGCCATCTTAGTTTTCATCAAAGAGACGCTATTCCAGTGTGCACCATGTCTGCTTCTGATTTCAAACAATTTTTGAAGGGAGTTTTTGCGAAGTAAGTAATAAAATTTGTTTGTTTTGATAGTGCAAGATGAAACAGACATTAAACATTAATAATTAACGTGAATTTCCACTGATTTGCATTGTATTTGGAGATGCTACACGAGTTTGAGGTTATATTTTCCAGTTGTGTTTGTTCCAGTGTCTTACGGTGTGTTACGAAATCAGTGACGTAAGACATAAAGCTTAGTTCACATCCGAGTAATATCCAAATATTATTAAATAAAGTAATAAAATTAAAATAAAACGCGTTTTGAACGGTAAATATTACCGTCTACCGGTCGGTCCGTCCGGTTCTTCACACTATTAATCAGATTGCTTAAAAAGAACTTCAGATCACATAATTTTAACTAAATGATTCTTTATACTACGGAAACTTACGACATGAAATTATCTCCGGCATAGTTGAACCCATATTGTGTCAATGCATGGAGACGAAGCTCATTATTTATATTACCGCATGTTACACCATAAAGTATATGTACACTTCGTAAAAAAATTAGCAGTATGAATTTTATGATTTTGCAGATGCCTCAAACACCAGCCGAAAGAATGAAACGATATCGCGAGAGGATGAAAGAGACCGACCCAGAAAAATTTAGGATACAAAAAAGAAAAAATGCTGATAGAACAAACAAAAACAGAAAAAATATATAATATTCAGTTCAAGAACAAGAAGTTATTAGAAAACAGTGGAGAAAATACAAAAAAAGTGTGGGAGAATCTTCATTTGAGCCCGAAAACGTAGCTTCGGCAGAAGGTGCACAGATTTTAAAACGGAAGGGTAAAAATAATGAAAGTCGGAATAATAAACTGACAAAAGAAAACATACAATTAAAAAAACAAGAAGAAGATTGGAAAAAAACTGTAAAAAATTTGAAGAAGAGATTAAACAGGTGTATCAAAAAAAATAACGAGCTACTTGAAGTGATCGAAGAGAAATGCAAATTGATTTGTGATTTAGAGGAAAAGTATAAACATGCAGAACATAATATTGATTCGATGACCCCTTCTTCTAAAACAGAAGCTTTCATTGATCAAAATTTATATGGTATCCGTCCCGAAGAAAAAGAAAAAGTAAAGAAAAAATTACTTCAACATCACGTCTTTGAGGAAACTATCAAGCAGAGTTACAAAAGCAGAGATACAAAAGAAAAACGATTACTGAAAGATATTTTCAAAAAAAGTGATATTTTAGAGACATACAAAATGAAAACAAAAATAGCTACCTATTTAGGCTTGAAAGGAAAAATTCGCCATACAACAAGGAAAAATAAAAGTCGTTTATTACAGGACTATGTGAGACAATTTTATGAGAGGGACGACGTAAGTAGAATGACGGCAGGTAAAAATGAAGTTAAAACACACAAGAAGCAGAAAAAACAAAGAAGATATTTACTCGCAACTATAAAAAAACTACACCAGAAGTACCGCCAAGAAGGGGGAAAGTTGTCAATCGCTACATTTAAAAGATACAGGCCTTTTTATGTATTGCCACCAAAAGCTGAGAAGCGTGATACTTGCGCTTGTAAGAGACATCAAAATTTGCAATTGAAAGCTACAGTACTTAAGTCAAATGGATTAATACCAACAAAAGATCTCGACGAATTACTGGCTATGGTTGTTTGCGATATAAAATCTAAGGAATGTGCTTATGGAGAGTGTGAGTCATGCAAAAATAAAGATATTGAGTTCACAATGGGTGAAAAAAATTTGAACAATACCATTTCGTGGGATGAATGGGTTTTAAAATCTCATGAATATAAAGCGAAAAATAGTAATGTGACGAAGCTAACGAAGAAAATAGTGAAGGATAAAAAGAGTGACTCGTTGAAAACATTACTAGAAGCATTTGAGGGAGAACTGCAAAATTTCAAAACCCATTCATACAATATCATCCACCAGTATAAAGAATACCGCCGATGCACGAAAAATCTGAACGGCCACACTGTAGCATTACATATAGATTTTTCTGAAAATTACGCATGTAAGTTAGGCACAGAAATACAGTCAATGCATTTCGGTGCATCAAGACAACAATTTACTCTTCACACAGGAATGTTGTTTACTACAAAAGGTAATAAATCCTTTGCATCTATTTCGCCAAACAATGACCACGGCCCAGACGCCATATGGGCTCATCTCTTGCCCGTCTTAGAATGGATTAGACAAGAATTTTCGGACGTAGACGGGATTCACTTTTACTCGGACGGGCCGACTATTCAATATAAACAAAAGAAAAACTTCTACTATTTTTCAAAACTAACGAAAGAACTCGGATTTCCGTTTTCTACATGGAATTTCTTTGAAGCCTCTCACGGCAAAGGAGCCGCTGATGGCATAGGAGGAGCCGTAAAACGCAAACTGGATTCATTCGTCGCTTATGGGTCGGATGTGACTGACGCAAAAACAGCTTACGAACTGCTCCAGAAGTCTGAAACCAAAATTAAACTTTTTTTTATTCCTGAAGATTCCGTACCAAAAGAGTCATTATCATTAGACCTTGTACCAGTACCGAATACCATGACAATACACCAAATTATCAACGACACTAACTCGGACAACTCCATTTTCTATCGCAATCTAAGTTGTTTCTGCCAAAAGAGTAAACCAGGTTTCTGCAATTGTTTTAATGTGAAATCTGCAAATTTACTCAAACAAACAGCAGTGAAGAAGATTGCGCCAAAAAAGAAGGTAACCAGACGTAATCAGACGTAAAGAATACTGCCGAAAATATGGCTTTTTTTGATTTGAATCGATATGGTCCATTAATAATATATATAGCTCGACTACCACTGACTGACTGACTCACTGACTCACTGATTGACACGCCCGTTTAGTCTGAAGGAGTTCCCGGAGGTGAAAGTGATGTAGGGGGGAGTTGTATAGTTTAGTGATTGGACCAGAGGAAAACTATAGGGAAGTGAAAAAAACAAAATGGCGGCGGGTCACGTGATGCCATCTCCGCCATTTTCCAACCGATTTCGTTCAAATTTGGAACACGCGTCACATGGTCGACCTACTTTGTGATGAAATTGAAAAACAAAAGAAAAACAAAATGGCGGCGGAAATATAGCCGATTGAAAATTTGGACATTTCAGACCAAACTTTGACGAATTAGCTGGCCTAGCACGAGCGCATGAGGAATATCAAACCAATTCCACTTCGTAGCACATATGATGTAGTATACCAGAAAATTGTCAATTTTTGGAAAAACAAAATGGCGGACGAGCTGTCAACCATAATATTTTCATTACAATTTGGCAAGATTTTCAATCTCATTTTTAGGGTGAATGGAAACATTTTAGTGGAATGTCTTGTATGGGACAATTGTAGGTCTCGATGAATAGTGTTGCAATAAAAAAAAAGTTTCCCAACTTTTAGGGTAATTTACCCTCCAGATACCAAAAATGGGGAAAATGGAAATAGCGCTTTTTAACCAAATTTGGGTACGCAGTTCGATGAAGGCACCTCACCCAAATGACATTTGACCATTTTCATCTCAATCGCCTGGCAACACTGGAAGTTATGGGGCATGAAAGTTTTGGTCAGAGTCATGTTTGGGCGCTAACTTTGTTAAAGAAATTTTGGGCTATCGTAACGGTTTAAATGCCACATGTTAGATGCTATCCTGTACATTAATTATAAAGTTTAACATATTTTAAAATACAAAATGGCGGCCAGAATATTGACTTCTCTAAAAAGTTACAGTTTCCTCATACATTTTCCTATACGAAACGAAATGATTACTAGCGTGCGGTAGACGGCTTTGTTTTCGTGTTGTAGGCGCCGCAAGTAAAGAAACATTTTCCGGATTGTTGGCTGTGCAAATAATTCGCGCAAGCCCATCCACTAATTATATCAAGCACCGCCCGAAAGTTGCAAGTACAAAACTTTGATAGAGTCATTTATTTCGAAAAGAGTTCATGTAAAATTGGTTATGGTTGTGTTTTATAAAGCAAGCAACGCTCGAAATGACCGTATGCCAGAAACTTATTCAAAGTTTTCATAAGCCAAACGTTGCTAGCTGTACACAATTTCCATACCTTTGTTCATAACTCGAAAAGCATGGGCGTCTTTCATTTCATCTTTGGTGGCGTGGGGACGCTTCGGGCTTCGCCCTACGCGGAGATCGGCCTATGGCCTCGCAGTCCGGCTCGGCCTTCGGCCTCGCAATAGTTACTTGAAAAGAAGAGAGTGGTTTCTGGTCGGTAAGAGGACGCTTCGGGCTTCGCCCTACGCGGAGCTCGGCCTACGGCCTCGCGGTCCGGCTCGGCCTTCGGCCTCGCAAAAGTTACTTAAAAGGTGGGGAGTTGTTTCTGCTCGGTAATGGGATGCTTCGGGCTTCGCCCTACGCGGAGCTCGGCCTACGGCCTCGCAAAAGTTACTTGGAAGGTGGGGAGTTGTTTCTGCTCGGTAAGGAGACGCTTCGGGCTTTGCCCTACGCGGAGCTCGGCTTACGGCCTCGCAAAATTTACTTGGAAGGTGGGGAGTTGTTTCTGCTCGGTAAGGGGACGCTTCGGGCTTCGCCCTACGCGGAGCTCGGCCTACGGCCTCGCAAAAGTTACTTGGAGGGTGGAGAGTTGTTTCTGTTCGGCAAGGGGACGCTTCGGGCTTCGCCCTACGCGGAGCTCGGCCTTCGGCCTCGCCGGGGGGCAAAATTTACTTGGAAGGTGGGGAGTTGTTTCTGCTCGGTAAGGGGACGCTTCGGGCTTCGCCCTACGCGGAGCTCGGCCTTCGGCATCGCAAAATTTACTTGGAAGGTGGGGAGTGGTTTCTGCTCGGTAAGGGGACGCTTCGGGCTTCGCCCTACGCGGAGCTCGGCCTGCGGCCTCGCAAAAATTACTTGAAAGATGGGGAGTTGTTTCTGTTCGGCAAGGGGACGCTTCGGGCTTCGCCCTACGCGGAGCTCGGCCTACGGCCTCGCAAAAGTTACTTGGAGGGTGGGGAGTTGTTTCTGTTCGGAAAGGGGACGCTTCGGGCTTCGCCCTACGCGTAGCTCGGCCTTCGGCCTCGCAAAATTTACTTGGAAGGTGGGGAGTTGTTTCTGCACGGTAAGGGGACGCTTCGGGCTTCGCCCTACGCGGAGCTCGGCCTACGGCCTCGCAAAAGTTACTTGGGGGTGGGGAGTTGTTTCTGTTCGGAATGGGGACGCTTCGGGCTTCGCCCTACGCGGAGCTCGGCCTTCGGCCTCGCCGGAGGGCAAAAGTTACTTGGAGGGTGGGGAGTTGTTTCTGTTTGGCAAGGGGACGCTTCGGGCTTCGCCCTACGCGGAGCTCAGCCTTCGGCCTCGCACTTGGAAGGTGGGGAGTTGTTTCTGCTCGGTGAGGGGACGCTTCGGGCTTCGCCCTACGCGGAGCTCGGCCTACGGCCTCGCAAAAGTTACTTGGAGGGTGGGGAGTTGTTTCTGTTTGGCAAGGGGATGCTTCGGGCTTCGCCCTACGCGGAGCTCAGCCTTCGGCCTCGCACTTGGAAGGTGGGGAGTTGTTTCTGCTCGGTAAGGGGACGCTTCGGGCTTCGCCCTACGCGGAGCTCGGCCTTCGGCCTCGCAAAATTTACTTGGAAGGTGGGGAGTTGTTTCTGCACGGTAAGGGGAAGCTTCGGGCTTCGCCCTACGCGGAGCTCGGCCTACGGCCTCGCAAAAGTTACTTGGAGGGTGGGGAGGTGTTTCTGTTTGGCAAGGGGACGCTTCGGGCTTCGCCCTACGCGGAGCTCAGCCTTCGGCCTCGCACTTGGAAGGTGGGGAGTTGTTTCTGCTCGGTGAGGGGACGCTTCGGGCTTCGCCCTACGCGGAGCTCGGCCTACGGCCTCGCAAAAGTTACTTGGAGGGTGGGGAGTTGTTTCTGTTTGGCAAGGGGACGCTTCGGGCTTCGCCCTACGCGGAGCTCAGCCTTCGGCCTCGCACTTGGAAGGTGGGGAGTTGTTTCTGCTCGGTAAGGGGACGCTTCGGGCTTCGCCCTACGCGGAGCTCGGCCTGCGGCCTCGCAAAAATTACTTGAAAGATGGGGAGCTGTTTATGTTCGGCAAGGGGACGCTTCGGGCTTCGCCCTACGCGGAGCTCGGCCTTCGGCCTCGCAAAATTTACTTGGAAGGTGGAGTTGTTTCTGCTCGGTAAGGGGACGCTTCGGGCTACGCGGACCGAGCACCCCCCGGCGAGGCCAAAGGCCGAGCTCCACGTTGGGCGAAGCCCGAAGCGTCCCCTTGCCGAACAGAAACAACTCCCCACCCTCCAAGTAACTTTTGCGAGGCCGTAGGCCGAGCTCCGCGTAGGGCGAAGCCCGAAGCGTCCCCTCACCGAGCAGAAACAACTCCCCACCTTCCAAGTAAATTTTGCGAGGCCGAAGGCCGAGCTCCGCGTAGGGCGAAGCCCGAAGCGTCCCGTTACCGAGCAGAAACAACTCCCCACCTTCCAAGTAAATTTTGCGAGGCCGAAGGCCGAGCTCCGCGTAGGGCGAAGCCCGAAGCGTCCCCTTGCCAAACAGAAACAACTCCCCACCTATCAAGTAGCTTTTGCGAGGCCGCAGGCCGAGCTCCGCGTAGGGCGAAGCCCGAAGCGTCCCCTTGCCGAACAGAAACAACTCCCCACCCTCCAAGTAACTTTTGCGAGGCCGTAGGCCGAGCTCCGCGTAGGGCGAAGCCCGAAGCGTCCCCTCACCGAGCAGAAACAACTCCCCACCCTCCAAGTAAATTTTGCGAGGCCGAAGGCCGAGCTCCACGTAGGGCGAAGCCCGAAGCGTCCCCTTACCGAGCAGAAACAACTCCCCACCTTCCAAGTAAATTTTGCGAGGCCGAAGGCCGAGCTCCGCGTAGGGCGAAGCCCGAAGCGTCCCCTTGCCAAACAGAAACAACTCCCCACCTTTGAAGTAACTTTTGCGAGGCCGCAGGCCGAGCTCCGCGTAGGGCGAAGCCCGAAGCGTCCCCTTGCCGAACAGAAACAACTTCCCACCTTCCAAGTAAATTTTGCGAGGCCGCAGGCCGATCCGGACCGCGAGGCCGTAGGCCGAGCTCCACGTAGGGCAAAGCCCGAAGCGTCTCCTTACCGAGCAGAAACAACTCCCCACCTTCCAAGTAACTTTTGCGAGGCCGTAGGCCGAGCTCCGCGTAGGGCGAAGCCCGAAGCGTCCCTTACCGAGCAGAAACAACTCCCCACCTTCCAAGTAACTTTTGCGAGGCCGTAGGCCGAGCTCCGCGTAGGGCGAAGCCCGAAGCGTCCCCTTACCGACCAGAAACCACTCTCTTATTTCCAAGTAACTATTGCGAGGCCGAAGGCCGAGCCGGATTGCGAGGCCATAGGCCGAGCTCCGCGTAGGGCGAAGCCCGAAGCGTCCCCACGCCACCAAAGGCTGAAAGATGCCCATGCTTTTCGAGTTATGAACAAAGGTATGGAAATTGTGTACAGCTAGCAACGTTTGGCTTATGAAAACTTTGAATAAGTTTCTGGCATACGGTCATTTCGAGCGTTGCTTGCATTATAAAACACAACCATAACCAATTTTACATGAAATCTTTTCGAAATAATTGACTCTATGAAAGTTTTGAACTTGCAACTTTCGGGCGGTGCTAGATATAATTAGTGGATGGGCTTGCGCGAATTATTTGCACAGCGAACAATCCGGATAATGTTTCTTTAGTTGCGGCGCCTACAACACGAAAACAAAGCCGTCTCGCGGGCCGCGCGCGGCCCGCGCACCATGCAACACCTAGTTATTTACTTTACTAATATATATAGCTCGACTACCACTGACTCACTCACTGACTGACTCACTGATTGACACGCCCGTTTAGTCTGAAGGAGTTCCCGGAGGTGAAAGTGATGTAGGGGGGAGTTGTATAGTTTAGTGATTGGACCAGAGGAAAACTATAGGGAAGTGAAAAAAACAAAATGGCGGCGGGTCACGTGATGCCATCTCCGCCATTTTCCAACCGATTTCGTTCAAATTTGGAACACGCGTCACATGGTCGACCTACTTTGTGATGAAATTGAAAAACAAAAGAAAAACAAAATGGCGGCGGAAATATAGCCGATTGAAAATTTGGACATTTCAGACCAATCTTTGACGAATTAGCTGGCCTAGCACGAGCGCATGAGGAATATCCAACCAATTCCACTTCGTAGCACATATGATGCAGTATACCAGAAAATTGTCATTTTTGGGAAAAACAAAATGGCGGACGAGCAGTAAACCATAATATTTTTTCCATATATTTTCCTATACGACACGAAAGGATTACTGGCGTGCGGTAAATATCTATCAGTAACTAGGCCGAGCTCCGCGTAGGGCGAAGCCCGAAGCGTCCCCTTGCCAAGAAGAAACAACTCCCCACCCTCCAAGTAACTTTTGCGAGGCCGAAGGCCGAGCCGTGCTGCGAGGCCATAGGCCGAGCTCCGCGTAGGGCGAAGCCCGAAGCGTCCCCTTGCCAAGCAGAAAAAACTCCCCACATTCCAAGTAACTTTTGCGAGGCCGTAGGCCGAGCTCCGCGTAGGGCGAAGCCCGAAGCGTCCCCTTCTCAAGCAGAAAAAAACTCCCTACCCTTCAAGTAACTTTTGCGAGGCCGAAGGCCGAGCCGGGCTGCGAGGCCATAGGCCGAGCTCCGCGTAGGGCGAAGCCCGAAGCGTCCCCTTCTCAAGCAGAAACAACTCCCCATATTCCAAGTAACTTTTGCGAGGCCGAAGGCCGAGCCGAGCTGCGAGGCCACAGGCCGAGCTCCGCGAAGGGCGAAGCCCGGAGCGTCCCCACGCTACCAAAGGCTGAAAGATTCCCATGATTTTCGGTTATGAACAAAGTTATGGAAATTGTGTACAGCTAGCAACGTTTGGTTTATGAAAACCTTGAATAAATTTCTGGCATACGGTCATGTCGAGCGTTGCTTGCTTTATAAAACACAACCATATCCAATTTTACATGAACTCTTTTCGAAATAAATGTCTTTCATAGAGTTTTGAATATGCAACTTTCGGGCGGTGCTTGATATAATTAGTGGATGGGCTTGCACGAATTATTTGCACAGCCAACAATCCGGATAATGTTTCTTTAGTTGCGGCGCATACAACACGAAAACAAAGCAGTCTCGCGGGCCGCGCGCGGCCCGCGCACCATGCAACACCTAGTTTGGTAGTATAAAAGTGGACCCAAAAAATATATTTGATAATACCATAAGTCCGAAAGAAAATATTTCACCATCGGTTCACAACTTGAATAAAAAGAAAATCAATGCAAAAAAAAGGAAACTAGTTGACGAAAAGCAAGGAAAAAAGAAAAAACTGAAAACAAAACTTGAAAGTAGCACAGATGAAGATAATATGTATTCTTTACACGATTCTTCTGAGGAAGAAATATTTTGAGTAGATTTTACGAAATAACAGGCGAAGTAGTACATTTTTTACGTGATATTCCATTGCCAGAAACAGAAAACATCAGTAGTAACCCGCCACTTCTGTCTTCACTGATGGTCAGCCTTAATACCATTTGCATCAACGCTATTAACAAATACTTCGACTCGTCAACAGAAAAAACTAGTTACTCGCAATCATCAGACACATTGAGTAAACTTTCCAAGAACGGTAATGAAAACACGCCTAAAGTTAAAATAATCTCTAATGTAACCTACGTCAATAAACTACAAATACCGACTGAGCATGCAGTTGTTACGCAATCAGCGCTAAAAATGAAAAAATTAACAAAGAAAAAGAAACAAGATGTTCCTCATAAGAATGATCTGGGAAGGACAGGTTATCGGGGAAGGATAGATGTATATGACGATGAAAGCGCAAGTACTTCAATGAAAGACATTTACGATGAAAACGCAAGTACTTCAACTAAAGATAACAGTAAAAGAAAGCGGGAAAATTTAAGTTTTGGAAGGGAAACAAATTGTGATAAAAAGAATAATAAGAGAAGTCGGTTAATGAATACAAATAGCAAAAACAAGCAAACAAGTACACATAAAGTAAATACAAGCAAACGAGCTACAATTAAGAAGAGGAGAAGAACATACGTGGAATCAAGCTGAGAAAATTCTGATATTTTGAGCTTAGCTGATACAGACGATTCTGTTTCTAAATACAAAACATTGGATGATTATATAACAACATGTATTAACAAACAAGAAGAGAAGGAAAACATGGAACTCGATATACCGTTTGGTATCAGTGATATTGACTATTTTACTGGCGATAACTGTGACATAAGGAGTGATGACTGGATTTTAGCTAAATTTTCCACGAAGAAAAGTGTTAAGCATTTTGTAGGACGCGTTTTATGCATGAAAGACAACATCTTTACGGTAAAATTCCTAAGGAAAGTGAAGAATTCCAAAAAAAGAAAGCGTTATACCTTCACTTACCCAAACGTTGATGACGTATTCGAAATGACGCATTTAAAAGACGTGATTTCAGTATTGCCTCCACCAAACATTTCTAGACGGGGTCAGGTAACGTTTGATGTAGACTTAAGTCGTTACAATATCCAATAGGTACTAAAAATAATATAGGTATCGTCTTGATCTACCAAAAATATGAGGCTTGAATAAATGCTACAATGTTCCTTACCGTACCAAAGGTCTTCAGTGCCTATATTATGGGTACGGAGTTATTATATTTAGTTATAATATAATATATTATATGTGTGTGTGTTTATAACTGTGCAGGTGGTATCCTTAACGATACAACCTGTATACTTATATTTTAAAAAAATACATAAAAAATAAGTGAGATCTTTGGCTCCAAAGTGGATAAGAACGATGAAAGTTGTCGAATAAAAAGGTATCCCTTTAATTGTTCTTCAGATAAAAAAAATTGGACTGTGTGAGCCGACAATTTTATTCAATTTATGTTCCTTTTATGTTTAAGAGTAAATTTGCATGCAATAAATATTGTACAATCTATTACTAAACGTTTTGTTATTTCTGTTCTCCCTCTACGGCAGTCGAATAATATTAGCGACAACCCTAGCTTATTGTCTTGCTTGTATGAAAAATCTTCGAAACGGCATTATGACTTTGCCCATCTTAATTAAAACGAGCTACGCGTATAATCAAGCATTTCAACTACATTCCAATGCGACATTGCCCATTCCTGTAGCATATTCTTTAAGCACAACTATCATAACCAGTGGCGGATTAACGTATAAGCACTACAAGCACGTGCTTGGGGCCCCTGTTCTCCAGGGGCCTCCATCCTCTGCTGGCGTTTCATGTTATACCTACATTTTATCGAGATTCATCCACAATATGTCCGAAATCACAAGGCGCGAGCAGTCCGGGAGTGACCCTTCATACACCCCCGCAATTGAGCACCATAATAATAGTTCAGCTCATAAGGACTTTATGCTAACTTATTTGAGTCGAAGACAAGGTCTAGGGATCACCAAAAATCTAGAGGCACAAGTGAAAGAAGAAAGAAAATATTGGCAAAATGTATTGCAACGAGTTATTGCAGTTATACAAACGCTTGCAGAACGTGGTTTGGCCTTTAGGGGACATGATGAGTCTTTTGGATCTATACATAATGGGAATTTTTTGGGTTTGCTTGAACTTGTGGCTCAATTTGATCCATTTTTAGCAAGCCATATTGCAAGATCTGATTAAGGCAAGGAAAAAAATGTTTTAAGTTTTAAATTATACCTACTACACTTTCTATTTTGATGAACTTTAATTTTATACTTTCTACCTTCCATTCCATTCCTTCCATTTCCATTTAAGCAATAGAGGGCCTACACAGGCTCTGTGCTTAGGGCCTCGGATACTCTTAATCCGCCACTGATCATAACGTTGATAATGCCGAAATTGCAGAGGCTTAATGGCTAGTGGGCAAACTTGTCAAAAGTTTATAATTTTTGGCCCACCTTTTCATATAGCTTTATTTCATGTGAATTTGAGTCTACTACATTAATTTGCTAATCTATGTAAGCAAATATATATTTGTGGCCTTTAGATATCAACTTAACATCAAATTATATTAATATTTATAAAAATAATTGAGAAAACTCATAAAAAGCGGGCAATGTCACCATGTTTTACTGTAGTAATACAAAGGAATGTAAATATTTTATGGAAATAAAGAATTTTGAGTTTGAGTTAGTTCACTTGTACTTTGTGTAGAACATAGCGAAAAACCGGTTTTACCGGTCCTTGATTTTTTCAAATATTTTTTCCGTACGACGTGAAGGCATGATAGTTTTAATAAAAAAGTTTCAGAAAGAAACAAGACGAAAAGGGTGTCTAGTACTCATGAGGCTAAATAAACATACGTATTATTATTAATTCCTCTGGAATCCACAAGATAAAAATAGGGATTCTACAGATGCCATTCAAGTACTACATATCCTAGATATGTCGGTAAGGGATATGTGTGGCCTGCATTGATATTGGTTCAGTTGTAAAATACATCCTGGATGATATGCCTCTACTAAATAGGATATTCATCCAGATTGTTTCAAACATACAATACAGTAGCCAAAATGGTAACGCAGGAGTACTCAGGATTATATAAATTGTATACCGAGACCAACGGTTCCAAAATGAGTGATGATGTGAAAGGTGCACTTTTTGATCGGCAATTAAAAAATGAGTGATGGTGTGAAAGGTGCACTTTTTGATCGGCAATTAAATATATACAAGTGAAACTACAAAAGGAGATATGCATAATGAGACAGGAGTTGGTGGATTTACATGAAGAGCATCTTTATGTACAGTTAAAGTTATTCTGTGGAGTCCCAATGTTATTGTTTGGGTTTCGCATATTAATCCCAAACATTTTGTAATGAACCTGTCCAATAAACAAACACCTGTTCAACATGGGTATAACCGACAGTCCAATTTGCAGGGGATGCTTAGAAGCTTAGGAAACACCAGCACCAATTAAAAAAGTGGCTATTGCAGAATCCATTCTATTCAATCGATGAATATGTAAATCGCCCAACATGACACAATGACATTACACATACATTTTTAGTATGAAACTATTATATTATTCTACTATTAATTAAAATTGTAAACAATTATTATACCTAAATTATGAAAATATGACAATGTAAAAATGAAATACCCATCTGACGTGTAAACTTGTTTTTTACCATTAAAGTATATATCATATCATACTATCACCCCTGCTGCTGCAGTGCGAGGGGCTGGCAGAACAACGAGCCCAGATCCTGAACAACCCAGGGTCCCTTCCCCAGGCTGCATGCATCCACAGGCTGCTGGCGTTCTGGAGGGAGCTGGGCTGGCACTGCACCATTTCACGCACAATGGCTGCCACTCATGCGGCCAAGTGCAGAAAATAGCCCGCGTCAAGAAGAATAAGAACCTGTCCAATAAAAATACTATTTGTGGTTCTAAATTAAATATATTAACATTTTGACGGTCCTGGCAGACAAGTGTGACTTGTCTGCCGGGACAGTCAAAATGCTAATTAGTAGGTATACAATAAAATTAATCAGGAGTTTAAAATTACGTCCGTCTCTCCCAAGAACACAATAGTCCCGTCCCGGACAGTATACAATAACATTTCTAAACATATCCTTTTTCTGAATATATATTAGGTACATACAAATTATAACTGGATGCATGGTTACGTTAAGTTTAGTTACAATAAGGTAACTAGCAGCATTGAATAGAAAAGAACAATGGAAAACTGTGGTGCTGCCGGCGTCGCAGCATGCTACATGCCTCCAGTGCAATATGGCACTGGGCATGGTTGCCTGAACACCGGTTTACAGGTTATATACAAAATAGAGACATTTTGGCAGGGAATTGGTAACAATCACGTAGAGAGGAATGGGTATGTGCAAATTATAGTCTTAAAAAGCCACTTGCGGTATACAGCAGATGACAAAAAAGGTGCAAATCAATGTAGTATAGAAACCTCTAAACTTGTGACAAGTAGGGTAGGTACTTGTTTGTGAATTTTCTATTCCCACCCATCAAATGCAAATAGACAAAACGTTGAACGCATGGCAAGTACATTTTCTGGAACGCCGAACAATCAATAAACGAATGCAATGCATGCAGTGCGTACGTGTTGTGCAAGCGAAGCAAATAAACAAAACAAATCCAAAACAATAATTCCAATCCAAATTCCAAACGCGCTTGCATTTATCCATTCAAATCCCAATCCATTTGTTTTTTATTATTAATTTAATTAAAATTCTTGATTCTTATTTCTTCCCTTCTTCCCACTCCCAGCCAGAAAGGCAAGGCTAATCAGAGAGCATACAGCCTGGTCTGATGTTGGAACGTGGAACAACGTCTTCCTAAACCAACACACAACCCTCCCACACCCCTAAATAACTCAACGATCCACGCCATCCTTGAGTCATGCAAGGAAAAAGCACAACTCTATTTCTTTCAAAATCTTCTCGCGATCTTTTTAAAATTAATCGATCTTTTTATTAGCACGGCATCGGCACTAGGCTGACACGGCTGACACATGCATGACACAATATGTCATTTGACGTCCTCCCTTGTGTTGCCAGATCCGTTTGTTAAATTCCGAAAGCCGAAACATGAAATTTTTCATTAGTTCTACGCAGCTAGTTGTTGATATCGCTGATGCTGATTTAAATAATTAAAAACTAAAACCGACAAGTTCCAGGATGGCAGGAAAAAACAATTAAGTACTTACTTAGTATTTTCGTTTTTAAATAAATTGTCCATTATTATATGTGTATAAACGGATATCAGTCACTTATATTATATTGTTGAACCCATATTATTTAGATAAAACGGGAATTACCGTGTTAAACATTTTTTATTGATGTCTCGATATTTCGGCAGCATTGCAGCCACCATGGTCACGAGTAGCCTGAAGTCGGTGACGGTGAGTGTTGTGTTGATTGAACGCACAGAGCACCGTTGAACGTCAGAAGGGTGAGACAAAACGATCTACCCTCTTTCGTATTCGCTGACTGCGTTGATAAAAGTTGTTGATATTTGTTATAGTTGTTCTTTAACACGGCAATTCCCGTTTTATCTAATTAATTAAACCGTGTAAGTTTAAAAAGTGATATTGTTGAACCCGGCAACCCGATAAATTCATTGAAAAATATGGGTAATTTATATTTACAATTTTATATAGCAACTTAGTGAGACAATTAGCATTACGTAATTAAATCAAGTTATATAAAATTATTACATTACATACCTACTATTGATTTTCGATCACAATCGAGTTCAGTTATTCACATTGTATGTGTATATCGATATCTATGTATCGGTAGGCCACTCCACTAGGTCGGCCAAATCCGTAGATCTACGGATTTGTACGAACCTCTGGCAACATTGCTTTGCTCCCCCCACAAACACCAACCCACTAGCTGAAATGACTCAACCCAGCTAATCCCACAATAAAAATAAATAAATTCCATTTCCATATTTTCCATTCCATCCGATTCACGTCACGATTGTGATTCGATTCGGTGCCTTGCCTGGGTTACTTCATTTCATTCGGGGTGTTTGCTTCCTTGGTTGGTTTGTGTAGTCGTTTTGTTTGTTCTCATGGCGATATTTCTCTTTTGTTGGTCTTGTTTTTCGTTGTGAAACAGTGAAAATATAATTGATTAATTTCTTGTGTTATTTGTATATTTGTCTTGTACTTGTCTTATTGCTTGCTATGCGACTGTTGTCCTATATTGCGTTGCGTGCGTCAACTTGGCGTTATGTATTTGTGAAGAAGTGGAATTTTCCGCCGTAGAATTGTGGTTTTTATGTGTTGAGTTCTCGTGTGTCACAGAGCATTTGGAAAGATGTATGAAGCATCTCCATCCATCTAATCCCTTAGTCTGTATTGGCAGCGCTGGATTTGCCACACAGCTAGAGAGCAAATGCTACGGACGCAACCCTCAGGGGCCCCGCGTTACTCATAGAAATTGATATGGATAGTTATGTTTACATTTTCCCTTTATAAATCCGGAAAAGTTATTTGTAATAGTGTTTCGGAACATCATTGAGTATCGAACGAAAGCAAGCAACATAGAATTTAGTATGGTCCGTGCGCTGTCTTAATTCGGCTCTGCATATTGGAAAGAATGTTTGTTCACATCTCCAGTCCTTCCGAATCATTCATTTAATACCTGGGTATGGCACCACAGCGTAGGAAGCACTAGATTGACTTGTCCAACTTTACCGTCAATCATAATTATAAAAATTATAAGTAAAGTTGTAATTTTTTTCTTATGACAGGAATCCCATAACTCTTTAAAATCACCGTCTAAGTCAAGTTATTTCTTTTAAAACAACATCTTTGTATGTTAGGCCATCGCTGTCTACATCATTGAACAGCTACTCGTCCTCGCCTCCTTGAAAAGAGGCAAATGGTTTTGCCTAATTGAAAATGTTGAGAAAATACCAAGTAATCATAAGATAAAGGTGGGAAAAAAGTTCCCGATTCCCTTCAGTGTATATGAATAAGTTTTGTTAAGTTTGTTGAATGTTACAACAAAGGATAAAATTTATCTTTCTCTCTCTGATACTTAATTAAATAATTTATTAGGTTAAAATTACAGTATAGTTGGTTACATTCTTCTGTCGATTTTTAACGAGTCTCTATTGCAAAAAGTGTCGCTCTATTGGTTTTGGGGTACCTATTACAAGTTCCAATTTAAAAAAAAGTCCACTTTTAATTTTTTACTTAGTTCTATTAAGATTATTTCTAAAAGGCTATTTCACATTAGGACTAGGTATTTATTAACTGTAAGTCACTATGCCCCTTGCTAATTAAGTGGTTAATGGTGACCTAGATAAAAGAAACTATTAGATATACTCGATAAACCCTTTTTGTAATTTTGTAGATGAGAGAGGAAGATTGTGTTCCATGACATATGGGTATTGAACTATTGATGTCAGTTGGGAGACAACCATCTTGAAGGGAGACCACATTTAATGTGACAATCAAATAGAAAATTGTAGAAAATACATACTAATTTCAAAAACAAAGTTCGGTAAAAGTAACGCTCATACTTGTCACGCTTGTACCCAGTAATTGTCGACGACAGTTTTTTTTCCCTAGGGAATTTAATCAGGGTTATTTGAGAGCATGCCGAGAATAAATGTGAATACAATCGTCTCTAACCCATTTTGCAAACATAGCTACTTCTACTCTACAGCACTACAGTGGACAAGTTTGTTTTTATCGATTGAAACGCTACGTCGTGATCGCGTTATACTCGCAGCTACACGTAGACAATAATGTGTCAACTTTTGGGCACCCAAATTAATATTTTTAAAGACTTAGCTGATTCCGAAGGTTCTTCTCTGCAATTCCACCCTTAACCCCCTTTTTTTCTAAGGAATTCAATCACGGTGGTTCTGTGAGAGTATGCTGACATTCAAATATGTGAATACAATCGGCTCTAACCCATTTTGCAAACACAGCTACTTCTACTGCACTACAGTGACAAGTTTGTTTTCTATCGATTGAAACGCTACGTCGCGACCGCAGTTATTGTACTCGCAGCTATATGTTGACCCAAGTCCTCCAAATTAATATTTTTAAAGTCTTAACTGATTCCGAAGGTTCATCTCTACATTTCCACCTTTGAACTGCTTGAGACAGTCGAGGATCGTCATAGTCTATACCATCTTTATATACCGTGACAGTCCTTGATTACATAGTTTACTGTAAGCACATAACTATGGTGCACGCATATAATGGCCAACCGATGCATATGTTATGGCTAGAACCCGAAGTGCGGCTACGCCTAGTTTTCGCCGGTTAGAACTAGGTGTAGCCTTACTTACTTACTCTTGGTTAAATCTAGTACGAGCCGATTGTTTTCGGGTAAAACTAGGTCTAACCTAGGTCATTCCGGCTAGAACTAGGTCCAACCAAACCCTAGTGGCTGATACTAGGTCTAGCCGATATCATGCCGGCTACAACTAAATTCAGCCAAACCCTTGTGGGCTTTACTAGAAGTAACGTATACAGGTCGGTTCCCTTGGGTGGAAAGCAGGTGGCTTCTGGCCTTTTTTAGATATTAAAAAAAAACACTAATAAGAAAAGTAGAGAAAAAAAATATTATAAATCACACTGTTATACTTACACAAATTATTAGGAGTACAATTTTAGTATAATAGGAACAATCAGCAACATTTTTTTTAACAACAGACAATAATTAGTAGTGTTTTATAATTTAAAGAATATTATTATAATTATAAATCACACTTTTATAAATCAACACAAGTTATTTATTAGAACAATTCAAACTTGAGTGACATTTTGAGTTGCACAAAATACCAGCAACTTTGCAAAGGCACTTTTTATTGCCACATTTGGTTTTGCAGTGGCATCTTTTATAGCCTTGCCCACCAGAGGTCGATTGTGCATTGGCTATTTGGCGTAATGATTTCTATTCAGGTGAAACAATGTCAATATCCAAAAAAATTTACTCACACACCGTGAACTGATTTCTTGAAAATAGTTATGTTATAGTACCGTACTGGTTTCCTAATTTATATAACCCGTTGTCGTTACATTCAATTACAACCATTAAGACATTGGGAAAGTCTCCTCTTCCTCTGTCCACGTCAGGAATTTTTACTCGGACTGTATCCACCAACTTTACATGGGGGAAACTTTTCATTTGATGAAGCCGTCATTTTTATAGCTTGTTTTACCAAACCTTCCTGTGCGCCTTTTCTGTTACTGCTTTTTAGTTTCTTTTCACACAGGTCACATTTTTTCTTCTCATTCTGGTCACAGAGCCTGCAATATGTCATTTCCATAATACCATAAATTCCTGTCTTATATCTTGTGCACGTTTACGTTTGGTAGTCGTATATTGTGTACTTGTAGATGAACCGTGCACGTTTACGTTTGGTAGTCGTATATTGTGTACTTGTAGATGAACCAGCTATTGACTGGGGAGTTGGAGACCGCTCATTATCATTAGAGTTTTCATCATCTAAATTGCCTTCATTTAATTCTGGGGTAACGTCATCTTTTATGAATAGCATCATTTGAAAATATGGCCACATTTAAGTGTTTTGATCAGTTCCAGCATCACCAGAACGAGAAACTGGAATTTTTTAAAACTCTTTCATAAATTGGTCCCGAATGTTCTTCCATATTTTCCTTAAAGTAATACTTCCCTGAAAAGCAGGAACCTTGGGCGAAAGCAAACCCGCAACGACGGAACAGAGAATATGAGCGAACCCCGTTCCTGCAATAATATATATATACTTAATATGCGATTTAGATCAACTTTTAATGGAAAGATCGTAATTGTTGGCAGACAATCGCAGCTTCAAATATGTATAAAAAAAACGAATAAATGTTTCATCATCACTGGTGTTGTATTGTGGAAATAGAAAAGATCCACAATGATACAACATATTATCACTAACAGCACAATAAATACCCCTAATTAGGGTTTTTATATCCCCGTACGTAATTTTTGGGGATGGGAATTCATCAGGTTGAATGCTCCACACAACTTCCAAGAATTATTATTATTTGTTAGTTGCAGTTTGGTGAATCTTGTAACAGTTCTCTTAATTGATCCCAGAATTCAATTATATTTATGTTGAGCCATTAGGCTTTATAGTGAATAAAAAATTAATTTATCCCTTACAAACTGTATAAAATTGTTTACAGGTATCGGCACAGTCCACATATTAAGTACTGTTTCGGATCTGATGAAGTTGATGAATCGCAATTTGTATGCGTTGCCGTATTCATAACTAATTTTTAATCAATTTATTTTCTGCAAAAAAATAATTCAAGCTTCGCTTAGCTGATTTTCGCTTCTCTACTTTCTCGAACACTTGAAGTTAGTCCTTCTTTCCAATTGTGGATTAAATATACCCCAGATTTCAGGTATTCCACCATATCATCACTTTAATTATTAAACCGCCCGGGTAGCGCCACCAAGCCATCATCAATCTCCAATATTTATAGAGCACCAGCAGGAGAGAACTTTGATTTCCTCTGTGCTACATCTATTAAGTATAAGATTTTTTTCCCCGATAGTCAATTCGGATATTTTTTTCCAAGGTACAAGTGTAGCTTGCCCAATGTTATTCAATTTCTCTAGCACATCAATACTCACTTCCACAGATTGAGAAAATTGAGGAGTTTCCATTTTAGAATATAAAAGGTAAACATTCTTATCTGAAACCTGTTGATAAGCTGGTTGAGTCGTTGAAGAGCTGATGTGATAAGTAGAAGTGGTTGAACCTTCTCGGGCACTAGTACACCTGGGTCTGCCATTACGAGGTCTCCAGTCTCTTCGTACCTTCGCTTCCCCTTCTGGACCGTTCGTAACGTCTCACCCACCATTCTTGCAGTGCGACGCATACTTCCAGAAAAGTCATGATCCTAGCATATTCTTCAGGTGAAAGAGGCATGATAAATAAAGTTTACGTGCTGTTATCTTACTTAGCTTTTGTAAGAAGACTCATCGATCAACCAAAAAATTGAAAACAGAAACAAAAGTAAAATGAATGGTAAACTTGTAATTCGAAAAGGGATATTTTTGTTTTTTAAAGTTTTTATCAGCCATTAAAGACGTTTACCGACATTTCGATATAAGTGTGCGTTTTGCAGTGTATTGTGTATAGCTACTGCGGATGTTTGCGGTTTATTATCATTGCTGCATATTTTACTGTACTATACATTTAACTGTCATCGTTTCAACAAATTTATTTCTGTATTTGTCCACGAAATGAAGAGCGTTATATGCTTAGTTCCTTCATAATTGCGGGATGTAACTTTCATATGCATATCCAGCATATCGTTTTCAAACATGTAAATTTTTTCATTGTTATTATTTTACCATTGGTATGATATATGCCGATTTGATACTCTTTTTCCATCAACGTTTTTTTTTCAGTTCTTGATGTTGGATTTGTTTTGTTAGCCGGCATTATTTCAGTTGCTAAAATATCTAGTGGTTCTCTTAATTCTACGTCTAAAATGTCCCACTTGCTGTTAATGTTATCACAAATATTATATACTGTATTACTAGTTTTCATATCCCATTTCACAATATTTAGTTCATGTTAAAAAGTTTCTATATTTCTCTTCATTAGGTATGTGGATGTCGATCGTATCAATAGTGTCCGAAAATATCTATTTCAAAGTGCTTGGGTTCGTATTTAAATAAATATCTTGATTTGTAACTTCCTGCTATATTATTTCGAAAATATGAGAAACCTCATATGAACCTTCTGCTACCTATTCATAATTTCTGAAATGAATGGGAACAATATTGATTATTTTGTCCCAGTTGTATGTTTCATTGGAGAATTAAATATTATATTCTAGAGCTAATAATAGTTGGTTTCTTTGATGCGCTTTTACATTTTTTTATCAAATAGTAAAATATTAGAAGCTTTCGCGCCATTATGTATTAAATAGAATCCAGATTTGAAAAATGCTATGCTTTCATCGTCCAGATTATTAAATCGCGTAGGCAAAGGCACAAAACCCACACTTGTTTTTAGAATGGTTTGCTGCGAAAATGGAGCATATTTCGATTGCTTCTGGATCACATTTTTAATAAGTTTTTCAAACCATTTTTATAAACTGTATCAATAATATACGTGCCACAGTATGATCCAACAAGTCCTGTAGATTGACTTTTGCAATTATATTTGTACTTGTTATGCTCGATTCAGGTTGATAACACGTCTCCTTCGAATCGATTGAAGTTGGATAAGAAAGGAAACACTGCTCAGTTTTTGCCCGCCAAACAAACTCGACGTTTCCCCTTAACCATGGTTAGTTCTTCTTCTTTTGAAAAAGGTGTGACATCTTCAGGGTTTTCTATAAATGGAGACATTTTTTTCTATAATATTTTGATGTTCGTATTATACCTATATTAACGATAGTGCTCTTGTATTAACTCCCACGTGGGTTCGCCAACAATGGATTAACTCTTGACTGTACCGGTTACGTATGTCCCATTCTCATATAAACACTGTATTAGCTCTGGACAAGTTATCAAATGCTACGTGGCCTTTTCATCCTTCGTTTATAGGAGTCTGGCAAAGAGGCGGCTTGACGACAATGTGTCCAATGGCAGCCATTACACGGTACTAATTGTACATTAGACAGTCAATAGACTAAAGTAAGTCAGTAGAACAAAGTAAGGCATGAAAAATATGGCGTATGTATTGCGTACTAGGTATATCAATGCGTTATAATTCTAAAAAGAAATAAGTATATAGAACCTCGCCATGCTGAACATAAGGTTTCTCAGTGTTACTGAATCGATCTAGATCCAATAGATTAGTTTACTCTCCTTTAAAGTAAGATTTCCCTGGAAGAGCAGGAACCTTGGGCGAAAGCAAACCCGCAACGACGCAACAGAGAATAGGAGCGAATCCCGTTCATGCATATATAGAATTATTATTGAAATTATTATTGAATTAATATTGCAATTATTATTGAAAAATAAATCTCCACAACAGACTTTGAGATGTACCTTTGACACTTGACTGACAGCTTAATATTGTTGCCAGATCAAAACTTTTAAGGAAACTCCAGGTCACTCTTTCGTTAGCCAGACTCTATACTTACTTAATATGCGATTTAGATCATCTCTTATTGGAAAGAAAGAATATCGTAATTTCTGGTAGACTATCGCCCAGCTTCAAATATGTATATAAAAACTGAATAAAGGTTTCTTCATCACTGGTGTTGTATTATGGAAATAGAGAAGATCCTGAATGATACAACATATTATCACTAACAGCACAATAAATACCTCTAATAAGGGTTTTTATATACCCGTACGTAATTTTTGGGGATGGGAATTCATCAGGTTGAATGCTCCACACAACTTCCAAGAACTATTATTATTTGTTAGTTGCAGTTGGTGAATCTTGTAACAGTTCTCTTAATTGATCCCAGAATTTCAATTATATTTATGTTGAGCCATTAGGCTTTATAGTGAATAAAAAAATTAATTTATCCCTTACAAACTGTATAAAATTGTTTACAGCCATCGGTACAGTCCACATATTAAGTACTGTTTCGGATCTGATGAAGTTGTAGAATCGCAATTTGTATGCGTTGCCGTATTCATGACTCATTTTTAATTGATTTATTTTCTGCAAAAAAATAACATCAAGCTTCGCTTAGCTGATTTTCGCTTCGCTACTTTCTCGAACACTTGAAGTTAGTCCTTTCTTCCAATTGTGGATTAAATATACCCCAGATTTCAGGTATTCCACCATATCATCACTTTAATTATTAAACCGCCCGGGTAGCGCCACCAAGCCATCATCAATCTCCAATATTGTTTATAGAGCACCAGCAGGAGAGAACTTTGATTTCCTCTGTGTTACATCTATTAAGACTTAGTATAAGATTTTTTTCCCCGATAGTCAATTCGAATATTTTTTTCCAAGGTGCAAGTGTAGCTTGCCCAATGTTATTCAATTTCTCTAGCACATCAATACTCACTTCCGCAGATTGAGAAAATTGAGGAGTTTCCATTTTAGAATGTAAAAGGTAAGCATTCTTATCTGAAACCTGTTGATAAGCTGGTTGAGTCGTTGAAGAGCTGATGTGATAAGTAGAAGTGATTGAACCTTCTCGGGCACTAGTACACCTGGGTCTGCCATTACAAGGTCTCCAGTTTCTTCGTACCTTCGCTTCCGCTTCTGGACCGTTCGTAACGTCTCACCCACCATTCTTGCAGTACGACGCAGAAAATACGCTTAGTTCCAGAAAAGTCATGATCCTAGCACATTCTTCAGGTGAAAGAGGCATGATAAATAAAGTTTACGTGCTGTTATCTTACTTAGCTTTTGTAAGAAGACTCATAGATCAAGCAAAAATTGAAAACAGAAACAAAAGTAAAATAAATGGTAAAATTGTAATTCGAAAAGGGATATTTTTGTTTTTAAAGTTTTTATCAACCATTAAAGACGTTTACCGGCTATGAAGTTTTTATACTTAACCCTTTAACTGGTAGAAGCATTTATTAAAGGTAGAGAAATTAAAACTCACTTTATGGAATCATTGTGGGTACTTTAATAACTTTTGTTCAAGAATTTTTTTTAATGTGGGTAGTCTTAAAAAAACACGGTAAAAAAAGACGTTTACCGACTATGAAGTTTTTATACTTAAGTATACAAATTAAACTCTTTTTCGAGTCCTTTTTATTTCGATAGAAGTGTGCGTTTTGTAGTGTATTGTGTATAGCTACTGCGGATGTTTGCGGTTTATTATAATTGCTGCATATTTTACAAAACTATACATTTAACTGTCATCGTTTCAACAAATTTATTTCTGTATTTGCCCACGAAATGAAGAGCGTTATATGCTTCTGTTCCTTCATAATTGCAGAATGTATCTTTCATATGCATATCCAGCACATCGTTTTCAAACATGTGAATTTTTTCATTGTTATTATTTTACCATTGGTATGATATAAATGCCGTTTCGATGCTCTTTTTCCATCAACGTTTTTTTTCTATTCTTGATGTTGGATTTGTTTTGTTAGCCGGCATTATTTCAGTTGCTAAAATATCTTGTGGTTCTCTTAATTCAACGTCTAAAATGTCCCACTTGCTGTTAATGTTATCACAAATATTATATACTGTATTACTAGTTTTCATATCCCATTTCTCAATATTTAGTTCATGTTAAAAAGTTTCTATATTTCTCTTCATTAGGTAGGTATGTGGATGTCGATCGTATCAATAGTGTCTGAAAATATCTATTTCAAAGTGCTTGTATTTGTAACTTCCTGCTATATTATTTCGAAAATCGGCAAACCTGCGACCTCGAAAATTTTCTTTGAATTTGAAAAAAAAAAGAAACAGTCGCTGGGAGGTCAGGGAGGCTAGCCGGCTGGACTTTTTTGTCCTGTCAAAGCCTGCGCGAATATATAAATAAATTATTTACTTTAGTTAAGAAGAATTAATTTTATTTTGTTACAACTCTTGTAAACATCGCACCGCCTTAACCTTGTCCGCAAGCCAAAGGTTGGCTGGTCGAGAATGCCGTATGGCATTAAGTCCGCCTGTACATTATATTGTGTATGACGAATAAATGAAATGTAAAATCAATCTGTTAGATGGTACATCCACCTTACATAACTCAACGATACATTATTAATATAATAATACACTTGTTTTGTTATCGTGTTGACCGCTGGCGGCAAAGCACCGACCGGATACAGATAAAGATGACCTCGAGCGTTTTCCTGCATGAACCAGATTGTAAAAGCTATAATTATGCGCCCACGCTGTCGTGAGGCGAACTGTGGACGCTAGAAATGGCATAATAAAATGTATGTATTAGTCATATCACTCACGCTCGTGTGTGAACCATCAATTTAGTTTTACACACACGAAATAAACCGCCGAACTTTTTCAAGTGTATAATAACAGTAATTATAGGGAGGATGAATAATAAAGAAGAAGGTAACAATAAAACAAGTACTTATCTATTTCAATTTAAATGTTTGTTTTCAATAAAAGTATGTAAATTGTCTGGTACATCTATTTCATGTGCGAGGAAAGGTGTCCTCATTGTCACAAGTACTAGAAAAAAGTCTGGCTAACGAAAGAGTGACCTGAGAAAACGCGGCAAATTCAAAAAATCTACATGTGGTATTACTGACTATAGTAGGAGAAAAATGTTTTGATACTTGAGTATTTTTTTTGTATTTACGACTATCAATTTGTATAATAGTTGCTTACGAAATTAATTTCTAATTTAAGAAACACACCAATTCTTTAAATGTGCATAACCTACATGGTTAACACCACATTTCAAAATGTCGTTTGTTTATAAAGGCTGTGTTTGGTGCGTCGGAGCCTCGACTGTTATGGATGTGAGTAAAAAAACGAGTGTGTAGATATTTTTTATTAGTATATACATAATATTCACCTACTTAACATTCAGTTCATTCAATTTTTTTAACAACATGTTTAATAGGCTGATGATGTTTAATCATCGTAGTCAAAAAATTCAACCTTTAAGGATTCTCCTGTATCAGTGGAGTCGTCATCACTTGCACTTATTATGAATTCTTCCAATACTTCTTCTGTTATGTGATCTCTTTGTTTGTATTTATTTTCCACAATTATTACACGGTCCGCCATTTTTTCCAATTTTCTGCAGTTATTCGGCCAAACGAGGTTTTTATAATTTTTTCTTTTGCGGGCAGATTAACTGTCTTAATTAGATACCGAGCTTTTGTGGGGGCGTTTTTTTCTGGAGTGCTCCACATCCTTTCATTCGCAGATCCTTCCTTTAAATTTTTTTAGTGTCGTGAACCAACAACCAACCTCTGCAAAACAAAGTATAAAATGCATACTTAATAATGAAATTTGATGACGTCAAATAACACAACTTTGTGAAATGGAACAAACAAATAAAAAACTCTAAACCGATGCATGCAGGTACATACCAGTTAGTGAAGATGAAGATATTTCTTCTAAGAACATAGTCTTGAGTTACTATTAAACATTTTTACTCCAAATTTCTTAGCGTTCCAACAATGTTTTTAAATTAGCAGAGTCCTTCAATATCTCCAAGATTATCTATAAACATAAGAAAAAGTATAAACATATCGTAAATATATCTAATATTCAGTCAACAAGGATCAAGATTACAAAGTCATACTAACCTAAAAAGTCCGAGATGGCACCTAAACATTGTTTATTTTCATGGAAAACAACTGTTTTATCTTCTCGTTTTTGTTTAAACTTACTGATCATAGTATGTAGCAGCTTTCGTACGTTACTTTTTATTGTTTTACCCATATTAAAGCAATGATTATTGAAAAATAAATCTCCACAACAGACTTTGAGATGTACCTTTGACACTTGACTGACAGCTTAATATTGTTGCCAGATCAAAACTTTTAAGGAAACTCCAGTATATCAAGGTATGTATAGGTTACATACCTTGATATACTATGCTCCAGTTAATAATAAAAAAGCAAAATAAATAAGTCTAACATTGAATGGAATGCGCACTTCCGGTACACCATGCACGGATACTGAACCCAGGATCGCCAAAATCCTGGATTCGTATTCCGACACATCTCTTCGTCTTGCCGGTCCACCGCCAGTCCCTGAGGCATGCATCCTGTGCTCACCCGCCTTTCGCCTAGCTTTATACTTAAGCTCATGCCAATACTAAATAAAAGAACACACACAAAAATTAGTAAAGCACAAAAATAATATAGGTAATGTTGGTGAACTAACAACACCTTACACAGTCTACGTCCGGCAGTGGACTGATAAGCAGTGTTGTTACATCACCAACAATACTTTTAAAATATCAATTTTGTACAAATAATAACATGTTAATAAGCTTTAAAAACGTGCCCATATTAACGTAACTTGCATAATGATAATATTAATAACACATAATAGACCTTTGATGAAGTATAGTTAGAAGAATTAAGATCCTATGACGCAATGCCCAAAGAAATATTCTCCATAACGTACATGGCCACATAATGACAAACAATATACATAATAATAAAAACTTACGGCACGCCACTCTACGGCCCGTTTACTGCATCCTGGGATGCTATTTAAGACCTGCGCCATTTCCTCCCAATGGGTAACGGCCGTCTGGTGTCCAAGAGGCCCCTGCATCAGCCGCCCCGTCGTAAGGTCCTGTTTGACTCCATTAGGAGCAACAGCTCCTCCAGCTGAGCAGGTGAGGCCACTCTAGACCGGGGCACTAGAAAATATTGGTGCGATTTAGCGAACAAGTAATGTAACCTCACACTATGTTATGTTCCTTGGTTAGGGGAGAAGAGGGACACTTGATCACCCCTTTTAAGTTTTTGAAATATCTCAAAGAATATAAGAATATTTTTACTTATTTTTAGCTGATATTATATACAATTTAATGTGTAATCATGTGCTACTCTTCATTAGCGATTACTACCAAGGCAGTGAATGTAATTGCCATTTTTTAAAAACTATCCAAAAGGATCAAGTGTCCCCCACTTCGGGAGACTTGTTCCCTGGGTAGGGTAGACTTGATTAGGGGGGGTCAAGTGTCCCGTACTACAGGGAGACTTGTTCCTATGTGATAGAATTTAACCCTTTCACCGGCGCCGATCACTTATTAATAAGACAATTAATTATTTTGTACTGGCATGCTAAGAATTAAGTAAATAATGTTTTTCGTGTCTTAAAAATTTCTTATAGCCGGCTGCCGACCTGTTTTACCCACTCGTATGTGTGGTGGATACAAAATTACTTGTGATTATTATTAAGTCATTGGCGGATTGTATATGCTGTTTAATAAAAAATACTAGGTAGGTAGTTTTAATGTTTAATCAGTCAAATAAACAATGAATATCAATTATCATCAAATCTTAACAATATTAGCACACATTCACACTTTAGATTTATCTAAGAGTGAAAACACGAATCGAAAAGTTTCCTCAAGTGGTAAAGAAACATGAATCCCCAATTATGAAAGGCAGACTTTGATTATTCAATGAAACTGTAGGTACAAAATGTGAAAAACTAGCTAATTTATATTTAACTTACGCAAAGACTTTTTAAAATGTAAAGCAATTACTCGTCTGCTGTTAGACTTAATAATCGGTGGTTCAAGTTTCTTCGCCACTTGATATCTTGCTACATATGAAATGTCATCTTTTATTGGCCATTTAAATCTGTGATTGTCTATTCTCTTGGCAAATCGTATGATGTAGCCATTTTCTTTTACGGATTTAATCTGGCCGACAAAACGATGAACAAGATTTTTCATCGAAAGCAAATTGATCACCACCCAGTCTTCTGTCTGAGGTGAATCTACATCATCATCATTTTCGGATTCACAACTGGAGGAATCAAATTGATCCACATCTTCGGACATGTCATATACAGACTCCGGAGATTGTGGCAATTCTATGTCATTGTCTTCATCAGAAGATGATGGCGAGAGGGCTGCTTTCAAATTGCGTACTGCTTTTTTAGGCGCCTTTTTACATTTTATCGCCGGTTTTTTTTTGTCTTTTTTCTGTTTTCTCAAGAGAAGTTCTTCTTGTATTTTGTTTTTTTCTGGCGTGTCAGTCAATATTCTTGTTGAACCTTTCTTGCGCCCTTTTTGCTGTTTACGCGGACCAGCTTTTGGAAATGGCATTATATCTTCCGGGGTTTTAAAAGATACTGTACGGGATGTCGATGGCTGTGGTGTTATTGCTATTTGATTCGAACATGATGATTGTTCAGAAGGAGTCGCCAAATTTGTATCTTCCGCAGCTGTCACGTCAGGATTATCATGAACTGGGGTCCGTAGACACCTTTGATGATATTCAAATTGATCATCTTTAGGTTGGTCAGTCAGGCTATTCTGATTTTGAATATGTGAAGCAGCTTCTAGAGTTTCTATGGGCCTTTGCTGATGCTGTAAGTTACTAACTTCATCTTCAGCATCTGTCATATCAGAGTCATCTTTATTATCAGCAACAGCTGGATTTTGTTGAAGGCTTGGATTTTCTCTATCGTCATGGTCAGCTCTATCAACAAGGCGGTCTTGAGTCCGTGTAGCATGTGCCGAGTGGTCAGTTGGTAGATTTTGTTCAGGTTGAATGGTCAGGCGTTCTGGAGTCTTTGGTGCGACTTCTGAATAATCAGCTATCAGATTTTCTTCCTGTCGATCAGTCAGCGGTTCTTGATTTTCTGTGTTGTTAGATGTCAGATCTTGTTCCGATCGGTCAGTCACGTACGAAGAAAGATATTCATCGTCAGAAAATACATGACGGTTAAATGGGTAAATTCCGGTGGTTCTAAATCCACTCTGTACATTTTGTGGTGTAAAAGCTCGCAGAAAAGCTTCTCCGAAACATTGTGATATGTCATAGATAGTAATAGGTTTTCCAGCATTTTGGACCATCCAATTATCGCACGTGGCATTGTAGTATGCTTTCAATGGTCCAAAGACTGTTCTATCCAAAGGTTGAGTTTTGTGCGACGTGTGTGGTGGAATCGTTAATAGGTGTATTCCATTTGCTTTGCAATAGTCCAGCGAATCGATGCTTATATGGCTATCGTGGTTGTCCATTATCAGTAAGCATGGTGACTCCAAAGAGCACTTGCTGAATTTTTTTAGGTGCTCTAGAACCTTCACAAAATTTGCAGCCGTCATCCAACCAGATGGAAAAGTGTTACCATCTGTGCCTGTAGGTGCACCTTGCAACATACGGGGTTGCCAGTTTTTCCTCGGAAATATCATATACGGTGGTATATAATTACCAAGAGCGTTAATGGCGCAGCAAGCAGTTACGAGCTCACCGCGTTCACCCGAAGTCATTTTCCCGACTTGCTTTAGTCCCTTTGAGGCTATAATTTTCTTTGGTTTAAGGGTGGACTAAGGGTTTTGTACCTGTAACGCAAGTATATTTTTATCAAAGGTGTCTTTTGTTTGGTAGCTGTGAACTGGTGCAAATTTTTTCGACCATGTCGAAGGTAAGAGTTGCACCTTCAGTGAACAAATTGTCGGGAATCGAGGACTATAATAAACTTTCAAAATATGTAACGTACACAGGTGAAGATTGTGCACAAGTATTTATGAGTAAATTGCACGATGATCTCAAAGTCATATGTAAACATAACATCTTCCAAAAACGTCCTATATCTCTTACTGAGGAAGAAAGTAGGATCATAGAAACATCATCCACATGTTACTTTTATGTGATAAAGATCTTATTTCAGAACAACATATTGATTATGATTGGAACACAGGTGCTTTTATAGGTGTATCCCACGAAAATTGTAGCAACAAATTCCATAAAACCCCATTTGTCCCGGTGATTTTACATAATTTAAGCAACTATGACGCACATTTTATTGTCCACGCATTAAGTTTCGCAGAAGGTGAAGTACAAATAATTCCTCAAAATAAGGAAAAATATATTTCTTTTTCTAAAATGTTGAATGTAAATGGGAAAAATGTGAGTTTAAGGTTTATAGATTCCATAAAATTCTTATCTAGTAGTTTAGAATCATTAGCAAATGATTTAGATAACGATGAATTCCATGAATTGAAAAATGAATTCCCTAGCGAAAACGATTTCCAATTACTGAGGAGAAAGGGTGTCTATCCCTATGAACATATGACTTCCTTTGATTCATTGAAATTATTATGTATGCCGCCTATAGAAAATTTTGTTAGGTCACTTACTGGGGAGAATAATTCTGCAGAGGACTATTCTCATGCTCAAAACGTGTGGTCTCAATTCCAATGTCAGTCTATGGATGACTACTCCAATCTTTATTTAAAAACCGACGTAATACTTTTGAGTGATATTTTCGAAAATTTTAGGAACGTGTGTCTTAAAACTTTGACTTAGACCCTGCTCACTATTATAGAGCACCAGGGTTGAGTTGGGATGCAATGTTAAAATGTACTAAAGTTGAATTAGAACTTTTAACAGTTTTTGATAAAATAGCATTCATAAAATCCGGTATAAGAGGAGGGGGTATCACAATGCAGCAATCGTTATGCTAAAGCAAATAATCCCCATATGGCCGACTATAAAAAAGATGTACCGAATTCATATTTAACATACCTTGATGCTAATAACTTGTATGGGTGGGCTATGCCTCAGTATTTACCAATATCTGATTTTGAATGGATTGATCCTGATTGCATAAATTATGATGTACCAATCGATTCAGATGTACTTATTCTAATATCACCTACACCTGAGACTCCTAATGTCTTGCTATTAGCACAAGATACACTAGCACTGCCATCCCCTAGACTCTTCACACCAACAAACCAATCCTTTTTAAACGACATGTGGTCCGAAGCTCCTGAATCCACATACCAGTCGGTCGAATCAAACCTTCCTACACCGAGCATAGCATGGAGGCTCACACTCTTCTTGTGTAAAGGTGTTATAAATTGGAACCAGTCTTCAAAGCACAGAGCATCAAACCATCCCGATTTTGTACGATTATACCTAGCACCAGGGGGACCATTTTCTGTCCACGTTGCCCACATATTTTCGGCTTTATATACTACGTACACAGGAGCTGAGTCACCTGCTGCGTTGCCACACAACATTATCGATGTCGCTGCCTTAGACGATTTTTTTATTATCTCTGGATATTTTGTACCTCGCCTTGTCAACACTTTCACTGCACCTGGATCATCAACTAGACAAGTTTCATCATAATTCCAGATGTTGGTATCTGGAACATTCTCGCATTCTTTTTCGTAATGTTCAAAAAAGTCGTTTACGACATTTTCATTGATTTCTGCACGGCCATGCGTAATATTTCTAGCTACTCTTTTAGATAGGAGGGACTTGTGACGTGTCAAAAATGAATGTGCCAACTCTTTTCCGGGATAATTGTTTGAAAAAGCTTTTACTTTCCTTCCTTGTTTATCTAGGTATGATTTTGCAATGACACGCAGTTCCATTGATGTGATAGGAAATCCAAAACATAAGATGACAATGCAGTTATGTGTGAAATAAAGGCAAGTTCCTCTTCTTCACTGAATACAGTCTGTCCTCCAGGTTTTCGAAGTGCTTTGCCCTTCATTTTTAACGACAAAGTATTTCGGTGAATACCATACTTTTCAGCTGCAGCTCGCATTGAAATACGTCCAGATTGTTGAATTATTTCTAAACGCATCTTATTCTGTCACTGTCATGTGTCAGCTGTCAAGTTGTCTATTGTTGTTCTTACTTCTTACGTCAGCCATTGCTGTGACAATATGGTCCCTGTGAATAAATCGAGTTAAATCAATCTATATATCTTTTCTTTTTGCCTAAAAACCCGTACACGGGTAAAGTGTTATTTTTGTAAATTCATTATTATTTCCAAAATAAAATAAAACATAACCTCTTCCGCCATGAGTTCCGCCGCCGGTGGTTCACACGTCATGCAACAGGCAATCGAGAAGTTGAAAGGTATTGAAAACTATAATACATGGAAATTTCTTATGAAAATGATATTAATTCATGAATAATTATGGGATACGATTGATGAAACCTGCAAGGACAAGAAAAGAATGGAGAAAGCTCTGGCAAGAATCTGCCTTTCCGTGCAACCGATGGCATTTCCTCACATTAGAAATAGTAAAACGCCGTATGAGGCATGGCAGAATCTTCAAAATGCATACGAGGATCGAGGCTTGAGCAGACGGCTTGGTCTACTACGGGCATTGTTTGCCACCAAGTTGAACGAGTGCGAGGGCATGGAGGGCTATCTGAATAAAATCATCGGAATGTCACAACAACTGAATGACATCGGAGCACCTCTTGATGACGATTTTATTGCCGTACTAATGCTGAGTGGTCTTTCGTCGTGTTATGATCCACTAATTATGGCATTGGAGAACTCCAATTTGAAGCTGACCAGTGAAATTGTCAAGGGTAAGAAGGACTGTCCTAAGTTGAACAACAAAACTGACACAACCAGTAAGGATAAGGCGTCCAAAGGCCTACTGACCGCGCTATGTATTATGTACATTGTGTTCATTGATGTGTCTTAAGTTGTAACATTGTTATATACAGCTAGTATATAGTGATAGTTGTAGTCAAATTGTCAGATCGTTGGTTTAAGGGCAAGTGTTGAATTATTTCTAAACGCATCTTATTCTGTCACTGTCATGTGTCAGCTGTCAAGTTGTCTATTGTTGTTCTTACTTCTTACGTCAGCCATTGCTGTGACAATATGGTCTCTGTGAATAAATCGAGGTAAATCAATCTATATATCTTTTCTTTTTGCCTAAAAACCCATCACAGATCGAATTTCTTCTAAAACTTTTTGCAAAGTTTCTTCTGCATAATTTTTATAACTCCTACACCCAAGAAGCCTCTTGTAAGTTCGCGGCATCTTAACAATCGCTAAAACAAACAAAAATTTGAATAGTAGTAGAAATTCAGCACAGCAGCATGACAACCCTATTATTTTCGAGTGGCATTCTGACCTATACGGAAAAAGAAAATGACCTGACGAAAGAGGAATCTGACGAATTTGACGGACAGGTCATTTTCTTTTTCCGTATAGGTCAGAATTCTGAAACTGATGACGAAACAGTCATTCTCATAATTCCGCTTTCGTCAGATCTTATCTTCCGTCAGATTCCTCTTTCGTCAGGTCATTTTTTTCCGTATAGGTCAGAATTCTGAAACTGATGACGAAACAGTCATTCTCATAATTCCGCTTTCGTCAGATCATTTATTATAATATAAATATGTGGACACAATCACGCAAGTTACTATGGGGTTGATGTAAGCCTTTCGTTGTATGGGAGGGTGGCGCTAAAAAAACGTTTTCCTTATTAATTTACATGTCTACTTTCTATCTACTTCTTTCTCGTATGTCCACTGTTTGGGTCATAAATATACATCTTCATACTAAATAGTATACAAACGACAGAGTAAAATGGATTTGAATTCCCGAACAGACAGACAGAGGGACAGACAGACATGATGAAACTATAAGGGTTCCTTGTTTGACTACGGAACCCTAAAACTGTAGCTACTTAGCTACATTTTTAGGGTACTTACGTAGCACGTAAGATCGATTTAAAAACCCTTCTCCTTAGTGACGGATGTGTACTAAATCATACCTACCTACTTGAATAATCAAGATACTGGCCACTCATGTTATCTAAGATTTAAATCAAGTGGTCCTTATGACAATGTCATTTCCTGATTTTGTTTCACTGTCAGTCCGTTGCCAAACCTACACGCTCTAAAACTAGTTTAAAATCTTAATAAAATGGATTGTGAAGAAAATGACGGAATTGTGTTTGTGAAAAGTAAAAGAGATAACGACTTATTGTTGCTGGAAGGTCATAAATATACATTTCAATGTACTAATAAAAGTGGCACCAGCAACTGGCGCTGCGAACGCCGGGATATTTGCAATGCATCTGTTACTTTAAACCCTACTCGTAATAAAGTAATTCGTGAACCTAATCACGCGTCCAACTGCAAGTCGAATCATACCAATGTAGAAATCCTGAAGTGTGTAGATAAATGCAAGAAAAGGTGTGCGGCAGAATATAACCCTATAGAACAAATATTCGATGAATGCATAGAAACGTTATTAAACAGTGGTATGAATCTGATAGAGAAGGTGCCGTCATTTATTGAAAAGAAAACTGGCTTATACAACATTAGGAAAAGAAAAGGAAAAATTGAGAAAATTAAGTTCAGATGTCTGAAAGAAGTAAAGCTACCGCAAAAACTACAAAAATATTTGTTTTGTGACTTTGATGACAATGAACATGAGAAAAGAATTTTAATATATATCAGTCCAACAGCTGCAAAAACATTTCAACGAGCAAAATTAATATTAGGTGATGGAACTTTTAAAGTGGTTTCAAAACCATTTACTCAGCTATATACACTTCACGCAGATTTAGGCAGCACAAGGAACAGAAAGATAATTGTTCCCCTAGCTTTTGCCATTTTGCCTGACAAAACCCAGGTAACTTACACTACATTTCTAACTATTTTGAAAGAAAAATTACCTTTATGGAACCCAACATTTTTTAAAATAGATTTTGAAATGGCAATGTACAATGCTATAAAAGAAACATTTCCCGATGCCAAGATTAGCGGGTGTTCTTTTCACTATTCAGAGGCCATTAAAAGAAAGGCGAAAAAATTAAAATTAACGAAACATAAATTCGTTGCAATTACTAAAGCATTAGCTCAATTACCCCCCCAACTTATCCCGGAGGGCTGGCTAAGCGTTCTATCCCTTATACCAGATACTGCTAATGGGCAGAAATTTGTTGATTACTTTATAAAACAGTGGATGAGTAACAACGTATTTAGTTCTTTCAGTTGTTATAATGAACGGCATCCAACAATCAATAATGTAGAGGGTTGGCACAGTTATCTTAATCGAAGGATTCCAAAGAAAGCCAACATATTATACTTGATTGACGCCATTCAAAAGATAATTGTGAAAGGTGACTTGAAATTAAAGAAAATAAAATTAAATATGGTAGTAAGTAATAAACGAAGAAGTAAGGACATAAAGATAACGAAATCGCGGAACGCCATAATAAAATTATGTTTGGCCCAAAAAATTACAGTTTTGACCTGCCTGAAACGGTTGGCTCGATTGTTTTATATTTATCACCTTTATAACTAGCAGCGCCAGCGCAGCGGTTCCACCCGCGTGGACTACGGACGAATCTGACGGATGTGTACTGAATCTTTTATTTAAGGAAATAAGTTGTCAACTTGGTTTTGTTTTTAAAAGTTAAGATTTGCATATAGGTAAGGTACAATAATAAAGTTTTGTTTCACTTATCATGACTATCACTAAACGTTCCTTAGATTGAACCATAGACATAAAATCTCCTTGGCTTACGGATTGAACTGACGAAAAACCGTAATCTGACGAAAGCGGAATCTGACGAAAGCGGAATCTGACGAAAGTGTCATTAGAGGTAATCCGCATTCGTCATTTCTGACGAAACTGAACTGAATTTTAAAAAAAAGCTATTTCTGACGAAAGCGGAATCTGACGAAAGTGTCATTAGAGGTAATCCGCATTCGTCATTTCTGACGAAACTGAACTGAATTTAAAAAAAAAACTATTTCTGACGAAAGAGGAATCTGACGGATGTGTACTAAATCATTCGAACATTCGAATATTCGAATAATAAACAGGTGCAAATGTTCGAATAGTAAATTAAGATATTCGAATATTCGATCATACTCGGAATTCTGATGTTGTGCATCAAAATTTCGTGTGCGGCTCCCACCCAATGGCCCGGCGGGCGCAGAGCGGCCCAACAAGATTCAACTAATTTCGGAAGCGCTCGGGAATTTTCGGAGCATTACTACGATTACGAAGGTGGTTCACGTCACCTCAGAGACACCTTCAGATTACTTCCCATCTCCAGGAAATGACACTATCACTAAAGTAATAACTGAGATCAACGAGAGATACTTCTGTAAAAAACAGAATTCTAGTGATGCGGAGGATGAGGATGACGTATTCTTAAGTAATATCCAGCAACAACGAGAAACAAATGAACCCCAATTGAGCTTCAAGGAACAATTGCAAAAAGAGATGGACGACACTGTCTTCTCAGCAGCTTCTACATCTACTGCCAATGCCAATTTATCGGACAGTGAAGAGTTAGGAGTGTCAATCCGTATGCAAATGGCGCTATTTGACAGAGGAGGCCCAAGACAAATATATTTGACCCAAGCATACAACTTTTTGTTGTGCATACCACCGACAAGTGTAGAATGTGAAAGAGTCTTTTCCTCGACAAAATATATATGCAACCATCTAAGGAGTTCTTTAAATGACGATTCCCTAGATGCTTTAAGTTTCCTTAGATCACACTTCCAAGGAAAACGTTAGCGTTTTCTTTGGAAGTGTGGACAGAAGGACAAAGATGTATTTACCAGTTAAGATTTTTTTGCACTGGGGATATTAGGCTAAGTGTGAAATTGTCAATTAAATGATGATTACTAAAACAGTTAGTCTTATTTATTATTCGAATTATTCGAATAATTCCCCATAAAAAATCGAATATTCGAATACTGAAAATTTTCGAATATTTGCAAGCCCTAATTGTCACCTGCGAAGTTTAGGTTTTTTTTTTCAATGACCGTATTAGCCTCTAAATAAACCTTTTACGCTAGATTATAATCGCATTTGAATAACAACTAATAATACAACTATAATATATTACCTCAATAACGATACCTGTAACAGATTTTGTTGCACACGTAAAAGTTTGCACTTAACCTTAAAACTCGACTGTCCGCTCAAAAACTTCCGTCAAATTGATTGATGTGAAGTGTTGCCAGTGGCTGTTTCGTAAAAGTTGCGAAAAATAACAAAACTAGTAAGGAATCCATTAGTAAATAGAAAATATGGCGCTAATCATACTTGAAGTAGAAATTGATCGCATTGTAAGCTAGCTAGGGTCTCCATTGCACAAATTTATCCTAGCAACTTTTTGTGTTGCTTTTGTTTAATTTTCTTTGTTGGCGTTTTATTTGTCATTTTTGTGCGAATTATCGATTTTTACTTCTAAATTAATAAATATTATATTGGTGATCCGATTGTACTGGAGGACAATTAAGACATACGGTATAAGTAAAACGACGATGGTACTACCCAAATGTTATTCATGGAGGATTCGAGGCATGTAATTAACCGAAATCGGCAGCAACCAGCAACCAAAACCATTGGCTGAGTACGTGAATATGGCAAATATATTTGCGCCCAAGGAAGACATGTAGGTATATGTTATGTAGTATACAATATAGGGTCGAACGAAACACAAAACCGCATTGCGCGCCGCGCCGCGCCGAATTCCTCCAAATTCGACGGCGGCGGCGCAGTAACCAATACTGCGTGGCGGCGGCGGCGGACGGCACCGGCGATTTGGGCACTGCAACGCGGTTTTGGGTTAGAGTGTCGCTAAGGGGGCACTGAGGAAAAAAGACTTCGTTTTCTTTCGAAAATTTCGTCTCTATATAACCCCCTCTTTTTATGATATCATCGGGGGGCTCTTTGGGGATGATTTTAAGTCCAGGTAATTTTTTTGTCCGATCAACCCCTGTCCTATTACGGGCTGAAAATTAAGATATTCATTTTCAGTACTTAGAAAAAATAGGTTTTTTTAACACCCAGAATCATAGGTTAGGTTTGTTTTACGACTACAAACGCACGAGCCGAGCGAGCGAAGCGAGCGTGCCGCGGCAGCGGCCGGCGAAGTGCCAGAACCGAATTTCTTACGTTTCACCCCCTTCCGATGGTATCATAAAAAGGGGGGTTATATAGGATCGAAATTTTCGATCAAAATTTTTCAGTCTTTTTTCCTCAGTGCCCCCTTAGCGACACTCTGACCCGGTTTTGTGTTTCAGCCCATACAGCATGACCTATTATGTGAACATCCTTTGGATGATGGCTCCCGTGGAGCATGGACGTTCATGGCCCATTGTGTACTGGGGCCTTCTATTCTAGGCCGGTGGGACTATGGTCGACCATGCAAATGCATACATATATTGACGCATGCAGATTTCTTTACGAGGGTTTCTTAACGTTTTGACATTGAGAGCTCTCTATGTAACTGAAGTTTTTCTTGAAGTCGAGTAAAGGTACACGGGGATCGAATTTTGGTCTCCGTATTGTGAGTCTAGTATCCCAATAACCACTGAGCCACTGTGCTCACAGCTAGCTACATGGTATTTACTTACAAACCACAAAGCAAATTAAATAATATAATGTCTATTTCAGGGCCACTGGCACACGTTGACGCGGTTGAAGAGGATAAGATGAAGCAAAAAACCCTGTTGCATCTGCATTAGAGAATACGAGTGTACTGTCGACCATATATAAAATTTATTAATGCCATGTCGAGTAACGCACGCACCTACAATAAAATGTTAAATAAAATAAAGTAAACAGTTCACATTTTTGTTTTTAATATCCTGTGTTCAAAATAGCTTAGAGCAGCGATCGCCATAGGTACAGCGAGGACAGACATAACTATACAGGGGGCCGCAATAAGGTTAAGATTTTCTCAAAAACTACTGGACCGAATTTAATAATTCTTTTGCAGTACATAGTTACAACTTTTATCTATCAATCAGTGAATGAATTTTTGCAATAGATCAAGTAGTTTTTGACAAAATCTCAACTTTAAAAACTCTCCTGTACACCTTTCTCTGTGTTCCACCGTACGACGAGGCGACACATTGGTAGGATGGGCACGGATTCTTCTTCTTCAACCAATTGCATAATAAGACCCAGTGGCGATGCATGACAATGGACCATCTTGCACACTGTCTTCCAAGGTCTCGCCACAGTCGTTTGTACAAAAACATCTCGTTGTGCAGTGCTGTGTTTTGCCAAAAGTCGGTCGGTTGCTTGAGAAATGGGTTTGCAAACTTTTCAGCGTGGGTGAGATGAGAACAATTTGCCATTTACGGACGGTCTTGGTTGCATTCTGCCCATGTAATATGGGTACGGGCGATCTGCCTCTGTTGATAATAATGTGCTAGTTGTAACAGTGTAATTATGGTGGGTAATACACATAACACAGCAAGATAGACGTATAAAGTAAAGTCAATTGGGGGCCCCCATGGACTTTGAAGACCGAAATCGTTATCTCCGTTTGTTCCCGTTGAGTCACACCATTTTGTGTGACACTGTTACCCATTGGTAAAAAATTACCGATTAGTAACACTGTTACTCAATGCCACATTTTTCCCCCATTTGAGTGACAGGTGTAACTCAACAAAACGCTGTGTTCCCGTTAAGTAACACCTTCTTTTGTAAAATTATTGTTCAAATACATTGCTATATATGAAATTACACAAGATAATACCAAATTAATGGCTTTATTCAGATAAAAGACTTGAGCATATATTACATAGAATGCAGAAATAGAATGACAGATATTTTGTCTAATTTCTTCTTCAATAGACAAGACTAAGGAATAGGTCATTCACCCCCCTTCCAATTTGCTCCACATGGTATTCACGAAGATATAAGGGCAGGTGTCTCTCTCGGTTGGATCGGCGCGGTTCAACATTCTCAACTGGCGTTACTTCTGGAGGACGTGCATCATCGCGAAGGACAGGTGAGTTTTCTTTGGACACCTGGTTTTCAGCTTCATCGTACTGAGCATCGGAATTACTTGTGTTCTCAACTTCTTCTTGTTCTGAGGGTAAAGGAGCCAAATGTCTATTGGATATGGTAGCTTCTCTACCATTTGGTAATCGAATAAAAGAATATGAGGGATTTGCTTCAATAAGTTCGACCTCCTCAACTAAAGGATCATATTTTGTCTCTCGAACATATTTCTTCATCAAGATAGGTCCTGGAGATAAGAGCCAAGACGGTAAGGATTCACCGTTCGAAGATCTTCTTTGGTGAACGAACATTCTTTCATGAGGACTCGTATTAGTTGTTGTGCATAGTAATGAACGGATGGAGTGCAAAGCCACAGGCAATACCTGTTCCCACAGTTCCGTTTTGAGAGCCTTCGCACGTAGGCACAGTTGAATAGTACGCCACAGGGTGCCGTTCAATCGTTCCACTTGCCCATTTCCTTGCGGATTATAAGGTGTAGTTCTGCTCTGGGCCACTCCAAGTGAGATAAGAAAACGTTTCAAGTCTTCGGACATGAAAGCCGTTCCCCTATCCGAATGAACGAATTGTGGAATCCCAAAAGTGTAGAAAAGATCTTTCAAGCATTTGATTACAGTAGCAGCGGACAAATCTTTGCATGCATAAGCAAAAGGAAATCGTGAGTACTCATCAATAATAGTAAGTATGTACTTATTCTGCGTATTGGTAGGTAATGGTCCTTTAAAATCGATATTGATTCGTTCGAATGGTGAAGTTGCTTTAATAAGGGTGCCTTGATTTTTGTAAAAACGTGGTTTTACTTCGGCACAAGTACGACAATTAGCAGTCATAGTACGAATTTCGTCAATAGAATATGGGAGATTTTTTGATCTAACCCAGTGATTCATTCTTGTTACTCCGGGGTGACAAAGTGTATCGTGGATATCGTATAATTTGTTAGTATTCATGCTTGCGCTAACTCTGGACAATGTATCAGCAACGGTGTTCTCTTTGCCAGGTCTATAGATGACATCATACTTAAAACAGGATAGCTCTAGCCTCCATCTTTCAATTTTTTCATTTTTGATCTTGCTTGAATGACGATTCAACATAAATGCGACCGACTGCTGGTCTGTAATTAGTATAAAATGTCTGCCAATTAAATAATGACGCCATTTACGTATTGCTTCTACTATAGCACAAGCTTCTTTCTCTACTGATGACTGATGTCGTTCAGAGGGCGTCAGAGATCGTGAGAAGAAAGCAACAGGGCGACCTTTCTGTGTCAAAGTAGCTGACAAGGCGTGTTCTGATGCATCTGTTTCGATTGTGAATGTTTCAGTGTCATCTATAGCTGTTAGAGCAGATTTAGCAATATCTGATTTTAAAGTCTCGAAACAGTTCTCAGCACCTAACGTAAGAGGAAATCTCGTAAGACCAACCAGGGGTTTTATCTTTTCTGAGAAGTTTTTGATATATTTAGAGTAATGAGCAAACATTCCAACAGCTCTCTTCAACGAGGCAGTGTCTACCGGAATAGGTAGATTGAGCAAGGGCTTTAGTCTTTCTTTGTCGGGGCTAATAGTATTGTTGCTTATCGTATAGCCCAGTAAACTGATAGTGTCAGTATTAAAGATGCATTTGTTTTCATTTAGTGTTAGACCATATTTCTTTACTGCTTCATTAAATTTCTTTAAATTTTCATCATGTTGATTTTCATCAACTCCGCATATTGTAACATCATCGAGATAGGCATATGTGCCGCGTAATTTCTCTTCTTTAATTATATATTGCATTCTATGTAATATATGCTCAAGTCTTTTATCTGAATAAATTGCTATATATGAAATTACACAAGATAATACCAAATTAATGGCTTTATTCAGATAAAAGACTTGAGCATATATTACATAGAATGCAGAAATAGAATGACAGATATTTTGTCTAATTTCTTCTTCAATAGACAAGACTAAGGAATAGGTCATACATCTTGACTTAATAAAACGGTTTTACGATAATATCTCTTAAATCAACCAAACGTTTGATCGTAAACAATAGTACGTTCACTAGTGTAATTCACTTGGGCTTACATTTATAAGAGATATGGTATTGGCGAAGATGATATACAGATCAAAAAGTTCATCAAATAAATGGAGAAACAATGGTTACTCGATGATTTTATGAAAGTGTGGTGTGTATATGGAGATACTCATCGTACCACCAACTTTCTGGAAGGGTGGCATAATAAATTAAACAAAGCCGTTGGAAAAAAAATCACCGAATTTGATGCAACTATTGCATGTACTTAAAGAAGATTCCTCTCTTTATACTGTGCGTAATATTCAAAAGAAAAATATTGTGGCATCAAAAAGAAAACGGGCTCGGAAGACTGTAACTCAATGATGAGTACAAGAGGCACAGCTCGAATTATTAGAAGGTTCCACTTTGTTAACAAACATATACAATACGTAATACTTAGAACATGATCGTTGTACTACTATTTAATGTTGTTTTATTTATTACATTACTGCAAAGTTAACTCTCAACCAAAGAGAATGTTACTCGAAACGCTGAACTTCTAACCTAAAACGTGAAAAAGATTAACTTTTACATGACAGCGCGCCAGCGTGTATTTTGACATAAGAAGCGCCAATAGAAGCACACTCGTGCTACCAATTCCCATACAAAATAGTGCATATCGATTGGCGTAAACTTTGCCGCTATTAAAAAAAAAAAGATCGACCGCAAAACGACCGCAAAAGTCAACTCGTGCTGCGAAATGTTGTCATTTGACAGCTCGCCGGCGTTGCGTCGATCGCGCGCCAATCGCTAACGCAAGTCGTACTTGCCCTGCTGGTCTCAGCCTTTGGGCTGATGGAACTTTCCGAGAAAACTTACAAAAATATCAAAATGAAGTTGATGTCTCGGCCTTTGCGGCGAGCTCTTATCTATGCTTCCTATAGCCTAGCTGTAAAAAATCATGGAAATAACACTTAGGTATTCCTCGACGTGGTCATGAAACCTCGCTTACTGTCGCGTGAAAATACCGACAAAGAATTACGAAGTAGAACTCCTTCTACAACCACACCAGCCGAAAAGAGATCACGGACACCGTCGCGTTCCGGAGCTCCCAAGAGAGCAAGATATTTAAGGACAGCCGAAACACCGATCAACGATGAACCAGTGAGCTATCTTCCTGATGTATGTCCAATCCTATTAGATCTCCAATTTTTGTGTATCAACCTAGAGCTATGGCTAATTAGTCAGCCCCCGGTACAAGGTGTTCAAGGTCTTGACCCGAATGTTGAGAGGTTACGTAGGCGTGACCCCGTGGAACTAATACCCACATACGATGGGAACCCTCGGGATCTACAGATGTTTAATATTGCCATAGAGTCTTATTTGCAGTACGGTGGCGTAGCACCACTGCAATATGCTATCCAACAAGTCCTATCAAGACTTCGTGATAAAGCAGCCCGTACCGTATGGAGTTCATTGTATATATGTACATTTAACTAAAATGCGCATACAACTGCATTATTGTAAAATATTATTGTGATGTGAACTAGTGTAGTGAATTAAGATCAGTGAACAAGTTTTAAGAGGTTCGTAACCTGAGAAACAATTTAAATTTTTAAGTTAATGTAAGCCACTGCAATGTTTTGGTATACATGTTATTGTATCATTATGCAAATAAAGAACTTTCAAAACTAAAAACTAAACTAACCGTATGGAGTTCAGAGCATCAATACAATTGGAATATAATTAAAAACGTCTTGAAAATAAAATGTGGCATTACGAAAACTACTGAGCAAATTATTATAGGTCTATTACGGTTCTCAAAACGATCAAATCATACCATGTCATAGCGGCCGTGAAAGGGACAGTGCTATTGCATTGGTGTAGCGGCGTCTTTGTTTGGCGCGCACATGGCATAATTTCATCGTTTTGAGAACGGTAATAGGGCTACGGGTCAGGCACTGGGTCGCGCAGGTTAAGGGCGACCAACCCTTCAAACTAGCATTCGTAAGCAAAATAAGTCAGCAGTAATAAGTAGGACATACTCACACTGCCTTGTATTGCAGAGTTATATAGAAATTCCAAACAGAAGTAGTTAAAGCTCTAATCAAATACTTCAGTATGTATGGGTTACCAAAAAAGATTAACAGCGATTCAGGAGCGTAATTCGGCAACGAATTAATCAAAGAGTTGCTAAAGCTATACAAAATAGAGCGTCACATAGGGACACCAAACAATCCCAGCTCGATGGCCATAGTAGAGCGATTCCATTCCATGAAATATATAGACTCGCGAAATATGATCAATAAGACTTGGACGCGTCATCAGTTATGACATATGCAATAATGACATATAATAACTCCATTCAAAGCGCAACAAAATTCACTCCTTTTGAGATGTTATTCGGACATACCGAATCAGGAAACGTTTTCGATATAGATAGAGAACATAATATATTACAAAAGCTCTTGCAGGATCATAGAAAACGCCTAAAAACCCTTTACGAATATGTAAGTGAAAAAGTTTTAAAGGGCAAGGTAAAGGTTAAGAAAAAAAAGAGGCGGTGAAGAGCCACCGAAAATTTAAATAGGAGACGAAATATACATGAAAGATACTAGGATAAGGAAGGCTAAACATTTACCTAGATATGAAAAGGTTAAAGTGTCAGATAAATGCGACAGGAATATAATCCCAGTACAGTTAAAAGAGGAAAACAAGAGTGGCAGTTACAAATGTTAAACGCCCTCCGCAGGTGGTGCTTGATGGTGATAGCACTAGCGAGCCCAATCCCAGTATGCAGCCTGGATATCCAGGAACTAGACCAGAATCCAGGAATAGTTCGAGTCCGATGAGGATTGGAACAGCACTGATGAAGAATAGCTGCTGGAAAAATTTAACTTTTGGAGTTCATAAGACTGTTTTTGATAATGTGAAAAATGTTATAATACCACCAAAGCTTGAAAAATTCTGACTAGCGGATTATTGTGAGGATAATACGCGAATCATTGTGTTTTGTTCTCATGAGGCCAGAGATAAAATGGCAGTTCTTAAGGTTATGATTAAGAGAAGTAGAATAAGAAGAATGTACATCAAAAGCTGGCTCAACAGTATCTGGAGTGTATTTTTTGAGAAAGTCGAAAATCCAAGAGTGATCAGTGTTTTTAGATTGTGGAGGGTAATAGCTTTTATTAAATTTACGCATATGAGTCCAAATCACAGACATAGGAGTAGTTATGTTGAAAGACTCGCACAGTCTCGTCCAACTAGCCTTTCTTTCAAATCGAATGACATATTTTTTTTTAGCTTGGAGTCTCTTAAAGTTGATGTAATTTTCCTCAGTCGGATTTTGCTTAAAAGTTAGATACGCTGCTTTACTGTTTTGAACAGCAACCGAGCAGTTCCACCAAGGGAGGGGGACTTTTTTCTTTCTACTTGGATCACGCGATAAATTAGAACCTATATTAGTAGAGCTATGTGATGGTCTGGGACAGTGTCTCTAACTCGCTGTGTCAATATTACGGTGTTGCTAGTCTAAAAATACGGTGAATGATAGTCATATTACGGTAACATTTTTTATAAATAATAATTGCTCACAATTGTTAATAATTAGTTAAACACTTAAATGAAGTTATAAAAATATTAATATGTCAATGTATAAAAAACGGATTCGTATTTCGTAGATTTATGACTACGAATCCGTTTTTTTTATACATTGACACATTTTTTTTTTATCATGTCATAGGTGGGATGGAAGTCAACGCAGTTTTTGCCATTCCTCTTGATAATCTGCTGAGTAAACAGATTTCCAGCAATAGATTTTGTGGACAATTGGTTCCTTTTCTTTGTCTTTAAGTCAGTAATATGACTAAAAATACGCTCACAGTCGGCGTTTGAGTGTGGCAAAATTCCTAACATGAAACGTGCCAAATTAAAGAATGGTGGCAATTCTTCTTTAGTTTTCAACTGCGACACCTGATGCCAATATACGTCTGGAGGATCGTTGACGTCCAACACACATTTGTTTAGCTGGATATAATTTGGAAAATGCCGCCATTCGTCGTCTAGAGCCTGCTGGGCTTCAAGAGTCTTGGGGGCTATCCGAGGAAATAAGTTGAACATTAAGTGTAACGATGTTTGTCTTTTTTCAGTTACAGACATGCAATATTCGTTATTAAAGGTGGATATTGCATTTAATATCTGGTCATCTAGACTGTACCTTTTTCTTTCTGATGCCAACTGCGGACTGGATTATGAATTGCCTACAATTTTCTCGCATTTTTTTACAGAGTTGACATCATTAGCAACTTCAGTGAGCGATAGCTGTTTTTGAACACCAAGACCTAGATAAATATTTTCAATCTGGATATGGTTCCTCTCGTCTGTGGGGTCGATAGCATCAAGTGGAGTATTGTTGACGTAATCTGAGGGCATGATTAAGAGGAGCAGTTCTCTATATAATTCCTGCATTTTTACGTGCGTACTCATTATAACCGTGGACTCGCTTTGAAAATATGCGTTAGTTTTATTAAACTTCGGCAACATCCACGAAAGAAAATAAAAGTAAGCCTTTTGAATAGGGTCTCTTAATGCAATATGCAATTCACGGCATCCGTGGTCTTCATCTTCAAGCCACTTGTCATCAAAGTGATTTAGTACACATCCGTCAGATTCCTCTTTCGTCAGGTCATTTTCTTTTTCCGTATAGGTCAGAATTCTGAAACTGATGACGAAACAGTCATTCTCATAATTCCGCTTTCGTCAGATCTTATCTTCCGTCAGATTCCTCTTTCGTCAGGTCATTTTTTTCCGTATAGGTCAGAATTCTGAAACTGATGACGAAACAGTCATTCTCATAATTCCGCTTTCGTCAGATCATTTATTATAATATAAATATGTGGACACAATCACGCAAGTTACTATGGGGTTGATGTAAGCCTTTCGTTGTATGGGAGGGTGGGGCTAAAAAAACGTTTTCCTTATTAATTTACATGTCTACTTTCTATCTACTTCTTTCTCGTATGTCCACTGTTTGGGTCATAAATATACATCTTCATACTAAATAGTATACAAACGACAGAGTAAAATGGATTTGAATTCCCGAACAGACAGACAGAGGGACAGACAGACATGATGAAACTATAAGGGTTCCTTGTTTGACTACGGAACCCTAAAACTGTAGCTACTTAGCTACATTTTAGGGTACTTACGTAGCACGTAAGATCGATTTAAAAACCCTTCTCCTTAGTGACGGATGTGTACTAAATCATACCTACCTACTTGAATAATCAAGATACTGGCCACTCATGTTATCTAAGATTTAAATCAAGTGGTCCTTATGACAATGTCATTTCCTGATTTTGTTTCACTGTCAGTCCGTTGCCAAACCTACACGCTCTAAAACTAGTTTAAAATCTTAATAAAATGGATTGTGAAGAAAATGACGGAATTGTGTTTGTGAAAAGTAAAAGAGATAACGACTTATTGTTGCTGGAAGGTCATAAATATACATTTCAATGTACTAATAAAAGTGGCACCAGCAACTGGCGCTGCGAACGCCGGGATATTTGCAATGCATCTGTTACTTTAAACCCTACTCGTAATAAAGTAATTCGTGAACCTAATCACGCGTCCAACTGCAAGTCGAATCATACCAATGTAGAAATCCTGAAGTGTGTAGATAAATGCAAGAAAAGGTGTGCGGCAGAATATAACCCTATAGAACAAATATTCGATGAATGCATGGAAACGTTATTAAACAGTGGTATGAATCTGATAGAGAAGGTGCCGTCATTTATTGAAAAGAAAACTGGCTTATACAACATTAGGAAAAGAAAAGGAAAAATTGAGAAAATTAAGTTCAGATGTCTGAAAGAAGTAAAGCTACCGCAAAAACTACAAAAATATTTGTTTTGTGACTTTGATGACAATGAACATGAGAAAAGAATTTTAATATATATCAGTCCAACAGCTGCAAAAACATTTCAACGAGCAAAATTAATATTAGGTGATGGAACTTTTAAAGTGGTTTCAAAACCATTTACTCAGCTATATACACTTCACGCAGATTTAGGCAGCACAAGGAACAGAAAGATAATTGTTCCCCTAGCTTTTGCCATTTTGCCTGACAAAACCCAGGTAACTTACACTACATTTCTAACTATTTTGAAAGAAAAATTACCTTTATGGAACCCAACATTTTTTAAAATAGATTTTGAAATGACAATGTACAATGCTATAAAAGAAACATTTCCCGATGCCAAGATTAGCGGGTGTTCTTTTCACTATTCAGAGGCCATTAAAAGAAAGGCGAAAAAATTAAAATTAACGAAACATAAATTCGTTGCAATTACTAAAGCATTAGCTCAATTACCCCCCCAACTTATCCCGGAGGGCTGGCTAAGCGTTCTATCCCTTATACCAGATACTGCTAATGGGCAGAAATTTGTTGATTACTTTATAAAACAGTGGATGAGTAACAACGTATTTAGTTCTTTCAGTTGTTATAATGAACGGCATCCAACAATCAATAATGTAGAGGGTTGGCACAGTTATCTTAATCGAAGGATTCCAAAGAAAGCCAACATATTATACTTGATTGACGCCATTCAAAAGATAATTGTGAAAGGTGACTTGAAATTAAAGAAAATAAAATTAAATATGGTAGTAAGTAATAAACGAAGAAGTAAGGACATAAAGATAACGAAATCGCGGAACGCCATAATAAAATTATGTTTGGCCCAAAAAATTACAGTTTTGACCTGCCTGAAACGGTTGGCTCGATTGTTTTATATTTATCACCTTTATAACTAGCAGCGCCAGCGCAGCGGTTCCACCCGCGTGGACTACGGACGAATCTGACGGATGTGTACTGAATCTTTTATTTAAGGAAATAAGTTGTCGGTTTTGTTTTTAAAAGTTAAGATTTGCATATAGGTAAGGTACAATAATAAAGTTTTGTTTCACTTATCATGACTATCACTAAACGTTCCTTAGATTGAACCATAGACATAAAATCTCCTTGGCTTACGGATTGAACATGGATTGAACTGACGAAAAACCGTAATCTGACGAAAGCGGAATCTGACGAAAGCGGAATCTGACGAAAGTGTCATTAGAGGTAATCCGCATTCGTCATTTCTGACGAAACTGAACTGAATTTTAAAAAAAAGCTATTTCTGACGAAAGCGGAATCTGACGAAAGCGGAATCTGACGAAAGTGTCATTAGAGGTAATCCGCATTCGTCATTTCTGACGAAACTGAACTGAATTTAAAAAAAAAACTATTTCTGACGAAAGAGGAATCTGACGGATGTGTACTAAATCATCAAAGTAGAGAGTAAGTGCATCCCATTGCTCTAGGATCCTATCGACGACAGATGAAAGAGAAAGCCATCTAGTTTGGGCTGGTCGCAAAATTTTATGTACTTTCGTATCACAAAACTCTTGAAATGCTTTTAATTGACTTTGCCGCTTACTGCTGGATTTAAAGTGATTATAGACGTTGCGAGCAAAACTTTCGCATTCGTGTGGCAGTTCTTTGCAAGCCTCGCTCGAGCATAAATGCAGTGAATGGCAAATACACTTTAATACAACTATTCCTGGACACAACTGTCTGAACCTCGTGGAGACTGAATTGTGAGCGCCCATCATTGTGTTACAACCATCTGAGCCGAATCCAACAATATTATTTAGCGGCACATAATTATCTTCAAATGATTTAATTACAACCGCAAAGAGGCGTTTTGCAGTCGTTGTGTGATCTACGTTATCGTCGCCGAAAAGGTCAATGAGGTCCCAAAATCGACTAACTACACGCCCTATCTTCGGGACGTAATAACGCACAACCACACACATCGTTTTTAGTGAACTAATGTCTGTACTCTCGTCTATAAGCACTGAAAACTTTTGTGATTTTAAATCAGAGAAAATTTTTCAATTAGTGTAAATTCCGCTCTAAAATTTCAGTTTATTGTACACATTATTGCACTAGGTCATATATTAATTATATAAATACAGCATTTCAACAGGCATTTCATCTTGTATATGCAAGATTTAACTATATAATTACTAATTAGTGATTTATTTGCCGTTTTTGTGATGTTCCCGAAAATGATGGGAGTGTTCCCAAAAGGACAATGAAGTTCCCTGAATGAACGCAACGCCTGGTTTTGGGCATATTTTATTCAAGAAAGTAATATACATTTACAGTATTATACCTTTATTTGTACTTAAGGAATGAGGAACATTAGTAAAAAAAATAACTTAAAATCTAATAATAATAAACTTTGTTGTTTCAATCAACAATCAAATATCAGGAACAAATGCTAACGCACACTATCATTAAGATTGCACATCAATGCTTAAAATCAAAATCTAAACTTTGTAGTTTCAAAATAAACAGACATTAGGAAATAGAAACATTATATGCATAATCACATAATATCACAAGTAACTTGAGTATCAAAGTTTGAACTTAAAGTCTAACAATAACTTACTTTTCGAATATGTCCATGTTTTCAGGAAAACAATAAAAGCTACGACTACCTTTTTTCTGCAATATCGGTATTGGTAAAATTTTAACAACTTGTTCACATATATATTGTGGACATATGAAACATCATTTCGTTCAATTTTAAATATTTTTGCTGAGTTCCGCTGACAACGAAGAAAGGTAACTTTAATTTCACCATCTTCATCAACTGAGGTGTCAGCGACTGCAACGTATCTATATTTAATTGTTTTATTTTCAGTCGGTACATTTACTAGCAAAAATGTCTTAGGGCGTATCATGTTTGGGTGGAAGTTCTCTTTGTCATTTCCGTACGATGTACTAGCACCAATATCGTCATTCTTTCCATGAAGTCGATCTGAAACGCTTTGGAGATTCTCGTCATCTGAAGTGTCTGATCCGTAAACGGTGTCGTAAATACTTTTCCTATTCATTTGAAGAGAACTCAGAAAGTCTTGATTCTTTTCTATGTCTAAATCTATAATTTCTGATGGCGCTGGACTTCCTTTTTCTCTATCTTCGACTGAAAATGCCTGCAGTTTAGTTTCTCGCAACAATTTTGAAATTTGATATAGTAGTATGGAGACATTAGAGGCATTCTGCCAGATAATATTAGTTACATTCATGATTCCGGGGATCGCATCTATCTTTTCGGGTATTATGTTTTTGATTGCAACTATTTTATGGTCAGTGACTTTATGGAGTGAAACAGTTGAATATTTCAGTAAACGGACAAAATCTGCAGCTGTATTGACATCGTTTCCTCGTAATACGTGGTCATCAGCAGTTTTATTTAGCACTCCTCCTACACCATCCATTGGCCCCTTACCATGACTTGGTTCACTGAATGTCCACGTTGAAGCAGTTATTTGTGGAAATATGTCTATTAAGGTTTTAATCCATAAGTAAATATTGGTACGGTTTCGATACTGGGATGTGGGTCCGTCTGAAAACACATGAAGGGTATTTACGTGAGGCCTGGCACTTAATATTATCTGTAAAGAAAATTTCAGGTGACCCCATACAGCATGAGCCTGATGGTCCAAGTTATCACTTACAGTGGCAAATGAAACAGTTTCTAGAGACGTATCGTTTTTGGCATAAAACACACCTGTGTGGATCGATAATTGACCTTTGGAAGCTCCGAATCTAATCGATTGAATCTCTTTCCCATATTTTGTCATATAATTTTCAGCGAAATCAATTTGAATCATTAGCTCTGTTTCTTCTAAATTATCTTTCAGTTCTCTTTTGGCTTTCAAGTTTTCGTTAATTCCATAAACATGTTTTTTCCTTTGAGAAATATCCGCAGTTAGCTGGAACCTACTGCAGCCCCTGAAACTTTTGTATAAAAAATATCGATCGGAAAATGGACATCTTTCGTACTCTACATTTAAAAAATATAGGCCTTTTTATATTATGATCCCAAAATTGACAAACCGTGATACGTGCGCGTGTATCATTCGTTCATGTGACTATTCGACAAGTATTTTCATGTCACGCTTGACGCCGCCATGTTAGATATTGGTTTTAGAGGTTATGAAAAAGTGAGCTGCAATATTTACAAGTATTTTACAAAAAGTATTCAAATTTTCGAGAAACTAATCATCAAACAGCGTTCTGTTGTGGAGATTTATTTTTCAACAATAATTGCTTTAATATGGGTAAAACAATAAAAAGTAGCGTGCGCAAGCTGCTACATACTATGATCAGTAAGTTTAAACAAAAACGAGAAGAGAAAGCAGTTGTTTTCCATGAAAATTAACAAGACTTTGTAATCTTGATCCTTGTTGGCTGAATATTAGATAAGTATACATATATACGATATGTTTATACTTTTTCTTATGTTTATAGATAATCTTGGAAAAATACAAGGACTGCTAAATTAAAAACATTGTTGGAACGCTAAGAAATTTGGAGAAAAAATGTTTAATAGAAACTCAAGACTTAAGTTTTTTAGAAGAAATATCTTCATCTTCACTAACTGGTGCATCGGTTTAGAGTATTTTATCAAGAATTTAGATTACTGGAACGTTCACTGATAAACAATTACACAACAAGAAAATCACAAGTACAACAATGTGTATTGCATAAAAATAAAAAAGGCGGTGTCTTCGGCGTACCAGATGAGATTGGGTTATTGAACGTGGGCATACACTTGCCAGAAGAAATTAGTACTTATAAAAGATGCAGATACTGCAGTACTAAAAATCTAGAAAAGATAACAAAAATACAATGGTGTACTTCTAAAGTTTCATTATGTGCCAAAGGGTGCTTTAAATCGTTTCATTGTGATCCAGCTACCTAATATGTGATTTTCATTCTATTGTTTAATAAAAATTAACCTCTTTACGAAAAAATAATAATATGCAGACGTAGGTAATTTTCTTCAAGCTAACCAAATTTCGGCAAAAAACTTGGTAAGTAATAAATTTCTACAAATTAAAAAGAAAACGGGTGGAACTAACTAGTCTATTAAAAAAAATGTCATGACTTTTTACTAATAAAAGTCTAAACTAAAGTCTGCCTATCATTTGCTTGCTCTCAACACGACTATCACAATCACATCAGGTGTGGTTGCTGGTCACATACAGCCTGCAATTCATGTCTAAATGTCAAAAACAAGAAATTCTGTCGACGACGCCATCAACGGTCCGCCGCCGCCGCCAAAGAACGCAAGTATGCTACCTGCCAATAAAGTCAAAAGGTCCTCCGCGACCTTCACAACCACTTGAACCAATGAACACCCAGACTGGTAACTTACCGCTGGAGTGGAAAAATTGGGTTACAAAAAGACATTGCCACATTTCAATGGAGCTTTGCCCCACCTACAAAATTACGAGACCATTTAAGCTACCTACCATTTTGTTGGGGACTTATTACAGGTTTCATATTGCATAATCATAATCAGTATCATTTTCTACTACTATCGCAACTCCTATAGAAGAATAACAAAAAAATATGAATAAATGGCTTCGATTTCTTACTATTTTCTGAATTCTTAATTAAGCTGTTTTTTTCGAATCGCAACTTGTACAAAACTTTTTTTTAGTCCAATAATTTTAATAAAAAACAGATATTTTTACATTTATTCGTTATCTTGTACCGTACAAGTTGTACAAGATGGTGGGGCAGGATCTGGCAATGTCATTTAAAATCTACCTTAGAGCCCGACGACCGAAAAGTAAGTAGCTCTAATGCTCCATTACCTAGCCCACAGGGGATCCGTAATGGCCGGCCCAGTTTTGTACGGTGCTGGAAAGTCCAGGGTGATAATGCGCGACCCGTAGTCCAAAATTATGTACGTGAGCGGACAATATCGTGTTGAACTTTGTTGTTTAATTTGATACATGATTGTAAAGTAAAAGTTAATTAGGCGAGAAAAAATACATGTTTACAATGATTTCTAATTTCTATTTTTTTTTTAATATTAGAGAATACAGCAAAGGCATTTACTCTATTCAGCAAACTTTTGTTAATTATTTTGTAAAATCTACTACTCAGAATACAAGAATATTGAAATGACCTGTCCGAACTGAATACATAGGTACACTCGAAAAACATAACCCTCCTTCTTGCGGAATCGAGTAACAAAACCGGGCATAATTAAAAACAACACCCTCTTTAAAGTTCAACATAGCTGACGATGAGATTTCCCGTCACAGATAGAAAGCAAACAAAATGGCGGACATGGCATCGCGGGCTCTCATTGGTCGATTGGTGGAGGTAAGACACTCAAGAGCTGAAACTGGAGATATGATAAACAAGAACTAAACGTTCGTTACGAGTGTCGTGTCACAGAGAAAATATAATTGTTTTTTTGTTGCTTTATGAGAAAAATTTAGTGCCTTTACTAGGTACTATTAAAAAAAGGATACTAATCAGTTGTTAAACGCGTGTGTAAAACCCGTATAATAGCGGAAACACTGCTACACGTCACGCCTTCAGACTCCAGACACACACGAACTCGTCTCGGGTTTACTGTACATCTATAAACGGCACTATGAATGCTGGCACCTTTATGTTGCCTACCTCGCCCCGAATAGACACTCGCCGGCAAACGAGTTCTATTACTGGGATTAAAACCCACGTATGGGACAGAAGCACATGGCGCGGCTTTTGGGGAGAAGACCGGCCACCGCTCCTCCCAATCTGGATATTAGAATAAGGCCTGGAATTGTACGCCTATTATAGAATTAAGAATTCCCACGAGCAGGGGAGACCCACCCGAGCAGCCCAGTCGCTCGGGCATTCGGGTTGATTCCCCCCCTGCCACTCACTCCATGAGTCAATGTTGATTTAGTATGCATTAGGATACCATTTAAGTTCTAGTAAGTACCTACTTACACAACTATTTAGCAAACCAACACCCGGCAGATGGAGAAGGGGCTTCATCAGAGTGGATCCAGTGTGCTGCAACTTTCATACAACGGCATTGAACGAGGGTTTCGCGGGAATTTGTATGGGTTTAGGTTTCCCATGGTCCTTTTTTTTTAATAATTGTAGGGTGCAAATTTTGTATAAAAAATGACCATAAACACCGGTTTGCTGAAGCGAAAATGAAGAAAATAACAAATAATGTTTTGTGCTTTATCATCCGCGACAATGAATTTTGGATTATTTAAGACCTAAGGTGGAGTCCGGTAATTGCAACTGCCGGGTTATTGCAACTAAATTAAATAACTCCCTCTACGATCTTTGTTTTGAACTACGACAGCCATGATAATGTTTATGTGCTACAAGTGTCAATGAAAAAAATATAGATGGTGCTGATAGGTTGATCTACGGAACTTTATGTCACACCTCCATTTTGTCGTAGCGGCATCGTGTAAACGTGACCCGTAATTTGCTGTGAAATTCTGTTAGTTGTGGTTTTTTGAAGGTTTGTTCAAAAGGTGAGTGATTATCAACAACGGTAAGTTGTTTTTTACGTATTTGTGTCATTCTACAATGAATCTACTCCGAGTTATGAGTACAGTTACATTTACCGGACTAAAATTCAATGGTTAGGTTATTGCAACTATTTTTTAATTTTGAGGTTAGTTGCAATTATATGACTATTTTTGTATGAAGTATGAGAATGCTAGTGATGTGATCATGTCGCAGTGAAAATGCCTATGTCGATAAATAATGTTTTATAAAATGGATTACCTACTGTTCAAACTTCCTTACTATGCAGGGTGATGTTTTAACTAAATTCGTTCAAGGGATAATACTTCTAGGGTCAAGGTGTCATCAGTGGCGCAGTCGGGAACAGTGGCGCAATACAAGTTTGGAGGAAAGGGACAAGAATATAGCGTTGTCCTTTGCATATTGCATAGCCAAATAGCCGGGAAGGCTGGCCCCCAGTTGTCAGCGGCGTGCGTTTGCTATTGTTGGTGTTACGTATTTTTTTTAATTTTGAGTGCTCAAAAGTAAATTTTCGAGGTAAGTTTCCAGTATTACATTTGCTTTAATATAATGGCTTTTGAATCGATGTTTGGATTGTTGTAAAGTGAACACATTTAAGTATATTTTGACGTAAGATGAGTAACAGGATAGGTTATGTAACGGCGTCGTGTTTGCTTTTGAAACAAAAAGGTAGTCAGGTACACACTGGCGCAAATCCTGTAAGTACACAGTGGCGCGCGCGCCACTGTGTACTGTTCATAATGTTTTTGTTGAGAACAACTTATAATATTATTATTTCTTTACAGAATGCCAAGAAAACGCAAGGAGGTACGTCAAATAGGAAATCATACAGAGGATCAAATGAGGGCGGCATTAGAGCTCATAAAAAAAGGCGATAGTATTAGGAAAGCGGCCAAAACTCAAAAGATTTCCGCCACTACTCTCAGACGATACTATCATAAGACGAGGGATCAAAAACAGGTCCGTTTAACGCCAAATTATGCAGTGAATCGTATATTTACGGAAGAACAAGAGAATAGTTTAAAAGATTACCTAAGGTATTGTGCTCTGTTATTTTACGGACTGTCTACCAAAGAAACTAGAATTGTTGCTTATGAAATGGCGCTAAAGAATGACATAAAAATACCTCAATCATGGACGCAAAAAAAAATGGCTGGTAAGGACTGGCTGAAAGCATTTAGACAAAGACATGAGGATTTAAGCCTACGAAAACCAGAACAGTGTAGTTTGGCACGTGCTACATCTTTTAATAGAGCTAATGTGAAAACCTTCTATGATAATTTAGAAAAGGTAATGTTGAGAGATCCTAAATTGTGTGACGCTACTAGAATATTCAATTTGGATGAAACTTCGACGACTACAGTCCAACAACCGGCAAAAGTGATTGCCCCAAAAGGACATAAGTCTCTCGGAAAGGTAACAAGTGGAGAGAAGGGCACGCTTGTCACAACTTGCGCCATAATATCGGCGAGTGGTCAAGCAATTCCACCAGCCTTAATATTTCCACGCAAGCATTTCAAGAATCATATGCTAAAAGGCGCACCAGCTGGAAGTCTTGGGTTAGCAGCACCCACAGGTTGGATGAATGCGGAAATTTTTATCGAAGTGATTCAGCATTTTATCAAAAATACTAATAGTTCTCTTGACAATCCTTCCATCCTCATAATGGACAACCACGAATCGCACTTGAGCATTAAGGCCCTTGACTTAGCCAAAGCTGCAGGTGTGCACATAATAACACTTCATCCCCACACATCGGGAAAACTGCAGCCGTTAGACGTTGGGGTGTTTAGACCATTTAAGCAATATTACAACGCCGCTATAGAGTCATGGATGCTACGAAACCCTGGGAAACCAGTGACAATTTACGAGGTGGGTGAATTAGTTGGAACTGCGTTCTTAAAATCGATGACCCCTGTAAATATAACCAATGCCTTTAGAAAATGTGGCATTTACCCCTTTGACAGGGATTTATTCACCGATATAGATTTTATGCCTAGTGAAGTCACTGATCGCCCGTGTACAGATTGTGAAAGCCGCGATGAAAGTAGAACACAAATTCCAATAGCTTCATCAAATCAAACAACAGCAGAAGAAGTATCTGGTCCATTACCTTCAACTTCCGATAAGGCTGAGTATTCGCAAGTTTCAAGACCTTCATCGAATCAAGTAACAGCAGCGGAAGATATATCTTGTCCATTACCTTCAACTTTCAATGAGGCTGGGTATTCGCAAGTAACAAGACCAGCGGCCGAAGAAATGTCAGGTCCATTGCCGTCAACTTTTGATGAGGCAATAGAAAAAAATCCAGAAATAAATAGGGACGAGCTGTCTCCTTCAATTTTAATTGAAGGCCCGTTAATTGACGATCATGAGATTTCAAGTGTTACGACACATGATAAAGTAACTGAAGTTACTACCACTGAAATTGTAGAAAATCCTCTAGGAAAAGAAATTTTGAGGGAATACAACGCCAGTGAAATTTATAGGTCTCCTACTACCCAGAAGGTCTTCGTATCACCTTTCCAATTTAGAGACCCTATAAAAGCAGGACCACGTCAAAACAAAAGGAAACCAAGAAAACTAGGGCGCAGTATGGTAGCCACCGACACTCCAGAAAAAAATATCATCGAAATGGAAAAATCTGCTGAAAAGAAAAGAAAAACTGCCAAAAAGAAAAAAGTAACCAGAAAAGTCCTGCAAAGTGATACTGACGATGAAATGGAAGATAATATTAAGTACCAAGAATCTGATAATGATGAAAATTGGTTAGATGAAAATGAATATGAAAATCCCGTAATAACAGAGGCAGATTTTAAAGCTTTGCCTCGACCACCGAAAGAGGGAGAATATGTTTTAGTTCTGTTTGATACAAAGAAAACAAGAGTCTATTATATTGGTAAAGTATTGGAGACTAGAAATAAAGATCTGGAATATTTTGTTTCTTTTCTGCGTGCCAAGACCAGTCAGAAGGATCGATTTTGTCTACCAAACGTACCAGACTTGTCTTATGTAAAAGAACACGATATAAAGTTGATTTTACCTAAACCAATCATATCTGGAAGCACAGCTAGACAACAATCCATCTATAATTTTTCAGTCGATATGTCACAATTGCATGTTAATTAACATTGTTTTTTAGAACACTGGATCCTCGTGTATAAACTTTTTGTTCTTATAATGTTTCGTTTTTGTCTTTTGTTTGATACATTGTAGGTGTCGGTACTTATTTCACATTGAACAATAAACAATAAACTATAAAATGTTCATCTTATCTTTCATAAACCGTATGGATATAATAAGACAATCCACTGTATACTCACCATATAACCACTGTGTACCACCCCTAACCACTGTGTACTGACGGCTGAACCACTGTACCCGACCCGGTGTACACAGTGGCGCATATTACATTATTTTAAAAAAAATGTGTATTTCTTGTTTGGTGTAAAAATTAAGAAGATTTCTAAATAAATATTAATCTACGGTAACTACACTACAATCCTGTGAAATTTCAACATTCTAATTAAATAAATCTCAGAAATATAACCATTCGAAAAAAGGGTGCGCCACTGTTGCCACCTTGACCCTAAATGTAATTGAACCACTCTGCCAAAAAAATAATTACGACATAGTTTTTGTTTGTTTTGACTTACTTCCTCTTTCTGTGGATGTACACACACACCCATGAGAAAAATTAAACTATCCGTACTTCCATGTTAATATTACACAGTATGTTCTTAATAGTCTAGTCCGTACATATCTTTAAAACTTTTGGCGCTGTTATTGTTTGACATTTATAACCTGTTTTCCAGACTTTTGAGTACTTATCTTTTTATTTTATTTTGTAGATGGCGAAATACAAACGTAAAAAAGAAACGAAATATTCTTTAGCTGATTTAATAGAAGCAGTTGAAAATGTACGGCAAAAAAGAATGAATAGCTACGAAGCATCCATTAAATACGAAATCCCCAGGTCAACTATTATTCACCGCTTTTACGGTACACGCGGAGCCAAACAGCCAACGCCTGGCAGACCACTTGAACTTTCGAAAGAATGGGAAACTAAAGTAGCTTCCTATCTCCACGAGATGGAAAAATGTGGGTATCCATTGACACCTAAAGAAGTAAAACTTTTAATTTCTGATTACATTCGAAGGAACGGAATTATCACACGCTTTAAAGATGACTATCCGGGGAAGGAATGGTTCAGGGGATTTAAAAGACGACACAAATTAAGTTTGAAAAAGCCACAGGCTGTGGAAGTGGCTCGAAAACAAGCCTGTAATCCTTTTACAGTTTACAATTATTTTGGATTATTAGAACAAGCAACGCAAGAGCTGGGACTGATTGAGAAACCACATCTTATATATAATTTGGACGAAACCAGTTTTTGTAGTGACCCGATTAAAACTAAAGTTGTGGGTCGGATGGGGTTCCCCTCCATTAGAACGACTGGCGCCCCCGGGAGAAATAACACCAGTGTGCTCTTTGCTACGAATGCGCTCGGTAAAAAGATACCCCCCTTGATAATATTCCAGGGAAAACACCTATGGACCGAGTGGTTCTATAAAAACGAAGACATTAATACCGCGTACGCTGTAAGTCGTAAAGGGTGGATGGAGACCACCATCTTCGAAAAATTTATCAAAGATGTTTTCCTGCCAGCTGTCGGCGCAGAAAGACCGATCTTATTAGTCTATGATGGTCATTCGACACATGTAGAACTGAGTGTCATAGAGCTTCTAAAGGCCAACCAAATAACTGTTCTTAAACTGCCTGCTCACTCATCTCATATACTGCAGCCATTAGACTGCAGCACGATGAAACCTATGAAGGACAAGTGGGACAGCGAACTGGTGAAATGGCAAAGACTCCACATGGGAGCAAAACTCCCAAAACCAGAATTTGCGAAGATCATAACTATGTTATGGGATAATTTAAACCCAGTTATCATTGAAAATGGCTTCAGGAAAACAGGTATATATCCTTTGAATAGAGATGCAATTCAAAAAGAAAAATTCGACAATTTGTCATGGGCAAGATGGGAAGAACACCTCCGACTACAAAACGAACAGTCTTTTAACGATACTGATCACAATATTGAAGAAAATCTAGGTTACACACAGAAAGATAACGTCTTGAGTCTTGAGGAGAATAACTCTACAAAAGAAAATAAAGTTCCAATGCTAATGAGTATGTGCCTTAAAAATTTTAACCGTGAGGTACGATTGTCAGAAATGAACAATAATACTGCAAACATTGCACAGGACATGAAGGAAAATAATATTCCGAAGCAAACAGAAAATGATGCAAAAGCTTCTACAAACACTTCAAAAACGATAAATTTACCCATGCGCAAAGGTACTCGGATTTCATTTCTAAAATTGGAGACTGTGAAAGATCCTAAATCTTTTGTACTTTCACTTCCTAAGAATACCAATACCAATGACAATGGCGTGAAAATATTGGACAATGTATTAATAAACTCAACAGGAAATAAAAGCAATGAAGTAGAACGAGTTTCATTTGAAGACCTACTATTAAAAACTATTGGACGAAACGAACTTCCTACAAATTCAAGAAAAAGAATTAGTCATGGAGCCGAAATACTAACTTACAAAGATGCACTTGACCGTCTGAAAAAAGAGAAAGAAGAAAAGGAAAAAGAAAAAGAAACTAAACGGCTAAACAAACTGAAAAAAGCAAGCAATAACAAAAACAAAAAACAACAGAAAAAAAGTCAGAGAAAACAAACAAAACCAATCAAAAATAAAAGGAGTAAGAAATTAAAATCAGACAGCGAAAGCGATTGTTCGTACACTTCAATAAATTCTTCGGAACATGAAGACATTGCTGTTTATCGTCAAAGATTTTTACAAGAAAGCCTTGATGAAGATTTGCAAGAGCCTTTACCATCAACTTCTAGAGGACAAGATGAAAGGATACATAAAATAAAAAGAGAAAGAGTAAATAAAAAAGAAAAAAAGGAAAAACCAAAACTAGAAGAAATTAAAGGGCTAAACAATCAGAAAAGAGCAAGTGTTATCAAAAACAAAAAATCACAGAAAAAACCCCAGAGAAAACAAACAAAACCAATCAAAAATAAAAGGGGTAAGAAATTAGAATCAGACAGCGAAAGCGATTGTTCGTACACTTCAATAAATTCTTCGGAACATGAAGACCTTGCTGTTTATCGTCAAAGAGTTTTGCAAGAAAGCATTGATGAAGATTTGCAAGAACCTTTACAATCAACTGCTAGAGGACAAGATGAAGTAAGTATACGTAATATGTAAGGTAGTGTTATAGTATGATAAAACGACAAGGAATGTTTACATATAATAATTAAATTAAACACTTTAGTAAGTATATATATATATATATCCGTTCTATTCGTATTACGTTTAAAAAATATTTGAATTTTCAGAAAAAAGTGGATTCATCCGACTCTGATGAGCCAACGTCCATAATACAAAATGGAGTATTACCCAGAACGACAAAAAGAGTCATAAATGAAAGGAAAAAATACACTGATGGTGAACAACTCGCGACATTGTATAGACAGGAAGAAGTAAGTATATGTAGGATATAAGTATATGTCGTGCTGCTGTATATAATAAACAAGGAGTACTTACATAAAATCACTAAATTATAGAAAAGATGAATAAGTAATAAAATTAACTCGTTTTTTTTTATTTTCAGAAGAAAGTGCCACTATCTCCTGGGATAAAAAAAACTCTCAACGTGGGTGACTTTATTTTAGCCAAATTTCGGTCGACCAAAGGAAAGAGGACGTACAAATACGTTTGTCTCATAGAGGATATAAACCAAGGAAAATATGTAGTGAAAGGACTTAAATGTAAAAAAAATAATAAAGAATTCAGGTTCGTCGAAAACGACATTTCCATAATAGAAAAAGAAGATGTGATTTCAAGTTTACCTAATGCTGTATTAAATGAACAAAGAGACACAGTAATATTTCCGTATAAAGTAGAGATATTTGAATGTAAATAGTTTTTTCTCGTAAAACGTGCAAATGAGAAATGAGTAGTATTTTTAACAGTAACGGTAACGAGTGGTTATCAAACCACTCGGCGGAGGGTCACCTCCACCCGCCGCCTGTCCGCCCACACAAACAGGGCAACTAAAAAAATGTCTCTCAACATCTATATTATTATTATTATATATAAGTACTAAGTAATAAAAGCGTTTAGAGAATAAGCGTGTCTTTTAATTTTGCTTCCGGGCCAGTCGATAAAATCATGATAAGGATCCCATCACTATTTGTAGGTAAATAGTTGCAATTACACGTCCCACGACTAAAAAGTATATTTGTGCAGAATTGTACTTTATTACAAGGACATAGCTATAAAAATTCTATGAACAATAATTCAATTCACGTTTTCGAGCTTTTACAGGAGCAGCACCCATAGACAGACAAGCAAAAAAGAAATTAGTTGCAATTACCCGCCAGGACGGGTAAATGCAACTATTGCCCTCCGTGGCAGGAATATATGAAATAGTTTTTTATTCTTTACTGCTTTTCATTATTTATGACTGTGATATAAATCTACACTATGTTTACTTTTTCAAAATCTGACAAACAATAAGTTATGATTATAAATGTAGAAATTATGAAGCGATGAAGTAAGGACTCGTATATTTTTAGTTGCAATTACCGGACTCCACCTTATATATAGTATTTTTAAATTATTTTAAAATGACTTGAATTTTGTGAAGTTACTCGCGCACTTTAAAAGACCTACTCAGACACGCGGCATTTTGCCGCCAATCCATCCACCATTTTGAAATGAAAAAATCAAGTCTGTCATGAATTTGTTAATACACAATTTTCTCATTTTAATAAATTATAGTGTAATTAATGTTATGTTTGTAATATGAATTGAGCTCAGATGCGAAAATGATTTCTACAACTGCATGTCAACAGAATAACACCAAAGGAATTCAAACTGTAAGTATTTGATAAAATGATTTAACACAAATGATTTGTACATTTATCGACACCCATCAGAATATTTATAAATAACAGTAAAAATGTTCTAAACCTAGTATTTTATGTTATTGTGAGATAATATGCATTTGAGAGATTAGCATAATTCCTACTGTTGAGTTAGCCAATGCGCGTAATATTAATAAATATGTCAGTACAAAATAACTTTGTTACAGGACGGACCTCAGGGAGACGGACGGAACGCGGCGCGGTACCTACATCAAGACAATCAATCGTTGTAGTATCATCATAATACAATTATACTTAAATGTTAAGTTATTAAAGCTTTTTATGCCCTTCAGAGGTTTTATTTTTCTTGATTATGTATGATATGAATATTTGAAAGGGATAAGGGAATTGGCGGGGTCGGCGGAGGGCCGCGGGGCGGGGGGAAGGCGAGAGGGACGACCCAGAGGGGAAGGGTCGTGGCGGCGCGGCCGGGGGGAGAAGGGGGGTGTTACAATGGCTGCAGTGTAGCCAACATAACAAATTTATTATATTTTGCAGTTATGGTAATTCTGAAATTTTGATGCTTCCAAATTTGAATTTGAAAATTTAAAAACCTAATTTTGCCAGCCCAATTTTGATTGTCATTTCGTTTCCTCCTAGTGACGTATCTTGGACGTAGTATTACATTATCTTTGAGTGAATTCCCAAGATAGAAATGGCCTAAACGGTGGCGTAACTTTAAATCACGTTTATGAATAACAGCCCCAATGTACAAGCATAAAGTCCAATGTCCAACCAAAGTCGAACTCTTGTATGCAGGAGTGGTGGGTTCGAGATCGGCGCGTGCCGGCAGACGCAACCGATCGCCTTTCACGAAGTGCATCGTCCGCCGTCTCCGCAACCGCTAGTGCAGTTGTCCGGCACCGGGCTGTGTTTTAAGTATGTATAGTAAATAATGTACCTACAACTATAACTTTTTCATGTCGGAAAAATGGCGAATATGGAAGCAAAAATTTGAGATCTATATTGAGGCCAATGAACTAGACAAGCAAAGCAATGCTCGACAAGTGGCAATATTTCTGAATATTATTGGTGATGAATGCCTCGAAATATTCAACTAATTTGATGTCAAAAGAGTTGCAAAACAGCTTATCAAAAAAAAAAAATCACCCCATGTAAGTACCAAGTAACATGTCAGAAAGTGATTCTTATCAAGATTCTTTAACTTCTATGTCTAATACTAAGTCTAAGAAAGATTCTAAGAAACAATTAGTAACTAGGTCAGGGAGAATTGTAAAAACTCCTAAATTCGTAAAGGCAGGTATGTTGGTGATATAGGTAATTTGGTGACATTTTTTTAAACACTTGCCACTAAAAAACCTATGCGGCTGGCGACGAGAGACAGCGCGATTGGATAACCAGAAGAGTGAACGAGATAAATATAGTGCGCTTGTTTCGCTGTTACTATCGGTGTAAATAGTAGGGAACTTATTAGTTTGGTCTGTGGCTGCGCGGCCATTGTTTTTGTTCGTTCGATGCAGGTGTTGTGTTTTGTTTCGTAAATCGATAATTAATAAAGGTAAGTGAATAAATCTTTCTACAATAGCTTATTAGTATATAACCCGCGTTTTAGGCCACCAGATAGCTTCTAATAACGTTTTGATAAATAATTATGGCTTAAGTTTTAACCTCACTTTCTTAGCATTTTTTTCGATTTTGTTGATCAATTTCTGAGTGGTAAACTTACATATTTTTTTATAATTTTGCGCAACCTGTCAGGACGTCATGTTATACATCGATGTAAAGATCATATTGTCAGTATTTAAAAAAGTAACATCATTAGTAAATAGAATAATATTTTTTTTATATCACCAACATACCTATTATATATTTTAGTATCACCAAATTACCTATATATGCCTCTATACTATTTCTTTTTCTTGCTTTTAGTGGAACAATGGCAGAAGACACGACGCATCGACAGAAGTATAGGACTTATGATGCGGCTTCTCTTAAAAGGGCCTTTGAGATGGTTCAGAATGAAGGTAAAACAATATACATGGCTGCTAAACATAATGGAATTCCTTGGAGTACCCTGAAACGGTATGTCGAAAATGAAGAAGAAACGATCCGAAAAATGGGTAGACCTTTTGCCCTGTCGATTGAGTTGGAATTGAAGCTATTCAATTATATTATACAAATGCAAGAGATTAGGTTTGGGCTGACAGTTTTACAAGTAAGGAAGACTGCTTATATGCTAGCAAAGGCAGAAGGACGTGAAAATTTCTTGCCTTCTAAAAAAGAAATTGCAAGTCCCTGGTGGTGGAATAACTATAAGGCGAGGTATGGACTATCTCTTCGGGTTCCAGAGAATTTATCAGCATACAGAGCTTCAATGGCCAATGCCCAGATGGTTGGAGACTTTTTTATAAAACTAGATAATTTGGTCACTACGCTGAACATAAAAGACAAAGCGGATTTAATCTGGAATTGCGATGAAACTGGTATGTCGTACGTTGTGAAACCAAGCAGAGTTGTAACAGCTATCGGCAAAAAATATATTTACAGAAGAACATACGCTGAACGTGGGCAAACTCAAACTCTTTTAGCATGCGTATGCGCCAACGGCACGTGGATTCCACCAATGGTAATATTCAAGGGCGTAAGGTGGAATGACTTACTTACTACAGATGCACTACCAAATTCTATGGTCAGACTTTCACCTAAGGGCTGGATTAATTCCGAACTCTTCTTAGAATGGTTGGAGTTTTTCATCGCAGCCATACCACCGCAGCGTCCTGTCGTACTTCTAATGGATTCGCACGCGGCACACATTGGACCAGCAGTTCTTGAAACAGCTAAATCGAACCTTTACTTGTTCGTTTTTCCAGCCCATTGCACACATATTTTGCAGCCGCTCGATGTTGGCATCTTTAAGTCATTGAAAAATCACTGGCGGGAGAGCATGACTGCCTACATGAACAACAATCCATCAATTCCTCCTAACCGATCAAATTTTCATTCAATTTTGAATCCTGCCTTCGTAAAAGCTGTTACTGCAAGGAATACTATAAATGCATTTAAAAAGACGGGAATTTGTCCATTGGATGCAAGCGCAATCTCTGAAGAGGCGCTAAGACCATCAGCTCTTACCGATCAACCTATGACAAACAATTTAGGTGAAAATTCTGATGCTCCTATCACAGATTCAGTAACAAGTCCGGAGGTGCGAGTTCAGGAAATTCTAAAGACACCCAAAGCTACTCGCAAAGCTATCTCTAATACTAGAGCAAAAAAAGATTCGAGCGCGAAATGCTTGACACCCGTAGAAGACCCACTATCGCCTGCAACATCCAGGCAAGTGCTGTCACCCTTACCTACAACACCGAAAGGAGTGATACCAAAAATGGGGAATAAGGGAGACTCAAGCGCAAAATGCATGACACCCCAAGATGAAGACCCATCAATGCCAGGAACATCAAGGCCAGCAATGTCACCCTTACCTTCGAAAGGTAAAAAGAAAAAAAACATCGAAAGAAGTGATCACTACAAAGAAAAACTCCAAACAAGATGATGACTGGCAGTGTGGACTGTGCGAGAGGCTGTATTCTGATGATGCCAAGAAAAAAAATGGTGCAGAATGGATCCAATGTACCATTTGTCTTATACCATATCATGAAAATTGTTTAGGTATTACATCAATGGACCTTACAGAACAGTTGTACTTCCGGTGTGATAATTGTGACTAGGTAAAGTCCTATCACCAATTTACCTATTATGTGTCACCAATTTACCTCACGCATCGCCAACTTACCTGGTGTTAAGTATTTTTTTTAAATAAATAGTTTTAAATACTACATTATAATTTACGTTTTTGTTTCCACCTGCAATATGTACTGTATGTATTAAAGTGATAAGTAAAGTCGATTTCAACAACTTAAACCCAAAATAAACACCCTTTTTGTAGATTTTTGTAAATATATCACCAATATACCTGACTTTACCCTACTAGTAATTAGTATGTAAGTAAACTTTTCATTGAGTTTAATTCATTAAGTAAGCAAGTAAATAACTTAAGTAAAACAAATAACAACAACATTTCATTCTCGTATTTTTAATTTAATTTTAACTTTTTAAAAAGAGTTTGTGAACTTGACTGGCGCAGCCGGTAGGATCGCTTATATAAGTACGCCATCGTCGTGTTTCCGTGGTTTGTGCATTTTTGGACCCAAAACTTGATTGTGTGGTGTGTGAAAGCGATCCTGACGAACCAAATAAATTTGTCAATTTGGAGAAAGAAGCAGACCAATGGATTTAAGGGTGATTGGCTGGTGAGTAAGACTTTTTCGCCATCCCGTCCTACCCTTAGTTCTGTTATTTTGGAATCGAAACCTCTTCCATTATAATGTTTTCTGGTGTTAAGTAAAAAATAGTTTTAAACGTATCAAACGTTTAATAGTCATCAAACTTTGCTCTTATATACCGTAAAACGTGGCAACTATACCAAACACGCAGCAACTTTACCATATCATAGGTATTTGACATAAGTTGATTATCTTATTCTATTTTTATTTGAATGGCTTCTACTCTTATTCAAGAGATAATTTCGCCAATGTCAAGTGATTTAGAGTATTCATGTAAATAGAAAATTAAACGAATAAAAAATCAATCCGCGATTACAAGATGATGGCGGAATCTTCTGATTATCTTAAAAAGTATGTAATTAAACAACTTCGTTGTAATGTTAGTAGATTTTTGAATAATTTGTGGCAACATTTTTATGTTTTTCTCACTGACAACACTGATAGTTTTTTCAATATGGCTGTTGTAAGTGTCCTGTGTAAAAACGTCTATTGTTTAGTGATTTGAAGTTGTGTTCACAGACTCTGAAATATTCGTCACAGGTGAGTGAAATTTTGATATTATATACAGAAAATCGTTGGCTTGGCTGTGGCAATGTCAGTTGGTGCTTGTTCTTTAATTTATCGAAATATATGCTTGGGTTATGTTACTTGAGGTTAGGTATAGTTGCTACTGACTGGTTCGTGGCAACTTTACCTGCAGCTAGGGTTGGCTCAAAATCAAGAATGGGTTTTCATTTTTATGTAATAGTTTTTGATGTATTTCGCAGCAATACTAGTAAATAACCTAATGAAAACGTCAAGCAGCACCGATCTTTATGTACCTACCAGTACTAGCGTCTCTCTATCGCATGATCGCCCTATCTAGTACAGGGCGATCATTACAAATCTAATGTAAAGGTCATTTGCTGTTAGAACTGCACTGACGTCTGTTAACTTCGAAGTAATGGTTGATCAGCGTGTCTTTTTTCGTGTTTCGTGTTAAATATTTAAATTTTATTATCGTTTCAGAACAGAATGCGCCCCAAAAAACGAAACCGGAGAAAAGTCGGGGCCAGGCCTTACAAAAATTACACAAAAAAAATGTTGTCATTGGCCATGGAGATGGTGGAGACAAAAAAAATGACATCTTATGATGGCGAAAAAAATTTTGGAATCCCCAGGAGGACAATTGAAAAAAAAATAAAAAAACTTCATTCGGATAAGCCCGGACCACCTTTTAAACTGACAGCAGATGAAGAATTGAAAGATTATTGGGCGCAATCCGACCCAGTTAGTAAAAGTTTGCCTACAAAAACAAAATTATTTTTAAATTGTTAACTTATGTTCCACTTCTCATTTTATGTAGACATTTAAAAAAAAAACATGGGAATTAAACAAGACAGATTTAACAAAAAATTAAATAGATTGAAAATATTTATTTTATAAAACACGATTTTAGTTAACGTAAACATGACATTCTGTTATAAAAACCGCAGCGCTCGCGCGAGAAGAATACGCTGTCAGCGGCATGTAGATATATTATGCTGTCTCTCTCAAACATCAGCCAAATAGAAACAGGCCCGGCGGCTTGTCGTTGCGCTCGCGCACCTACCTGTCTCGCACAGACTGTCTTACTTTTAGAAAGATGGCGATGAGCGCAGCCGAACGTCAACGTAGGCGCAGAGAAAAACTTAAAAACGAAGAACCTGACAAATACGAGGAAAAAAAAATAATAAAACTGTTAAAACAAAAGAAGACGTAAAGTTTGTGGCAACCAAAAAAAAAGATATTGATACGGTGCCCGAAAATTGTATTGTTAAACAATCTGTATTTACAGATGTCCTTAAAACCTGATACTTTTGTGTTAAACAACGACGCACACACAATTTATTTCTAATAATAGTACTACTACCTACCATAAAAAATGGAGTATTCATGCGACTGCGACCGCTTAAAATGATTCACTTTGTTTTGTAATATATGCGTCCAAGAAAATGTTTAAAGTAATTATTGTTTCATTTGCTTTATTTTGTTTATGTACACTCTTCCTTACAATAAATGTGACTCACATTAATATAAAACTACAGGTATGTCACGAAACAGTTTAGTCACAATTTTGATCATGTTAGTCACATGTACATTTTTTTTTGAAAATGACCCATAGATAGGTTTACAAGTGTAATGTAAAAGACATCAAAATCACTTTATGTTTTAATCAGGTATCTAATATCGGTTGTAAAACTCTACCCGATATAAAATAAATTAAAATGGAGAATATTGCACTAATTCCCAACGACATGTTGAAACTTATCCCAATTTTTGATGGTGACAAAAGACAGTTGAGCCTTTTTACAAGAAAATACGAGTACATAATCGCAAGGTTCATGGGTTCCCCCGCGCAGAATGCATACGTAGTGCATTCCGTTACCAGTCATCTGACCGGAAACGCAGCCGCTCTTATCAGCGACCGCGGCGACCTCGAGAGTTGGGACGACTTCAACGCTTTGCTAACGCAGCATTTTGGAGATCCCCGTAGCGAGGAATGTCTCGCCATTAAATTAGAGACGTTGAAAATAAAGCAAGGAGAGTCATACCTAGACTTTTGCTCTAGAGTTCAATCGGCAAGGTCAGCACTTATGTGCAAAGTTAAAGAGATAGAGCAGGACACGATGCGTTCGAGTAAAACATTAATTTACAATAATACCGCGTTGAACGTCTTTCTATATAACCTGCCTGAAAACATGGTGCGTATAGTTCGCCTCACTAAACCCGTAACTATTGAAGACGCCCTCAGCGTCGTCCTTGAAGAAGTTAATTTTCACGACCAATATAATATGCGAAATAAAATGAACCCAACCACCAGTGCGACACCTAAGCCAGCTCTGCAGTGGCAAATTCGGAATGAATAATAACGCTCTTGATAATGAATTGAAGGATAAACAAACACACACCAGATAACGTTCATAATGGAAATACCTCTCACTGATGGAAATATCTATAGCTATTTCAAATTGTATTCATTGCCGATATATTCTAATAACAGAACATCCGTTGTTATCCCTGAATATCCTTATATCCAGGTGAAAATACCTGCCGATCGCGAACCCTTGCGACGAGATTGCAGCCAACCAGTTCCTGTGCACGGACAGCCACGTGGTGCCCTACCCAGAGCACACCTGCATCGAGCAGCTTATGAACTTCCACGAAAATCTTACCCTTTGTACACCACATGACGTTGACCTCGAGGATATAAAGATACAGTCGATTTGCTCTAACAGCTGGATAATTTATGCCAGAAGTGTTATTTTGACAAAGAAATGCGACGAAGACAAACAATTATTAAAGAGCAGCTACATCCTAACTATCGAAGAAAATTGTGAGTTTTTCCCTGGAAACTTACCGACTACACATGATCTTTAATTCCACGACCCCACAGTTTTTGGGGGCCCCTCCGGGATCGCGAAAACCACAATAGTTTTGTATTTTTCTAATCGGGCAACCCGGAGATATTGATTTTTCGCCATGGACAGTGCAATATTGTAATTTTTGAAGAAAATAAACGAAATTTAACCGACTACACATGATCTTTAATTCCACGACCCCACAGTAATTACAAGAAATAAGGGGTTTATTTTCCAATTAGTGTTGTAAGTAGGTACCTTACTCTCATCATAATCACAACTAAGCTATTTTCATTGCGATTTAGTTACTTGTGTAAAAAAAAAATTGCGATGCGAGATCGAAAGTCTAAAACTCGTAATTAATTACACAGATCTAATTGAAAAATTAGACATAAGTAGGGTAACTCCGGGGCAGATGGTCGTATATTTATACATTATATTTTTGATGTATCTACTTAGTTCGATTCGTTTCGGCACGGGCAACAAGTGTTAGTGGATTTATTTGCAAAAAAATTATGGAAAGGTGAGTAATTTAACTTTGTTTTTTAATAACACGTTCGATTTAAACTAAGGGTTTGACACTAAGGGGCCATCCATAAAGTACGTCACACGTAAAGGGGGGGGGGGGGGGGGGGTCGACAAAGTGTGACATGGTGTGACAAGGGGTGGGAGGGGTCCTAAGTTTCGTGACATCACATTTCAAAATATAATATATCTAGGTTTTTTTTTTGATATTAATGATGATGCCATATGGTTGGATGAAAAAGACGTTGACACCACAAATGTTCCCGACGTGAGAAACCTAAATGAGAACGAAGTGACTGCCATGCCAGTTATAAATAATTTAAAGGAGTGGATTCAAAGTCCATGGACTGAATATGATTGAGTTTCTTTCTTTTTCTTTATATTCAATGGTTTATTGCTTTGTTATTGTTTCAAATATTTGATATACTTAATGTTGATTTCATAAAAAAATTATTTAATTTAAACGGAAATAAAACTAATTTCGGAACTGCTGTTTTAATTTAATAATTTTTCGATGTGAAATTGCAAAACATGTGACGTCACACTAGGGAGGGGGGTCTCAGAAATGTGACCACCTGTGACAAGGACGGGGGGGGGGGGGCCTCAAAAATCATGAAATTCGTGTGACGTACTTTATGGATGGCCCCTAAGACAAAAAAGTGAAATTGCTATTATTACTACTACTATTATTATATTGTGGGCATCTCACCCGGACAATCGGGAAAGATGGCCGTAGTATTTACGGGAGAGATAGCCATACAATGTAATGTCCTAATTTAGATTTATTTTTAATTTCAATATTTTCTACAGATGCCTAACCAATACGTACGGAAGGCGGCTGCTGAACTAGGTGCCTGAAACGAAGAAGACCTAAGAAATGCTATGGCAGAAGTACAAAGTGGAAGTATGACTGTTTATAGGGCCTCGTTTATCTACTATATTCCACGAAAAACTCTAGAAAGAATGTTAAAACAAAACAACAGTAGGTAACTGTACAAAGGGACCTATGGGACCGTCATCAAACTTTGGTGCAGACAACGAAAAAAGACTGAGCAAGCATATAAAAGACATGCAGTCAAGAGGTTAAATTCCGTTGACTATCGATGATTTAAGAAGAATTTCATTCAAGTTTGCTGAGCAGTTAGGAATTAACACAGATTCAATATTCGATATGAAGTCTGAGAAGGCGGGCTATGGTTGGGTGCAAATGTTTTTGAAAAGGAATCCCGATATTTCATTAAGGAAATCAGAAGGGGTGTCATATGCTAGAAATCGAGGGATGAATAAACCAGAACTAAGCGCCTATTATGAAATGCTTGAGAGGATTCTAAGTGAAAATGATCTAATAAATAAACCTGGCCATATTTACAACATGGACGAGTCTGGGTTGCAATTGAATAATCGACCAGGTAATGTTTTGGCTGAAAAAGGTTCCAAAGCTCGCGAAAATGTCTTCCCACTAGGACGGGGTATGGTAGCCGAATAGTTATTTAATCAAGAAGAAGAGGCAGTAGAGAACGAGGATTTTCAGATAGAAGCCTCGAGACTGGTGAACGAATAACATTAATGAATGATAACCACGAACTACCATGTATATGGAAAGACAATCTTAAATTAAAAATATCAGTAGACACTGGTAGTTCTAAGTCGTTTATTTAGAACATGGCTTCTATAGTCTCGGTGATTTTCTGTCACTGCCATTAATGTTATGAGATGCCTTTTTTATACCTATAATTAAATTGTACATAATAATAATACACATATTTTATATAAATTAATGAATTATAATAATAATGATTGATCTATAATCAAATGATATTTTTAGCTTATATTATAGTAATGTTATATTATACAGTACGTCAACTGTACACTAATGACCTGTAACATAATGTTATAAAAAAAAATTTCATTTTCATTAGGGACGAACCGTCGTGTGCATACATACTCACAGTACGTACAATAGGGTGGAGTGAAAAAACTTTTTTCGTGTTATCCTTATGTAATAGCGTGAAAAGGGTGCCTTTAGGGTTTAACATAACACACACAAAATATAATTTGAATTAGTTTAGAGTAGCTGCCTCCGCAAGGTCACTGAACTTTTGAAAAATTTGGTATTTAGACTCATGTTTAACGCCATGTAAATACGTAATTTATGAATAATATAATACATTTTTTATTAATTATTTAATGTTACAATAGTCTATTTTGGTTACAAATCAATAAAAGTACATATTTTTGTGTAGATTTGCTTTAAATAAGACGAGTGCGGGGGGAGTTTTTGACAAAGAAAAACATTTCTCTACAGCATCTTATGGCAATTGGATGTGACGGAACCAATGTCAATTCTGGAAAATATGGCGGTATTATACGCCTCCTGGAAAAAAGGCTACAAAGACCTCTCCAGTGGGTAATTTGTTTACTCCATATGAATGAACTGCCTTTGAGGCACTTGTTCTTACATATTGACGGAGCCACATCGGGACCCAAGTCTTACACAGGCCAGTTGGGAAAATCACTGGAAACTTGTGAACAATTGCCAGTCAAAGAATTCCAACCGATCTAAGGAGAACCACTTCCAACAATGGCTCTAGATTTGAGTACAGATCAAAAATACTTGCATGACATCGTCTCAGCGGTACAGTCCGGCGATTTTCCAGAAGATCTGGCGAATAGGTCTCCAGGTAGACTTTCTCATGCTCGATGGCTCACACGTGCTAATCGTATACTACGTTTGTATGCAGCAACAGAGAACCCATCAGAAAACTTAATAACTCTGGCCACATTTGTCGTAAAAGTTTACGCCCCGTGTTGGTTCTCCATTAAGAATAAACCGTCATGTAAAGATGGGGCTCGACATCTTTTTAAAATTATATCGACCTCCAGGTACCTGCCAGAAAATCTAAAAAAGGTCATAGATCCTGTCATTCAACGCAATAGCTATTTCGTACATCCTGAAAATATCCTACTGGCAATGATAACAGATGAAAAGAAACACATTCATGAATTGGCTGCCCGGCGTGTATTGAAAGCACGTAGTATGTCGCAGCTTCCATCACCAAGGCTATTTGAAGTAGCAGATATAAACTTCAGTGCGTCTATTTATATTGATATGATAAATTGGCAGCAAACTGTTAGCGAACCTCCGATCTTGAAACATTTATCAGATCAGTTTACGTAGCCCAGAACACCATCACATTGAATAATTTAGAAAAGTACGGCAATATGGTGCTCGTGGTAGCTGGACTCCTGATTATAATAATTATATTTATTGTAATGAAATATTGCAGGAATTGCACGAGGAAATGTATTCAGAGGCCCGCCTTCAACCCCGCAACAATAACTTCAGATTTGGAAGTTAGTGCCATTTCAGCTGCAAAAAATCATATTCCCAGAAACGATCCTGCGTGGTTGTCTTTTCCATTTTAAACAGGCCGTTCAACGAAAAGCAAGCGCCATACAACTTGTATATCTGATGGCTGGCTTTACGTATTGAGTCAATGTTTAAAAGTGGATGCCAAACTGCTGAATTTGAAAATACGTGTAACACAATTGAATGGTGGAAAACGAATTACGATACTTGTGTGATAAACTGGTGAACAATTTAAAAAAATATCAAAGTGAAGAAGGCCGCTTCGTATTCACGTTTTTTTAGAAGCAAACCATTTTTCAACCTTTCGGCAGGAATAAATTCGAGAAGTACGTGCCTGTGCCCTAAGCAAAGCACAGTAATATAGACTTACTGTTTTATAAGTAGACGAAGATTCCATCCCCAATAGGTTATGGGCGAATAATGGGATTCGTAAAGTAAATCAAAGAAAATACAATAAATACAAAGAAAATCAAAATAAGTATTCAACGCGGGAAGAAATAATACTTACAACCAAAAATAATAATAAGTACCTAATATGGCGTCGTCAAAGATCCCATAGCTTCAAGCTGAAAAATTCGACAATTGGTTGTTTCGTGTGGAATATTTTCTTGAAGAAAAACAGGTTATAAAATTTAAAGAAACAGACCCGCCAAGGCAAGGAGCACCATCGTACAGTGCATTCCGGACAAACACATAGTAAAACATTGCACCAGTGCCAAAACATGATAAACGTACTAAAAGAAGTTCTGGTGCACCGCGCGAGCCGAGCGGACGCGTGCGCAAGTAATAACAAACGATACCCACAGGGACGCGCATACGTAGGCAAAATGGCCAAATGTGCAAAATTAGTGTCGAAAAAACACCAGGATTGCAGTGTAGTAAGTGCAGTAAATGGTTTCAGGCCTCCTGTGCATCTACATCTAACGACCAGGTTAGCAGGTAGCTACCTACTCTACAGATTCGGTGGATTGGGAGCGCCGTCAATGCATCGGGAACGCGAGACAGAAACGAGTCCCCGCCATTCTACCTGATTTAGACGAAGACGAGCAAACTGATGATTATTTTACACGATTTGAAGTTTCAGTTCAGTTCAGCACCAGGAGACTTCTAGTCAACCGCCCGATGATGTGCCAAAAAAGACCAAAATGACAGATTCTAGATCAGATCAGATCTAGAAACTCAAGCTAATCCTAGCCTGGGGTTAATGGTTTCCCCGTATGGCATCATTAGATGGGATTGTATTATGTATATTATACAAATGTGGGGACGCGCGGGGTCGTGTGCAAGCCCCGATTAGTACGGACGTGGCGGGCGCTATCTCTCGCCCTCCTGTGACCTGTGACAAGCATTCCACCTTTCTACATATAAAAATCTTTCAATTCGAGACCCAATAGGATAGTCCCCAACAAAGATCTTTCAATTTCGCTAGCAAAGGAAGAAAAAAATATTGTTTTTTCGCCTTTTGAATAAGGCTATAAATTGTTGCAAAAGATCTTTAAACTGCCTACAAGCCTATACTCAGACAATTTACGAAAAGTATAACTTTCAAGCCGGGATTAAGCCTGGCTTAGTTGAAAGAAATTATGAAACCTTGAGATGTAAAAAACGCTGCTCAATTATATTTCTTGAAGTTGCATTGACTAAGAATTAAACTTTTGATCGCAAAAGGCTATAAATTGTTGCAAAATATCTTTAAACTGCCTACAGGGAGGATACTCAGACAATTTAGGAAAAGTATAACTTTCAAGCCAGTATTAAGCATGGCTTAGTTGAAAGAAATTATGAAACCTTGGGATGTAAAAAACGCTGCTCAATTATATTTCATGAAGTTGCATTGACTAAGAATTTAACTTTTGAGCGCAAAAGGCTATAAATTGTTGCAAAAGATCTTTAAACTGCCTACAGGGAGGCCTCTCTGTGCTACTCTGTGCCCCGCTTGCAAGACTTCAACTACAGACTGGCAGGTAAGACTATTTTTTCTCGAATAGACATTAATAGGGCATATCACTTCATAGAGGTGGAACCGGCTGATGTGGAGAAAACCGCCATCATCACGCCGTTTGGCCTCTATGAATTTCCAAGGACGTTCTGATCGCGTAGCGCGTCACAGACATTTCAGAGATTTATGGACCACACAGTATTGAAAAGTTTGGAAACCATCAAAGACGATCAGGATGATGATCCAGCTTATTTGGTTACATTGATGGTGTAATCATTGCATCGACGAACGCCGAGCAACACAGGTTGCACCTGGAGAATTAATTCGAGAGATTCAGCAAAATAGGAATAACCTTAAACGTAAGTAAATGCGCATTTGAACTTTGAAGTGATTGAATTCTTGGCGTTCGAAGTTTCTCGGGATGGCATCAAACCGGTTCCCAAGAAAATTCAGGCAATGAACGAGTACCCCAGATCGTAAACGACAAACTCAACAGGTACCTGCCTCGGATTTCGCACCACGCGTTCTCTATTGCCAGTGGTATCGGTAGTAGCTACAGGCGGACCCAGATTTTGCCCGATAAGCGCTATGGACTGATGAGGCTCATTCACGAGGAACAGTGTCCAGCTTTCATAATGAACACTTGTGGGCACAGTAACACAAATGCACACAGAGAACAAAACTTTCAGCATCAGTGGAGAGTAAACGTGTGGGCTGGAATTAGCTGAACCTCAAACATCTTCAGCGAATGATGACGATTTCCCAAGTCAAAAGCGGGTAGCGATAAGGGGCGGAAGAATTTACACACCAAAAAAAGACGAGTTGATGCACGGGTCGACAGATATTTCAAAGGCTATTATAGCGGAGCTGTTAAGATCTCGGTGGAGTTGTAATGGCATTGAACACTATTGAGGCTGACCTTCAGCCGGCATGGACCCTTAATATAATAAAACTATGAATAAATGTGGTTGTTAATTGATATTGAGGAAGTATTAGAGGCATATAGAGGCGTTATTTACTGGCATTAACAAAGATCTCCGTCGAGTTGTATCGGTGCCCTTGAATCATACTGAGGCTGAACTTCCATGGCGTCATGGACCCATAATAGAATAAAACAATAAATAATATTAGGTAACAGGTACCTGCCTAATTAATTGATATTTAGCATATATTTAGTTTTATTTGTTAACATATCCTCCCGGACTTCAAGACCAAAGCTGGACTCAAAATATCATATTTTTCTCTCTATTGCCGCCACTTCAGCATTCACAGGAAGGATATTTTTGGTTATAAATTCGAAATGGCGAGAAGAAACACAGGTATAAGTAAATTTGATTGACTTATATTAATTTAAAATTTTAATGTGATAGATAAAAGCATATGACACTTTTATTTTAAACAAAAAACTGTTACAAATTGCAAAAAAGGGTTGCCAATACAAATCTTTTTAGTTGCCCAAAAATCGAAATCAAATTCGCCATTCATGATTACTAATGGTGCGGACAGATGCAAAATACAAATTCATATATTTTTATATAGGAATTTCCTATATAAAAATACTACTTACTGCTCTATTAAATAATTTACCGGAAGTTGTCAAAGCTCTAGAAGAAATTGTAGAATCCTCTTCAGCCGCAGAATCGAAGTATGAAGCTGGTCATTTACTACGATGATGGAATTCAAATTTATCCTCAACTTATCAATTTGGAATAACATTCTTCGAGAGATTAATAGAGTGAACGTTGAAATACAAAAAGAGGATATTATCATTTCGCGTTCTGTGATGATAATGCAAGGTCTTGTTAAGATCATACAAGGAATGAGAGAAAAACCAATAGAACATTGGATCAAAGAAGCTGCAACTATATCAGAAAAGTTGAAAATCGAGCCAGTCCTTCAAAATAAACGAATTTCCAAAAAGAAAAGGCAACACGACGAATTCTGCGAAGATGAATCAAGAACTCTAGACCCGAATGGGCTATTTTCCAAAGATATAAAAGTAGTATTTGACAGAATTTTAACGGAAATAGAAACAAGGGTAGAGAGCGCAAAGAGTCTACATGAAAATTTCGCCTTCCTCAGTGGCCACGCGTTTTTAAATATGTCGACTGATGATCTGCAGAAAAATGGAGCCGATCTAGCACGAAAATATTCAAAAGACTTGAATGCAGTTGATTTTTGCCAGGAACTTGCTGTATTCAAAGACCTAGTAACGGAAATTAATGAAAAATCAAGTGCATTCGACCTGTTACAACATTTGTGTAAGAATGACTTGCAAGAAGCGTTTCCTAATGTTAGTATAGCTTTAAGGATATACTGCACATTACCGACGACATCTGCAAGCTGTGAGCGAAGTTTCAGCAAACTGAAAATAATTAAAACCTATCTGCGTTCAACAATGAGTCAAGAACGTTTATCTGGCCTCGCGATTCTAGCCATTGAAAATAAAACTGCCTTTGAGACGGACTTTGATGAGCTAATAGATTCTTTCGCGGAAAAGAAAGCACGCCGTGTAAAGCTGTAGTAAGATAAGAGAGAAAAAAAAGCGATGAGAAAAATTGAAAAATGTCTTGATTATCTGTTGCCTTGTTATATATGATATGATTGCTAGTGAAATTGGGTAGGTTGAAGGTAAACTGCACAAACTCAGACTCTTGATGAACAGTATGAATCTTTTCAATCTCAAACATTGTCTGCACAATCTGTCGATGCAACATGGTACGAGAAACATACGACATATATGAATACCTGGAAATGCCAACGCTAAAAGACGAAGTCAACAATTTCTGCGAACTATATAAAAACTCACAAGACACACCAATGCTTTTTATGATAAAATGTATGATTATATCTTGTAGCATGTTTCGTAAACTATTCCTCTGATGTCAATATGTGTGTCTATGCTCGCTATCTCTTCTCTCTCTGTGATCCGCTTACGTGTGACGGCCGATGGCGCCTTTCGGTCCGTAATAAATTCAATGTTAAATCCTCCTGACATTACGTTTAATTTCACCGTGCATCGATAGACTCCATCTAACATTTTACACTAAGGCCTTTTACTTTTTGGCCAGAGATTTGATGGAACCAGACGGAAACTTGAGACGTTTAAAGCGATGGGAAATCATGAACCTTGACAAAAGAAAATGGCACATGGCATGAAGTACGCGAGGCAATGAGATTATGCTCAATGGAGCATCACTCATCTCAACAACGGCACAGGAGAGAAACAAAGCATCTGATTATGGCTATGAAGCCGATTGCAGATAATAAACGTGGAGAAGAAGAAAAAACAATCTGTAGTTGAATTTATGATGAAATTTATAGGCAGAAGCAGACTGAAACAATGTCTTTAAAAAAACACCGATAAAGACTCAAGGTTTGGGCACGCTGCGACAGTCAGACTGGTTAGCTATAGGTTGTATCAGACTGGTAATAAATAAATGAGTTGAGGAACAAGATGGGCCAAGAACGTCTTAATCATCTCACTTGTGGAATGGGATTTTACAGAATTCCTTCGAATCTAACGGTCGCACTAAAGTTATTTATAGCAATATGTGTATCAGTTGCTTCATGTGAGAGGAGTTTCAGCAAATTAAAATCAATTAAAGATTTCTTGCGGTCTACAAGGACTGAAACCAGATGAAACAATCTTGGTATTTTAACGATAGAACATGAAACAACACAAAATATATATATATATATATACATATAAATATCGCGCATTCCAATTCATCACCCAAGATATAAAAATATTAGTTAAAAGTGCTCGTCTTCAATAGTGTTTGAGAAATCAAATGGACTATGTGCGCCGCGCCATCTATCAAAATTTAGGAAGAAACAGACACGTCGATATAACAGAACTCATTAACACTGTGGCTACGCTTTCTATCTTTAAACTTCTTATTGGGAGCATCCCTCCAAAAGTTATCTCTAGGCGAGCTTTTTTCAGTGTCAAGGTCGATGAGTTTGAGGTAAAGTAAAGCTTTGCGCCAAACCCTATGTAGCGCCAAAAATTGTTTTGTAAGAGTTATGACTGATTTTATAAAATGGCGCAAAGTATCGGCCAAGGGAATACTTTACGCCAATTTTGATTTAAAAAAAATGCAAGTACTTACTTAATTACTTGATCATGTGCCAAGTCGATAAAAACAATCATAAATTTTCAATTTCTAACAGTCCTTTAGCATACTTATATAATTGCAATCAACTGTGGTTTGCCGAATGATACGACCAAGTTCGGTATCTTCTGCAGAAACCTGGCCCTGAAATATGTTGAATTATAACGTTGGCACCCCACCAATATGACCACAACCTTCCATAAAATACTTGTTAATGGGGAAAAAATAATCCAACAATCAGCATTGCCATCGGACTGCTGTCTGAACAGGCAGTAGAATCAAGGAACAAATTTTGGCGATATGACCGGGAGCCTCTTATTCTGAACTCAAGGAAATAAAAGCTGGAGGTGTATAGTAAGTAGGTACACCTGCGATGTACCAGAACTAGAGAAGAATACCATTGCCACTGTTTGCTGACGACACTGCTATCATGGCATATCAGTGGGAAATAGCCACGCGGAGGCAGTGGAACAGGTTCAAACAGCAGTCAATAATGTGCACGAATGGACCAAAAAATGGCGAATAAAACCTAATGAAACAAAGTCAATCCATATTGACTTCACCAATAAAAAATGTGTTTACCATCCGAGGAACATAAACGATCAACAAGTACCATATGAATATACAGCTAAGTATCTTGGCGTGACTCTTGACATAAAACTGCGCTGGAAAGCTCACGTCAAAAAAAAACCGGACAGAGTTAGGAATGCGATGCGATATAAGAGTATGTATTGGCTGCTGAGTAGAAATTCTGCGCTGTCAATTCATTACAAAATATATTACAAATGAGTCCTTATGCCTGTCTGTACTACTGCCATGAATAATCATCTAAAAACAAAACATCCTGATGAATTTAGTACTCTGAATATGAATATAGATTTGGACAATTCCGTGCGAACTACAATTGCGTTAGCTAAACGCTAAACAAGTTCTTCGAAAATATATGCAATTGAGCTTGAAAGAATCATTCGAAAGAAAATTACTTTGGGATGTAAATGATCCAAAAACCAAAAAATATCATTATTTAATAGCAGAAATGATTACATTTTTTTGTTATTAAAATTCAAGATTATTTTTGTTAAATAAAGTTCCTTCAGTCTTTATGTCGTATTTATTTGAAATCCGATATCCGGCCGGATACTGAACATAAGGCCGGATACCGGATATCCGTGTCATCTCTAATTTTTATTATCTTTTTTACTAACAAAATATATTACCTCATTTATTCCATATAACAATAATAAAAATTCTAAATAACTATTATAATATTAACCTAAAAAAAATATATAAACTAAACTAAAAACTACATGTATGGTCGGTTGAACTATCTGAATGACTTAGCATTACAGATAGTTCAACCGATCCCCGTTGTCCGGCAACGTGACCAAAATACTGGCGGCATTTCCCCTCTGGATCGCTAGGCTGATCCTTTGGGCGAAATACAGGCCAGCATTTTGGTCACGTGTGGACTCCACGAGCCGCCCCGACAGGTCTTTATAAATTTCCAAATTTACTAACATATATTTTTTTTATGAAACTTTATTTTTCTAGGATTTTTTTAAGGACTTTGGAATAGGCATTACCCCAATTATGGCAATCTTTCGTTCTTTTTTTAATTCATTCAGCAGTGTTTCTGTATAATATTATATAGTTATAAAAGTATTTTTGGGTGTTTATAATGACGATTAGCTAATCACTGCTTAAATAACGTTTATAAGTAAAAAAAAATAATCACTTATTAAGTTTAAATAATGATTTGTTCATATGTTCAGTGGTTGATTAGTGTTTTTTTAGTGTTATACAATATACAGAAGGATATACGATTAAGATTTACAGGCGCGTATCGAGGGTTCCGTGCTTCTGGCCAAATTTCATGATTTCTAGATCAACGGGAACTACCTAATAGGTTTTGGTTCCCTTGCATTTAAAGAAAATGCGACATAAACGGCCATGTCTTTTGATTGCGTCGACGTAGAAGTTTGATTTTGTCACGGCTGCATGAGGTTACAGACCCGAGTATTTGATATCTATTAATTTCAACTTGATCAGTCCACGCGTTTCTGAGATATAGGTCTTGACAGACGGACGACAAGTGATCGTGTAATGTGTTTTGATGTGCTTTTTTAGGGTTCTGTGCACCCGCACAGAACCCTAAAAAAGCACATCAAGTGTAACACTTTGGAACGGTTTTCAGGGTTCCGTACCTCGAGTTATTCAACTAGGTATGTGACAATATCATCTCAAATGAATTATGTACGCACCCAAACACAAGGATGGACTAACAGTACATACTGTAAGTAGGTACAAGAGTTAGAACCCGGGACTCTTGAACGGGAGTCAAGTATACCTTACCACAGCGCCACCGAGGTGGTCATCACCTGGGTGGTCCACGGCAAAAATAATTTCCCTTGGTTCACCTGGGGTGGTCTACGGTCAAAAAAATCCTTGGTTCACCTGAGTGTACCACGGGCAATTACTCAAAATAATTGGTAAATAAGAGAAACCCGTAGATAAATCACAACTTATTTTTTTTTATTGTGCAACAAACTTACAAGATTATAAACTATGAGACATTCTATTTACAACTCTTGATAGCTAATCCTTCATTACCTTGGACGAATTAACCTATACCGCAGCCCAAATCAAGTGTCTTATTTTGTAAATAAATATGATCGTCTAATAACCTGTTGTGATGTAACACTAAACTGATTTATCGAACCTGTTCATCATTGTGAAAATAAAGTAATCCGGTCTATTAACGTGAAAATAACTATGAAATAATCACAGAAGAGCTAAAATGTTAGTAATGTAGGGTAGTTTTTGTTTACAATTAAGACACTTGACTTGGGCTCCGGTATAAAGTGGTTAATTCGTCTAAATTCATTACCCAATGGATTGGATCCCACGTGGGAAGCGATACCGGCTTCTTTAATATGCGAAAAATAAACGATATGATATATCGTAGCGTCTTTCGAAGTCTTAGAAGATAACAATATGAAGGACGACAACGCTCGAAAGGCAACGTTAACGTGTCGGCGCCGCCGCGCAAGCGTCGCATTGACGCTGCGCGGGCGCCGACAACAACATATCGTTTATTTTGTGGGGTCTCTTAGCCTCTCATAGGACCGTGTCGTTTTTATTCTCATGATTTGTCCTGGCTGTTGTAAAACGTTGAGAAGCCGGCTCTAACCTAAGTCTAGAGACACATTATGCGGAAAGTACGCGACGGAATTCACAAACCTCAAGTCAAAAACAGAACTTCTGCTTATAGCTGTAACGCTGCTTTCAGTCTGGCAGGAATGAGTCCGGCGTCGAAACAAAAGCGGGTCACCGCTACAGGCTAAAAGCAGCGTTACAGCTATAAGCAGAAGTTCTGTTTTTGACTTGAGGTTTGTGAATTCCGTCGCGTACTTTCCGCATAATGTGTCTCTAGACTTACTCATACCGTAAGCCGCGCTCAAGTCAACTCGTCCGTGGGCAATGCGTTACCCTCGTCCGTCACCTCGGCCGCCAAGTCCGCGAACTTGGCCACGTAGTCCACACTGGACTCGGCCATCAGGGAATGCAGCTGTGAGTCCACCTGGACACAAACATTTAGTACTTACTTAAACAAATTATAGTTTTCATAACGGAAAATCAAAATGCCGCTGAAACTTTTTATGCCACTTTTTCTCCTCAGCGTTGGCAACTTTTCCTTGCAAAGTAGTCAAAATTTAAATGACAATGCCAGATTCTGCCCCACCATCAACCGCAAGTTGTACAAGATAACAAAAAAATGTAAAAATATCTCCGTTATTTATTAAAATTATTGATTTAAAATAAAGTTTTGTACATCTAGCGAGTCGAAAAATACAGCTTAATTAAGAATTCAGAAAATAGTAAGAAATAGAAGCGAATTATTCATTGTTTTTGCTATTCTATAGGAGTTGCGAGAGGAGTAGAAAATGATACTGATTATGATTATGCAATATGAAACCTGTAAAAAGTTTCCAACAAAATGATAGGGTACAGCTTATATGGTCACGTAGTTTTGTAGGTGGGGCAAAGCTCCATTGAAATGTGGCAATGTCATTTGCAAGCGAAAAATTCTGTCAACGATGAGCGCATAGAGACGAAGCGGGGTGCTGTATTAAAGACATGCGTCCATGTCGATAATATCTCTAGGTTACCCGTGTCGCGATGCAATTTTGCGCTCATGTGCTGGCGACACGGGCGCCCTCCTGTTACAGGTCTATGGGGTAACTGGTCTGTGAGGCTGACTTACCGCCAAATCTGGTTGCGGCCGTCCCTCCAGGTGTCCCAGGAAGCTGCTGAGCGAGAAGTCCTGCACGGAGCCGTCGAGCCATGCGTCAGAGTCGCGCAGCAACCGCGACGGAGATAGCGATAGCGACTCGGACGGCAGGAAATCTTGGGGAAAAAATATCTTCGCTGAACCAACCACGCATACGACTATGTATACATAGTCAAGTCAGGGTACGATTTAAGGGCCTTCCATGAGCCAATTAGCGCCGCCAATCTTAAAAAAATAATATCTAACAAAAATTTTAATTTTTATTAAAAAAGCTATGTACACAATCTTTTTTAGGATAAACACTATTTTTTACATGGCATAATTGCGACAAGCAAAGTTGTAGTTCTCAAATGTGCCAAAAACGGCCGTTTTTTCGCAATTATGCGAACTACAACTTACCGACATTGAATCACGTTATAAATAAGCATTTAAAAATAGTATTTATCGTAATAAACATTATGTACATAGCTTTTTTAATAAAATTGATTAAATTGAAAGATGTTATTTTTAAAGATTGGCGGCGCTAATTGACTCATGGAAGGCCCTTAATTGTTTATGAAGGAACGGTATTAAAATAGGTAAGTACATAATGAAATAAAAATAATAAAAAAGCCTTTATTTATACCCATTTTACATTGCATGCATTAACATAATATAAAATTTAATAAACATTAATTCAATTCATGCATGTTCTGAGATTTTATTATTATTAAGTATAGATTAACAATAATTATAACAAAAAGGTTCAATATAAAATAAAAAAGAACCATTCAATATTTCAAAAACCTAATCTAAACTATTTTTAAAAAATTTAGTTACAGGAAGAGTACCAAGACACTGGCGGCAGCGTTACCTCGCTGGATCGCGATGCTAATCCGTTGCGCGAGGTAGCTGCCAGCTCTTGGGGCACCAGTGGCATCTACTACTCGTTTGCTAAGCTCTTTATAAAGCGACCAAGCGCAAGCATAACTATTAACTCAAATTATTATATATAAACGGATATCACTCACTTATATTGTTAAAGTCGGCAATTAGACCGACAGTTTCGACCGATTTCGACGGTCTTTTTCAAGGTGAGCGCGCCACGCCCGCGTCGCCGTTGACGTTTCTACGCGCACTGCGGATGAGCGCTCTCTGTGCGCGCTCCGAGATAACTTGTCCCGCCGCCGACGACGGTGCGTTCGATGGCTGTAGCTGGATTCGTTGATCGATCTCACTTGTCGGGGAGTTACCGCCACTCCCGTTAGGTCCTGTCACGCAGTATGTACTCACTGCGTCTACTCCGCATTCACTCACACTCCTAACATCGGATACGGCCCTGAGTACGGGCTTCCACGTAGCAGGCAAGGACCAACCGCAATCTCTGTTGAAATTGGTCTAATTGCCGACTTTAACAATATAAGTGAGTGATATCCGTTTATATATAATAATTTGTAGTAATGGCTCACTATAGTTTTAATTCTAAAACTATTAACTCACTTGCGATATCATTATTTTCAGTTTTCTGATTGCTCGCAGTTGTCTCGGCGCCGGATTCCTTCGAGTTCGGGAACGTGACTTCGGTCTTCGTGACGTCCATTTTGACATCCTTCACTTCGTTGCTCGCATCCTCCCCTTTTACGCTTTCGCCGTCGGCTGCACAAATCGAATTAGAAATTTAGAAAAATGAGGCCTTTTGCAGACTTGCAGACTTAATTTTTTTTGTAAACCTATAAATTGTCCCACTGCTGGGCAAAGGTCACCCCCTCCTCTTCCATCCATCCCTGTCCTGAGCCTCTTCCATCCATCCATCCCTGTATCTAATGATATCGTCTCTCCACCTACGCCGAGGTCTGCCCCGACGCCGACTTAAATATATTTTAGGAAATATTATTAAGTGCCTGATATGAGCCAACTAGCGCCGCTAATCTTAAAATATATCTTCAAATGTATTCAATATTATTAAAAAAGCTACTTAAGAAGGTCCAAACGGATGAATGGACCCTCATTTGCTTTATTGGACATTATTTGGACGTTTTTTAAATTGTTTTAGTAAGACATTTGTGTATCTAGTTGTTTATAGGAGATCAATGTCACAACCGCAACCTTTTTTGAGGGCTGAATCCGCGCCTAAATGTTACCTGATTCCTGCTGGCCGTCGGCAGTTTTCTCCGGTAGCGGCGTGATCGGGATCCGTCGGTCACCGTCGTGAAAGAAGAATTGCCCGTTCGATTCACTCAGCACGTAGAAGAACGACAGACTATAATGAGAATAGAAGTACAATGAAATCTTTCACTCACACACTACTACACCCTCATACACACACACACAAGCCACTGAACATATTGAAATCATTTAAGATCAATCTATATTTAGAGCCGATATAAATTACAGATGTATGTGAGAACAGGCGACGACGCGGCAGCGTGGACGGAATAGGAGAGACAGTAGGTAGTACTCTCCTCTCCCCACTCGCTTCATCGCCTTTCAAGTACGAAGGACTTTGCATTTGGCTGGATACTTTTTTTAATCTGGGGAGGGGGGCAGGTAGGGAGCTTAGTCTTAGGCCACGTCAGAGGCCCTACGGGCGGCCTGAATAACTTTGACAAATAGTTTTCGTCACTAAACCACACGAGAAAAGAGAAGAAAGTCCACGGCTGAATGCCTCTCTTAAAGTTCAACATTTTATCGACTTTTTTCATCCCGTCATCGTGACACCTAACGATCATCGCGTCGACTCTGCGCGGGCGCTGACTGGACGTCGACGCTCTAAATAACGTCTTCAGACCTATATGAAAAAGTACTCACTCTGAAGTAGAAGTGGGTGGCGGTTTTGGCAGTATCCTGGGTGGTTGTTGTGGCAGATTTGGCACTGTCTTCGCTGGTACGAGGTCTGCAGGCAAAATAATAATATTAGATAGTGAGATTCGGTCTCACGTAATTCGAACTCATGTACTTTCCGTATACCGTTCATCGGTATTTTGAATATCGACATTCCGTAGTGCAGTCGAGCCATTACTACAAATTATTATAAACGGATATCACTCGCTTATATTGTTGAAGTCGGCAATTAGAATCCAGCTACAGCCATGGAACGCACCGCCATACAGGTTCGAACAGTCAAGGTAGCCATGTAGCATTCTCGCTTTTTATATTTATACCTTATTTTTCATTTTTTTAACATATAAATCGTCCCACTGCTGGGCAAAGGTCCTCTTCTTCCATCCATCCCTGTCCTGAGCCTCTTCCAGCCACCCATCCCTGTATCTAACGACATCGTCTCGCCACCTACGCCGAGGTCTGCCCCGATGCCGGCGACTGTCCAATGGCACCCATTCTGTGACAGTCCGGGCCCATCGGTCCGGCTGCATGTGAAGGGCAACTCTCCATTGTCACTAAATAGGAAACTTGTCGACATGTGTATCTTGCCTATCCTAACCTACGGTGACCATAGTCATTGACTAAATATCAGACGTCCAAACTCAAGGTCTGCCAACGCGCAATGGAACGCAGCATATTGGGCGTGAGGAGAACGGACCGTGTCAGAAACACAACCCTGCGAACGATTACTGGCGTTACAGACGTGGCCCGCGATGCAGCACCATTATACTTAATTATTTTATTAAGTACTTACTGGTCGGAGTAGGCAGCTTAGGTAACAACGGCAATAGGCGTTGGACCACGACGCGCCTGTCCGGCAACCGCGGCCGGCCGCGACGCCAGCGAGGCAAATCCTCCAGATTCACTGGCTTCTGCGTCTGAGGACAATACATTAGAGTAAGAGAAAAGGTTTCTGACCGCACTGACTTGAGAACGTATTTGCTGATTGCAGGGGAACCTCGACTTGGGAAAGACATCACGTGATAGGCCCTCAAGATCGGTTTATTAATGACATACTTGAGATAGTGATTACGTCTTGAGAGCGTATCAGCTGAATTCGCTCTTGAGCGGGTTTGAGCTCAGACTATTAATACGGGCCTGTTGATGATGTAATCTCAAATGAAAGATTATGCCAATTTCAACTAGGTTTAATAAAACGTAATAAAATAAGCCTTGATATAAGTAAATAATGTGAATTGGTCTGTACCATGGAACGAGTCGTAAGTATCACATTTTATCCGCAGCGGCGCGGGAGTCGCCCGCAACTTCACAGGTAAGATACTTAGTTTGAAGTTTCGCGTAAGTTTATTTATTTATTTTATTAACGGACTCGACAGTTCGCCATTTGCCAATGTCATGTTACAGAAAATTCAATATGTAATAGTCTTCTATCTTCCTCCAAGGGAGTCGCAGTAGCGTCTTCACCCTGGGTAGCCGCGTCTTCATCCAGAGGAGACGCCGTAGCGTCATCACTCTGGACGAAGCAGCTCGACAGTCACGTTCACTCCCGAGCTTGTAGCGGGAACTCTTGATAAAAGCTTGAAACCCCAGATCTTGCTCAAATTATACAACAAATTCACCATACTGTCACTCGCGAACATTTTCTGATTAATTTAACGTGATATTAATCTCAAAATAACCACTGTAGACAATAAAACAGAAATTTTGCAACCGTCGTTCCCTGTCATTTTCAAGAGAACCTTCGCGTAAGTTGCGTAGACGGAGCCTGAGACATTTACCTCGTTGTCTGGCCGGGGCGCGATGGCGGTAGGATGCCGGAACACGGTGGACGGTTCCTCCGTTTTGGGCAGCACTTGAGTCGAGCAGGGGGCGTACGGTTGCTGTGGCTTCTAAAATAAAATAGGTTTACGTTTACAAGGTGATAGTGTTCGACCGAAACTAGGTTTTAGGGCCGAAAACGAAACCGAAACTTCCATATAAGGTAATTATTTCGTGGAAAAAATAAATAGTCAATTAAGCGAGGAAATGCTGCCAGCGTCCTGGGCAGCATTCCGCAAAACGGGGATCTTGACGACGTGTTCGTTCTTTAGTATTTAGTTTTTATTTATTTATTTTACAAGCAATGTATTTTTAGATAGTAGTTAGTTTTATTTTAATAAAGTTGATCTGCACATAGTCAATTATAATCAGTCTATTTACTTCAAATATCAGAAACTGAATTGTTTAATATGTGATTTATAAATAAAAACTGACTAGTTTTTGAAATATCCAAACACTACATATTATCACTACCCTTATCTCAAATATATTATTTACGCTTTTAGGTAATATTATAACGTTATATACTTATTATAGGCTCTCGAACTCAGTTTCGGTTTCGGCCGGATGGCAGCCGAAACCGAAACTAAGCCGAAACCCGTTATTTGGCCGAAACTTGGCCGAATCCGAAAGTTCGGTCGGACACTACAAGGTGAAGATGTAACAGTAAGGGTGCGATTCCGATCCTTGCGGCAGACGGCATTACTTTACAGCAGCGTTGCCTTTTTTGACAAAGCGGGATTATAAACTTTTTGAGTGAAAAAAGCGGGAATCTTTCGTCGAAAGCGCGACATAGTAATAAAAACCGGCCAAGTGCGAGTCGGATTACGTGCAATGCAAACCCCGTAACTTTTCGCGAACGAAAATATAAACTAGATTTAGGGACTAACTTAATTATCTTTGTCATTCGTAAAATACTATGCTCATACATCGACATACTCCCCATTTCTTGAGCAGCTGCTGCTTAAGTTTGTAATAACATTTTTATATACAGGCTGTAACGTAAAGGGTATATGAAGCCGAAGGGAGGGTGTTCAGTATCGGTAACTGAACAACTTTTGTTCTAAGACTGTTCGATTTTCGGGAATATATTTTTTGAATTTTCATACATTTCGTACCGGTCAGCTGATCAATTTGTATGAGACATTAATTTATTTTAATTTTTTATTCGAAAAGTCGTAGAACAAAAGTTGTTCAGTTTCCGATACTGAACACCCTCCCTTCGGCTTCATATACCCTTTACGTTACACCCTGTATAATATAGGTACATAAGTAAGAAAGAATTATATTATAATCGTCGAAAACTTCACTTGCCTATTCGTATTTGCGTATTTGTCATAATTGTCATGTGTGGTTGGTATGCTTGACAAAATATTCGTCTTATTTATATGTACGTCAAGTATTTGACAAATACGACAAACATTCAATAGCGAATACGAATAGACAAGTGACGTGGGAGTATGACAGGGCTGACCTGTATCTGTCTCCTCTGTTGAGGACACACGTGGCCGCACGTGCAGCGCGCGATGGTCGACGCCGCGCCGCCAGAGTTCACATGCGGGTTGCCCACTAACGCTAGTAACCGCTTCAATCTGTTGACAAAGGTTTTAACAACGATAATGAAATAAAAATAAGGGTTCACTAATGTTTGACAAAAAACGTATGACAAATGATCATTTTACAAATTATTTTTGAAAAAGTTGAAATTTGACAAACTTATCATTTACTAAAGTGATCGTTTTAAAAGTGATCATTTGACAAAAATCCATTTTATAAATATTAAACATAGCAAATGTTGTGAATGCTAAACCGTCATTTTGCAATTGATTAAATGACCAAAGTATTCCTTTTGCAAGGTCGCCATTAGACAAAATATTGGGTAAATAAGTGGGTATTTTATATGTATAATTGTTAATAAATGAACTTGCTTTTTGAATACAAAAAAAAAAAAACCTAACATCGAAGTCTCTGGCTTGGAGCGAAGCTGCGCTTCGCTCCAAGCCAGAGCCTTCTGAACCTAAACATCCGTGTCGGATCTGGTTAGAGAGTTGGTCGAGGTGTCCCTTCATTTGATAAAAAACAAATTACAAATTTATGTATAATTGTTAATAAATGAACTTGCTTTTTGAATACAAAAAAAAAACCTAACATCGAAGTCTCTGGCTTGGAGCGAAGCTGCGCTTCGCTCCAAGCCAGAGCCTTCTGAACCTAAACATCCGTGTCGGATCTGGTTAGAGAAGTTGGTCGGGGTGTCCCTTCATTTGATAAAAAACAAATTACAATTACCAAACAATGCATTTTGTCAAAGGTTATTATGTCTTGCGTTGTTTTATCTATTAACGTATATAATAAGTGAATAGTTTGTTAAGTGATGTTTTGAAGAAAGAAACTTTGTCTCGTAATTGTTTTGTCAAATGAATTATTTATAGAACCATTACTTTGTACAAAGATGAACTTATGAATCATAATTTTGCCAAACGTTGTTTGTGAAATGAAATGTTTGTAATTTGTTTTTTATCAAATGAAGGGACACCAAAAATAAGGCATATATGCAATAATAATATTTATTTTCCCAAAATGAATGGTTACAATGTGCTTAATACGTAACATAGTGCAAGTATAACAGAGTCAGCGTTATAAATAGCACGATGTTAGATAAGCCTGACTCCCGAACTAGGGTGACCTGTGTTTCGGGAATCAGTGTCCTTCCGTGTTTACTTATTGCTAGTTATTACTGGACTTTTTTTACAATGATTAGAAAGAGGACCAGTGTCAGCTTAATAAGTGGGATTGTAAATATTACTTAGTATCATAAACGTATATTATAGTAGGTAGGTGGGTGGGTATTGTAACATATTTGTGTCGTAAAGTTCTGGATACATATTTTTAAGTATAGATATATATGGTATGTCCGCATAAAGTTAGATCTATTAATTAAAAAATTAGCTGTAAATTTTTATTTACTATAAATTCAACTACATTTTTTTTTAATTTGATGTGCATCGTTACTGTGCCTTGTTCTTTTTAAAGGTAAACTATTTTAAATATTTTGCTACTATTTCCTACACTGGAATTTGACCTAAGATCATTGTGTCACTTGTGACGTATTTAGTTCAATTTTTTTACAATTTTGATTTAAAAAAATCCTTACCAATTTAATATTTAACATGAGTACAACCCCCAGTTTCAATTTGTCGAATGAATTCAAGGACAACCTGTATGTGCGCGAATCTTCGCCTTACTTATATATAACCTTATATTCGGTTATTAAATTATTTATGTAAGATCTGAAGTTTCAAGCTTTTATCAAGAGTTCCCGCTACAAGCTCGGGAGTGAACGTGACTGTCGAGCTGCTTCGTCCAGAGTGATGACGTTACGGCGTCTCCTCTGGATGAAGACATGAAGACGCGGCTAAGACGCTACTGCGACTCCCCTGGAGGAAGATAGAAGACTATTGAATATATTGAATTTTCTGTAACATGACATTGGCAAATGACGAACAGTCGAGTCCATTAATAAAATAAACCTTATATTCGTTACACGTTGTATATCGGAATCATGCGTGCTTATGTAAATACTTGTTACCTATCACTGATCAATGAGAATCCATCCTTCTGCGGCGGCGGTGGCGTAGGTCTGTTGACGAGCTTGCTGACCAGCTTCAAGGTGCCGCTGCAATTTGTCGCCGAAGACTTGTGGTCGGGCGATGCTAATTGCTCACCTGTAATAGAAATTTTAAAATTAAACTTCAAGGCACAAAAGCCGATAGTCATAGCAGTCGTACTGTCAAATTTGTATGAAAACTGACAGTTTTAAAACCGAACTCAAACTGTCATACTATACACTTGAGTTTATTTCACTAGTTCACATCACAACAGTAACTTTACAATAATACATTTGTATGCGCATTTTAGTTAAATGTGAGATATGAGAGCTCGGTGGGTTGTGTCAATGGACTTGTGATACGGAGATTCCAGGTTCGCTTCCCAGCCAGGGCAGCCATGTACCAATGAGTTATCCTCGGTTTTTTCGACAGAAAAACTTACGTACATTTACAGAGTGCTCTCAAAACGGTGAAGGAAAACATCGTGATGAAACCTGCATGCCGTAGAAGAAAAAAATCTATGGCATGTCAAATCCGCCAATCCGCAGTGGGCCCGCGTGGTGAATCATGGCTCCAGCTCCCTCGATGTAAGGGAAGGTCTATGCTCGAGCAGTGAGGCAATATAAATAGACTGATGATGATATATATATTTGTAAGATATAAACTTACTTTTCCTCTCATCCCCAGACATGCCATCATTGCTATCCTGCCCGAACGTATTCTTGGGCGAGAATATGTCTGTGTCACTCTCTCGTTTCTCTCCCTCTTCCACGGAGCTGTCTTTGTCGGAGGTCTTGTCGGCTTTCTCTTTCTTGTCGATATGTTTATCCTTGTCTGCGACGGCTGGGTTTGGGGCGGGAAGCGGCGGGGTGGGTTCCGCCCACCAGTAGTCTAGTTCGATTTTTGAACGGGAACCGAACTGCGAATAAACCAAAGTACTTAAAGTATGTAATTAATAATCTTAAGGGGCTTCAGGGAGCCAAACCACAGTCTTTGAAGGCTATCTACTCTTTTGTAGCAGCACCTAGAGCCTTGCAATAAATATATGTGATTTAGCGACATTTCGTCTATAATGTGAACGTATATTTTCTTTCTAGCCTTTACCAAACCCACATAAAAAAAATCCGAAGTGGCCTCTGTTTCAACACATTTTATGTATAAAGTTTATATTTGGAAGCATACTTTACAAAAGTCCTGTACCTAAAAATTGGGGAAGAGGCACTCTAAAATTCTGAAATAAAACTTTTCGAAAATTCAACGTTAACAAGAAGATATTGATTAAAAATCAATTTCTCATTCGCGGGTCCGCGCGAGAGACGCGGGACGCAGTCGGCCGATTGCCCTCAGACGGGGAACCCGTGTCGCTTTTTGCTCCGCAGCGACTCGCGAGCGCGTCGTGCGTAATTTTTGGTTATGGCACGCGGTTGAGATTTTGATCAACTGACAGTTTGAAATCAAGCAATCGCTTATTTCACCGCGACGCCGCATAGCCGCGTTAGCAGGGGTGGCTGAGCGTGAGCGTACGGGTTGTATTTAGCGAAGAAACCCTGGTTCAAATCCGCAATTTCGAGAACTTCATTTTTACCTTTTTTTCTTCATTTATTAATTTTTAATTTTATTTTCAACATATATTGACCAAACTGGAAATTATAGACAAATATAAAAACAAAACGAGCACAATATTTTTTATTTCCATAATTTCTCGACATCGAATAAGCAAAGCGAATAGCAAAGCATAGCATAGCTAGTTCAAATCCGCTTTTTCGAGAACTTCTTGTTTTTACCTTTTTTGTCTTCGTTTATTAATTTTTGATTTTATTTTCAATATATTGTATTAACTAAACCGGAAATTATAGACAGAAAGGTAAAAAAAACAGAGCACAATATAATTTTTATTTTCGTCATTTCTTCATATCGAATAGGGTAATGTGTCCTAAGTTTAGCCAGTTTATTCAGTGATTTTTATTTTTCTCCATTATGATCTGTCTTTTGCTGCTGTGTGTGCAAATAAGCAGATATTAGACCCGTTTTCCCCCTGAAGGGTAAAAACGGATATTTAGGTTTTAGCCGTAGCTAGAACCTTAATATTGTAAATGAAATAAGTACTTATACTGAAGCCCAAATCAAGTGTCTTATTTTGTAAACAAAAACTACTCTACCCTACTAACATTTTAAGTTGTTCTGTGATTATTGCACAGTTATTTTCACATTATTAGATCATATTACCTACTTTATTTTCACAATGATGAACAGGTTCGATCAATCAGTTCCTTTAGTGTTACATCACAACAGGTAATTAGACGATCATATTTGTTTACAAAATAAGACACTTGATTTGGGCTGCGGTATAGATACAATTATTTCCATTGAAATTAAACTAATAGTTTCCCAAATTTATTAAGACAACTTTGGCATATTGCGTCGAAATTTTTTGTACTTTCCTGCAAATTAAATAATAAGTAGGTAAATAATAGGCATGGTGAGAGTACCAAAGAATCTCTAAAATCATGTGTTTATCTAATTAAATAAGACTCACAGATTTTGAAAATCACATTTATTTTTCTATTCGTAGCTAGATTGATCTTATTTTTGATAAAATAAAACTACGAAATAGCTCAATCCGCCATATTACGCTAAACACCAATCAGAGCGAATGACGTCACGATTGGGGCAGTGTTTCCAGGACCTACGGAAAAACCCGTAGATCTACGGATTTTTTTTCTGCAAGTTGTAAAGTTTGTTTTAATTTTTAATTTCTTTACCGGCTATCAACCACATTTTATGGTTTTAGTCAGCCAGACAGCTTATTAAAATAAGTCCGTAAAACTACGGGTTTTTCTAGAGTCAATCTACGGAAATCTACAGATTTTTCAGCCTCGCCCTACAATAATAAAAAATAATAATAAAAAATACGGATCTAGCAACACTGATCAAATGTCAAATTCTTTATACATGAACTACAAAGTGACGTCACACGGGACGCCATGACACCCGGGAAGCGTTTTAGCGTCAAAATTTAAACTTAAAATTATTGTCGCGTATTTTGTCTACATCTCTTCATTTTTTACGGAAATATTATATTTTTAGGAATTAGACGCTACTTACAAACAATATAGAACAGTTTTTCAAAATCAGTCTACTTTTATGTATTTCCGCTCACAACAAAAAAGACAGGTCAACAGCGAAATTAATGCAGAAAAATAAGAAAATCGCTAGATGAGAAGACTAAATTAAACGTAGGTGATAATTTCTAATTATGATTTTAATTGAAATCCGAAAATCTGATGTAAGTCTGTGGCAATAAAATAGCTAAAACTTTTTGAAAATTTAATTAAATTAATATATAATATATATTATTAATTTAATTAAATTAATATATAATATATATTATATTAATATATAATATATATTATTATTATTATATATATAATATATATATATTATGTTCGTGGTTGCGTTTTGTTCGTGCAACTGCCTTAGCCCTTAAATACATAAGAAAGTTGAAATTGTATTCTCTCAGAAATAAGGGCATAGATGTAACCAAGTTGAGGTGGCTGGATGGTTTTGTTGTTTCTTTTTGTATTATTGAGCCTGGCAACCACACTCCACCTATAAACAATGAAAATGGAGCATCATTATCTGCGGAGATGTTGGACCTAGCGCGGTCACACATATTCCGCTCCTGTCAAGTATCATTCAAGAACGACATCCAATGCCTTCAAGCTAATGTTCCTTTGCCACAAGACAGTAAATTAAGAAAATTTGCCGTCTCTCTATGTGATGATGGTCTGCTTCGCCTGGATGGTCGCGTCGTAAATATCAAAGACGTCGGTGACTTCGCTCCACGTCCCATTATACTGGACGGACAACATCGAGTTGTTCATTTACTCATTTCGCACTACCACTGTAAAGCTGCTCATGCCAACAATGAAACGGTGCTTAACGAGATGCGACAACAATTTCATATATTTCGATTGAGGAGTTTAATAAGGAAAGTCGCCCACCAGTGTCAATACTGTAAAATTCGAAAAGCTTCTGTGACTGCTCCACCAACTGGCGACCTCCCACCTTGTCGTCTCGCACACCACCAAAGACCATTTTTATTCTCTGGTGTCGATTACTTTGGTCCAATTGCCGTCAGTGTCGGCAGGCGTTCAGAAAAACGATACGTTGCACTCTTTACATGCCTTACCACAAGGGCTCTTCACTTGGAAGTCGTCCACAGTTTATCGGCAGATTCAGCAGTAATGGCCGTGCGCAGATTCATAGCTAGAAGGGGCACTCCAGCTGAAATATGGTCGGATAATGGAACAGCCTTTGTCGGCGCTACAAAGGAGCTCCGCGAGCTGTACAGGACTCCGGTTTCCGAGTTTGTGGCTAATGCTGGCATCAAGTGGCGCTTCATCCCTCCGGCGGCACCTTTTATGGGAGGTGCTTGGGAAAGGCTCGTTCGATCTGTGAAGACAGCACTTAAAGTTACACTAACGGATAAGAAACCTCGAGATGAGTTGCTACTTACCCTACTCGCAGAAGCAGAGAATTTAGTGAACAGTCGACCCCTGACTTACGTCGCCACAGCCTCCAACGAAGAAATCCTCACACCCAATCATTTCCTCTTGGGAGACTCTTCAGGCGCTCCTGCTCCTATAGCCTTGACGGATAGAGATTTGCTAAGTCGCCGTGACTGGAAAAAAGCTATCCGTCTTGCCGACCATTTTTGGAGTCGCTGGGTTCAGGAATTCCTTCCTACATTAGTTCCTAGACGTTCGACTCCGGCCGGCTACCAAAACATAGAGGTAGGAGACATGGTGGTTGTCGTAGACAATACCCTTCCGCGAGGCACATGGCCTAAGGGCCGTATTACTGCAGTCTACCCAGGAAGGGATAATTGGGTGCGAATTGTAGATGTAGCGACGGTTGCCGGTGTTCTGCGCCGTCCTGTTAAAAAGATAGTGCGGTTGCCAGTTGCTGCTAGTGGCGAAAGTTGAGACTGCCATATTTTTTAAACCTTTTTAACAAATTAATTATTGTTCTTCTTTAATGTTAATATTTTTCTTTTCTGTTTCTTGTGTTTCTGTTCCTTAGAGCAAGATCTTTCGTTCATCTTTAAGTGTTATCTAGTTTTGTTACGGTCGGGAGAGTATTGCGAACTGGCTGACCAGTCGCCACCTCTGTGGCTTATTTGTCATTTTTATAAGCAATGTGTCGGTTTCTACTTGTCATCGCCTGGAAAACAGACCTATTAATAAAAAACCTGATATCTTGAAATTATTTCATTTTAATCACCAGCGAGCCCAGCTCCTCATCAAAGCTATTTACAAAATGTTTATTACTATAAATACTATTTTTTAAAGTAATACATGACATTGCATAACTGCGACAAGCTAAGTTGTAGTTCACAAATAAGCCAAAAACGGCCGTTTTTCGCAATTATGCGAACTACAACTTACCGACATTGAATCACGTTATAAATAAGCATTTAAAAAATAGTATTTATCGTAATAAACATTTCGTGAATGGTTTATAATGGAAGATATTATAAGATTGGCGGCGCTAGTTGAATTAAAACTTAAATATAATATATATTAACTTAAATATACAATTTTAAATATTTAGGTAAATAATTAAACTACACAGTTTTTATTATTAATAATCAAACTTACGCGTAACTTGCGATACACACCGCTCGAGCAAAATGTACGGAGTTTTATCGGGTTAAGTACTTAACCCTGGGTTATGTCGATATTGGTAGGTAGAGACGATGGACTTCCGTCTCCTGGGATACAACTCTCACTTCCTCTACATTCATCAATCTCCTCATGCACGCTCGTCGGTATGTTGTCATTGTCGACCTCAGATATACCTAAAAGAAGGGGTTCGTATGCCAGTTGCGAGTACGCGTTGAAAACGATCGTACAAGTTAAGCAACGTTGGGCGAGGCCAGGACCTGGCTGGGTACCGCTAGTGACACTTTCATCTAAGCCCCTTCATGCCTCGGAAAGCACGTTACATAATTGGTTCCGGTTGTTGTCGCTTGACAGCTGTCGTTAGGCCACGTCAAAGGCGGTCTGAATAACTTTGACAAATAGGTTTGGTCACTAAACCACACGTGAAAAGAAAGAAGACCTAAAAGAACTCTGCAGCGCTTACCATAAGATACAAGTCTCCAATAGTGAGTTCGCCCGCGTCGTGCACGCTCCACCCCTGCCGGATCTGCCTGATGGCCAGCTCCACGTCAATGTCTGGCTTCGGCTCCTCCTCCTTGGGCTCCTCGCTCTTCGCCTCTTCCTGGTCTTTCTCTATCACCAGAGTGTACATGCTGCCGCCTCGCTTCTTTGGACGTATGCGGAATTTTACCTGGGAAAGGATTTATAAGATAAACTAGGTGTTGCATGGTGCGCGGGCCGCGCGCGGCCCGCGAGACTGCTTTGTTTTCGTGTTGTAGGCGCCGCAACTAAATAAACATTATCGTAGTAGTAGCGTGGGGACGCTCCGGGCTTCGCCCTACGCGGAGCTCGGCCTATGGCCTCGCAGCCCGGCTCGGCCTTCGGCCTCGCAAAAGTTACTTGGAAGGTCGGTAGTTTTTTTCTGCTTGGCAAGGGGACGCTTCGGGCTTCGCCCTACGCGGAGCTCGGCCTATGGCCTCGCAGGCCGGCTCGGCCTCCGGCCTCGCAAAAATTACTTGGAAGGTGGGGAGTTGTTTCTGCTTGGCAAGGGGACGCTTCGGGCTTCGCCCTACGCGGAGCTCGGCCTATGGCCTCGCAGGCCGGCTCGGCCTTCGGCCTCGCAAAAGTTACTTGGAAGGTGGGGAGTTGTTTCTGCTTGACAAGGGGACGCTTCGGGCTTCGCCCTACGCGGAGCTCGGCCTACGGCCTCGCGGTGTTCTATCGCTTCGGGCTTCGCCCTACGCGGAGCTCGGCCTTCGGCCTCGCGGGAGGGTGCTCGGCCTTCGGCCTCGCTATAGTTACTGATAGATATTTACCGCACGCCAGTAATCCTTTCGTTTCGTATAGGAAAATATATGGAAAAAATATTATGGTTTACTGCTCGTCCGCCATTTTGTTTTTCCCAAAAATGACAATTTTCTGGTATACTGCATCATATGTGCTACGAAGTGGAATTGGTTGGATATTCCTCATGCGCTCGTGCTAGGCCAGCTAATTCGTCAAAGTTTTGTCGGAAATGTCCAAATTTTCAATCTGCTATATTTCCGCCGCCATTTTGTTTTTCTTTTGTTTTTCAATTTCATCACAAAGTAGGTCGACCATGTGACGCGTGTTCCAAATTTGAACGAAATCGGTTGGAAAATGGCGGAGATGGCATCACGTGACCCGCCGCCATTTTGTTTTTTTCACTTCCCTATAGTTTTCCTCTGGTCCAATCACTAAACTATACAACTCCCCCCTACATCACTTTCACCTCCGGGAACTCCTTCAGACTAAACGGGCATGTCAATCAGTGAGTCAGTCAGTGAGTCAGTCAGTGAGTCAGTCAGTGGTAGTCGAGCTATATATATTAGTAATAGTTGTTCTCTAGAAAATGGCGGGAAACGACGGTTGCAAAATTATTCGATAGTTTTTATTTTAATGTCTACAGTGGTTATTTTGTGTTTAATATCACGTATATTAATCAGAAAATGTTCGTGAAATTATGGTAAATTTATTGGATAATTTTAGCAAGATCTGAAGTTTCAAGCGTTATTCAAGAGTCCCGCTACAAGCTCGGGAGTGAACGTGACTGTCGAGCTGCTTCGTCCAGAGTGACGGCGACTCCTCTGCATGAAGACATGAAGACGCGGCTACCCAGGGTGAAGACGCTACTGCGACTCCTCAGGAGGAAGATAGAAGACTATTATATATATAATTTTCTGTAACATGACAATGACGAACTGTCGAGTCCATTAATAAAATAAATAAATAAAGATAAATAGTCCTATCAAAAGTATTACACAAAGAAGTGACGCTTGCAAAATTATTTGAAATTTTCATTTTATTTTATATGGTGGTAATGTTTTTCTTAAACTGTCTGTAAGTCTTAAATTCACGAATTTAAGATTGAATTGAATGTACAATTACCTTGAGATTCTTAAACTTAGTATCTTTAGCACTTTTCTCCTTTCCATGATCGCTCTCATTGTCAGTATCACTCTTGTTAAACTTCTCATCATCTTCCATCTCAGAGAAACTGTCTTTCTCTTTCTCCGACATATCTTTGTCTCTCTCTGGCATGTTCTCTCCCTCTTCCTCGGCAGTTTCTTCGGCTTTTATCTCTTTCTCATCTTCGGTGCTCGGTTTTTCTTCGTCGTCTATATTGTTTTTGTAGTTGGCCATGAGTTCTATACCGTCTATGGCTGTTTCGTCTATGTTCATTAGTTTTCTTGGTTCGTGGTCATCCATTTTGAATTTTTTCGCATCTTCTTTGTCTTTGTCTGTGGCGCTGTCTTTGCGTTGGCGTTTTGGTGTACGTATTTTAGCTGTAATAATGATACAAGGTAATTATATAAGAACATAAGTACTTAGAGCCCACTAAGGGTATTTGACAAGTATCGAAAATTAATTATCATTACAAAATAGGCACAAATTCTGTGAAATCAAATTTGAAATTAGTTAAAAAATGAAGCAACTACAGACATTTAGAAAACTTGTGTTAGAAAGAGGCAGAAACGTACAGTCGACGACAGAGATAAGTATATAGGGGGCCTCAATAAGGTTGAGATTTTCTCAAAAACTACTGGACCCAATTTAATAATTCTTTTACAATTACATAGTTTTAACTTTTATCTATCAAACAGTGAGAGTATTTTTGCAATAAGTCAAGTAGTTTTTGAGAAAATCTCAACTTTAAAAACTCTCCTGTACACCTTTCTCTGTGTTCCACCGTACACACCATATTGTGGTTCTGACGTCATACTGAGGTAGCGCCATACAAACTTCGTACTAAAGACCGTTTCGCTAAAAAGAGATGGAACATTTCCCCACTTTACTTAACAGCTTAGTATCTTCGGTATTAATTGAGATATCGAAAAACTAATTTCACAATTCTTTTTATCAGGAATATGAGGGTTGATTGATGCAATAAGAAATAAAACCGGCCAAGTGCGAGTCGGCTGACGGACTCGCGCACCGAGGCTACCGTGCAACGCAACTTACTAACCCCGTAACTTTGCTCTAACGAAGAGATATTTATTTTATTTTTATAATGTAATCTTAAATGATATAATATTAATAAAAAATATGTACTGCTGGAATTAGGCTATGTAAAATAATATTAATAATAATGTGTAACATTTGCATGCCGTAACGGGTTAAATGTGCGAACTTAATCTGTAGTACCATCCTGTATCACCACATTTACAGCAAATAAAGTACTTTGACTTTGAGAATTTTTTTGAGGGGGGGGGGGGGGGGGGGGTTAATATAATTATATAATATATTAAAGATATATTATCATTATGAACAGACCTGAGCATTTATAAGTGTAATGCCTCACCGACACTCCCCTTGGCGATGCGCTGCGAGCACATCCTCTCCAGATACGAGGAGAAGCATATCTTCTGGCTGGAGAGCTGCTCGCCGGGACTCACGGCCGGGAGGTGCACCTCGGCGTGCGGCCGCGGGCCCACGTGCAGCGCGGGCTTCTTGGGCAGCTTCTGCTCTGGAGACCGGGGCAGTTTGCAAGTAAGAATAAGATTTATTGACTACTAATTGCCGACTTCGACAATATAAGTGAGTGATATCCGTTTATACATAACTAGATGACCCCGCGAACTTTGTTCCGCGTTAGAGGCAATAAATCTAACACTCGACCATTACCGATAGTCAGGAATTTCTCATATGAATCTTCATCATATTTATCTTTAATTTTTATCCTACTGGAACGGGATAAAAAGTATCCTATGTCCTTCTCCTGGTTCTAAGCTACCTCCTCACCTATTTTCAGCTAAATCGGTTCGTCCGTTCTTGAGTTATAAATATTGTAACTAACACGACTTTCTTTTATATATATAGATAATTTCGCCGTTTTCTCGTGGACCCACTAAGTTGACCCACTAGTGGGACCACGAGGGAGACTTATTTCTCGTAGACCCACTGATTGATACGGATAAAATTCACATAGGGCATTGAATCATGTTCAGTTTTGTAGGACTTTGCATAATGTGTCGTGTCTCATACCTACTTAAGTACTTTTAGGGATTACTTTTTTACTTTACTATTACCATTATGTATATTTATGTCTGTGAATTTTCCTTTGATTCAGGGTACACATATTATCAAAAGAAATAGCCACAATTGTACGGCGGACTTTAGTAAGAATGAAGTGGCTGAATCTATGGGTAAAATGAAAGTGGAAACTCGTCTTAGTGACACTCCAGTCCCACAAATATACAAAAAAGCAATAAAGGCATTAAAAGATGACGGTATACAATTTGTTACGAAAATACCTGATTTAAAAAATATACAAACCAGTTTGTATTCTCATCGTAACTGCACTAATTTTAAAGAGATACACAAAGTGACCATCCCGTCCACTCATTCTAAATTTATTCTCGCCGATTACTACTTTGAAAAGTGTATGGAATGGAATGTTTATGGGAAAGACATATGACCAATAACGTAGTAGAGAGCTGGCACTCGCAACTGAACAAAGAAGTGAAGAAGCGATCCCCAAAATCATTACTGCGTTTATTGAACATCTTTCGCGAGCAAGATGATAATGTATCAGAAGCATCATCACGCCGCCAAGAATATATCGAACAAGATGATAATACAATGAATAACCAACTCCAACTTATTCACGGAGAAATATCATTAGGCCATTTTCTTGATAAAATGCGTTAGGCCATTCACAAACTAGCTGCTTAAGGTAGTGGACTAAATAAAGTACCTATTGGTTTAAGTAGTAGTAAGTTTTCAGCTCTTCAACTACTCGGGAAGTATACCTTGACCGATCCGTAGTCACACCTTATGCTTTGTCCTTTATCAACAGTAATCCAATTCAGACTGATGAAGCAGTGGGTCTACGAGAAATAAGTCTCCCTCGTGGTCCCACTAGTGGGTCAACTTAGTGGGTCCACGAGAAAACGGCGGATAATTTGTAGTAATGGCTCACTATAGTTTTAATTCTAAGATTTATTGATTGATTTATCGTTTGATGGTTTTATCGATTGATGGATTAATCTATTGATTTATCTACAGGGTGTAACGCAAAGGGTATATGAAGCCGAAGGGAGGGTGTTCAGTATCGATAACTGAACAACTTTTGTTCTGCGACTTTTCGAATAAAAAATAAAAATAAATTAATGTCTCATACAAATCGATCAGCTGACTAGTACGAAACGTATGAATAGTCAAAAAATAAATTCGCGAAAATCGAAAAGTCGTAGAACAAAAGTTGTTCAGTTATCGATACTGAACACCCTCCCTTCGGCTTCATATACCCTTTACGTTACACCCTGTATATTAAATGAAATGTTGCAACAAAATACTATATTGTTTCAACACCACAGTAGCACCTACGGTTGATATATCTATGGTAGTCAATGCCTACGGGCCAAAATGTTCAGATAAAAACTTATTTTCGATTTAAAATAGTCACTTTGAAACACGCAAAACAAGCCTTCTACCTTGTACAATAATCCTATCGGTCTCCAAGTGAAGATGCTCTTCCAGGTCCTCTTTCTCCTCGTCTTCTGCCGTCTGCCTCAGCTCCGGATACTCTTCCGTGGTCTGCGGGTCTTCGGCCAGCTTTGGCTCGACGTCGGGCAGTCTCGTCAGCTTCAGACTGGACTTTGAGCGAGTCAAGGTAATAGTTTTTTTTAATCTGTCATAGGAGTTAGGCTGAAGTATGTTTTTACCCGAAAGCGCAAGAAAGAGGGTTATGTTTTGACATATTTCTTTTGTTAATAATAATTGTACATTACACGTCATTATTGCATTTTAAAATAAATTAAAATAAGTAGTCATAAATTAACGCTTCGATTAATTAGTATACAAATAATGTAGATAAATTAAATTCGAATTAAATTAGATATAAATGTACACATTCATTACAACATAACAAATTACAGTAGAGTGTAATTAAATTAAATTTGTATTCAAGGAATTCCTTTTTCGAGTATATATATGTATGTATGCGAGGGTGTATGTGTATTTTATATATTTGATTGAGAGTGACGACTCCTCTGGTGAAAGAGAGAAAATATATCTTGAATATTCTGTAACATGACATTGGCAAATGACGAACTGTCGAGTCCATTAATAGCTAAATAAAATAAGGATACAGCCCCCCTCCATCGTTTCTGTAGTGCTCTAATGAAAGCGTCGAGCCGTGTCCGCAGCGGCAACGCGACGGCAGCGCGCGGGTTGTGCGCGGCGGCCTGTACGCGCGCCCACGCGCCCGAGTCGCGTGCGCGAAGCGTCACTTGAGCGCGCGAACACACGCGAGCGCCGCACAGACGCTCTGGACACACGACAATCAACCGTATAAAACTTCGTTTACATCAACATACATTGAACGTGTCCGGCACGTGGCAGACAAAATATTCTTTTTCTATACAAGGTAAGAAATTCTGCCGTGGCTGGAAATCGAACCTAGGACCTCTGTATCGCATGTCCATTGACCTAACCACTGAGCCACCGAACTCTGTGATCGAATAAAATTCTTTATCCAACAAAAGGTTTCTCTGTCTTGTCTTCAATGTCTGTAGATGTAACCAATGTTTTAATGAGACGAGAGTAAATAAATAGACTATTATTAAGTCTACACTTACATATCCCGGAGCCTTAAGTGTCACACACCTATGGACTCTTGACGTTCACGTTCCTCCCTTTCGCTTGCAGCACTACACTCGTACATATCCCCATCTCGCTCACTCACCAGTGATCTGGTTGAGCCGCCGCAGCGCGCGGCACATGGGTGTGCGCACGCGCACGTTCTTCCCTCTCGCTCGCACCACTATACTGCCGCATAGCACCATCTCTCCGAGCCGGGCGCAGGTCTTCTCGTTGACGGAGACCAGTTTCTTGCGAAGCTCGCCGTAGTTAATTAGGGCATACAGCTCTTGGGCTACTTTCTTTACGTCTGTGGAAACAATTATAAAAGTAAAACACTCGAAGAAGGCTAGATGACAGTGAATGTTGGGTATGGCGGAAGAAGGATGAGAGTAGAGTCGATGCTGTAGAGATGCGCTCATTGCGTAGTATGCGTGGACGTGGAGTGAAACTGAGTGACAGGATTAAGAACTCATAACTCATTTATTCAGATCTTAGGAACACTAGGTACACTTGATCACGTCAATCAACAATATCTCAGAGAAATTTTCAACAATATAAAAAACTAAACCTATGTTGGACAATCTGTTGGCAAAGAGCAGACCGGTTACATTACAATAGATATTGTATTCATACTACCCGTTTCACTACAGAATTGCAGCTATTTATTATAATTATTAATTGTATTAAATCTATATTAAAGTTATAATTGTGTGTATATGTAAGCATTATGTATTATGTCAATAAAATATAAATGAAATTAGAAGCTGCTGTAAAGGGGCATTGTCATACAATTATTGTAAAATTAAAAATATTATAACTATTATTTTATAGCTGCTGTAAAGTGGCATTGTCATACAGAATGTTGTGGTTTCAAAGAAAATGTAGTAAACGGGATTAAAAAGGGTATGTTACGTTGGTTTGGCCACTTAGAGCGGATGAGTGAGGGAAGGGTAATGAAAGAAATACACAGAGCGAATGTTGATGGAAGGGTCGGCAGAGGACAACGTACGGCGACCAAATTGGCGATGTCTTGAAAAAGGGCCAAGTACGGTCTACTACAAACCGACGAGCATGCATGAAGAGATTGATGAATGTGGAGGAGGCAAGGGTTGTGTGCCAGGATCGCAGCAGATGGAAGACCATCGTCACTGCCTACCCCTACGGGAATCAGGCGTGAGTTTATAGGGAAGTTGAAAAAAAGTATCTTCTTCTTCTTAGCCATTTTCTACCAGTCTGGTGTAGGCCTCCTTTAAATTTCTCCACTCTCGTCTATTTTGCGCCACTTGGATCCACTTCGAACCGGCTGCTCTTCGGATGTCATCTCGCCATCTCTTCTGTGGCCTTCCTGTAGGGCGTTTTTCTCCCAAAAAAAGTATACTTGTTCTAAAACCAAAAAGTTTCAGTACTTACTTTCATCAAAACGCACATGCTTCGATAGTTTATGCCAGGTTCTATAATAAAAATGGCTGACTTGTGTCTTGGTCTTCAAGTTACCATCGGACATGCCTTTCTTCTTCATTTTCGCGCAAATGTAGGCTGTAATAGCGTCAAAGTCTTTGCCATATTCGTTGAGGGCTTCGAAAAATAAGCTTTTCTCATCTGTGGACCACAGAGCCTTAGGCATTCGCTGCTTGACCGTCGGGAATTTCAACTCTTTGTCGTCAATTTTGATTGGCGTCTCGCATTCTGGTATATCTGTAATGATAATCCCTATTAGGAGCCATCATTGATCTCCTATAAACAACTAGATACACAAAGGTCTTACTAAAATAATTTAAAAAACATCCAAGTGTCCATTGTTAACGTCCAAATAATGTCCAATAAAGCAAATGATTCATCCGTTTGGACTTTGGACCTTCATTGCGCTCGGACATTTTTAGAAGGCAGACTGTGTATCTAGTTGTTTATAGGAGATCAATGGGAGCCATACCCAAACAAAAAACTTTAACAACTCCTCATATCCATCTCAGTTATTACGTAATTTAATTGTTATTATTCTAAAATACTAACTTTTTCTCTTTAGCGTTTTTCATGTAAAGTGGTGTAAATGTAAATTCAAAAAATGTTGAAGTGCAAAAATGTCGACTGCCCATCAAGTGTAGCACTTTGGACTTGGCGCCGTTCTTATTGTCTGGGACATAAGAGTTGAAATCGTATTGCAAGTGTTACCACTGATCTGCTGTCGACTGTATCTCCTTAAATGCAATAAAGAGATATGGTTCTGATTCGTTTCGAGAACGGTAACAGAGAGGCTAATACGGTTTTCAAAATCACACTATACCGAAGCCCAAATCAAGTGTCTTATTTTGTAAACAAAAACTACCCTACTAACATTTTAAGCTTTTCTGTGATTATTGCATAGTTATTTTCACATTATTAGATCGGATTACTTTATTTTTACAATGATGCGCAGGTTCGATCAACCGGTTCCTTCGGTGTTACATTACAACTGGTGATTAGACGATAATATTTGTTTACAAAATAAAACACTTGATTTGGGCTGCGGTATATGTCATATCGTGCCGTGCGTGACAGGGACAGTGCTATTGCGTTGGTGTAGCGGCGTCTCTGTTCGGCGCGCCATTTATGTATGTATGATGTGTGTATGGTATGATTTCATCCTTATGAGAACCGGTAACAAGGCTGTATTGGTACTGAACAAACTTATTTATTTATATAGGAAGCCAACAAGACACCGTAATTAACAGAGTTTAAATCCTTATTTCACTAACATATTCACTAGCATATACAATGACTTACTTATAGGCTAACTAAACTTTTGTACGGTGGAACACAGATAAAGGTGTACAGGAGAGTTTTTAGGGTTAAGATTTTCTCAAAAACGTCTTGACCTATTGCAAAAGTTCTTTTACTGTTTGATAGATAAAACTGAAAACTATGTAACTGTAAAATAGTTATTAAATTCTGTCCAGTAGTTTTTGAGAAAATCTCAACCTTATTGAGGCACATACTTATCTCTGTCTTCGACTGTACGGTGGAACACAGAGAAAGGTGTACAGTAGAGTTTTTAAGGTTAAGATTTTCTCATAAACTACTCGACCTATTGCAAAAATTCTTTCACTGTTTGATAGATAAAAGTTAAAACTATGCAACTGTAAAAGAATTATTAAATACGGTCCAGTAGTTTTTGAGAAAATCTCAACCTTATTGTCGCCCCCAGTATACTTATCTCTGACTTCGACTGTACTATACTTACATATCTATACATATAATAAGACTGTAAAAAAGTTGTGTCTGTACATTGGATATTTGTCTGTGACTTTGTGCAAGTGTCACGCCATAACTAATGAAGGGATTTTGATGCAAGTTTCACTAGGAGATAGCTGAAATATCCGGACAGCTCATAGGCCATAAGCCATGGCGGTATGTGATGTGGAAACAAGGATCCAGAGAGTAAGATCTGCCTCCTGATCTCCTCCATCCTCCTCCTCTACGCAAACGAAGTTGCGGGGTACAGCTAGTATGATATAAACAAATACATTTTTACACTTTTACATATAAGTACCTATATTTATAAACCTTACCATCTGTACGTACTCTCTTGTCCTTATCGGGTTCGAGGCGTAACTTCTTGATAACCCTTGCGCTGGTCCTCTGCTGCTGAAGAGTAGTCAACGAGCCCAGCAGCTCAGGCCGCTCTGCATCAATTTGAGGTGTTGGTGACATTGCGGTGTCTTTTACCTGCTGACAACGGACAACAATTTGTTATGCATTATTTCATGACGCCACACCCGACTCTTAATATCATCCGGGATTCACTTATTGATACAGTTAATTATAAAATCAATTAGTTATTGACGATGTAGAGGTCAGATCGGTAAACAAAATATAGGTACTTCATATATGCCGGCATCCTGTCGACAACATCATGCTGAGTTGAGGCCCTTTTCGCAACGGCAGCACAACCGCTCTTTTTGGTGTTATTTTGTTAGCCACTATAATGCACTACAATGTAAATGTTGTTGCGAAATAAACGGATTACTTACTATATCTAAAAAATCAATTATAATCATTAATTAATTTGCGTGGGATAAGTCCCGCCTATGTACTATTACTTATTTTTAAGTTTTAGTTTTTAGTTTTTTCTGTATTTAGAACTAAATTTTAGGTTAATATGTACAATAAAGTGTACACAAAGAACCAAAAAATCTTAATCTAGACAAAAGGCAGTCAAGCTGAAATGCGACCATGTTTGCGACTTGTGGGCTAAAATAAAATCGCCACCGAATGGACCCCAAGCAACGCGAAAACTCGTGCAAGTCTTGCATGAGTTAGGTACTTGCAATATTGTTAGGACGTGCTGAACAAGCCAAAGACCACTTACCCAATAGACACGAAATCAGTACAAAAGCCAATGGGCACATTCGTATGGAGGGTGGTGCCTTTTTTTTTTCGCGCGGCCAGAATTATTTTCATATCTACTGTGTAGGAGACCATACAAAAAGAGAAAAAAAGTTGTTCCCGGGGTTCTAACCGCAGTCCGGGCCGAGATAATAGAGTTTAACTTTTACCAAAAGAGAGGAGAATAACGCAACTGCCATCTACAATATACTCCCCCTTTGCGACAATTTATTGGTTTCCGGTCTTCAAAAGCGGAAATCCAGTGCACCATGTGCTATATACATGCCCCTCCCCCCTCCAAACCAAAAATAAATTGTGTTTCCTATTATTCCTTAAGATGTCGCATCCGCCATGTTCAATACACTCCCCCTAGACGTTTTTCTTGCGGCAACCAAAGCGGAAAACCGGTTCAACATGTACATTGAACAATATCCTCCCCCTCACCTAAAAATAAATTGAAATGTATTTTATTTCATAAGGTGTCGCATCTGCCATCTATAATACACTTCCCCTTTGATGTTAATTTATTTTTTCCTCCTCCCCCCGGAAAAAAAACATACTTATTTCATTTCCCATAATAATTATCCTCCTTGGTGTAACTTGTGTCCGGTGTAGTTGGATTCTCCCTGTGTAAACTTGACGAACTGAACTACAGTAAATGGTTCCTCAGCATCCTCTGGCTAGGTGATCGATGTACGGTCGACAGCACATAAAGCGTATCACATTGGCACGCTACGCAGGGGTTATACGACGTAGTTTGCAAAGTTTGATTTTTTGTAGGTTGATGTGCCGTCGACTGTACACAAAAGTTAAGACCTTTTGAAAAAATACACAGAAGTATAACATACGCCGTAACAAGCCCAGTGGCTTGTTAAAAGAAACCATTGCAAAATATATCGTATAACTCCTGCGTATGGTGCCAGTGTGATACGCTTGATGTGCTATCGACCGTACATAGATGGTTGCGGCGTATGTTACACTTCTGTGTGTTTGTATGTGTTAGTGGATATTTTGGACACATAAACACTCCTACATATTAAAACACTCCCAAACTCTTACCAAACGAGATCCAAATACAAAAAGATACTATTCCTAATATCGTCGATCTGGTTCGAGTCACGGTTTTCAACAGAGCATTAGCTCAACATTAGTTGATAAAGAATGGCAAGGTCTCTTGTTCGAATCCCAGTCGCGATGTAATATTTAAAAAGATACCGTAAATCACAAATTACACTCGGATGAGCAAAACACACCCTAAATAACACAAAAATACTGGTACATAAAAACTCTCTTACACACAAAAATTCCCCTAGATATCGTACTAATTAGTTTTGCGCGTCTGAGTATGGTAGTGTATTTTGAACTGAATGTAAGTACCATAGAGTGTGTTGTGAGTATTTGGGAGCATTTTTTTATGTTAGGACACGAAAAAATCACAGTTTTCGTTTGTCTATGTATTTTTTTGCGTAAAGGTATGTTTGTATTTGAGGAGGGCGTTGTTGATTCTAGGTGTTTTGTGGGGCGTATTTGTGTGTATTTGCATATTGTATTTTGTACGCTAAAGAGTATTTTTGTTTGGCTGTGTGCTTATGCATAAAGATGACTGTATTTTGTGTGTTACAAATGCAGTTGCCTGTGTTTTGTGTTGTTCATAAAGGTATGTTTGTGTGTAGATTTGTGCGTTTTTGTTTCTAGTTGTGTTTTGAGTGTTTGCTTCTTTCTGCGTTAAACAGGGTTTTTGTATCGTAGGGTATGTATATATCAGGGTGTAATTTGTGTGCGAGACTGTAATTATGTTTATCTGGTTGTTTTTGTATTATGGTGGCGTATTCAAACGTGTTTCAGTGTCTAGGTATATTTTATTAGTAGAGTTAAGAGTTTATTTTCGTGTATGTCGGACTCTGGATATAGTTATATGAGTCAGCGTGTGTTCATATCCAACGTGTTTAACGCTTCTGTATACTTTTCTTTAAATGTTGGGGGTTCGTGATAGTAGCATAATAATTATGTATCCTAGCTAGACGATGCTGATAAACGACTGAGATCGTCTGGATCCTTTATTGGATGTTTTAGGGGAACCGGAAAAAGTTTTACTGTTTTGGGGGTTCCTTACCTCAATAGGGAAAAAAGGAACCTTTATTTAAAATATTTTCAGTCTCCGCGATATTAGAGTTTAAATAAAATGACAAACTAAAGTAACATGAGAGAGAAAGTATTTATTTATAACAGCCGAGTCGTGGCCTTTCGACGACAGTAGGGTCTTTAAAACCATGGGAATTTGCGAGATATTCGATTTTAATTTTTCCTTTACTTAAACTCAAATATCTCGGCCCCGGATGAGTGGGGAAACATAGACGCAACATTTTTACGTTCATCGTGAAGTCCGGGATTCTTACTTTCAGTCCGAGTATAAATAGTTAAGTTTAAGTAAAGTCATAAAACTTGAGAGGGGGTGTGGTGTAGAGGATACACCGGATGTGAGAGGATTCTTACCTTCCGGGATGTTTACCTTTAGTCAGGGCAGAGATAATTAACTTTAAGTAAATGACAAACGTGAGAGGGGGGGGGGGGGGAGGATGTGCTCATTTTAGATGATGCTCCGGCCATCTAAAAAGAACCGGAGTTCTAGTCCATTCGGGGTGAATTATAACAAAAGTTATAGTAGATGGCCGGTGCACCATCTAAAATGAGCATATCCTCCCCCTCTCTCACATTTGTCATTTACTTAAAATTAAATATCTCTGCTCTGACTGAAGGTAAAAATCCCGGAACAACATTTTCTTGTAGACGACCTCATAGTGAATGTAAATATGTTGATTCGACATCTCTACCCTCCACCGGGGCCGAGATATTTGAGTTCAACGGAAGTAAAAAGTTAAAGTCGAATATCTCGGCCCGGACTGAGGTTACAGATGAGCTGCCATAATATGTTTTATTTACTTTGCCAATATGTACCTAAATAACCATATTTGGTTTCTGGCCGCGAAAATTTCAAAAGGCTCCAAAAACGCCCATTGGCTTTTGCAAGCGAAACATTCTGTGAACGATGAGCGCATAGAGACGAAGCCCCCGCTTCGTCTCTATGCGCGAACATAGACCTAGCCATGCCGTGGTACGCTCTTTTCCAACAGAGCCACCGTGATACCGTAACCAGGTGGTGAATTTGTGTGAACAGGTGTGAAACACGGTTCCCTGGTTCGAGCCCCGGCCATGACGAAATTTTTTCTCCATTCATCATTTGTATTTATTTCCATTGTATTGCAAAATATACTTTAGGCTCACTCCATAGATCGTGGCGAATTTGTTTCATTCATGTAAAATAGTCATTGCACGGAATATTAATGACATAAGTGTCGCGAATCCGTGATCGAGTGGTGCATAGCGATGCCATCTCACGCCCGCTACAAATAAATACGTCATTGTGCGTGCACAGGCCCGGAGTAGGCGCAACAAATAAACGTGAGTCATAACAATGGCACTTTTATAGTTATGGGTCCACAAAAGGGCTCGGGCGCAAAATGACAAGTTCGCATGTCTACCATACGCAAAATGCCCGTTTCTCATAGTGTCTATCTCGTAAATGGAAAGGGACACTTTGCGAAGTAGACATTTTACGAAATGGCGTAAGTATGCGCTTTTGGAAACTTGTCATTTTGCGCCGGGGCCTACAAAAGTAGATTGAAGGATCCGCGATAAAAACGATTCATAATTTTGTCTTTTATACAAAATTCTTTACAACACTGAGCACCAGAGTAAATTATGTAATAAATTAAAACATCTGTGATTTCCGCATTAGGTAGTCTAAATTCTAATATTCTCTCTAGTCTAAAATTTTATACCAAAACTTTATATTTAGATACCAAACTTTACATTTAAAAAATATGTATTGTTAGGTATGTGTACTTGTGTGCCAATATCATAGCTATCGTATTGATGGCAGTTATCTAAGTGCTTACTAGCAAATCAACGATAATAATCAGTGATCGTTCATAAAAACAGGAAACAAATGCTCAAAAGTCGATTAGGCAGCTTGCTACAATTTTATAACGCTTACGATCTACGATTACAATTATGCTACTAAGGAAAACATCGAATCCTAAGTACCTACCTAAAATATACATATTTACAACAACAACCAACACATTCGATAGGTATTTTTTACGATTCTAATAGGACCGCTGCACCTTTAACTGTAACTGTACAGTCAGGACATACAATTCATGATGGTGATATTTGTTTATTAACAAGATGTTAGTACGTCACCAATCACCATCGATTTCGGAAACAATACAACTTCGAAGGAATTGCCGGCGAATAAGACAGTCAATTATCGAACCATTAAGTTATTACGAACAGTTATGCTTTTAAGTTCACTATACCACAGGAACCCATGGCCCTAAGCCTTAGTTCGGCCCTGGTGCGGACGCAGAAGACGCAACGCGATAAAAATGCCCGCAGGACATCTCTATTGAAGCATTCTGTACGCAGAGCGTGACGGACCGAGCGTATTTTGGACTTTAAACTTTTTTTATTTATACATATTTTTATTTTTTAAATTCGGAATAATAATAAAAACAATACATTTAAACAGCTTTTAATTACTGTTTCAAAAATTGGAATTATTGAAATGGTTTTTAGCTACACATTTAATTAAATGGCTAAAGGTTTAGTGATAATTAAATGGCTTAAGGTTTAGTATTGTTCTATCTCAATACGGAAGTGTTTAACCAAAATTAAAGTTATTAAAATCAGTGTAATCGTTTTAGCAATAATGTATACCTCAAGAATAGTATTTGTTTTTATAATTTGTGTGAGTTTTCTAAGTTCTTGTGATGCTCAACAAATGCTGAGAAAGGAAGCCTATAGTACAGTGGTAAGCCCTACTTATTACCATCCCAATAAGTTCAAAATCGTTCAACGAGCTATAGAAGAAACAAACATTTTTTGGGAACCGATTTAACAAAGAAATTTCTTAAGCCACGCCACTGAATCGGATGTTTCCGTGTTTAGTAACACGGCGCAGGCGACCCGTCTTAAGAAATGAGTTTATTCGCCAGATAACAAAAGTAGTAGACATTGCTCATTGGGATCGGCAAACTGAAGTGGTAGAGTGAGCTGGTCACTGTCATAGAACCGATAACCGATGGGGTATAGACGAGTTCTCGAGTGGAGGCCACGAACTGGTAAACGTAGTATAGGACGCACCCCAATCAGATGGAGGGATGACCTGCTAGACCGTACCTTTTGTGTGCGCAAAGTAAATGATAATGTGATGGTTGTACTGGATGAGATACACATTTACGATGAGCACTCGGCCTATAGAGTAATTGTAATGCAAAACACTAATTGAATCCGCCGGCAGCGCGCAATAACAGGCGATAATAACCATTGTTGTCATGCATGTCTTTAGCGGGATTAATTTTATCATTATCATCACCATTAAGGGTCATGTCCGAGTTAAGTAACCGAGAGAGCACTCATATATATAAGTATATGTGTTCTAAAATAATCAATTTAAAAAAGAACTAGATATGTACAGTTTCCGACAACGAAATTGATCCAAAAGAAATGTCGGCAGAACGTGACGGTCGGTAGACTCGAAAGAAAAGATTTCAACTCTTACGACGCAGTTGTTACATTTGATATGCTTTTGGCTGTGTTTTAACAATAGGAGAACAAATAAGAACCAATAGTTCCGCTATTATTACTTACTATCTTATTCATATCTTCTAATAGAATCGATTTTATTAAAAAGTTGTGTAGGAACTCAGTCGAAGACAGATAAGTATACAAGGGGGCCCCAATAAGGTTAAGATTTTCTCAAAAACTACTGAACCGAATTTAATAATTCTTTTACAGTTACATAGTTTTAACTTCTATCTATGAAACAGTGAAATAATATTTTCAATAGGTCAAGCAGTTTTTGAGAAAATCTCAACCTTAAAAACTCTCCTGTACACCTTTCTCTGTGTTCCACCGTGCCAAACAAAATGTTATGTAAGTAGGTATGTTATTATTTTATTTATTATTTAACAGCCTGCAATGTCCCACTGCTGGGCAAAGCACATTGTTAAAAAGTTGGGGCGCCACTTATTATGATATGACCCTTAAGAAGATACTTATTCTTCATCTGTCAGTGCTACTTTACATTAGTACGTCCAATTATATGTGCAATAATAAAATAAGTGACTAATTTAATAAGTCTTTTGTAGTCAATTCAGTAAGTATCTTTAAGTTACATCTAATTTTCTTGTCTGTGATATAACAAGGTGACAAATATTCTGTCTAAAATCTCGGTCTACGTAAACTCGCCGTGAGCTATGAAGAATCATACCTTTGAATCAGTCATATTGTAATATTAACTATATTATCCTATTTCTTTTGAGTAATTCTTTTCTTTTTTGCAATAAAGAATATTTATCTTATCATATCTGAGGAGTATCTCAGTAAATAAAAACATCGCGTATATTTTTGAACGTAAACATTTTTTCGAATTTACAATTTAAGTTCTTTGCAAAGAAAGGGTGCCAACGCTGAGGAGAAAAGGGCCAAAAAATACTTAATAAAAATTACATTTTTACCCGACTGTGCAGCAAGGAAGGGTTATGTGTTTAGCAGTCTATGTATGTATTTTATATTTACGTAGCTATTTAAATTCTTAATCTATACATATAATAAGACTGTAAAAAAAGTTGTGTCTGTACATTGGATATTTTTTGAAAAGAATAATTGTAATGTGTTTTAGGATCGATACCTACCAAAACACTAATTTTTAGAATTTTTGTCTGTTTGTGACTTTGTGCAAGTATCACGCCATAACTAATGAAGGGATTTTGATGGGAGTTTTACTAGGAGATAGCTGAAATATCCGGACAGCTCATAGGCTATAAGCCATGTCGGTATGTGATGTGGAAACAAGGATCCAGAATGTGTGTGGAAGGAAGATCTGCCTCCTGATCTCCTCCTCTACGCAAACGAAGTGGCGGGGTACAGCTAGTCCAATAATAAAAACTTAATTCATGCATTAGCCTTTATGCAAGATAGCCTCGAGATCTTACCTTTTTATAATTTTTAATTTAATAGTTATTATTGAAGTTTTTAAATTTTGCTCTCTGGCCTTCCTGAAGCCAAAACTCAAGTATGTATGAGGATGTAGGTATCGTTAAATTCGTATTGACTGACACAGGATACATTTCATGCAACAAAACCTGTTTTTATTATTTTTATGGTGACTATTACTGAACAGTACCTACTGGTCTGTTTTCCCCATTCTACTCTTTGGTGATAAGATAACTAATTGCCTTATAATGTACTTTTAAATAAAATCTTAAACAATTAAGCATCTTTTGTCCACAACAAAATACGTACATACGGATTTAATATACATAATTCATGAGTTAGGATTGTGCGTCTCATACAAATAACTCTAAATGTATACAAATAAAGACCTTTATGAAACATTTCCATGTTTTTAGTGATATTAAGATACGCTGTTGTCATTACCTATAGCTTTTAGGTGTTCCCGAAATTAAATAAAACTGCTGCTGAACAACAACTGGGAATAACTACTTAACGTGATTTTCGAGGCACGAAGGGGCTCAGATGAAATGATACTAGCCCCCTTACATAGATAGATAGATAAAACATTTATTAGTTTCTGCAACACACTACAATACATGCACAAAAAAAAGGTTCAAACATGGAGAACAGATAAGTATACTACACTAAGGAAGGTAACATAAAGTGTTTTAGGTACATACTGTCTGTGTGTCGCAGTAATGAAAGGGCGCTGACTCAGCATATCACTTCAATAATACTTCTTTATTTCGTACTATGACGACCTTAAAGTAAGCTTATTAAGGACGTCATGGTACGAAATAATAAAGATTTATTGAAGTAATCCAGCTATAAGAGTTCATGGTAAGGGGGCAGGTGACCCATTCAGATACAGACAGATGTCCCCACTGCTCGAGCACAGACCTTCCTTTACCACCACGGGGGTCCAGTGCGAATTGGTGGATTACACATGCCTTAGATTTTTTTCTACGGCATGCAGGTTTTATCACCTTGTTTTCCGTTTTGAAAGCACTTCACGGTATTTCGCAAAAAGTCAAAGGGCACACCGAGGATTCTGCCAACCGCTTCAGTCCAACGAGCTGGTCTCCGGCCACGTGGTCAGCCATGTACAGCTAACAGCAGGTCAGGTGTAACACTTTGGACCATTCTTATTATCTGCGTTGTAAGATTTAAAATCGTACTGTAAGTGTTACCATTAATCTGTTGTTGTCCGTACCAATGGGCTTTCCTCGTTTTTTTAGAAGGAAAAAGTTACAATGCATTTAGGTATCGAAATACCGTTAAGTACTTTAAAAACTGAAAACAAGGTGATAAAACCTGCATGCCGTAGAACCGAGCTCTATGTCCATACATTTGAGTAAAGTTATTTATTTAAAATCGATCAAGGAAATCAGGCGGCGGCACCGGGCGGGCACGTGTTTCAAATTTGAATTCTAAATTCGCACGGCAGGCGCGCGCACACTTTGTGACATAATCAGGATGAAACGTGCGCGGCATGATACAATTCTATTGTTTATGTTTTTATCGACATTAATACGGCTATTATCTCCATGGCATGGTGTTTAAAGGATATTTATAGGAACCTAGCTTACACCCGGCTATTTCCCGTGGTAAAAATGTAGTATATGTGCTCCGGGAGCAGCATGTGTCCATTTGGTGCCGATCTACAAAAATTTAAATCTTTGCCGATCTATAAATCCGGTTGGACTTCGTCCAACGGTTTCTCAACATTTCCCATAATGACCAATTCCCGGTAAAGGTTACATTTCCTGAATAGTCCAATCTCTTAAAAAAAACTCTAGAAATGTTTATTAGAAGGAATAGTTAGATTTTTTAAAGAATTGAAGCCAATTCTTTAAAAAAAGTTTGGCGTTTTTAACGCTGAAAGCTAAGCAGCTTTCAGCGTTAAAAACGCCAAACTTTTACACGCTAAACTGTTTAAAGGTTTTTAATCTATGTATTTTCGGACGGTCTGATAAATATTTTTAAGGTTCTCTCTCTGGGGTAAAAGATTGGTCATTTCGGGAGTTTGACTGTTCCGAAATTTTACCATCAGTCAATTTAATTTTGGGCTTTTGGACGTTTCGAATCCGTTTGTACGAGTCGGGAATCGGACGATATGAACCTAAACTGTTGGATAGTGATTGAGTAATAAACAAACCAATTAGTGCGATGCTTTGATAGTTACCATAAACAAGTATGTATATTTTATACTCGTGCATGACATGACATTTAAAATTAAATAATGTATTTCCGGGACAAGTCCAGTTACAACATCAAAACCAAATTTAATTTTAAACAGTTTCATTAAATAGGCCTCGGTTTTGACAACCGAGGTGAAGTCAGATGCGGTTCCAAAATACAGGGTGGCAGTAAGATCACTATTGGCCTTGAAAACGATCAGTATCAACATTAGAATATTATACAAGCGATATAAATAAATCGTTAGAAGGAAAAAAACAATTTTCACACATTTCAGTGAGGTGATCGCGACTTCTATCGTTTTCGTAATCGCTTTCAATTTGACACATTGACCCTATACATTGCTGCTATGTTTTTGAAAGTTTTAACAAACGACAACAATGTTTTAAAAAACGACAATAGTTCAAGTGCCAAAATGAAAACGAAAACGATTAAAGTCGCGGTCACCCCCCAGTACCGATCAGCTGATCGTTTTGTATGTGACTTGAGACTTTTTTTTATAGGTTATAGCCAATGATACACTAGGGGACAAATGTCCTACGACATGTATCGGCGACATGTCAAGCGAAGCCGGCCGATTTCGCTTGACATATCTGGCGACATCGCGCGACTTATGTCCAGAGCGACCAGAGCGTGCCAGACATGTCGCGCGAAGTCCGGCTACGTCGCGCTACTTCACCCGACGTCCCTGGCGACACGTGTCGCAGGACATTTGTCCCCTAATGTATCCTTGGCTTAAAGATTCTATTTAATAATGATAACGATTATCCAAATTATTATATATAAACGGATATCACTCACTTATATTGTTAAAGTCGGCAATTAGACCGACAGTTTCGACCGATTTCGACGGTCTTTTTCAAGGTGAGCGCGCCACGCCCGCATCGATCGGTCGAAACTGTCGGTCTAATTGCCGACTTTAACAATATAAGTGAGTGATATCCGTTTATATATAATAATTTGTAGTAATGGCTCACTATAGTTTTAATTCTAAAACGATTATCCAGTTCCAAGGTTTTTTTTAGGTTCAACGGTGATCACACTGCCACCCTGTATAATGAGGACATGAATATATTAGAATAATGTTTACGATATTAGTAAAATGGATCAGAAACGTAAAATACATGTACATTCGACAGTACATCAACATCCACAAACACATTGCAATCTAGACCGTATTTCCATAGCGTAGCGTACTGGCGCGTTAAACTTAAAGTGCTGTCGTCTAACTACATAATTTAATACGTGTCATTGATATAATAATTAATAAGTGATGCGTATCTTTGTCCCATAATACGCATGTATAATAATGTCCTAAATAAAAGCCGCAAAGCCAATTTAATATCAGTTTTATCGATTCATCAAGCGATGTAATCTTTAATTCTGTAAAAAGTCAATGGTCAATGTTGTTAAGTTATTAAATGTCGATCTATTAACGCGGACGGAGATGTGAAGCTTCTTAATCACTGTTACCCATAATCATTAAGCCCTCTTGCACCAAGGAGTGTTAGCGCTTTTAATGAATTAGAATTTTTACTTCTAATAAAGACGAAGATCCTCGAAATAAATATAATAAATATCGAGGGAAATCTAGTATAAGTTCAATAAAAAAAATTAGAGTTATCTTGTCAATGATTCCAATAAGTTGTCAAATTATCAATACTTTATTGATAATTTTAATTACCAGACCGTTTAAACATATTATTTTTTGACAGGTGTACCCACCTCCTACGGCTTTAATTGCCTATTTATTGATACCAGATCCACAAGGATTTAATAAATACGAAGTAATTTTATGGTTTTTGAACTTGACCGCAAGAGTATAATAAAATATCTATCTATCTAGCCATCAATCGAATTCCATAGAAGATCGAAATCCATGTATGTAGGTACATTATAAATACGTATACTTATTCAATTTAAAAACAAAAAAAAAACGACTGACAAAAATTAAAGCCCCTTAGTTTAAATTTTTATAGCCTACTCGTATGTCACTTCTATAATTAATACGAATCTAACGACATCATATATGTTAAAATCCATCAAGCCTTATAAGATATATATTTATTATTCTTAAGGTTGAGATCTTCTCAAGAACTAGTTGATCGTCTGTAAAAACTATTTTATTAGCACATAGTTTGGAGTATAAATTATAAATAATTTTAAAAATTTTTGGAAATAATTCTCTCCTAATGACTTTCCTTTTTACTTTTCTGTGTCAGACCGTACGTTTCTAAATATATTTCTATGAAATTTGACCTCCTAAATATTAGCGTTAACAATTTAACATAGAGGTTGAACAAGTAAAGACTAGGTTAATTTATTTGCCCACTTAACTAACTTAACTGTTTTATATCCATTTAACCAGTGTTTACGTTATGTGCTAAAATGTTTAAAATAACTTTAACGACTACTTAAGTTTAACATTGTCAGAAATAGGCGCCGTTAATGAAATATCCACATTAGTTCATGATTTATTTTAGTTCAAGTTAGATATTTAAGGACCATAAATGACTTTAAATAAAATCATATTTCTAATATAATATTACAACCTCTATTACGATTGGTACTATTATTTTAATGCTCATTTAACAGCGTGATACAATTAATAATTTATAATAAGTACATTTTTTTCATAACTTCGAGACAATGTGATTATGGCAGGTGTCCGACGTCTCGCTGTATAGACCAGACTTACTGACTCCAACACCCCAAACTAATTAAGTTTTTTTCATTTCCAATCAATGCAATAGTTTATGCACCTGACGGGGTCTGTCATTGAGTGAATTCAGATGAAATGAAAATTTACTAAAATAACTGCTGATCGCTAAGTCACTATGTCTAATAGGTTGATTGAAAATACGGTAATGTAAGTATTCCAGTGATAATACTGATAACACACATTGTTATCATTAGTTCAGGCAGGTGGTTGCATTATGACCTTGAATACCCGAGAGTCAGTGATACAATTACACTAATCCAACATAACTGGCTGTAATACTTGTATAAAATATAAATTACACACCTTTATTGTAAAATCGCATGTCTGTAAATAGCAACGTGGTATGTTCAGTAATAAGCACTTACATTGAATTGAAAGAAATGTCACGCGAATTAAATTGTTTTTCTTCGACAGGAATGTACTTTTACATCAGAAATAAATGCACTATTATCCGTGTCTATTGTTAGTCGTTAATATATCAATACAATAAGTCTTTCTCTCCTGTATTAATGTGATTTTTCAAAAAGTTATGACTGCTTTGTCATTCATTATTGCGATTAATTTGCTCAGAACATATTTTATTTAATTTTCAAAACAAAATTCGGTTGCTTGGGTTCATTCAGTGATTTTAGCTTCGATAAACAAATCATAATCAGACTGTGTCAGTGCACTGATTGACTGCCTCTCCCAAGGTTAGCCATTAAAGACGATTCTCGGATTTTGCCATTCAGTCCAGCCAGACCCTCTATTCTGCTAAGATATTCGGATCGAACAGAGTCGAACGATTACGTAATCAGTTTAAACTAGCATGACTAAATTAACTGGGGCAGGCTTACACCCCTCCATCTGGTTGCAAGCGACCCATACAAAGTAACATTGCCTAATTTCTCAACAGTCACAACTCATAACGGAGGCTGGCTACCCAAACGAGAGGCATCGAGCCATTACATCAGACGGCTACATACTCCAGCTGCACAGAATACCAGCTGGAAGACGTACTGCGAGGAAATCCGGGTCTCCAAGCGCGAAGGGCAAGAAAGCTGTATTACTGGTGCATGGAATGCTTGGCAGTAGCGGCGACTTTGTCATTATGGGCCCGAAGAGGAGTCTCGGTAAGTTCCTAGCATTTGATTCGTAATTTAGAGTCATATTTCGGTTCTTGATTTGGGTAAAGCATTCGACTGCATTGTCAATTGTCTATTGCCTAGTATTAATTTCTGAAATTAATGGTGTAGCTTAAGAAAATGCGTAGTAAAAAAGTATTTAGGTATAGGGGTGAATAATTAATTTTCGTAATCTTGAATTATGTTTTACACCAAACGTATGGTGGAGTTTGGTGTTCTACAAGGGACGATACTGGGTCCTGTCTTATTCAATTAAGTATCTTTCAGGAATAATATTATACTTATCAGCATTGAATTAGTCTATTCCTTTTAATTAACAAATAACTTTTTGGTTTTCAGCGTATATCCTGGCAGACGCTGGTTACGATGTATGGATAGGCAATCTACGAGGTAACCTGCACACTACGCATCAGACCCTAACAAGGAATGACCCAAGATTTTGGGAATACAGGTAAGGCCAGAAATAAGTATCGAGTCTTACGAGAACCAATTGAATAGATAGTATGCTAGATGGACATGGACCAAGGGCCTGCGCAAGGTGGCTGGCAGAGACTGGATGCAAATAAAGAGTGAGGTCACTATTTTCTCATTTGTTTTGGAGTGTGAAGGTCAACAGTCAATTACGAAGAACATGAGTACCTAGCAAAGTGGCTGTGACTTTCAATAACTAGTAGAATAGAAAGAAGCAAATGTAAATAAGAAGAAGTATGGGTCATTTACTAATAAAGAAGCAAATGTAAATCCCACACATTTATATTTCGGGTTTCGACTGCAGATTAACGAACAACAGGCACCCCTTTATGAATGTTCGTCGTGGTCGCTAACGGAACTATAGACAAAGCTAATAATGTATCTACATCGAACATATTTTCATTCTATTTCAGTTTCCACGAACATGGCACACTGGACGTACCAGCCATGATTGACAAGATTCTCAACATCACTGGGCTGCAGAAGATCTTCTACGTCGGCTATTCAATGGGTACCACTAGTTTCTTCGTTATGGTGTCTGAAAGACCGGAATATAACGACAAAATTGTCTCGTACGTCGCTTTGGCGCCGGCTGTCTATTTGGACAATATAAAGTTTATGATGGACTTCGTGCTAAGGACTATGAACTTACCGGTTAGTATTTACGTACAAAACGCCGTCTTTTTAGAGCAGTCAGTTTATATTTACTTGGTCTCATGTATAGTGGTCCCATGTGTAGCTATCACTACAGAAAATCGCACCATGTTATAGCCAAACGTCAAGACTGTTGTTTCTCATTCCCTATTTTGTGAACTACAATAAACATTTCATTTCCTATACCTCCTACCACCTGTCCTTAGTTAGTATTTCTATTTTATTGTATTCAGACTGCATTATATCAATAATTGATGTGTTGTCGTCTCCATTATACTATACATACTTCAGGGTGTTAAGAAAATAAATTCATCATGGATTTGATAATTCTTTTTTTCCTTTCCTTGTGGTTTTGTGACCAAACCTATTTGTCAACGTTATTCAGGCTGCCCGTGGGCCTTTGACGTGGCCTAACGACTGCTGTCAATCGACAACAACCGCGACCAACTGCTTAACGTGCTTTCCGAGGCACGAAGGGGCTCTGGTGAAAGTGGCACTAGCGGTCATCCATCCAGGTCCTGACCTCCCCCAACGTTGCTTAACTCGTAAGATCGTTTTCAACGTATACTCGCAACTGGACTACGAGCCCCAGATTTGATAATGAGATGATACTTCAAATTTCAGAACACAATGCGATCACGAGGGATGCTATCGGCGTCTTTTAGTCCCGACTTCTTGCAGTTCATGGTGGGAACTATGTGCAACGTGAAGAACCCTCAAGAAGACGTGTGCATGAGATTTATATTCTCCCTCCTTGGCGAAGACTATGAGCAGAACGACTGGGTAAGTAACGTCTACCGTATGTGTCGTAAACGTGACCTAACTTAATTATTGGAAACACACCTCTATGGAAAAACTGTAAAGACTCTTGACTGGACTCTCTTGCTTTCGGTTTGGTATAGCCTGATATTGATAAGTACTAAAATCTTCTACTCATAACTAGTCAAAAATGACGAACATGCTAGCGATTCTTGAATTAGAAGCGAACAAACATACAGACGGAGTTTCAAATACCACAAATCAACGCTCGATGCTTCAAAATTATCGTCATCCTCACAAAAAGAAGCTTTTTTCTTGAAGCTTTATTTATATCTCTGAGACCTTATCATACCTATTACCTACTTAATATGTTATCTGTTTCAATGTCATTATGTATGTAGTAACTTGGTTATTTCTTCTCACTTTTACTAATTACTTACCTAAATTGTAATTGTACTGTAATTTAAGTGTGTTGATTGGCTACCAAATAAACATTTATTCTATTCTATTGAGTTCATATTATGCTATTTTCAGGAAATGACACCAGTAATCCTGACAAGATTTCAACCCGCTTCTTGGCGCCAGTTGGAACATTTTGGGAAGATAGCATTTACAGGTAAGTGTGATCTGGCTAGGGGACTGGATTAGAGATGAACTCCAAAATTCTATCGTTTTTATTTTGATACGAATTACCTAATTCGAATTATAATGTTTCCAGGAGTATTCACAAAATGGGAAAACGGGTTATCAGGTGACGTTGTACCTTACAATCTAACTAATGTAAGAGTTCCTGTCACATTACTGTATGGAGAAAATGATCTGCTGACTGAGAAAAATGTGAGTTAACTTTTAACATTTCATTTCATTTCATTTCATTTATTCAGTAACAATGTTTTTAACCAACATATATATTTGTAGGGATGCAATTTAAAATTCTCGAGTTTTTTTCCTTTACTTGTGCTGTAAGACCTAGCTTCTTTCCAAATTTCATGATTCTAGGTCAACGGGAAGTATCCTATTATAGTAGGTTTGGAGTTTTTTTTGCGTTTTCGTACAAATATGCGCCAAAATTCGACCACAAGCAGCCATATTGATTGCGTCAACGTAGAAGGTTGACTTTTTCATGGCTACATGAGGTTGCAGACATTTGGTATTAATTTCAACTTGTTCCGTCCACGCGTTTCTGAGATATAGGTATTGACACACAGACAGATAGACGGACGGACGGACAGACAGACGGACAGTAAAGTGATCCTAAAAGGGTTCCTTTTTACGTTTTGAGGCACGGAACCCTAAAAACAAAACAAAAAACACTGCAAAGAAACTATCTCATTTTGATTATTTTTTATACCCTATGACACTCCCGTTACAATTAAGACGAATCTAACGATAACTCATACACCAAGATCCATCAAGCCGTTTAGGCTACAGGATGGCAGGAAGTAATGGACATACATACACCCGAAACACTTATTTCCCTCCTTCTGGGGCAGTCGGGTAATAACAATTAACAGACACTGGCAACCGGAACAACAACCACCAATCCATACAATCCTATACCACTACAACAAACAATCTGATATCATTGCTCGTTTTGAGAACCGTAATAGACAGACCATTAAAGGATGTGTTATGTCAAGAGAAGCAATCACAGGGGAAGTTTTGTTCTATTTCAGCAAATAATGCGTCTAGCACGTCAACTGAACCAGACGGGGGTGTTAGAAGACGTACGACCGGGGTGCTCATGGCCCAAATTCAACCATATAGACTTCGTGTTCGCTAAAGATGTAGGAATACTTCTTAATAAGCCGCTGGTGAAGCATATAGACATTATGTACAATAAATATGGACCAACATGATTTAGTTGTTTTATTTGCTTAGACCCAAATCTAACCTAAAGCTTTCCAGTTCCGAACCTCAAGCTATGGCTGTTAAAATTTATAACAAAGTTCCAGACACCATTTGCATTGAACAAAATAATGGCAAGTTTGTTTTTATTTTATTTATAAACTCACGCCTGATTCCCGTAGGTAGGCAGAGACGATGGACTTCCATCTGGTGCGATCCTGGCACACCACCCTTGCCTCCTCCACATTCATCAATCTCTTCATGCATGCTTGTCGGTTTGTAGTAGACAAGTTTGTCATTCTTCTAAAACAGTTCCTCATACAGAATAGCTTCTATACTCTGGATGAATATTACGATAAAATCTTGGCTTATCGAGCAGACGTTTTATAGCTTAGACGTATATTACTAAGTACGTTGCACCCATTTCATAATGGGTGCAACGTACTATGTACGTCAAAAGGATTGTATTAGGTTACTATATTTACCTAAGTAATTATATTTTTTTTTTTTCAATTTAAATTACATGTTGTGTATGTTATTTACTATAGTAGCGATAATTATTATTATTATGGACAATGTTTTGAAATAATTTAATTTAATTATTGATTCTCAATCAAGGTGACGAAGCTCATAAAGATTGGAAAGGATGGTCCAAAGTAGGTACCAAAAAGAATTCTCTAAGCAAAAGTGGAGAAGAGAGCTTGCGGAGATTCTCAACTCTCAAGGCGACGGAGCTCACAAAGATTGGAAAGGATGGTCCAAAGTAGGTATCAAAAAGAATTATCTAAGCAAAAGTGGAGAGAGCTTGCGGTGATCCTCAACTCTCTAGGCGACGGAGCTCACAAAGATTGGAAAGGATGGTCCAAAGTAGGCAAAAAGAATTATCTAAGCAAAAGTGGAGAGAGATTGCAGAGATTTTAAACTCTCAATGCGACGGAGCTCATGAAGATTGGAAATTATATTGATATGTGTTAAAAATTCAAAGTATAATGGTATACTCAACATATTTAATACGGAATGCACCTTTACCATAGTGCTTCACTCTACTCTTCTGTATTGACTTTGGCCAAACTATTTTTTACAGAATTTTTTATAGGATGAATACTATTTATCAATATACAATACATGGCATAATTGCGACAAGTAAATTGAATTGGCAATTTTTTTTTTTTTTTTTTAATCTAAGTTTTTTTATTGAGGCTTTTGTCACTTGGTGACCATGCCAGCCTCATTGGAACTCAACAAATAGGCCCATCAGACCCCTCCACGACCAGGAAGGGGCTCCCTGGACGCAAAGGAGTGTCTGACGAACCTATATATCTGCACCGCCTGTGTAGAGATTGGGTTGGATAAGATTACATTAATGCCTCCGTTTCTTAATTCCAACCCGGCCATGTACATGTCTCTGTTGGCTTTATTCCGGTCACACTCCAGCACAAAATGTAAAAGGTCCTCTGCTGTGTTACAAGTACTGCAATCTGCTGACTCAATCACACGCATCACTTTATAAAATTTATTGACTGGAATATGACCGGCTCTCACACGCAATGCAGACACAAGTAAGTCCCTGGGGAGGCTGGCACAAAATTGGCAAATTGAATCAGGTTATAAATAAGCATTTAAAAAATAGTATTTATCATAATAAACATTTCGTAAATAGCTTTTTTTAATAAAATTTATTATATTGGAAGATATTATTTTTTCAAGATTGGCGGCGCTAGTTGGCTCATGGAAGGCCCTTACTAGTTTTGACCTACAATATCCGCCCGGGTGCCACCCATGCTAGCCACGCCACTGGATGCACCACAGTAGGCCAAATTAAATTTTATTGAAACTCACCTTTCCAACCCCTACTTTAGTGACGACCCCAGGAGTCTTCACACCAGCGCTCTGCTGAGGACTGGACACCATCTTAGGGTCTGTGCCTTGGCTGCGACTGGCTTCTGTAATTATTTGATTACGAGATTAGGGTCAGCATCCATCAAGGGCGCAAAGAAATAAAATAAATAATTTCAATCATGGATTTGTATTCGGGCTTGTCAGCCATAATTTTATTTTTTATTTTATTCTGGCCTCAAACAGTCACTACAATAAAGTATTAACAACAAGCTAAGGTATACTTAAGTAGACAAATAGAGCCGAAATGGAATTATACATAAATATTTTAAATACAATTCATAATACAATCTACCCACTACACCATTTCAAATCATTTATTTTCACAATGACCCCTTAGAATGTAACTGCGTCATGTTACGCAAAGGTTAACTAAGGCACGTATTCATAAACGTGATTTAAAGTTATGGCACCGTTTAGGCCCCCTGTCCTTTTCTATCTTAATCTTTATTAATGAAGCGTGAATATGGAGACAAAATTCACGACCTGGGTACGATATCACGGTGGCTCTGTTGGAATAGAGCGTGCCACGGAATGGCGTGTTCCATTTTTTAATGCTATGACGATACCCGCCCGGCTCCCCAATTATAAATTGTTTATAATGCCGCCATAAATACTGGATGCCGCCCACGCCGGAGGTAGTAACGCCCACGGAGGCCAGATACCACAACGGCCCTTTCTTGGAGTCTGTACCCCTACCCTAAACCTTAGCTTGAGGTGTCTCAGAACTCAGGACGAGACACCTTACGCAATCGCATGAAGCCCGAGCCATTACTTGCTCCAGCTACTTGCACCGTGTACAAGCTCCGTAAGGGTAGAATCAGTCAGAATATCAAAAAACGCCGAATTGACACAATATTGGCGTGAAATTAAAACGCGGCATCGCCGTGTCGTCGCTAGGCTGGCGTGGAAGTTGTGGCGTGAAAACGCGGACTTGAGCCGAGATTTTGAATTTAGATCTAAACTCAAAACTCGAACATTAGAATATAGAGAAAATACTTATACCATACATGGTCAAAAAAACTGTCTACAAATCCAGAAATTGGCTACGTACCTTTGTTCGGCATTCTGGAATATTTCACCACTTGACGTTATTGGTTCAACGAAGGGTTTTACCTAGATTTTGCGAATAAAGTCATTTCGAAATCATTATATTTACAATGAAGATTACAAAAAACAACCTCCATGCAAATCAAGTACACAGAATCGCCATTTTTTTGAAATTAATTTTTTTTCTTTCATTCATATCAAAGGATAAGGCAAAACTAGAGCGTACCGTACAGCCTAATCTGACGTTTCATAATGGTAGCGTAAATTCTGTCATGCATCAATTTTATCTCGGCATCACCGATCACCTTGGCATGGTGTGGGCGCGGGCCATGCGCGGGCGCGTTACAACGAACAAGTGCTCTAGCACATGTTCGTTGTAACACACATTCAACCCAACCTAACTAAACAGATACACAGCTCTCCTTTAATCGAAACTCAACGCTCCACGTCCATCTGCATGGAATCTTTCATAAAAGCACAAAACAAGACGTATTCTTTGAGACACTCCCTCCAATTAATAGAAACATCAGCGGACATCTACTGAATGCGTAGAGAGAGAGAGATAGAGAATTTAAAATATAACTGCGTATATAGACTGATTATGCGGGCTGAGTATAACAAACGAAAAGAAAAGTATAACAAAATAATTTCAAACATAATCCCACGACACAGGGTATCCTAGTGTGGGGACTAGTGAATTTGTATCTAGAATGTAAGTATCCAACGTACAATTAATAAATTTCATTTCATTTCATATAACCATGCTGTATGCTCTTGTCAGCTTTGCCTTTACATGTGGGAACAAATTAATTAAAAAATGACTTTTTGTTATCAATCACTAGTGTTGTTTCTTTTCAATCGATTATAGGTCATATAATCGATTATATTTCGATCTTTTGTAATTGTTTATTGGTCCATTGCTCGTCCCGTCCATACTCTATTCTGAAAATCCCGAAAAAAAAACCTGTCAATGTGTCAATGTCAAAAAGCGACTTGCTGTTGCAGCTCGTAGTCGCCTAGTCGGTTTTTCCCAAGTTTTTCCTGTTTTTTTCGTATATAACGTATATTCACAGGATTTCACCAACAATCTTTAATTATCTAGTACTAATGTAAATAACGTGGCGATTTCTAACATTTATAAACATATTGGTTATCTATAAACACGACAATGGATCTCCATAAACCCGTCGATCCCAATAAGGTACCAACTTTACTGATAAGAACATATTTTGGTTTATTTCATTCTACTATATACCTTTTAAAAATCTATTCTTTACAGACTTATGAAGAACTGACTTCTGAGGAAAAGCTAAGGTAAGAATTGATATTGTTTTGACTTCAAACACAATCTAACCTAATTTAATTAATAAGGAATTTTCGACCGATCCCTGTCGCTACCAGGTTCATTTAATTCATATATGGAGTTATCCAACTATCGGGGAGGCCCCGGTCAATGTACATAGTGCATTGCCTGCCATAAATACTTATTCCCTGTTCAGGCCCTGACATGAGCAAACTAGGGCCACCAATCTTAAAAAATAATATGTTCCAATATAAAAGCTTTGAAACAAATCTTTATTATGATAAATACTATTTTTTAATATACAATACATGTCATAATTGCAACAAGCTAATTTGTAATTATCAAATGACAATGCCAGATTCTGCCCCACCATCCGCCAACCGCAAGTTGTACAAAATAACGAATAAATGTAAAAATATCTGCGTTTTTATTAAAATTATTCGTTTAAAATAAAGTTTTGTACAAGCTGAGATGGTCAGAGTGTCGCTAAGGGGGCACTGAGGAGAAAAGACTTAGAAAAATTTTGATCGAAAATTTCGATCCTATATAACCCCCCTTTATTATGATACCGTCGGAAGGGGGGTTCTTTGGGGATGATTTTATGTCAAGGTCATTTTTTTGTCCGATCAACCCTTGTCAAATTAGGGGGTGAAACGTAAGAAATTCGGTTCTGGCACTTCGCCGGCCGCTGCCGCGGCACGCTCGCTTCGCTCGCTCGGCTCGTGCGTTTGTAGTCATAAAACAAACCTAACCTAACCCAATGCTGGGTGTTAAAAAAACCTATATTTTCCAAGTACTAACTTTCATTTTCAGCCCCTAATAGGACAGGGGTTGATCGTACAAAAAAATGACCTTGACAAAAAATCATCCCCAAAGAACCCTCCTTCCGATGATATCATAAAAAGAGGGAGTTATATAGAGACGAAATTTTCGATCAAAATTTTTCTAAGTCTTTTTTCCTCAGTGCCCCCTTAGCGACACTCTAACCCTGCGATTCGATAAAAACAGCTTAATTATGAATTCAGAAAATAGTAAGAAATTGAAGCGATTTATTAATTGTTTTTGTTATTCTTCTATAGGAGTTGCGAGAGTAGTAGAAAATGGTTATGATTATGCAATATGAAACCTGTAATAAGTCCCCAACAAAATGATAGGTACAGCTTAAATGGTCACATAGTTTTGTAGGTGGGGCAAAGCTCCATTGAAATGTGGCAATGTCTTTTACCAAAAACATAAATTTTTCACAAATTACGCTAACTACAACTTACTGAAATTGAATCACATTGACAACAAGCATTTAAAAAATAGTATTTATCGTAATAAAGATTTACTTCATAGTTTTTTTTTTAAATTTATTATGTCTGAATATATTTTTTCAAGATTGCCAGCTAGTTTGTTCATGTCAAGCCCTTATAGGTACAACAAGTGTTTTTATTTAGTGAAAGCGTCCCTCCTTGTTTTTTTAACTCCGTAAAATGTCAACTATATTTCCAGATTTGACCATCAGAAGCTCCACGAGATGCACCGCGGTCACGAACAGATGCATACGACGATGGTCATGATATTGATTGTCACACTCATCGTCGCTCAAGTCATTGTCGTTGAGTGGAAGAAGCGGCATTATAGATCTTATGCTGTGAGTTTTGTTTGTATTTTTACCCAACTGCATAAGAATTAGGAGGGAACATTATGTTTTACGAGTGTCTCTACAGTTTTAGGATTATAGAAATAAAACTATAGTTAACGATTACTACAAATTATATATAAACGGATATCATTCACTTATATTGTTGAAGTCGGTAATTAGACCGCCAGTTTCGACCGATTTCAACAGTCTTTGTCAAGGTGAGCACCAAAACCGCGTCGCCGGTGACGTTTCTTCGCTCACTACGCATCAGCTGTCGGTCTAATTGCAGACTTCAACTATATAAGTGAGTGATATCCGTTTATATAATATAATAATTTGTATATGTACAGTGTGTGAGTATTTATGTCTAATTCTTTGGCACGCCCCGCAGCCTAAACGGCTTGATGGATTTTAACATATGAGGTGTCGTTAAATTAATCTTGATTGTAGGAGTGACATAGGCTATAAAAATTTAAGGGCCTGCCATGAGCCAACTAGCGCCGCCAATCTTTGAAAAATAATATCTTCCAATTTAATCAATTTTATTAAAAAAGCTATGTACATAATGTTTATTACGATAATTGATTAATAACATGATTCAATGTCGGTTTTTCGCAATTATGCGAACTACAACTTACCGACATTGAATCCCGTTATAAATAAGCATTTAAAAATTGTATTTATCGTAATAAACATTATGTACATTAGCTTTTTTCATAAAATTGAATTGGAAGATATTATTTTTCAAAGATTGGCGGCGCTAGTTGCCTCATGGAAGGCCCTTAATCGAATTGGTTGAAATTTTAGGCAGTCGGGTTTTTGGTTATTTAAAATAATTTCTGTTTGTTCTTTGTCAGTACTTTAATACATTGTCTCTTTATAGCTGTCCCACAATAAATCGTAAACAGTAATCAAACTGGCTACTGTACTATACAAAGTATTATTTTATTATGGCAAGGTTGTTCAAGCTAAAAAGCCGGGTATGTCATAAGCTGATAGTCATAGATTGATTTGAGCACGAACTCAGTATAAGCTCGCACTTACAACTGTCAAAATTATATGAAAACTGATAGTTGTAAAACCAAACTCAAACTCCACTCGTACATTACATAAGATTCTCTACACTGTAATAATTTGTGTTCTGTTACTGTGCCGAAAATAAATAGTCAAAACTGTCTAAGGGGACCCGAATAAGGTAGACATTTTCTCAAAAACTACTGGACCGAATTTAATAATTATTTTACAGTTACATAGTTTTAACTTTTTCTATCAAACAGTGAAAGAATTTTTGCAATAGGTCAAGTAGTTTTTCAGAAAATCTCAACCTCAAAAACTCTCCTGTACACCTTTCTCTGTGTTCATAATAATTAAATTTAGAATTTTTATACACAAAAATTTACTTTAACATTTAATAAATAACATGTTTGCGCCGTTTGGTGCAGAGACCATGGGGCCATGGGGACCAGAGGCGCGGTGACTATTCAAGGAACTGTCGTCGCGCCTAATTGACTCGTCGGGTGACCAAGGGGCTGGCGCTTACCTCGGCCAGCGTATAGCGCTGGCTATACAACGAGGTAACGTCGCCAGCCTTTTGGGCACTCTTCCGCAGGGCAGCGATTTGGCCCCAATTTTTTATTTATAAGTATATATTTATTATTATTATTTTATAAATTAGAAGATGACTGTAAATAATAAACTTGTCAGAAAGATAATAAACGAATCGAAGAACGATATAAAACATTAAAACTTCTTTCTTTCAGTTCTTCACAATGGTGGCCATGTGGTCGATACCGGTGTTAATGAGTTTGAAGAACCTGTGGTGGAGGTTCATCATCATATGGTCAATATTCACCCTGTTGACCGCAATAGTTATAAGGAAATCTACGCTTAGGCCTATGTCGGTCACTACTCCTAGGTAAGGTACTAGGTTATTTCTAGATTATTTTTTTCTTTCTTTTTAAATCTAGTGGTTTTTTTCGAGGCGTTTGTTACTTGGTGACCATGCCAGACTGGGACCCACCAAATAGGCCCAGCAGATCCCGCCCACGACCAGAAAGGGGCTCCCTAGATGCAAAGGAGTATCTGAGGAACCTATATATCTGCACCGCCTGTGTAGAGATTGGGTTGGATAAGATTACGTTAAGGGCCCTATGAGCCAACTAGCGCCGCCAATCTTAAAAAAATAATATCTTCCAAATTAATCAATTTTATTAAAAAAGCTATGTACAAAATCTTTATTAGGATAAATACTATTTTTTAATATACAATGACATAATTGCGACAAGCTAAGTAGTAGTTCACGAATATGCCAAAAACGGCCGTTTTTCGCAATTATGCGAACTACAACTTACCGAAAAACTACAACTTATATTGGTAGACATTATTTTTTTAAGATTGGCGGCGCTAGTTGACTCATGTAAGGCCCTTAATGCCTCTGTTTCTTAATTCCAACCTGTTGGCTTTATTCCGGTCACACTCCAGCACAAAATGTAATTTATTCTACGTTACATATTTATTGTCCACAGATTAGTATACAAATGGTTCTACCTCATATACAAAGTCAGCTGTTTCCTCGGTGTCTTTGGGTACGTGGTGATGATGCTGACATTCCTCGGCACCAACATACTCTTCGGCCACAAGCCGCAGCAGTGGATGGATGTGGCTCTCATGTTCCTATTCTATGGGCTGTACTTCGGTGTTTTGGGACGGGACGTTGCGGAGTATTGCTCGGATAAAATGGCCGCTTCGATTGGTGTAAGTTTATTTAGAGGATACAATGTTATGCTTCATGGATCTGAATGTTGGGAAACCAATAAACATCACCTGGACAAACTCCATACAACGGAAATGCGCATGCTCCGCTGGTCTGCAGGTGTCACCTTGTTGGACAAAAGTAGAAATAGTTACATCAGGGGAAGCTTCTAAGTCACTCCCATAGTCGACAAGCTGAAGGAGAAACGTGGAAGACCCCCTGCCACCTGGCTGACGACGACGGTCCAAAAAGACCTTAATGAAGCCGAACTAGACTCCAGCCTGGCACAAAACCGTTCTCAATGGAGACTGAGGACAAGGAGGGCTGACCCCAAATGAACGGGATCAAGGCCTAGGAGGATGATGAAACTATAGTAGGCCATTACTATAAATAAATTATTATAGTATTTATATAAACTGATATCACTCACTTATATTCTGAAACTGTCGGTCTAATTGCCGACTTCAACAATATAAGTGAGTGATATACGTTTTTAGGGTTCCGTGCCTCAAAAGGAAAAAAAGGAACCCTTACAGGATCACTTTGTTGTCCGTCTGTCTGTCCGTCCGTCTGTCTGTCTCTCACCATTTCCGCAATGCCATCGTATATCGTCAATCTATACCAAAACCCCAAATCAAGTGTCTTATTTTGTAAACAAATATGGTCGTCTAATTCCCTGTTGTGATGTAACACTGAAGGAACTAATTGATTGAACCTGTTCATAATTGTGCTAAAGTGATCCGATCTAATAATGTGAAAATAACTATGCAATAATCACAACAGGGAATTAGACGATCATATTTGTTTACAAAATAAGACACTTGATTTGGGGTTTTGGTATAGACGATATACGATGACATTGCGGAAATGGAAGAGGGAAAAGCTTAAAATGTTAGTAGTTTTTGTTTACAAAATAAGACACTTGATTTAGGATTCTGTATCCGTCCTTTCGCCACACAGACCACTTACCCCATAGACCTGTAACAGGGTGCCCGTGTCTGCCCGCACATGAGCGCAAAATTGCTTCGCGACATGTGTAACACCCCTGTCCCCCGCTTCGTCTCTATGCGCTCATCGTTAACATAATTTTTCGCTTGCAATGCCAGATTCTGCCCCACCATCAACCGTATGTTGAACAAGATAACGAATAAATGTAAAATTATCTCCGTTTTTTATTAAAATTATTGGTTTAAAATAAAGTTTTGTACATCAAACGACTCGAAAAAACATTTTTGTTATCATTTTCTGGTGTCCCTTCATTTGATAAAAAACATATTACAAACCATTCATTTCACAAACAACGTTTGGCAAAATCATGATTCATAAGTTCATCTTTGTACAAAGTAATGGTTCTATAAATAATTCATTTGACAAAACAATTACGAGACAAAGTTTCTTTCTTCAAAACATCACTTAACAAACTATTCACTTATTATATACGTTAATAGATAAAACAACGCAAGGCATAAAAACCTTTGACAAAATGCATTGTTTGGTAATTGTAATTTGTTTTTTATCAAATGAAGGGACACCCCGACCAACTCTCTAACCAGATCCGACACGGATGTTTAGGTTCAGAAGGCTCTGGCTTGGAGCGAAGCGCAGCTTCGCTCCAAGCCAGAGACTTCGATGTTAGGTTTTTTTTTTTTGTATTCAAAAAGCAAGTTCATTTATTAACAATTATACATATAAAATACCCACTTATTTACCCAATATTTTGTCTAATGGCGACCTTGAAAAAGGAATACTTTGGTCATTTAATCAATTGCAAAATGACGGTTTAGCATTCACAACATTTGCTATGTTAAATATTTATAAAATGGATTTTTGTCAAATGATCACTTTTAAAACGATCACTTTAGTAAATGATAAGTTTGTCAAATGATTACTTTTTCAAAAATAATTTGTAAAATGATCATTTGTCATACGTTTTTTGTCAAACATTAGTGAACCTCATTTTCTACTACTCTCGCAACTCCTACTGATTATGATTATGCAATATGAAACCTGTAATTAGTCCCCAACAAAATGATAGGTACAGCTTCAATGGTCACGTAGTTTTGAAGGTCCATTGAAATGTGGCAATGTCATTTGTACCGATTTCATGTCTATGGGGTAAGTGGTCTGTGTTTCGCCATCTTTTGATACCACGAAGTATCTTATTTCGATGTAATATTCCCAGTACTACACAAAAGAGGGCATCCCGACTCGGCAGCTCGAGACCAATGTGTGCGCCGTCTGCGGGAACCAGCTCCTAGTGGACGTCAACGAGGAAGGCGTATTAGGTTAGTTACATTGCAAGGTCTAATTTTTATATCAAGTGCAAGTTCAATCAACGTGCTAGCTGTTCAATCAAACGTCTATTTCAACCAGTTGACTGCGACATATATACAGGGTGTATAGTAAAGGGTATATGAAGCCGAAGAGAGGGTGTTCAGTATCGGCAACTGAACAACTTTTGTTCTACGACTTTTCGATTTTCGCGAATTTATTTTTTGTCTTTTCATACATTTCGTACCGGTCAGCTGGTCGATTTGTATGAGACATTAATTTATTATATATTTTTTTCTAAAAGTCGTAGAACAAAAGTTGTTCAGTTACCGATACTGAACATCCTCCCGTCGGCTTCATATATCCTTTACGTTACACCCTGTATAATGTATATAGTAAAATTAAGGGACCCATATTTTTTTCTTTTATTGAAATAACGTCATTTTCATTATTTAAAAATAAAGTTTGGATCGTGAAAATTAAAAAAGGCGTACGTGACGATGACGTCACATTACTGAAATAGCGTCGTTCCAAAATCGGTGATTTTGAATTATTTAGAATGAATCCAGAATCGGTGACCACTGACCACTCGTTAATAGGGCCTAATTTGTTGCAAACCACCTCTAGTATCACCCCTTTCAAGGAATTACTCTTTTATGTACTTTCGCAGAGAACACGTACAAGCTGACGTGCGGCCACGTGTTCCACGAGTTCTGTATCCGCGGCTGGTGCATCGTCGGCAAGAAGCAGACGTGTCCGTACTGCAAGGAGAAAGTGGACCTTAAGCGGATGTTCACGAACCCGTATCCTTTCGGAAATATTATTCACGATTATTAATGCCCTGATATGAGCCAACTAGCGCCGCCAATCTTGAAAAAATAATATCTTCCAATTTAATCAATTTGATTAAAAAAGCTATTTATAAAATGTTTATTAGGATGAATACTATTTTTCAATATACAATACATGGCATAATTGCGACAAGCTAAGTTGTAGTTCACAAATGTGCCAAAAACGGCCGTTTTTCGCAATTATGCGAACTACAACTTACCGACATTGAATCACGTTATAAATAAGCATTTAAAAAATAGTATTTATCGTAATAAACATTTTGTAAATAGCTTTTTTTAATAAAATTGACTATATTGGAAGATATTATTTTTTTAAGATTGGCTCATATCAGGCCCTTATTAATACCCAAACTTTTTAGGACCATAATCTTGAGACTTGTGATGTCACACTTTCACTGTCTATTGAGGTCGATTGGCTGCACGCATATACAGGGTGTAACGTAAAGGGTATATGAAGCCGAAGGGGGGTGTTCAGGAGCGGTAACTGAACAACTTGTGTAAGGGGTGGGGACCGACTATATACAGGGTGTAACGTAAAGGGTATATGAAACCGAAAGGAGGGTGTTCAGGAGCGGTAACTGAACAACTTATGTAAGGGGTGGGGACCGACTATATACAGGGTGTGACGTAAAGGGTAGGTATATGAAGCCGAAGGGAGGGTGTTCAGGAGCGGTAACTGAACAACTTTTATTCTACAACTTTTAAAAAATAAAAATAAATTAATGTCTCGTACAAATCGATCAGCTGCCCGGTACGAAATGTATGAAAAGTCAAAGAAAATATTCGCGAAAATCAAAAAGTCGTAGAACAAAAGTTGTTCAGTTACCGATACTGAACACCCTCCCTTCGGCTTCTTATACCCTTTACGTTACAGCCTGTATAAAAAAATCTAAAAGACATATAGACTGATGACACTTTTGCAACATAATACCTCCTTAGCATCTCTCAGATGGGACCGCCCGCACATCCTATACGGGCAACTGCTGGACTGGATCCGGTGGCTCGTCGCGTGGCAGCCGCTCATCCTCTTCCTCGCTCAGGGCATCAACTGGATCTTCGGGCTAGAGTGAGACACAAGACGGAACTGTTGTAATAATGTGACATTATGAACTTTTAATGAAAATGAACTTGTAATACTAACGAGATAAAACGGACATTATCTTTTTGATATTTTCTTGCATATGCGAAACGAAGATCTAAAAGATAAATGGGGCATCATCGGGATTCGAACCAGGGTCCTCGCGATTCCGTGGTCAAAGTCAAAGTCAAATTTCTTTATTGCAAGTAAGCACGTTGCGTACATTTTTGCTCGTCAATATATTTTTTGAATTTACATTTACACCACTTTGCAAGGAAAAGGTGCCAACGCTGAGGAGAAAAAGTGGCAAAAAACTCTCAGCAACACACACTATCAAGTGGCACATTCTATCTATTCCAACAGAGCTACCATGACTCGAACCCAGGTCGGCGAATTCTGTCTCCATATTCGTCTTAGAGACGTATTAGGGATTCATTTATCATTTACGGAAATTGTCATTTTAACATTGAGGATTCTTCTCGTGTGATTTTGTGACAGAGTCTTTTGTTAGAGTTGTTTCAGGCCGCCCGTAGGCCTCTGACGTGGCCTAACGACTCTTGCCGAGAGACAGCAACCGGGACCAACTGCTTAACCGCGTTACCGCGGATTTTCAGTTTTTCCACCTATCGAGATTTGATTTCCGTGATATGATTTTATCGTTTTAAGAGCCTTCCATGAGCCAACTAGCGCCGCCAATCTTATAAAAATAATATCTTCCAATATAATAAATTTTATTAAAAAAGCTATTTACAAAATGTTTATTACGATAAATACTATTTTTTAAATGCTTGTTTATAACTTGATTCAATTTCGGTAAGTTGTAGTTCGCATAATTGCGAAAAACGGCCGTTTTTGGCACATTTGAGTACTACAACTTAGCTTGTCGCAATTATGCCATGACTGTATATTGAAAAATAGTATTCATCCTAATAAACATTTTGTAAATACAAAATAGCTTTTTTAATAAAATTTATTAAATTGGAAAATATTATTTTTTCAAGATTGGCGGCGCTAGTTGGCTCATGGAAGGCCGTTAAAACCGTAATAGTGGGCAGCTCATTGATTTTGTGCGAGACGTTTTTAGTTTTTATTCCAAAAGTCTTCGAACTAAAGGTCAGTTATTATATACTCCTTTCGGTTGACTATACCTATTTCCCAATCTGTTATAGGCAGTATACACTATGTATATATTGACATTTCCGTTTTATCTCATTATGTTTACAAACCGTGTAAGTTTAAAAGTGATAAACTTGTAAAAAGTTAAGTAGTGTCAATTTTGTGTTCTATGATTTGAAATGGCGTAAGATATTTATAATATACAGGGTGTAACGTAAAGGGTATATGAAGCCGAAGGGAGCGTGTTCAGTATCGGTAACTGATCAACTTTTGTTCTACGACTTTTCGATTTTCGCGATTTTTTTTTTGACTTTTCATACATTTCGTCCCTGTCAGCTGATCGATTTGTATGAGACATGAATTTATTTTTATTTTTTATTTGAAAAGTCGTAGAACAAAAATTGTTCAGTTACCGATACTGAACACCCTCTCTTCGGCTTCATATACCCTTTATGTTTTGATCAACGACGAGCGACTCAGTAGTGATGTAAAACGATACTGATGTAAAAATAAATATAAAAAGTATACCGTACTTTCTCATGTCAAAATCCACAATTAATAAAATTCGTTGTTACACACTCGTGGGCTACGGTCGGGCGTATTTTGTACCGCACATTACAGCGCCCATGCGCTACGATAATTTCAAGAGAACTTGAACAAAGATTTTTTAATGTTAAATATAATTGAGTCAGCAGATTGCAGTACTTGTAACACAGCAGAGGACCTTTTACATTTTGTGCTGGAGTGTGACCGGAATAAAGCCAACAGAGACATGTACATGGCCGGGTTGGAATTAAGAAACGGAGGCATTAATGTAATCCTATCCAACCCAATCTCTACACCGGCGGTGCAGATATATAGGTTCGTCAGATACTCCTTTGCGTCCAGGGAGCTCCTTCCTGGTCGTAGGGGGGTCTGATGGGGCTATTTGTTAAGTTCCAATGAGGCTGGCATGGTCACCAAGTGACAAAAGCCTCGAAAAAACCTAGATTAAAAAAAATGTTAAAAATAAAAACGCATATTAATTAGATAAAATGGGAATTACCGTGTTAAACATTTATTTGTTCCGCTGCAATGCTGTCGAAATATCGACACATCAACAAAATAAACGTTTAACACGGTAATTCCAGTTTTATCTAATTAATATGTACACAAGTACACAAACCGTGTAAGTTTAAAAAGTGACATTAAAACACGGAATATGTCAAGAAACACAGATTATGTCGCGAAAAATTATGTCAAGCGATAGGCGTCATATTTATTTCTTTATTTATTGGAACAGCAACAGATTACATGTAAGCGTACATATGGAAACGATATAAATTATGTTCTAACATGCAACCCAATTATAGGTGAACACATCATTCACTTTAATATATAGTACAATTTAGAAAATAATAGTAAGTCTATTTTAAATAAGTTATTGAGAAGAGGACTGTATCTTTGACTTAAAGTTGAAAAGAGAGTCATGATTAATGTCAAGATCGGTTTTGCTATTGAGGGTGTTGTAACTACGAACCATTCTGTGAAAGGGAGCGTATTAAACCCGTTTCGATATCTCAAGGTTACGCGTGCCGCGAAGCAATTTTGCGCTCATGTGCAGGCAGAAACGCGCGCCCTTCTGTTATAGGTCTATGGGGTAAGTGGTATGTGACCACCCTCGACTCGCTCGTCGTTGATCAAAACAACATCCTGTAGTTTGTATAAACATTGAAGCTGGTATTGAAATGACCGATTCCATTTTTTGTACATTTTTACCAACTTACTTCGTAGTTGTATTTTGTATAGTGTGCCTTGCCTATATTCTCTTAGGCTGTTATTTATAAACGTGATTTAAAGTTTAAGTTACGGCATCGTTTAGGCCCCCTGTCTCTTTCTATCTGAACCTTTTTTAACGAAGTGTGAAAGGGATAGCAACACGATCTATGGGCAGTGTGGTTTAACTAGGTTTATGAATAACAGCATTAGTTATCCTGAAATAGTATTAAACATTTGTATGGTATGCTTAGACGTGTCTATAATATACCTACATGCAAAATTATTCTTTATTCCTAGAAAGTATTTACAATATGTGTAATATTGCCATCCGCACTAGGCGGACCTGTATGTTTATACATCATAATAGTATTCCTACATGTATGTATGTATAGTATTCCTACAATGTATGTGTAGTATGCCTACATCTTTGTATAGTATGCCTACATCTTTGTATAGTATACCTACATCTTTGTATAGTATGCCTACATATTTGTATAGTATGCCCTACATCTTTGTATAGTATACCTACATCTTTGTATAGTATGCTTACATCTTTGTATAGTATGCATACATCTTTGTATTGTATGCTTAAATATTTGTATGCCTGTATGCTATGCGTACATTTTTGTATACTATATCTATGTGTTTCTATAGTTTGCCTATAAGTATTCAGCGTATAATTTTTTACTACCTACAACGTACATTGAAAGACGCAATTTTCGTTATTTTAGTACACACCAAGACAGAGTTAAGTATACAGGGGGCCTCAATAACGTTGAGATTTTCTCAAGATCTACTGGACCGAATTTAATATTTCTTTTACAGTTAAATAGTTTTACCTTTTATCTATCTAACAGTGAAATAATTCTTGCAATAGGTCAAGTAGTTTTTGAGACGATCTCAACCTTAAAAACACTTCTGTACACCTTTATTTGTCTTCGACCGTACAAACATGAATCTGTAGGAAAAATAAGTATGTATTTATCTATTTTATTTCAAGAAGAGATAGATTTTCTTAACAACGATTTATTTAATTTGGTAAACTAATTTTCGAAATGTAATTCAACATGCGAAAGTTCCTTTATTTGTAAATAATTAATTACATAAATTGTTAAGTAGCTAAGCAGGGTTGAAAAAAATAGTATATACAAGAGCGTGCAAAAAAAGTTGGTTTATTTTAGAATTAAAACTGTAGTGAGCTATTATACAAATTATTAGACATGCATATAACGGATATCACTCACTCGAAATCGGTCGAAATTGTCGGTCTAATGGCCAGCTCCAATAATATAAGCGAGTGATATTAGTTTGTACTTATATATGTATAATTTGTAGTTTAGTAAAATTAGAAGAGGGATTCTTAAAGCCGATATCATTTTGTTTTCAAATAATACCAACTCTTTATCGCATATAATTTTATTATTTTGATTGTATTATAAGTACAATATACATCACTATAAGTAAACCGAAGCCCAAATCAAGTGTCTTGTTTTGTAAACAAAAACTACCCAGCCCAACTAACATTTTAAGCTGTTCTGTGATTATTGCATAGTTATATTCACATTATTAGATTAGATTACCTTATTTTCACAATGATGAACAGGTATCCTTCAGTGTTTCATCACAACAGGTAACGATCGTATTTGTTTACAAAATAAGACACTTGATTTAGGCTGCGGTATAGATAGGTAATTTTACTTAAGTATTTATTTTTCTTTTGCATAGATTATCTCTGATTTCGTGTGAAAGCTGTTAAGTGTTTTTATTATGCAACAACTTTTACTAAACGATTTGTTACTTAAAAGAAAATAGCCTTCCCGTTACATTTTGTATATTTAAAAAAAAATCATCGAACCAGGGACCTCGCCATGCCGTGGCATGCTCTATTCCAACAGAGCCACTGTGATATCTTACCCAGGTCGTGAATTTTGTCTCCATATTCGTCTTAGGGACGGTAGCGACATCTTTTTTTTCCCACCCACTGTAACTACTGTTTGATAAGAATCAACAGTGGCGTACTATTGGAGCGTCATACAGTGACGGGTTTAAGCGACACAATGGTGCTGAAATATCGTACGTTACATAGTCACGCCTCGGCTATTTAAAGCAAAGAAATAAGAATAGAGTATGAAGAAGTGGTTGCTCGCTGCTGTGAGCTATGAGCCGTAGCAGAAGGCTACCTTCTGTAATAGTGCCAATAATAGCTATGGCAGAAGCGCTTAAGGGCCTTCCATGAGCCAACTAGCGCCGCCAATCTTAAAAAAATAATATCTTCCAATATAATCAATTTGATTAAAAAAGCTATTTACAAAATGTTTATTACGATAAATACTATTTTTTAAATGCTTATTTATAACGTGATTCAATGTCTGTAAGTTGTAGTTCGCATAATTGCGAAAAACGGCCGTTTTTGGCACATTTGTGAACTACTACTTAGCTTGTCGCAATTATGACATGTATTGTATATTGAAAAATAGTATTCATCCTAATAAACATGTTGTAAATAGCTTTTTAATAAAATTGATTAAATTGGGAGATATTATTTTTTCAAGATTTGCGGCGCTAGTTGGCTCATGGATGGCCCTTAAAAGCTCTGAAGTTGGACCGGGTCGCAACGAGGTCGCTGTAATACACGGGGTGACAGGCTGGTGCGATGTCCTCCAGCATGAGTCTGCGTTCGGCAATCCAATTCTCACATTCCCACAAGATGTGATGGGCAGTCCACATTCACACATCGTAGCGACATCTATCCAGTAATCGTGCAGTTACTCAAATACGATATCACGGTGGCTCTGTTGGAGTAGAGCGTGCCACGGAATGGCGAGGTCCCTGGTTCGAAGCCGGTCATGATGATTTTTTTTCTATATATATCATTTTTAGAATTAAAACTATAGTGAGCCATTACTATATATAAACGGATATCACTCACTTATATTGTTGAAGTCGGCAATTAGACTGACAGTTTCGACCAATTTCGACGGTCTTTTTCTAGGTGTGCGCGCCACACCCGCGTCACTGTTGAAAAAGACCGTCGAAACTGTCGGTCTAATTATTAATTAATTATTAATTTAGATTTTCGTTTCGCATAGCGCATATGCAAGAAAATGTCAAAACATTCTGTATATTATTCGATAATACTAAATTATGAATGAATACATTTTGGTTGGAACATTCCAACATTTTACTATTAGGCTTCTAAAGTCATTATTGCATTTTAGTCGAAATATGAAGGTTTTCGACCCGATTCTAGACTGTTGTTTAGTTAAACTAAACTTAATTTGACTGAATTGAACTTAATTTAGTATGGAGATTACGATAAGCACTCAACTTGTTTCTTAGGCGGAAATTCATATGCCGATAGTCATAGAAAGTCTTGAGCACGAACTCAGGCGTGAGATCGCACTTACGACTATCAAAATTGTATGAACACTAACAGTTACTCAAACTCCACTTCTACTCAATACTGTCTATGACTATATCTCCCTCTGAGGCCCGTATTAATAGTCTGTCAGCTGTTGAACGTTTTATGCGCCATAATGATTCAACCACAAAACTAGAGGTTTGGTTGAATAGCGTTGTTCAATTAAAGTGCTAGCTGTTCAATCAAACGTCTGTTTTAACTAGTTGATTGCGACACATATAATCCTATAAAATACATAGGGTAGTAAAATTTCATTTATAGTATTAACGAAATATACATAGTATAATAATTGAAATCTCAACTAAAAGTGTAGCAATTTTTATAAACTAGGTCAGGCAATATTTTCCTCGTGTACGTCAGATCAATGGTAACACTTGCAGTACGATTTTAAAACTTACGACGCAGACAATAAGAACGGTCCAAAGTCCAAAGTGTTAGCGTACATTTAAAATTAAATCTTAAATTTTTTGACAACTTTGTAAAATATTAGAATTGTAGAATTGAAAATTATAAATAATTATTTGAATGTATCTTTCTATACATACAATACATACTAAAGTGTATGGAATGGAACAATTTGTAAGTATTTTGTACAAATAAAACAGATGCGTTGTGTATTTTGTATTTATTTAAAGAGAATGACAATGCCAGATTCTGCCCCACCATCAACCGTATGATGAACAAGATAACGAATAAATGTAAAAACATCTCCGTTTTTTAGTAAAATTATTGGTTTAAAATAAAGTTTTGTCCATCAAACGAGTCGAAAAAACAGCTTAATTAAGAATTCAGAAAATAGAAATCGAAGCGAATTATTCATTGTCTTTGTTATCATTTTCTACTACTCTCGCAACTCCTACTGATTATGATTATGCAATATGAACTTGTAATAAGTCCGCAACAAAATGATAGGTACAGCTTAAATGGTCACGTAGTTTGAAGGTGGGGCAAAGCTCCATTGAAATGTGGCAATGTCATTTGTTTTCAAACTGTGCTAATGCTTACTGCATTGACTGTTTGAATAATGATTTTGAGTGGCCATATATATCTTCTATATATATATGGCCTTTCCTCACAACGAGGGAGTTCAGGACATGATCCACTATACGGACCCAGTGCGAATTGGTGAATTACACATGTATTAGCTTGTTCTTATAAGCATGTAGGTTTCCTCATTGTGTATGTATTCCTTCCCTATTTTGGGCATGAAACAATGGTCGGGCCGCGGAGCTGACCATCCCCTCTGTTACCGTTCTCAAAACGATGCGGTCTCCTGCGACGTGTTACGAAACACGGTAATGTTTCGGTAACCGATTTAGCAAAGGAAAATTGTTACGCCACGCCCCTAAATCGGATTACCGTGTTACGAAACACGGTAACAGGTTGCAGGAGACCCTGCTTTAGGCTCGCTGGGTAAATGCCGTTCCTCCCTCTACGGTAAAAGCGGTAAATATAAAAAGGAAGAAGGTTTGAGATGGTGTATGTTCAACCTCTTTTCTGACAATTTAGAAAAAACAATCTGTCACATTCTATTTTCCAATCGCTGTCAAAATTTCATTTATTGTTTCAAAATTGTCGTTTTCTACAAAAAATGATGTAGGTCGCAAAACTCAAAATTACAGTAAAAATATATTAGTTTTAACAATACTTTGGTTACAAAATTGCGTGTAAAATGCTGGGTTCATCGGCCAGGCGTTACGGACATATAAAATGTTGGGGCAACAACGTGTGGGCCATTGGCAGTCCCAACATTGGGCAAGTTTTGGTGGGGTTCAGTAAGTCACATTATGTATATATACTTACTAAAGTTACTCCAAGGTTTAAGTCTAGATTAAAAAAAAAACGGCCCAGTGCAAACGGAAAGATAAACTAGATTTAGAGACCAACTTATCTTTGCCATTATCAAAATATGTCCATACATCGTTATACTCCTGATTAGTTGATCATCTGCAAATATATGTTTGTAATCACAAAAAAAATATTGGTTTTCTTGCATTTGCATATAAATATGCGAGAAAATTGCGACATAAACGGCCATATCGTTTGATTACGTTGACATAGCAGTTTGATTTTTTCACGGCTGCATGAGGTTGCAGACCTGAGCATTTCATATTAATTTCAACTTGATCCGTCTACGCGTTTCTGAGATATAGGTCTTGATAGATAGACGGACAACAAAGTGATCCTATAAGGGTTCCTTTTGAGGCATGGAACCCTAAAATTCACGTTTATTACTAAGAGTAAGCAAGCTTATATGAATTACAGAACACCCAACAAGGACATATTGCAAGAAAGACGATTGTTGCAAGGACTTATCTCAAACCGCTGGCCGGAACGTGGAACCATGGCCTAAGAACGATATTACAGTGCCTCCATGGAGATGTGAATGTCCCATGGAACCGCAGCCTCCCAATTACGATCCCTATAGGATCAAGGTGCCAGATATAACGGTGCCGCCGCTTCCGCCGAGCAATGCCAAGGTATGTTGATTTCTGCTGAGCCATATTCGGATCTTACTAGATTTTATATAAATTTTTTAAATTTTTTATTTATTTATTTTATTAATTAATTCGTCTTTTGCCAATGTCATGTACAGAATATTCAAGATATCATTGTCTTCTCTTTCTTCAGAGGAGTCGCCGTGGCGTCGTCACTCTGGACGAAGCAGTTCGACAGTCACGTTCACTCCCGAGCTCGTAGTGGGACTCTTGATAATTGCTTGAAACTTCAAATCTTGCATGAATTATCCAATAAATGCATCATACTGTCATTCGCGAACATTTTCTGAATCATTTAACGTGATATTAAACACAAAATCACCACTGTTGACATTAAAATGAAAATTATCAAATAATTTCGCAACCGTCGTTTCCAGCTGTAATTGTTGCTCTTGAAAATCAAGAGCCACTTTTTTATAATAATTACAGTTACGAAGATAGCTAGTTAAAGTAACTGGCGATAGCTAAAATCAATAGTCGATCAGACTATCGATTAACAAATTCGATACGAGTCGAATTATATCGATATATCTATACTACAATAGAGATTATTAGGAAACGCTCATTAGTAAACTAATCAAAGCTAACGTCAGTTAAATAAAATCGTGTAATCCACCAAATCGCATTGGCACATCGGGTGGGGTTGTGCAACAAAAATTCAATGAATATGTTGATGACATATCGGGATTTTTGAAATAAACCATGTATCCAAGGGCGTCGCCAGCCGATGGCCTAGGGGGCGGGGACAATTTAAATAGCAACGGAACGGCATTGGTTGTAATAGATAATCTCTCTACGGTTGTAATGTATGAGTCTGTATGAAAGATGACAGACTGAACGCAGCAGCAGACCCTCGGCTAAGCAAGACTGCCCCTCCGTCGGACATCGCGAGGCCTTTTTTGTCACTTTCACACTTCGTTAAATAAGAAAGGGACGGAATGCTTAAACGTTATGCTAACCGCGATAGATCATTAAAATTGTCTTGATGGCAATTGATTTTGTGTAGAGTAATGTGCTTGTATTGTTTATCAGTATTTAGGCTTTTGCGACCTTTTAGATATGAACCCCTGATTAAAAAAATATATTAATAAAAAGTGCGTTAGACGAAATCAGAGCCCCGCGAGTGGAAAGTATCTAATGAAACCCAGCTTGTGCTTTGTCCATCAGACGGGATTCGTGCTGCTGACGTCAGAGAAGGACGACCACCAGGGTTACCACCAGGGTTATCAGCAAGGACACTATGGAGAATGCGAGGAACCACAGAAGGAAGAAAAAGACGAAGGTCTCCTCGGTCTTCTGAAGAGCTTCTTCGGTAAAGGAAAGAAGGATAAAGGTAGCGAGGAGCAGCAAATGGCTGGGCTTCGGGACTTGCAATGGAATCTAATCAGATATAAGTAGATAAAACGGTAAGGTTCAAATTGAAAATAACTGAAGATCTTGAAGATAGTGTCAATTTACTTATATGTAACTACTGATTGATTAATACAGTTTTAACAAATTATTGTAGTTTCATTTTATAAATCGACTGTTTCTTTTTAATTTGTCGGTTAGTTCAACTTCTAAGATGGATTCACAATTAGATTTTAGCATGTTAGCCGTAATTGTGATTAAGGCTGTTATTCATAAACGTGATTTAAAGGTACCCCACCGTTTAGGCCCCTGCCCTTTCTATCTTAACCTTTTTTTAAGTGTGGAAATGATAGCAACACGATTTAAGGGAAGTTTAACTAAGTTTATGAATAACAGCATTAAAGTTAGTCCACCGTTTAAGCCTTCGGTCCCTTTCGAGGTGAGATTAAAATATGTATATGGCTAACAACATTAGTGTTTCTTGTAATTTTTAAATGCTGATTGGATGACATAAAAATTGTGGCGATAAAAAACCCGCAGTGTTGTCTTTGATTGTGAATTTATCTTTACGTTATAAATAAAACGGAAGAAACGCGTAGGTCATATCCGAAGGCTAAATTCAATTATACAATAAATATTTCAATTCGCGTAAACAAACTTATTAATAAATGGGAACAGAATTTCGTCCAACGCACTAGAAATCGTAACAGCAAAGTGATTATAACATTTTTCGACAGGAAAACTCAAACGAACTATTCAACACTCCGGAGATCAATTTATCAGCAAACCATGGCATCAGGGATTTGTTCCACAACTCTCCTATCTTGCACCCGGACTATTGGAAAGACAAGCCGACCAAGAAAATCAGATACAAAGTCGACGAAGATTTACCTCGGCTCGGTTATCACGGGAAGACCAAGTATAAATTCGCCTTTCACGAACCCTGGAAGCCTCTGGACAGAGTCAGTTTGCTGGCTGATGCTGAAAAGGCAGATCTGTCACCTGACGCTTTGGCTATCGAAAAAGCTGACAAGCTGGCGTGATTTACACGCGGGCTCTGATTTCTTGCAATTAAATTCGTTTGCTGCTTAAAAAATGTCGCATGGTACTCGTTTTTAATAAATAAATTGTTCTCGTAATATTACGTATTTTAGTCGTTTGTTTAGATTATAATAAGTATCCAAGTGAGCGTAGTTTGACTTTCGTTAACGCTAGTAGAATAGAAAGCAAGTGTTCGTTGGCAAATGTCAATTCCATAAATTTTTCTTTCTAATCTATTAGCGTTATCGAAAGTCAAAGCATTTGGCTAGGGGGACAGGGTGTAACTTATGGCTGGGTTTGCGTGGATTTTCAGTTTTTCTATGAAGACTACGGCACTAACTACCAAAGTTTAAGTTTTAAGTAAGTTTGAAAAAAATATAAAGCAATCTTGGGTTGTCTATTTAGAGACTGATGAATACCGATACACGATTGGACAAACTTCGCTAATAGAAAAAAAACGCCAACATGTCATTTAAAATGAAAATTATGTCTAAACCGAAATATTTATACAAAACATATATCAAAATGTAGGGTATTAAAAGTACGAGAGCTTGTTTAAAAAAAATCTGATTTTTGTTGGCGTATTTTTATTGCCCTGGCAAAATTCATCCAAAATTAATAAAAAAATACAAATATGGAGTCACTGTGCCCTCTTCACTCCGCCGCGCCGTTGCACAAAAATGACAGATTTCATGATGTTCCTTTCATTTAAGATGCTATGTTATTTAGGAAAAAATAATCCTTATGATTAACCCGACCTTTATCATAAAATACAATTTTTTTTTCACATTTTGACTTTGGTGGGTTCAAATCCCGGCTGAGGCAGATTTATAAAAAATCTGTGAATGCAGTTCTACTTATTATTAAAAGTAAAAGAAGTCTTCTTTCAGTAAAATATCATATCATCAATATTTAATATAATAATACTTTTTCTCCATGTGGGATGGCCGTGGGACGCCCTGTATAATATAATTTCATATCATTATACATGAATTTAATGTCAGATGTAAGCTGATTTAACGAGGCTGTGTTTAAAGTCGAGCTATCAATTAGTCGAGCAATCAGGTAAGTTCATGACATGCATGACAAAATTAAGTGCTTATCAAAAAGTTATCTTATTCGAATGGTAAAACGTGCGCTATTCCCAGCCGATGCTCGACTGCGCCCGCACGCGCGGCCCTTGCTCGGCCAAGCCAGCACCGGACCCGCCGCCCTGCCCCGTGCCTCCCCGCAAACGGTTCCCGTGGATCTACGTGTGGGCCATGGGGGCTTTTCTGGGCTGTATGGGACTGGTAAGTAACTACAGTTGTCTCATGGGATCAGCGCAAGCACGAGTGGCGTTAGCGATCGACGCAACGCCGCGGAGCTGTCAAACTAATGTCAAACGCCTTGTAATAATGTCACTTTGACAGCTTCGCGGCGTTGCGACGATCGCTAACGCTGACTCGTGGCAGTGGGCTGGCCACATCTGTCGTAGAACCGATAACCGATGGGGTAGACGAGTTCTCGAATGGAGGCCACGAACGGGTAAACGTAGTGTGGGACGCTCCCCGACCAGATGGAGGGATGATATTTTTTATTTTGTAGTCCGAGATCACTCTTTAAAAATCTTAGATTCTGTAAAAACATTACTTACATTTCTTCCCGTGGTACACCGAGGTGAACAGCCGAGGTGAACCACGGGCAGTAACCAATTTGTTTTTATTTGTTGTGTTTATATTTACGGGCACTTCTACCTCTTTTTGAAACATTTTTATAATATCCTCTGCAGTTGGTTGTCTGGAATAAATCGCTTTTAGCGATAAGACTGCCGAAATTGTACATGCTTCTCAATAATGTACCTAATTAATACTGTATTATGGTGTAATAAAGTGTATTTATCTTATATTATTTTTATGTGTGTTATGCATGCTAGCTAATTTTACTTATATGGGAGTTTGAAGAATTCGTAGCACCTATCCAAAAGTTGCATTGTTGACTAAACCAGATTGCTTTAATACGCATAGTTGCGTTAACTTACATGTCACCATTAAAAAGTTTTTAGATGTCGTTTCTATAATATATAATTTCGTTTTCTGTTCAGTTCTACAAATACTACTTATACAGATTGGAGCTAGCCCAGAGTCAAGATAAACCCGTATGTAAGTGTGACATTACTAGACATTACTTATTCCAAAGCGAGTCTTTCCTCCGCTCCGACACGAACGGTTAATTAGTAGTTGAAAGCGATCGTTTATGTTAAGAAGCTTTTTGTTTGTTGGACGAGATCTGATCCTGGAAAGTATCTCGGGGCGCATGTTAAACAGTTTGTCAAAGTGTGTTGTCTTTCGGCAGCCGATGAAGCCTACGGGCCTGAACAACAATGACAGTAAGAGCCTTACCTCACCAGGACGTCAGCGCGACGTTGTCGTCAGCTACGTATCCACACAATTCATATTGAAACTCCAAGTTGCCAAACCGTCGCCAAGTGAGTTAGCTGATGAATTGTTTGGATACATGGCGACGTCGCGCTGACGTCCCGTGAGATAGGGCTCTTAATCTACACAAGAATTTCTATAAAAGTAACTCATATTCCCAGGGCGTCCGCGACTGAAGATCAAGCGTCCCTACCACGAGAAGGACCTGCCTCCGTGCGTGCAGTACCTCATCGTGGGCACCGGCGCGGCGGGCTGGGCAGCGTACAAGTCTATTATGGAACATGACGACAAAGCCAAGGTACAACATAAGCTCACGTATTTATTTTCCGCAGTGCGCGAACCGCACGGCGCCCGAGTGGCGCGAGGAGGAAGGTGATGGATGATGAATTGTGGGCTATTACAGCCCGCAATGGGGAGTGCTCAGGGCGCCAGTCGGGTCGCGGATGTATCGCAGTTCCCGTGACTCGGCAACAATTGCACGAGGTGGAACACCCCAGGAAGTTTAGTCGGCATTCCGCCCCTTCAGGGCAGCGAGCCCGACTTAATAACTCCCCCGGGCGTTGTGGTACTTACACGGAAACGTGTATTACCGAGACAAAACAAAAAAAAATGGGTAGGCAGAGACGATGGACTTCCGTTTGCTGCGATCCTATGTAACATACTTCATGCAATTCTATCTACCATCCCTCCCCGTACATTCAATGCAGCAAACTATCCACCGCCATCTTTTCGCCACTACGTGGGTCATTGGGTGATGGGTGGCGAACGTCATCGCTGTCTCCGAGCCGACCATGGAGGATTATCGCTGTCTCGGAATCGCTTGGACTGATTAAAATAAAAGTGCTACGAAAATTTCGGACCCTGATTATATTTGAGTCGCTGGTCTATCAAATCAACATCCTGTATAAATATCCTTATGTCAGGTGTTCTTCGTCACTAAAGAAGACGCGCTGCCGTACATGCGGCCGCATTTATCCAAGAACATGTGGTTCAACCAGAACCCGCCAGACATCAGGACGCTGGACTACATTGTTGACAAGCTGAAAATGAAAACGTGAGTGACGTAACACTTATTCTCGTGTGGTTTAGTGACCTATTGTCAGAGTTGTTGAGGCCGCCCGTAGTCTGACATGGCCTGGTGACTGGTGCCAAGCGACAGCAACTGGGACCAACTACTTAACTCCATGGTCTCGCCCGCTTAAAGTATGTCGCACACATATCACTTCGGCACCGTATCAGCAAGCCTCGTCTCGTTATACGCAATTACGCAGGCCATAAATGTAAATACTTAATCAAAGTATGCATATTTTAATTTAAATTAATTTATACAATAGATGTTATTTTGAACCAAACATACTTAGGCATAAACTTAAGTAATGAACTTTAAAAATTTCCAAATGACTACTAGTCGGAGAAATGTGATTTGTTTACATGTGTGGTATTTTACTGACAGTGTCGTAAAAATATTGTTTTGTAAGCTTATGTTTAATAAAGACTTTTGAAACTGAAAAAAAAAAACTGAATTACGCAGGCCGGAACCGCAGCGACTTACGCACCTCCGGTGAACACTTTTTGTAAAAGTTTCAGCCATAGTTAGTTAATAAAATTGATTATATTGGAAGACATTATTTTTTAAAGATTGGCGGCGCTAGTTGGGTCTATGAAGGCCCTAATGACAGTATGGTGAATTTATTGGATTAAGTATTTGTGCAATATCTGAAGTTTCGGGCTAAAGTCAAGAGTCCCACTACAAGCTCAGGAGTGAACGTGACTGTCGAGCTGCTTCGTCCAGAGTGACGGCGCTACGGAGACTCCTCTGGATGAAGACAAGAAGACGCGGATACCCAGAGTGACGACGCCACGGCGACTCTTGTGAAGGAAGAGAGAAGACTGAATTCTGTAACATGACATTGGCAAATGACGAACTGTCGAGTCCATTAATAAAATAAATAACTAAAATAAAGTTTCAGGCTTAACGTCGAGGCCTCTTGCGCATTTTTCTTTGTATTCTCGCTTTTGTTGACTATTCCCCAGCATGTACTACGCCGACTGCAAGCACTTCATGGACCCGGTGAAGTTCTACCGGCTGGCCGAGGGCCCGGCCGTGTCGCTGGCGGCGGGCTGGTGCGTGCTCAGGATAGACGCGGACGAACACATCGCGTGGATCAAGACCAACTGCGGGGAAGTCCCCATGTACTACGAGCGATGTTTGTTGGCTGTGGGTAAGTATTACACATAATAGGAGGGGTTTTCGTCAACCAGCCCCCAGATTCTGCTACGATATTTTTGGATCGAATAAAGTCGAATCGTTGCGAAAACAGTAGGTATAAATTGGCCTTTTTTTACTTGGGGAAATGCTTTTCGCATCTCACCGCGCCAATAAGGAGGGGCGCGCGGTGAGTATAAATTGGCCTGGTAAGTCAATCATCATCATCATTAGTCTATTTATATTGTCCCACTGCTCGGACAAAGACCTTCCCTTACATCGAGGAAGCTGGGGCCATGATCCACCACGCGGGCCCAGTGCGGATTGGCGCATTTCACATGCCTTAGCCTTAGATTTTTTCTTCTACGGCATGCAGGTTTCATCACGATGTTTTCCTTCACCGTTTTGAGAGCACTCGGTAAATGTACGTAAGTTTGTCCGTCGAAAAAACCGAAGATAACTCATTGGTACATGGCTGCCCTAGCTGGGAATCGAACCTGGGACCTCCGTATCGCAAGTCCATTGACCCAACCACTGAGCCACCGAGATCTTTAGGCCTGGTAAGTATGACGCAGTTATTCGAGACCGGGCCAGCTTACACTGGTTACATAACGATTCGACTTAATCTTGGCAGATTAAGGGGGCAGACAGATTTGTGTTGCCAATTATATTTTTGAAATTCAAGTTCACTCAAAGCGGTTTCTCCTGTTCTGCCATGGATTCAACAATTCTGCCATTTCTAATTCTTTGCGCCCCCCCCCCCCCCCCCCCCCCCCCCAAAGCTTAAACGGCTCGATGGACTTTAACATATGAGGTGTCGTTAGATTCACCTTGATTAGGAGTGACAAAGATTTAAAAAAAGGGGTTTTAATTTTGGAGTCGGGTTTTTCTTTTAAATAATTTCTAAGTATTACAGGGTCGAAGCCGAAACTCATGTCGATAATGAAGACCGCCCCCAAAGCGGTTCGCAAGAAGATGACCACCTTGCGCACCATTCGTGACCTGGAGATCGCGTACCGTAAGGTGCGGGAGGCAAAGCACGTCGTCGTCATCGGCGGCGGCTTCCTGGGCTCCGAGCTGGCCTGGCACATGAGCCGCATGCGTGAGTAGACCATCACATGAGAGGCATAGAGTATATACTGGATCACAACATGAGATTCATAGAGGATATATTGGCAGGCTGATACCAGTGTAATATATGCCCCTGCCGGTCTATCCTTTGCCAGTGCAAAGGATAGACAGGCAGGGGCATAGACGGGCAGGGGCATAGACGGGCAGGGGCATAGACGGGCAGGGGCATAGACGGGCAGGGGCATAGACGGGCAGGGGCATAGACGGGCAGGGGCATAGACGGGCAGGGGCATAGACGGGCAGGGGCATAGACGGTCAGGGGCATAGACGGGCAGGGGCATAGACAGGCAGGCAGATAGACGGGTTGGGGATATACGGGCAATAAACAGGGCCGGCAGAGGAATAGTCATTATACAGGGTGTAACGTAAAGGTTATATGAAGCCGAACGGAAGGTGTTCAGTATCGGTAGCTAAACAACTTTTGTTCTACGACTTTTCGAATAAAAAATAAATTAATATCTCATACAAATTGATCAGCTGACCGGGACGAAATGTATGAAAAGTAAAAAAAAAAATCGCGAAAATCGAAAAGTCATAGAATAAAAGTTGTTCAGTTACCGATACTGAACACCCTCCCTTCGGCTTCATATACCCTTTACGTTACACCCTGTATATAAACGGATATCACAAACTTATATTGTTGAAGTCGGGTGAGCGGGCGTGGCGCGCTCACCTTGAAAAAGACCGTCGAAATCGGTCGAAACTGTCGGTCTAATTGCCGACTTCAACAATATAAATGAGTGATATCCGTTTATATATAATAATTTGTAGTAATGGCTCACTATAGTTTTAATTCTAGAATAGACAGTCGTTACAAACAGACAATGTAGACAATTCACGCACACACACACACACACGCATACACATGTGTTACTCACTCAGCATGCCTAAGTTAAGATTAATTTATCAAAATTACCTCATGTTTTATTTAATTTTTTCATTACCAATGCTTGCTGCCTCGGAACCGATGTACCAGTTTTAAGTTAAATAGACCTAGGAAAGAGTGGTCCGTCCTGCCAATGGCGAATTTTTAATTTGCCTACTAGGAGGTACCTTATTTTTGCATCATTTATATGCTGGTGTTATTGAAAATAAATTTATAATTTATTTATTATTTCCATCTATCGGACGGTCGCCGGCGTCGGGGCAGACCTCGGCGTAGGTGGAGACGATATCGTTAGATACAGGGATGGGTGGTTGGAAGAGGCTCAGGACAGGGATGGATGGAAGAGGAGGGGGTAGACCTTTGCCCAGCAGTGGGACAATTTATAGGTTTACAAACAAAAAAATCCATCTATGATAATTCCTCTATGCCCCAGACAAGGAGTGGCCGATGCCCCCCGAGGAGGAGGACTTCAAGCCCGTGCAGATCACGCACATCGTGAAGGACGAGGGCATCCTGGCGAGCATCCTGCCAGGATACCTGGCGCAGTGGGCCACGGAGAAGCTCAAGTGCGAGAATATCAACGTCTTGCCCAAAAGTGAGTATGTACTTAAGAGCCATATCATAGCTAAAAGGCAACCACAGTTTTTTTTTATATAATATACAGGGTGTAACTTAAAGGGTATATGAAGCCGAAGGGAGGGTGTTCAGTATCGGTAACTGAAACACTTTTGTTTTACGACTTTTCGATTTTCGCGAATTTATTTTTTGACTTTTCATACATTTCGTTCCGGCCAGCTGGTCGACTTGTATGAGATTAATTTATTTTTATTTTTTATTCGAAAAGTCGGATGTTTTGATATTTTCTTGCATATGTACTATGCGAAACGAAAATCTAAATGATAAATGGAGAAAAACTGTGGCTCTGTTGGAATAGAGCGTGCCACGGATTGGCGAGGTCTATGGTTTGTCGAAATTTTTCTCCATTTATCATTTAAATAAGTACGCTAAGTTCTTAAGGGCCTTACATGAGCCAACTAGCGCCGCCTCAATAAGTTTAGATTTTCTCAAGAACTACTAGACCGATTTTGATAGATCTTTTACAGTACATAGTTTTACCTATTGTCTATCTAACAGTGAAAGAATTATTGCAATAGGTCAAGTAGTTTCTGAGAAAATCTCAACTTTAAAAACTCTACTGTACACCTTTCTGTCTTCGACCGTACAAAATAATGGCGTGCCCGTTTCCAATTGCAGCTCAAGTATATGACGCTTACGAATCGAAGGACGGCAGACTAATACTCACGCTGTCAAATGGAAGCTCCATTGTAACTGACTATGTAAGTCATACCTTGCCATCATCAGCCCGTATTAAGCAGTTGTCTCACCGCCGGCGAGTAAGCGAGTAACTCTCGGCTATTTTCTCGCCCAAGAAACGTACAAAAGATACTACATTACGTGTAAACAAAAGAGATGCATATATTAATAGTTCATCGTCGACTGTTCACACCACCGGCGAGTACTCGCTCGGCTATTTTGTCGTCGAGCGAGTATCGCTGCTTCTCTTTTCTTTACACGGAATGTACTATCTATTGTTCGTTTCTTTGCTCAAAAACTATACTCGTCACTCGCTGCTCGCCCACTCGTTTTATAGTTGATAGCTTTACTGGTTAGGGCTGACGTACAACGTCACGGCGCGGCGTCCGCTGTGTACTGCATCTGTGGACGGCGCCGCCCGCCGGCACGACGCCGTCCGACGGTAACTTGCGCCCTCCGACAACATGCACCGGTGGCCGGTGCCGCTGGACGCCGCAACACGCCGCGCCGTGACGTTGTACGCCGGCCCTTAGCCCTCTGCTAGACCGCGAGACTCAATACGCTTCTCGATTTTTTACATCCAGACTCTGACAGTCTTGTCTGGGGGTGACCGCGACTTCAATCGTTTTGCGTTATCGTTTTCATTTTGACACTTGAACGATATACATTGCTGCGTTTCGTTGTCGTTTGTTAAAACTTGCAAAAACATAGCAGCAATGTGTAGCGTCCATGTGTCAAATTGGTCACGCCACTGGTCGTCCTCTTCCCATAAAACAATAACTCCGCAGGCATTCGTGTGTATCGGCACTACACCCCGCGAGGATTTGGCGGAACCCTCGTTCCTGGAACTGGATAGTATCAACGGCGGCTTCAAGGTCAATACGGAGTTGGAGGCCAGGAAACACCTTTACGTTGTAAGTTTCTAAGGTTTATATCGCACCGAAAACCCACAATGCATCTACTCAGAATTGTTCGCGTCCATCAACTTCGACTGGTGGGTGAAGTATGTACCTACAGCTAACAGCAGATCAAATGTAACACTTTGGACCGTTCTTATTATCTGCGTCGTAAGATTTAAAATCGTACTGCAAGTGTTACCATTGATCTGATATGTCCGTACATACTCTTAAGTCACTGTATGTATTAATAGTAAAATAATTGTACAATCGGTCAAGTAGTTCTTGAGAAAATCTCAACCTTATTGCGGGCCCCAGTGTCTCTATTTTCAACAAGTAGGTTACATGGGTATTATTAGATTGACAAATTAAGTCGCCTATTTCATAAATGACCAATTTATGGAATACTGACGCAGTTTTCTAAGGTTTTTCTTAGGCGTGAAGTCCTATTACACTGACGGTAGTGCGTGCGTTTTGCTCACATTGAGAGTACTTCGTGAAGGTCTATACTATAGACTCTATAGTAACCAGCGACTTCTACACATTCGAAGTTGCGGGCATGACTATTTAGGCTTCGTAGGCGCGGATTTACAGTATTTCTATCAAGGCTATGGCAAAACTTCTAAAATTAAACGCCTCAAAAATATATATATAGCAATCTTGGGGTGTCTATTTAGGAACTGCTGAATACCGATACACGATTGGACAAACTTCGCTCGATAGAAAAAAAATCTATCATGTCTTTAAAATGAAAATTATGTATAAACCGAAATAGTTATTCATACAATATATATATCAAAATATAGGGTATTATAAATACGAGAGTTTGTTTTAAAAAAATATGACTTTTACTTCCCTGCCAAAATTCATCCCTAAAGAATAAAAATACAATAATGGAGTCAATGTGCCGTGCTCTTCACTCCGCCGCTGCGGGACAGCTTCTGTCTCGCGCTCAAGTTTGACAGCTGGTAGCTCCTTAATAAGGGTAGTGTTCGCCGACCCGCTGTACAAAGTGCTGCGTGAATGTTTGTTGTATGTGAGAATGATGAATGAATGAATGCGGCTGGATTTCTGTATTGTGTTGTGATATAGTGCTATCTGTTTGTGTATATCATGTTCCTACTATGTGACTGTTGGTGACATTTTGCATTTATTATTATTATTGACATTTTCATCTCTAGGTTTCACGGGTTTAAGAAAGCCCGGTCCTTTGAAAGGCTTGCACGGAGACATAGGTCCAACGCGTAGAGGCCCCTTAGAGAACTTTAATTTGAAGGGATATGTGATGCACCTAGCGGGACCCGTCTCCGAGCGCATCTGACTGCACTCAATGACAGACCCCGTCAGGTGCATAAACTGTTGCAGTGATTGGAAATTACAACTTAATTGGGACTATTGGTTTGGGGTGTTGGTGGGTCAGTCAGTCTGGTCTATAGAGCGAGACGTCGGACACCTGCCATAATCACATTGTCTCGAAGTTATGAAAATCACTAAAACAAAAAGTTAAAAAACACGAAGTTATAAAAACAAACATTTTCATTATTGTTATCCTATAAATTAATTTAATAATATGTATATAACTAAGACAATTTATGAAATGTATAGTGCATTAGTTTAAGACTGTAATGCTAGACATTTAAATGAAATAATAAATAAATAAATCATTTGTTCAGGCCGGCGACGCAGCCAGCGTGTTCTCCCAGTGGAAGGGCACGCGGCTGCGGTGCGAGCACTTCGTGAACGCCGAGCAGCAGGGCACGGTGGCCGGCGCAAACATGGCGGGCTTCTGGACCGCGTGCAACATGGAGCCGCAATGCCGATACGCCATCGGAGACGGAATGGACATGGAGGTCAGTGGGATTTACAACAACTGCAATAAATCGCTATGTATATCATTCAAGTGCAAAATGAAAACGAAAACGATTGAAGCCGCGGTCACCCCCAGCTCGATTTGCTCGTTGAATGAATTGCCATCAGAGGTATTGCGCAATGACGCCTTTTGACCGTCTTATTGCGCAATACCTCTGATGGCAATTCATGTTCCGAATTCTTAGCAGCTGTAACTGCATTGACGCCTTTTAGACCCGCAGCACGTTCAACGAGCAAATCGAGCTGGGGGGTGACCGCGACTACAATCGTTTTCATTTTGACACTTGAATGATATACATTGCTGCGTCTCGTTGTCGTTTGTTAAAACTTGCAAAAACATAGCAGCAATGTATAGCGTCCATGTGTCAAATTGAAAGCGATTACAATAACGATTGGAAGCCGCGGTCACCCCACTGGTCCTCGATTCACCTGGAAGGAGACGTTGTAATCCTGCGAACCCAAGGCAAGTGCCGCAAAAGCCGCTCTTAACACTAGGTGAGAAAGGGAATCTTACTTGGGATTAGCTGATGACGCCGGCACACCAGGCGCTCCCGATTCCTCGCACAGCACTAAACAGGTGCCAACCCTTTTTTTTTTACTTGGGGAAATGCTTTTCGCATCTCACCGCGCCAATAAGGAGGGGCGCGCGGTGAGTATGTGGGACTCCCGTCACAATACGGTCCTATACCCACTAAAACCCCAAGGTGTTCAACTCACCGCGTTTGGACGAGGTTGTGGGAACGCAGCGCCAAATACCACAACCTCGTCAGCGGCCGCCCGCGTGGGCCCGTCTTCGGGTTTATACCCCTAAGCCAAACAGGTGCCAACCCAAGACAACCAATACAGGATCTAATCACGAAATACTTGACTTTAGTCTGCTGTTTGACAGGATAGGGGCATCAGTTTAGTAGTAGCTTGTTGGGAACGGGACTATAGACTTTATTTTATTTTTAATTTATTGGAAAACCAACGGCAAATATCAAAGGGTAAGTTACACAACATAAAACTGATAGCCAATTACAGGTTTTCGCTGTTAGATTATAGACTATATCAAGCACTTAACTAGGCACTATTTGCACTCACACACATACCTACACTACATCACTCATCGTAAAACATTGTACTCAACAACCGCCTCGCTGTCACACAACCGGTGTTGAAAATGTCCAAATCAAAAGACATTGCCACATTTCAATGGAGCTTTGCCCAACCTACAAAACTACGTGACCATTTAAGCTGTACCTATCATTTTCTTGGGGACTTATTACAGGTTTCATGTCGCATAATCATAATCAGTATCATTTTCTACTACTCTCGCAACTCCTATAGAAGAATAACAAAAACAATGAACAATTCGCTTCGATTTCTTTCTATTTTCTGAATTCTTAATTAGGCTGTTTGTTTCGACTCGCTAGATGTACAAGACTTTATTTTAAACCAATAATTTTAATAAAAATCGGAGATATTTTTACATTTATTCGTTATCTTGTACATCTTGCGGTTGATGGTGGGGCAGAATCTGGCATTGTCATTTTAGATTCCCTTGACACAACAAAGTGATCCTAAAAACTTCTTTTTGGTGATTTTTTGTGTTCTGTGGGATGTCTTGTATGTTTTATATGTATTTGCCTTGGTTGCGACAGGTAGGTAATGTGCCTAGTTAAATTGTAATCCTATGTGCTTATATTAAAAATCCCTTGCATTATCAATAAAAATCTATAATAAATTGCCCGAAAAATTTAAATACGAAAGTAATAATAAACTGTTCATAAAAGCTTTAAAGCAAATGTTAATAAACAAGTGCTACTATTCATTGCAGAAATACTTAGACGATGATTTCAAATAGTCCAATGTCGAGCTGCCTTCCCATATTGCTGCCCGACGGGGTCCACATGTATTGTGAAATGTAACTGTGTTATGTACCTAATATGTGTGTGATATGCAATAAATGAATTATTGTTGTATAATTTAAGTTAAAAGTTAAAAGCAAGTTATCTCTTGGTGGAATTTATTCTGGAAGTCAGGTTTTCAACAAAGTTTTGAAAAACTTTAAACTTATCTAAAACTTCCGTTTTCGAAGAAATAAAATATATAAAAATCATGCGCGAAAAATCATCAACAAGGACAAACGCATATTTATTGCCTTGAAAGGACGTAACCGACATAGGTCCACATAAATCTCCGTGTATCAATTCAAGAGTAGAAGTAGCTTTTATATACGGATGTTTCTTGAAAGGTTTAACAGACTGCTTACCTTCTAAACATGAGATGCAAGGATCCCTGTCGACTTCTCCATAAGTCACCCCTGTAGCACGGCCCTTCTTAAGTAGGTCCATACCATACCGACACAAATGACCTAGACGCTTGTGCCAAGTCCGGTAATTGGATACATCGTAGTGAGCATCAAATGCCGACAAATTCTGGGACAAACTCATGGTGACAAATTGAATTGCGAAGGGATAGGTGAAGTTTCCTTGGACACTGGTGGTGTAATTAATAAAATTAGTGGCGTAGTGTATGTACCGAATTTAAGATCCAATTTAATCTCAGTTAGGAAGGCTGTAGATAAAGATTTTATAGTAACTTTTTATCTACAATTATGAATTGCAGGTGGTCGGCGAAGTGGGCGCGTGTATGCCCACGATAGCTCTGTTCAAGCCGTGCGAAGACGACGAGGAGTCAATCCGATACGAGATGAAGCGCGGCGAGTACGGCAAGCCGTGCTACAAACAGTCAGTACCTATTAGCAGAGAATACCAAAATATTGAAGATAGGATATTTTACTGAAAGAAGACATAATTTTATTTTTCTGAACTGCATTCACAGATTTTCATAATTCATTTATTCCTTGCTTTATGTGGTAACATGGTTCTTCGATAGTACAGGAAGTGCTCACATAAACCCTGTAAGGGCACCGCAACATTAGACACTTAAACATCAAATCTCCTGTCTCAGCCGGGATTGGAACCCGCCAAATGTGAAAAAACAAACACATGTATTTTATGATAACGGTCGAAAGGGTTAATAATAAGGATTACTGTTTTCCTAAATAACATAGCATCTTAAATGAAAGGAAGATCATGATCTCACAGCGCGCCACTCTATTCGAGAGCGCGCCCCCTCAACATATTGCCAGGCCGCCGTATCGGTGCAATGCCGGGCTAGAGGGTGTACAAACTGTAACGCCACGGAAAGGGATAACCGCCGTTCAGTATTCTTTGTATGAAAATGGAGATACTGGAACGCCCACTAATCGCCTACGTAATGGCATCGCCTCGCAGTATTTTGACTACTGGGTGACAAGCACTAGGCGCGGCAAGGCGGTGCCATCAATCAAGAATCACCAAATAAATAAAAATAAGTAAATAAATAAAAATAAGTCTAAAATGACGGCGCTGAGGATCAAATATACTTTATTTGCACACAAATGAAAATACCCCATTTACATATAAAACCAAAATTAGCTAGTGTACAGACAGGTGGCCTTATAAGCCATTTCTTCCAGTCAACCTTCTGGTGATGGAAATATTGTATCAAAACAGTGTAGCGGGTGCAAAAATAGCACGCCTTTGCCCCCAGGTCTGACGAGTACAAGAACCGCTACAAGCGCGGCATCCTGTTCTACCTGCGCGACGAGACGGTGGTCGGCGTCGTGTTCTGGAACATGCCGCCCATTGAGGACAGGGTGGACGTCGCCACGGAGGTCGGTGGCGCGTTTAGCGTCTTTCGAAATAATTTTGAACAGACAGACAGGCACAAAGACAGACGGAAGGACGGACGCACATTAATGCTTCGCGCACATTATGCCGGGCCGCAGTGGGTCGGGGCGGGCCGCAGCGCAGCGCAAAATGCTTACTTAGCACATTAGTGACGGGCCGGGTCGCAGCGCATTGACGGATTTTGAGTACAGTGTACTGCCAGATATCGTAAACTGAACACGGGCGCGCGTGCATCCCAATCCGCTTGCTATAGCACACTGTGTCGGGGCGCAGCGGGGCGAGGCGGGCCGCATCGCACGGACGCAAATCCGCCTCGCAATAATGCGAGCCGCTGCGGCCCGACACTGTGCGATAGTTCATACAAATTGTATAAAATCGATTTGAGCAGATTTTTGCGCTCCTCCCCGACACGCTGCGGCCCGTCAAAATGTGCTCGGACCTTTAAGCTCCTATAACGGTTCCTTTTTCCTTTTGATGCACGAAACCCTAAAAATACTGTAGCGATAATACCTATGCCCCAACACTAGTCGACAGCTGAACAGCGCGGGAGTAGCGCTGCGGCCGCGCGTATTTATTTTATGTATTTCGGGCCTTTTATGAGCCAACTAGCGCCGCCAGTTTTGAAAAAATAATATCTTCCAAATTAATCAATTTTTATAAAAAAGCTATTTACAAAATGTTTATTAGGATGAATACTATTTTTCAATATACAATACATGGCATAATTGCGACAAGCTAAGTTGTAGTTCACAAATGTGCCAAAAACGGCCGTTTTTCCGCAATTATGCGAACTACAACTTACCGAAATTTAATCACGTTATAAATAAGCATTTAAAAAATAGTATTTATCGTAATAAACATTTTTTTAAATAGCTTTTTTAATAAAGTTGATTATATTGGAAGATATTATTTTTTTAAGATTGGCGGCGCTAGTTGGCTCTTTACAAAGCAGCGCTGCAGCCGCGCCTGCGCCACCTTCGCGCGGGATTTTGCAACGGCACAAGGCTGCTTTTCCACCAGAGCTGTGCGAGGTAGCTAAGCGGTGTGCGAGGAAAAAATCCACCAATATAATCACTTCATTTTCCTAGCCTCGCTCAGCTCAGTGATTCTATTGGTGGATTTTTTCCTCGCACACCGCTTAGCTACCTCGCACAGCTCTGGTGGAAAAGCAGCCTTAGCCCGTAAAATATTGATTTGCCACCAAATGTCTGATGTCTGTCCAGATCCTGCGCGCGGAGCCTTCGTACACCGAAATCAACCTGCTGGCTGAACTACTTGGTTTCAAGGACACCCAGTGCCACTACACGCCCGAGGAGGACAAAGTGGTCATCGGGCCATGCATCAAGTAATATTTGATATACATTTAGGCCGCATTTCCATCTGCATTTCAGTCTGTCCGAGTTTAAACTTTTAAGCTACTGACGGACTGTAATGACGACGCAGGTTTCTTGCAAGTGGAAACGCGAACTTAGAACTAATCATTTGGGCTCTTAGCCATAAGCGTATCTTAGTTAGGTGGTGGTATGGCGTAAACCAGCGAAAATCCTTAAATTGTGGCTTACCACAATAAGCCACCGTTTCATCATCAGCCCGTATCAGTCCACTGCTGGACGTAGGCCTTTCCCAAAGCGCACCACTCAACCCTACTCTCGGGACTCTGCATCCAGTCCCTGCCAGCCATCTTGCAAAGGCCAGCCCTCCATTTAGCATTAGCCACCGTTTATCAATCTAAAAACCTCAAACCAATATGCTGCCCGTACATATTGGGCGCTTTTATAATTTACTAGCTGTACCCCGCATTTTCGTTTGCGTAGAGGAGGAGATCAGGAGGCAGATCTTCCTCTCTGGATCCTTGTTTCCACATCACATACCGCCATGGCTTATAGCCTATGAGCTGTCCGGATATTTCAGCTATCTCCTAGTGAAACTCCTATCAAAATCCCTTCAGTAGTTCAGCACTTCATGTAAAAAGAACGCTGTAAGAAAGTGGAGGGTGTGTGTTTGCGCATGGGTAAAGCAAAGGTCGCCTGACGAACCAATAGCGCACCGGCAAGCATGCAGCGCGTGACCCGCCCTCCGCGCGCCGCACCTCATACCACCAAATAGATCGATAAATCGCCTAATGCGCAGCTTGACCGCCAGCGTTCTTTTTACGTGACGCGACCTGTACTTAATTATTATTTTCAAAAATATCCAATGTACAGACACAACTTTTTTACAGTCTTATTATGTGTATAGATTGTAGCCCGGCACGGTACGATTTTATCGTCAAGATACAATAGGAAGGCAAAATGTCTGCCTCTGTCATTCCATGTTGCTGTGCCCTACAGGGAGCATATGTCGTATTTTAAGACCTAAAAGACGCTTTTATATTTCCGTCTACGAAAACGCATTGATCTCCTATAAACAACTAGATACACAGCCTGCCCTCTAAAAATGTCCGAGCGCAAAGAAGGTCCAAACGGATGAAGTCCATTCATCCGTTTGGACCTTCTTTGCCTCATTTGCTTTATTGGACATTATTTGGACGTTTATTAAATTGTTTTAGTAAGACCTTTGTGTATCTAGTTGTTTATAGTAGATCAATGACGAGAACGTCATGCCGTGCACGTCTATTCCATACATTTTGCCTTCCTATTGTATTCCTATTGTATACTGTGCCGTGCCGTGCTACGATAAATTAAAAAGGGCCATTCGATGCTGTAGTCTCGGGCGAAGAATAGTGCTACGGCAACCCCTATCGATAGTTATATGTGAAGTCCTTCGTTTTAAACTTGTGTACTTTTCGTTTTCAGATGGCGAGAGTTTTAAACGAAACCCAACCGAGTTGTGATAGTACACCGCGTGAATCGTTGAATATATTTATTGTCATCAATTCTAGATTTTTATTTATTTATCTTTAGATGGTCGTATCTTTTAACTAAGTTGCAACTTGTTATCTCGTAATAGCATTTCATCGTTATGAGAATGGTAATAGTTGGATAATAGCTATGGCGCCCGTACGAAGTCGCAACGCCCCGACCTTATGCTCGCACGTCAGTCAAATTTCTTTATTGCAAGTAAGCACGTTGAGTACATTTTTGCACGTCAATATATTTTTTGAATTTACATTTATACCACTTTGCAAGGAAAAGGTGCCAACGTAGAGTGTATGTATTTTATTAATGGACTCGACAGTTCGTCATTAGCCAATGTCATGTTACAGAAAATTCAATATATTCAAATAGTTTTCTATCTTCCTCCAGGGGAGTCGCAGTAGCGTCTTCACCCTGGGTAGCCGCGTCTTCATGTCTTCATCCAGAGGAGACGCCGTAGCGTCATCACTCTGGACTAAGCAGCTCGACAGTCACGTTCACTCCCGAGCTTGCAGCGGGAACTCTTGATAAAAGCTTGAAACTTCAGATCTTGCATAAATAATCCAATAACTTCACCGTACTGTCATTCGCGAACATTTTCTGATTAATTTAACGTGATTTTAAACACAAAATAGTCCCTGTAGACGTTAAAAGGAAAATTATCAAATAATTTCGCAACCGTCGTTTTCAAGAGAACACAACGTAGAGTGTATATCCCATCAATAACTCGCGACCGCTAGCAGCGACCGTGCCAGCGATGGCCCGTGTGCTGAGAGTATTGTTTAAACTTTGATCCATTGCGCTGCAGGCAGGGGCGTTTCATTGAACTTTTGATTCAAACAAACAATGTATGCTGTTTTATGCGAATTCCTCTTTTTCACACTAAAGCTAAATTGCGTTAATTCCCCATAACACCACTTAAAATGACACCACCGTGGTGTATCGTTATTACCCGCCCTGAGGTAACCTAAAAGAACTAATAATAACAACGCACTTTATTCACTGCCCAATAGCGCTCACAATAATAAACCGGTGGTGTCATTTTGGTACTTTAGTCGAATGGATTATAGCAACTCGCAGCTAAATATTGCGTTCATTCTACCCAAAATGACACCACCTTGGTGTCATGGGGAATCGTTATTACGCATCTAGTCTATTTATATTGCCTCACTGCTCGGGCATGATCCACCACGTGGGCCCAATGCGGATTTCACATGCCTTAGATTTTTCTTCTTCTATGGCATGCAGATTTCATCACGATGATTTTACTTCACCGTTTTGAGAGCACTCATAAATGTACGGTAGTTTTTCCGTCGAAAAAACCGAGGATAACACATTGGTACATGGCTGCGCTGGGAATCGAACCTGGGACCTCCATATTGCAAGTCCATTGCCCCAACCACTGAGCCACCGAGCTCCGCTCGTTATTACCCGCCCTGAGGTAAGTCCGTTCATGAACGGAATTACGAATGAAACTCAACTTTTACCAAACAATAACAAGCTGTATTATCAATAGTCTAGAGCGCAGAACAGCGCGACGCCTCGTTTGATCCAATGCGCTTGCGGGCGGTGCGTGGCCAGCTCTATGGTCAGCACGTAGTTGGTGGAGTGGCCGGTGGTGGAGAGCGTGCCGGCGCGCAGCAGCGTCTTGTACGTGGGGCACTCGAACATGCCCGACGGCACGCGGTGCGACGGCTCGGGACGCATGTAGATTATCGCCATGTCTGGACAAAGTGAATTATATTATAGACTAACTGTACCCCGCAACTTCGTTTGCGTAGAGGAGTAGGATGAAGGAGATCAGGAGGCAGATCTTTCTGTCTGGATCCTTATTTCCACATCACATACCGCCATGGCTTATAAGCCTATGAGCTGTCCGGATATTTCAGCTATCTCCTAGTGAAACTCCCATCAAAATCCCTTCAGTAGTTATGGCGTGATACTTGCACAAAGTCACAGACAAACATTCTAAAAATTTGTGTTTTTGCATCGATCCTAAAACACATTACAATTATTCTTTTCAAAAAATATCCAATGTACAGTTACAACTTTTTTTACAGTCTTATTATGTATATAGATTTACTTCAGGGATTTGTAGGGTTTAGGTAGTCTGACCGGTGAAGAGCGAGTAGCGAGTAAAGCTATCAACTATAAGACGAGTGGGCGAGCAGCGAGTGGCGAGTATAGTTTTGTAGCTCGGCTATCAGCGAGTGTCGCTGAGCGACGGGCGATTACTCGCTTCACTCGCCGGTGTAGCTCAGCGAGTGGGCGATTGTCGCCGAGCGAGTACTCGCCGGCGGTGTGAACAGTCAGCGATGAACTATTAATATATGCATCTCTTTTGTTTACACGGAATGTAGTATCTTTTGTACGTTTCTTGGGCGAGGAAATGGTCGGGATTTACTCGCTGGCGGTGGGGCAACTGCCTAGGGTTTTGTTCACGCATAAAGAGTGCCTGACGTATTATATTAAGGCTACTTTCAGACACGGCGGGAACCGCGCGGTTTCTGAATCGCGTGGAAACCGCGCGGATTATTTACATCAGTATTGTTCAAAAGTAACCGCGCGGTTAGTCAAGCCGCGATTCCAAAGCGCACGATTTAAGATAAGATAACGTTTATTTGACCCACACAAACAATGCACAATACACAAGAAAAAGAATAGACTAGTACAATACAAGGTGACGGTGCAGTGGTGTGGGGCCAAACCGGTCCCCAGCTCAGCGTGTGCTGTAGTAGTGGTACAGTCGAAGACAGAGATAAGTATACAGGGGGCCTCAATAAGGTTGAGATTTTCTCAAAAACTACTGGCCCGAATTTAATAATTCTTTACAGTTACAAAGTTTCAACTTTTATCTATCTATCAGTGGAAGAATTCTTGCAATAAGTCATGTAGTTTTTGAGATAATCTTAACCTTAAAAACTCTACTGTACACCTTTCTTTGTCTTCGATCGTACTACTACAGCGCTGGTTTTCAGCGGGGCCGCGGGTGCAGTGACGTACGGACGCAAACAGAATACATAAATATATTATGAAGAATACACAATATAAACAATAATATGGGTTGAAATGAACAATGGAATAAGTATAATACGAGTAAATAAATATAATAAAACTGTAGAAAGATTTGGAATCGCTTGGTTCCCGCGTGTCTGAATAGCCTAATGCCCATTACTCAATTTATTGCAAAAAATACAAATTACTGTTTACATAGGTTACTTACATATTTTTACACGATTGCTCCAGAAGGAGGGTAATGTTTTTCGGGTGTATGTATGTCCATTCCTTCCTGCCATCCTGTAGCCTAAACGCTTTGATGAATTTTGACGTAAGAGGTATCGATTGATTCGTCTTGATTACGGGAGTGTCATGGTATAAAACCACATCGCCTACACCCCCTCCGAGGCCGTATTCCCTCGTAAACACGACGTTGACAGACTGTGGCAACTGCCGGCCGGTAGCTGCCTGCCTGCCTGGCCGGTACCCGCCTGCCTGCCTGGCCGGTACCTGCCTGCCTACCTGACCGGTACCTGCCTGCCTAACCGGTACCCGCCTGCCTGCCTGACCGGTACCCGCCTGCCTGCCTGGCCGGTACCCGCCCGCCTGCCTGACCGGTACCTGCCTGCCTGGCCGGTACCCGCCTGCCTGCCTGGCCGGTACCTGCCTGCCTACCTGACCGGTACCTGCCTGCCTAACCGGTACCCGCCTGCCTGCCTGACCGGTACCCGCCTGCCTGCCTGGCCGGTACCCGCCCGCCTGCCTGACCGGTACCTGCCTGCCTGGCCGGTACCTGCCTGCCTGCCTGGCCGGTACCCGCCTGCCTGCCTGGCCGGTACCCGCCTGCCTGCCTGGCCGGTACCTGCCTGCCTACCTGACCGGTACCTGCCTGTCTACCTGACCGGTACCTGCCTGCCTACCTGACCGGTACCCGCCTGCCTGCCTGACCGGTACCTGCCTGCCTGGTCGGTACCTGTATGCAGCTCCTTGGGCCTGCTCTCCTCGAGCGCCATGTCGCCCATGTTCCAGCGCGCGCCCTCCAGGAACAGGCCGCGCACACAACAGCCGTCCTCGGGCTTCTTCGCCGGGGCAGCGGCAAGAGCCTAATAAAGAAGAACCAGATTTATAAAAAAAAAATGGTTGCCTGTAAAGTCGGTATACGGGCGAAAGTTTTACGTGACAACGACGAAGGGAAAGTGGAAGGGACGCGTGCCTCTCACTCGCTCTCATTGTGAGCGCATAACGTGAGCGGAGCGTAACGCAGTTTCTTGAAGTGTCACCCGGCAAACCAATTTATAAGACGTTGTCACGTCAAAAAATCTTGTAAGTTGTTGTAGAGCCGCTTTTGATAAAATCTTGAACGTAAATTATTTTTCTGAAGGTAAGTAAATACGATGTCCTTGGTGGATGGTGCTGTCCATTCACGTCGTATTCATATCTATTATGAATAGTGCTCAGAGTGCTCCACACAGTGTTGAAGTGCTCACATAACTTGATGTATTTCGACTTGTATAGAGATTGAAATAATAGAAGGATATCAAAACATTTTTTGTATGGGGTCTGTGAACGTGTTAAGGTGAAAAGGCCACGTGGCCGCCCCCGCAAACGATGAAGAGACGAAATGGACGTTTTTAAGAGAGGGTGGTCCGAGTCTGCGCAGAATAGAGATGAGTGGAAGGGTTGCGGGAGGCCTTTGCCCAGCAGTGGGACATTAAATAATAATTCTGTAAAACGCTAGTCCCCCATTAACTGCATACAAAACTAAATTGACATGAACTCACGAAGAACACGTTAGTTAATAACTTTTTTTAACTAGATGCATTAGATTTTAATGAATGCATCTAGTTAAAAAAAGTTATTAACTAACAACGGCTCAATAGCCGTTGTTGTTTTCCGCAAAGACACTTGCGGTTTGATTGGGTAGGCATCTGTCATTACCTCCCCCATGATATTGATTTCTCGTCTTATTTTTCGCGTAATTCGCGTCCTTTGGTCCACAGGTTGGTTTTTGTTATTATTCTATAGGAGTAGCGAGAGTAGTAGAAAATGATACTGATTATGATTATGCAATATGAAACCTGTAATAAGTCCCCAACAAAATGATAGGTACAGCTTCAATGGTCACGTAGTTTTGTAGATGGGGCAAAGCTCCATTGAAATGTGGCAATGTCAATTGAAGTGGGGGCGATGACTTCCCAGTCGCCACCCGGGGATGGTACTTTTATTTTATATTATTCCCAATTGCCACCGGTAGGCGATCCATTGTGGGAATATACGTGCATATCTATAGTGTCACCTCGAACGCGTATCCGACCGTGTCAATGGCGACGACGTGTTTGCGCGCGTAGTTCTGCAGCGCGCCCGTGAGGAACGCCTGCGGGAAGTAGAAGCCCGAGATCCAGAACACGGCGGGCAGCCCAGCGGACGACCACTGGCGCATGAACTGCACGCGGAGACACATGTCCTTCACCCAGGCGGCTGGAACGTACAATAACAATTAAGCTTCGTATGCGCGGATTTACAGTTTTTCTATCAAAGCTACGGCATTAACCACTGAAATTAAACGTCTAAAAAAAATATATAGCAAACTTGGGGTGTCTATTTAGGGACTGATGAATACCGATATACTATAGGACAAACTTCGCTCTATAGAAAAAAATCGCAAAACCCCCTTCCATGTCTTTTAAAATGAAAATTATATCTAAACCCAAATAGTATTCATACAAAATATATTACAAAATGCGTGTTCTAAAAAAATCTGACTTTTGTTGGCGTATTTTTATTTCCCTGCCAAAATTCATCCAAAATTAATAAAAAAAATACAAATATGGAGTCACTGTGCCGTGCTCTTTACTCCGCCGCTGCGGGACATCTTCTGTCTCGCGCTCGAGTTTGACAACTGACAGCCCCTTGTTACGGAGCGAGCGGATAATTGAAATAATAGATATATGAGAATAGTAATGGGTATATTTCATATAGATCAGATAATTTTGAAATCTTTATAAATAGTAAAAAAAGTAAAATCAACCATTTTCAATCCAATTCCGTAAAAAAAGTGACAGCTTTTCTTTTTAAAAAAACATTCCTATTCAATTTTAAATTTAGGCGGCCAACCACAAGATGCGGCCAAAAGAGACCGCATCGTAACAGCCTTAAATACAGCAACAAAATATTTTGATAATGGCAAAGATAAGATGGTCTCTACGGGATTTAGTTGCGTTGCACGGAAGCCTCGGTGCGTGAGTCCGACTCGCACTTGGCCGGTTTTTTTCACTAACACGGCCGCGCAGACACGGACAGTGCAGTAGTGATGTAACGAATATTCGCATTCGCAAGATATTATGCGAATGTTTGAGCGAAAATGTAAGAGGAAGATATTCATGACATGACAATGTAACTGCTAAAATTTTAAATATTTTCAATAGAGAACAGTCTTGATATTACCTAGTTAAAATTACATACTAATCAGACTATTTAAGGGCCTTCATAGAGCCAACTAACGCCGCCAATCTTAAAAAAATAATATCTTCCAATATAATCAATTTTATTAAAAAAACTATTTACGAAATGTTTATTACGATAAATATTATTTTTTAAATGCTTATTTATAACGTGATTCAATGTCGGTAAGTTGTAGTTCGCATAATTGCGAAAAACGGCCGTTTTTGGCACATTTGTGAACTACAACTTAGCTTGTCGCAATTATGCCATGTATTGTATATTGAAAAATAGTATTTATCGTAATAAACATTTTGTAAATTGTAGCTTTTTTAATAAAATTGATTATATTGGAAGATATTATTTTTTTAAGATTGGCGGCGCTAGTTGGCTCTATGAAGGCTCTTAAAATATGTCTTTTATTTTTATTAAATGAAGTTGGTTTGGTAAAAATCCGATTTAGTTTTTTAACTTCACTCCCTCACTCAACCGATCGGTTATCTTCGTGCAGTATCGGCTACTTTCGGCTTAACATGGTTGAGCGGTGTCCACAAGCGCGCGTAACTGTGGTGCCAAATTCAAGAACCTGACATTCGCATTCGCGCATAATTCAATTCGGTAATATCTGAAATCTAACATTCGTTACATCACTACAGTGCAGTATAGTTTACCTAGCGGCTTGAGCGACGGATACGCCTTCGCGCTCCACATCTTGGGCACCGTGTTCTTGGCGAGGCTGTCGGCCATGCTCTCCAGCGCCTCGGACATCACCACCAGACCCTTCAGCGCCTTCAGCAGGTCACTGGCACAGAGCACGAGTTAGAAACAGTGTTGGTAAAACATTAGATATATCTTAGGCATTTATTCAAAAAGTTTACAAAATCGTAAACTAAAAATATTAAGGCGCTACCGAACTCAAGCGTCGTGAGACATAAGATATCCGGCAAAGGCGGAGTGAAGAGCACAGTTAAATGACAATGCCAGATTCTGCCCCACCATCAACCGCAAGTTGTACAAGATAACGAATAAATGTAAAAATATCTCCGTTTTTTTTATTAAAATTATTGGTTTAAAATAAAGTTTTGTACAAGTTGCGATTCGAAATAAAAAAGGTTAATTAAGAATTCAGAAAATAGCAAGAAATCGAAGCGAATTATTCATTGTTTTTGTTATTTTTCTATAGGAGTTGCGAGAGTAGTAGAAAATGATGCTGATTATGATTATGCAATATGAAACCTGTAATAAGTCCCCAACAAAATGATAGGTACAGCTTAAATGGTCACGTAGTTTTGTAGGTGAGGCAAAGCTCCATTAAAATGTGGAATGTCTTTTTAGTAGTTAGTGCCGTAGGTATGTGAGGATTTTCAGTTTTTATAGAAACAAAAATTAAAATCCGCACAGATCCAGCCTAGGCTTTTCTTTCGCGAAAGAATAGCCGGGATTTACTCGCCGGCTTATTTGGGTTCTCTTGAAAATGGCGGGAAACGACGGTTGCAAAATTATTTGATATTTGTTGTTATAATGTCTACTGTGGTTAGTTGTGTTTAATATCACGTTAAGTTAATCAGAAAAGTTCGCGAATGACAGTATGGTAAATTTATTGAATAATTTGAGCAAGATCTGGAGTTCCCGCTACAAGCTCGGGAGTGAAAGAGACTGTCGAGCTGCTTCGTCCAGAGTGACGGCGCTATGGCGTCTCCTCTGGATGAAGACATGAAGACGCGGCTACCCAGGGTGAAGACGCCACTGCGACTCCCCTGGAGGAAGATAGAATACATATTGAATTGTCGGTAACATGACATTGGCAAATGACGAACTGTCGAGTCCATTAATAAATAAATAAGGCTTATTTAATCATTATACTCACTTCAGTGAACTCGAGATGACAGTCAACAACTTGTTGTATCGGATGGCTTCCTGGATGAGTACAGTGTTCAGGGACTCCTTGTACGAGACGGGATAACTGCATAAATATGGAAAAGGGATATTAGGATATATACTATTATAGTACGGCCGTTTTAATAGGCCCGATATGACACATGACAATATGACGTTAACAGTGATGTACCCATAGGTAACGTGTTAGTAATTGACTAGCTTTTGTCGGCGGCTTTCCTTAGTAAAGATTTATTTTTATCTGTTTTGTATTTAATTTGATACAAAGATATCTATCACACCGGTTTCATTCTGATATTAAGGCTGAACGAAAGTAACGAAAAAAAAATTTCCTGTGATCATATAATAGCGATATTAGTAACTGATACTAAATACGTCACTTAGTATTTTAATCTTTTCTCTACGATTTACTTCGTACGACATAACATTGTAACTGTGCTTCATGGAAAACTAAATAAAAAAAATTCATGAGAAAGAATGTGAATTTACTCTGTTGCATGTTTGAAATTATTACGAAATTCTTAAATTTTATTATTTTTGTACAAAATGGATTGCGTAAATGAGAATTCAAGACAATATTTATTTATCCGTAACTTGTTCACCGTTTCAAAGTTATGTCGGCCGCACCTTCCACAAACGTCATATCGGGCTTTTCTCGGCGGCTCCACTATAGGCTGCGGACCAATCAGGCAAACCCTTACCGATTGCGGCGGACTGTCCCGGGTAGCTTTGTAGTCAGGAGGTTAGGCATCTAGGCTTTACCTTTAGGTCTAGATTTAGGTTAGGTTTAGCTTAGGCTTATTTAGCCATTCGCTTTATAGGGGGTGGGTCCTCTTCATCTTATTAGGTTTAGGTAGTGGTATATAAAATAATCCCGTCGGCGGACGGCGAAACCAGTGCTACGTAACCAGTTATAGTATTTACCGTAATAAAGATTTGGTACGGTGGAACACAAAGAAAGTTGTACAGAAGAGTTTTTAAGGTTGAGATTTTCTCAAAAACTACTTGACCTATTGCAAAAATTATTTCACTGTTTGATAGATAAAAGTTAAAACTATGTAACTATTAAATAATTATTAAATTCGGTCGATTAGTTTTTGAGAAAATCTCAACCTTATTGAGGATGAGGCCCCCTGTATACTTAACTCTGTCTTCGACTGTACATAGTTTTTTAATAAAATTTATATGTCAGAAGATATATTTTAAAAAAAATTGGTACGTATTAATCAAAGAGTGGTATGTTAACTTACGTGACGCTGATGTACTTGGTGTCCAGCGGCTCTGGCAGCACCTCCAGTATCTCGCCGGCAGCCTTCTGCGTCATCTCCTCGGCGGACAGCCCGCCCTCACCAGACCCCTCCTTGGGCTGAAGGTTCTTCAGGGTGTCTGCGGGGAGCAAGCAATTCGGGTATGTTAAGTTGTTTGAGGTATTCTATTTATTCTCTATTTTATCTTCGAGTTTTATTCAATATTTTAACATACTTGTTTTCTAAGCAACAGTTATTTTTCCTTCAGGCCAAGACAGTTGATTTTCTAAAATGTTGAATCCTCAAAATGTTGAAATTCAGTAGGTTGGAAACTATAGTACGTACGCGTTAAGAAAATTGTGAAACAAAGAGCACGTCTATCCACGGTTGACAAATTAGATGACTTAGACAAATGTGCCATAAGAAGGAAAGTTAAAATTTCTTTTTATTGAACTTTCCTTCTTATGGCACATTTGTCTAAGTCATCTAATTTGTCAACCGTGGATAGACGTGCTCTTTTTTCACTATTTTCTTAACGCGTACGTACTATAGTTACGAAATTATTAATTTTACAAAATAATTCGCAAAAGCAGGCTGAATATAAATTGGTCACTTTGCTGAGTAGGGTATAAAATATGGTAAAGACAAAGTTTATGCCTAATACAGCCTACTTTGATTTGATGATTTTAAATGTAAAATGACAATGCCAGATCCTGCCCCACCATCAATCGCAAGTTGTACAAGATAACGAATAAATGTAAAAAATATCTCAGTTTTTTAATAAAATTATTGGTTTAAAATAAAGTTTTGTACAAGTTTCGAAATCAAATTCGAAAAAAACAGCTTAATTAAGAATTCAGAAAATAGTAAGAAATCGAAGCGATTTACTCATTGTTTTTGTTATTCTTCTATAGGAGTTGCGAGAGTAGTAGAAAATGATACTGATTATGATTATGCAATATGAAACCTGTAATAAGTCCCCAACAAAATGATAGGTACAGCTTAAATGGCCACGTAGTTTTGTAGGTGGGGCAAAGCTCCATTGAAATGTGGCAATGTCTTTTCATACAATTATGACAGTTCTAAGTGCGAGCTCACGCTGAGTTCTTGCTCAAAACTTTCTGACTATCGACGTTATAGCGTGTTCCACTCACTGATGTTGGTCATGGTCTCTGCCATGGCGCAGCTGATGTTTGCGTTGCCGTGCAGCCCGAACAGCCCGGGCTCGTCGTTCAGCGGCAGCGTGCGGATGTAGCGCGTGTACTCGTCGACGCCACTGGACGACGGTAACTGCAAACACACATAGGATTTAATAGAGCGATTGACCAGAATCATCATCAGCCCTTAAGCCCGTATTAATAAATCACTCTCGGATCAAAAGTCAATCTTGAGAACGACTTCAATATGGCGTTCCTAAACGTAATAAAGTAGTTAACCTTCCATGAGCCAACTAGCGCCGCCAATCTTGCAAAAATAATATCTTCCAATTTAATCAATTTTATTAAAAAAGCTATTTACAAAATGTTTATTAGGATGAATACTATTTTTCAATATACAATACATGGCATAATTGCGACAAGCTAAGTTGTAGTTCTCAAATGTGCCAAAAACGGCCGCTTTTCGCAATTATGCGAACTACGACTTACCGAAATTGAATCACGTTATAAATAAGCATTTAAAAAATAGTATTACTAAACATTTTGGAAATAGCTTTTCTAATTAAATTGATTATATTGGAAGATATTATTTTTTTAAGATTGGCGGCGCTAGTTGGCTCATGGAAGGCTCCTAACAAACGTAACTTAGGTGCGCGTTTAGGAATCGGGTATCACATGAGTAACGCCGTATTAATAAACAAAACTCAGTTCTCAAGAGAACTGTCAAACTCACACTTGAGAACGTAAATACGTGCACGTAACCAGCAAATACTGATTGCAGGCGAATAGCGATGTTTACTTGAGTTCTTCCACTTGAGAAAGACATCACGTGATACGCCGTCAAGATTGGTTTATTTTTAAATCACATACTTGAGATGATGATCACGTCTTGAGAGTGTATCAGCTGAATTTGCTCTTGAGGGCGGGTTTGAGCTCAGACTATTAATACGGGCCTTAGCACACTTCTGGACATAGGTATCTCCCAAAGCACGCAACTCCTCAACCCAATTCTCGTTGTTCCACCGCCGGCGAGTAAGCGAGTAAATCCCAGCTATTGTCTCGTCCAAGAAACGTACAAAAGATACTACATTCCGTGTAAATAAAAGAGATGCATATATTAATAGTTCATCGCTGACTGTTCACACCGCCGGCGAGTACTCGCTCGGCGACAATCGCCCACTCGCTGAGCTACACTGGCTGACTGAGTGAAGCGAGTAATCGCCCGTTGCTCAGCGACACTCGCTGATAGCCGAGCTACAAAACTATACTCACCACTCGCTGCTCGCCCGCTCGTTTTATAGTTGATAGCTTTACTCGCTACTCGCTCATCAGTCTGACTACTGCCTTAAGTGCCTCGTACTCACCTGTTTGTAAGCGCCGCTCTCGTCAAACACGAACCGGTCTGAGAGCACTGCGAGCGCGTAGTAGTCGCCGAGCAGCGTGAGCAGGCAGCGCCGGTCCCAGTCGTCCGTCACGCGCCCGCCGTAGTTGATGTGGCCAGCCGTGTATGTTAACATCTACAGGGGATCACGCAAATCAATCAAATATACTTTATTTGCACACAAATGAAAATACATCAGTTACATATAAAACCTGAGAGCTCGCTGGCTCAGTGGTTGGGTCAATGGACTTGCAATATGGAGGTCCCAGGTTCGATTCCCAGCCAGGGCAGCCATGTACCAATGAGTTATCCTCGGTTTTTTCGACGGAAAAACTTACGTACATTTACCGAGTGCTCTCAAAGACGGTGAAGGAAAACATCGTGATGAAACCTGCATGTCGTAGAAGATAAAAAAAATCTAAGGCATGTGAAATCCGCCAACTCGCACTGGGCCCGCGTGGTGGATCATGGCCCGAGCTCCCTCGATGTAAGGGAAGGTCTGTGCCCGAGCAGTGGGGCAATATAAATAGACTGATTATGATATAAAACCAAAATTAGCTAGTGAATAGACAGGTGGCCTTATCGCTTTAATGTCTCCAGTTGTTGTTTTGTGTTTAATGTCACGTTAAGTTAATCAGAAAACTTTCGTGAATGACAGTATGGTGAAATTATTGGAGGATTCATGCAGGATCTGCAGTTTGGCGCTATTGTCAAGAGTCTACGAGCTCGGGAGTGACAGTCCAGCTGCTTCGTCCAGAGTGACGCTACGGCGGCTCTGGATGAAGACAATAAGCCGAGGATACCCAGGGTGACGACGCTACGGCGACTCCCCTGGATGAAGAGAAGACGATATGATATTTTGAATATTCTGTAACATGACATTGGCAAGTGACGAACTGTCGAGTCCATTAATAAAATAAATAAATAAATACCCTTAGAGGCACTTCGCTGTATTCATTGAGGAACATGTGAAGCTGCGAGATGCATATCCTGAGGTCGCCGTCAGTGAACTCGTACGGGATGTTGAAGCCCAGGGGTCCGAACTTGCGCCGCTCCAGCACCACACCGTGGAATAGACACAGGGAGAACAGCAACCACTGCGGAACAAAACCGGCCGAGTGCTAGTCGGCTGTCGGACTCGCCGAGGGTTCCGTGCAACCCTTTTTTCGGGGGGGGGGGGGGCACCATATTATAGCCACGGGGAGGCGAGGATGGTTATGTCGGACTCTTACCGACTAAAAACCCTTCGGTGTTCCGTCTCGCCGCCTTATGGCGGAGTCACGAGGAGACTTGCGAATTACTTCCGCGAGGGTTCCGTGCAACCCAACTTATCCCCGTAATTTTGCTCTAAATTAAAATTAAACTCGATTTAAGGACCAACTTATCTTTGCCGATCTTATATCCAATATATCCAAATTATTATATCGAAAGATAATTGTTTATCATTTTTTTTTTTTTAGGTTACATAATTGAGTGTGCGCTAAAATCCGCACTAGGCAAGCCTGTCTTACGGACATCAGCGCCCCCTCTCCATGCCTAATACAATTCCGCTAACATCAAAATTAAAACATAGATCACAATGGTACACATGGATGGCGTGTGAGCGAGCAATGTATGTCTATATATATATAAATATGTAAGTATATGTTGTTAATATATAAAGTTACATATATATTTATAGTACCTAGCGAATCAACAGAGATATATAAATAGATATAAAGAGGTGTAGGTAGTACGTGTAAGGCGGAATAAATAGATGAAATAAGATACGAGGCATAGTAATATATATATATATATATATATATATATATATATATATATATATATATATATATATATATATATATATTTAATGTGTTATTTAACCGAACGCAATATGGTCTCTGTTTTGTCATAGTCAAGTGGCTGGAGAAATTTTTTAATTACTGTTTTGCACTGTGAGTGGTTCAAAGGGTATATGTCGAGAATGTAATTTATTTTGTCGTAAATGTATGGAGCGAGACATATGTGTTGGTGGTGAGCAAATGATGTATCATATGACTCTATTGTGTTTTCTTCCTCTCTCATTTTATTCACCTTAACTTTATTTACGAAATAATAACTCTTAGGTATTTATTCTGGTAACTACTCGAAATAAATGAAGTAAACCTTGAAATTAGGAACTTTCGGGTCGGCGGAGTTGAAATAGTCGATAAAGTCTGGCACTTGGTTCATAAATGCCTTCAGTAAGTTCGCCTTGATTCCTCTGGGGGGCTCCACTGTCATCTTATAGCCTGGAAATGAGGAAGGAATCAGGTTTGAGGGAAGGAGAGGGGGGAAGGGGGGCATGGAAGTTATACAATATAAATATCTTTATTTCGGACTATTTAGTCCATGTTGATAGTAATACAATACTAACTATATATGGTTAGTAAATATAATAAACCGGCCAAGTGCGAGTCGGACTCGTGCAAATTACTTAACTTTGCTCTAACAAAAAGATAAACTAGATTTAGAGACCAACTTAACTTGGTCATTATTAAAATATGATGTAGGTAGGTTTTGAGTTATTTTTGCGTTTTCAAACAAATATGCGCCAAAATTCAACACAAACGGCCATATCTTTTGATTGCGTTAACGTAGAAGGTTAATTTTCACGGCTGTATGAGGTTGCAGACTTGAGTATTTGAACTTGATCCGTCCACGCGTTTCTGAGATATATGTCTTGACAGACAGACAGACGGACAACAAAGTGATCCTATAAGGGTTCCCTTTTTTCCTTTGGATGCACGGAAACCTAAAAACAGCATTATTTTATAAGTTTTTCTGTACAATATGTACGTATGTGTGCTGTTTTCTCAAATAAATGGTCATTCATTCAAATAAGCCAAATTTATTGTCTGTTCAGGCACATTTAGGTGCATGACACCTCTTTTCTCATGCACCTTCACGGCGGACGTCGATGCCATAAACTATGGTGAAACCCACTGAAATTACTGTCAATTGGAAACATCTGTCTCGGCTAACATTCGGCGGTGTCGGTCGGTATAAATAAATACTCGGAAACTAATAATCGGTTCGGCGGCCTATCGGATAATAACTGTTTGTGTGGTGTGAGCTGTGTGGTGGAAACACATCTGAAGACAATTTACGCTTCTACTACTACTACACCATTGAAAGCCAGAGCTGCCGCCGCCTGCACCCTGCACGCATGAGGGTGAGTGGGTAGGCACTCTAGGTGCGCAAACATTGTCATTTCGTCCGATGACGTCGAGTTCCATAGAACAAATGGGACCCACCCTGAACTTCTACGGCGTACTTCGCGGAGACAGGTGAAAATTCCCACTATAGACACCAGCCAGTACGGGTACGTACCGTTCTGCAGCAGCGCCACGGGGAAGTGCGGCGAGGGTGTGGACGTGAGCCACAGCCGGAAGTCCTTGTGCACCAGCTCGGGCGCGATCTGCTCCACGTTCAGCTCCAGCACCGGCATCCACGACGGGGACAGGTGACAGTTCTGATGATGGACACAACATTAAAACCGCTCTCAACTCTGAGGTTCTGACGCCATACTGACGTAGCTTCATACTAAAGACAGTTTTGATTTCGTATGCCTTAGATTTTTTCTTCTTCTTCTATGGCATGCAGGTTTCATCACGATGTTTTCCTTCACCGTTTTGAGAGCACGCGGTAAACTGTACGCAAGTTTTCCGTCGAAAAAACCGAGGATGACTCATTGGTACGGTGGAAGACAGAGAAAGGTGTACAGGAGAGTTTTTAAGGTTGAGATTTTCTCAAAAACTACTTGACCTATTGCAAAAATTATTTCACTGTTTGATAGATAAAAGTTAAAGCTATGTAACTGTAAAATAATTATTAAATTCGGTCCAGTAGTTTTTGACAAAATCTCAACCTCATTGAGGCCCCCTGTATACGTATCTCTGTCTTCGACTACATACATAGCTGCCCTGGCTGGGAATCGAACCTGGGACCTCCGTATCGCAAGTCCATTGACCCAAGCACTGAGACACCGAGCTCTCACACAAAGGTGGTACGGTACTACCATTATTTAAAATTCCATTTTATAATATTCATTGCATAATATCGATTTCTTCCAGCACAACGTACAAATTACGAAAAATGATTAGATAATTTTTTTTCAATAACTTTTTAACCACTAAACATATCGTCGTGAAATTTAAACCAGAGACGTATTCAGCATGTTTACAAAAATAAAAATACAATAAAAACAAAAAGTTTGACCCGTGAAGGATTTGAACCTCCGCCCTCCGATGGTCAAGCATAAGTTTATATCGGCGCTCTCACCTACTGAGCTAACGAGTCTCGGTGGCGGACGGACGAATTCAGCCTTCACTATGAGCGAAATGACGTCATCGCTTTTAATGCGTTTTGTTTACGGAACATCTATTTTTAGCCAAGGTCGGGCGATACGCGAATACCAATAATAGTACAGTCGACAGCACAACATTGCAGGCTTTGTACTGTCCTGTTAAGTATTTAAATTTCGATAACAACAAATGCATTTTCGTCCAAAAATTACTTAATTGTATAAATTCGTCCAGGAAAATGGAAGTAGGTAAATAATGTAAAACTATGTGATTATAAAAAGTCACCTACTAGTAGATGGTTTAAGGTATACCGCGGCCCAAATCAAATGTCTTATTTTGTAAACAAATATGTAAAATGTATAAATATATAAAATATCTCCGTTTTTTATTAAACTTATTGGGATAAAATAAAGTTTTGTACAAGTTGCGAGTCAAAAAAACAGCTTAAACTCAGAAAATAGTATGAAATCGAAGCGAATTATTCATTGTTTTTGTTATCATTTTCTACTACTCTCGCAACTTCTACTGATTATGCAATATGAAACCTGTAATAAGTCTCCAACAAAATGATAGGTACAGCTTCAATGGTCTCGTAGTTTTGTAGGTGGGGCAAAGCTCCATTGAAATGTGGCAATGTCATTTTTTACCACCTTTATTTTGATGCTATGAGCAGACCTGGAAGAAGACCCAGTTGCCGAAGTCTACGCCCGTCTTCATCATGGCCTCAGCCAGCGGCCCCTGGCCCTGTCCGAGCGAGATGCTCTCGAAACGCTTGCCCATCTTCATCTTGTCAGCGAATTTCATCAAATCTACACACAAGGAAAAGGAAGCCGAAGAGGGTTCAGTATCGGTAACTAAACAACTTTTGGTCTATAAATAATAAAAACAAATTAATATCTTATACAGGGTGATCAGAGAGCTCGGTGGCTCAGTGGTTGGGTCAATGGACTTGCGATACTGAGGTCTCAGGTTCGATTCCCAGCCAGAGCAGCCATGTACAAGTAAATAAAATTAAAACTACCGTAACTCAGAAACCACTCATTTTCGACCCCTCGTTAATAGGGCCTAATTTGTTGCATACCACCTCTAGTATCACCCCTTTCAAGGAATGTATCGAATTTCCAATCAGTCTGTATATGACGGAAGCATTACAAAATAGCCACTGTAGACATTATGACAAAAATCATCAAATAATTTTGCAACCGTCGTTTCCCGCCATTTTCAAGAGAACCGTTGCGAAATTATTTGTTAATTTTCATTTTAAGAGCCTTCCATGAGCCAACTAGCGCCGCCAATCTTAAAAAATAATATCTTAATAATAATAGTATAATTAGGATGAATACTGTACCTTTTTATTGCAAAAAAAAAACTAACTACTACAAAATAAAACTAACTTAATATCTAAAAAAAATACTTATGAAATAAATGATTAGGATGAATACTATTTTTCAATATACAATACATGGCATAATTGCATTTTGTAAATAGCTTTTTTAATCAAATTGATTAAATTGGAAGATATTATTTTTTCAAGATTGGTGGCGCTAGTTGGCTCATGGAAGGCCCTTAATCTCTATACAGTATTTATTTTGTGTGACCTGCGGCCGGGTCTGTGCCGGTGGAGAGCACGAATATGACCGGCGCCCTGGGGTCGGACTCGGCGTACAGCGCCGCCAGGTCGGCCGGCTGCGGCTCCACGAACCGCGCGCCCAGGCCAAACACCACGTAGTCCTGGACAAAAAAAACACGCAGACATTATTTCATTCATTCATAAGCTCACGACCTTTTAAGTAGGCAGAGACGATGGACTTCCGTATGCTGCGATACTGGCATACAGTAACAATAGCACAAATTACCTTCCTTTTATTTTTAATTATTTAATTAAATTCTTGGCAAAAATTACTTCACACCACAAAAAAAAATATAAACCCCCTTTGATTAATTTTTATAGCCTATGTCACTCCTACAATCAAGACGAATCTAACGACACCTCATATGTTAAAATCCGTCGCCATTTTGCGAACGTGACATTTTGCGACTAAGCCAGTCAAATATCCTAAAAGGAATTCAAATCATTCCTATTAAAAAAGTGTTGCTATTTTGTGGACGGATAAAATTTTGATAGTGCAATTGAAGAGCACAAAATGTGTATTAAATGTTTTCAAAAAGGAACTCAAATCATTCCTATTGAAAATGTGTGGACGAATTTTGATAGCGCAATTGATGATCATAACATGTGTAACATGTTATTTAATTTACCTAGCTTCCGTGTGTAGCTGTTTTTATTTATAGGAACATGTCGCTAACTTCCTTTTTTTTAATAGAAAGCGGGCTAAGGGTTAATACATACCTGTAAAGCGGGTATCACTTTGTCCGGACGCAGACACTTGAGGACGAGAAGTTTCTGGAAACTATCCAGCTGAGTGTCCAGCGGCTTCGGCAGAGGCAACCTGGCACACGAAGAGATTATTGTAAATCTAGCTAGCTCTCTGAAACCATACGAAATGTACTTGGAACAAGTCACATATTTCCTTAATGCCATTGCATTAGATATATTTCCACTGTTTGCTACAGGTCCGTGTTAAATTATGTTGAAACTTATATTTTAAGAGCCTTCCATGAGCCAACTAGCGCCGCCAATCTTAAAAAAATAATATCTTACAATATAATAAATTTTATTAAAAAAGCTATTTACAAAATGTTTATTACGATAAATACCACTTGTTAAATGCTTATTGATAACGTGATTCAATTTCGGTAAGTTGTAGTTCGCATAATTGCGAAAAACGGCCGTTTTTGGCACATTTGTGAACTACAACTTAGCTTGTCGCAATTATGCCATGTATATTTATATGATGAATACTACAGGGTGGACCAAAAGTCCGTTAACATTTGAATAGGTCGCTGCGTCGGCGCGGGCGGGGTATTGGCGCGGGGGGTGTTACTACAAGCGAGAGCTACTAACTAATAGGGATTTAGTACCATGGCGTCATTCAGCGGAGCGCAACGCGCATTTTGTGTACGCGAGTACTATCGAAACAACGATTCTACGACCTCTTTCTTAGGCGAGGCACATTGAGGAATTAAAAGAAAATATACGCGAGGAAATGCAGAACATTTCACCAACCACTTGTCGGGCGGTCATGCAAAATTTCCGTTCCCGGTTACAGGTGTGCCAGGATGAACAAGGGTCACATTTGAATGATGTTATTTCTAAAAAGTGAAATCCTAATTTGTCTACTTTATTATTAAATAAACAGTTTTTCACTAAAGTAGCATTTGTATTTTTTATAACCATTTTAAATGTTAACGGACTTTTGGTCCACCCTGTATTATTGAAAAATAGTATCGAAGACAGAGATAATATAATAATAGCACATGCTGAGCTGGGACCTGTTTGGCACTGCAACACGCACCGTAGTTATATATTTCATTATTTTATAAGTTTTTCTGTACAATATATCTTCTCGCTAGAGCAAATGTTATGGTGAAGTTGCACGGAACCCTCGGTGTGCGAGTCCAACAGCCGACTCGCACTTTACCGGTATTTTACGCAATTTAAGACATTAATTAAGGCGCTACATGGTTGTCATAAGCAAGAGTGAGACAGAAGATGCACCGCAGCGGCGGAGTGTAGAGCACGGCGCAGTGCCTCAATATTTGTATTTTTATGAATTTTGGCAAGGAAATAAAAATCGGATTTTTTTAAAACAAGCACTCGTATTTATAGTACCCTACATTTTGATATATATTTTGTATGAGTAACTATTTCGGTTTAGATATAATTTCGTTTTAAAAGACATGGAATGTTTGCGATTTTTTTCTATCGAGCGAAGTTTGTCCAATCGTGTATCGGTATTCATCAGTCTCTAAATAGACACCCCAAGATTGCTATATATTTTTTTTAAGACGTTTAATTTTAGTAGTTAGTGCCGTAGCCTTCGTAGAAAAGCTGAAAATACGCGCATACGAAGCAATGAATGAAATGAGCGCACCTGTGTGGGTTATGCGCGTCGTAGTACGTGCGGAAGAACTTGACCTGCGCGTAGAAGTCGTCGATCACGAACGCGTGCATGCTGGGCACGGACGCCAGCTGCTGCAGGTCCTCCCACATGCGGCGCGATATCCACTTCGGCTCGGGGTTGTCCAACTCCTGGTACAAACAACAACGTTAAACATACGATACCACGATCTATGATTCGAAAACAGTCTTGCCCCCGTGGCACGCTCTCCAACAGAGCCAACGTGAATTCCAAGAATCAATGAAACCGCCGTTGAGCATAAAGGTACAGTCGACAACAGATAACACTTGCAGTACGATTTCAAGTCTTACGACGCAAATAATAAGAACTCTTCTTCTTCTGCCTCGCCTTTTCCCATTTATTTGGGGTCGGCCCTTCTGGTCATTTTTCTCCAGGACGGTCTGTCCTGGGTCATTTGTGGCGTGATGTTGTGGTCCTTCAAGTTTTTGCTTATCATTGACATCCATGTGAGACGGGGTCTGCCGCGACCTCTGGGCTGCGTGCTTATGTCAAGCACTTTTCTCAAATAATAAGAACTGTCAAAAGTAAAAAGTGTTACCATTGATCTACTGTCGACTGTACATATATGGGTTCAATATAAGCCCCGTAATAATAACTGTAAGTCCACGTGTTCAATCTTAACACCGTTTGCTGTTATTCATAAACCTTTAAAACGTGTTGCTATCCCTTTCACCCTTCGTTAAAAAAGGATAAGATAGAAAGGGACAGGGTGGCTAAACGGTGGCGTAACTTTAAATCACGTTTATGAATAACAGCCGTTGAATATAAGACGGACGTATAACCTCACGTTTTCAATCTTAGCGCCGTTGAGCATAAAAGTGCACTATCTTAGCGCCGTTAATCATACATCTGAACTCACTTGTTTAATCTTAGTGCCGTTGAGCATAAATATAACCCCACGGGTTCAATCTAAGAGCCGTTAAGCATAAATCTGAACTCACTTGTTTAATCTTAGTGCCGTTGAGCATAAATATAACCCCACGGGTTCAATCTAAGAGCCGTTGAGAATAAATCTGAACTCACTTGTTTAATCTTAGTGCCGTTGAGCATAAATATAACCCCACGGGTTCAATCTAAGAGCCGTTGAGCATAAATCTGAACTAAATTGTTCAATATTAGCGACGTTGAGCATAAATATGACCCCGCGGGTTCAATCTAAAAGCCGTTGAGCATAAATCTGAACTCACTTGTTCAATCTTAGCGCCGTTGAGCATAAATATAACCCCACGGGTTCAATCTAAGAGCCGTTGAGAATAAATGTGAACTCACTTGTTCAATCTTAGCGCCGTTGAGCATAAAGTTGAACTCGCTATGCCGTATGGTCCCTCTGTCGAGCAGTATACGCGCGCATAGTAGGAACGCGAATAGGAGCTTGTGTCGTTCAAACAGACTGCGACACACGTTCTGGTAGAGCAGGAACGTGAAGTGATCTATTATTGTCTCCACCCGCTCCATTATGTCCTCTGCGAGAAGTATTTTAGAATTAAACCATTAATTATTTATAACGCCTTAATTTAATGAAATATTATATACCAAAGTCCATATCAAGCGTCTTATTTTGTAAACAAATATGATCAAATTCAAAATATCTTTATTTACTAAAAAGATTACTAAAGTCAGGGCTGCGGTATAGTTATACCAGATAATCATTTTATGTACAGTCGAAGACAGAGATAAGTATACAGGGGGCCTCAATAAGGTTGAGATTTTCTCAAAACTACAGGACCGAATTTAATAATTCTTTTACAGTGCATAGTTTTAACTTTCATCTATCAAACAGTGAAAGAATTTTTGCAATAGGTCAAGTAGTTTTTGAGAAAATTTCAACCTTAAAAACTCTCCTGTACACCTTTCTCTGTGTTCCATCGTACAGTGTTTCTAGCAAATAAACTCCATTTTATACAACTCACCATTGGGCTCGGTCTCTGCCATACTCCGAACGAACAGCTTGACGAACCACTCGAGCGAGTACTGGTACATCGGGTCCACGGTGGACATTCCCGAGAGACAAAAGAACAGGATCTGACCGCGATTGGCCACAGGCACGTAGCCGCCGCGCGCTTCGTCTATCTCTATGGTCGTCCGCTCTATGTCTTCTACTTTTATCTATGGACGAAATGGAGTGGTTACTGAAATATCTAAAACTTTCTAGCCTAGTTGGTAGTGCACCTGTCTTCTGTGCAAATGGTTCTAGGTTAGATTTCCAGTATATATGGTATATGTACAGCTAACAGCAGACCAAGTGTAATACTTTGGAATTTGGACCGTTCTTATTATCTGCGTCGTAAGATTTAAAATCGTACTACAGGTGTTACCATTGATCTGCTGTTGTCCGTGTTTAGCTTTTTTAAATAATTACATCAGAAGATATCGTTCTTTTAAAGACTGAGGGCACTAGTTATCACAGCTTAGGAAAAGAAAAAAAATTAAGAAAAGCTATACATTTTATAGTAAAATTAACAAATTAAATAAAGTCATTTTCTTACCAATATTTCCGCGCTCTTAATCTTGATAGCTTCAAGTGTGAGTATGAGCGGCAAGTCGTCCACTGGCGAGCCCTCGCTATTGGACAGCCCGTACAGAATGTCCGCTTGCATGCCGGCGAGCTGCGCGGCCATTTGCGCGCGCGACACAATCAGCTGGCCGCGCAGCTCCTCCAGGTCCGGACGCTCCTGTGCCACTACTGTCGACAGCAGCTGCTCGGAGAGACCGCTGCGCAAACGTCACAGAATCTCTAACATAAGTCGCAGATATGTAATAATAATATTTATTTTCACAAAAATAATGGTTACAATGTGCTTAATACGTAACATAGTGCAAGTATGACAGAGTCAGCATTATAATTAGCACGATGTTAGATAAGCCTGACTCCCGAACTAGGGTGACCTGTGTTTCGGGAATCAGTGTCCTTCCGTGTTTACTTATTGCTAGTTATTACTGGACTTTTTTTACAATGATTAGAAAGAGGACCAGTGTCAGCTTAATTAGTGGGATTGTAAATATTACTTAGTATACAACTACAAAAATTATTAACTAATCAAAGTAATAAGCGGGCCATATTTGTCGGATGCCGAGCCGAGCGACTTGTGGGCAAAAATTGCCTCAAACAACGCGAATAGCCACGTGGCCGTCCCCGCAAACGATGACGAGACGAACTTGACGTTTTTAATAGAGAGTGAGCTGAGTCTGCGCAGAATAGATATGAGGAAGGATTGGTCTTTGCCCAGCAGTGGGACATTTCAGGCTATTAAATAATAAATAATATAAATCAAAGTAAAGTAAGTAAGTATACTATTTGCTCGCGGCAACAATAAACAACCCCGCTCGCAGCCCGCTATACACCTAACACTTTTATTCACTTTAAACTTATCAAAGTAAAATATACTACAGCGAGTCGCCCAGCTTCAGCACCAGCTGACCGGCTTGGTGGAAGCATTGTTGTACTACTGGTCTTCCACTGACCTGGGCACTAGCGCGAAGTTGACCAGCTGCACCTTGACGGCCGTCTCTGGCGTGTAGCGCGGGTTGGGCAGCTTGGTGGTGAGGTAGAGGCGGAAGCCGGCCGCGTGCGGGATCAGAGAGTCGCCCAGCTTCAGCACCAGCTGGCCGGCTTGACGGAAGTATTGGCGCTAAGAACGTTCAATACACAGAATGTAATAAATAAATAATAATAAATAAAAATTGTTTATTTCGGACAGGGTCTATAGATGTTAGTAAAATACAATAAAATTACTTACAAACTAATGTTAGTAGGTACAAAAACAAGTAAAATATTTAAAAATAGGACGACACCGGACACAATTTTAAGTCAGGAAGTAATGAAATGATATAGTAAGCCGAAGAGCATGGTAAACAAATAAAACAGGCTATATTATATTTAGAACATGATGAAAAAATTCTTGCCGTGGGCAGGACTTGAACCTGCGACCTTGTCATTCCGTGACACGCGCTTACCAACTGAGCCACCACAGGCCACGCCACGCCCACCGAAAATCTTCATCGTATTATACATACTTAAAGGGTATGTGTGGTTGTCGGAATAATACTCTTATTGATAGATGGAGTTGCGATACAGAGATCCCAGGTTCGATTCCCAGCCAGAGCAGGCATGTACCAATGAGTTATCCTCGGATTTTTCGATGGAAAAACTTACGTACATTTACAGAGTGCTCTCAAAACGTTGAAGGAAAACATCGTGATGAAACCTGCATGCCGTAGAAAAATAATCTAAGGCGATGTGAAATCCGCCAATTCGCACTGGTCCCGCGTGGTGTATAATGGCCCAGCTCCCTGAACCTGGCCAGCTCATTGAGATTTTCTCAAAAACTACTTGACCTATTGCAAAAATTCTTTCACTTTTTGATAGATAAAAGTGAAAAGTATATAACTGTAAAAGAGATATTTAATTCGGTCCAGTAGTTTTTGAGAAAATCTCATCCTTATTGAGGCCCCGTGTATACTTATCTCTGTCTTCGACTGTACAATACTGACACGTGAGGACACCATCCCTGTGGCCACAAGTGGCACTTGCGGTATTGTGAGATGGTTGATGATGACTCTCTGTGAAATACCTTGAGCACAGGATCCAGCGCCGGGTCGAGCTCCTGGCCGACGTTCTCCAGTAGAATGGGTTTGCCGAAGCGCAGAGCCGTCTCAAAGTTCCGTAACATGTCTCTATCGTGGGGTTTCACTACCACCAGACCCTCGATTTTACCCTGCAATGGACAAACGATGGCGAGACGAACGGGACGCTTTTAGGGTGGTCTTACTCTGTGCAGAGTAGAGATGAGTGGAAGGGTCAGGAGGCCTTTGCCCAGCAGTGGGACATGACAGGATAATAAACTTTTCGTTTTTTAATTTATTGTTTATCTATCTTGTATGAGAGTAAATGACAACAAGGGGCGGAAACCTTCATACAAAATATACTGGAACATTTTATTATTGATTTAATTAATTTTATTATGCATGTATTTTAGATGTAACTGGTATTTTTTTTATTTTGATACCCAAATAAATTTATTTTATGCTGCAACGCGTCAGGGATGTTTGCGGAAGCCGGTGTGGACGAATTCCATGCCATCATACGCAAAAGAGTGGCGTCCCTGATGCGACGGGTTCGCGGCAGCCCTAACAGCATCCTGAATGGTATTGCTGATACCATGGACAGTCCTCTGAGACACTGGGTACACTTACATGTCTCGGGGTCTCGGAGTCGGACCTAAGTCGCATGTCATAGCGCGTAATACACCTCGTGTAAACACTGACATAGTTTTAAGTACTTACTAACACTTATATGGTTTTTGTGACTGCAATAAATCGTTTGAATTTGAATTATTATTATACCATTGCCCTGATCCATTTGTTGGCCTGAGTCTGCGGGTCGATGATGAGCGGCCAGCGCCTCGAGTTGGACATCAGCACCGCAGACTCCACGGACAGCGGGTCGCGGGGCAGGCCGTACATCTGCCAGGTCCTGACAATTTTCATTCGGTTTTAATAAATGTGTTAAGGTCGCAGGTTCAAGTGCTGACTAGCCGTTGAAATTTTTCATCATATTACGGTGTTAAGGCAGTGCGCAGACCAGAGTCACGACTGTTTATTGCTTTACAAACATTATGAAGCGCGCATACTTCAATCGAGACGTCTCATAGACAAAGCTGTCTAATACCTACGAGAACGTAGAAGAAGATTTAGAGTAACGTAGAGAAGTATTTATCGTAATAAACATTTTGTAAATAGCTTTTTTAATTAAATTGATTATATTGGAAGATATTATTTTTTTAAGATTGGCAGCGCTAGTTGGTTCTATGAAGGCTCTTAATCAACGTTGGCCAAGTTATTTCCCTGGATGGGTGACCAGTGACAATTTCATCTGAGCCCCTTCGTGCCTCCGGGCGCACGCTAAGCAGTTGGTCCCGGTTGCTGTCACTTGGCAGCAGTCGTGGGGCTATGGTCATAGACCTACAGGCGACCTAAATAACTCTGACAATAGGATTGGTCACTAAACCATACAAAAATAACGATATTATGATTACCTGATCTGCACGGCGTCTCCGAGAGTGCTGACCGGCGTAGTTCCGGGAGTATGTGGCACTTTCACCTCCTGACATTTAAACCAACGTAAACGAAATGTATGGACAACAGATCAATGGTAACACTTGCAGTACGAATTCAAGTCTTGCGACGCAGATAATAAGAACGGTCGAAATTGTTACACTTGATGTGCTTTGATGTGTGCGTGCTCGGTTGGCCACTGGACTTACGATACGGAACTAGTATTTATTCTGGAGGGTGCGTATTCTTGTTGGGATGAACTGGTTCGGCCTAGGCTAGACTAGTTTTTCCTATCGGGGTCCGAACGAGCTAGTTTGGCCTGGTACCAGTTTATCCTATCGCGTGTGGGTGGAGTTGGTTTGACCTGGGCCAAGCTGGTTTGTCGAGGTTTGTTGAGGTCGGGTTTGGCTGGTAACAAATATATTGTGTTGTTTTTCGTGACATTTTGCATGTTATTCTCATTTTTTGTTGTATTGTGTGGTGTTAAATAAATCTGTTTTCTTTCTTTTCTTTCTTTCGAACTACGGAGGTCCCAGGGTTCGATCCCCGGCAAGATCAAACACATGGCTGGACCAATGAGTCAAAAGTCAATGAACTTTGATAGTTGTAAGATCGTGTTTAAATTGTCTGTCGATGGAGCTCCTCTTAGGTTAATTGCTAGACAAAAGAAATCGGTTGTACGGCCAACAGCAGATCAATAGTAACACTTGCAGTACGAATTCAACTCTTATGAAAGTACAAAAAACGGTCCAAAGTACAAAGTGTTATACTTGATCTGGTGTTAGCTGTACATAGGTCTGGGAGGGTTAAGTTTGACGCATGCGGCCGGCCCGGACTGTCACAGAATGGGTGCCATTGGACGGTAGCCGGCGTCGGGGCAGTCTATGAAGAAGGTGGAGAGACGATCTCTTTAGCTACAGGAGAGGCCTAGGAGAGATGTGTGGAAGAGGTGGTGGCCTTTGCCCAGCAGCGGGACGATTAATAGGTTTAAAAAAAGATAGTTCTCTCTCACCTCAATATGCCGAGTCCATTCCTGAAGCAACTCTCTCCTGAATTCATCTGTGAAAGGCGTCACGTATCCGACTGCACCTGCATTCAGAAAATCATACATATACTCACGCCTATTTTCCACAGACGATGGACATCTATCTGCTGCGATCCTGGCACAGAACTCACGCTTTCTCCATATTCATCACATTCCTTCACCGTTCGAGGGGATTCGGTAAATGAACCTAAGTTATTCCTTCGAAAAAAAACGAAGGACACTCATTGTACAGTCGACAGCAGATCAATGGTAACACTTTATACTTGTGACAGTTCTTATTATTTGCGTGGTAAGACTTGAAATCGTACTGCAAGTGTTACCATTGATCTGCTGTCGACTGTACATGGCTGACCTGACCGGATATCGAACCTGGAACCCCGTATCGTAAATCCAGTGATCCGACCACTGCGCCACCGAGCTCACATAACCTTTTTAAAACCTCGCCAAATTGGTCAACGTATGTCCTCCTCGGTATACCTCTGCACCCTTCCACCAACATTGTAAGAACTACTCACAAGCGCTGAGCAGTATGTCCCCAATAAGGTTGACAATAGCAACGTCCAACTCTTTGATGGTGTTGATCCAACGCACTCGTTCGCTCGACAGGCCGTTTAATAATCTGCAAAAACGAGAATCTATACTCCACAGTGTTAACTACATAAGAATTTATAATATCTTGTATTCGCTCTTATTACAAGTTGCCGGAAAGTGTCAAGACGTAGACAGCGAGTAAATTCAAAAATTTCATGAATAAGGCAGCCACCACCACCAGCGAGTAAAGCGAGTAAATCTTGGCTATTTTTTGCGAAAGACACGTACAACAGATAACACATTCCGTGTAAACAAAAGAGACGCAGCGATATACTCGCTCGGCGACATATATTCTGAAAGCCGAGCTGTTGTACGTTTCGCGAAAAAATAGACGGGATTTACTCGCTTACTCGCCTGCGGTGGGACAGCTGCCTATCGCTTATTAAAATTTTTTATTACAGAATAGACTACTTAGATTACTTGAACGACGAAATTGCATAGTGTCGGTATATCACTAGTTCTGCATCTATACCATATGTCGCAATCAAGTGATATCCGGGACGCCAGCGCCCTCTGTTGGCGCTCGATGGAGTTGGTGACGCACGCGCGGTCGACTGGTAGTTGTTCGTTGGTGCGCGTGTGGGGCGGTCGTCACTAAAACCATCCTGCGTTCTGTGATACAGATCTACCTAGCTATACGATTTTGTGAAAAAGCCGTAGCCATGGGTCGTATGCACGCGCCTGGTAAGGGTATATCCCAGTCGGCATTGCCGTACCGCCGCAGTATCCCAACCTGGTTGAAACTATCCGCTGATGATGTCAAGGAACAGATATTCAAGCTTGGCAAAAAGGGTCTCATCATCAGTCTATTTATATTGCCCCACTGCTCGGGCACAGACCTTCCGTTACATCGAGGGAGCTCGGGCCATAATCCACCACGCGGGCCCAGTGCGGGTTGGCGGATTTCACATGCCTTAGATTTTTCTTCTTCTTCTACGACATGCAGGTTTCATCACGATGTTTTCCTTCACCGTTTTGAGAGCACTCGGCAAATGTACGTAAGTTTTTCCGTCGAAAAAACCGAGGATAACTCATTGGTACATGGCTGCCCTAGCTGGGAATCGAACCTGGGACCTCCATATTGCAAGTCCATTGTCCCAACCACTGAGCCACCGAGCTGTCTACTAAAAAGGGTCTCACCCCTTCTCAAATTGGTGTCATGCTCAGAGATTCACATGCAGTCGCACAAGTCAGATTCGTCACTGGCAAAAAGATCCTCCGTATCATGAAAGCCATGGGTCTCGCTCCCGACCTACCTGAGGACCTTTACTACCTGATCAAGAAGGCTGTCGCCATGAGGAAGCACTTGGAACGCAACAGGAAAGACAAGGATAGCAAGTTCAGACTGATTCTTGTAGAGTCCCGTATCCACAGGCTAGCCCGTTACTACAAAACTAAGAGTGTGCTCCCGCCCAACTGGAAATATGAGTCCAGTACCGCTTCTGCCCTGGTGGCTTAAATAAACTACAATAAACTATATACGTGTCTACCTATGTACTGTGTTAATTGGGAATTCTAATCTGATTGAAAGTGCGAATATATTTTCTTCATCCAACATTACCCACCGGCGCCACAGTTAAGAGGTTCAAGATGAATGTTACTGATGACGGTGATGATCCACCTCTTCCTCCGACACATATATTAAGACTGTAAAAAAGTCTGTACATTGCATATTTTCTCAAAAGAATAATTCGTAATGTGTTTTAGGATCGATACTGATACCAAAACACCAATTTTTAGAATTCTTGTCTGTGTCGATGTCCAGGCATCACGTTAAAGCTACTGGAAGGATTTTGATGGGACTCTATGAGATAGCTCAAATATCCGGGCACCACATAGGCTATAAGCCATTGCGGTATGTGACGTGGAACCACGAAACCAGAGAGGAAGAGCTGCCTGCCAGCACATTGAAAGTACTTCGTGGAGGTCTATAGTAACCAGCGACTTCTACACATACGAAGCATGTGGTGCAGGGTACAGCTAAATCTTTTAAAGGTACGGACACCAGCAGTTCAATGGTAACACTTGCAGTACGATTTCAACTCTTACGACGCAGATAATAAGAATGGTCCAAAGTGTTACAGGCTGTACCTGTTTGCCCGATCCATGCGCGCCAGACACTGGTTGATGTCTTCCTCCATCCGCATCCGCTCCTCCTCTTTCTCTATGAGATATGCGTTCAGCTTCGCAATGCCCTCGAGAAGCGCTTGCATTTTCGCCTGAGCGCTTGCAAGAACGGCTGGAAACGATGTTTATATTTACTTATTTATATTTATAAACTCACGCCTGATTCCCGTAGGGGTAGGCAGAGACGATTGACTTCCATCTGCTGCGATCCTGGCACACAACCCTTGCCTCCTCCACATTCATAAATCTCTTCATGCATGCTCGTCGGTTTGTAGTAGTAACCCCGCTGGACTCTCCCTGAACTCTGAAAATACCTTCCACTGCCGCCAAGTCGTCCTGCGCGCTCTTGAGTGCCGCCTTCTTGGGCGCGACGCCCGTGTTCACGTGGTAGTACTTGTACATCGCGTGCACCCACATGCATAGCGACATGCACGCCTTGGACACCTGCGCACAAATGAACTCAAATTCGCGGCGCTCCACGGAGAATTCCTAAGGTGTGTCCAAACATAATGCCCTTCACACACAGCCGCGACCTAGCCGCGGCTTGCGTCCTGCGATCAGTTGAAACGCATGCACCGCCTCATTTTCTGGGCATTTTAATGTCCAGTAGGTAGCCAGGGCAGCCATGTACCAATGAGTTATCCTCGGTTTTTTCGACGGAAAAACTTACGTACATTTACCGAGTGCTCTCAAAAACGGTGAAGGAAAACATCGTGACGAAACCTGCATGCCGTAGAAGAAAAAAAATATATATGGCATGTGAAATCCACCAATCCGCACTGGGCCCGCGTGGTGGACCATGGTCCCAGATCCCTAGATGTAAGGGAAGGTCTGTGCCCGAGCAGTGAGGCAATATAAATAGACTGATTATGATGAGGTAGCGATCTGAGGCCTGCGATCTACGTCCGGTGGGTAACGACGGCAGAAAATGAGGCAGTGCATGCGTTTCAACTGATCGCAGGACGCAAGCCGCGGCTAGGTCGCGGCTGTGTGTGTCAAGCTTAAAGTTGCCAGTGGCGTATTTAGGTTCAGAGCCGGCCTGGGCCACTTAATCTGACCGCCCCCCACCGGCCCACGGATAGTTTTTCTTTAAATGTTTTCAACAAATTAATAATATACAGGGTGGCCAAAATTAAGTAGATGGTTAGGCTTGTGACATTAATTCTGCACAGCGTTTAAGGAAAATAAACAATTAAAGGAAAAAAAATTACAATAAATTCTGTCAAAATATTAATTTAATGTGCATCGTTACTGTGCTTTAAAGTTTTTATATTTTAATGTACGGACAACAGCAGATCAATTAAGCAGGTAACACTTGCAGTACGAATTCAACTCTATGGCGCAGATAATAAGAATGGTGCAAAGTCCAAAGTGTTACACTAGATCTATGTTAGCTGTACATAGTTTTAATTTTTTGCAATGATTTCTTACACTGGTATTTGACCTAATGCCAATTAACGGGAATAGATAGGCTACTAAATCGTTACGACATAGTGGGAACGCGCCCTAACGACGGTTGCGAAATTATTTGATAATTTTCCTTTTAATGTCTACAGGGGCTATTTTGTGTTTAATATCACGTTAAATTAATCAGAAAATGTTCGCGAACGACAGTACGGTGAAGTTATTGGATTATTTATGCAAGATCTGTAGTTTCAAGCTTTTATCAAGAGTTCCCGCTACAAGCTCGGGAGTGAACGTGACTGTCGAGCTGCTTCGTCCAGAGTGATGACGCTACGGCGACTCCTCTGGAGGAAGATAGAAGACTATTGAATATATTGAATTTTCTGTAACATGACATTGGCAAATGACGAACTGTCGAGTCCATTAATAAAATAAATAAATAACGGACACTTACCTTAAGAATCTTAGGTGGATCATAGTTAGGGTCGACGATGAAGCGCTTGAGTTTCTTAATCATGTCTTCCGTGATGGATTCCTTGTCGAACTTCATGAGTGACTCCAGGAAGGCGGTAGGGTCCGCCAGCATCTGAGAGCCGGGCTTCCAGTAGTTGAGCACCTTCTCGCCGAAGGAGGCGCCGGGCTCCTGATAAAGAACAAGTAGAATAGGCTAGTTGACTCATATCGAAATTCAATAAAACAATAATTATTTCATATAGCATTTCACATCAGGATCCCAAATATATCACTTTTCAGAATTTGAATTACTCATTATCCATGCTCGGTGAATAAATTAGAACATGATGTTCTAATATATCACTTTTATTACATAAAAGTAGAAGATGACTGTAAAAAATGAAATTGTAATTAAAATATTTCCACGTTTTTTCCCACGCGCTAAAAACGCTAGTAGGCTATTTTCGCGGGATTCGTGACGTCACTCTGGATTTTTAGGGACGCCCGAAATTTTTAATTTTCGATCTTAGGTGGGTTTTGGTAGACACATTCAATTATTAATAATAATTCAAATTTTAATGACATATTTACCAATTGTAAACAAATAAGATCGTCTAATTACCTGTTGTGATGTAAAACTGAAGGAACTAATTGATCGAACCTGTTCATTATTGTGAAAATAAAGTGATCCGTTCTAATAATGTGAAAATAACTATGCAATAATCACAGAATAGCTTAAAATGTTAGTAGGGTAGTTTTTGCTTACAAAATCAGACACTTGATTTGGGCTTAGGTTTACATACGCTTAGGCAGTGCGCAGACCAAAGTCACGACTGTTTTAAGACAGACTATTGCTTTACAAACATTATGAAGCGCGCACACTTCAAAAGAGCCGTCTCATTTGGTCCTTGATTTGGTCCTACCTTGATAGGTTTGATGTCGAACACTAGGCACAGGGATTCGATGACGAGCAGCACGCCGGCGGGCGGCTTCTTCATGGCCTTCACTTCCACCACGTCGTTGCGGTTCAGCTCCTGCAAAGCCTTCTCGGCCTCGATCAGCGCGGGCAACGCCTCGTCTGGAATATATTACGACATATAATAAGACTGTAAAAAAATTGTGTCTGTACATTTGATATTTTTTTTAAAGAATAATTGTAATGTGTTTTAGGATCGATACTGATGCCAAAACACAATTTTTTTGAATTTTTGTCTGTTTGTCTGTGACTTTGTGCAAGCATCACGCCATAACTACTGAAGGGATTTTGATGGGAGTTTCACTAGGAGATAGCTGAAATATTCGGACAGCTATACGCCATGGCGGTATGTGATGTGGAAACAAGGATCCAGAGAGTAAGATCTCCTCCATCCTCCTCTTCTACGCAAACGAAGTTGCGGGGTACAGCTAATTACGACATATAATATTACCTCGTCCGTTAAAGACCCTGTCGTCGAAAGGTCATGACTCAAGAACTGTTGTAAATAAATAATACAACAGGTAGGAAACAATTTCGCAGCTCCATATGGCGCCTAAAGTCAGAAAGAGACGAATGTTTTTAGAAGCGAGATAGGTAAGATAATAAATAATTCTTTCTTTTGCTAAAGTTAGCTTAAGAGCCTTCCACGTGCAAACTAGCGCCGCCAATCTTGAAAAAATAATATCTTCCAATATAATCAATTTTATTAAAAAAGCTATGTTTTAACAAAATGTTTATTACGATAAATACTATTTTTTAAATGTTTATTTATAACGTGATTCAATTTCGGTAAGTTGTAGTTCGCATAATTGCGAAAAACGGCCGTTTTTTGGCACATTTGTGAACTACAACTTAGCTTGTCGCAATTATGCCATGTATTGTATATTGAAAAATAGTATTAATAAACATTTTGTAAACCAACCAACTTACCCAAGTCTCTCTGCGCGTCCTCGGCCATGGCGGTGGTCTCTCGAGCCATCTTCTCTGCAATCGCCTGCTCGGTCTCCACTTTGATGCGCGCTTTCTCTGCTATCGCCTGCAATGAAAGCACTTTCAAATATGCTATTTCAAATCATATTAATTTTAATTGTACAGTAATTGCATGACAATGTCCAGTTGCTGTAAAGAGGCCTTGTCTTACAATTTATTGTAAGCTTAGCTTCTAATTTGATTTATATTAATTTCATAGATAGGTATAATACAGAATATTTATTTATTTAATTACAATACGTACAACTGTTTATAAAAATGACATATTCTCGGGGGACTTCAGAGCTGGTGAGTATGTTGCCCAGCGCCTGAGCCTCGCTGTACAGCGGGTCAATGCGGCCAGTGCGCTGGGCACACTGCCGCGCGGGACGGGCCTTGACGAGGTGTAGTGTTGGCTAGATATTTTTTTTATATAATACAGAATGCTTATATATACACACAATTATAACTTTATTATAGACTAGCTGTACCCCGCAACTTCGTTTGCGTAGAGGAGGAGGATGGAGAGGATGGAGGAGATCAGGAGGCAGATCTTCCTCTCTGGATCCTTGTTTCCACATCACATACTGCAATGGCTTATAGCCTATGAGCTGTCTGGATATTTCAGCTATCTGCTAGTGAAACTCCCATCAAAATCCCTTCATTAGTTATGGTGTGATACTTGCACAAAGTCACAGACAAACAGACAAAAATTCAACAAATTAGTGTTTTGGCATCAGTATCGATCCTAAAACACATTACAATTATTCTTTTCAAAAAATATCTAATGTACCTACAGACACAACTTTTTTACAGTCTTACTATACGTATAGATTATTAATAATATTATACATTATGTATACAGAATGTAGCCATCATAATTTATCATATAATATTATTTACATTATAATGTAGTATTTAAGTACTTTTATTATCGCCCGGGTATATATAAAAAAACTGCCCATAACATCTCTATAAAATGTCTGTAACTCACGGTGTCTACGGCGATTTGATCGATGACTTTCCTGGTCTCCTCGGCTGCTTTCACCATGAGCGGCTGCAACTCAGCCAGCTCTATCTGCAGCTGTTTCACTTCAACCTCCGTCTCGTTCAACTTCGACAGGCCTGCAAGGAGACTACAACATGAACGTAGAACCCAAGGAAATTGAAAACGTAACACATTCAATTTCAGTTCAGTTTCAAAAGTCTTTATTTATCGATAAACATATTACAGTAGTTATTTATTTATTTTATTAATGGACTCGACAGTTCGTCATTTGCCAATGTCATGTTACAGAAAATTCATTGTATAATAGTCTTCTATCTTCCTCCAGGGGAGTCGCCGTAGCGTCTTCACCCTGGGTAGCCGCGTCTTCATGTCTTCATCCACAGGAGACGCCGTAGCGTCAGTCACTGTGGACGAAGCAGCTCGACAGTCACGTTCACTCCCAAGCTTGTAGCGGGAACTCTTGACTATGGCGCCAAACTTCAGATCCTGCTTGAATTCTCCAATAACTTCACCATACTGTCATTCGCGAACATTTTCTGATTAATTTAACGTGACATTAAACACAAAACACCCACTGTAGACATTAAACTGAAAATTATCAAATAATTTCGCAACCGTCGTTTCCCGCCATTTTCAAAAAGCCCATATTACAGAATCACAGTCTATAGCAGTGCTTCCCAACCTTTCTTGACCAGGGACCACTATATTTCGTTATAATTAACATGCCTTATCAAATTGTAATTTTTCCCCTTTACCGACACCATATTTCCCCTTACACTTAACAATATATAATTTTCGCCTTCACACACATACCATATATTTACTCTTACCAATGTGCAATTTTTCCTCTTCAACATTGTTTCGTATTTCCTCTTACTAATTTGTATTTTTTCCCTTAACCCACCATATAGATAGATAGATAGATAAAACATTTATTCGTTTCTGCAACACACTATAATACATACACAAAAGAAAGGTACAAACATGGAAAACAGATAGGTATGTACATATTTCCTCTTATGAATTCTTACCCGTCTTCAGAGCATTGGACTCTGTGAGTATAGCCTTCTGTTTCTTGCGGAACATGTCCGCGTACGCGCCCAACATCTCCATGTACGACATGGGCGTGACGTAGTTGAGTCGGTTGAGTCGCTGCAGGAACCGCGCGCTTGCGTCCACCACGCTCTGGTGGGCGAAGCAGCACACCGACTGCGGGAGACGAGACGAGGTGATGTGATATGCATATTTTGTACAATGTTGGATGCTATTTCTATCTTCGACACAAAAGAAGGGTGTTGTACAAAATATGGAAACTAAATAACACAAAATCCTAACCTTGTATACTTATGATGTAGTCTGGACTCTCAAGTTCGAGCATGTCCTTGAAGATGTATCTCAAGAGCCCAAAGCAAGTGTCTTATTATGTAAACAAAACGACTAACATTTTAAACTTTGCTGTAATCATTGATAATTCTAATTTGATAGGATCACTATATTTTCACAATGACGAACAGATTCAAACAAACAACAAACTGTGATATGTTTGTGACTGGGATTGAGAAAATGTAAGAAGATGCTTGAAAGGCGAATAAATAATAATGTGAAATAGATAATGTCTTTAATAATACTATATTGAAAAAAAAAATTAATTATATGAATTGATATTGTATGGAAATATTTAACTGTTAAGATGCAATTGTAATTGATTTAATAAATAAATAAAAACCCTTTTGGGGTTACACCATAACAGGCAATTAGACGATCATATTTGTTTAGAAAATAAGACACTTCCTTTGGGGTTATTCTTGATTTTGAAAGATCTTTATTTAAATAAAAAAAGTAAAAATACATGTCATTTTATAATGAACGCACGAACTTAAAGTTGAGAGTTTGTCTGAAGATGTGAACAAAATATAAGCATACTCACAACCATAGCTTCATAAACTTCTGCTGTAGTCTCTAGTTCGACCATATTCTCGAAGAAGTGGCTCGCGACTGACTCGAGAGCGGACTTGGGCCATTCGCTGAACCAGTCGATGGTGCAGCAGTTCACTAGAGATGGGAACTGACGGAGGCGGGCGCGGAATATCTGAGAGAACGTTAGAAGTTTTATATGGTAGTACTATCTAAAAGAGGGTAATGTTTTTAATGAGTACGTTTGTCGGTTCCTTTGTAACCTCCTGTAGCCTAAACGACTTGATGGATTTTGATGCCAGCACTGTGGTTCGATTAGACTGGAGTGGGAATTTGAAATCTCACACCTTCGGTTAGCCAATGATATAGTGACTCTACACAACTTCATCGCACTCACCTCCCCAATCGGACTCATGACGACAACGATATGTAGGTTGCTGCGCACGCGCCGCTGGTAGCACGCGAGCAAGTTGGTCTTGGTTGCAGCGAGAGCCATCTCCATGACTGCGTGCCGAACAGACTGGAAGATCTTGTCCAAGTCTTCCGCTTCGTAGATATTTGGCACGTCGCCCGAACTCAGGATGTTGTTCAGGTCTTCAAGGAAGGACTCCAGTTTGATCTAGGGGTCAATTTGAAGGGGTATTCATGAATGTCTGAGTTTACTAGTGTCCCAATCCTACCATGCTCTGGTTTTATCTCCTTACCATATTTCCCCTTGCCAATTTGTAATTTCTCCGCTTTACAAACACCCTATTTCCGCTTTCATCATCATCATCATCAGCCCGTATCAGTCCACTGCTGGACGTAGGCCTCCCCCAAAGCGCGCCACTCAACCCTACTCTCGGCCCTCTGCATCCAGTCCCTGCCGGCCATCTTGCGAAGATCATCCCTCCATCTAGTCGGGGGCGTCCCACACTACGTTTACCCGTTCGTGGCCTCCACTCGAGAACAGACGAGTTCTCGAATGGAGGCCCCATCGGTTATCGGTTCTACGACAGATGTAACCAGCCCACTGCCACTTCAGTTTACTGATTCTATGAGCAATGTCAACCACTTTGGTCCGCTTTACCGATTTGTAATTTTTCCACTTCGCACACACCATATAGAGGAGCTCGGTGGCTCAGTGGTTGGGTCAATGGACTTGCGATACGGAGGTCCCAGGTTCGATTCCCAGCCAGGGCAGCCATGTACCAATGAGTTATCCTCGGTTTTTTCGACGGAAAAACTTACGTACATTTACCGAGTGCTCTCAAAACGGTGAAGGAAAACATCGTGATGAAACCTGCATGTCGTAGAAAAAAAAATCTAAGGCATGTGAAATCCGCCAACCCGCACTGGGCCCGCGTGGTGGATCATGGCCCCAGCTCCCTTGATGAAGGGAAGGTCTGTGCCCGAGCAGTGGGGACATATAAATAGACTGATGATGATGATGACACACCATATTTCCCCTTACCAATTTGTAATTTATCCGCCTCGTCTATTTGCGTATACTACAAGTAATAATATTATATAAGTTTATAATCACGTTACCTGAGCGTCAGAGAACAAGAACACGACTCCGCGGTTCTCGGCGCCTGCCTTGAGCATCGTCTGCTTGATGTCGTCGCGCCACTCGCTCACGCCGTACGCCTTCGTGATCTCGATCTGCGAGATATGCAGCTCGGCTATGCTGGCGGCGAGACGGGACAGGGACTGGCGGCCTGTGTGCATATAAAAGCTATCATATCTCATTCTTCATCATCATCATCAGTCAAAACAGTCAAACGACACATTTCAATGGAGCTCTGCCCCACCTACAAAACTACGTGACCATTTAACCTATCATTTTGTTGGGGACTTATTACAGGTTTCATATTTCATAATCAGTAGGAGTTGCGAGAGTAGTAGAAAATGATAACAAAAACAATGAATAATTCGCTTCGATTTCTTACCATTTACTGAATTCTTAATTAAGCTGTTTTTTCGACTCGTTTGATGTACAAAACTTTATTTTAAACCAATAATTTTAATAAAAAACGAAGATATTTGCACATTTATTCGTTATCTTGTTCATCGTACGATAGATAGTGGGGCAGAATCTGGCGTTGTTGTTTCTTTATTGCAAGTAAGCCCGCTGTGTACATTTTTGCACGTCAACATATTTTAAAATTTACATTTACACCACTTTGCAAGGAAAGGAAGGTGCCGACGCTGAGGAGAAAAAGTGGCAAAAAACTCTCAGCAGCACATCTTTTAAAATAATATTACACAATTACTTAATAACTAGGTCCGATGGAACATAGAAAAAGGTGTACAGGAGAGTTTTTAGGGTTGAGATTTTCTCAAAAACTACTTGACCTATTGTAAAAAATATTTCACTGTTTGATAGATAAAAGTCAAAACTATGTAACTGTAAAATAATTATTAAATACGGTACACTAGTTTTATAACGACCTTATTGAGAAAATATAAACCTTATTGAGGCCCCCTGTATATTTATCTGTCTTCGACTGTACATAATTAACTATGGCGTCCGCCGGCACCGTCTACCGGTGCACGATGTCTTCTGTAATCTTTTTCCGTAATTGTTGTTTTATGTACAATAAAGTGTATTTGAATTGATGTCGGACGGCGTCGGTCACAGGGGCGCTGACGTGCGCCGCGCCGTGGCGTTATGCGGCCACCCTTACTTGACTTGCACGGAACCCTCGGTGCGCGAGCCCGACAGCCGACTCTTTTGGCCGGTTTTTGTCTCTGTCTTACCCGATCCGCCCATGCCGAGGAGCAGCGCGTTAGCCATGGGCTGCCGCACGATGCGCGCCACGCGGCACAGGTGCGCCATGGCGTCCTCGAACAGAACCAGCTCCAGCGGCGCAGTGCTCGACAGGTTGTACTCAAACAGGTAGTGGTTCAGGACCGATTGCAGCTACACAGGAGATAAATACACATGGGTGTACACAGGTTCTGGGCCAGGGGGGGAGGGGGGCAAATCAGACTTTTTGTAACCTAGGTGCTTATAGAAAGAACGAACGCGCCGCGACAAAATGAAATGTATAGTGAATATGTAATATAACTGTAATGCTATACTTTCTAATGAATAAATAAATAAATAATTCTCTAATGTGATAGTCTGAACTAGGTAAAATATCTGTGGTACAGATCACCAGGCTCTCCTAGGTAATAGACTAATACAATACAGGGTGTAACGTAAAGGGTATATGAAGCCGAAGGGAGGGAGGGTGTCCAGTATCGGTAACTGGACAACTTTTGTTCTAAGACTGTTCGATTTTCGCGAATTTATTTTTTGACTTTTCATACATTTCGCACCGGTCAACTGATCGATTTGTATGAGACATTAATTTATTTTTATTTTCTATTCGAAAAGTCGTAGAACAAAAGTTGTTCAGTTACCAATACTGAACACCCTCCCTTCGGCTTCATATATCCTTTCCGTTGCACCCTGTATAACTAATAGTTACAGATACAGCGTGCGTGAGTGCGTGGTGAGTGTGTGTGTGTATGTGTGTGCCAAATGTAATACTCTCGTTACCTCGTCCGCGTCTGTGATCTCGGTGTACTTGCGGTCGTCCGCGCCGAGGTCCATGAAGTCGCCGAACAGCATCAGCCGGCCGCCGAGCACCTCCTGCGGCTTCCGGTTCAACTCGGTACGGATCTTCTTGTTCAAAAGACTAACAAAAACAACAATAATATGTTAACGCCAACATCAAGAAGAGCTTTCCATTGTATTCATATATAGCGTGAAACTTTAGTGTTAGTATTCCCGCAGGGAGGACGATTTAGTCTCCATAGTACAGCTAACAGCAAATCAAGTGTAACACGCTAAGTACGGTCTACTACAAACCGACGAGCATGCATGAAGAGATTGATGAATGTGCAGGAGGCAAGGGTTGTATGCCAGGATCGCAGCAGATGGAAGTCCATCGTCTCTGCCTACCCCTACGGGAATCAGGCGTGAGTTTATAAAGATAAATAAGTAAATATGAAACATCGTTTCCAGCCGTTCTTGCAAGCGCTCAGGCGAAAATGCAAGCGCTTCTCGAGGGCATTGCGAAGCTGAACGCCTATCTCATAGAGAAAGAGGAGGAGCGGATGCGGATGGAGGAAGACATCAACCAGTGTCTGGCGCGCATGGATCGGGCAAACAGGTACAGCCTGTAACACTTTGGACCATTCTTATTATCTGCGTCGTAAGAGTTGAAATCGTACTGCAAGTGTTACCATTGAACTGCTGTTGTGCGTACTATTGATTTATTAATATACATTTTAGATAAATGAGGAAATGACATTCTATTCTATTTTTATATGAATGGCTTCTGCTCTTATTCAAGAGATAATTTCACCATTGTCAAGTTATTTAGAGTATTCATGTAAATAGAAAATTAAACGAATAAAAACCAATCCGTCTTTCCAAAATGATGGCGGATTTCTATAGAAATGACCTTAATTGTGAAAAATTAAATTCAATTGCGAATCGATGGTAACTGACAGGAACTGTCAAAAATGACAGAGATGTGGACAATAAATCAATTTGATATCTCCATGAACGTAATCTTTGGAGCGGGGTGAGTTGACCACCTCACATTTTAGAAGTTGTCAACTCACTCAGGTACTGGGTGAATCGACCACTAACAATTTTAAAAGATGGCAACTCACCTATGGGTGAGATTTTTGGAGGGTGGGTTGCCTCCTAAGCCTTTAATACGTATGAAATTACATTAAAGGGGGGCCGCGTCTGCCTGCGTCCCGTCCTTGTCTTTTCTGTCTGTCTTTTTTCCCAGGTAAAATCACCAGTACTACCATGCCTGGGAGCATGTTTATTATGTCGGGCTCTCCGCCCTTAAGGGGCGGAATACCGACTAAACTTCCTGGGGTGTTCCACCTCGTGCCATTGTTGCCGAGCCACGGGAACTGCGATACATCCGCGACCCCGACTGGCGCTTTCTATCTGACCTGCGCCTAAGGTTACAGCAGCCCTGTGCTCCACTCACTTGACGAACCACTGCCGGTCCTCGCTATTGACCAGCCGGTCCTGGTATACGCGCTGGTGCTCGTGGTACCACAGCCGAATCACGTCGTCTTCGTGCTGCGGGGACAATAACTTATTTATTTATTTGACACGACAGTTCATCATCATCATCATCAGCCCGTATCAGTCCACTGCTGGACGTAGGCCTCTCCCAAAGCGCGCCACTCAACCCTACTCTCGATCATCTACATCCAGTCCCTGCCAGCCATCTTGCGAAGCCATCATCCCTCCATCTGGTCGGGGGGCGTCCCACACTACGTCTAGCCGTTCGTGGCCTCCATTCGAGAACTCGTCTACCCCATAATTAGCCAGGGTCAATTTCACAGTTCATCATTCAGTCAGTTTCGACTGGTCGTCATTTGCCAATGTCATCATCATCAGTATATTTATATGTCCCCACTGCTCGGGCATTGACCTTCCCTTACATCGAGGGAGCTGGGGCTATAATCCACCACGCGGGCCCAGTGCGGGTTGGCGGATCTCAACATGCCTTAGATTTTTTTCTTCTATGGCATGCAGGTTTCATCACGATGTTTTTCCTTCACCGTTTTGAGAGCACTCGGTAAATGTACGTAAGTTTTTCCGTCGAAAAAACCGAGGATAACTCATTGGTATATGGCTGCCCTGGCTGGGAATCGAACCTGGGACCTCCGTATTGCAAGTCCATTGACCCAACCACTGAGCCACCGAGCTCTACTTTGCCAATGTAATGTTATAGAATATTTAAGATAATATCATAGTTTTCTCTTTTCATCCAGAGGAGTCGCGGTAGCGTCATCACTCTGGACGAAGCAGCTCGACAGTCACGTCCATTCCCGAGCTCGTAGTGAGTCGGTCTTTGAATATAATATTTACCTTAATATGAGTAGGATCCATCATGAGTATTCCTTGGAAGACTTTGCTCAAATCACGCAAGTTGAACGTGTAATGTGACTTAGTCGGCGTAGGAAGCATCTCCTTTACTAAAGCCGCGAATATGTCTATGGACGCCTTGAGGAAGGGAGCCTCGCGGATGGTCACGCCGCTCTGGAAGTGCTTGGTCCACGATAGCAGGATTGTGTTGAAGATACCGTACTGAAAGTATAAATAGGGTATTTGACTCCCAACTTTTTAATGCATCAATCACTCGATATATTAAAACTGAAGAGAAATATGAAATCCGTTTTGCGATATCTCAATTGACAAGGTTTAAAAAATTTTAACATCCTAAAAAAAATACTATTTCAAGATTTTGTCTCTCTGAATACGTAAAAAAAATCAGAATTTTTTCGTAGGTAAATTCCGAGGAAAAAATATTTCGGTAAAATAGGAAGTACTGTGGCTCTGACATAGTAGGCAAAAGGAATCTAACCCATACCAAAGTACATTGTATTTTTGTTTGTAACACTTTTTCAATGCTTTCTAGGTCATATTTGGCGAGTCCACAAGTAAAATAACAATTTTGGAACGACACTATTTCAGTAATGTGACGTCATCGTCACTTATGCCCTTTGAGGTCGCAGTGACCCTTGGGCGTGTACCGACACCGTGATCTATAATAAGACTGTAAAAAAGTTGTGTCTGTACATTGGATATTTTTTTGAAAAGAATAATTGTAATATGTTTTGGAATCGATACTGATGCAAAAACACAAATTTATAGAATTTTTGTCTGTTTGTCTGTGACTTTGTGCAAGTATCACGCCATAACTACTGAAGGGATTTTGATGGGAGTTTCACTAGGAGATAGCTGAAATATCCGGACAACTCATAGGCTATAAGCCATGGCGGTATGTGATGTGGAAACAAGGATAAAGAGAGGAAGATCTGCCTCCTGATCTCCTCCATCCTCCTCTACGCAAACAATGTTGCGGGGTACAGCTAGTATCAAATAATAATAATAATATTTAACAATATAATTGATCGTGTGTGGGGTCGGTAATATGTGTACCTTGCTGGAATACTCCATCTCTGTGAATGATATGTAGTGGAAGTGCCTCATGAGACGCATGGTCACAGGGTTGCGGCCGCCGCCCGGCGGGCCCATGGCGGCCACTACGCCAACGTCCACTAGAGTCTTGAACTCGCCGATGTTAGCGCGGTCGTACCAACCTGGACAACGAATATTATTTGAATATTGGAGCATCCATCCATTAAGGGCCTTCATAAAGCCAACTAGCGCCGCCAATCTTAAAAAAATAATATATTCCAATATAATAAATTTTATTAAAAAAGCTATTTACGAAATGTTTATTACGATAAATACTATTTTTGAAATGCTTATTTATAACGTGATTCAATGTCGGTAAGTTGTAGTTCGCATAATTGCGAAGAACGGCCGTTTTTGGCACATTTGTGAACTACACCTTAGCTTGTCGCAATTATGCCATGTATTGTATATTGATAAATAGTATTTATCCTAATAAACATTTTGATTGGCGGCGCTAGTTGGCTCTATGAAGGCTCTTAATAATAATAATCGTTTATTTGGCAGCCAAACATCACACCTATACATACACTTACAATATGAGTAATAATATTTAAAAAGATAAGCTAAATTAATTATTAACATTCCAAATAAATAAATAAATAAATAATCAAAAGATTTTTTTAAATTAATCATATCTTATTTTATTCTATTTTTATTTGAATGGCTTCTACTCTTACTAAAGAGATAATTTCGCCAATGTCAAGTTATTTAGAGTATTTATGTAAATGGCAAATTAAACAAATAGTAATAAATCAATCCGCCTTTAAATATTTCATAATTCATTGCCGTCGGTCGTCACTTTATGCCACTCCTATAATCAAGACGAATCTAACGATACCTCATTTGTTAAAATTCATCAAGCCGTTTAGGCTGCAGGGCGCGCCACAGAATTAGACATACATACTCACATACACTAGAAAAACAAAACCCTCGTTCTTGCGCAGTCGGGTAAAAGTCAAAAGAAAGTTTTGTATTGGTGTGTGTGTGCGTGGGGGAAGGGAGGGTCTGTGTGTGTGAGAAAGAGAGAGTGTTTTGTTGCCAGTAAACACAGACCACTTACTCCATAGACCTGTACCAGGCCCGTGTCTGCCCGCACATGAGCGCAACATTGCTTCGCGACACGCGTAACCTAGAGATATTATCGACATGGCCGCATCTCTTTAATACAGCACTCCTGAGCTTCGTCTCTATGCGCTCATCGTTGACAGAATTTTTCGCATGTTTTGTACCGATTTCATGTCTATGGGGTAAGTGGTATGTGCCAGTAAAGGTTGCCTGAGACTTACCCGAGAAGTCCATGAACTGTCTGAGCAGCTCAATGGGCGGCTGCGCGCCGTACACCTCGAGCGCGGGCATGTTCAGGTCGTCGATGAAGAACACCTGTCGCTTGGTGGGCGGCGGCCCGAACACGCCGCGCCGGCGACGCTCCAGCTTGCCGTCGATCACGTCCTGCACGGTACAAGACAAAGGTGGACTTTTGAAAATAATAATTTTATTCTCTAAAGCAGTCTTTCTCAAATTGGGCAATAACGCCCACTTGTGGACGCTAGAGGCCTAGAGGGTAAGGGCTCCAGAAATATTTTAGAATGTAAGTTTAAACTTCAGACCAGACTAATATAGCACAAATTAAATGACAATGCCAGATTCTGCCCCACCATCAACCGCATGATGAACAAGATAACTAATAAATGTAAAAATATCTCCGTTTTTTTTATTAATGTTATTGGTTTAAAATAAAAATTTGTACATCAAACGAGTCGAAAAAACAGCTTAAATAAGAATTCAGAAAATAGTATGAAATCGAAGCGAATTATTCATTGTTTTTGTTATTCTTCTATAGGAGTTGCGAGAATAGTAGAAAATGATACTGATTTTGATTATGCAATATGAAACCTGTAATAAGTCCCCAACATAATGATAGGTACAGCTGAAATGGTCACGTAGTTTTGTAGGTGGGGCAAAGCTCCATTGAAATGTGGCAATGTCTTTTAACAACCTTTGACTGCGTTGTCACCAAAAATCAGGGGACAAAACTGCTAAAAGTTGCAAAAATATACAAAAATATATAAAAACAGCCCGTACCTGCGTCTGATTAGCCGACGTGCGCGCCGAGAACACGAGGAAGTCGCATATGAACTTCTTGTGCAGCCCGCGCGCCAGCTTGGCCGACACCGTGACCGTCTTGCCGGTGCCGGTGGGGCCGACGCAGACCACGTGGTTGAAGTTCACGATCTTGTAGCCTAGCAACGCGGCGCTGCGGACGTTGTCTAGCGTCGGCACTTCGATGTCTATTCGGGATATGCAATCAATGTTTTATTTAAATTAAGAAATTCTTTAATGTTTTAAATTACATAATTTTTAATGTGATTATAGAACAATTTGTAATGTAATTTAAAGGCTTTGTAAAGTATTTTAAAGGCTCTGTAAAGTATTTTAAAGATTTTGTAAAGTATTTTAAAGATTTTGTAAAGTATTTTAAAGATTTTGTAAAGTATTTTAAAGGCTTTGTAAAGTATTTTAAAGATTTTGTAAAGTATTTTAAAGGCTTTGTAAAGTATTTTAAAGATTTTGTAAAGTATATAAAGATTTTGTAAAGTATTTTAAAGATTTTGTAAAGTATTTTAAAGATTTTGTAAAGTATTTTAAAGATTTTGTAAAGTAATTGAATGAAAATGTAATTTTCGCTCAACCACACGGGAACAAATCTCAATGTTACCTGCATACTGCCACTCTGGGTCGACCTCGTACGGCTCGAGCTTGGCCATCCAGTTGTACCAGAAGGGGCTGGCCGGCTCGCCGTCCTCGGTCAGGTCAGTGAACCCGCCGTCGTTCAGACTACATTATAACAATACAATTGCGTATATATCAATATATTTGGGCGGCTTGCGTGAGATTCTATTTTTTTTTAATAACCATAGGTCGTCCCACTGCTGGGCAAAGGTCTCCCCCTCTTTTTCCACCCATCTCTGTCCTGAGCCTCCTCCAATCCATCCCTGTATCGAATGAGAACGTCTCTCCACCTTATCTAGATTCTAGTAAAAAATATTTTAAATTTTAATAAGGTATAATGTTTATCCTAAATACAATTACATTATAACAATATTAATAAACGGAATTCGAGTATCACGCGAGTAAATACGCGAGATTAATAAACAAAACTTAGCACTCAAAATCACTCTCAAGCTCACACTTAAGATCGTATTTGTTGAATGTAATAGGGCCGCTACTCAAGAGCTTGTTTACACAAATTGGTATATTAATTAACGACGTACTTGAGATGCTGATCACGTTTCGAGTGTTACTCAGTTGAGTTCGCACTTGAGATGAATCTATGACTATCTAAATGTTATAATATCCACACTAACGTGTAGTCGTAGACCCTGCCTTCCGCCGGGAACAGCGGCTTCATGCCGTTGCTCTCCATCAGCTGGCGGAGGAAGGAGGAGAACACCGCGCGTCCGTTGTGGTCGCACGTCGCGCCCACAGACCAGATCAGAGACCATATCACCCAGCATGGGGCTAGCACGGCTGGAAAAAAAGAATTGTTTATGTAATTTCCGTAGGTTTCTTTAGGGTCAGCGCAGACCGACGGAATAGAGTGGAGCGGCGGCGCAGAGCAATCGCCGGTCGCAAGGCACACCAACCGGTGCGCGGGTTTTCACGGCCGCCTAGCGAATTAAGATCCTCCGCGCGACTTCGAGCGCCGTATCAGTGGCATCTTATTTCGCTATACCGATTACAGTCGTATATTGAAGTGAATAAAGTTGAATTTAAATTAATACCAAATTAAATTAGTCGCTTCGTCACCACTCCACTCCGTCGGTCTGCGCTGACCCTAAATGACCAATCAAATCCATTGTCAGAGTTGTTCAGGCCGCCAGGAGGCGACTGCTGCTGAGCGACAGTAACCGGGACCTTGCTTAACGTGCGCCCCGAGGTCCCGATACGGATGCCAATATTTACTTCTAGCAGCTGAGTTAACGGAGTAATGATATCACTAAGACTTAACGTAACTTGGAGGCAACTAAGAAGAAACTAAGACATAACTAGCATGCCACTATGACGTAATTGAGACGTAACTAGGATGTAATTAAGCTGTAATTATAACGCAACTGAGATATAGCTAGGATGTAACTAAGAAATAACTAGGACGCAACTGAGGCATAGCTAGGATGTAACTAAGGCGTAAATGCGACGTAACGAAGATGCAACTAGGACGTAATTATTACGTAACTAGGACGCAAATGAGAGTAACTGGGACGCAAATGAGACATTACTAAGAGGTAACTATGACGCAATTAAGACGTAACTAGGATGTAACTAAGATGCGATTGAGACGTAACTACGACTCACGCATAAGTGCAAGGAATGGGGGCGCAGGCGGCGGCCTGTCGTCCTTGCCGGTCAACGGCCGTAGCCTATAGTCCAGTAACTCCAAGAACTTGAGGACCAGTGAGGAGTCGATTGACGTCACGAGCTCAGTCAGCTTGGAGCGGACGACCAGTAGAGACGGGTACAGGTAGGTTTGGATGAGGGGAGGGAGCAACTTCTTTAACAATTCGCCGATCTTGCAACAAAGGTTAGAGGCTTTTCATTTTCGTTTGGGTGAATTAGAAATATACGTAAGTAGGTATCTTGCGTCAGGTATCTCTGTCCTGGGTTGTCAGATCAGTTGGTTGGGCTCTCTTCACATCTTTGCGGACTGTTGATAACCAAGAACAGCGGGATGATCTACCTGAACAGGTTCAATCCGATTTTTTATTTATTAATTTGTGCAAATGTAATAATAAAATAATATATTAAGGTAATAATAACCATCCTGTTAATAAATCAGATTCAATATATCCCTTTGATAAGTGAATAAATCAGTTCCTTCAGTGTTACATCACAACAGGTAATTAGACGATCATATTTATTTACAAAAAAAGACACTTGATGATTGTGGGCTTCGGTATAAAGACAGTTTTGATAAAAATAGATGGAACATCCCCCACAACTTGACTTAACCGCTTAATATCTTCAGTATTTATTGAGATATCGAAAAACTGATTTCACAGTTCGCTTCAGCAGGAATATGCGAGTTGATTGATGCATAAATAAAAAAATAAAGAAAGAAAAGACATTGCCCCACCTACAAGACTACGTGACCATTTCAGCTGTACCAATCATTTTGTTGGGGACTTATTACAGGTTTCATATTGCATAATCATAATCAGTATCATTTTCTACTACTCTCGCAACTCCTATAGAAGAATAACAAAAACAATGAATAATTCGCTTCGATTTCCTACTATTTTCTGAATTCTTAATTATGCTGTTTTTTTTCGAATCGCAACTTGTACAAAACTTTATTTTAAACCAATAATTTTAATAAAAAACGGAGATATTTTTACATTTATTCGTTATCTTGTACAACTTGCGGTTGAGGGTGGGGCAGAATCTGTCATTGTCATTTAGTTAAATATCCTCCAAACACCTGTGGGTCAAAATTAAAGTACCCTACTGCGTGCTACGTCTTATACTCACCGGCGGTATGTTGCTCTTGAGCCACGCGCTGACGAGCGGTGGCAAGCCCACGACCTGCGTGTCCAGGTAGAGCATCCCGCAGCGCGACACGGTGGCCGGCGACGCGACCGCCAGGTCGGCCACTTCGAATATCATGCGCTGCCGCTCTGATAGCTTCATGATCTCGCCGCTGGACAGGCAGAGCTTCTTGTTGTCGTCTAACACCTGGTCAACGATGTTGAAAGGACTCAGACACTAATCTTAGGATCTAACCATCAATTTGATAGGGGGCAATATTTTTTATTTTATTTTATTAATAGACTCAACAGTTCGTCATTTGCCAATGTCATGTTAATACAAAAAATTCAATATATAATAGTCTTCTATCTTCCCCCAGAGGAGTCGCAGTAGCGTCTTCACCCTGGGCAGCCGCGTCTTCTTGTTTTCATCCAGAGGAGACGCCGTAACGTCATCACTCTGGACGAAGCAGCTCGACAGTCACGTTCACTCCCGAGCTTGTAGCGGGAACTCTTGATAAAAGCTTGAAATTTCAGATTTTGCTCAAATGATCCAATAAATTCACCGTACTGTCATTCGCGTACATTTTCCGATTAATTTAACGTGCTATTAAACACAAAAGAATCACTGTAGACACTAAAATAAAAATTATCACAATTTTTGCAACCGTCGTTTCCCGCCATTTTCAAGAGAACCTAGGGGGCTACTACAGAAATGTCACAGTGACATTGACACAAGTCACACAGATGTACTCGACCACTCGACACTGGGACAGTCTTAGATTAACCTTCTAATGTAAACTTGTGCAGTATTATCTATACAATACATATAATAAGAAAAAAGTTGAGCCCGTACATTGGGTACTTTTTGAAAATAATAATTAGAACATGATGAAAAAATTCTTGCCGTGGGAAGGACTTGAACCTGCGACCTTGTCATTCCGTGACATTGATCAAGGTCGCAGGCTCAAGTCCTGCCCACGGCAAGAATTTTTTCATCATGTTCTAATTTATTCACCGAACATGGATAATGCGTAATTCAAATTCTGAAAAGAATAATTGTTATGAGTTTTAAGATCGATACTGATGCCAAAACACCAATGGCTGGTTGTCACGATGTTCAGGCATCACGTCAAAACTACTGAAAGGATTTTAATGGAACTTTCACTATGAGCTCAAATATCTGGGCAGCACATAGGCTATAAGCCATTGCGGTATGTGATGTACGTAACCAGAGAGGAAGTGATGCCTCCCACTCCTCCCAGTACATTGAAAGTGCTTCGTGCAGCTATAGTTTATTTATGAGTACACGTATATAATTAACACCAACATTGGTCACAAACACTCACAGTATTCATATTCTCTATCCAGACCGCATCGACAGGTCCATCGAAGACGTACCAACGCTTGTCCATGTCTTCCACTGCAATGCCAGAGCGAACCAAGCTCGACAGAATACCGTCAGTCCTACGAATAAATAAAATTGTGGCTAATATCTATAGCAATAAAAGACGAAATCAACAAGTTCTGCAAACATTATAAAGAAAGACACCAATGTTTTGGCCAGAGATCTGATGGAACCAGACAGAAACTTGAGACGATTAAAGCGATGGGAAATCATGCATCTCGACAAAAGAAAATAGTACATAAGAAGCATGCGACACAATGAGATCACGCTCAATGGAGCATCACTTATCTCAACAACGGCACAGGAGAGAATCAAAGCATCTGATTATAGCTATGAAGCCGATCGCAGATAGTAAAAGTGGAAAAAATATCTATAGCTGGGGTCATCTCATCATATCTTTACAAGGTAACATTTTGTAGAATTTGCAAGGAAAAGCTGAGGAGAAGAAGTGGCAATAAACTCGCTTCAAAGACTGCACGATAATTGTAAGCTGCATTGATTGAACCTGTTCATCATTGTGAAAATAAAGTGACGCGATCTAATAATGTGACAATAACTATGCAATAATCACAGAACAGCTTAAAATGTTAGTAGAGTAGGGTAGTTTTTGTTTACAAAACAAGACACTTAATTTGGGCTATGGTTTACTTATAGTGATGTACATTTACTTATAATACAATCAAAATAATAAAATTATTTGCGATAGAGTTTATTTGAAAAAAAAATGATATAGGTACCTAAGAGGAACAAAATCTAAAAATAGGTTTTAAGAATCCCGTTTCTAATTTTACTAAACTACAAGTCTATACATATAATAAGACAGTAAAAAAAGTTGTGTCTGTACATTGGATATTTTTTGAAAAGAATAATTGTAATGTGTTTTAGGATCGATACTGATGCCAAAACACAATTTTTTAGAATTTTTGTCTGTTTGTCTGTGACTTTGTGCAAGTATCACGCCATAACTACTGAAGGGATTTTGATGGGAGTTTCACTAGGAGATAGCTGAAATATCCGGACAGCTCATAGGCTATAAGCCATGGCGGTATGTGATGTGGAAACAAGGATCCAGAGAGGAAGATCTGCCTCCTGATTTCCTCCATCCTCTCCATCCTCCTCCTCTACGCAAACGAAGTTGCGGGGTACAGCTAGTTATACATATAGAAGTCCAAACTAATATCACTCACTTATATTATTGCAGCTGGCAATTAGATCCGACATTTTCGACCATACAACTTGTATGAATTTTATGTAATAAACTATATTTATCTTCAGACTAACCACTCATGAGTCTGTAGATCGAATTCTCCGTACAACTGTCCCATCGTGATTGACTTGGGGTTGACTACGAACGAGTGCACGGGCGTGAAGGGGAACCCGTCAGGTGCCAGTTTACCCTTAATGGCGGTCAGAGCGTCGCGCAGGATCTCGTAACACTGCCAAATAAAATGAAGGTAGTATTCACAATACATCACCATCAAATTATTATATATAAACGGATATCACTCACTTATATTGTTAAAGTCGGCAATTAGACCGACAGTTAATCTATTTTTTGTATTGTGTTGTACTGCGTATGCCCTGTATGTGAATAAAACCTTTTTCTTTCTTTCTTTCTTTCTTTCTTTCTTTCTTTCTTTCTTTCTTTCTTTCTTTCTTTCTTTCTTTCTATCTTTCTTTCTTTCTTTCTTATTATTAGTTAGTTTGTCGGTCTATTTGCCGACTTTAACAATATAAGTGAGTGATATCCGTTTATATATAATAATTTGTAGTAATGGCTCACTATAGTTTTAATTACATCATCATCAGTCTATTTATATTGCCCCACTGCTCGTGCACAAACCTTCCCTTACATCGAGGGAGCTGGGGCCATGATCCACCACGCGGGCCCACTGCGGATTGGCGGATTTCACATGCATTAGATTTTTTTCTTCTACGGCATGCAGGTTTCATCACGATGTTTGCCTTCACCGTTTTGAGAGCATTCGGTAAATGTACATAAGTTTTTCCGTCGAACAAGATTGATAACACATTGGTACAAGGCTGCCCTGGCTGGGAATCGAACTTGGGACATCTGTATCGTAAGTCCAGTGACTCAAAAACTGCGCCACTGAGCTCTAAATAATAAATAGTTATTAAATAAATAAATGATCCTCACCTTAGTTTTCCCCGAGCCGGCCGGTCCCACCAACATCAGTCCGTGTCGCACCACCGTCGTCTCATAAAGCTGAATGATCTTGAACACGAATGCTACGAATCACAACAATAAGTTGATGACATTCAATAAAACAATATTTATTTCATATAGTATTACACATTAGGATCCTAAATATATCACTTTTATTACATTAAAGTAGAAGATGACGAATATTTCCCATTTTTTCCCAAACGTCAAAAACGCTAGTCAGCCGCGTGATTCGTGACGTCACTCTGCATTTTTAGGGATGCCGGATTTTTTTGATTTGGCGTTCTTATGTGGGTTTTGGTAGACACATTGAATTATTAATAATAATTCAAATTTTAATGACATGTAAATGAAATATATACCAATTAAATTGATGTGAATACATTTGAAGGCTCCGTTATAGCTAGATTTAACCAGGTATTTCGATGATAATTTATGTTAAGAGCAAATACATGGATATTTCTAGGTCAACGGGAAGTACCCTATAGGTTTGGAGTTTTTATGCGTTTTCATAAAAAAAATGCGGAAAAAGGCGATATAAGCGGCCATATCTTTTGATTGCGTTGAAGTCGACAACGCAGACAGACAGACAACAAAGTGATCCTATAAGGTTAGTTATAAGTGTCAATTTATAGAAATTTAGATCAAAATCAAATTACTTATTAGTCTTATTTTAGGCTAGATCGTAATGTGAATAAAATGTAATATTATAGTACTTTATTTAAAAAAAAATAAGGGTTCCTTTTTTTCCTTTTGAGGCACGAAACGTGGACATTGACGGTGAGACTGGCTCACAAGTTCAAAGTCGCTCAGCGAGCTATGGAAAGAGCTATGCTTGGAATTTCTCTGTTAGATAGAATAAGAAACGAGTATATCCGCCAGAAGACAAAAGTGGTTGACATTGCTCATAGAATCAGTAAACTGAAGTGGCAGTGGGCTGGTCACATCTGTCGTAGAACCGATAACCGATGGGGTAGACGAGTTCTCGAATGGAGGCCACGAACGGGTAAACGTAGTGTGGGACGCCCCCCGACCAGATGGAGGGATGACCTTCGCAAGATGACTGGCAGGGACTGGATGCAGAGGGCCGAGAGTAGGGTTGATTGGCGCGCTTTGGGAGAGGCCTACGTCCAGCAGTGGACTGATACGGGCTGATGATGAGGCACGGAACCCTAAATATCAACTCACTGTACAAATCGTCGTATCCCCGCTTAACGAGTACGTTCCGTATGGACTGCTCCATGATGCCGTAGTCGACGATTGGGATCTCCACGCGCGGGAACAGGTCAGATATTATGCCTGACATAACAAACAAATGTTTAAATAGTAAAGCAGGTCCAGGCGGATAAGTAAGGCGACGAGAGCTCGGTGGCACAGTGATAAGATAAACATTATTACTACTAAGTAATTAATACTAAGTAATATTTACATTCCCACTTATTAAGCTGACACTGTTCCTCTTTACAAATTATTGTAAAAAAAGTCTAGTAATAACTAGCAATAAGTAAACACGGAAGGCCACTGATTCCCGAAACACAGGTCACCCTAGTTCGGGAGTCAGGCTTATCTAAATCGTGCTAATTATAATGCTGACTCTGTTATACTTGCAATATGTTACATATTAAGCACATTGTAACCATTCATTTTGTGAAAATAAATATTATTATTATTATTTATTGCAAAAAAGAAAAGAATTACACAAAAGAAATAGGCTAATATCGTTAATATTACAATTGGCGGTCTTATCGCTCAAAGCGATCTCTTCCAGACAACCTTTGGGTAGAGAATTCAGCGTAGTGGTTGGGTCTGGATGCACTTGAGATACGGAGGTCCCAGGTTCGATTCCCAGTCAGGGCAGCCATGTATAGTTATTGGCGCGGTGGGATGCGTAAAAGCATTTCCCCAAGTAAAAAAAAAAGGGCAGCCATGTATGTACCAATGAGCTATCTTCTTTTTTTCGATAGAAAAACTTGCGTACATTTACACAGTGCTCTCAAAACGGTGAAGGAAAACATCGTGATGAAACCTGCATGCCGTAGAAGAAAAAAATCTAAGGCATGTGAAATCCGCCAATCCGCAGTGGGCCCGCGTGGTGGATCATGGCCGCAGCTCCCTCGATGTAAGGGAAGGCATGTACCCGAGCAGTGGCAATTCAGCCATATGAACCGCGATACATCCGCGACCCGACTGGCGCCCCGAGCACTCCCCATTGACCCAACCACTGAGCCACTGAGCTCTTCAACCTTTTTCTCTTAGTTAAAATCACCATACTCACCGTTGAACAGCACTAGGTCGTCCGCCAGGAACTTGGGCACGTTGACGTCCCTGAGCGCGCGCAACACGATCTGCCGCTCGTCGCCGTCGGGCATCTGGCGGATGAGGTTGCCCGCCACGAGGATCACGGTCTTCACGGCACGCATACCGAAATCGTAGTGATCCTGTGTGAGAAGGAAGGTCTATCAATGAAATATACGTTATTTTATTACCCGACTGCCCCAGAAGGAGGGTAAAAAGTTTTATGACTATTTAAACGATGAACATGCATGGTGTGTGTCGCCGGTTCCGCATGAGGGATAAACTAACTTACTAACAAATAGTAGAGGAGGGGAATATCTTTGCCCAGCTGTGGGACGATATCTATGTCATTATTATTAGTATTCCGCATTGTATTTTCGATCGTTGAGTATGTCGGGCTCGCCACCCTGAAGGGGCGGAATACCGAATAACTTCTTGGGATGTTCCACCTCGTGCCATTATTGCCGATCCACGAGAACTGCGATACATCCGCGAGCCACTCAGCCACACACTCACCTGTGAGGAGAGTTGCTCCGAGCTCAGCCGGAATGTGGTGGTGATCTTGCCGGCCAACACCTTGCCCTCGTAGAAGCCGTACGAGAACAGCGATATCTCCGCGATGAGCGTGTAGTTTGGCACCATCATGGCGATGGGACGGAACAACGCCTTCAGGTTGTCAGGCAACTCAGTACGACCTGCGAATAGGCGATAAATAATATATTTATTCAATACAAAAGTCACATAATATCCCAGTAGAAATCGACACACAAAAAGGCTAAATTCGCTAAGTCCCTATGAGGGTTATAGAGCTGCGGTTTGGCTTAAATTATTGATAATTTAATGAACTTTGTGAGAATACTAAAAACTGTTTGTCGGAAATGCATAGTTTATGATTTTTAGAGCAAAAACTGAAATAAGTCCCAAAATTTCGCAGTTTATCGCGTGGCGCGCAGCGAGTACAAGTTTTTCGAAGTTGCAAATTTGGATTTACATCACCCTAACTGATCCCTATAACATATCAATAATGCAGAACTACATCATGCTTTGCGATTTTAATGTCGATTTCTACTGGGATATAAATGTCAATTAAATAAATTGGAAATCAATTATTGCAATATTTTTGTGTATTGTAGCAACATTTTGGTAATAAAAAGTATATACAAAATTAATCAAAAGGATAGTTTTTTTGCAGTCGGTGTTTTTTTAATCATTTGTTTTCTTGTATACCCTATGATACTCCAGTAATCAAGACGAATCTAAAGATACCTCATACGCCAAAGTCCATCAAGCCGTGTAGGCTACAGGATGGCTGGAAGGAACGGACATATATACACCCGAAATACATTACCCTCCTTCTGGGGCAGTCGGGTAAAAATAGGCGTCTGTTTTGCCGAGTGTTGTATGTCACCCATTGTATTGTGTCTCTAGAATTCGGCCGCCCTGGGCCATGACACAATTTGTATACGTAAATACTGCACTCGGTCAGTAGCGGATTATCCTAAAGGCAAACTAGGCACGTGCCTAGGGGCGCGAGGTCACAAAGGGGCGCGCACGGAAGGTGTTTAGTTGACGAAAACCCAAAATAAGTACCTATTTAGTAAAGCCCCGTCTACTTCATTGCAACTGCATCCCCAGATTCCGTAACAGAAGTTGGTAAGATATAAAAACCGAGGGGCGCCGGTGAGGTGGTAGACATTTAATCCGCCTCTGCACTGGGTATGTTAGTGTTAAGCATACCCGCGTATCCCGGGTTCATGGTGATAAACACCGAGCACGACGCCTTGAGCGCCAGCTCCGTGCCCTCGAATAGGAACTTCTCGAGGCGCAGGATCTGCGCCTTCTGGATAGTTATCACCTGAAACCACATTAGGTACACGTCATCAGGCACAGACCATTTACCCCACAGACATGAAATCGGTACTTTGCAAGCAAAAATTCTGACCCGGAGATTTCGGATATATCTCAAATTTTATTAACAACTTTTTAATGGGTTTTTTTATCGACTTTTCTGACCCATTTTCAGTACTTCTCATTTTCTAACCACGATTGTTGAAAATTACATTCGTGTTTCTTTCTTTTTTTGTTTGCGATTCTCCGTCTTCCATTGCTTGCCAAGCATTGCGTTCCAGTGCCAAGCTAATTAAATTACACTAAATACTTTGTACGGGTGGCTGGAAGAGGCTCAGGACAGGGATGGATGGAAGAGGAGGCAGTGGGACAATTTTTAGGTTTACAAAAAAAATACTTTGTGCGCGGCGTAGCCCGGAGATATCGACGTCAAACCCGTAGCCCGGATATGCACCATTCAAACCCGTAGACTCCGGGTCAAACCCGGAGAGATGGTAGCCCTATTCGTATCCTGGACGTTAGAACACTTTGTAACATACAATTTGCGTCATAAATGAGACTTACTTGTTGCGCGACCACAGACAACACTTCTATGTCAATACGGTTGAATTCATCAAAGCACGCCCACGCTCCGGATCTAAAGAAAACATTACAAACATACATTTATTTATACCCATCGATTTACACAAGATTATTTCATCGTATGACGTAGGAAACAAGAAAAAAGATGAAGCCTATTGGAGCTATCAATGTACTTAAATATAAATTGTGAAGCTACCATTGACTACACTGAACGCACATGCATGGTGTGTGTCGCCGGTTCCGCATGAGGGATAAACTAACTTACTAACAAATGGTAATAGTTGTGTAATACCTAGTTATTAAGTAATTGTGTAATATTATTTTAAAAGATATGCTGCTGAGAGTTTTTTGCCACTTTTTCTCCTCAGCGTTGGCACCTTTTCCTTGCAAAGTGGTGTAAATGTGAATTCAAAAATATGTTGACGTGCAAAAATGTACACAACGTGCTTACTTGCGACAAAGAAATTTGACTTTGACTAAATTGAACGCATGTCGTCAGACTCGCTGTGACAAAATGGATAACGCATCAGAATGCGTAGAAGACCTATAAGTGAGTGATATCCGATTATATATAATAATTTGTAGTAATGCTATAATTTTAATTCTAATAAAGTTCAAATAGGTGATGAAATACTTTTTTATTCGTGTAGTTTAGTGACCAAACCTAACGTCAGTTGTTCAGGCCGTCCGTAGGCCTCTCACGTGGCCTAACGACTGCTGCTGAATGACAGCAACCGGGACCAACTGCTTTACGTGCTTTCCGAGGCACGGAGGGGCTCAGATGAAAGAGTTACTAGCGGTCATCCATCCGGTACTGACTTCGCCCAGCGTTGCTTAACTTGTACGATCGTTTTTAAAGTGTACTCGCAACTGGACTATCAGCCCCTCGATGAAACACTGTGAAGCTTTTTTTTAAACAGTGTTTCTAAACAAATGTTGCCAAATGAATACTCGGCTTTATACTCACGCGGCCAATCCCTTGAAGAACTTGCCCATAGCCATAAAGTCGAGCTGGTCTGAACAGTTGAAGACCACACATTGCACAGCCAGAGCTTTGGCCAGATCCTGAAACGAATCATCGGAATACTCACGGAAGGTTTATTTTTCAACATCATCAGTCTATTTTTATGTCCCCAATGCTCGAGCGCATCTTCCCTTATAACATCGTAAATATAATTAAAATATACATGTTTAAATAACATTAAAAAACGTACTATGAAAAAATCAAAATTGTTTTAAAATTATTTAAAACTTTTTCGTTTTACTGTACCGATTTTGGCTTGTTAATTAGGTTTTTTTAAATTATTTAGTCGCTGGAAAAAAATATTTATATTTTACGGATCCGGCGACTGGGACCGCGGTCCGAGTTAATTGCGGTCCCAGTCGCCGGAAACCTCCGGGAGGAGGCGGGAGTACGGATTAGCGGACATCCTAGATTGTTTTACGGCATGCAGGTTTCATTAGGATTTTTTCCTTCACCGGTTTAAGAGCGGTAAATGTACGTAAGTTTTTCAGTCGAAAAACCCGAGAATAACTCGTTAATACAGGCTGCCCTGGCTGGGTATCGAACCTGGAACCTCCGTATTGCAAGTCCACAGCCACTGCGCCAAGCTTTCAATTTACTTGCAATAAAGAGACAATATTCCGATACAGTACCTTGGTGGTCTCCGTTTTGCCCGTGCCCGCGGGCCCAGCGGGCGCTCCGCCGAACTTGAGATGCATTGCGCACATGAGCGTCAGGTAGCAGCGGTCAGTCAACGGGGTGATCACCAAACGACCGCTGTCGACGACATACATAAACATATATTTATTGCCACATAAAGGTTCCCTTCGGTAGCCGTTGCGACATGTGGTCGGGCATCGCGTCGTCTGCCGCCCGGCCCGAAGTGTCGCTACGACACTACTGGTTTCTATATGTGACGTCGCTTCTTATAGCTTCCGTTTCTATGAAATACCCATAATAAACTGACGCCCAAATCAAGTGTATTATTTTGTAAACAATAACTACCCTCCCCTACCAATATTTTAAGCTGTTCTGTGATTATTGCATACCTAGTTATTTTCACATTATTAGATCAGATTACTTTATTTTCACAATGATGAGAATAACTATTTCACATTATTAGATCGGATTACTTTATTTTTACAATAATGAACAAATTCAATCAATCAGTTCCTTCAGTTTTACATAACAACAGGAAATTAGATGATCATATTTGTTTACAAAATAAGACACTTGATTTGGGCCCCGGTACATATTAAAAATTTAATAAATAATTTAATAGAATATCCCATCTCATCTCCTTTATTCCTATCAATTGGATCCTATCACAATAGTGGTTTTGAGAGCTAATTTAAAACTAGTCTACCTTACTAATATGGTAACAGGTAATTAGACGATCATATTTGTTTACAAAATAAGGCACTTGATTTGGGCTGCGGTATAGGTAAGTGGTAAAAGTGAGAAAAATATCTAAGTTACGTTACATACAAAATTACTTTAAACAGATAACATATTAAGTAGTGCTGCAGCGCCAAAAAGGTTCCAACTCAGCATACCTGATGGTGATATATCCTACTTCCTACTAATATCATAAACGTGAAAGTTTGTATGGATGGATGGATATTGCTCTCTCACGCAAAAACTACAGAATGGATTTGAATGAAACTTTACAATAACATAGCTCATACATCAGACTAACACATAGGCTATAATTTATACTCCTGTGCAGACAAAGTTATAAATAAAACAAATAAAGAATGCCCTGTTCACCTGTTCCCCAAGTACTCGTTTTGGTACGTGAAGACTGAGTTGAGCGCGCGCACGGTGCAGTAGTTGCGGCTGAACTGGCGGTAGTACGCGGACGTGTCCAGACGCTCGTCGTCCTGGTAGATATCGGCGGACTCGTCGGGCTCCAAAGGGTAGGCCTCTTGCAATATCTGGTAGTATCTGGAATACAAATACGTATAATAGTTAGTACGTTTTGTATGTAGATAATAGGGTATTTGACAACTATCGAAAATTAAATGATTATCATTACAAAATAGAAACACATAAGGCTTTTGACTCAATTTTTTTATTGCACCAATCAACTCTCATATTCCTGCAAATCAGTTTTTCGATATCTCAATTAAAACTGAAGATATTAATGAATAAAAGTAAGATAATGTACAGTCGACAGCAGATCAATGGTAACACTTTTTACTTTTGACAGTTATTATCATTTGCGTCGTAAGACTTGAAATCATACTACCAAGTGTTACCATTGATCTGTTGTCGACTGTACGAAGATGTTAAATCAAGTGATGTTAGATCAAGTATGCTCCATTTCTTTTTAGCAAAAATTAGTGACAATAGGTCTAGTAGAAACTATCGATCGACTAATCCATTCCACCATCGATCGATTATCGATCTTAGGTATAGGTTTAGTTTGACTATCTCCTTTGATAGAGTGCATGTCACCTGAGCTGGCACATCCACTGGAAGTCCGTGACGCTCTTCACGTTCTCGTCGACGAGCGTGTGCGTGACGTCACGCGCGTGCACCTCGATCACTATGAGCGCGCACAACACCTCGCGCTGGAAGAACGTCAGGTCGCCCTTCACCAGCGAACGGAGACTGTCCAGCTGGAATCATCATCATCAGTCTATTTATATGTCGCCAATGTTCAAACACAGATATTCCCTTAAATCGAGGGAGCTCAGGCCACGGGCCCACTGCGGTTTGGCAAATTACACATGCCTTGGATATTTTTGTACTGCATGTTATTTCATAACAATGTTTTTCCCATTTTGAGAGCATTCGGTAAAAGTACGTAAGTTTTTCCTTCGAAAAAACAGAGGGAAACTCATTGGTACATGGCTGACCTGAAGTTATCATCGTCAGGGTACGGTGGAACACAGAGAAAGGTGTACAGGAGAGTTTTTAAGGTTGAGATTATCTCAAAAACTACTTGATCTATTGCAAAATAATTCCCACTGTTAGATAAAAGTTAATACTATGTAATGAATTTTTACACGTTAGGTAGGTTTAGATAATTTAGCTTTAATTTGTATTTATTTGTAAATTATATACTTCCTATGAATAAAGTTCATGTAACTATGTAACTGTAAAAGAATTATTAAATTCGGGCCAGTAATTTTTGAGATAATCTCAACCTTATTGAGGCCCCCTGTATACTTATCTCTGTCTTCGACTACATCTGAGCCCCTCCGTATCTCGGAAAGGACGTTAAGCAGCGGGTCCCGGTTGACGGCCGGATATCATGTTAGGCCACGTCAGAGGCCTACTGTTTTTTTTTTAAAATATTTATTTTTACGACAACGCTGCGTCGTTCGGTTTCATAACTATCAGATTTCAAATAATTTTGATAGCCGTAAGACGGATCTCACCCTAAGCTCGTGCTCTAAAATGTCTATGAATATCGACCTAAGCTGGCAACGACCACTTAGCCCTTATCAGAGGCCTTAACAACTGTTCTGTGACAATAGGTTTAGTCAATAAACCACACTAGAAACAGACTAAGTACCAAAGCCCACTCACGCATTGCAGCATCTCCTCATAGAACTCGTCCATCCTGTATTCCGCAATAGCCTGCTCGACGCCGGCGGTCCACGCGGTCTGCGAGCCCGCTATGACGACCTGCCCCGGCCAACGCAACACCCACTCGGACCGAGGCAGCTGCCATAACTCCTCCAGACCAGCGATTAACGTCAGACGAACTGTATGATAATATTATAATATAGCCGCCTTTATAAATTTGCCTTTATAAGCAGGATTATTTTGTTTTAAAATTATTGGACAATCAACGGCAATAGATAAAAAAGTGAAAAATAAAACCGACCAAGTGCGAGCCGTAACTTTGCTCTAACGAAAAGATAAACTAGATTTAGAAACTAACTTATCTTTGCCATTATCAAAATATTATGTCCATAAATCGATATACTCCTGATTAGTTAATCACCTACAAATATAAGTTTCTAATAACAAAAAAATCTTAAGATAAGATAAGATGAGATAAATATTCTTTATTGCAAAAAAGAAAAGAATTACACAAAAGAAATAGGCTAATATCGTTAATATTACAATTGGCGGTCTTATCGCTCAAAGCGATCTCTTCCAGACAACCTTTGGGTAATCTTTTTCGGGGATGTAATTTCAAATTTACAGTTTACGGATTTTTTTCTTTACTTGTGTTCTTGCTAAATTTCATGATTCTAGGTCAACGGGAAGTATAAACAGGGGTTTAGGGATTCTAATCATTTTCCCTAAGACTTACTGGTGTGCCTCATGGTGTCTTCTAGCAGCAGCAGCCACTGCTCCACATTCTGCGACGGGTAGAACCGGTACTTCAGGTCCACGATCTCGCCTTCGCTGGAGTGCATCTGAGTGATCTTGAGGTCTAGCTCAAAGGTCACCTAACCAAATAAATTGAAATTATCATTGTATTTATAACATCAACATCCTTTAATTCCGATTTACATACATTAAAAGCCGTAAAGTCGTAGAACAAAAGTTGTTCAGTTACCGATACCGAACACCCTCCCTTCGGCTTCATATACCCTTTACGTTACACCCTGTATAATAATAAAATATTTATTTGCCACATTATTCGTACATAAAAGTTAACATAAATAATTACATTGCATCTTTGGTACACTGTGACAAAAAGGCTAAGAGTGGCTCAGTCCTAAATGCAGCATTTAAGAGCGTTCCATGAGCCAACTAGCGCCGCCAATCTTAAAAAAATCATATCTTCCAATATAATCAATTTTATTATAGGTAAGTTGTAGTTCACATAATTGCGAAAAACGGCCGTTTCTGGCACATTTGTGAACTACAACTTACCTACATTGAATCACGTTACAAATAAGCATTTAAAAAATAATATTTATAGCAATAAACAATGTGAACGTAGCTTTTTTAATAAAATTGATTATATTGGAAGATATGATTTTTTTAAGATTGGCGGCGCTAGTTGGCTCATGGAACGCTCTTAATGCTATACAATACAAATAGTACTAATTTTCAGCCACCACCTGAAATAGGTAACATTAATTTGTAAATCACTGACCTTAGCGATATTCTCGAAGCACTTCCTCAAATGCGGTTGTACGGCCTTCGGATTCCTGGATTGCGATAGGATCTCCAGCAGCTCGTCGTCGCTCAGGAAGAAGAATCGCGGGAATCGCAGCCGCTTCAGCTCCATGTACTCGTTGAGGCCACGCGACACCACCGAGAGCAGGTGGCGGGCCTCGATCATACTGTCTAGGAGACGACTGTCTGGGCATACCACCATGATCTGTTGGGAAAAGAAATCGAAATAGATACTGAAGCACTTATTGGAGTTTTCAGCTGCATCCAATAAAATAATAAATATTAGAAGCGGTTACGAGGCATGCCTTTTAAGTTTTGTCGTTTGAAGAGAAAAAAAACAACTATAACCTTATAGTAAGTTTTATTGTTTTTCAAAGTATTCACCACGAAGTTTAATACACTTTTCCATTCGCTCGAACCAGTTATTATAACATTTATTCCACTCCAAAGTGGGGGTGTTCAAAATGGCTGACTTGAAAGCGTCGACCGCTTCTTCACCGCACAGGAACCTTTGACCACGAAGAGTTTTCTTAATTTTAGGAAATGTAAAGAAATCGTTAGGGCTTAGGTCAGGACTGTATGGAGGATGGTCAAGAATTTCTACGTTTTCCTGCTTCAAATACTCAATCGTTTGACGAGCGGTGTGTGAGCTTGCGTTGTCATGGTGCAGGATGATGCGTCGCTTTGGGCTAGATTTCCGAAGTTCGGCGATGACTTGTGGTAAACAAACTGTGGTATACCACTCCGCATTAACCGTTCTACGATCTTCAAGTGCAATCGTCGCAACATGACCGGTTTTCGCCACGAACGTAGCCACCATCTTCTTTGAAGTGCTTCGAGAGCGAACAACTTTAGTCGGCTTTGGCTCGTCTTGGAAAACCCAGACTGTGGATTGTTGTTTGGAATCAGGATCGTAGGCATAGATCCAAGATTCGTCACCACTGATGATGTCGTAGACGTGATTTGACTCTCCTCGGTTGAACCTCTGAAGAGTTTTCTTACACCATCTGACGCGGACCTTATGATCGTCGGAAAGCAAATGCGGGATCCAACGGCAAACTAGTTTTCTCACACCAAGCGCCTCATGCAATATCTTTTGAATGGTTGTCCCTGAGATGCGTAATAACGCCTCTATCTCTCGATATGTCACATGACGATCTTCGAGGATTAGTTGTCTCACAGCAACGATGTTATCTTCAGTGAAGGCGGATTTTGGACGTCCTTCGCGAGATTTGTCACTAAGTGTGGTATGTCCACACTGGAATTCCAAATACCAGCGTTCGATGGTCCGCAGACATGGGACTTCATCATGGAATACAGATGTTAACTCTTCGAAACACTGAAGTCGCGTTAGGCCTCTTCGAAAGTTATAGAAAATTATTGCACGGACATTTTCCTTAGTAAGATTCATTTTCGTAGTGACCTGACAGATTCAAACCAGCGCTGTGACTAAACAATTGCATTAATCCTAATGCTTTCAATTGTATTGATATTCGAAATTCCAACAAATTTGAATTTTGAACAGTTCTAAATTAAAAATTGGCGGCAAATATGCAAACGACAGAACTTAAAAGGCATGCCTCGTATTAGGTACGGTTTAAGGTTTTTTTTCTCGTGTGGTTTAGTGCCCAAACCTATTTGTCAAGGTTATTCAGGCCGCCCGTAGGCCTTTGATGTGGCCTAACAAAACAACTTCACAACCAACGTGTTCTGCGCAAGTTTATACCGACATAGTATTGTATGCAGAACGACGACTATAGTCTGTCAACGTGCCTAAGGGGTACAGTTGAAGACAGAGATAAGTATCAAGGGGCCTCAATAAGGTTGAGATTTTCTTATAAACTACTGGTCCGAATTTAATAATTCTTTTACAGTTACATAGTTTTAACTCTTATCTATCAAAGAGTGAAAGAATTTTTGCAATAGGTCAAGTAGTTTTTGAGATAATCTCAACCTTAAAAACTCTCCTGTACACCTTTCTCTGTGTTCCACCGTACATGGGTTGCCGTGCCTAAGGGGTACATGGGTTGGCGGAGACGAGGTACCACTATACGCAGCCGTGCGAGTCGCGCTCGCTTGCAACCCCGCCACTCCGCCCGCAGCCCCGCCGATACCGTATTCCCTCGTCCCGCCAACCCCTGTACCCCGTGGGCGCGGCAAGCACGACATTGACAGATTATAGCTTTGCACCTGAAGTACACCATACAGTAGACTTGAAGTGATATCGGCATTAATTATACTACAATAGTGCACTCATAGGGAGGAGTAACGTTAAATCTGTCACCTTATTGCAAGCTTGCGCAGTAGACATGATCCGTCGCCAAATCCGCTCCATGGTGCCGTATTTCTTAGCCTCGAGTGGCAGCTGACGCGAAATGTCTTCGGACGTGAAGATTGGCTCCAGGTACATCCACTCCCTGATAATAATAAAAATAGATCATGCTAATGTCATTGATGTGGCCAGCCCAACGCCATTTCAGTTTACTATGAGCAGTGACAACTACTTGTACATCGCCTTGGCACCGGATAAGCACCCGCCTCAACTCGAGTCTTTAAATATCATTTGTAAGAAACTCCATACTGCAAGGACAATAAATCAATTCGATACTTCCATAAACGTAACCTTTGGAGCGGGGTGAGTTGACCACCTTACATTTTAGAAGTAGTCAACTCACCCAGCTACTGTATGAATCGGTCACTAAAATTTTTAAAAGGTCTCGCCCCTGAGTGAGATTTATGGAGGGCGAGTAACCTAAGCCCACTAATTACCACCGTAACGACATCGTCTCGCCTCTGTCACGCGCAGTCCACGTGCTGACGCCTCTACAGCATCAGTTGTCGGTTTTACGACAGATGTGACCAGACTACTGTCACTTCAGTTTACTGATCCTATGAGCAATGTCAACTATTTTTTTACCTTTTTAGGTAGCAGTTACAATAGTACATTTTTTAAACTTTCACGGTTTGTATACATATTAATTAGATAAAACGGGAATTACCGTGTTAAACATTTATTATTGATGTCTCGATTTTTCGACAGCATTGCAGCCATCATGGTCACGAGTAGACCATGATGGCTGCAATGCTGTCGAAATATCGAGACATTAATAATGTTTCACACGGTAATTCCCGTTTTATCTAATTAATACAATAGTACAGTCCTTTCGACTGATACTACAGGAGCATCTGTCCTTAGCTTTCCACCTAACCTGGATCAGACCTTTAGTGTCTCCCTTTTTTTACTTGGGGAAATGCTTTTCACGTCTTACCGCGCTAATGAGGAGGGGAGCGCGGTGAGTATGTGGGACTCCCGCCAGAATACGGTTTTATACCCACTAAAACCCCAAGATGTTCAACACACCGCGTTTGGACGAGGTTGTGGGAACGAACGTCAGATAACACAACCCCGCATGGGCTTCTCTCGGGGGGTCTATAGCCCTAAACCTTAAGGCGTCTCGGAACACAGGTCAAGACGCCTTACAGCTGGAGACCTCTAACTACACGGACCCCCCTACCCGACAACCACCAGTCTCCATCCACCTGCCTCCACATCTCCCCCTAAACTCACTTCTGGCACTCGATCCACTCGTCGACAACCTTCTGCGTGAGGCGAATCTTGTCATCCCACTCCTGGATGCGCAGCTCGAAGGCCGCCTTGAACGGGCTGAAGCCGAGCTGCTGCGTCGTCATCAGATGCTCGTCTAAAAGCTGCAGCGTCTCGTCGGGGATCTTCATTATGAACGTGCCTTAGGAGAGAAGTAATAGGGACTTTGGCAAGTGTTCGTCCTGACAGATTCGAGGAGGTGATGGTGGCACTTCACTTGGCTATTCGTATTTGCGTATTTGTCATAATTGCCATGTGTGGTTGGTATGTTACGTAACCAAGTGTTCCATGGTGTACCTAAGGCCGAACAAATGAGTATGAATATGAGTATGCTTGACAAAATATTCGTCTTATTTGTATGTACGTCAAGTATATGACAAATACGACAAACATCCAATAGCGAATACGAATAGCCAAGTGAAGTGACGCCATAAGGATAAGAAACAAGTCGTCCTGTATTACCGATCTCAAAACGATGAAATCATGCCATGTCATAGCGCGCCAAACAATCTAACAATACGAGAAGAACTCACCAGTCTGCTTATAAGCCGTGAGCTCCATAGTCCTGGGCGCCCAGTCAGCGGCCATCCGATCCAGTGTCTGCTCGATGACGTACTCCTTGCTGGCCAGCTCGCCGATCTCGGCTATGAGCTCACCGTGCACCGCCATGCCTTGCTTCAGGCACATTTGGAAGGTCTGCTTGTCGTTCATTGTTACCGTTATACCTGCGAGGATGATTTGAGCTAGGATTACAGAATCGTGTGGGAGAACACTCGAAGACAGAAAAGTATACAAGGGGCCTCAATAAGGTTGAGATTTTCTCAAGAACTTCTTGACCGATTGTAAAAATATATTATTACTTGTAGATAGTTTAAATTGTACGGTGGAACACAGAGAAAGGTGTACAGGACAGTTCTTAAGGTTGAAATTATCTCAAAAACTACTTGACCTAATACTAAAATTATTTTACTGCTTGACAAAAGAATTAAACTCTCTCTCCAGCGTACATGACCTTACAATATATCTTCCTAGGGTTAAAACATGGTAAAGTGTCTCACCGGCTCTCTCCATGAACTCGTTCCAATGTCTGTCCTTCATGCCGGGGTTCCGTACAGCCTGGATGATTGGGATCAGAGGTCGGAACTCGTCGATTTCATCCTAAAAATAATAAATATAGATTTTATTAAAAATATATATTAGGACACGTTATAATACAGATGTTTATTAAATTAGCATTAAAATGTAGTAATGTAGCTAATTCTGTGTATCCTTAACGCAGCTGACCTTAGCTTGTCGCAATTATGCCATGTATTGTATATTGAAAAATAGTATTCATCCTAAATGATAAATGGAGAAAAAATTTCATCACGACCGGGATTCGAACCCGGGACCTCGCCATTCCGTGGCACGCTCTATTCCAACAGAGCCATCGTGATTCGTATCCAGATCGTGAATTTTGTCTCCATATTCCCGTCTGAGGGACGGTAGCGACATCTATCCAGTAATTGTGCAATTACTCAAATTCATGTCTAACATTGCAGTTAGAAATCATGTTTTTAATTGATGACGCGTTAAAAAAAAAATCTCCATTTATCATTTAGATTTTCGTTTCGCATAGCGTATATGCAAGAAGATATCAAAACAGTATTCATCCTAATAAACATTTTATACGGGCCCTAATGTGAATAAATACTTACCCGTATCTTGACGGCGACCGCCTGTATCTTGGGCATGTCTGCGAAGGTGCGCACGCACTTAACAATAGTCTTGTAGTACTCGTTGACGAGCGGCTCGATGGTCTCCGCGTCCACGTACATGAGCGGGTTGTCGAACCACACCTCCTTCGCTTTCAGGAAGTCTAAAACAACCACAGACCACTTACCCCATAGACCTGTAACAGGAAGGTGCCCGTGTCTGCCCAGCACATGAGCGCAAAATTGCTTCGCGACACGTGTGACTTAAAGATATTATCGACATGGATGCATCTTTTAATACGGTACCCCTGTCCCCTGCTTCGTCTCTGACAGGAAGGTGCCCGTGTCTGCCCAGGACATGAGCGCAAAATTGCTTCGCGACACGTGTGACTTAAATATATTATCGACATGGACGCATCTCTTTAATACGGCACCCATGTCCCCTGCTTCGTCTCTATGCGCTCATCGTTGACAGAATTTTTCGCTTGCAAATGACGATGCCAGATTCTGCCCCACCATCAACCGCAAGATGTACAAGATAACGAATGAATGTAAAAATATCTCCGTTTTTTTTTAAATTAGTGGTTTAAAACAAAGTCTTGTACATCTAGCGAGTCGAAAAAAAACAGCCTAATTAAGAATTCAGAAAATAGTAAGAAATCGAAGCGAATTATTCATTGTTTTTGTTATTCTTCTATAGCAGAGTAGTAGAAAATGATACTGATTATGATTATGCGATATGAAACCTGCAATAAGTCCCCAACAAAATGATAGGTACAGCTTAAATGGTCACGTAGCTTTGTAGGTGGGGCAAAGCTCCATTGAAATGTGGCAATGTCTTTTGTGCCGATTTCATATCTATTGGGTAAGTGGTCTTTGAAAACAACAAACCAGGGTACGCGGCTTTTGAATATGACAGGAAACGACGTTCGCAATTATTTGATAGTTTTCATTAAAATATCTAAAGTGTGTTTTATATCACGATAAATTAATCAGAAAATGTTTATTTACAGTGTAACAGTGCACAAAATAATTATGCTAAGTGTCACCCCAATTATAGGCAACAACGGCATGCTTAGAAATCCAAGGATAAGGCTACAATGTTCGATTTGATTTTAACAATAAAAATAAAATTTAACAAATTTAGAAAACATTTCAGTAACTAACCTAACCTAACAAACAAAAATCTGTTTGAAAAATCTGTTACTGATGGGAGGCAACCGCTGCCTCTTTAGAATCATCAATATCTGTGCCTTAGATGTTCGCAATATGTTGAAGTTTTCGGACGATCGTCGATTTCTAAATTGAAAAGGCAGTGTCACGGTTTCTTAATCTAAATAAGCACCAACCTGACGCAGTGACCCACAGGTTCCTGTACGGCTCGAACTCCTTGAGCAGCCGGTTGAGGTCCGCGAAGGGCGTGACCGGCTGCGCGAACAGCTTCTGGCGCTGGTTGAGCACGCGGCCCCAGTCCTGGGAGTCCTTCATGCCTTTCCACGCCTTCTTTATGTCGTTTGCTATCTCGTGCACCTAAAATACCACATAAGTGTATGTTGTGCACTGACTACATGTATCACTGTTCCACTTGTTACTGTATGCACGCTGTCCGCTACGAGACGGCCACTAGGCCAGTGTAGTAGGACAGAACTTGTATGATACAAATTCATATTAGTCAATAGTGACAAAATAATTATATGCATTGTTATGTTCTTTGTTATATGTGTATGCTGTCTTTAATAAAATATTTTTTTTTAGTATCTTTTTACCCGACTGTGCAAGGAAGGTTATGTTTTTCGGGTGCACGTAAGACTAATTCTTTGGCACGCCATGCAGTCTAAACGGCTTGATTTGGCTTTTGACACCACTTATCCCATAGATCTGTAACAGGATCCAGTGTCTGCCCGGACATGAGCGCAAAATTGCTTCGCGACACATGTAACCTAGAGATACGATGAACATGCATGGTGTGTGTCGCCGGTTCCGCATGAGGGATAAAGTCTAGATTACTAACAATAGTAATAGTTGTGTAATACCTAGTTATTAAGTAATTGTGTATTATTACTATATTATTATTTTAAAAGATGTGCTGCTGAGAGATTTTTGCCACTTTTTTTCTCAGCGTTGGCACCTTTTCCTTGCAAAGTGGTGTAAATGTAAATTCAAAAATATTTTGACGTGCAAAAATGTACACAACGTGCTTACTTGCAATAAAGAAATTTGACTTTGACTTTGATATTATCGACATGGACGCATCTCTTTAATACGGCACCCCTGTCCCCCGCTTCGTCTCTATGAGCTCATCGTTGACAGAATTTTTCGCGTGCGGACCGATTTCATGTCTATTGGACAAGTGGTCTGTGGCTTTTGACATATGAGGTATAGTTCCGTACAGTCGAAGACAGAGATAAGTATACAGGGGGCCTCAATAAGGTTGAGATTTTCTCAAGAACTACTGGACCGATTTTAATAATTCTTTTACAGTAGATAGTTTTAACTTTTATATATCTAACAGTAAAAGAATTATTGCAATAAGTCAAGTAGTTTTTGAGATAATCTCATCCTTAAAAACTCTACTGTACACCTATCTCTGTCTTCGACCGTACCTCAAGAGTCAAGTGGAAAAAAGGAACCTTTATAGGATCACTTTGTTGTCCATCTGTCTGTCAAGCAAAACCGTTTTCTCAGAAAATGTATTAAATATAATTGAAAAGGGTATGTTACGTTGGTTTGGCCACTTAGAGCGGATGAGTGAAGGAAGGGTAACGAAGGAAATACACAGAGCGAATGTTGCCGGGAGAGTCGGCAGAGGACAACGTACGTCGACCAAATTGGCGATGTCTTGAAAAAGGGCCAAGTACGGTCTACTACAAACCGACGAGCATGCATGAAGAGATTGATGAATGTGGAGGAGGCAAGGGTTGTGTGCCAGGATCGCAGCAGATGGAAGTCCATCCTACGGGAATCAGGCTTGAGTTTATAAATAAATAAGTATGACCCTGCAACCCTGTTGCCACAGCGTACCTTAGCGATGTCGTTCTGTAAAGTGAGCGCCATGCACTGAGCGCTGAACATGTCGATGCGGTCTAGCATCGTCTGCTCGTCCTGCTGGTGCAGCTTCCAGAACTTCTCCTGCTCCTCCTCCAGGAAGTCAGCGGTCGCGTCCACCTGGGAGACAAATCATCATTAGTCTATTTATATTGCTCCACTGCTCGGGCACAGACCTTCCTTTACATACAGGGAGCTGGGGCCATGATCCACCACTCGGGCCCACTGCGGATTGCCGGATTTCACATGCCTTAGATTTTTTTCTTCTACGGCATGCAGGTTTCATCACAATGTTTTTCTTCACCGTTTTGAGAGCATTCGGTAAATGTACGTAAGTTTTTCCTTAAAAAAACCGAGTTAAACTGATTGGTACATGGCCAACCAATGGAATCGAACCTGGGACCTCCGTATCGTGAGTCTGTGATCCAACATTGATGCATGGGGGTTTCCTCTGCTTCACAATTGACAACAGAACCTAAAGGGAGTAGTATCGGACAGACCCATTCTAAATGTTTATTAAGTCTGCAGTGTCACCTGTTTAGTTATGACTAGAGGCCACCCGACGGCCTCCCAGAGGGCAGCGAAATCCTCATTCTCCAGAGGCATGTAAAATACATCCAGTACTTCATAATCCTGCAATATTAACATTAAAATCATTTATTGTAAAAATAAAAGTCACATAAAACTATGTATATAGCCGTTAAAACTTGTAAGTAAATATCCGTTAAGACCCTTTTTGTTTTTACTTGGGGAAATGCTTTTCGCATCTCACCGCGCCAATGAGGAGGGGGATATGGGACTCCCGCCAGAATACGGTCCTATACCCACTAAAACCCCAAGGTGTTCAACGCATCGCGTTTGGAACGAGGTTGTGGGAACGCAGCGCCAAATACCACAACCTCGTCCGCGGCCGCCCTCGTGGGCCCTTCTCGGGGGTCTACCCCTATACCTCCGCTTGGCGCCTTGGAACACAGGACGAGACGCCTTACAGCTCGGGACCTCTAAGCGAGCGCCGGACCCCCCGACCCGACACCCGCAAGTCCCCGTTAGGGCGGCAGCGAACGACTTTGCATCAGGTGGGACACGATATGAGTTTGCACCAGGTACGACCCGAGTTTGCACCAGGTAGGATCTGGACGAGTTTCCACCAGGTAGGATCCGGACGAGTTTGCACCAGCGTAGATCACTCCGATAGAATCCGAATCAAATCTCTTTATTGCAAATAAGTACGCTGTGTCCATTTTTGCACGTCAACTTGCATTTTCATACAAATATGCGAGAAAATGCGACATATCTTTTGATTGCGTTGACGTAGAAGTTCATGAGGTTGCAGATCTGATTACTTATATGATATTAATTTTAACTTGATCCGTCCACGCGTTTCTGAGATATAGGTCTTGACAGACAGACGGACAACAAAGTGATCCTATAAGGGTTTGTCAGGAGACGAGAGGGGCATGCTGCAGGAGCGGGGCGAGGGGGGGCCCACCGGCCCGCTATGCGACGCGCGCGCTCGCAATCCAATCGTACTAGAAGCACCGCACAGTGCACTTCAATGTTGAATTTTCAAAAATAAAATTACAGGTAAAGCAAAGTTTACAACGTTTTGTTCTTTTCTGTCCGCTCCGCGACAGGGTTTCTTTTTTCCTCCTGAGGCACGGAACCCTAAAAATGAATCAAAAGGGGATAGTTTTTTTGCAGTCGTTTTTTTTTTAAATAGTTTCTGCTTGTTGTATGCAGAACCTTACAATCCAAAGACTGGACAAGGTAACTCACCGAATGAACCTTCCTCATAATATCCTCCTGTGTTTTCAGCGCAAAAGGTATCGACTCCATCCACTCTCGTATCTCGAACACGTGCTCGATGGTGTTCGGTTTCTCGCCCAGTTTCTTCATAATACTCTTGTATGCTTGTATGACGTCATCTACGACCAGCCGCACCTCCTCCGCCCACATTGTCAACAGTGCCTTGATGATGTCCGAGCGTTTCTGTACTAATATGTACTGGAATATAATGAATTAATGACATTTTGGGAAATGGTCAATCTGGGAATTGGTCATTCTGGGACTTGGTCATTCTGGGACTGGATAATTCTGGGAATTAGACATTCTGGGACTTAGTCGTTCTGGGACTTGGTCATTCTGGTACTTGGTCATTCTAGGAATTGGTCATTCTGGGAATTGGTCATTCTGGCACTGGATCATTGTGACACTTGGTCATTCTGGGTCTTGGACATTCTGGGATTTCGACATTGGGGGACTGATTCATTACATAACAGTCTAGCTGACTACCGGAAAAATGAGGGTACCTAATACTTTTCTGGAGCTTAAACGGACGGATTGATATATTTTATAAGACAAAAAAGTCTTTTTTAGATTAAAACATTATTTAATTTTTTATTTAAATAATGTTTTATTCTAAAATAATTTAATATTATATTAATATAAAATTAATAATAAAAAATTAAAATTAAAACTATAGTCAAACAATAGACAAAAAAGTCATTTTGTTGTTGTCGATCACGCTGACCGGCCGACAGGACGCGTAGTAGGTAACAATTGTTACCTACTACGCGTAATGAATTACGTATATTATTTATGGATTTTTGCTTGAAAAATTAGCGTGGGACCGACCAGAGGGAGGGATGACCTTCGCAATGTGGCTTGCAGAGACTGGATGCAAAAGGCCGAGAATCGATTTGAGTGTCGTGCTTTGGGAGATACCTACGTCCAGCAGTAAACTGATGATGATGCTGATGATGCATGAAAAATTAAGCAATTTTTTATATTTACACAGGCTGTATAAAAGGTGTACCTTCAGAGTGTCAATATTGAGAGCGAAGGGTCCAATATTGATGTATTGCGGCAATCGCCATATCAGGTCTATCCGAGCGTCGTAATGCATCTGAACCTCCTCTCGGGTTTCAGACGCAGAGTGCTTCTCTTCGCGGAAGTTTCTGGAACGTAACGATAACTAAGTTAAATAAGACATAGTGAGACATTTTAATAACTCTCGCTCGAAATTCCATGAGTATTGGATCGAGTTATATTGGATGAATGATCCAGGGAGCCTATAGTCCAGTTGCGACAGTTGAAAACGAACGTACAAGTCAAGCAACGTTGAGCGAGGTCATAATTCATTTATTCATTGCTATATGTGGTAACATGGTTGTTAGATAGTACAGATAGTGATCACATAAACCCTGTAAGGGCACCGCAACACTAGATACTTAAACAATAAAAAATCAATTTTGTCAGTCAGTCAGTACGTGGATGGGGTGACCGCTAGTGACACTTTCATCTGAGCACCATCAAGTAAGGCTTCGTATGCGCGTATTTTCAGTTTTTCTACGAAGGCTACGGCACTAACTACTAAATTAAACGTCTGAAAAAAATATATAGCAATTTTGGGATGTCTATTTAGAGACTGATGAATACCGATACACGATTGCATATACTTCGCTCGATAGAAAAAAAAATCGCAACATTCCATGTCTTTTAAAATGAAAATTATATCTAAACCGAAATAGTTATTCATACAATATATATATCAAAATGTAGAGTACCATAAATACGAGAGCTTGTTTAAAAAAATCTGTTTTTTGTTGGCGTATTTTTATTTCCCTGACAAAATTCATAAAATACGAATATTGAGTCACTGCGCCGTTCTCTTCACTCCGCCGCTGCGGAAGCAGTTGATCCCGGTTGTGGTCGTTGGGCAGCAGTCGTTAGGCCACATCAAAGGCTTACGGGCGGCCTGAATAACCCTGGCAATAGGTTTGGTCCATAAACCACACTAAAAGCAGAAGAGGGAGCACTCACTCGACATAGGCCTCTATGTCCAGCAGATAGATGTCTTTATAGCACTCATACTGGCGCAAATAGGCCAGCAGAGGTATAATCGCTTTCCGATAAGCCTTCAATAGTCTCTCTCTGTAGTCCACGACGTTTTGCTCCATGAGACCTGCAAAAGATTAAATGACAATGCCAGATTCTGCCCCACCATCAACCGCAAGTTGTACAAGATAGCGAATAAATGTAAAAATATCTCCGTTTTTATTAAAATTATTGGTTTAAAATAAAGTTTTGTACAAGTTGCGAATCGAAAAAAAAGCTTAATTAAAAATTCAGAAAATAGTAAGAAATCGAAGCGATTTATTCATCGTTTTTGTTATTATTCTATAGGAGTAGCGAGAGTAGTAGAAAATGATACTGATTATGATTACCTATGCAATATGAAACCTGTAATAAGTCCTCAATAAAATGATAGGTTCAGCTTAAATGGTCACGTAGTTTTGTAGGTGGGGGGCAAAGCTCCATTGAAATGTGGCAATGTCTTTGGGCATTTTGAGAATTGACCATACAATCGCAGTCAAGTCTGCCTACGAGTAGTCATTGAATAATAATTTAATACACGAAGTAAGAAATTGATTTGATTTGAATCCGCTACTCACCTATGGATGTGAGGAATAGCTCTGGCTCGAAGACCAGCCCAGTCATGATCATAGGATGCACTTGTTTGATGAAGTGGCACCGGTAGAGCATCTCGCGGAATAGTCGCTGGATTACGATCTACGAAGAATAAATAATATATTTTAGAATCTCTCGATAAAGCGCGACGTTTGTTTTGTATTAAATGACACGTTAAATTAATACTAATATATATGATAATAAGGATATTATCATCATCATCAGTATATATTTATGTCCCCACTGCTCGGGCACAGACCTTCCCTTACATCGAGGGAACTCGGGCCATGTTCCACCGCGCTGGTTGGCGGATTACGTATGCCTTAGATTTTTTTCTAAGGCATGCAGGTTTCTTTCACCATTTTGCGAACATTCGGTAAATGTACGTAAGTTTTTTCGTCGAAAAAACCCAGGATAACTCATTAGTAAATGGCTGACCTGGCCGGGGATCGAACCTGGCACCTCCGTACCGCAAGTCCAGTGACCCAACCACTGCGCCACCGAGCTCTCTATTATCATCAGATAATCACATCAATCATCAATGTATTCTCATTAGATATCATGATTGCGAAAAGATAAGTTAAAAAACGGCAATTTTTCGCGAACATGCGAACATACCTACCGATATTGCGCCATGTCGTGAATGTGCATTTAAAAAATAGCATTCGTAATCATTGGTCTCCTATAAATAACTAGATACACAAAGGTCTTACTAAAACAATTTAAAAAACGTCAAATTAAGGGTCCATTGTTAACGTCCAAATAATGTCCAATAAAGCAAATGAGGGTCCATTCATCCGTTTGGACCTTCTTTGCGCTCGGACATTTTTAGAAGGCAGACTGTGTATCTAGTTGTTTATAGGAGATCAATGAGTGTAATATAGATTAAGTAGCTTGAGGGTTCTCTTGAAAATGGCGGGAAACGACGGTTGCGAAATTATTTGATAATTTTCCTTTTAATGTCTACAGGGACTATTTTGTGTTTAATATCACGTTAAATTAATCAGAAAATGATCGCGAATGACAGTACGGTGAAGTTATTGGATTATTTATGCAAGATCTCAAGTTTCAAGCTTTTATCAAGAGTTCCCGCTACAAGCTAGGGAGTGAACGTGACTGTCCAGCTGCTTCGTCCAGAGTGATGACGCTACGGCGTCTCCTCTGGATGAAGACATGAAGCCGCGGCTACCCAGGGTGAAGACGCTACGGCGACTCCCTTGGATGGAAGACGATATGAAATTTGGAATATTCTGTTACATGACATTGGCACGAACTGTCGAGTCCATTAATAAAAAATAAAAAAGTAGCTTTAGTTTAAATAAGACTCAGGTAATAATAACGGTCCAAAGTGTTATACTCGATGTGTACCTCAAACTGAGCGGGATCCGTAGTATAATAAGGTCCGTCATTCTCCATCAGCATGTAGAAGTAAAACAGCGTCGGTGTCGGCGATCGGAACGGCGTGTTCAGCAGATCCGTTGCGTCCCACTCGTAGTTATCTTCACACCAGTACGTGCATAGGCAAGGCGTCTCGCATAGGTTCACGAACATAGCCATAGATTGCTCTATGCAGTAGCGCAGGGCGTACTGTAATTTAGAACAAGTGGATTGTTACTGAAAGATGTAGTAAATATGATTAAAAAAGGGTGTTACAGAGTGGGCTCCGCTACTGGAGTGCGAAACACGAATGTGCGATGAACTTTAGTGCGAGAGAACTAATCTACGAATCTTTCGATTGATATTATTTATTTTGCTGATGGTACCGTACATCTTTTTTTTTGTAAACCTATAAATTGTCCCACAACTGGGCAAAGGTCTCCCCCCTCCTCTTCCATCCATCCCTGTCCTGAGCCTCTTCCAGCCACCCATCCCTGTATCTAACGACATCGTCTCTCCCCCTACGCCGAGGTCTGCCCCGACGCCGGCGACCGTCCAATGGCACCCATTCTGTGACAGTCCGGGCCCATCGGTCCGGCTGCATGCGGCACACGTGGCCCGCCCAGTACCAGTACCGTACATCTATTGAGATAAAAAATAATACAAACCCGTAACAAAAGTTAGTTGGGCGTACCAAGAATAAAAAATTGGGCGAAACGATAATAAAATGTTTCTAACAATAATAAAAACAAATTCTGGGCGAACCGAGAATAAAATGTTGGGCGAAACAAGAAATTTCGAAAGTTGGTCGAAACTCTTTGGTCGAAACAAGAGCAAATCGACAAATACGTTATTTTACCTACGAAATTTCCACTAGATTTTGGGCGTTTGTTTGCGTGTTTAGTCCACTAGGACAACCTAATTTGTTTACGAAAACGTATCACAACCTAATATTTTGATGAACATAAACTAAAACGAAGCCCAAATCAAGTGCCTTATTTTGAAAACAAAAAACTACCCTACCCTACTAACATTTTAAGCTGTTCTGTGATTATTGCGTAGTTATTTTCACATTATTAGATCGGATCACTTTATATTCATAATGGTGAGCAGGTTCGATCAATCAGTTCCTTCAGTGTTACATCACAACAGGTAATTAGACAATCATATTTGATTATAAAATAAGACACTTGATTTGGGCTGCGGTATACGTGCTTATTGCATTTTAGTACTACCTCGTTTAGTGTCCGACCGAAAGTACGAGCAGCAAAAACGTTTCATTTTGAGGATAATATTATCAAAAAATTATGCGGGGAAATTAAAAAAATCCCATCTGGCAACCCTGAGTACGATATCATCTTACGAGCCTTACGGCAGATAATAAGAACAGCCCCCTTACCTTGAAGTCTTATAGCAGTATTACTTTCATAATACTTTGTTACTTCGTACAATGACGACCTTAATGAGCTTACTTTAAGATCGTCATTATACGAAGTAACAAAGTATTATGGAAGTAATACTGCTATAAGACTTCAAGGTAAGGGGGCTGTTCAAAGTGTTACACTTGCGGTGCTGTTAGTCTGTACTTGCCTGCATACGAAACCTGACGAGTTGCATGAAACGACACAGTTTGCTGATTTCGTAAAACTTCCACTGCCTCTCGTATATGTTGAACCAGCTGGGAATGAAATGGTAGGGTTTTTGAAAATGGCAGGAACATGAATTATTTGTCATTGTTTTCAGGGTTCCGTACCTCAAGAGGGAAAAAGGAGCCCTTATAGGAAGGAGCACTTTGTTGTCCGTCTGTCAAGACCTATATCTCAGAAAGGCGTGGACGGATCAAGTTGAAATTAATACCAAATACTCAAGATTGGTGGCGCTAGTTGGCTCATGGAAGGCCTTCAAGGGCCAATCTTGAAAAAATAATATCTTCCAATTTAATCAATTTTATTAAAAAGCTATTTACAAAATGTTTATTAGGATGAATACTATTTTTCAATATACAATACATGGCATAATTGCGCCAACCTAAGTTGTAGTTCACAAATGTGCCAAAAACGGCCGTTTTTCGCAATTATGCGAACTACAACTTACCGAAATTGAATCACGTTATAAATAAGCTTTTAAAAAATAGTATTTATCGTAATAAACATTTCGTAAATAGCTTTTTTAATAAAATTGATTATATTGGAAGATATTATTTTTTTTAAATTGGCGGCGCTAGTTGGCTCTATGAAGGCCCTTGATATGAATTACTATGTCATGACATTGCCAAATGACAAAACTGTCGAGTCCATAAATAAACTAAATAATAATATAATCCACTGCAGATTGGTAGATACACATGCCTTACATTTTTATTGTTCTCATGCATGCAGATTCTCTCAGATTTTAGATCGACAGTTTCGACCTATTTCGAAATTATCAAGGTGAGTGCGTCATGTCGGCGTCTCGTCTTGCACCACGCTGTAAAGCGCGGCGTGCACGTGTAAGGTAACTATAATAAACATTACTTACCCTTTGCCAACGTCTCTAAAACACATCCTGATTGCATGAGCAATGTTATTCAACCACGTGATGTTCAGATACTTCAACATCTGAAAAACAATTTTTTTGTGAACCTATAAATCGTTCCACTGCTGGGCAAAGGTCTCCCCCCTCCTCTTCCAGCCATCCCTGTATCTAACGATATCGTCTCTCCACCTACGCCGAGGTCTGCCCCGACGCCGGCGTAGGTGTCGTAACTAGCTTCACAAATCCGTGCCCCACATATGTGGCACGATGAAAAACAATTAAAATTAGAATTTGCATTATGCCATGCTCTGCGAAAAAATTGAAATGATGAAAAATTTCTAGTCATGCGCATCTTTAGTATGTATAAATAAAACGAAGAATTTCTGTGGCCGGACTTGTGGTCTGTGGTGGCTCATTTGGTAAGAGCACAGACCACTTACCCAATAGACATGAAATCGGTAAAAATTTGCAAGCGAAATTTTTTGTCAACGATGAGCGCATAGAGACGACCCCCTCTTACAGGGGTGCCGTATTAAAGAGATGTCTCCATGTCGATAATATCTCCAGGTTATACGTCTCGCGAAGCAATTTTGCGCTCATGTGCGGGCAGACACGGGCGCTCTCCTGTTACAGGTCTATGGGGTAAGTGGTCTGGGCCTCAAATAGACTACCTAATTGCTTATCATACCATGGACGTGCAGTGCTGCTGCGCCGCGTCAAACTCCGCTAGGCTCACATTCCGTCCATAGTTTGCGGTGAAGAACGACATCGCTTCCACCTGACAACGACATATGGGAATGAGGGCTTTTCAAATTGACAGTTGTATGAAGAAAAAACCAAGCTTTTTAAGTTGATAATAGATGGCGTTGCACCGAAGTGCGATATCATAGTAAAAAAAACACAGCACCATGAAAAAAAAATACAATGTCAGCTGAATATTTTATTTTTATTGGTTTGGGTAATTTAAACAATACAGTACAAATTAATACTTGGTATGAAATACGAAAAGCACAAGCAATAACAACGCATTTAATGTTGACATCAGACCAGTCAGTGCCATCTACCGGGGCTAGCGCTACTTTCTTTCTTTTTTAAATGTAACATTGAAAACTAACTTTTTAAAGGTTCTCTTGAAAATGGCGGGAAACGGCGGTTGCGAAATTATTTGATAATTTTCCTTTTAATGTCTATTTTGTGTTTAATATTACGTTAAATTAATCAGAAAATGTTCGCGAATGACAGTACGGTGAAGTTATTGGATTATTTAAGCAGGATCTGAAGTATCAAGCTTTTATCAAGAGTTCCCGCTACAAGCTCGGGAGTGAACGTGACTGTCGAGCTGCTTCGTCCAGAGTAACGACGCTACGGCGTCTCCTCTGGATGAAGACAAGAAGACGCGGCTACCCAGGGTGAAGACACTACTGTGACTCCCCTGGAGGAAGATAGAAGACTATTATATATTGAATTTTCTGTAACATGACATTGGCAAATGACGAACTGTCGAGTCCATTAATAAAAAAATAAAAATAAAACTTTTTTAAATGTAACCCTCATTACATACATATATGGAGCACGACGAACTAGCTTCACAAACCCGTGCCCCACATATGTGGCACGATGAAAGTACCTACCAAATCCGCACTAAGGGTATTTTTTCTGAAGGTAAGTAAATACGTAATAATAATGAGCATTTTGTTTAACATATCAAAAATGTGCGACCTCAAAGGTTAACCTCACCTTCAAGCATTCGTCGACGACCATATGCACACAGGTCACCGACTCGAAAAGCACGTACAGTGAAAACCATTGGTTGTGCTTCATTCGCCCGTCAAAGTCAGCCATTACGCACGGATACCGACCTGTAATGTGAAGTACAGTGGAACACAGAGAAAAGTGTACAGGAGAGTTTTTAAGGTTGGCATTTTTCTCAAAAACTACTTGACCTATTGCAAATTGTTATAATGATAGATTGTATTATTTATATGTATTTTGTGTAAGTTTATTTTAATTATAGGTGTTGTTATGTGTCCTCGTATCATAGGTATTGTTTATATATTTAGTAGTTATAATTATCTGTACACCACAACGACTACCACTTTTAACACTGCTCTCTCTTTCGCGGGTTTGCTGGTAGAAATCTCTTTCGAGATAAGCTCGCCCTTTGTACCAATTTGTTTCTTCTGGATATTGTTTATGTATTTGTCTGTGTTGTGCAATAAAGTGTTAAAACAAACAAACAAAAATGCTTTCACTGTTTGATATGAAAGTTAAAACTATGTAACTGTAAAATAATTATTAAATTCGGTCCAGGGGGACCGCGACTTCGATAGTTTTCGTTATCGTTTTCATTTTGACACTTGACCGATATACATTGCTGCGTTTCGTTGTCGTTTGTTAAAACTTGCAAAAACATAGCAGCAATGTGTGGCGTCCATGTGTCAAATTGAAAGCGATTACGATAACGATTGGAAGTCGCGGTCACCCCACAGTAGTTTGTGAGAAAATCTCAACATTATTGAGGCCCCTTGTATACTTATCTCTGTCTTCGACTATTATTAGTTTTATTCTAGCTAATATTATTAGCGGAAAAACGTACAAAAACTATTAAAATTGTTTTTTCGACTCGTTTGATGTACAAATTAATTAGATAAAAACGGGAATTACCGTGTTAAACATTTATTATTGATGTCTCGATATTTCGACAGCATTGCAGCCATCATGGTCACGAGTAGACTCGAAATATCTAGACATCAATAATAAATGTTTAACACGGTAATTCCCGTTTTTATCTAATTAATATGTATACAAACCGTGAAAGTTTAAAAAGTGATATGATGTACAAATGTTTATTTTAAACCAATAATTTTAATAAAAAACAGAGATATTTTTACATTCATTCGTTATCTTGTTCATCGTACCTTGCTAGTGGGGCAGAATCAGGCATTGTCATTTGAAATTACATCCCCCAAAAATACATAAATTTTTGTTATTACAAACTTATATTTGAAGATTATGAACTAATAAGTAGTATGAAGATGTATGGAGACAATATTTGGATAGCGGCAAAGATAAGTTGGTATCTAAATGTAGTTTATCTTTTCGTTAGAGCAAAGTTACGGGGTTAAGTTGCGTTGCACGGAAGCCTCGGGCCGCGAGTCCGACTCGCAATTGGCCGGTTTTTTTTTCATACGTAGGTACATACGTATGTTGGTTAAATAAATGATTTTGTATATTACATATCTCAAATGTATGGAACATAAACGTATACCGTAGCCCAAATCAAGTGTCTTATTTTGTAAACAAATATGATCGTCTAATTACATGTGATGTAACACTAAAGGAACTGATTGATCGAACCTGTTCATCATTGTGAAAATAAAGTAATCCGATCTAAAAATGTGAAAATAACTATGCAATAACCACAGAACAGCTTGAAATGTTAGTAGGGTAAGGTAGTTTTTGTTTACAAAATAAGATACTTGAGTTGGGCCTCGGTATGCGCGGGACACTCCCGACAAGATGGAGGGATGACCTTAGCAAGGTGGCTGGCAGAGACTGGATGCAAAAAGCCGAGAAACGAGTTGAGTGGCGGGCTTTTAGGTTCGCGGTTTGGCTTGAATTATAATAAAAATACTAATGCTGCCTATAAAGTCAAAGTTATTTGATAAAGGCCTTCGCTACGGAGGTATAGGGGTAGACCCCCGAGAAGGGCCCACGCGGGCGCCCGCGGACGAGGTTGTGGTATTTGGCGCTGCGTTCCCACAACCTCGTTCCAAACGCGATGCGTTGAACACCTAGGGGTTTTAGTGGGTATAGGACCGTATTCTGGCGGGAGTCCCACATACTCACCGCGCGCCCCTCCTCATTGGCGCGGTGAGATGCGAAAAGCATTTCCCCAAGTAAAAAAAAAAAAGGCTGGCAGAGTCTGGATGCAGAGGGCCGAGAGTAGGGTTGAGTGGCGTGCTTTGGGAGAGGCCTACGTCCAGCAGTGGACTGATACGGGCTGATGATGTATCTCAAATGGTAACTACAGAGGCGGATTAAATGTCGACAGCGCCGTAGGCAGCACCTCATCGGCGCCCCTCGGTTTTTATGTCTTTCCAACTTCTGATGGAATCTGGCGATGGAGGTGTAATGAAGTAGACACTTAGGAAGGGGCGCACTTAGGAAGCTCTAAAGGTGGATTTAGAATCACAAAAAACACTGAAAACGACATAATTAGCGAATTCGTGGCAATGGCGTAAAAACGCAGGTTTTACCAGAGTAATAATCTAGCTTTATAATTATGACTTTTTTATTTTATGTAAGTACTTAAGGCGCTGAAATGAGCCAACTAGCGCCGCCAATCTTAAAAAAATCATATCTTCCAATATAATCAATTTTATTAAAAAAGCTACGTTCACATTACTTATTACTATAAATATTATTTTTTAAATGCTTATTTGTAACGTGATTCAATGTAGGTAAGTTGTAGTTCACAAATGTGCCAGAAACGGCCGTTTTTCGCAATTATGTGAACTACAACTTACCTACATTGCATCACGTTACAAATAAGCATTTAAAAAATAATATTCATAGCAATAAACAATGTGAACGTAGCTTTTTTAATAAAATTGATTATATTGGAAGATATGATTTTTTTAAGATTGGCGGCGCTAGTTGGCTCTAGGAAGGCTCTTAAGTACTAAGTAGGTAGCTACTTATACGTTATATCGTTTACTAAACGCCTTCCGTGCGCGCCCCTTTGTGACCTCACGCCCCTAGGCACGTGCCTAGTTTGCCTTTAGGATAATCCGCTACTGGGTAACTACCATAATCAGGCACCGGTGGCTCATACTCCGCGGTGGGTACATCGATGAAATTGTACATATCTCGGTACTTCAGAATCGTGTAGATTATCTTCATCTTGCCTTCCATCTTTCTGTACTGCAACTCCGCCTGCAATAAACATGATAGACAGATGATTTTCAGAGGGAAAGGCAAAGCCAACTAGGGCATACAGCCTGGTCTGATGTTAGTAGAATGTCTGAATTCTTATGAATACATACATATATACGAAGATAACCTAACCTAAACCTACGCACAACCCTCCCATACCCCTAAGTCAATTATCCACGCAACCATCAAGCTATGCAAAGGAAATCTTGCTAAGAGCACAAAACTTCACAAACACGACTTCTTTCGAGCACTCCAACTAATAGAAACGTTCGCGGACATCTCCTGATTAACTTAACGTGGTCATTAATCACTAAATACCACGGAAACTATTTAATTAGAACTTTCACAAAAAAATAGCTAATGTCGTTTCGCGCGCTTTTCAAGGACGATAGACAGATGATAAATGGAGATTTTTTTATCGCGACCGGTATTCGAACTCGGGTCCTCGCCATTCCGTGGCACGCTCTATTCCAACAGAGCCACCGTGATTTCGTACCCAGGTCGTGAATTTTGTTTCCATATTCTCGTCTTAGGGACGGTAGCGACATCTATCCAGTAATGGCCCTCGCCATTACTGGATAGATGTCCCGGGTTCGAGTCCCGGTCGTAATGAAATTTTTTTCTCCATTTATCATTTAAATTTTCGTTTCGCATAGCGCATATGCAAGAAAATATCAAAACATATGATAGACAGATCTTATTTTACGAGCATAAACAGAAAGGTGTACACAAGAGTTTTTAAGGTTGAGATTTTCTCAAAAAAACTACTTGAATGATTACGTGAGTTGTGACGTACTTAGTTTAAAAAAAATCAGTTTTAATTTAGAACATGATGAAAAAAAATTCTTGCCGTGGGCAGGACTTGAACCTGCGACCTTGTCATTCCGTGACATGCTCTTACCAACTGAGCCACCACAGGCCACGCCACGCCCACCGAAAATCTTCATCGCTTTATACATACTTAAAGGGTATGTTACGCAATTCCATCTATCGGACAATAGTAGTATTATTCCGACAACCATGTCGAACATTCGGTTAGAAACATGATTTATGATGATGCCGCTCCTATAATCAGTTTTAATTTACTAAAAATCCTTACCAATTCCAGATTTGTCATGAGTTTCAATTTGTCAAATGAATTCAAGAACACTCTGTATTTTGTGGTTAAAAACAAACCTCTCGAACAAGCCTGTTGAGATGCTGGGCGTCGAATTCTTTGGCCTGCTTATGTATGCGCACCATATTCAAGATCTGGGGCATATAATGCCTCGGCATTACCGGTAGGCCCTCCAGAAGCAAGCAATCCAGGTACAAATAGAACCTGTAAAGACGTAGGGCTTAACACCTGGATATCATCATCATGCAGATTGCAGACATACATATACTAAACCGCAGCCCAAATCTAGTGTCCTATTTTGTAAACAAATATGATCGTCTAACTAAAGAGCATATAACTAAAGAGAATAATAGTATTTATCGTAATAAACATTTTGTAAATAGCTGTCTTAATAAAATTGATTATATTGGAAGATATTATTTTTTTAAGATTGGCGGCGCTAGTTGGCTCTATGAAGGGTCTTAATATAAAACTTAATTTTGTGTGCACATGCTCTACCTGCTACAGATCTCATCTCTCTCTCACACTGGTTTGCTGGTAGAGAACTCTATCATAGAGTTAAGCACACCTTACATCTTATTCCATGTATTGTAATCAACTTTGTGTACATTAAAGAAAGGATGTGCTGTCGACTATACCTGAGGTTGTTCTCCACTTCGTCTCGCAGATCGACTGCGAACTTGACCCGTTGTGCGAAAGTCTCGGGATCGTCCGCTTTGAACATCAGGCGTATTCTCGGGATACTGAGAATAATAATACATATAAGTAATTATTATGGATTAAATAAATCTATACACACGCGGTGTGGTTTCGATCAACGACGAGCGACTCACGAAGAGCTCGGTGGCTCAGTGGTTGGGTCAATGGACTTGCGATACGGAGGTCCTAGATTCGATTCCCAGCCAGGGCAGCCATGTACGGTGGAACACAGAGAAAGGTGTACAGGAGAGTTTTTAAGGTTGAGATTATCTCAAAAACTACTTGACCTATTGTAATAATTCTTTCACTGTTTGTATCTACCAGATAAAAGTTAAAACTATGTAACTGTAAAAGAATTATAAAAATCGGTCCAGTAGTTTTTGAGAAAATCTCATCCTTATTGAGGTCCCCTGTATACTTATCTCTGTCGTCGACTGTACCAATGAGTTATCCCCGGATGAAATCTGCATGCCGTAGAAGATATGGACATCATCTGTATTTACCGAAGTCTAGCGTAAACTTGTATAATAGAGGTTCTTTTTGTATGTGCATCGTATTATATAATAATCTACCTAGCCATATCAAAGATTGTCAGTCTAGGCATTTTAAAGCAAAACTTACACAATGGCTAGGAGACAAATGCTACTAATCTGTGAACGAATATCTTAGTGATCAGAACAAATAGCTACTGAGCGTTTGTTATGGTCACTGAGATGTTAGTTAAAAGATTTTTTGCATGCCGTTATCGGCAGTACATATGATACATATATATATTCTTGCTCAACATCTGTTCTGTCAACTATGTACTAGCAAATAAACCAAATAAATAAATAAAAAATAAGGAAAAAATCTGACGCATGTTGAAATCCGCCAATCGGCAGTGGGCCCGCGTGGTGAATCATGGCCCTAGCTCCCTCGATGTAAGGGAAGGTCTGTGCCCGAGCAGTGGGGCAATATAAATAGACTGATGATGATGAGCGACTCACGGGTACACGATACTGATGCAAAAAATATACCTAAATTTTTCATACAAATATCAACGTATAATAAAATTCGTTGTTACATACACTCGTGGCCTATGGCCGGGCCACTGACAGCATGATCAGGCGTATTTTGTACCGCACGATGTTGCGCTGCGATAATTCCAAGAGAACTTTACCAGAGATTTTGTTAATAGTAATTATGTAAACAAAATATAAAAACAATTTCAGGAACTAATATTATTTAGACTCAGGGGGACTTGTGCGTCGCTGATCAAAAACACTTCCTGTATAATAAAATAACACTGCATCTAGGATCGATACTGATGCCAAACATCCATTTATTCATCAAAAAAGGTTTTTTTGCGTGTGGGGTAGTGACCAAACCTATTTGTCAGTTATTCAGGCCGCTGACGTGGCCTAACGACTGCTGCCGAACGACAGCAACCAACTGCTTAACGTGCTTTCCGAGGCACGAAGGGGCTCAGATGAAAGTGTCACTAGCGGTCACCCATCCAGGTACTAACCTCACCCAACGTTGAATAACTTGTACGATCGTTTTCAACGTGTACTCGCAACTGGAGTACGAGCATTTTAAGTGTGATCAAAGTACATAATCAACTCACATGTACCGCCGTTTAGTGCCATCCAAAACCATAACTTCCCACTTATCGGTGTCTTTGTCGTAAGCAAACACCGCCGCATTGGTCCACTGTAACACAATAGTACCGTTATAACAAGGGGCTCGTAGGCCAGTTGCAAGTATACGTTGAAAACGATCGTACAAGTTAAGCAACGTTGGGCGAGGTCAGGACCTGGATGATCGCCTTCTGTGAACAAGTAATTTCGCAGAAGGAGGCGGCGGAGAGGGCAAGAGAGGTTGCTCCATTGTCCGAACGAATCCGCCGCAGGAGAGTCGGGCGGAGGAGTCTGGCGTATGCCCGTAACCTCCCCCCATAATGAGGGCTTCCGGGCGAGTGGACACGGAGTAGTCCAACGCTCGGTAACGGGTCCTCGAGTTGGTCGGCGTGCATGTGTTCCAGCACACCGCTAACAGTCGGATGGGGTCAAAGACCCCCGAGAAGGGTCCCCCCGGACACACGCCGGCGGAGTCGCGGAAGTAATTCGCAAGTCTCCCCGTGACTCCGCCATAGGGCGGCGAGACGGAACACCGAGGGGTTTATAGTCGGTAAGAGTCCGACATAAGCTTCCTCGCCTCCCCGTGGCAAGGAGGTATCATGATATCTAGATTTACCCCCCGAAAAAAAAATATGTCAGGACCTGGAGGGGTGACCGCTAGTGACACTTTAATCTGAGCCCCTTCGTGCCTCGGGGCGCACGTTAAGCAGTTGGTCCCGGTTGTGGTCGTCGGCAGCAGTCGTTAGGCCACGTCAGAGGCCTACGGGCGGCCTGAATAACTTTGACAAATAGGTTTGGTCACTAAACCACACCAGAAAAGAAGAACCATTATAACAGCTTGCAATCCACTAATCTGCATAGGCACTAGATTGCACGAAGCACGTTATACCGAACCCCAGGTGAAGTGTATTATTTTGTAAACCAAAAGCCACTGACATTTTAAGCTTTTCTGTGATTATTGCATAGTTATTTTCACATTATTAGAACGGATCACTTTATTTTCACAATGATGAACAGGTTCAATCAGTCAGTTCCTTCATGGTTACATGACAACAGGTAATTAGACGGACATATTTGTTTACAAAATAAGACACTTTATTTGGGCCTCGTCATAGTTATTTATTGATGACGCGCTCTTTTAGGATATGAAGGAACGTCTAGGAACACACCATTCGAGTATTACCTCATTATTATTTAATATCAGGGTGTTGGTACACGCCCAAGGGTCACTGCGACCTCAAAGGTCTATTGTGGCCGCGCACCGAGTTCTTATATCTCACTCCCAAGGCCAACGTCCTTCAGGAATCGTATGATGCACTTGGGTGAGAGTTTTAATATCCTCGGGGGGCATTATGGGTCCACCTAAGGCTCGGCTTCTGCTGTGAATGACCACTTACCCAATAGACATGAAATCGGTACATATTTGCACGCGAAAATTTCTGTCAACGATGAGCGCATCGACGAAGCGGGGGACAGGGGTGCCGTATTAAAGAGATGTCTCCATGTCGATAATATTTCTAGGTTACCCGTGTCGCGAAGCAATTTTGCGCTCATGTGTGGGCAGACACGGGCGCCCTTCTGTTACAGGTCTATGGGGTAAGTGGTATGTGCTCGCTCCCAAGGCCAACGTCCTTCAGGAATCGTATGATGCAATTGGATGAGAGAGTTTTAATATCCTCGGGTGGCATTATGTGTCATAAGGTGTGTGTGTGTGTTTTACATATCCTATTATCAAAAAGTGTCGTCTTCTCTCTTGTATTGCTGTGCCTAGACTAGGTCCATAAATATCATTGTAACATTCTTAATGTTAATTATATGAACATCTGTATTATAACTTATGGAATGCAATAAATAATTGAATATTGAGTATTAAGGGCCTTCCATGAGCCAACTAGCGCCGCCAATCTTGAAAAAATAATATCTTCCAATTTAATCAATTTGATTAAAAAAGCGATTTACAAAATGTTTATTAGGATGAATACTATTTTTCAATATACAATACATGGCATAATTGCGACAAGCTAAGTTGTAGTTCACAAATGTGCCAAAAACCGCCGTTTTTCGCAATTATGCGAACTACAACTTACCGAAATTGAATCACGTTATAAATAAGCATTTAAAAAAATAGTATTTATCGTAATAAACATTTTAAATAGCTTTTTTAATAAATTTGATTATATTAGAAGATATTATTTTTTTAAGATTGGCGGCGCTAGTTGGCTCATGGAAGGCCCTTAAGGCTCGGCTTCTGCTTTGAATGAGTGCTCCATACTCACAAAGGATGTGCATGGGTATTACCTCATAGAGATTGTTGAGCTTTTGCAAGGTGTCTTCGGATTGTTTGGTGACTTTGGAGCAGTCCTTGGGGATGAACGCCAGAGCAGGGCAGGGGTGCTGCTCGCCCTCGATCAGACCGAGGCTCTGCCACTCTTCAGGCACACTAAATTTATTTATTTATTTACAAGCGTTATACAGCATGTTACATTTGAAAAAATACATGTATAAAAATATATAATGCCAATTACATAACAACGCAAAATGAATTTCAATTAAACATGTACCAAATAAAACTATAGTGAGCCATTACTACAAATTATTATAAACGGATATCACTCACTTATGTTGTTGAAGTCGGCAATTAGACCGACAGTTTCGACCGATTTCGACGGTCTTTTTCAAGGAGCGCGCCACGCCCGCGTCGCCGTTGACGTTTCTTCGCGCACTGCGGTTCTGCGCCCTCTGTGCGCGCTCCGAGATAAGCCCGTACTCAGGGCCGTATCCGATGTTAGGAGTGTGAGTGAATGCGGAGGAAAACTTACCGGCAATCAAAGTCAGTATTATCGAAGATCTCCAGGTCCAATTTAGGGAAAGGACTGTACAGGCCGTAGTACTGTTGGTCTGTGAGCTGGTACTCCGCTGTCGGTAACAACCAATACGGCTGCACACCAAGGTTTTGGAGCATTTTCTATGAAATAAATAATTAGATTTTTTTACAGGGCATCATCGTCAGCCCATATCAGTCCACCGCTGTATACAGGATGGTCTTGAATTCATTCGACAAAATAATAAACATTTAGGATGGTTAGGCTTGTTATGCCTACATTAATTCTGCACAGCATTAAACAATTTAGGGAGAAATAAAAAAAATATTATTGATATTTATTATTTAGTAGCCTGCAATGTCCCAGTGCTGGGCAAAGCCCCCCCCCCCCCCCCCCCCCCCTCAATCTCTCCCCTCATCTCAACTCATCTATATTCTGTACAGACTCAGACAAAAAAAATATTTACAATTAATTGCCAGTTTCGGGCCAGGCCTCAGCGTGGAGAGACGATATCGTTAGATACAGGGATGGGTGGCTGGAAGAGGCTCAGGACAGGGATGGATGGAATTAGAGGCGGGAGACCTTTGCCCAGCACAGGGCCAAATTTTTTTTTAACTTTTTACACATGTTTCTCTGTTCGTACATCCAGCCGTAACCTAGTTTGTATTCTGTACCTTATACATGTAAATTATTATATTATGTATGACATAACCAAGTGTTCCCTAGAGCTCCTAAGGTTGAATAAATGAAGTATTGAAGTATTGAAGCATTAAACTGTATAAAGGCGAACTTAATGCCTTGCGGCATTTGCTACCAGTTAACCTTTGGTGATGCGGAGAATGTTGAGGCGGTTTATTTAAGTTTAGTAAATTTAATTTATAGGTTAACAAAAAAAATTCATCTATCAAAAATAATAATTTGATATGCATCATTACTGTGCTTTGGAGTTTTTATATTTTAACTTACTTACCCCGCTGGCTCAGTGACTCAAAGTATATATTATACATTTTATTTTATTGCAACGATTTCTTTCAAAGGTCATTGTGTGACTTGTGACATACTTAGATAGGCATCCTTACCTTAATATTAGCAGCCAGGAACTTCCTCCGCAGCCGCTCAATCTTCACCAGCCGAGGAAGCTCCTTCGGCAGTACCACGGCCAGGAATTGTAACTTCGGCACAAACGTCTCAAATGGGAACAGCTGTAAAGAAATAGCGGTCATCATTATCATTGGAATGATAAATGGAGAAAAATTTTCATCGCGACCGAAGGACCGATTATCATTTAGATTTTCGTTTCGCATAGCGCATATGCAAGAAAATATCAAGACATTATCATTGGAGCTTGATAGCCCTGAATTTATGACTCTGCACTTATGTTGCAGACTTGCAGAGGCCTGAGTTCAAACCCGAGGGCCGTTACCATGAACTCTTATAGCTGGAGTAATTCAATAATACTTTGTTATTTCGTACCATGACGTCATTAATAAGCTTACTTTAAGGTCGTCATGGTGCGGACAACAGCAGGTTAATGGTACAGACAGTGAACAATCGTAACACTGAGAATGTACAGAAGAGTTTTTAAGGTTGAGATATTTCTCATAAAAAAATGAATGTTGTTTTGAAAATTTTCTAAATTTACATAGAGTGTACTCTAAACTATCTACTAGACAAATAGTTTTTACATTCGGTCCAGTAGTTCTTGAGAAAAACTCAACGTTATCGACGGACCCTTGTATATTACTTATTTATCTGTCTTCGTGTGTATGTAGTGTCTACGGTATGTAGGGTACAGTCGAAACGAAAACAGAACAGTATACAGGAGAAGACAGTAATCATACACGCACGAGTCGCAGCACGACCTTGACATACAACTAATAATGTAAAATAGCGTTTTTATTAGTAGAGAAAGTACTTACAATGCTGTCATCTTCTTTGTACGTTGTCCAGCGTCCCGGGGGTAGCAAAAGTTTCGGCTTTTGAGGTTTCGGCAAGGAAACTAACGTCGGTGCCAATTTTTCAGTTTTTGCCTGAATAAAATACGCGTATAAATATCTATTTTATAAAACATCCTATAACTTTTTGAAATTTCAAAACCGACAACAAACGCGCCACAACAACAAGACAAATCAGCTGTTCGTTCTTCGTTCATTCATTCTTGCTTCTGTATTGTCTACTACCGGTGCCGACCAATCACAATCTATCGTAGTGCCGTACCATAAAATTATTTGTTTTTTTACTACAGTCAATCAATCATATTTCATTTATTTTTCATATACAATAACTATAATGTACATAGGAATTCAACCACATTGTTTATATTAATCATGCTTCTGCGGGTTAAATTAGGCTAGGTGGCGAATGCTTAGGTTTTGGCATATGGCAAAGATGGGATCTACGCCGCCAAAATAATATCAAAAGTATAACACTTGCAGTACGATTTCAACTCTTACGACGCATGTAATAAGAACGGTACAAAGCGTAACACTTGATCTGCTTTGATGTGTAATGTACGATATGGCAGTTCGATATTGTATTGTATCGTTCAGTGCGAACAGCGCCCCCCTTATTCACATGCCAAAAGATTCTTGTCTTGCTGTTACCCCGTAAATCATGCTTCTGCGGGTAAAATTAGGCTATGTTGCGAATGCTTAGGTTTTGGCACGACGCGCGACGTGGCAAAAATCGGATCTAACGCCAGCGCCTGCCAACATATCAATGATAACACTTGCGGTACGATTTCAACTCTTACGACGCATGTAATAAGAACGGTACAAAGCGTGACACTTGATCCTTTGATGTGTACTACATATCATTTCGATATTGTATTGTACCGTTCGTTCGGTGCGAAGCGCCCCCCTGATCCACGTGCCAAAAGATTATTGTCTAGCTGTAACCCTGTCTACGTTACCGTTGTAATGTGAATACTTACTTAAAACTTTAAATGTCGGTCGTTCTACATGGCGAGGCGAATAGCGAGCGGACTATGCATACATCCGTCCTCGTGCTCGGCTCATGTTTCATTTCACATCGCCACTTGCGCGAATGTATAAATAAATGCGGTATAGGTAAGGTTGATCATACCTGTAGAATTAATTTCATACGCTTCTTCGCACAGAGTTCTTTCGTCGAACCATCCTGCGTCATATCAGAAACTAACTCGGAATAGTATCCCCTTTTTGGTATAACATCCCTCGTGGTATTATCGTATACCACATCGTGCCGTTTTATCCTTTTCTTTTCAGTAAACATTAAATTATTTATATTAATTCTTAAAAAAACTACAAGTGCTTGTTTATTTATTAAAATCTTAAAATCTAATAAATTTTAGAGACGTCGTCGTCGCTGTCGTCCGTAGAGAGAGAAACTCTGTCGTCGTAAAATTTTGAAACGTCGCATTGATATTATTTTCTTTAGATTGACGTAACCTTTTTAGTGCGACTTTATATTTTTTGAACTATTTGGCCAGTATCATACATATCAATTAGAACATAGTATATTTTATATCCTTCTGTCTACTTAGATCCACAGTTCGGTTCTACGTCTGTAGACCCTCGGATACTTTTATCTCCAGCCTCTTAAATCCACATTCGGATTCAATGATAAACATAATTTTATAATTATGCCAACTCGACCCAAGAACGAGGGGATCCAAAAGTATCGCCACTGTTTAAGCCCCCTGTCCCTTTCTATCTTAACCATTTTAACGAAGTGTAAAGGGAATAGCAACACTAGAAGTAAGGTTTAACTGCATGAATGACAGTATATAAATGTGCCTGAGGTGCATTCACATTACGACGGGAACGTGGACGGGGCTGAAAATGAGTTAACCTATTAATTATAATTAACTTTACCTGCAATTCTGTTAAAGTATATGGATCGAACCCGCCATGTTAATTATTTAAATAATTAAAAATCTCTAGAAATCGCTTACCACATTGATGGAGGGTTATGAGTGGAAATTATAGCACAAAAGTCACACATATGGCATACAAGAAACGTGACCCCAGGGAGTCAATAGTATAGATATTAAATAAGTAGTAGTGAGTAAAGGGCTATTTTCATCTGAAGTGGAATCGATTTTTGTGAAAGTTGATTACGATTCTTTACGGCCAAAAGTTTGGGCGCCAGGCCATGATTTTTTTCAATCATATTCAATCACTACACTATCACTAGTTGTTGTTGTTTGTTTGACTGGCGACATGACAATGTCGGGGTAATCTGTGATGACAATTCCTTGTTAAGCGCGCGAAACGCCATTAGCTACTTTTTTGTGAAAATTCTAATTAAATAGTTTCCGTGGTATTTAGCGAATAATGATCACGTTAAATTAATCAGTAGATGTCCGCGAACGTTTCTATTAGTTGGAGTGCTCAAAAGAAGTCGTGTTTGTGAAGTTTTGTGCTCTTAGCAAGGTTTCCTTTGTGTAGCTCTAGGATTGCGTGGATCGTTGAGTTATTTCGTTTAGGGGGTTGGGAGGGTTGTGCGTAGGTTTAGGTTAGGTTATCTTCGTATATATGTACGTATTTATAAGAATTCAGACATTCTACTAACATCAGACCAGGCTGTATGCCCTAGTTGGCTTTGCCTTTCCCACTGGGAAGTTTTACAAAAACAACAACAACATACATATATATATATATACATTTCATTCATTCATTTTGTGGACGGGGGGCGCATCCGCATGTCGTGATGGCGTCTGTAAATTAAATTGTGCTTTTTTGGATATATGGATTGAAAAGATGATTATTTTTGCTTTGATATGCAGAATTGAATCAAATCACCATCTCCGCAACTGTAAACTGCAAGTAATATGATCATGACTGCAGAAGACAAGATACGCCGACGACGTGCACCCTCGTTAGCTGGCTTCTTGCGATCGCTTGCTGGACCTCCCTGAACAGGGTCTCATCCGGCAGGCTTGAGTTCGCCGGCGCGAAGTATCAATCCATCGGATCTACTTACCACTGGATCGGCCCGACTCCCAAGACCATGGGAAACCAACCAAAAGAGGAATCGCGATTTCCCGCGTCCGTCAGTGAAAAGACCACCATTCTTTTGTTTGGTGTTTACCAGCGTCTTTCTTCCACACATTTTCTATTTGGTTTGTTGAATTGAAGGGGTTGTATTGTGTGTATTCAATACACAAGTGCTAGAAACCAGCAGTTGTTATTTTGTGTGGTATTTTATAAACTCATGTGGTTATTAAATGAATTTCGTGTGTTGCAACTTATACTCGCAATGGCAGTAAAATTGCATTGTCTCGCCAGTTTGCCCCTATTTATTACTTGTACAGATATTTGAATGACAATATTGTAGAGTGCTGCCTAGATTTTTCATGTTTTTGAAGTTTGGAGAACGGATATTCTTGTTACTTTGTGACTCACTTAGCCTTATATTGTGTTCGGCATCTACATGCGTACTTTTCCAGCATATAATGTAACATTCTTACCTATTTGTTACATTACATTGAAAATGTTGAATTTACACACCAGAAAATAATTTAAACCCTGGTATATTGTTGAATTTACACACCAGAATATAATTTAAACCCTGGTATATTGGTCAACTGTTTTTATTATATTTATCATGTTGTTGTTTGATACGGTTCTTTTGATCTTTTTCATTTCCTTGTTCTTTTGATATGGATATAGATTTACTTGGTATTTTTATGAATTTAATTATTTTTCCTTGTCCTATGACAAAGTGTGTGATTCAACGAGAATATTATGAACTGTAGTCCTCCCAGGGATATATTTCGGTTCACTGGAATCCGCAGCACTTATCCAGGCTCACATAGTAACCAGACTTATTGTTTGGTAACATTCCGAGATTCGTATCTTGTATTATTCATACGCTATAAATGCCGACGACCGTGCTGGCTGGATTTAAATGTTTTCTCGTCGGAAAAATAACGAAATCTCTGTAATTTCGAGCAAATTGAACAAGTGCCGCCTTATGAGCCTTTGTTAGGGCTATTTTCCTCGCCGGTATTCTGTAGTTAATTTTATATATTTAGAGATCATCTTTAGATGCCGTCGGTTTATTATTTTGTTTGCGACATTTTGCCCATATGCAAATGTTTAATGTTGATACTTACCGCTCTGGTGTGCCGTGTGGATATAGTAACGAATTTTGAAGACATTCATAGCAACAGTTGTAATAATCTCTTATATGAACTAGCCGCACCAATTTTCCAAATCATTAATACTGTGTGAGACATTTATTTCACTGTGCAATATCGCAGCTTGTAGCTAAAAAAAATATCTTTGGGATTTGGTAAATATAAAAATATTGGTGTGTTAGCTCACTCTGCAGAATGCCGAGGAGGGAAGGAAAACATGCGTGGATCCCTGGCCAGATGGTAGTGGCCCTGCTTCTCAAAAATAATATCCCGAAAAGGAAAGCATCGGGACTCGGACGCTTTGAGAAGCAGTGGAAAGGCAGTGGAAAGGTATTAGTCACACATCGTCACACATCAAATCAATCAAATCAAATATTTTTATTGCATATCAAAGTAACACATAATAAAGAACATAAAAAATCAACTATTTCATCCAATAGGCAGCAGGCTCAGCATAGTGCTGGTAGGACACGCAGTACCCCTGATTTTCAGCCTGTCCATATACAATATACTTAAGTAACAGTCTTTTGTGATAGTATTGGTGTGCTTGATAAGGTACAATCACACAAACGGATTACCTTGTCGAAGAGATTGCACAATTAATTTCAAGGCGGGCATATGAAATCATCTACCTGTTTTGCTGCCAGATGATGGAGGAAAGATAAATAATAAAATGAGAGTTACTAGAAACCGCGTCTATTGGAATAAATGAACCTACAATATCTTTGAATTACAAAACTCTTGTTGAACCTAGCTTAAAACCTAGGACTTACTCTAGCCGGCCGACTACTTATCCTAGATAGCACAGCGAACCCAGAGCATCTTGTTCAGCTGCGGTCAGCAAAAGTAGCTCCCTGGAACCAGCGTTTGAGGTTGTACATGGAGTCCAAAAGGGACATCCTTAAAATTGCTTCTGTAAGAGAAGCCTTTAAAAATGGTAATTTCAATGTAATAGTAATGAAAATTTACTGAGAAAACATCTCGGAAAAGAAAAAACAACGGTGAAACTTTAAATATCCATCAAAAGATTAAATATCCGTAAAAAAAAAAGCGTTCATGGCGCTTTTCTCCATAAAAATAGGTGCTTCTAAAAATCAGGGCGCATCGCCCATTGACGTGTTGATCACTGAATCGACATTATATTATCCATTTATATTGGATTTAAACAAAAAATGCCTCCCGCACGTCTGACTTGCGTCTAGACCCGAGAGAAAGGAAAGAAAAAACTAAAGCTGAAGGCAGGTAAAGTTTACGATGATCGTACAGCCTAAGCAAACAATATTAGGAGACAGTTCGGAAGAAGGATATCTCAATTAAAATTTAAAAGTAGTTAAGGTTGGCTCTGGTTACGCTGTTTACCAAGATAAAATAAAAAAATTACGTGTTGGAACGCGTCCATTAAATTACGACGTTACAAGCTATGTACAATATTCTGTGTGATATGCAATAGCAAAGATTTGCATGCGATCTCTCGGGTCCGTCAGTGAAAAGACCACCATTCTTTTGTTTGGTGTTTACCAGCGTCTTTCTTCCACACATTTTCTATTTGGTTTGTTGAATTGAAGGGATTGCATTGTGTGTATTCAATACACAAGTGCTAGAAACCAGCAGTTGTTTTGTTATTTTGTGTGGTATTTTATAAACTCGCATAGTTATTATAAAAGTTTTGAATGTTGGAAATTATAGTCGCAATGGCAGTAAAATTGCATTGTCTCGCCAGTTTGCCCCTATATATTGCTTGTACAGATATTTGAATGACAATATTGTAGAGTGCGGCCTAGATTTTTCATGTTTTTGAAGTTTGGAGAACGGATATTCTTGTCGCTTTGTGACTCACTTAGCCTCATATTGTGTTCGGCATCTACATGCGTACTTTTCCATCGGATTCCAGCCCACTTCTGGGCATATGCCTGTCCATGTGACTTAATTAATCCCAGACTTGGTCCACACTGAGCTGGGAACCTTCCTGATTATGTCGGACCATCTGGCTGGTGGTCTGGCCATGCTCTTTCTGCCTATATAGGCTCGCCACATCACAACAAACTTATTTATCTGTCCATTGACAACATGTCAGCTTGGTTTTTTGTTTCCTTAAAATCTATGTTTCTTATGGAACAAATGGTGAATGTCTTGGATATTTGGATTTTATTATGAGCTGTCCGGCTGCATTTGTTTCTGGGAGTTGGCAGTTTTTCTTCAGAACTTATGTCAAATGAAGCAATTGATTATTGTATTACCACATTGTAATGGTTTTTTGATAATTGATTGATCAGACAGTGGACAATACATAAGCCTCTATTGACAGTCATGCGACAACATATTATCATTTTTAGCAAGTTGCCTCGGACACCTAAGCATTTCTGCTCAATATATTTGCTACAATATAATGTAACATTCTTACCTATTTGTTACATTACATTGAAAATGTTGAATTTACACACCAGAATTTAATTTAAACCCTGGTATATTGTTCAACTGTTTCCATTATATGTATCATGATGTTGTTTGATATGGTTCTTTAAATTTCCTTGTTCTTTTGATATGGATACAGAGTTATTTGGTATTTTTATGGATTTATTTCTTTTTCCTTACCCTTTGAATTATGAACTGTAGTCCTCCCAGGGATATATTCCGGTTGACTGGAACCCGCAGCACTCATCCAGGCTCACATCCGTTGAACTTAAAGAAGAAACTAGTGCATCAAATGTCCGAAATGTCACCAAATCGCAAAGGAAATTTGTACTGTAGCCCTTTTTATCATATCGGGATCATTGCGAATGTTCTTAGTACAGTTCACTATTCTGTCAATCTAATTCGTTGAACTTGAAGAAGAAAGTAGTGCATTAAAATGTCCGAAATGTCACCAAATCGCAAAGGAAATTTGTACTGTAGCCCTTCTTATCATATCGGGATCATTGCGAATGTTCTTAGTACAGTTCACTATTCTGTCACTCTAAACCGTTGAACTTAAAGAAGAAACTAGTGCATCAAATGTCCGAAATGTCACCAAATCGCGAAGGGAATTTGTACTGTAGCCCTTCTTATAATATCGGGATCATTGCGAATGTTCTTAGTGCAGTTCACTATTCTGTCACTCTAATCCATTGAACTTATAGAAGAAAGTAGTGCATCAAATGTCCGAAATCACGAAATCGCAAAGGAAATTTGTACTGTTGCCCTTCTTATCATATCGGGATCAATGCGAATGTTCTTAGCACAGTTCATCATTCTGTCACTCAAATCCGTTGAACTTGAAGATGAATTTAGTGCATCAAATGTCCGAAATGTAACCAAATCGCAAAGGATGGGGGATTTTGTATGAACCCCGTCCACACCCTTTAACAGTCATGGGATACGTGTCAATTTGTTCATTGGGACCCAAAAAAGTCTAAAGTACCTATTGCAAAAACAATGGGGTTTATTTATAATAAAAAAATTTTTTTTTTCGAATAATGTATTTATTTTTAAACAATAATCATTTTTTTCACAAACAAAAAGCATATTTCACGTAAACAAATGACGATTCTGTATATATATATATATATAAAATAGCTATCAAACTGTCAAGCCTGACGTGCTCTTGACTGTACTAACAATTACATTAAGTCGTCTATTAAAATATAATCAAGCATTTGTGCCGGTGCATTAAAGTCAATATGACGCCCTAACCCCATATACCATACAATGGATATTATGTGCGCACAACTTCCCACAGTGCGATTGCCTGTAAGGCAAGTGCAGTACCAATGAGCAATAGCATGTCTGTCAGCCAAAGCCAAATCCCGGTCTATTAATATATAACTATAATAAATACGGGAACGGACATGGCGTGACTGGATCCGCACTCTGACTAGCCAAACATTGTTTAGCTGGATATTGCATCGCGGTAAATCGTTTAACTCGTTATCACGGTATAATTATATATTATAAAGGCCATCGCGAAGGTGCTCGGCGCAGTAAGATTTGGCAAGCTTAATATGAAGCTCCCTAGCGCGAAAAGAAACACTCCATCTTCAGATAAACGTGGGAAGTCTTCGAAGTTTTAATATTTGCTTGCATGGTTTCAAAAGGCACTCTCTGTCTGTTAAGATTTTTCATATGAACATAATCATGCAAAAGATTGGGCATGTTGATTCTAGAATGGATTATATTTATGATCTCGACGGCGTATCTGTTATCAACAGCGACACGATAATAGGCGTTTATTATGGCCGCAGCGATTTTAAAGTCACAGAACATATGACTTAATGCACGGTTAAAATATGTTTGTCGCAACAACGTAACTCATCATAAGCACTGTTAGATAAAGAAAAAATTGAGATTGCTTACTAACCTCTATTAGACCATTTTATCAAATATAGTCAGCCGGCGTCCTGTATCCATAAATTGTGCCAAAACGTGGCTGGTCGGTTCGGTGCGTGTGCGCCGATCGGGGGGGGGGGGGGGGGGGGGGGGGGGGGAAGGCGGGGAAGGAGACGCGGGGCCTCTGCGCACGTCCCGATAGTAAAAAGTTATCTATTCTAATAAAAAGTTATTAAAAAGTAAAAAGTTATCTATTCTAATAGATGTTCCAAATTACACTTGTTTGAAATCTGTTGGATGGTGGAGACGTTTCTTCTCATAGTCCTGTGTACATGAGCTGCACTATCTGGTTCAACTATATTATTTAAAAGAACACGACTCATATTTCCGAAACTCCATCAGTAGCCGTGAATGGTTAGCAGTGAGTTGAAAGTAAGTACTCATTTTGAAATCAAAGTAGTAAAGTTTTATTTATTTTTTAAGTTGACGCCATGATATATACCTAATTCAAAAATTTAAATCAATGTTATTATGCACATCTGCCATTTCATCCGAACCTGCAAGCTCTACAGCAGGCGTTCCATTACTTCCAGTGTTCTGAGTTTCTGGAACATCTGAAGCGGTAGCAGTAGATATATTGATATTATCTTGTGGTAATGTTGAGAAGTGTTCAGTAGTAGCCTCAGTTTCTTCAACATGCGAAATACTTCCAGTATTATTACTGATATTTATATTGTCTGATGTTGGTGTTAAGCTTGTATAGTATTAGTATAGCTCCGCAGTGCCTTCAACCGAGAGTCGCACGATATCTTTCCGTTATTTAGCTTTAAAGGTGTTTTTCATAAATATCAGTGATCCACCGTGCTGCCTGTGCACTTGCTATGTAATAATTTTCGTAACCAGTAATTTTCTGGTGTGTTTGTGAGCTAATGCTCTGTTAGAAAATAATTCTATTTATAATTCTTTGCCAGAAAAGCTTTGTATGTTTTGATGAACAACTCTAAAACTACAATGCTTTTCTTTTGTCGATTTGGTTAGTTTAAATGTTGAGATGCGTGTACATCTCCAGTCAAGCCGGGAGATTCAATCTCCTCAGCACCTACTCCTACACAAATATTTTCCATATATGGATTATTTTAATACAATTCAAATTATAAGCTACCAGAGTAGCTATATCCCGTTTCGAGTTTTTGTTCAGATACAATGTATCCTTTGTCAGTCTAAATCTATCTACAAAGTTATTTGTGATAAAAAATAAAAATGTGTCATGACGTCAATGTATACATTAGCATTGAAACAATTCTTTTTTTTTGAAGTTGTAAGTAATATGGCGGCTTTTTTGTTGACAGATTCTGCCCCACCATCAACCGCAAGTTATAGTACAAGATAACGAATAAATGTAAAAATATCTCCGTTTTTTATTAAAATTATTGGTTTAAAATAAAATTTTGTACAAGTTGCGATTCGAAAAAAACGGCTTACTTGAGAATTCAGAAGTAAGAAATCGAAGCGAATTTCATTGTTTTTGTTATTCTTCTATAGGAGTTGCGAGAGTAGTAGAAAATGATACTGATTATGATTATGCAATATGAAAATTTGGAATGATCTACCGCCCCCTATGCGTGAAAAGATGAGCCGACTATCTTTTAGAATTAAATATAAAGCAGGACTTTTGGAGAGACAAAAAGTGACAGAAAACTTTAAACATGCTTACAAATATTTAGTAGACCTTGGGCCGATATTGGGCAACCTTTCGTTTGGTAACACATAAAACATTACTTAGCATACTATCTATATACAAATACACTTGTTTACTATATCCATTTTACACAAACACTTTCACACAAATACTCACCCACCTTACACACGTACACACCCAGTCACCCACCCTAGTATAGTTCTAAGGGAAGATAGCACTAGGCTATCTTAGTTCAAGCTCGTTATCATACCGAATATCAGGTATACATGGCAGGGAAGAGGTGCATGTCGAAAAACAGCGCTGCGCACCTCGGTGTCAGCTCAGCTGAAACATGCACCTTTTGCCACACCACTTAGCATAACTATATTGATAACTTACTACTGATTGATTGTTTTTGTAAGCTTATGTAATTGGTGTATGGCAATAAACATATTTTCTATTCTATTCTATTCTAAACCTGCAATAAGTCCCCAACAAAATGTGGTCACGTAGTTTTGTAGGTGGGGCAAAGCTCCATTTAAATGTGGCCATGTCTTTTAAAAAAAATGAGTCCATTTCATCGTGCTAGTCCCTGGCTCCCATCATATTTAATTTCCATGCGTTCTTGTCTTAAAAGTTCGTGGTTTTCTTGATTTTTTCTCAATATATCTAGGATTTCATCGTTCTTCCTTTTTCTCGATGTGGATGGAATCGGCCCAGATGGTGTCGAATTATCGGAAACATATATATAACATTTTGCAAAGAATGGCTGGGTGAGCGAGATGTACAAACCACATATAACTGTTTTTGCACTAAGAAACGCTTCATATTTCTGTAGAGCAACATGCTTAAACAGTTTCCCGTGAGTTGTGGATCGTGTTGCAAATTACCTTGGAAACCAAACGTTGTTGGCCATGGCTGCCTCGTACTTTCTCGACTGTGCACACAGCACGAATGATACTAGCTGTAATTCGTACACTTCTGAGCCTATGCCAGTCCTTCGATACATCTTGCGATGTTGTTTGAACTTGTAGCTGCTTCTGCGCCTCGCTGGACGAGCTGTTGCTCATGGGCGGTGTTCACATGGCCGGAGGAGGCGGGCAATATGCTGCCTCTCGCGACTCCCAGCTTGGTGATGTCAGCACCAGCGACCCTCGGCTAACCTTAAATAAATACATTTAAAACGTAACCCGCATCGCACATGTCACACTTACACCCCGGCTGCTCCTGCTTCTGCGCCTCGCTGGACGAGCTGTTGCTCATGGGCGGTGTTCACATGGCCGGAGGAGGCGGGCAATATGCTGCCTCTCGCGACTCCCAGCTTGCTGATGTCAGCACCAGCGACTCTTGGTTAACCTCCGATGTGCTCGAGCTCGGCAGCGACGCCGGAGTGCCTGGCGCCACCACTGGCTCGCTGAATATATCTTATTGGTTTTTTTCTTCTTGTTCAATCTAATAGATCTGAGTTATAATTCATTTGTTTACCTAAAATTTGAAATCGCATGTTACGCACTCGAGCGTGCTCGTGAGTTCCGCAACAACTCCTAAAAGGCGCGCTTGCCCATTCCCAAATACGGCTCCAAATTCTGGAAAAATATTTTATTTCAACTTATACAATAACTAACTTACCACTTACTTAACACTTTAACAGCTATAATTAGTATCTAATCTGAGAAGATATCTATTTTTCACTAAATAATTAATTTGACGTTTTCCGCCATTAAGCCGTGGTAGGATTAATTATTTGGACAATATTTATCGATGTATCTAAATAACAGATAACCTCACTGTTTCTTGGATTTGCATCACTGTTTTTCAGTTCACGGACAGGTTTGTCGAATGACATGAAAAAGTCTTCAATTTCTTCATTTTCTTTATACTTTAGCGTTAATAACCTTTTTCTGATGATTAAATGTGAGGACAGCACAGGGACTTTCTTCAATACTTCAAGACATTTTGCTTTTCCAAGGTTAGTTTTGTTTTTAATATTCTTTAAAATAAATTCGTACTGCGTTTAACTCTTCCTTTGTCCATCGAGTATGAGTTTTCTTACGCCTACGCGTTTCTACCGCATTTAGTAATTCTTTTTAAAAAATCTTGCATTTTTTTGTTGATAAATTGTAATCTTTGGGTATCAGTTATACTCGTGCTCTTCATATTCCTGGATCGGTTCACAGTTTTCTTTCTAGGCAACTCCTTTGGATATGGTCGGATACATTCAGGAGATAAAACTATTTCCAATATACACTCGCGAGCAAAACTATGGAAACCTGCTTGTGATTTGCTACGAGCGATCTTAAGAACTAATTGACTAATGAAGATGAATGAAAATGGTACCATATTAAAGGCTGTACTGTAAACTTTAAATTAAAACCATATTCATTTAAATTACACCCGTATTTCAGGAGCTGTCCTGGTTTAAGTGAAGGAGTAAAGAAAAGGAGAAGGAATAAGGAAATTGGGATTAGTAAAAAAAAAAAATTAGTGATTATTTTTTATTTGGTCTTGAATATTTGGTATCAATATTTTGTGTTGCCTCCCCTAGCCCTAATTACAGCTCGAAGACGATTCCTCATGGACCTAATCAGCTTCTTGATGGAATCTTGTGGGATACCTTCCCACTCCTCTATCAAAGCCGATTTCAGCTCAGCAATAGTCGATGGAGCAGGATTTCGGGATCGAACCCTCCTTTTAAGCTCATCCCACATGTGCTCGATGGGATTCAAGTCGGGGCTGAGCGTTGGCCAGTCCAGTGTGGCGATACCGACTTCAACCAATTTTTCCTCCGATAACATGATACGGCACGTAGTATAAATTAATAGGCTCCCCTATGAATAATTGCGATATCTCTGTGGCCCACTGAAGCCATACGTTGCGCCTAATTGAATTATTAAGCTTATCCAGATTTCTAAGCTCTGCCTCCACAACTATTTTTACAATAGCAGCGCGATCGCGAGGGTTCAAATCGTGCCCCTTTTCAGCTTTTTCTAATAAAAAATTTCCTGTTGTTTCTTTTAGTAACAAACGGCGTAAGCTCGTGCCTGCACCTCTTCCCCCAGGGTTTTCCTTTTCCTGACACTTTGCATGAGAATTGTCCAGACAGGTGTCCTGAGATTTGTCCTGAGAATTGTTCTTAGGGTTATTCTGATAGTCGTCGTTTAAGTTTTCTGGAGAATTTTCCTGAGAGAGTAAACTGTAATCTCCAAATAATTGTAATTGTTGTTCCTCTACATCCAGTATATAAGAGAAATCCTGAAACAACAAATGATACTGAATATCACTAAGTATTATAGAAAGTCGACCCACATCTTCAAATAAATTAACGTTTTAAAGGGGGATAGACTAGCGGATAGGTTTGTATGAAAATACGAAAAAGAATAGAGTATGCTTTAGTGCACACCAAAGAACACGCACAAAGTACATACAGATAAAAAGATAAGTTGATGCGCAGAAGGCGGCCTTATAGCGCGATTTCTTCCAGGCAACCTTCAGGTGATGGATATTCATAGGGATAAAATACGTTTTTTATCGCATTGAGTAGAAGCTTGAATTTTTTGCAGCATCAAGGGACCATATACCTTAGTATTCATGATATTAATTTCACTTGATACTACCCATACTCTACTCGTTCCTGAGAAAAACTCACCCCCGATGGCTTGCTCTGATGTCTTGGGCGCCGATTTGATGCCGAGGAACCGTAGTTTCAACGTTTTTCTAGGGTATTCCGAAATGGCTTCCGAGATTCGCGTACCGGTCGCGCCAGCCAATAAATGAATTTTTTCTTCTTCTTTTTTCTTATTGAAAACCGCTGCGTTCCGTTTCACCCCGATATTATTAAGAGGAAAATATACGCGGACGTTTTTAAAACTAAAAATGAGAACCATCTTTTCAACCAATGCGCGTTAAAATTTAACTGATTTATTTAAGCGTTTTAAAACTAACCACGGCTTCGCACAGGAAGCCCTTATCGCCTCTGAGTTGCAAAGTCTGGACGCCTCCGCATGTATTGTAACAACCTTGGGCGTAGACGAGACAGACTCCATAAGTATTGCAGCCGCTCCGTTAGGCGTAGTTGTTGTTGTTCATCGTAATAACAGTACATTATCCATAGGCCTCGATAGATATTTAAAGTTATTTTTAGCATATACAGAGCTCATCGATATCAATCGACAATATCGTCAAACTTATCAAGTTTCGGTAATTAGACACCCCGTGATGCCATTTCCGTAGTATTTCTTGCTGAATTCTTGAAGAAATCACGTAAATTAGCACTAGAAATGTAAATAACACTCCGTTCCGTTTGACACTTTTAAAAATAATGACGGTGTGTCCATTCTGGTTCCTAAGGCACTGCATCCCTGTACTTTGTTCTCATGTAACGGTCACCACTAGTAAATGAATTTGGTAAATACACTCGGCTAGGAACGATGCCACCCTTTCCTTGTACGGTTCTGCGGTACCTAGAGTTCGTAGCGATACTTCAACGTGATTCTGTAATTCTTGTAGAGGTGTTATTTTAAGACGAGACGTATTATTCTGCATTCTACTTAAAAAACGCAAGCGTTCCTCTTCGACTTGACAATACATATCAACCAACCACTCTTCGGAGAGTCTACCGATTGCGAAAGTTAAAAAGAAATACAGGAGTGAATGATTTGACGTCTGTACCGAGGTATTTTTATTATGTTGCTTTAAGCCTTGGCTATCTATAAAGCTAACTTGGAGATGTGGGAGTCGTTCGTGGCAACAACGTCTGGGAATGTGCTGTGCTGACTCTATGCTCTCACCTCTATGGTGCGAGAGCCTGATGGAAGCATAACTTTATTTATAAACTTAGTAAGTACAAGAAATGAGATAGAGGGCGGAGACAGTGACGCATTTACTTACAGATCTTCTGTCTCCGCCCCCCTGTCAATGTTCCCATAAACTATCTTAAAAGTAACTAAAACTAATTCCAATTTCCAAATACTACTCGGGATGACCCGGGGTAAAGTGATAAAGGGTAAGTACCTATCAAAATGACTCGTATAAAGCATGAAAAATGACAACTTTATGCGGTTGTCTGTCTCCCGTTTTCCAAATAGCTATACTGCGTGGGACATATTCTTCCATTTCGGTGCTAATAATAGCTGCGACTTCATGACCTATCGACATGTCACCAAGAATATTACCGTGAGTTCGACGTGACGTTGATTCAAAAATAAGATGAGCTTTGTAAGACGTTTCTCGGCTTTCAAGCGTTTAAAACATTCTATTCTATGTAAGGATTTACCTCGTATGAAATTTGGCATTTGGGTTGTTATTTGCCGATTTAGTCTCGGACTAAATTCCATGGCCAGTGGCGACGTTCTTCATTATCTGATATGTAAAGAGTGATGGGGTTAGGCGAGCTAGTGTGGTCTAAATAAAAGACACGATGATAATCCTTGAATTCTTACAAAGGCTAATCCTTGATTTGGATGTTGAAAATTATGATAAATACCTACTCCTAATGCTAAGACAAACCAGTTATTATTCCCACGAGGTGTCCTATTGAATTCTGGATCTAACTGAGCTACGAACCCAGTCCGCAACACCACTGCTTTCTTGTTTTTTCATCTTCGTATAAACGCGCGCCGCAGTGAGGACATTGGTAAATATCGTTTGATAATAATGACGGTTTTTGGGCGTTCTTATTAAATTACTTACTTGAAAATCGCAAGTTTGGTTCAATAAATCTATTCCTGTCGTTATACCGTTGGACAGTAATATTGACTTCGGGATGTGATTGTGAATATCGTCGAACCGCTTCCTTATTAACTTGTTCCTGGGTATTGAGTTACGTTTTTTTAATAATATCAGGATTTTTTGTGCATATTCTTTTAGTTCGGGATGTGATTGTGAATATCGTTGAACCGCTTCCCTATCTTCAGGATGTTCCTGAATCCTGGGTATGGTGGTTTATGGCAATTTTTTTTAAAATTTCAGTATTTTTTGTGCATAATCTTTTAGCGCTTCCCTGTGTACCTCCGGATAACATTCTTTATACTTTTTGACTGCTTTTAAGTGAATGTAGCATTAGAAAAACTCCGTTAGATACATTACTATAAACGGCACTCGCTTATATTGTTGAAGCCGGCATTTAGACCGCCATTTTCAACAATTATTATTATTATTAAGCCTTTATTTTCCACATAATAATTGATGCATACATATATTTTGAATGTCATTCTTAGTATCTATTAAATATTTCATTAACATTATATTATAATAATGAAATTAAAATTTTAAAAGTATTTTACATTACATTATAAATCAAATTATCATAGTATATACATTTTGTGTTAATTATGGGACACCCAATTTCGGGTATAGGCCTCCTCCATCTCTTTCCATTTGCCTCTATCTTGTGCTAGCCTGGTCCATATAGAGCCGGCCACTGCGGTAATATCATCCTCCCATCGCCGGCGCGGTCTTCCTGCAGATCGTTGTCCTTCTCGAGGATACCAGTGTAGAACTTTTTCTCCCCAACGGTTGTCTGTTGTCCTAGCTATGTTTCCAGCCCATTGCCATTTTAATCTGCACATCATCTCAACGGCGTCAATTACTTTAGTTAGACACTTAGACCGTATAAGATCCTGCGATATCAGAGACAAAACTAAAATAATTTTCAACAATTATACATTTACTTAATACAATATAGTTTTGTCACGAAACAATCTAATTTCTGATATTAGACTCACCAGATTGACGTCGCCTTCATTTTACGAGATAGTAGCCTATTATATATTGAATCAACCAATCTTTTTGTATATACATTTATTAAAACTTAAAAATCTACTCCCCCCCCCCTCCGCCGCCGCCGCCGCCTACGGCAGCTCCACTTCCGACTCGAGTAGTCTGTAATAAACAAAAAAGTTAATAACGAACACGTGTAAAGTACGTTCATTCGTACAATCAGTACAACATACAGAAATAATTGAAGGGTTATATAATATTTAAAAGGTATGCTCAGGATTGACTGCTGAGCTAATAGTAGAATGATTTAATAATTTAACAATTACTATTTTCATTGTTGTAAAGCTCGATAGCGCAGTGATACTGTTATAATTATCGTGGGTGTCGTGAGTCAATGGATCTACGATACAAAAGCCCTAGAGTGTGGATCCCCAGCATGGACAGCCATGTACCAATTAGTTATCCTAGGTATTTTCTAAGCAAAAACTAACGTACCTATCTACATTTACCGAATGCTGTCCTAACAGTGAAGAAAAAAATTGTGATGAAACTCACAAGTTGTATAAAAAAAACCTATGGAATGTATAGTCCGTCCAATTCGTGCAGGGCTCGCGTGGTGGATCATGACCTTAAGTCCCTCAATGTAAGGGAAAGTTTGTGTAATGGATGATATATAAATAAACTGATGATGATGGGAGAGATAACTTGGTATAAAATTTATATTTATTAATATTTTTAAATAAATATTAGTAATGTAATTGTGTTCATTCATTACCAACACCTGCATTCAAAATGATACCACCAGTGTTATGTTGCATCGCTATAGCCCGCCTGGAGGTAAATTCGTTCGATCAATTTCCCATGACCCTTTGTCCACTTTACCCTGGAGGATTATTTTAGTGTATTGGTGATCTCATAAGGAATGAACCATAATTTCGAGAAGCAATTTGCAAATAAATAGACTATAGCGATGATATTGTAAAGTCCGTTCACTTAGATAGTGTCGGTACACTGCTATCAACTTAAGCTGAGAATTGCATTTGTGTGAGTGATCGCCAAAAGTACAGTTAGTAAAACACATACAAATAAAATTAATGTTTTATTAAAAGAAAGTCCACAAAACACAATGTTACCAACTGTCCAATTCTCGACCTCATAATGACTGAATCTTATAACTCTTCTACTCCGCTCATTGCATCTTCATCTTCACTCTCGTCTGATGACTCATCAGAGTCAGAGCCTGTGTTAATAATTAATCGTTCCGTTATATCGTCGATTGTGGTTTCTCGAATTTGAAATTATTTTTCTTTTTTAATTGCATGGTCACAAACATTTTTCCACTATATAATAATCAAAAATTGACAACCATGGCTCAAATGGGTATAAATGGTTTGTGCTAGCGTAGCTAGAACTGCCTTGAAGCTTTGCACTCATCACTCAATCACTCTCTATGTATATATATATTTATATAAACAAACAACGATAATAGAGGAGAGCACTTATCAAGAAGATACATAATTAGGACATTTTAACTTAGTATTATTAACCTGACCCTACCTAAAAACTATTTTCCCAAATATTTCCTCAATTGATAATTTTTTCTCAAAAAATGCGAGAAATAAATCTCACGTCTGGCAACCCGACTTCATGTGACCCTATGAAATAATATTATGTCCGTTGCTTTTGTATTATACAATATTATTATTGTTAATTATACTCACTCAATGCCGCTGCCGCGCCACAGCGGATTGGCCAGCAGGCGGCGGCGGCGTCTGCGGCGCTGGGCCGTCGTTAGCTTTTGCGTTGGCTGTAGATATATATCATTTATCAATACTTTATATCAAATTCAGAATCACATCCAAGAGTGGTTAGAATTATTAAAGGGTTGACACGAAAATAATTCGGATTGGATTTATTTATATTTCAGTGTTGAATATATTTTACTACTATATCCTGAAAATATTGAGAAACTGAGAAAAGTTATACTATTTTTAGTTACTTTAAAAAAGATTGTATCCGTAATATTACTCGTAGTTCAAACGAGTAATATTACGGATTGTAAATATATTGCGTTATAATTCTTCATATCTCACTATAAAATACACATTAATAATGATTTCTAGTATTAAATCTCTCTCTGTATGAACTCATCGTTATATTTCCTAATGTATGGCGTTTATTAATGTATAGCATTGTTGTAATTTTCATAACCTTAAGTACACTCTGTTGTACACACGTTGTGTAGTTGTAAACACTCTAATTCATTCATAATTTAGTAGAACTAACCCACATATTTAAATTATTGGCGAAAATTTGTAAATAGCTTAGTTTTTAACTCAAGTTTATAACCCATATTACATACATAAAAGTACTGTAAGTTTTTCTATCAAATAAAAATAAAATAAGTACTTTTGGGTTTGCCGGCGTCACAGCAACTGCAGCGGGTGCAGTAGCTGCTGTGTCTGCAGCTGGTGCAGTAGCTGCTGTGTCTGCAGCTGGTGCAGCAGCTGCAGCGGCGAGCACGGCCGGGGCGCGCGTCGTCGCCGCCGCCGCCGTATCTGGGCGCCACCGCCGCCAGTAGGTGTTGTTCTTTCCTGGACGGAAATGGGGTTATAATTGGCGAAAACTTGTATTTACAAGTAGCCTTAGTCTTAAGGGCGAGACCATTCGGTCATTTGAGCCTAGTGAGGGGGTGAGGGAGGAGCGAGAGAGGGGTGGTTATTTTTTTCTATTGAGCGAAGTGTGTCCAATCGTGTATCGGTAATCATCAGTCCCTAAATAGACACCCCAAGATTGATATATATTTTTTTCAGATGTTAGATAGTTAGTGTTGTAGCCTTCATCGAAAAACTGCGCAACCGGCTTTGAATTAAGTTTTTAACATGTATTACATACATAAAAATAAAGAGTCTAACAGCTGGGGTACCTATTCCCGGATTGATGTTGTGGACACAAAGGATATGTGTGCACAGCGCTAGTCCCCCCCATTGGAGTTGGATGTTGGAGTCATTGCTAATCATTGTCATAAAAATACATTATTATGTAATCTTTAGTTATACTTATAAGTGATCTCTCTCTAGCTGGACTCAATGTGATTTTATGTAACATTTGTTTGTAAGTTTTATAGGACTATAAGTCTATTGGTATTTATGTGTTATTTATCATTGTCTCTACATGACTATGTGTTTCTCGGAATAAAATAAAAAATGCTGAAGTTTTCTGATTAAATAAAAATAAAATAAAGTAAACCTCTGGAATATGGCGGCGACAGCGACGGTGGCAGCGGCGGTGGCGGCGGCGGCGCTCCGTAGGAATGCCCCATTATAAGAGTAATTGAGCCACTATTGAATGTATTCTGTAAATAAACATGCATTATTAGTTTGGATTCCAGCAAATGTGAGTAAAGGTGAGAAATTAAATAAAAACGTCTGCTAAATATTGATTAAGGCTTCGTATGCGCAGATTTACAGTTTTCTATGAAAACTACGGCACCAACTACTAAAATTAAACGTCTGAAAAAAATATATAGTAATCCTGGGGTGTATATTTACGGGATTGATGAATACCGATACACGAGTGGATAAACTTCGCTCAATAGAAAAAAATCATAAACATATAAGTTCCCTGTCTTTTAAAATGAAAATTATGATTAAACCGAAATAGTTATACATACAAAAAATATATCAAAATGTAGGGTATTATAAATAAGAGAGCTGGTTTAAAAAAAATCTGATTTTTATTAGCGTACTTATCAATAAAAATAAAAAAAAAGAATATGGAGTGTACAAATTTGTTTTAAAATATCGGGTCTTGTTTTTTATAGTATACCTATGTGTGGAACTCAGTGCATGATTTATTAATATTTATATTAGCAATCAAAATGACTACGACACTTAACTGTGTTATCGCTTGTCCATTTCGAGCGGGAAAAATAAAATTTTAATTATCGTTCGGTCTGTTTGCAAAAGCGAGACTATGTCGGCCTCGCTGGGGATTGTCCCGCCCAAAACGGGACATGTACATAGATAGATACACTCGAAAAACATAACTTTCGTAGTCAGGCAATAAAAAAAGAGATGTTTTCATCATTAACCCCTTCTATCCTTTTTGCGGTGCATCGTCCATCCATCCATACCATATAATTATAAAATGTACCAAATAAAAAGCCGATAATTTACAATTTATTTGTATAGATTAGGTACCTAATATGCATCTATTGTAGAGAATATGTGTATCACAATAAAATATTAAGTTAGAAATAGTGGATTCATAATATATTCAGTTTAATTGACTATTTACATTACCTATTACATTCTGAGTACCATGATATTAGTAAAATTATTAATTATTTATAATAAGAGTAGACGCCAAAAAGAACACTTTTTTCAGGGGTTATAGGTATTTATCAAATACGTATTGATATAAAGAATGGCATTAATACCACGGAAATCTAATACATTTACTAATTATTACTGTTATAGGTATTTTATGTTTACTTACATAATTATTGTGCGCCATTATTTTAAAGGTCTCAGAGAGTCACAACTGCACTGTTGGCTGGCTAACATAAAGTGAAGCTATTGGCAGGGTTGTCAGATTGGATTTTCCAAATTTCCCCAGATTGATAATTTTTTTTCCCCAAAATGATACGTTTTGCCAAAAAATTCCCCAAATTTGTTTGAGAAATAAATTATTTCATATTTTTGACTTTTGAAGGTTTTTTAATAAACGGCAATAGGCGAGACCGTCATTACAAAGACTCGTGTATAATTTATTTAGTTATATTAATGGCCACGACAGTTGGTCATTTGCCAATGTCATGTTACATTACATAGTAATTCTTTGTAATTTTTCATACACAATTTTGTCAATTCTTATTTTTTATAGTGTAATTGTACGACAATTTTTTACATAGTTAATTTCAATAAGTACGTCTTTTTTCTACCTTCAGACGAGTCGTCGAAGCGTCTTCAACCCTGGACAAAGCAGCTCCGCAGTCACGTTCACTCGTGATTTACATATTTTTTATAATTTATAAACTGACGCCTGATTTCCGTAAGGGTAGGCAGAGACGATGGACTTCGATCTGCTGCGACCCTGGCACACAACAAAAAAATTCAGTAATTTCAGACCAGTAATTTTTGAGACAATCTCAACCTTATTGAGGCCCCCTGTATTCGACTGTGCGTACAAATTAGATGAATATTTTGTCAAGAATACCAACAACATAATTATGACAAATACGCAAATACGAATAGCCGCCAAGTGAAATGCTGGTTTAATGGTGTTGAACAAACAAATAAACAAATATTGATAATTAAATGTTTTTCATTATCATAACAAAATAGATTCATATCATACGCCTCGTCTATAGGTATTTAGGCGTCTTTAAAAAGCGCGTGAAAAAGCAATACCTACCTGTCATTTTCTCTAGTGCAAATAATTATTTACGTAGTTTATGTACTTAATTATAAGTATATGTATTATTTTATAAATTTATTTATAATATATATTTGGTATGTAGTTAATGTAGACATGTAATTTTTATGGAATAAACTATTATAGTGTGATTTTTATGTAAGTATATAAATAAACGTGTAAGTATGTAATTTGATATTTATTTATAGTGTACCTATATTTATATTGTACGTGTACGTATATCTATATTGCATTATTATATACACATTCTCGATTCCGAACAGGCCAGGCTGGAAGAAATTTCAAGCTCGAGCGTACATATTCTGTTTTTTGTTTGTTTGTAATATTGTATCTGTTTTACTTTTTGTGTACAATAAAGCATAAAGTAAAGTAAGTCATAATTAACAGTGAAATCAAAATTGAAATTAGTTGAAAAATGAAGTAGCTACAGCCATTTCGTTAATTTGCCGAAAAATCTTAATGAGGAGAATCCGTTGTTGTTGTAGATTATGCGTAGTGAAATACAGATGAAAACGCAGGAAACGAGACAATAAATATAATTCGGTAAAATTTACAAAACAAACTTATTATTCCATTTGACTCCAGTCTTTTGGTTCGAGCTAATCCGGATCCGCTGCGTATGCCTAGTGTTTCGAAATACGGAGACATTAGATTTCGGAGCGTTTCAAAGACATGTAATTCCGTGTTCGAAATACGACGCACGCAGCAGACCCGGCTTCATGCTCTGCTGGCCTATGATCGATTTCAGACGTTCCTTCCTACTTTTACGGGCTTAGGACTCACAAAAATACCTAGCTAGGTACCTAATTTATTGCAATTCAGTATCTCGTTATATTGCATTGTAAGAAATGTTTGTTGTAATGTAAATATTCGGTAGGTACGTAGTTATTTTTAATATATTATAATGTCAATAAGAAATTAGATTGTTGGCGTAGTTTGAGGTCTGAAATCATCTTATTTAAGTACATTAATGAAAAGCCTATTTACAATTTATTTATATTGTACTCACAGGTATTACATGTGTTCCGGAGTAGGTGTTTAAAATGCTTTCCTTTTTGGTCCAGCTCGAGGCACAGTCACAGAGATGTATATTTTTCTTAACACTTAAAAATGTTTTGTTTTACCTTACCGAAAACATAACTTATTATTTCACGTACCTACCTATCACATTAACACTTGATAAGAGCAATTTAGCGCTGAATAATGGGTATAACATCTAGCTACTATTTCGTTGACGATGAATGTAAGGTAGTATCAGGCAGAACGGTCCTCGATAAAATAAAGTCCAAGTTGCAGTCAATTCGTGAACCCATGCGTCACGGAAGCGCCTGCGTATGCGACAGCGCGGCGAAGTCAAAGCAAGTAGCGACGCGTGTGGCGCGTTTGATCATGCCGATGCCGACGAATGCCACGAACCATGCACCTTGGATAGGGCCACCACCATCTATACGGAAATAAGTGTGAATATGAGGAAGACCACGTTTTTGAAATTCCATAACTAATAATAAATAGCTAATGTCTCCGAAAAAATTGCCACTGCTAATATCTCGAATAAATTCAGAGGATTTTTCTTTGAAAACTCGAGCACATATGAACGCATATGTGCATTAGACTGTTTAAGAGCATTTATAATTTCTGGCCACTTTGGATTACAAGTTTTAGTCACAAAGTACGATGGTTTGCCTAAACGATTAATAACGGCCATTGCATCCATGTATTTTTTTCTTCATATAACGCGGACCGGTAAACGACTCGGGCAAATAAATTTTACCTGCTAAAACACCACCTTCTCCTTGGATTGTTTCATCCTGTTCTAAAATACGGCAATGTTCATTTTCGTCACATACTCTATTAATTTCTTCTAATCGAGCCGCACGAAGCTCATCTGTAGATTTTTTTTGCATAATAATAAAAAAGTACAGTCGTTCCTCTTCAATCCTACAATACATATTTACAATCCATTCGTCAGACAGACGACCGAGTTCAGAAAATCTTCGTTCCGACAATGAAAGCCGTCGATAATATTTTGTTTGAGACATTTTGCCCCCACGTGTATCTCTAATGTTTGGATACCAACCTGGTGTGCCGTGTGGATACGGCAACGGATACTGAAAACATTCATAGCAACAATTATAATAATCCACCTGATGCGGTCTAGCCGCACCAATTTTCCAAACCATTATACTGTGTGTGGAACATATCTATCTCTTTCTGTTCGTATTATCGCAGCTACCTCTGTACTGCGGGGCATATCACCAATAACGTTACCATGAGTAGATCGAGACGTTTGCTCGAAAACTATATGAGCTTCATCAGATGGTTCTTCACTTAAGCGTTTAAATAAAGGTATGATATGATTTATCCGTTGCAAAAAATCATTAATGGTAGACAACAAGTCTTGTCTCAAAAGTTTATCGGCTTCATTTCTACGTGTAGAACCATCGTCAATATACATGCCTATGGGATTATACAAGTTTTCAGGGTTATGAGACAAATCAAATACTCTATGATAAATACGACCTTGAATTTTAACAAACGAAATACCCCATTGTTCTTGTTGGAAACCTTCAGACACACCCAAAGCACTAAATGCGAATAGGTTATTATAATATCGCGAGTGTTTAATAAAATATGGGTCATCGTAAAACGCCTCAAGCAATGGGGGCAATTCAGGAATTATGTACTTACCTTGACCACAACACCATTATTTTCGACTCTTTTCTTCTTCAAATAAACGTGCACCACAATGTGGGCAAATATAAATGTCGGGGTCATTTAGAGACTTTTTTTATATAAATAATAAGTGTCAATTAAATGCAAATGCTCATCAGGAATGGCACCTATTAAACCAAAATTTCGCAGTTTTTCTTACATTTGGGTTTGTGATGGTATATTTTTTAACAGTTTCTCGGTGGATTTGTGGATTAAGAGATGTATGTTTTTTGACTGCGTTTTTATGAATTTGTGGATGATTAGTTGAATATTTCTTAACAGCTTTTTGATTAACTTCTGGATGTGTCACTATAAATCTGAAAAGCAATTACATGAGGATTTATAGGTCTTTTATTCTTAGTTATTTTATATTTTCTACTGTATCAGTTATTACAATTGGACTTGAAAATAATATTGTATAATCTGTAATAGACACTTTATGAATTGAATATTGTCTGTCAGCATTATCTAAAGCGGAATTTTTTAACAAAAGATGTGCTAAACTATATAAGTTATCACATTTAAAGAAACGTGGAAAATTTAAATACTGATTAACATTGTAAATACCTGTTTGGTCAACAGCGTGCGAATTATACAGGTAAAATTTATTATTAAAATACCAACAACTGGCTGTAGCTGTTTGACCAGTAAATAAAATTGCGTGTCTGTATTGATTATATTGATCATTACAAAATACATCAAATAATATTGATTTCAATTCTAAAACCTTTGTGTTCATTTCTGTAAAGTTAAGTTCTACATACGTTTTTATTTCATTTATTTTATGAAATTACATTAAATTAAAACCTAAAATAATAAAGTGACTAAAAACTAACCCTAAAAATCTAAAAACTTAAACTATCTATAAATAAAATATATCCTCTAGGGGAGTCACGGTGCCCAGGAGGCTGGCAGCATTCCCTCTCTGTATTGCCAACGCAATACGTTGGCAGAGGTAGCTGCCAGCCCTCTGGTCGCCGGACTCCTCGATCAGTCGCTTGGACAGCTCTTTTACGAGCTGTCGAGCGTCCGGCCCCCACGGCCCCGGTGTCTCGACCAGAAACGGCGTAAATAGATAGCTTTGACCAAGCGCAATGTACTTACGCCGTTTGAGGCTTTCCGAGGCTAGAGGAGGTCGCCGGGATGTGGGACGGTGCCAGAGTGTCCGCGCAGGTAGCGTCCCACACCAGCGACTTTCCGTAAAGTTATTTGGATAAAGCGCATTTTGTATCCATTGAACTTCAAGTGAAAATGAATGATTAAAAATAGTTAGGGTCAAGTGGTCATCAGTGGATCAATTTTTTTTAGCCATCTATAGCTCCGAAACTATCAATAGGAAATACTTGAAATTTAGTTGACGTATAGTAAATTTATTGAAGTTTCGGAATATTACTCATTTTAGAATGCAAATGTAAATAGAACTTTGCAGACTAGTTTAAGAACAAAAACTAAATTTGATCCACTGTTTACTAGGGGTGGTGAACACTGAATCACCCTATGGTCAACAATGGATCAAAGGGTTTTTTGAGCAAATAAAAGACATTTTGTGACGAATCAACTTACTATATTTATCAAAATTAAAAAAAGAAACATTATTCTTATGTTTTCAAACAAATATTAGCCATAACTTCTAGGCTCAGAAAAAAAAGAAAAATAAATCAATAATTCCTACGACTACTCATTGGTATGTTTTACATTTTTTGTTAAGGCGATGCACCAAACGTAACAATTTTACCATTAGTAATTTAATAATATCTTTCCTACGACTACTCATTGGTATTTTTCACATTTTTATTAAGACAATGCACTAAACGTAACAATTTTACTATTAGTAATTTAACAATATCTATCAGTCTTACTGAAGTCTTTTTAATTTCTTTAAAAGTCTTACAAACTACTTGCGCCAACATTGGAATTGGAATCTACATTGTCAATGAAAATGTATGGAAAGTTGGCGCAAGTGGGCCTTAGATTCAATCATTAAAATAAAACAAATCACAGATAATCAGCGGATATTAAGGCCACTAAAGTTCGTGCTAAATGTAAGATATGACTGCTGGCGGGCAGTACTACCATTTACGGCAGGTGTTGGCAATATGAGTTTAACATTATCGTCCTTGACGTAGGCCAAGTCTGGCGCATTTGGCATAAAGAATTGTCCTTTCTTGTGACGCAAATAACTCACATAGAGCTCAAGTGCTTCGTTTCTTTCTTCTAACACTTTAGCAACATAATACACAATCTGTTTTTTGGACGCAAATTGAACCAAAACATATTGTCCCTCCCTTGGCAGTTTTGATAAAGGACGCATCAGTGATTCTTCTGTTATAATGTTTTCCTGATTTTCCTCATCGTCAAACCAATCTACGTCATCCGTTGAATCGTCATCTAATACTACTTCACCATCTTCTTCAGAATCACTCGCAGAATCCTGTAGAATTTGTCGAACATGCTTCTTGCCTGTGACTTTAGATTCTTTCTTCCTTTTGATTACTGTAGCTTTAGGTTCTTTCTTCCTTTTGATTGTTTTTTTTTGGTTCTTGATAGCTTCCTTTTCGGGTGTATCAGTTGCAATAAGGCTTCTTCCTAATCTCCTCGGCTTTCTTTTTCCACTTCTAGCGGCCGCTTTGAAAGGATTCCGAAACTGCTCTGGTGTAATAAGCCGTGTAGATGTGACACTTTTAGCAGTCGCATATGTGCTGGCGCGGGCTTTGCCATATTCTTCGCTAGTCACTGAAGGTTGAACTAAGGGATAAATCTGAGAAGGTAGAGTTAAGGTGGGTTGGACTTCAGGGATGGTATTGATAGGGTCTTTATTCACAGGTTCTTCTATTGCTGTTGAAAGTGGAGTTGAAGAAGTATGGGCTTGTGGAATGTCATCAATGGAAGATAACCTAGCAAGCTCAGCAGCGACATCTTCAGTTAGCAAAGCGGGTGGACAATCGATCGACTTTAGAAGAGCTTCTAATACAGAGGGACTTGGTGTTTCTTCATCCCGGTCTGACATTTCAACTGAAGCATTTCTTGGCTCTTCTTCAATCGTCATGGTAGAGGGGCCTGCTGAAACTTCAAGGTCTGCACCTGAAATAGAAGAGATTAATCCATCTTCACCCTGTAGTATTCTGAATTAATGAAGAGGTAATAATGAAAAGCACAATTCCACTAGAGTTACCGTGATATAAAATGACTTTGGAACTAACTATACCTGCTGGTTCCACAATTTCAGGCCTATCGGTGACGGTGCTGGGCAAGAAATCTTCTTCTGAAAATATATGCCTATCGAACGGATATATTCCGGTTTTTTGGAATGAATGCTTTATGTTTACCGGCGTCATCGACTTTTCGAAAGCTTGTCCTATTAAACCTCCGACATCATAGATAGTAACAGGAGTTCCGGGATTCCGCATCATCCACGACTCCATTGCCGATGCGTAATACGTTTTAAATGGTCCATAAACGCCTACGTCCAGAGGTTGAAGTTTTGCCGAAGTATGTGGATGTAATGTCAGCACAGTTACGCCAGACTCTTTAGCTAAGTCGAGTGCTTCGATCGAAAGGTGAGACTCGTGGTTATCCATGATTAAGATTGATGGGAATTCCTTTGAAGAGGCTGACCGTTGTATAAAGTGCTTCATGACCTCTACAAAAAGTTCTGTGTTCATCCAGCCTGTGGGCGAAGCTAAAATTAGCGAGCCGGGTGGTGTTCCAACTTTCATGCGAGGGTTTATTTTCTTTCTTGGGAACACTATAGCAGGAGGAAGTGCCTGGCCTCCAGCACCTATAATATTGCACGTTGTGCACAACGTCCCCTTTTCGCCACTGGAGACTTTGCATATATTCCTTCTTCCCTTTGGTGCCATTACTTTGGGGTTTCTCTGCACTGTGCTCGTGGCAGTCTCGTCCAAATTGAAAATGCGCGTGCCGTCAGCAAAGGCTGGGCTGCGCATGAGGACATTTTCAAGGTTATCGAAAAATTTATTTACTGTTTCCTTATTAAAAGCTGTTGCTCGCGCTAAACTGCAGTTTTCAGGTTTGCGCAATGACATATCTGGGAAACGTTCTCGAAATCCCCTAAGCCAATCTAGACCAGCCATTTTATCTCTTTCCCAACTGGCGGGGATGCTCACATTATTGTGCTTTGTCATCTCATATGCTACTGTACGGCAATCTTTAGACGTTAAACCATAAAACAGCAACGCGCATTTTTCATAATAATCACGTAAGGCCAGTTCTTGTTCATTTGTGAATATTTTTCTAACCGCGTAGTTGGGTGTCAACCGGGGGGGATTCTCATTGTTTGTTTTTTGCATATTGCTGTGGTATCTTTGCAAAGTCGTGAAAGGAATATTGCGTTCTTGGGACACATGCCTTATGCTTTTTCCAGCTTTGATGGCTTGTAAAGCCGCATCCATTTGCTCCTCCGTGTGATTGCCTATTTTCCGAATTCGGTCTGCTGTTTTCTTCCTCCCCATACTGTAAAATGGACAAAAGATAGGTAGGTATCCTTATTTCCATTTCATTATTGAAATAAATAAAATTTAGATGACGTGTTCGCCTTAAGTAAACTTATCAATACAGACATGGATCAGGTACTCAGTGGATCACGATCAACTGTGTACCTGATCCAGTAGATCCACTGTTGACCATGGCAACACTTGGGTATCAAACAGGAATTTACACGTTAAGAACAATGGGATAGTCAGTTCTTTTATTGCCATATTATAGCACACTAACAAGTTCAAATGATAGCAATATGACCTCTAGAAAATCTACGGTGATTTGAAAAATATACACAAAATATCAACTTACATTTAAGACTTTTCGGAACGTGCTGAACAAAAATACACCGTCACTCGTCCGCATTTGACCGCAGTCGCGCCACAACTGCGCGAGAGAGAAAGACGCGTGGGAGAGCATCTTTGTCTATCCATACATTGCAGCTACCTGTATTACTTTTGTCAGTGTGAGCGTAATCCACTGTACCCCACCGATCCACTGATGACCACTTGACCTGTATTTGGCACTTCTTCAGGTTCCAAGAACTGATGATTTATAGGCTTAATTCGTCTATATAAAATGTCGCCTTCTGATAATATATTGTCAATATCTAGAGGTGACATTGTGCATCGACATTTTATTACTGAAAAACAAATCGCCATACTTAATAAATACATTTTGATTTATGTTTATCAATTTAGTTATACAACTTGTTGTTAGTTCTACAAGCGATGGAGGTGACATTGTCACATTATTATTTATTATATTTTTAATTACATTAACAACATGTATAGAATATGGTTGAATACTGCCATATTCTTATATATATAAAAGAAACGGGCAGCATTAAGATGTTTATTATTACAATTTACTTTGCCAGTTTCATCTGAATTTGAGCTAAAAACAAAATATTCATTATTAAACTGCCAACAACAAAGCGTCATTTCTTGAATATTAAATAATAGGGCCGTCATATTTTCATCATAATCTTCGTTATTAAACAGATTATCTAGTTTAGATTTCAATTCCAGTTTTGCTGTTTGTACATCTATGTTGACGGAACGTACGACGTTATTTTCTTCATGAATAGAAATAAAAAAGCGATAATTAAAAATATCTAACGTATTTGGTAAACTATCTAAACTTGGAAATTGTTGATTATTTTTTTTACATAATGAATTTGCTTCATTTAAAATTTGATCAATATCAAACGGCGTCATTGTACAACGCGACTTAATACTTGACCAACAAGCAGAACAAACTGAATTGACTATACTTTGCAAATTATTTTCGCAATTATTGTTATCAATATTACTCGCCGCAACACAATTGATTTCTAAATTTTGCATGGAATTTTGGTATGTATTGGGATTAACGTTATCAATATTTGCCACCAAAGTATTAGGTGTGGATTTATACTCAATAATTGATATTATATAAATAGAATATTCCCTAGATATTCCATCGCATGCAGCATTTTTTAATAAAAGACTTGACAAAGAGTACAAATCATTGGTTTTAAAGAATCGAGCTACTTTTTTTTCTTTACTACAACTGTTATTAGTGCTGTCAACGGCGTGGGAATTATATAAATAAAATGAATTATCAAAACGCCAGCAACAAACGGTTGTTGTTTGACCAGTAAACATGACAGCATCTCTACATTGACTGTACTGAAAGATTTTAAATACATCGACTAATTTTGAATGCAATGCTAATATTTTTTCGTCCATGTCCGACATGTCTTTTGGATAAAGACATGTCGGACATAACAGAACGCGAAAATGATTTTTTTTAAACATACTATATTGGGAATATCATCGGGTTCTAAATATTGATGATTAACGGACTTAATTTGTCTGTACAAAGTATCACCTTCCGACAATATAATGTCTATTAAAGATGATGACATTGCTTTTATAGATTTCAATACCGAATGACAAGTAGCTGTTACAGACATGTCGATGTCGTGGTCATATCGTTAAATTGAACATTTCATGAAATAGTCGACCATTTCATGAAATGGTGGCATTTCACGAAATCGTCAAATGTCTATTGGTCATTTCATGAAATAGCTTGGCCAGATCAATGAATAGAAAACGTTTTACGATATGTCCAACAAACGCACGGCTATTTCATGATATGACCAAACACAATTGACCATATCGTAGAAAAATGGCAAAAACTACCGCTAGAGGCGCTGAGAGCGCGCTTTGTCATTGTTTATGTTTGTGTGCGTAAGTAAATAATGCGGATTCATGTTGAAAAGTGAATAAAAATGTGCAAATTATATAAGAAAGTGTGTTGGAAACTTGAATAAGTGTTACTATACGAAACGGTGTGAATTTTATGACAGTCACGCAAAAACCAACCTCAATTTACAATAAAAATTCTTGGGAATACATTTCACAGGTTAGTACCTATTTAAATGACAATATATAGTTTATATCCTTTTGAAATCTCATCTAAGTATCTAAAATGTACTTATTTACTTTTAATAATTGAATCCTAGAAATTTAACATACATAATTTTAATTTTTAGGTTATACAACAAATAAAAGAAAGTAGGGTGACCAGACAACGAAAGTCGACGGACTATAATTTACTGGATTACAAAATATTACATCATGGAAAAACTGGAATTACAAGTTTTTAATATACAATAAGAAATGCATTGATGATCCTACTATTCGTATAATTACGATGTAGAAATATTTTGAAATACTAACGGAATTTCATAAATGTATACCGTATGTGAAACGAAACGTTTTAACGTTCTATAATATTATAATACAATTTTGTACTTATTTTATTAGGTAATAAATATAATATAATAATAATAAAAATTAATAAAAACATCTTTATTGTCCTTTTAATGTGTTCAATATGAATATTTCGTATATTTAATTCCAGTGGACAATTGGTTTGAAATGCTTGTAAGAATTTTGTAACATATATATTTTTTTAATTTGGTACTGACTAGAACAATAAATAAGTTCGTAATAAGTATATTTTGAATTATTATTACTTACATCCTTAATGGGCACCCTACATTAATGATCTGACCAAACGTCGTTGGACAAATCGACGAACGTTGACGTTTAAACGATATGCCCAGCGCAACATGACGATTTCATGAAATGCCACCATTTCATGAAATGACTGACGATTTCATGAAATGCTCAATTTAACGATATGACCACGACATCGACACATTGGGAATTATTTCCTTTTGGAAATTTGTTTACATCGCCTTGGTAAGTACTGCCCGAAGACAGACAAACAACTTCAATTTGTTCACGGATATGTTTTAGTGTTGCAATGTCTTTAACTTCATTTTCTAAATTTAATTCATTATTAACATCACTTTCACTAACTTGTGGCTTTAGATAAATCAGTTCATCTTTTTTCAGAGATTTAGATGGGGGTTCTAAAGTAATACAACAATTTCAGTATTGTACCACAGAGTAAAGTTCATTTTTATAAGTTTACATATGTTAAAACCATAGGTGGCAGCACCAGCATACATTGTGGCTATTTTACAACACCCCAACTATATCTAATAAGGTACTTATACACATAGGTAAATTCCAAACATGTTGAACTCCTAATTTATTTAAAAAATAATAATGCCTATTAGCACAAAGGCTTTTGGTAAGTAAATCAGCGGGCATCTCAGCTGTCGGCAAATACTTGACCCCCCCCCCCCGAGACCATCGGAGGGGGGTTCTTTGCCAAAGAGTCTTTGGAGATGATTTAATGTCAAGGTCATTTTTTTGTCCGATCAAACCCTTCATATTCACATTTTTTAATGAATAAATTTAATGTACGATTATCCCCATCAAATAGTAATATGATTTCAATAGTTTCGGAAGGAATGGCTGTAATGACACGTTGCGGTGCTTCATCAGCCTGGGGGACAATTGGCACTTCGTTCCCCTGAACTTCGTTAACTTGTTCTTCATTAATTTGTTCCATAGTGGGTTACAAAAATAAAAATTAGTAATTGATTACACTTCTGTCCAAATACTTTACAAAATGGTGTTTTAAAAGAATAGCGAATTTATAAATTAAAATATTCGCTTTGCATTAACTGCATTAACATGCGAATGCAATAAGTCAGTAAATCTGCAACCTTTTCAACAAGGTGATTAATTAATTCAATAATATTTCGCAAACCTTGGCGAATATTTGATATCCCAGCGGATTATCGCTATTATTATTGGGATTTGGATTCGGACCACTTCCACAACTACGATGTGGTGCGTTTCTGTTATTCATTAATTAAACTTTGAATTTGCTATTCTTGTAACCTACGCCTAACACTTCGCGAGTTACAAGTCACAATACAATGGTTACAAAGTTGTACCGTATTATTGGCTTATTCTAGCCTACTTGTACTTCTGGCGTTATTTTCCTAGAAGTGGAATATTTAATAGAGCTCTCTTTTATTTATTTATTTTAATGTCGACGTAATGCGTGTAGGATATTTTATTCCCTTACACTTTTTAGATTGATCTAATTTTTACAATCAAATCTAAATAATTTATAATATTTTCTCTGTGCACGAGATATGTGCTAATGTTTTCTAACACATATAAATCAATCGCTGATTCGCGAGAATAAAAATGTTTAATAAGCGGGTTACGCTTGATAATAAAATTAATCAATTGGTGATAACACCTAAATTCAATCGCTAATTTGTGAGAATGAGATTTTTAATGCAAAAATATTTCGCTAGCGGGTTACGCTAAAAATCAATTCGCATAAAATATCTGAAAATTGCACACACAAAAATGTAATGCAATAGTACAATATAATTATATAAAAAACAGACAGTATGCCTATATAAAAATATGTCGGGATGGGTTTGGTAAGGAAGGATAAACGCAGATTTTGTTCTATATCCATAGAATCCTTCCGATTCTATTTCCTCCGGTCGCATCAATTGCAGATGATTTAAGGTTGTCACTCCTTAAATAATACTCGGGGCTCCTAGAATATTCAGGCTTTCACAAATTTTCTTTGATCATAGGCTAGCTCCTTCGTCCTTAATAGGATTACGATGCAACTCGTCGATAAGCAGGAAAATATAATGAAGTTGTAACTTACAGTAGATGATGCCACAAACCGTCTCGTTGCTTCGTGGATGCTATCCTACCGACTGCGCCAGTGAAGGTTCGACGGTCACCCGTTGTCGATAAGCCGATTTAAGGGCGATCTAAAATGGCACAAAATGTTTAATTAACAAATCAAATATTTATTAGAAATAATTAAAAATCAACGATCTCATAAGTGTCATCTAAATAAAACACTGCTTTTAAGACTTATATTTTTGTTTATACATAAAAAAAAAATTTGAAATAGAACAAAATAGAAACAATTAACAAATCATATATTTATTTGAAATAATTATAAAGCAACGACGTTTTAACTAGCTACAACTACTACTACTAAACATCAACCAACAAAAGGGCATATCTTTTCTAAACAGTGACCCATTGAAATTCTACCTGCTAGCATAGCTTCTATTGCGTCACTTCTTCTTTTATCTATTTCAATTACTTCTGGGTCTCTAGGATTACCCTCACCCATGCATCGTGCAACACTGAGGTCAGCATCGAATTTAATGACGTGTAAAAACTTTACTATGTTTAGTTTTTCTGTAAAAGTTCTATTTAGTTTGGCATTGCAGCCTTCTGCTGGATTGTTGGTTCTGTATATATCCCCGTAGAAGTCCCATTTTCCCCGTAAGTAATCATTGTCCAGCCAGTTAGAAACAAAATAATCGTTGAATTTTTCGATATATGCCATTGTTGGGCATTCCTCCATAATATATAACCATGCCTCAGTTCTAAACTCTGATGGCAGTAATGCCAGCGAAGAACATAGAGCAAGATTCTGTTTGAAAATTAATTTTTTAGATGCTTTCAACGCTTTCGCTCTCTTCTGCAACGCTTTTCTAAAATGAAAATAGCAACCTTTTGAAATAACATTGGGAAATATGTGGGATATTGCATTTATGGCCGCCTTTTCATAATCTGTCCTAAATGAAATCGGATTCCATCCCGGGATTTGAGATTTTATAAGTGAAAATAAGGTAATATACGTAGATTCCTTTTTGTTCATTAATAAGACATATATCAATGGCTGGACATGAATATTTAAATTCGCGCTTCCAAAGTCACCGTAAATAACATGTAACTGCTTAAAAGGTTTCACAGTACATTTAAACGTACCATCTGCTAGAGAGTGCTGTAGCTTGGGAATGAAGTCTCGGACTTCATCGTTAGCGAATGCTATAATTCTATTTTTCTTGTAACCATAATCGAAAAGTACAAAAGCCTTGTAGCTTACTGGTACCTGCACTTCCAACACATGATTAAATGTGGATTTCTTAATATTTTCAGATATATTTCGTGCAGCGTATAGCGATGTCTTTACATTCGGTAATTTTGGTAGAGTTTCAACAAAATGAATTCCTTTGTTTTTCAAATTCACTAAGCTTGCATTAAAAGCGGATGGTACTGTTTTCCCTTCTGCTTTTGCTACTTCTTTCTTGCAACGAAATAATTCGGCTTTAATGTCATTTTTTGCCACATTTGGTGTGCATATGGTGTGATTTATAGTCTTCAGTACACAATCGCCATTAGTAATGATAGCACCATGGTACTTTCTGTCAGAGCACCTCCAAGCCACTGAGCCATTTTTGTTATCTCTTCTCTTAGTATATTCATGGCCATTATATAAAAGAACTGGTTTGTCTCTTTTAGATGTGACAATTGTGAATTTTTGTTGTGAAGTGAATGGTATATTATTTTTTTACTATTTTTGTCAGTAATTGACATTAAACATAGAAGGGTAGTGAACGTTCCAACTGTGACAGAAAAAGCGTGTTTTTGTAAGGAAAAGTAAAGGGTCCAAATTTCGTTTAAGGGGTGCAAATTTCGGACATGAACGTAACAAACACTTTTGACCTTGGCTTTGTGCTTTAGGTTAATCCAGTACTTGAAAAGCCAAGCAAAATACCATAAACCCAACAACGTCAAAATTAACAATAACAAATATTATTTAAGTATGATATTATTAAGTAGGTACTTACTCGTTTCCATCTCTCGCCACTCTTGGTGGCACCAATGCCATGGGCGTTCAACCTTGAGGCAAGGTCATCCCACAACGTCTTCTGATTGTCTTTTGACCTTGCCCCGAGACCAAACCCTTGGGCTACGATCAGTGTCGTAACTAGCCTTGTATGCGCCCGGTGCGAGCTTTCAAAACTGCGCCCTTGAAAAATGCTCTAACCAAACTCTGACAATATAATGGACAAATGTGCATAAAAATAAATCTATCTATTTTTTGTTTACGTAGGTATAGGTTAGTAGACTTACAAGTGTTGTTGTTTGAAAATCGCTTGAAAAATGCCATATAGATAATACAAAATGTACTATCTATACTAACTAACTACCATGCAGGACCCAAAACTAGATACTGGTCTGGTCATTTCTGCGCCCCTCCAGGGTCTGCGCCCTATGCCTGGGCACCGCTGGCACCGCCCTAGTTACGGCACTGGCTACGATGCGATGGGTCGCCATGAACTCCAATAATTCCTCTACTTGTGAGTTTGAAACCCTGGACTCCATATCCTATAAATACGATTTTAATTTCACTCACACAAGCTGTTTTAAATATTCACTCCATATTTATGTTTTAACAATGATAAATGAACAACAATGAAAAACTTTTCACTATACTTACTTTTAAAACAATTTAACACAATGTTGACGAAATGAGAACTCCCGCCACTTTAGTTACCGATTGTTTCCGAGCGGTCGCGAGTGGCGCTGTTGTCTATGGCGTATTCGTTTGACAGCGACCGCGACGAAACTCTCTAGCGATTGCTTACAAAATACCAATTCCTAAATGCAACTAGCAACCGGTCGCGTGACTATTTCGCAACCGATCGCTAGTTGTTATTTTACAAAATCAGCCTGCGGGCATCCCTATGTTTTACCAAAAAAAAAATACAAAATGCAAACAAAATGTTTCTTTCCTTTTTGTGATTTTGGTTGGATTGTAAACGATACAGACTACAGTAATAATAATCTTTTTTCTGGTCGTTCTGAACACATACATTACATGACATTTAATTTGCGGATCAGTACATTCTCGCGCTGCCTTTACATAACCTCCCGAAGATACCAAAAAATCAATTTATCAACAAGATGAGGAAGGCAAACAACCTTGTAAATGAACAGAGACATTGAGTTACCATGAATACAAGAAATGGGTACTTAGTGTATATTATAATAAAAGTCAATAACAAATTGAAATCAAAATTATATTTAAACAAATCAATTGTGGCCGTTACTCTCCTTCTAGGATTCGGCATCCTCTCAAAGTCTCCTCACTGGTGTCCCTTTTCAGTATTTGTCATCTCGAGAACGCCGCTCATGAGTGTCTTGTCCATTTTGTCTTTCTTATCTTACGAAATGACCTGTTTATCACCTTTACACATTTTAGGCATACTGTAACAAAATTATAACATTATTATCAGCTTATCAAAATCACCTAGATGACAATTTAATACAACCAGCTACATAATTCATCCTCTCATTTATCTCGCAACGGTTGTACGAGAGATCACTTTCAGCAATAGGTTGTGATTCTATTGTAATATAACCCAACCTTTATGTATTTGTGTAATGTTATTGCAATAAAGAATATTAAATTTATATTATTATCAGCTCAAATTAAAAAGACACATAAATGATAATTTAATATTATCTTTCTTAGTCGCTTCTAAGCCATACAAAGCTCTAACATTCGTATTTTGTAAGACTGTGACAGCGACGCAATCGCGATTCGTGAGCAATTAGCAACTGGAATTAGCAACCGCTAAAAGTGCGATCGCTATTTAGTTTATTAGTGAATTTACGTATCTTATATTGTGTTTTAGACGTTAAACTGGTGAAATGAGTGAAATAAATGTAAATTGTATCTATCAGTGGCAATAAGGAATAGAAATAAAGTGCTGTGCTGTTTGTTTATGTGCTCGTATTAATTGAAAAGCCAGCATTTTTGATAATTGAAGCGGTGGTAGAGGAGGTAGCTAGGGAAGAGAGAAGGTTCTTGCAACTATTCGCCTCCACCGAGATCTTCGAACGCGTGCACGTCCCTTACAAATGTCAGAAGGCCTATTCAAAAAAACATTATAGGTTATCTAAAACTTTATTTCTGAACCTGTCTTCTGAACTTACTCCATTTTTCGCAAGTAGAAGAAGAAAAACAAAAACTGTTTTCATGCTCATAGCTAACTTGTAGTCTTCGTACAGTTGTTAAATTCATGATCCATGCTACTTAAATTAAATACCTGAATGTAAATAATTATGAAACAATCAGATAACCAGCAATACGGGATTTTAGCAAATATAACAATATTAATTTAATAATATGGAGATAAAATATGTGTAGAAATATGAGAGGAGTAAGTAAGAAATATAGAAAAAAACTACTGACATCCCCTATAATTGTGTTCGCTGTGACTGACTGACTTAATTTTCTACTAATAATCGAACCGTGTCTGCGAATGCCTGGATGGCTTGGCCAATTAGCTGTGTTATCTCGGCATTTTTGACAGATGCCTGTGCCATCAGATGAGCAGCATTAGCTATTTTTTCTTCTGCAGCCACCCGACGCCGTTCAAGCTTAACTACCCAGTCAGGCTCCACTTCTGAAAATATAGAAGAAAATATTTTATAAAACAATATTCCAAATTCCCCCCAAAAAATGTTTTCTTTGATAAATGGTTAAACATACTTGTTTTCCATTTAGAAGTCGAGGGTTCGATTACCGCGCGTCATAAATAAACTTTGATACTATGATAATTATACAGGGAAATCAATAAGTGTAATGAAGTAATATTACCTATGTGGTTCCACACATGGTGTGATTCATTATTCAACATCATTCAAATGTGTCTAGTAGTTTTTACATGATTCCGTAACCCCAGACAGAGCTGTATATAGTAGGTACTTACTCGTTTCCATCTCTCGCCACTCTTGGTGGCACCAGTGCCATGGGCGTTCAACCTTGCGGCAAGGTCCTCCCACAACGTCTTTTGTTTGGTTGTCTTTTGACCTTGCCCCGAGACCAAACCCTTGGGCTAGGATGCGATGGGTCGCCATGAACTCCAATAATGACTCCATATCCTATAAATACGATTTTAATTTCACTCACACAAGCTGTTTCAAAATATTCACTCCATATTTATGTTCGCTAGTTGTTATTTACTGCCGGTTTCGTTTCGGTGATTTCTAATCTGTGCAAATTTGCGGGAATGAACGGCTCATACAAATCCCAATGTATGGTAGCTATTTCCAACGGCAGGCTAATTTTGTAAAATAACAACTAGCGATCGATTGCGAAATAGTCTTGCGACCGGTCGCTAGTTGCATGTAGGAATTGGTATTTTGTAAGCAATCGCGCTAGAGAGTTTCGTCGGGTCGCTGTCAAACCAATACGACATAGACAACAGCGCCACTCGCGACCGCTCGGAAGCAATTGGCAACTCCTCTTAGTTGGCAACTTTTTATTGTAAAGTAGGTACCTACCTAATGTACATTTTTAAACAATGCAGAAAAATATATATACAAATATGCAAAAACATTAATCTTGTATTTATTTTATTGCTTAAAAACTTTAATAATAAAGAAATAAACGAAACTTGTATCTATCATACATAACAGTACAATTATTAAAATAAAAAAAATTTGAAATTTGCCATTCCATGACACGCTCACGGGCTGCTGTTTCTCAGCTCTAGAGCCGCTGCGATGCGTTCTTCAGCTGTAGCCCGTCGTTCTTCCGCAGCAGCCCTGCGTTCAGCCGCCGTTGCTAACCGTGCTCCCGTTTCGGCGACTGATCTTAAAAGCGACCCGAAGTGCATCTTTAATGCCGGTCAAGGCAGAGGCAGTCTCCGCTTTCACCCTGTCGTCTTCAATACGTGACAAGGTCACCTGTGTCTCGTCAAATTGTGTTAGTCGCCCTGAAATACAATATATTATTATTTTATATGATACATCAATATTAATTAATATTTAATTAAGAATATGAACTAATATTACTATTAGTAATATTATATAATATTATTAATATTATTAGTTCATATTCTAAATAATATCTAAGAAAAAATGATTATCTACCTAATTCTAGGCACGTCGTCGTCTAGGCCCGTCCCGTGCAGTAGGGTGCCCAGCGCACTGGCCGCATTGCCCCGCTGTATAGCGAGGCTCAGGCGCTGGGCAAAATACTCACCGTCCCCCGAGGCGAGGACCAGTCGAATAGATACCTCCCGAACCATTCTCTTAGTATCGGACGACCACGGACCCATCGTCTCTACGGCCAAAGCAACAAACTCATAGTTGGCAGTAACATATGCATATTTTCTATGCTTATGAGTTTGTGCTCAGCCGCAGCGCTCCCGGCCCTGCGTCCCGATTTGTTGACGTGGGACGGGGCCAGGGTGTCCACATACTAAAGGCCGTCTTAGACACCACGGCACGAGGGTGGCACCGTCTGGCCTCCTCCCATCGTCTCTCACCATCCCGGTCGGTTCCAAAGTCGATGGTACACCGGCTGATGAGAGAGCACGCCTTACAATGTCGTTGAGACTCCAGTGGCGGTACGCACGGCCGGCACTCTTGCTACAAGAGAGTCCGTGTCGTCCGAAACGGTCCACGTCTCGGCCGCACGGGCAGCGGTGAGGCTCGCAGAGTTTGGCACCTACTCTCAAACATACAGCAGCGCGCAAACTGCAGGGGTCTAAAACAGTGCCTAAATGGTCGGATGGCAGGGCACGAAGCCAATGGCCCGATTCTCTCTCCGACACTGCCATAAGTCTCGCTCGATCCAGGTCATCATATGAGTGATCAAGTAACGAATTGTAAATGATACTAATAAGTGGCGCGTCCCAAAGGCTTTGCCTCTCCACTTTCGAGGGAATGATTTCACCTGGGCAGGTTGCGATCTAAGCCTGCACTGCTTCTGGCAAGTACGTAACCCGAACATCGGCTATGGGTGAGTTCAGAATTTTGCCGATGAGGGCTAACGTGCTATGTGCAGAAGCTAAGAATGCAGGGAGTGCCACACTTGAGGCACAACGAATGCCCAAACCACCCAATTTTATTGTAAGAGTCCCTTGTGCCCACGATCTGTCGTCAAATTCAATATTAAGAATTTTGGTGATGGTATTTTTTAATATGACATCAATTGATGAGTGGTAAAACCACACTGGGCAACAGCGTAGTAGATACATTAGTTTCGGAGTGAAGAGACAAAGTCTAAGTACCCGCAAAAGTAAGCCCCAGCAAAAGGTATGTAACTTTTTCTTCTTCATCCAATTTCTTTTCAGTGCTTTCGAGTTCTCTTATTAGGATGGTGTTATGCATAAAAGTATCAACCCACACTCGGGTCATTTCGAGAAAAACGATGTTGAAGTTTTCAGAGGGGACGCTTGGGAATCTTTGCGATAGCATGTTTTGTATTGTAGATACAAACCTGATCGAATTCAACATATTAGCTTAGAGTATGAGCTTTATGACGGCATTAAAAGATTAGAAATATATTATTAATTTGTATTTTTTTAAATCATACATTTTTAACACCTTTTTGCTTTATTGTTCAATCAGACGAAACATAATTTCAATAGGTGTCAACCCTCCTTGATGCACTTTTGCTAATCATTGGTCGGAAAATATTAGATACTGGTTTATTTGTAGAAAAGTATTGCGAAGCAATTTTGCGCTCATGTGCAGGCAGAAACGGGCGCCCTCCTGTTACAGGTCTATGGGGTAAGTGGTCTGTGTTTCTCCCCTTACGGGGACTTGATTTGTGTCATCTGGCCCGGTAAATACTAAATGTATCACCGGGACAGTTAAACTTTTTTTCCCATGTAGCCCGGCGCCGGGCCAAGTCACCGGGCCAGATGGGATACACTCGATATTTGCAGGGTCTGCATGATACACACCGGTCTAACATGTTGATCCTATATGAGTATTTATTCTAAACGCGGTGTAGTCTACACTCATGTTATGATAGTACGAGTATACCTATTATTTTACACATACAAACAACAGACTCTTATTTATAAATATTTAGTCTAATTATACTTATATAATTAATTCCTTAAACTATAATGACCCCACGCAAGAGTGTCTGTACAATTTGACATTAAAAACCTTTTGGTGTCATTATGTGACAAGGATATTTTGTTAATTTTTTGCGTATAAATCGTATCTTTTATTGATCGAAAGCGTAACATTGTGCAGATTTCATTTGTTTTCTGTAGTAAACAATTCTTGTAATCTAACATTTTAAAATTCCTTGTTACACATTTATTGATACCTCTCGCCTTTGCAACAAACTTGTCGCCATCTATGTCCATGGCGTACATTTTTGCTCGAAGGCCCACAAATTCTCTGAAAATTTGGCCGTTAGTTTCGTCTTTGAATAGACACAACTTTTTTTTATTTACACAGGGTAAGCCGTATTTGTTAGCAAGTGGGTAATCGGAGGTATCGAAATAATTGTTTAAATCAGGTTTAATAGCGGCATAAAAGTCCACTGTAAATATTTGATATATTAGACTGTCCGTATCCGTATACAATATATTTATTATAATAAAAAATTTATAATACTAAAAACTTAATCGAATAAGCCCCCTCTGATCGTTCCCGATGCAAAGGTGCCGAATAAGCCCCCTCTGATCGTTCCCGATGCAAAGGTGCCCATAATACCAGCGGCGTTACCGCGCTGTATGGCTATGGACAGCCTTTGCATCAGGAACGATTCAGAGCGAGGCCCGAGACCGAGGTCCCGCATTCGCCGCATTCAATAATTTCGGATTATTAAATTTAGGCTTCATATAATTGTAGTGAAACTCATACATTAATGTTTTAGACATATCCAAAATACAGAAACCGAGGTATATCGGCTTATTATAGATTAATTCCGTTTTATTTAACTGTACTGCTACTAAGCTATCGGAAAAAATGGACTTGGCGCCTGTTGTAGTCCGTTTATAGCGCAATTCATTAAGAATAAAAATGCTCAAGAGCATAAACACTTGTATCCTAAAGCCGTAGACGCAATCTTATTCAACCATTACATGGATGACTATATAGGCTCACTAGATGACGTTAACGACGCAGCTCAGCTTGCATTAGATATTATAACTGTTCACAAAGCAGCTTGTTTTGAGATGCGAGGGTGGATTTCCAATGAGCCAACGGCATTAAAGCTTGTCCCAGTTGATCTTCGAGCCGCTCAAACTTTGGAAATCGATCTTTGCAATAATAACACAAATAGTGTTCGAGCTTTAGGAATAGCGTGGAATCCCATCACAGACAATTTAGGTTTTCGTACTGGTATGGTTGACACCATTCCCAAGCCGCTTACTAAACGCAAAGTACTTTCACACCTCATGCGTGTATACGATCCCTTAGGTTTATTAGGGCCCGTAGTCGTCAAAGGTAGGATTTTTTCCCAACAAATATGGAGGTTAAATGTCGACTGGGATGTTGTACTTCCCCCAACAGAAGCTTTAAAATGGTCTGACTGGTTCCAAGAGCTTTGTTCAGTCTCTGGTTTAAAAATTCCTCGTTGGTATTCAAAGGACAAAGATTCTGAGCCGACTTATAGAGGGCTACATGTTTTAGCAGATGCAAGTGAGCTTGCTTATGCCTGTGTTGCCTATTGGCGTTTGATGTACTCCGATGGCAGCGTCAATCTCACTCTCATCTCCAGCAAGGCACGAGTCTCTCCTTTGAAACCGACATCAATTCCTCGCTTGGAACTTCAGGCCGCTTTGATCGCTTCCCGTCTCGCGGTTACCATCAAGGATAGTCATATTAAAAAACCAATACGTACATTTCTTTGGACTGACTCGATGACCGTTCTTCAATGGCTTCGCAGTGACGCGCGGTCATTTAGACCTTTTGTTGCCCATAGGCTAGGGGAAATTCTCGAGAATTCTTCTGTTAAAGATTGGCGATGGGTACCAACAGACTTGAATGTAGCTGACGATGCGACTAGAACACATCCAATTAACTTAGACCTTTCTCACAGATGGTTTCGTGGTCCATCGTTTCTTTTTTAGTCCTCGGAGGACTGGCCAGTAGAATCTATCAATGTCGCACCAGTTCGCGAAGTGCTAAAATGTCAACCGAACGAATTGGTGGGACTTATTTTCGTTGGTTTACCTTTACCAACTCCGGTCACTGCAAATTCCGATCATTTCAGCGACTGGTTGCGATTATTGCGTGCCACAGCTCGAGTACATCAAGCTGCGGCATTTTTCGGTAATATTTTGAGTTACATTCGAAATTTGAAATCAAATGGCGGAGTTTCTCGTCCCAGCCATCCATCAACGTCTACTACCCTGAAATCATTAAACGCTGACCTGATGAAAGCCGCTGAAAGGCACATTATACAACGGATACAACTAGATAGCTTTCCGGAAGAATTCCGCTGTATTGTTAACTCAAAACCCATCCCACAACACAGTCGTCTAAACAAGCTGTCTCCCACACTAGGACCAGATAATTTACTGCACTTAGCTGGAAGAATCAAAGCCGTGAATGGCATCGATCCTGACACACGTTTTCCGATCTTATTGGATGGCCGCCACCGAGCTGTACGTTTGTTAGTGGAGTTCTATCATCGACGAGCCGGGCACGCAAACCACGAGATGGTAATTAACGAATTAAGACAGAAGTTTTGGCTGTTAAAACTTAGAGACACAGTTAGAAGTGTAGCAAAGAGTTGCCTCTTCTGCAGAATTAGGAAGTCTCCCGATGAATCCTATTACTGGAGATCTCCCACCGCAACGATTATCTCACCATCAACGACCTTTTACTTTCACTGGTATTGACTACTTTGGCCCTATCACTGTTACCATTGGACGCCGCCATGAGAAACGATATGTGGCTCTTTGTACTTGTCTTACATCTAGAGCCCTTCATCTTGAATTGGTGCACAGCCTTTCTGCCGATTCAGCAATTATGGCTCTTAGACGATTTATTGCCCGACGCGGAACACCAGTCACCTTTTTCTCCGACAATGGAACAGCGTTTGTTGGTGCCAACCGTATCCTCAAAGAGTTTTACACCGCTGACATTCAGGATTTCGCAGCCACTAAAGGAATCTCCTGGAGCTTCATACCAGCAGCAGCACCTAGTTTTGGAGGATGCTGGGAGCGCCTAGTGCGGACAGTGAAAGTAGCTTTAAACGCGACACTTAAGGAGAAGGCCCCCAAAGAGGAAACATTAGCAACATTGCTTGCAGAAGCGGAAGCCATAGTAAATTCTCGCCCTTTGTCTCATGTGTCCACAGATCCCGATGACCCGACAACTTTAACACCTTTCCATTTTCTCATCGGATCTTCATCCAATCAGACTGTGCCTGCCGGTTTAGATGACCGTGATTTAAATCGTCGCTCTGAGTGGAGAAAAGCATTAAGGCTTGCTGATCATTTTTGGAATCGATGGGTACGCGAAGTTCTTCCGACTATGCAACCACGTGACCAGACGCGGGGTAACCGCGGTCAAGACCTACAGATCGGGGATGTGGTAATTATAGTTGACGAATCGCTGCCAAGAGGAACGTGGCCACGAGGTCGGATTGATAAGTTGTATCCAGGAAAAGATGGAATAACCAGGGTAGTCGACGTTGCTACAGTAGGGGGTACGCTACGCCGACCCTTGAAGAAACTGGTGAAGCTGGTCACCTAAGGACTGTACCTGTCCTTGGCTAGCTGAGCCAGTTGGTGCATTGCTTGCTGCACGGGGGCCAGGATGTCGCAGACTCCTTGCTTTTTTATGTTTTTTTATAAAAAATGTTTGACTGACTGACAGTGATTTTGTTTTTGTGTTTGGCTGTAAAACGTATATTTTATTTAAAATTGGAATATAATTTGTTCATTTCATCAGGATTGCAGTTTTCATTAGCTTCCTCATCAGCTCCGTATCATTTGAAAAAACCAAAGCAAAATATTATGTACAAAGCGGGTGGGCCTGGAGTCTGTCAACTAAGGGCCAGTGGGCGGAGAAGCCTGGGATGCAGAGGGTATCACTCCGGCTGACAGTGTGAGAGCATTGGTTGCCTTGGTGATTAAAGTATTACATAGTGCAGAGTACGTAGGGCTGGATGCTGATTCTAGCCATGCTGCAGCACCGGCACTGACCCAATCCTTTACATCATCGTCATTATCCAACAGCGCTTGGAGGATAACATTCTTTTGCGCATCTCCTATGGCATTGCCTCGAATTGCTGCTTCCACAAATTTCATAGACTGCTCTACATGGCCTAATAGAGACTCCTGCATTGACATCTTTTTCTGATTGGGGACCTGGAGAGTCATAGACTGCTCAAGATTGAACATGTAACAGAAGGCTCTCAGGTCTGATTGATTTGCTGGTTCTGTGGAATCAAGCAAAGCAGGCAGCATTCCGTGTTGCAGTAATGCAGGCATCTTGCTGAAAGTGGAACTCCTCTTCATTTCCTGCATTTTCATGGTTATGCAAGTTGCGGTCACCTTGCCGGGTATATTATGCTTCTTTGCAATAGCCAAAGCAAGATGTGGGAAAGTGGCGGCAATCCTACTAAGGGTTATATCAGTAGAAGCCAAAGCCACCTTTTCTCTCCTTCGGCCTCCTTGACCTGGGTCCTCTTCGTTCTTCACCTTGTATGTAGTGGTCTTCTTCACCACAGCAACCTTTGCGTCCTTGGATAAAGTGCGCATAATCTTGTGCAGATTGTTCCCACGGACCAGAAATAATGTTATTAAGAATAACATGTCTTCGGAGAGTGATGCCTTCTTAGGGATCTCAAATGACATTGCGTCCACTCCGAAGATGAACTTGTCAGTATCTGAACTGGCATCATTCTTTGCATGCTTGATGAGTTCACTCAGAGTGATTTTAATGCCGTTGGCTCATTGGAAATCCACCCTCGCATCTCAAAACAAGCTGCTTTGTGAACAGTTATAATATCTAATGCAAGCTGAGCTGCGTCGTTAACGTCATCTAGTGAGCCTATATAGTCATCCATGTAATGGTTGAATAAGATTGCGTCTACGGCTTTAGGATACAAGTGTTTATGCTCTTGAGCATTTTTATTCTTAATGAATTGCGCTATAAACGGACTACAACAGGCGCCAAAAATGACGGAGGTCATTCTGAATTCTCTTATCGGATGTGTTTTTTCAGGTCTCCATAGATATCTAAGAGCGTCTCTGTCCTGCTCCCTAATCCGGACCTGCGGAAACATCTCTTTAATGTCGGCTGTTAGTGCATTACGGCCCTCCCGGAAACAGAATAACACCTTTATTAAAGGTTGAAGTAGGTCGGGACCTGGAAATAATAAAGAATTCAGACTGACTCCCTCATTTATTGCCGCGGCATCATGGACAGCACGAATTTTGCGTTTCTGAGGATGATATACGCCGAAATGTGGAAGATAAAGCCGTATACCTTCGTTCATATTGGCTTTAGAATAATACGTCTCAGAATCGCATTCTTCTGCGTAACCTTTATCTTGCATGTTGGTAATAAAAATATTATACGCCTTAGCGAACTCGATGTCTTTGACCATGCGTCTCTCTAAACTTAAAAAGCGCGACATGGCCTGAGGATAACTATCAGGAACACGATGTATATCATCGCGCCATGGCATGCCTACTTCAAATCGACCGGTGGGCAAGCGCTTTGAAGTGGCTTCCAAAATATCTACTGCGCGTTGATCCTGCTTGCTATGTACCGTTTCAGATTCAGTTCAGTGTTTGCTTGTTGCGAGCATGTAGAGGTAGAAGATACGAGCACTTCTTCGTTTGGTTCATAATCATTGGAAATTGTGTCTGCATTTTGTTCGCCTCCTTGAGCGCAAAGGGTTGTGTTTAAATTATGTGTATTATATCTGTTGGTGAGAGAAGTAGGTGGCTTGTTGTTGTCATGGAGAAGCGGATTGTGACGCATGGGACAGCCGTTGACACCACATGGGTTTACTTTGCAAGTCTTCCATTGGTGTGAACTTGTCCTTAAGCACCGATAGCACGCTTTTGCTTCACGTAGCCACTGCCACCTATCCTCAATAGCTAGAGACTTAAAATCTGAACACGACTTAATATTGTGGTCTTTTTTACAGAATGAACATTCTTGTTTCATTGTAGAACCGCCTTTAGAAATCATGTTTGTGTGAGTAACCATGTTAGTGTGGTGTTGTTGTACCGAGCTAGACTCAGGCGACAAAATAATAAAATAAGAAAAAAAATAATAAAAAGAAAAGACTATACGTTTTTCAATGTTTTCCATTGTTTTACCAAAAACAGAGTTGTTCATTAACTTGAAAAAGTCTTTCTCAAAGTCCGTTGTGGCTTTTGTTCTCATGTCTGTGTTTATGTCTATGTATTTTTTGGGTTGTTCCGTATTCAACCCATGAGATCTCGACCCACTTGATATTTTTTCTTGATTCAACCCAAATACTATTCCGTATTCAACCCACGATTTTTATTCTATTTATTTTTCTCAACTCATCCCAAATTTGTTCCGTATTCAACCCAAAGCAAAACTTTGATAAGAAATGTACGGTTAGCATAAAAATGTAAACCAAAAAATTATTAAGTTTATTAAGCACTATTTTAGGCATACTTGTAAAATAACCCTTTATTCCAAGAAAGAGTGAAAGACACATATATATGTGGGAATAACTTAAAAAATAGTAGTTTTTACTCGCTAATTTTAGAAGAGTTTTTGTTGTTACTGTGGCAACGCAGAAGGTTGATTAGAAAATGGTGGCGCGTAGACGACGTGCGTTTTGTTTTACGATTTTGTAATTTATTAAAGATTAATCAGTTAACCCATCGCTTTTCACTCGGTAATCATCCCACAACTTTTGGGGGCTCGTCCGGGATGTGACCGAGCATTGTGTGAAGCAGATGGTACGATAGCCGAGAATAATCGTCGAACGAAACCGGTCAGTACCTACAAAAACGCATGGCAGCTCAGATTCACCGATCGACGTAAACAACGAAGGCTCCGGGACGCGCTTGCATAATAGTTGCTAGTCCGCACGCAGTGAACGCCGTTCGACCGAATGCTTCGGCAGCAGAGAAAAACTACCATAGCTATCATTTAGAAATCCTTGCGATAGCAGAAGCAGTAAAGAAGTTCCGTGTTTATTTGCTCGGAATTCATTTCAAGATAGTCACTGACTGTTCTGCATTGACTATGACTTTAAACAAGAAAGATGTGCCTCCCCGTGTTGCTCGTTGGGTTCTACTACTTGAAGAGTACGATTATGAAATTGAACACCGACCTGGAACGAGAATGAAACATGCCGACGTTTTAAGCAGATATCCCGTTTACATAATTCTTACAGAGACTACAGCTAGAATACAGAAAGCTCAAATCACCAAATAATTATTGCCGTTTTGAGTAAACTTAGCATTGATGATCCGACTAAATGGTACCGAAAAGTCGCCGCCGTACAACGCTGTTTAAATGGAACTTACCAACGAAGTATTGGAATGACACCATTTGAGTTGCTTATTGGTGTAAAAATGAGAGACAGACAGGACGATATCTTAAAGTTAATTGAGGAAGACGGTATAGAGAATTACATCGATGACAGGTCCGAACTTAGAGAAAGGGCGAAAGAATCTATACAGAAAATACAAGATGAAAATACTAAATATTACAACAAGAAGAGAAAGCAAGCTATCCAATACGACATAGGGGACTTAGTGGCCATTAAGAAAACTCAGTTCTCGCAAGGTAGTAAACTATACGCTAAATTCTTAGGGCCATACGAAATTGTTCAGAAAAAACGTAATGATAGATACGCTGTGAAGAAAGTTGGCCATGGTGAGGGACCGATAAACACGACCTCTTCCGCCGACCTTATGAAGCCGTGGACTAGTGCAGACCATGATTCATCTGGGCCAGATGAGTGAACAGGATGGCCGTGTGGGAATAACTTAAAAAAATAGTAGTTTTTACTCGCTAATTTTAGAAGAGTTTTTGTTGTTACTGTGGCAACACAGAAGGTTGATTAGAAAATGGTGGCGCGTAGACGACGTGCGTTTTGTTTTACGATTTTGTAATTTATTAAAGATTAATCAGTTAACCCATCGCTTTTCACTCGGTAATCATCCCACACATATATATATATGTGTGGGATGATTACCGAGTGATATATATATATATATATTTTTGGTATTTGGACTTCTTCGACTTAGGACTGCGTAACATACCTGTTTTTATTATTCCTAGTTAAGAGCATGCAAAAAAGCGACGTTGCCAGCTCGCTCGTTGTGTATGCTATTATGGAAATTTCTAAGAGCCATTATCAGTTGACCTCTAACTTTCTCGTAGAGTGCATCTTGTGTTACGTTTATTTGAAATCAAAATGCAACAAGGCTGTTCAAATAGTGACTTAAATTACGTGCAGTCACAACGAGGTGGACAAATACTTTTGTACAACGGTCACCAATATCGTAAAATGAGAGAAAATAAAAACGGGAGTTATGGCATTGTGTGAAAGTACCTAAATGTGCTTTCTGTGAAAATATCAAATCACGAAGTAATTCAGGAAAATGCTCACAGTTTTGCGCGGAGTGAAACAAAGAATATAATAAAAGAAGCTCTACTCGAATGCAAGCAAAAAGTACAGTCATCAAAGGGAGACCCGATACCTACACTATATCACCTTGTTGTCACTTCAAGATAAAGGTATGAACTTTGTAGCACAGTTGCCATCATTTTCAAAAGTTAAAACTGCTCACTATAATGCTCGGAATAAGAGTCAAGGAGTTAAAAAAACAACATTCAGAACAGGAAATGAAGTGGAAATACCAAACGAATACGAGGATTTTTTATTATTTGATTATGAAGATGGTGACACACGAATTCTAGTATTCGCAACACAAGAAGGACGACAGAGAATGGAAGTGGTTAGAGTGTTCTACGCAGATGGCACGTTTAAATGCTGCATCAGGTCATTTTACCAGCTGTACGTCATTCATGGAGATTTAAGTAACAATAATCAAACAACAACAATTGTACCCTTGGTATACGTTCTATTGATGTCGAAACAAGAAGAAACCTAATATACAATCCTATTCCGACTGATTAAATCTCAATTTCCAGCCTGGAATCCAAAGAAAATTGACATAGATTTCGAAAAAGCTGTGATAAATTCGATCAGAACTGTGTTACCGCATACTGAAATTAAGTGCTGCTATTTTCATTATTGAAAAACACTTGTCAAACGAGCCAGAAAACTTAAATTAACCCGAAAAAGAAGCCAGCTCAAACATCTTTCCCTTTGCTTGGCTTTACCACTCATACCAGAAAAGGTTGACGAATCTTTTTTATACAGTATGGAAGATTGCCCTCTAGCTTCCAATGTCACCAAGTTTAATGATTATTATGTTCGAACGTGGCTCGAAGGAGGATTATTCCCACCACATAATTATGCGAAACGCATACAGAGAAAAAATATAACAACCGACGGACTCGCAAGTTGGCACGCGACATTAAATAGACATATTTCCAACAAAAAACTTAACATCCTGCAGTTCTTGCATATTTTGAAAAGAGACGCACTTCTCCAAAATGCGCGGCTTCACCAAAGAGCTCACGGAGCATCGACATCAATTTTTTCGCAGGAAAAAGAAGAAAATGAACAGAGGATCAACAGTGCTATCCAAGAACTAAGTGATGGGAAAATTACATTAGGACACTGTCTAGAAAAGCTGGCCCCGTTCGTTTATTTTAAAGATAAATAACTCTGGATTTTTATGTGAAAATGTATACAACTTAAATTTTAATCGGATGGTTTAATTTTTACAGTTCTAATGTATCCGATTCAGTGTTGATTTTTTAATAATTAGAAATGTGTAGAATCGACTTAGTAGATACCTGATTGTTATGTGATATCAGTATAATGTTTAGCATGTGCCTTATCAAAATGTTTATTTAAATTTTATGTTAAGATCTGATTTTACCTCATTGTTATTAGTATATTTTCGTAACTTTAAGTTTAAATAAAACAAACATGTGTCCATACGTTACAGAGTATTTATTGAATGCCTGCCATTGACAGTCAGTGTTGCCAACATAATAACCATATTAATTACCAACATAACACCTCATCACTTATTTAATACAACAATGTATGTGGTAGTTATATTTTTACCACTTAAAAAAACTAAGCTAGACTAGTAACTTTTCTAGAGCTAAAACCCATCACCAAAACTCTCCAAGATACCTATTACTATTAACAGACAAACAGTCATCTCGGATTTGAAACTCCCTTCGCTATACCTAGAGTAATTTACTCTTTAAGTTAACTATGATAAATGGCTGTTGCATAAAAGAAAAGAGAACAATTTTTTTTCAATCGAAATCGAAACCATAACGTTTCACTGGCACACGCTTACGTCTAGCGGGCGTGTGAGTAGGCGAGGGGACGGGGACTGCACCCGGGCCTCTGGTGATCGCACCACAGCAGGCGGAGACAGGGCTCAGGCCACTGCTGCTGGTGCCGGTGGACTGCCCGGCTGTACGACTGACTCTGATGTCACCTGTTCATTACTACACACGTCAGTAATATCACTATTATTTAATGAATTGTGAAACAGCTCTTTTTTTGGTAGAGATGGGAATTTTAATGACTTGTAAGATTCCATAAATTCATAAGGAAAAACGCCCTTTACAGTAAGGCGTTTAAAATCCTCTTCTAGCGGGAAATTCAAACGTAGCTCATGAAATTGACAGGTGTTAAGATTTTGCGCTAACTTATCGAGACTTCTAGACATGAATTTAAACTAATCAAGGAAACGCAAAGTCATATTTCTGTTATTTACTTTCATATAAAATATTTTAAATTAATAAAGTATAAAAGTATTTATTAATAACCTTAAAAACAAATATAATAAAACTAAACAAACTAATAATACTACCTAAAAATACTTTAAAACTACCTAGAAAAAAAAACCTTGCCTAAAAACAGTTTAAAAAATTCGGCCCTCTTGGGAGGGTGCCCCATCACACTGGCGGCATTTCCGCGCTGTATGGCTAGGCTCAGCCTCTGCGCGAGAAAGCCGCCAGCACGAGGGTCACCCGTCGCTTCCCTCAGGCGCTTGCTGAGCTCCTTGTGGAGCGCGTGTGCGCTCGGACCCCACGGACCAAGTGTGTTATTTACTCTAATTTCCTTAGAGAACGATATGTACTTCTCTTTATTCTGGGGTATTATATGAATAAGCCCATCGTCAAAGTTTAACGCATGCACAATAAAATGCGCATCGTAATTACTCAAATTATGCGTAAGAGTTTTTTGCCACTTTTTCTCCTCAGCGTTGGCACCTTTTCCTTGCAAAGTGGTGTAAATGTAAATTCCAAAAAATATATTGACGTGCAAAAATGTACTCAACGTGCTTACTTGCAATAAAGAAATTTGACTTTGACTTTGACTTATGCAAAAATACAGCTACAATATTAGGTGTTTTATAATTAGAAGCACATAATGAATGAGCGACGCCTCGATATGATCCAGTATGCCAGCTGTGGTCAATAAATGTTTCATCATCCAGTTGTCTATTGCATATGTAACAAATTGTGCTATGAATAACATTCGCCTTGTCTTGACTAGATAAAGGCAGTGGAGCTCTTTGAAAGGAATTCTTTTTACAAACTTTTTCTATGTTTTTTTATAGAGACTGCATAAAAGCTCGGGGGCAATTTTCTCCAGTATACGATTTATAAGTGGAAAGACTATTATCATATGAACATTTAATATAATAACCAAAGCTATAAACTTCATGCTTGTGTAATAATTACACAAGCATGAAGTATGTTACCTGTAAATGACGTACTCGGATCGTTATCACAAGTTTGTATCGGATTTAGCATGGCCTCAAAATCGGCGTATACTTCGAAAGGGATTTTTAATTTTCTCTCGTATCTATCAAACTGTATCGAATCATTGGCCATGGGCTCACCAAACCAATTTTTCTTTATTTTTTCACTACTGGGTAATTCTGTTCGAACATGACTACAATCAAATTGCTGATGATGATTTAATTTTCCCTGGTCTTTAAAATATAATAGACAGCGATCCCAAATAAATATAGCACTTGTTCTTTTAGTTACTTGGTTGCTCTAACCTAGATAGGTTTTTTATGTAGCAATAATGAGCGTTACCACCGTTAGTTACATATAATAAATTTATATGAGTCTGCTTTCGAGATTTAGTAAAATGCAATGGCCCTGTGATTTTATTCATTTTATGTTCCGTTACCCAAAAACGTTAATGCTAACATCGTTTTGAATCTCGATAATATCTTTAAGCTGTACTGGAATAACTGTAATAACAATTATAGACTGGAATATACACGACACCGAAATAGAACGAATAAAATTGTCAGTATGGCAAAAAATAAATACAGACAAAACGAATTGATTAAATGTGAGGGGGATTTTAGAAAAATTTGGGCTACAATTAACAATTGGATAGGTAATATAAATGGTAATTTAGATAGTACAATAATGAAATCGCTGGGGAAAACGGATACAGTTAGCAACATATGTACAAATTTCGCAAAAACCTTTACAGAGGAGATTGATAAAATCAAGCACGATTGTAACTTTAAATTCCTGAAACGTGATGACTATGTGCTGCCATGTAATTTATCTCTCCGCTATTATAAGGTAACACCTGGAGAGGTTGAGAAAACAATAGACCAATTGAGTAGTAGAAAGTCACCTGGAATAGATGGAATAAGGGTCCAAGACATCAAGCACATTAAAGACAAAATTAGTCCAATATTGGCGAAATTTGTAAATATGTGTGTGCAAAACGGAGTGTACCCAGACGTTTTGAAAAAGTCAATAATAAGACCTATTTATAAGCAAGGAAGCCATTTAGATTACTCAAATTATAGGCCAATCGCTATATTATCTGTTATTAATAAGATTGTAGAAAAATTAATTGTAAAGAGGGTTAGTAACTTTTTGGAAAATAATGAAATAATATCAGATACACAACATGGTTTTAGAAAGTCGCGTAGTACATCCACAGCTTTAGCAAGGTTTACAGATGAAATTAATGATAAACTAAATAGTAGAATGTACGTTGCAGTTCTATTCATAGATTTTAAAAAAGCTTTTGACACTCTGGGCCACGAACAACTATTAGAAGCCATGCAAGAGTGTGGTATCCGTGGTCCACTTAGTAATTGGTTCCAAAGCTACCTAAGCAATAGAACGCTTCGTACAAAGGTTAACGAGACGACTGGGCAAGAGGCGACTATTAAGTATGGTGTGCCCACCGGATCTGTTTACGGACCTGTTGGGTATATTATGCATGTTAATAGCATGTGTAGAGTAATTAAGAATTGTAACACATACATGTACGCTGATGATACATGCATGATATACGCCGACACGGATATAGATAGCATAGAAATAAAGATACAAGCAGATTTCGAGAATGTTCTCAAATGGTCCCACGATAATGGCATTATATTAAATGTATCCAAAACAAAATGTATGCTGCTTCACTCCCCATACATTAAAGCCCCTAATAGAAATATTAAAATTATTGGTCATTCATATGAATGCTTGCATAAAAATAAAGAAATGTGTGTAAACTGCCAATACATAGAATTTGTAGAACAATATAAATACCTAGGATTAACAATAGACCGCAATTTTAGCTGGAAACTTCATATAGACAATGTTTGTAATAAACTTAGATCAATTATGTGTAAATTCAAACAACTTAAATATGTAACCAATCGAGCAACTTTGTATACAATATATCATGCCCTAGCAGATGCAGTTTTGAGCTATGGCCTGGGCTCCTACGGGCGCACGTTTAGGACATACCTAGACAGAGTACTAAACCTGCAAACAAGGTTCTTGAAGATTCTTGTAGATAAAAATACTAAAAACAATTGCAATGGAGATTATATGAAGTTGTTTAAAATATGTAACATTTTGCCAGTTCACGAAAAAGTTAGTTTTATGTTAACAGTTGAACAATACAAAAACACAGAGTTTAGGATACCGAGAGCTAAAAATTGCAGGTTTAGAGAAGCTGTCAGAAATAAATATGAAGAACCGAACGCATGTAATTATTATGGCAAGCGAACACGAATGTATTTAACACCACGCATGTTTAATGCAATAACGTTTGAAGAAGAATGTATGACCAAAATTATGTTTAAAAATAAAGTTAAAAAACTGCTGTTAGATGCATTCGACGACAAACTGTACTTGAATTTGTAATACTTATATATATGTTTTAATGTAGTAACTAATAATTGTATCTAATATCTCAACAAGAAAACAAAAATTTTGTTTTCCAAAATGTACAATGTCGTAGTTAGATGGTGTGGTTCGGCGCTTTATGAAGTGTCTAGCCGGCCCCGTCTGACTGCGACATATGTACACATGTTAAGTGAGTGCAAATGTTCGCCAACAAATTGTTATGCAATTTGGCGAAGCTTAGAACTATGTAAAATGTGTAAAATTATTGTTGAGTAAATAAACTATAAAAAAAAAAAAAAATAGGGAAGTTTTTAAAATTTAAGTTTACCTTGATGTTTAGTATAGTGAGCAACTCGCTGTGGATTATTATCAGCCGGATATAAAGCCGCAAGTACTGCCAATTGAAAACATTGGTAATCCCTGTTTTCAACGTTTATTACCGCTTCTTTGTTTTTAATATCAATCGGTAAATCTATATATGATGCAGGGGATTGAATTTATTGACATTCATATCGATATGTTTAATTTCTTTAAGACTCCAACCAGTCTGTTTTCTCGAAATTGCAGATCTTATTGGATATTTCATCTACTATGGCTGTATCGATGACTCGTGGACTGTATTGTATATAGAATGAAACGCAGATGTAGATTTTCAGTCGGTTGAGGCAGCTCGGCTTTGCAGGTCAAATGTTGACACACGAGGAATGAATTATTTTTGTTTAATTTTAAGATATTGATTTTATGAATGACCGTATAGAGAGCCGCGCCGGTCTATCTCATCTCGACATTTTTATTGGTAATTTTCACTACGCCACAGTGCGTTTTTCTTAAATGCCTATTTACCTGGCCTATATACTTATTATATACTTAGCTAGTATTTATTTCTATAGGCTGGAATTGGAAGGAAGCATATAGGTACAGTTATGTTCTAGTTATTAAGCTTTACAATGGCAAATTCTTAAAATTATGGGAGAATGAGTGCTAAATTAGGTTGTACTTTTTTTATTGTTTTACTTATTCTATTGTTGCTTATGCTATTTTGGTTACAATGAAACCTTACTTTAGAGGTAATAATACGGCAGTTACTTCAATCATTTTAATACGGTCACAACAGTACTTATAGTTAGCTATGATAAAACAATGCTAAATCTTACGACTATGGGTAATAAAACAGACGGTTTTTTGAGTAACGATATAATACACGGTTACATACTTAAAGCCCCTACCTACTTTAAAATAAATTTATATAAAATCAAAAAACGCTATGAGCAGCGGGCGTCGTCGTCTACAGGCTGAATAAATAATATCTGATGTGAAGATAGCCTTACTAACTTCTACTTTATAGTCTATGGACATTCTAACAACTATGGCGTCCGTCGCTTGTCATGTCTTATCTTGAATAAACGTTTAAAACTAGTCTACCTATCATTTACGACCATCACATCAGGTGTGGTTGCTGGCCACATAGAGCCGTGATAGAGCCTGCAAACCAAGTCAAGTCGTCAAGTCAAATAGTCAAAATCAAGAAATACGGTCAACGACGCCATCAACGGTCCGCCGCCGCCGCCGCCAAAGAACGCAAGTAATAAGTATGCTACCTGCTGCCAATAAACTCTCAGGTCCTCCGCGATCTTCACAACCTCTTGAAGCTATGAACACCCAGACTGGAAACTTACCACTGGAGTGGAAAAATTGGCTCACAAAATTTAAAATATACTTGAGAGCCTACAATCTCGATAATGAGCCCGACGACCGGAAAGTAGCTTTAATGTTGCATTACCTAGGCCCACAATGCCTAACAGTCTTTAATTCATTCAATGTAAACATGGATGATATAAAATTGAAAGACCTAGAAGAGTTATTCACTAAACATTTTAGTCCGAAAGTAAACATATCTATGGAACGGCACAATCTATTTAACAGAAAACAAGGTCCACAGAAGACTTGGAATCATATGTAACAGATGTGTGAGAGTGTGACTTCGGTACAGTTCATGAAAGCCTACTCAAAGATATTTTTAGCTGGAACCTCAATGACAACAAGCAATACATAAAGCAAAAGATTCTTCAGGACAACCCAAAGACTCTTGATGAAGCAATAAACATAGCGCGTTCACTAGAATTGTCAAGAGAGCAAGCCCGTCAACTACAATCTACTCAAGATCACTCCATGATTGCAAGAGCCACAACATCAAAATTTCAGTCTCGTCAACGATCCACTTCTCCGAGAGCAGCGTCACAGAGGTCACAGAGTCCTTTTCAGCATAATTTCAACTCGCAAAAACACAAGATGTCAAAATTTCGTCAGCCGTCTCCGTCTGGTCCTATGTGTGGAAAATGTGGTCAAGTTCATCGATACAGGTGCCCTGCACAAGGAATTACATGTAAGAATTGTAATAGAACAAACCATTATGCTAAAATGTGCAAGTCAAAGATTGTAAATCATGTAACGTTAGACTCAGATTCAGGTGATGATAATCAATATTTTTAAATTTACGCTTCGACCTTAGAAGAGCATGACAATATAAGAGCCAGACAAATTGATCTAAAGTTCAACCCGTCAAAGTCAAAAATACAAAAGTCAGAAGTCAAATACCTAGGATTTATTTTCTTTTAACCCTTTACCGCATGTCGGGTCAAATTTGGAACACTCGATGTTTTCGGTCATAGGGTAACCCATACTATTGTTGGCCGGGGTGTAGTCATTGGCCTCCTTGACTTTAAACACGATTATTAAGTTTTGAGGCCTAGTTACTCGTTCCGAGTGAATTTTAATAAATATTTCAAAATGGCAACACGTCAACATTATTGGTAGAAATGAATTTTCTGAATCGGCAACACTGTAAAAAAATGTTTTGTAATGCCGGGACGCAGCACGGATTTTGGTGAGTGATTATTAAGAATTTCATAAGGTGGACGTGTTTTTACTACGTGATTTACAGTGTCCATTTCAATGTGATATACAAGGTATGTTATGCAAGTGCTTCCTTACTTATTTAGGAACGTTTTCTGTGCATTTCCAACAGAAATAACCTTACCTAACCCAATATTTTGGCGGCCAATCACTGTACTCCGACGTTTGTATGGAGGTACAATTCGATTGGCATACTGCCAATCACTAAATTGTCTGTTTTATAACAACTACTATTTTAAACTCTGAATTTATATTCAGTTTCAAAAACTATCTTTGTTTATGGTATTAAGACTTAGATCGCTGGACTGCTTTTAAATTTTGGCAGAGTCAATCATTGTACTTTTTGTACAGTTGGCCGTGCCAATCATTGCAACTTAACAGGATGCCAATGACTGTACTGGATACACACCAGAGTATTAGTGTTGTACGTAATGGAGTTATAATTATTTAATTTATTATTCCCCTTTAGAATGAATTTCTCTTGTTTCTTTAGTTTTAATTTTTCTCTTCTGGGTTTTTGGTAGGTAGGTACATTATGACGTGTATCCTACCTATCCTACTATTATAAAGGTTTGTTTGTTACTCAATCACGTATACAGGGTTTAAGGAGTTTTTTTCTATTTTTGTTATTTTTTTCTAGAAAATATTGAAAAATTAAAATGTGATTTTGAAAAAAATTGTGGAGTTCTAGGTGTCTAGAATCACGACCAGAATCCACAATTTTAGTTTTCAGTCAGCGTCTCCTTGCACCCTGTATAAATCATGATCATGAACATAACTAGGACATAGGGCACTTTTTACCCCGGGAAAAAGCTAGTATTAAATAGGTATATTAAAAGAAAACGGTAGGCAGGTATGTGAAGCTTATTTATTTTATAATTATATCTAAGCATTTTATTCGTCTTTTTCAGAATACAATGCCGAAACCCGCCCCAGGAAAGAGTTACTTAAAGAAATACACTGAGGAGGACATAACCAATGCTATATCGTCAATTCAAAATGGAATGTCGAAACGGATGGCGGCGAAAACATTTAACATACATTTAACCCACGTTACAGTTCAGGCTTCGTGAAGAGTTTACCAAAAGTAGACCTGGTGCGCCTACTGTATTAACCACAGAAGAGGAAAGTACGCTAGTCCAATGGATTATAGCATGTAGTCGGAAAGGTTTTCCGCGAAGAAAAGTGGACGTACTGTGCAGTGTCGAAGATTTCCTGATAAGTTCACCACGACCAAATAATTTTGTTAATAATAAACCGGGCGATGGATGGTATAAGCTCTTTCTAAACAAAGTACGCTAGTCCAATGGATTATAGCATGTAGTCGGAAAAGTTTTCCGCGAAGAAAAGTGGACGTACTGTGCAGTGTCGAAGATTTCCTGATAAGTTCACCACGACCAAATAATTTTGTTAATAATAAACCGGGCGATGGATGGTATAAGCTCTTTCTAAACAGACATCCTGAAGTTGCTACAAGAACGGCTGAAGCCGTAACAGGTGCAAGTGCGAATGTTTCTGAAGATAATATAAGAAAGTGGTTTACACAAATTCAGGACTACCTTACTGAAGAGCAATTGTTTTCGATTTTGGAAGACCCAAGTCGTGTTTTTAATGGGGACGAAACCAATTTTCAGCTTTGCCCCAAAAATTCTAAAGTTCTGGCTCAAAAGGGAGCAAAAGATGTCTATGAGATTGACAACGCCGAGGCAAAATCCTGCTTAACAGTAATGTTTACATTTTCGGCAAGTGGTCAAACGACGCCACCAATGATAATCATCCCACGGATGCGGGCGGATTTACAATCCTGTGCCGCCAAATTGGGGAATCGGTCTATCAAGTACTGGCTGGATGAATAAGGACGTATTTTTTCAATACGTAACACACTTTCTTTATAATCATCCATCTACGTAAAGAAAATGTAGTGTTTCCGATCATTTTATTTGTTGACGGCCATAAAAGCCATGTTGACTACAAGCTTAGCGAAGCTTGTTCATCACTGGGCATAATACTAATCGCTTTGTATCCCAATGCCACTAGGATCCTGCAGCCCGCAGATGTGGCGGCATTTAAACCCATTAAAAACGGTTGGAAATTCGCTGTTCTGGAGTGGAGACGCAAAAATCTGACAAAAAAACTCACTAAAACTGATTTTGGACCAATCCTGTCTATTGTGTTGGAAACGTACATCAACAAAGAAATCGTTATTAATGGTTTTCGGGCATGCGGTTTGCACCCATGGAATCCGGATGCTATAAACTATTCTAAATGTCTCGGACGAAAGCAAAAATCATTACCCATGCCCATGGCTACAACTTCAACAGACCAAAAGACAATTTCAATCAGAGAATTCGAAGAAATTGTGGGACCAGTCCGGCTCGCAAGCTCTCCGAGTGAGGTCGTGTCGCTAATTAGTAATTACGTACGGTAGCATATCACGGCGCAGCACGCGTGCGCACGCGCAATGGTGCAGTGTAAGAAATGCAAGCAGTTCGTATCTACAGCGAAGGATGAAATTGTGAAGTGCAAAGTGTGTTCGAGTGTCTTTCACAAAAAATGTGCAAATAGGCTTATGCAACACGAAATGTGTGATGAGTGCTGCAAGAAAGATTCACCCAAAGTGTCAAAGATTTCCATCGACCCAGGTAACCTTACTGTTGAGTCTCTCCTCCAGGAAGTGAACAAAAAGCTGGAAATTGTTTTCAAAATTGAGGCCAAGATGCAAGACCTCGCAGCTTCGGTAGATTTTTACGCGAAGCGCTACGAGGAATTGCTGGAATTTAAAGATACGTCAGAAAAGAAAATGAAAGCAATGGATAGCAAGAATGTTTATCTGGAGAAATGCAACATAGCACTGGAAGAAAGGGTGGAGAGACTAGAGCAAAAGGAAAAAGAGAGGAATATTGAGATAGCTTTTCTCGAAAATCAAGAAAAAGAAAATCTGATTGCCGTAGTGTCCTCTATAGCTAATAAAATGGGCCTTAAGTCAGGGGATATAGAAGAAGTGAAGAGAGTAGGAGTCCAAGAGAAGAAGGTAGACGGAGAAAAATCTGGCGAAAAGGCTCGGCGTCCGCGCTCTGTAATTGTTACAATGCGCACTAAAGCAGCTAAGGATCTATGGATGAAGCAAAAAAAGGTACGCCTCACTAATGATACTATTTATGGAAATGGCAATCAACAAAGAATTTATCTCAATGACGACTTGACTAAACACAAGCGTCAGCTGTTTTGGTCTGCCAGAAATCAATTGAAGCCAATGTACGAGTTTATATGGATACAGAACTCTAATGTTCTGGTAAAGAAGTGTGAGGGGGAAAAGAAAATACATACAATAAGGTGTGAAGGAGATATTCAATCATTAATTGAGAGTAATAAAAATAAGGCCGAATAAACGACAAAAGCGGAGTGTTCACACGGGGTGATTTCGTTCAGGAATAACTTATTATGGACGAATCATTACAGTGCATAGACGAAGATATTGAATATACAAGATACGATGACACTAAAATGTGGAGTCAAAGTATCATTAACAAGGATACAGAATTGGATATTGTGCATCTAAATATTAGGTCATTAAGGAAACAATTTAACGAGCTGCTGGTTTTAATGAAGTTATGCAACAATAATATAGATATAATCATATTATCAGAAATTAACATAAAACGTGAAGAATTACCTTTTTACCATATAGAGGGATACGACGTACACGCGAACACAAGACAGAAATCTAGGGGAGGAGGTGTGCTGATTTATGCAAAGAATCATTTGAATTTCACTGCTGATATTGAAGAAACTGTGGCATCGGAAATAATACATGGAAGATTAAAAATTGAACAAAATACACTACATATTATTGCTGTATATAGACCTCCGTCCACTAACAAGATACGTTTTCTTTCTGAAATAAATATCCTAATAAAACAGATACCACCAACGGACGATTTAGTTGTGATGGGAGATATGAATATAAACTTGTTAGGTGACAAAGTTAACGACACTATTTCGAAATACAAAACCATGATGTGTGAGCAGGGCCTGCAGTGTGCAATTCCGACTAGCGAGATAACGCGTGAGGCGGTAGTTGACGGAGTGCTCCAGTCGTCGTGCATCGACCATGTGTGGGTGCGCGGGCGCAGCGCAGCGCGCGCGCGCGCACACATGCTCACCTGCAAGCTGTCGGACCACCACATGGTAGGGATGCGGATGGATCTCTCGTCATCCGATAATGACCCGAATGCAACCGTAACAAGGTACACTCTTTCTAATAGATTAATAAAAGAAAAATTGGATCTCATCGAGTGGAACGAGTTGTTAACTATTGATTGTCCTTTATTATTATATGAAAGGCTATCTCTTTTGTTTGACGATATTTATAACGATTCTATGATTGAGTTTAGGCAAAAAATCAAGAGAGATAGCCAACCATGGATAAATGAGCGATTGGCGGGAATGATTGAGCGAAGAGATCAGCTGTTTAGATGCTGGAAATCGAACCCTACAAATATGAACCGCAGGTTGGAGTACACACGTTTTAGAAATAAACTAAATAAAATATTATTACACGCTAAAAATAGGTACAGACAGGCTGAAATTAAAAAATGCGAAGGGAATTTTAGAAAAATATGGGGTAATATAAATGCCTGGCTAGGGAGAAATAAATGTAATCTGGACGATACGGTGATGAAATATTTGGGTAAAAGTGACACAGTGCAGAACATTTGCAGTAATTTTTCAAAAACATTTACGGAAGAGATTATAAATATAAAACATGTTTGTAGCCAAAAATTCTTACATCGCAATCTATATGTAACTAAGAGTGATGTTTCCTTTCGATTTAGACAAGTGAGCGCCTATAAGATTGAAAAATTAATTGATAAATTGAGCTGTAGTAAAGCGCCTGGCAGTGACAAAATCAGAGTGCAAGATGTTAAATATGTTAAAGTAGGAATCAGTCATGTAATATCGAAATTTATCAACATGAGCATGGCAAAGGGCATATATCCGGATAAATTAAAAAAATCCCTAATCAGACCAATATATAAACAAGGAAGCCATATGGATTATACAAATTACAGGCCAATTGCCATTCTGTCCATCATTAACAAAATTGTTGGGAAAATAGTTATCGAACAGGTTAGCACTTTTTTAGAGAATTACAATATATTGTCACCGGCGCAGCACGGCTTCAGGAAGGGTCGCAGCACGGCCACCGCGCTGGCACAGTTCACGGACTATGTCAACGCGAACCTGGGAGCAGGGAAACAGGTACTTGCCCTCTTTATAGATTTTAAAAAAGCATTTGACACACTGGACCACGACCAGCTGCTGAAGGCGATGGACGAATGCGGCATCAGCGGACCGACCAACGACTGGTTTCGCAACTACCTATCAAATAGAACCTTATGCACGGTTATCAAGGGGACCGCTGGAGCCGATTCGGAAGTCGGCCTGGGAGTACCGACCGGCTCGGTGTACGGGCCCGTCGGGTACATCATGCACGTGAACAGTGTGTCCAATGTGGTGAGCCACTGCCAGGTGTGTATGTACGCGGACGACACCTGCCTGCTCATTGCTGGCAAGGACGTGGCGGACATGGTGAACAATGTACAGGAGGATTTCGATAACATAACTAAATGGGCACACGACAATGGCATTATCTTGAACACTAGTAAAACTAAGTGTATGCACATCTATTCACCTTACAACAGAAAAGCTAAGAATATTAGCCTCTCCAAGATTAATATTATAGGTCACAGCTATGACTGTTTACATAATAATGGAAACAGCTGTAGCTGTGCTAGCCTGGAGCTGGTTGAGAAATTCAAATATCTGGGATTGGTAATTGATAAAAATTTTAATTTCAAAATACATGTCGATGGAGTGTGCAAAGGGCTAAGATCGGTATTAGGACAATTTTATCACCTGAATAGAATAGTAAATAAACGAACTATGTACATTGTTTACCATGCGCTGGCCGACTCGTTGCTTAGCTACGGACTGAGAACATACGGCCTTACTTTTAAGACCTATCTGGAGCAAGTAAAACAGTTGCAAATAAGATTATTAAAATATTTAGTAGACAAAAATACAAAAAACAAATGTAAAAAGAATTATAACAAATTGTTCACCATATGTAAAATCCTTCCAGTCCATTATAAAGTAGAATATTTAATTGCTCTAGACACTTATTACTCTGAAGAGAATAAAATAACAAAACCGCAGAGTCAGTACTCTATTAGATCTGTTACACCAGGAACAATGTTGCAACCTAAAGCTGGTAACTATTATGGACAAAGGACTAGAGTATATATGACTCCTAAGCTATGTAATAAATATTCTATATTAAGAGAAAATGATAAATTAAAAATAAGTATATTGAAAAGTAAATTAAAAGACCTAATATTACAACACTTTGAAGAAACGAATATTTAAAAATGATACTTAACATATTGTAATATATTGAGTACCTAGTTATATTATAAATACACATGCTAAAGATGTTTAATACATATGTATATTTAAGAGATACATGTAAAACATAATTAAACAACAGTGTCAAATTAAAATTAAATCCTTAAATAAGGAATATATTCTTAAATTAAGTAAAATTTTAATTAAGTAGGTATTTGCACAAACGAAAGCAAATCAAGTGTAACACTTTGTACTTTGGACCGTCCTTATTATCTGTCCATGAAATAGAAATCGTACTGCGAGTGTTGTCATTGATGTGCTGCCGAGTGTGCTACCAGTGTAAAACTACTGTAAGAGAGCTACGCCAACAAACTGCATTGCAGTTTGGCGACAAATGTAACATTACAATTTTGTTAAAAATTAATAAATAAATTAAAAAAAAAAAAAAAAGAGTAATAACAGGACTACGGGAAATCGCAGACGAAGAAAATATCTATCGCACTGCATTGAGATCCCTTTACCTAATGTTGAAAGACCGCCCCCAATCGTCTCAAAATAATAAACAAGAAGAACAATGTTTGTTAGTTGGAACAGATTGGGTGCCGGTAGACGATATTGAGGTAACATTAGAAGACGCCTGTTTTCAAACGCACGAAGAATTCTCTGAACCAGTTGCTGAGACACTCGAGTTTGTTGTGGAGAGCTCCAAGAATATCGAAGCGCAAAGCAGAATTTATGATGTCCCGCAGCATTTAATTAACATAGCAGAAGATGCTAGTAATGCAAGCGAGCTAAATACAATGAAATAAATGAAGGCACAGAAGGGTGAAAGTATTTACATGCCTTTGCTGGACTTTAAACTAAACCTAGCTTTCATTTTGATGCAAGAAGATACTAGGGTATTTACGCCGACTACACGTCGAGGACGTCCATTAAACGAGGTGGTTCAGAATATCAAAAAAGGCAAACTCAAAAGACGAATTGAATTGCCTCCAGTCGAAGTAGCTGAAGATGGCTTTAACCATTGGCCTGAGTGGATGTCAGATCGTCAAAGATGTAAATTGGTGGGATGTAAACAAAAATCCCAAATAATGTGCCTAAAGTGCAAATGCTACTTATGCCTTAATAAGGAACGTAATTGCTTCAAACAATTTCACACTTAATTTTTTCATTTGTTTTAAAGTAAATTGTGCTTTTTAGTGACGAAGTTTTAGTAATACGTAAAAATTAAGTTATAAATGTTGTTTTCATGTACCGTGAAATCTGGCAACTTTGCTAACGAACGTTGACTTTGCCATCAACTGTGTGCTCTAACAAAATCACTTATAACCGTAGACCAAGTTACTTTTTTAAAGCTGTGCCACATTTAGAAGTAAAATGGATATTCGACTTGCAACACTAATTTCAATATGGCAACACTGGAGCCATAGTTGTCCAGAGTTGTCCTTTCATTTAATACACAGATATGGTGGATGAGTTAACCTCTAAGTCGGTGCTCCAAAACTTTTTTCAATTTACCTTATAAATACTGTAACCAGGTATGTATATTTTGTAGTAATGCTATATTTATGCGTTATGCAGTGAATCAAATAATTTTAATCGTTGTAGTGTAGATATTTGTGTCTTAAATTACGTTGGCAATGTCACCATACCAGTGCTAAAAAGTGGGTTGGTAACTTTACCACATTTCGTTGAGGGTTAGGATTGTCACTTTTTACCCGACGACGGCGAAGCAAGGAAGGGTTATGTATGTAAATCATATGAACGTACGAATATATGTATGGGAATCAATTTCGTATCCCCATTCAAAATGGTGTGTTACGAAGTATTATGTATGTATGCGGACTTTGTAGTTCCACCATAGTTTCTAAACTATTAGACCGATTTTCATAAATGAGGTATCATTTGATTTATTAACGTGGCAAATGGGTGTAAAAATGTTTCTTCTTTCCATACATCGATGGGTCACTTGCGTGCGTGACCGACTGATTTGTATGAAAAGTCTCAAATTGTTTTGCTAATACCGGATTTATTTTTCGGTAAAGTTGTTCATATTCATGGGTACTTTCACCCCTCAAAAGGATTGAAGTTAATTTTCTTATACCTTGTATATAAATAGTAAAGGTACAATAATAAATAAATTTTGAGTTTCTTTCGTCGGTTTTATATATTTTATAATAACATTATTTAATATTTTTTTAAAGATAAACCGTCAAATACGGCAACATTACCATAATTTTGGACTTAAATTGAAATAAACTCAAAATGAGTGGACTTATTCAAAATATGAAAAGTAGAACACATTAATTAGGCAATAGTCGATTACTTTTTCTAGCTTTGCACGTAAATGGCCGGAAAATACATATTTTAGACAAATTTTAAGCATGTAGGTAAAATTGACACCGTTTGTGGCAACTTTACTTGGCCGCAGTTTTTGAACAAATCTAGTAGTGGTATAAAATGTAGGTAAAGAAACCTTTTTAGGTTATTAAGTAGGAACAGATTTTAAGAGTTTAGTAATAAAAATCACTTTAAAATGGCAGCACTGTGTGGTAGGTAATGTTGCCACGGGTTTCGTAGAATCTTCATACATAACTCGTGAGTGGTATAGGGTTGTCAAATGTTCAACATAAAGGAAAAATAAAAATAATATAGAAAGTAACTAATTTTAATAGGGAAATCTGTTCGCTTACAAAAAATCAACGCTCCCATCAGAATTAAGAAAAACAAACAAGGAATCTTAATTTTTTTTTAAGAAATCAACGCTCTTATTAAAATTAAGAAAACAAACAAAAAATATTTAAAAAAACAATCAAAAAAATCAACGGTCTGAAAAAAATCTTCTTCTAACATAAATCAACATTTCTTGCTTACATAACTAAATAGAACAAAGACACAAATGTAATTTTTCTATTTCTTATAGTTTTAAAAATAAACGGAATCTTCGTCATTCATTAATATGAATTTTTCTGGATTTTCACATATTTTGTAGCAACTCTATCTGACCGCGCTGGTTCTGGTTAGGCTGAGTTTCCTCAAATTAATTAAATAAAAGTATCCCTAGACTTTGCATCAGACATGTAACAAGGATGGCAGACAAAGGAAGGGACTCACGTGTACGAAAAATGTCGCTCCAGAGTCCTGAATCTTCTCGGGTGGCCACCCTACGTACGTCCAGAATGCTGTGACGTCACGGGACACAGTTTGCTCACTTCACCAAACACAAAAGTATAAAAAATCCCGTAAAACGAATAATGACACCAAATTAGCAGGAAATATTGTCCTGCGCGTGCGGCTGTTCGAGAACGACTGGAATCTTCGCCGCTGACCGGTGAGAAAGGTATAGTGGACCATATAGCGGATTAGATAGGAATAAAAAGGATGGATACAATATCTTGATGCAAAGTATAATTATAAGAAATTAAACAATAGGCGTCGCCATCCCCCCCAGCTTGACAGGACACAGGTCCTTTCAATTAAATCAGCTGAGCCTATAAACCAGCGCAGCGGCGCGGATAAGTATAAATTAAACTCGCTTGTTTATTAGAAACTAAACGAATACAGATAATTGAGCGTACTATACCTAAGCTACGAGTAAGATAATAAGGAACGTTATACCTATTTAAGGACTATAATAATAAATTAAACTAAGAGTAGTTATTGATAAAAAGTGGACTGTATTTAAAGTTATTGCGATGGTAAAGGGAAAGTCTTTACCACTGGCCGACGGTAGAGACCCGACTTAGTGCGGACGTTAACTACACGTACGACTCCATCTTTACCCGGAAAAATGTCCTCAATAATACCTAAAGGCCAATCCATGGGAGCACTGTTGTCTGATTTCAGTAATACAACAGTTCCTTTTTGAATAGGAGTGCTCGGATTTAACCATTTACTGCGGACTTGAAGCGTGTTAAGATACTCGAGTTTCCATCTTTTCCAAAACGATTGAACTAGATGGTCAACTGCGCGTTTTCTATGAAGAAGATTGACACTCTCATTGGAGAGGTCTTCTGCGGGTAATGACTTAAGCGGTGTCATGACAAGAAAGTGGGAGGGGGTCAGCGCGAGCGGTTCCGAAGGATCGGAGCTCAAGACCGAAAGGGGTCGAGAGTTGAGTACAGCCTCAATTTGAGTGAGAACTGTGAGCATTTCCTCAAAGGTAAGCAGCTGATTCCCTACGACTTTTGTCAAATGCATTTTAATGCTGCGGATGTTGCTCTCCCATATACCGCCGAAGTGCGGCGCGGAGGCGGGATTGAATTTCCATTCAATGCGTTTATCGCGTAATTCATTAGCGAATTTGTCTTGATATTCTTCAGACTCAATTAGTTGATACATATTGTCGAGATACGACTTTGTACCAATGAAATTAGTGCCACAGTCAGAGTATAGGACACTAACTGGGCCGCGGCGCGATAAAAAGCGTTTTAAAGCGTTTAGAAACGATTCTGTGCTTAGATCGGACGCCAATTCTACATGCACTGCTTTTGTCACAAGGCATATAAATAAACATATGTATGCCTTTTGGCTATGTACACCACGACGGCGGTAAGGCACTATCTGTAGAGGCCCCGCGTAGTCGACACCTGTGTGACAGAAAGCCTTGGCTTCTTGCACGCGGCAAGGCGGAAGACTGGCCATCAATGGGAATTCAGTCCTTGGGTTCGATCTGAAACACACGTTGCATTGTTGCACGCGTTTTCTAACGATATTGCGGGCGGACAAAATCCAAAATTTTTGTCTTATTAGGGATATCAATAGTTGAGGTCCTGTATGTAGGTATTTGCGGTGAAAATAATCAATAAGTAAGTTAACTATATGATCGCGTCGTGGGAGGAGGATAGGGTGTCGGCTATCATAATCTATATCAGCATTGGTGAGCCGCCCTCCTACACGAATAATTCCATCTTTCAAAAAGGCGTTAAGTTTGAGGAAGGCCGGAGGTAATTTTTTACCAGACTCCAAACTCTTAATTTCATCAGCGAAATGAACCTTTTGTAAATGTTTAATCACTGCGACTTCTGCTTCCTTCAAATGTGAAACTTCAAATTTATTTGGCAGTTTCTTAGCGAAGCGTAAGACATAAATCACTATACGAAGCAACTTAGTCCATGACGAAACTCGATTGGCGAGCTCGTGAAATAATTGCGGTTGTGAAGGAGCGACAGTAGTAGTCAATGTAGTAGCTTTCATTTCAGGAACTTCAGATACAGCGTGCGGATCAAAGTGCTCGACTGGCCACTCGGCAACAGGTAAGTGAGCGAAGTAAGGCCCACTAAACCACAGCGGATGCTCGAGCAATTGAGCGGGAGTCAGGCCTCTGGACAGACAGTCTGCAGGGTTATCCTTACCAGGTATATGATGAAAATATTTAGGGTCAATATTATCATGTATTTTGGCAACCCTATTTGCAACAAACGTCTGCCAGCGGGCTGGCGACGAGTGGATCCATGCGAGAGCCACTGTACTGTCAGAAAATGCAAAAATATTATTTATTTGGCATCTTTCCGAGTAGGTATTTAATACCACGCGCATTAATTTTGCGAGTACCATATTGGCACATAATTCCAAGCGGGCGAGTGAGACAGTGCGTTTCGGGGCAACCCTAGACTTAGCGCACACGAGATTCAAAACGTAACGGCCGTCCCTCGGATAATACACATGTAAGTATACGACTCCACCATATGCACTCTCCGAAGCGTCGGCGAAACCTAATAATGAGGTTACACAGTCGTCCGTTACGCCTACGTGACGCGGCAATTTAACGTTTCGCAGTAAGGGTAGTTCCGATTCGAACTGTCGCCAGAGCGATACAACACTCTGTGGAGGTATTTCATCCCACTCGATGTGTTCTTGCCATAGATATTTAATTATCAGTTTAGCAAGTAGAGTGACTGGCGCAACGAATCCCATCAGATCCCACAGGCGGGCAATGGTGGACAGGATGTTGCGTTTCGTACACTCGCGCGGTTGCGGACTGACGCTGAAAGTAAACAAGTCGTCAGCTGGGACCCAATGGAGGCCCAATATTTTTAAATGATCCTCGGGACTGAAGTCGACAGTCTCCGAGACGCGATGCGAGGGCGGAATGCTCGCCATTACGTCAGGCGAGTTACTCGAGAATTTTACTAGGTCGAAACCTCCAGCTGCAAATAATTGTATCAGCTGATTCGACATCTCGATTGCTTCGGCTGGCGTACTGCAAGTAGTACACAAATCATCCGTGTAAATGTATTTTTCAGCGATAGGCGCTGCGAGCGGGAAGCGGTCGCGTTCATCAGCGGCTAGCTGGCGCACCGTGCGGATAGCTAGGAACGGACTGCAGCAAAGGCCAAAGGGCACGCGTGTTACGTCATACAGTTGAATACGATCATTAGGATCAAAGCGGTACAGTAATCTTTGATAACGCCAGTAATTCTCATCTACTAAGATTCGTAAATACATTTGGCGGATATCAGCGCTTAGTGCTATCGGAAGCAAGCGAAAATTCAATAAGATTTGAAATAAATCATTTTGTAAGTTAGGGCCGGTGTACAACAGGTCATTGAGCGACACGCCAGATGAGCTGGGTGCGCTTGCGTTAAGCACTACACGCAGTTTGGTAGTACTTTTATCTGAACGTGTGACGCCATGATGCGGTATCACGTATTGGATACTCGAACCTTCCTTGTCATTGGAGTCCTCAGTAGGAACCAAGTAACCCTTTTGTAGGTATTCTATAAAGACATTGTCATAATCCGTCTTGACTGCAGGATCAGCCAACAGCCTGCGCTCCAATGACAAATATCTACGCTCCGCGACAGCAAGCGAGTTCCCTAGTAATGAGGGGTCACGCTTAAATGGCAGCGATACAACGTAGCGGCCGGTCGCGTCGCGACGCGTCGTGTTCACATAAATATCCTCGCACTCCTGTTGCTCCGGGGTGAGCGGCGCGGACGTAGTAGGGACGTCCTCTAACTCGAGAAATCGATTCATGCAATTTTCGAGCGAATCATTAAAAGTACAATAAGTGTGTACGATATCACAAGCGGGGTTAACGGCTGGAGCCTGGCCGACGATGACGTAGCCTAGCGAGGTGTCAATACCGACTGGTTCCCCAGCGGCGCGGGAAATAGTATTAGGGCGTAGTATGCGAGCGAATAAATCCGAACCTAAGATTAGGTCGATATTAGCGGGTTTATGATAATTAATATCAGCGAGCGGTATATCCTGTAAATAATGTAAGCGGGACGTATCTATTTTAGCAGTAGGTAATTCATTTGTAATGCGGTTGATAACCAAAGGTTGAATAGTGAACCTTATGGTATCGTCATAGCGGGAGCGGATTGTGAGACAGGTGACACCTTCAATAGGATTCGTAACGTCACCTACTCCAGATACGTATTTACTGTGCGGCGGATAAATAGGTAAGTTAAGACTTTTACAACATTCGGTTGTAATCAAGTCCTTTTGCGAAGCGCTGTCGATTAAGGCGCGCAATACGTGCACATTGGACTGAGCATCAACCACGTGACACTCGGCCGTGCCTAACAACACTGAGCGGGAGGCAGGTGCGTTCTCAGATAAGGCTGAGCACACACCGACCGTACATAGCGAGACATTGCGGTAAGCGGATTGACTAAGCGTTCCATCACTGGGAACACTATTCGTACTAGCGGACATAGCATTATTGAGCGATGCGTATCCATAAGCGGGAGCGGGTGCGGTTGCGGGTGCGGTGATATTAGTATCAAAGTGCAAAAGCGTATGATGACCGCGCGAACAGGTGCGGCATCGTGAATCGGATTTACACAAGCGGGTGTTGTGTTTGCTACTCAAGCAATTAACACATAATTTATTTTGCTTTATGAAATTAAAGCGGTCCCTGGGAGACATTGACATAAATAGCGGGCATTGATACAACTGTAAGTGATCAGTTGCACCACAGGATGTGCATTTATTATCCTGATTCGGAAGACTAACGAATGTCTTCACATTATTATTAGAGCGGTATGCGGGAGCGGACGATTTAGCCGACTGCGGAGCGTTCGCTTTACGCTGCGCTTGTGGCGCGTGAGCAGCCTTACCTTGCATTCCAGTATTGTTCATATTAAGCGCCCGATTTAAGATGTGCGCCTGTTTTCTAACGAAATCAATGAACTCATTGCAGGTAGGCATATATTGCGAGTCAGTTAATGAGATTTCGAAAGATTTCAAGGTTTCTAAACTAATTTTCTTAGAACCGATATGGATAAATAGAAAATCTTCTAAACTATCGAGATTTAACTGTTTTAATGCGGATAAAATAGCTGAGAACTTATCAATGAAATCCTCTAAGCTAGCGGGCGATGACTCATTAACTGAGGGTAAATTAAATAATTTATCCACATAATTAGCTGCTAACACACGTTTATCGTTATATTTGGTAACAAGTGAGTTCCAAATAATACTATAATTATCTGCGGAAGGCATAATCCCTTGACAAATAGATAACGCTTTACCGGTTAATTTGCCAATAAGATATTGCATTTTTTCGCCGTCGGTTAAGTCGGTATTTTCGTGTATACTAATACGAAAAGATTCATAAAAGGTAGGCCATGAGTCACGTTCACCGTCGAACGAACAAAGTTCTAACCTAGGCAAATGGGAAACAGATTTAACAGATTCCGATTTAAAATCTCTCGCACACGAATTACTTTTTTGCGTAGTTAATTGATTATATTTATATTTAATGCGTGAGTACAATTCATCGAACGAAATGAGAGAATTATAATTTGGTGCAGGCGTGTCGGGATTGTTCGTTAAATAGATATTGCGTTCCTCTATGGCATTAACAAAGTCCTGACGAATGACGTCAATAGTGAAACTATTTGCCAAAAAGTTATCAATGGCGTTCGGGTCATTGTTAATTTTTGATATTGAATCATAAATTGCCTGTACCCTAGTAAAGAGCGCGCTCAATCTATTCTGTAGTCGAGTATATTCCCGATTTTCTACAGTTGCGGGAGGCGCGTTAGCGTTAGCCATTGTAGCGAGATAAGCAAAAATTAGCGAACAGCGGTAATGGAGGCGAAGTTAACAAAGCGGTGCGGGTTACCTAACAAACACTCGCGATTGAGATGACCAATTAATGATCCGGAACGAAGTGACCAATTTATGACCGCGCTGGTTCTGGTTAGGCTGAGTTTCCTCAAATTAATTAAATAAAAGTATCCCTAGACTTTGCATCAGACATGTAACAAAGGATGGCAGACAAAGGAAGGGACTCACGTGTACGAAAAATGTCGCTCCAGAGTCCTGAATCTTCTCGGGTGGCCACCCTACGTACGTCCAGAATGCTGTGACGTCACGGGACACAGTTTGCTCACTTCACCAAACACAAAAGTATAAAAAATCCCGTAAAACGAATAATGACACCAAATTAGCAGGAAATATTGTCCTGCGCGTGCGGCTGTTCGAGAACGACTGGAATCTTCGCCGCTGACCGGTGAGAAAGGTATAGTGGACCATATAGCGGATTAGATAGGAATAAAAAGGATGGATACAATATCTTGATGCAAAGTATAATTATAAGAAATTAAACAATAGGCGTCGCCACTATCGATTTTACAATAACAGTTTCTGGTACGATGTCTATGTCTTTGCGTTTAGGTTGATTAAATATGCATTCCCCTTTTTTTGTGATTGTCGTGTAGTATGATATCTCGTAACGTTTATAATTGTCGTCATTCTTTATGTCTATCATAACGCCACAATAATATTTCCATTTTCCTCTAGAGAAATATCGTGCCAGAACTGTTTCCCCTAATCTCCATTCATGATCACATTTTTGTGGACAGATGTCATCATTCTGTTGTAATTTATTGTTTTTTTCAGTATTCTCTCTCTCTTCGTGTCTGTTCCGTGTCTGTCCTATATTAATCTTCTCTATTTCGTCTTCTTGTGTCTCTGTTTTCTTTATTGTGATATTTCTTATTTTTCTTTGGCGTAAACTTTGTCAGTATAATTTGGTATTTCAAGTTGTCTCTCTTTTGTCGGTGACGTTACAAATTTTTCTTGTGTAATGCTTATTTTTGGTTTGCTGTATTCTATTTCAGTCTTGTATATTTGGTTTAATATCCAAGAACGTCGAAGCGTCAAACCATCCACTCTTCGTCCTATTGTACCTCGCATCTTCAGGTCCTCCTTCTATCCATTGACTCCACATGCATTCCGACTTGTAAACAACATAGGGTGCCAAAAGGGTGCCATCGGCAGTGGCGCTAAACATAATTGAGATGCACCCTTTAGTCGAGTTTATCACTCTTTCTGGGTATTTCACCCCACGGCGAAATATACCCTTTTCCGAACCCGGGTCGTCACTAACGTTAGTTTCATCATAATTTAGTATATGACTAGGGGGTACATCTTTGATGGAATCTTTTAAATTGTCAAAATAATTTTGGAATTCTTCTAGAGTTTTTTCGGCGCGTTTAATATTTTGAGTGGATCTGACAGTCAACTCATCTCGGTGTCTGTCTATGAAATTATTGGCCCACCATTCTCCCGGTGGTTTGTTATCAAAGATATCGGCTTTATTATTCTTTTTTAAATACTCATATACAACTAGCCTTAAATCCAACTTTGTAAGTGGCGCTCCAAATTCTGCCGCTGCTATTAAAACTTTAACAAAATTGGATTCTTCTTCGGCATTTAGTTTGAACTGTGGTCCTGGTTTATCAGTGTGCAATAAATGATTTTTTTTCTCGAACGTTCTACGGGGAATACCAAAAGACCTTTCAGCCGCATATGATGACATTCCTTTGTCTTTAACCATTTCAATAGCAAGCTTTAACATTTCATCCGAATAATTTTTGTACGGCCTTGCACCAGGTTTTCTCCTACTGCGTTTCTTTTTAGGTGGCATGGCAAATCTGGAACAATTTTTATTAAAGTCAGTTAACGACCGAAAACTAATAAACCGAAAAACCACATTATCTTTGCCATGCATGCAATACATATTTCGATTGAAATGAAAGAAAAAACACGGAGGTAGATTCGCAAGAATGACAAGACCACTGCATTTAAAGTAGAATTACTTAAAAACCAAACTAGGTGGCACGCTAATAAAATCTAAGTTGCAATGTCGTCTTTAGTTTAGCAGTTTTGTAGTAGGTAGGTACATCTAAAGTAAAACTAAATAGCACGCTGATTAAATAAAAGTGTTGCGACGCCATTTGCATATTAATAGAAGGAAATTTCGAGTTCGCCCCCCTACTAACTGAGAGCAAAGAAGTAATTCTACTTCAAAATAACCTCAGTTTCATAATTATAAAAAAAAACGACTGCGCTCAAAACCCAACATAGAAAAATTCCCACAGGATGAGGGATATATGTATATTTAATTGACATATAGCTCCTCATCCTGTGGGAATTTTGTCATAAAATGTATGACACTCTCGTTATGAAGACGAATTTAATGATCACACATCAAAATCCATCAAGCGGTAGGCTACAGGAGACGACAAAGGAACAGACATACATAGGGGAAATGCGTACAAAATGACATATACGGACAAAATGACACATCGGGCTTATTTTGAAATTGGCGGACTACAGCGCGGTGCTTGACCTCGTGACACGTGAAGTCGGCCATGTTTACAAACCTGCGAAACTACTAGCGCCATTGGCTCATTTGCGGCGAAGTAACAGGTATGAACGTGATGTGCGCGAGTCAAAGTTTTTTATTTATGTGGATAATTTGCTATTTTTGGTAAGTTATATATTGTTTTGTGAACATATTTTTACTTAAAACGATGCATTATAGCAATACACTATAATATAAAGAAGTTTTAGCATAAATATCTGTGATTTCTAAAAATCATGGTTTTGTTATTGTTTATTTATACCTCCGGACAAAATGACACACCAACTCTGTGGACAAAATGGCATAGTATGTCATTTTGTCCGTTAATGTTTCGTGAAGTACAAAGTTTAATACTTTTGTTGTTTTCAGCTAATATGCCACGCGATTACAAGAGAAAATCTAATCGACAGACATGGAGCCACGAATGTATGCAAAAAGCTATTGAAACTGTTCAGAATAAAAAAATGGGATGGCAGTTAGCTTCAAAAACTTTTGGAGTTCCCCAGGCAACGCTCAGAAGACATGCATTAAACATGAATAAAACTTTAGCACCCAACACCAAAGGCTTAGGACGGTTTAAGCCAACGTTTCCTCCTGATATCGAGAGACAATTAGTTAAGCACTTGAAATTTTTAGAAACTCGACTTTTCGGTTTGTCTAGAACATCAGTCCAAGAGCTCGCGTTTGAGTTTGCAGAAAGGAATGGATTTGCTCATTGCTTTAATAAAGAAACAAAGCGTGCTGGACCAGAGTGGTTAGAAGGCTTTCTGAACAGAAACAAGGACATTTCTCTACGCACTCCTGAGCCTACTTCCGCAGCTAGAGCTCAAGCATTTAACAAACCGCAGGTTTAAAAATTTTTCAAATTTATCAAGTAGTTGTGTGAATGCGCACAATTTTGGCCCACACAAAATATATAATACGGACGAGACAGGGCTTATCACAGTTCAAAAACCCCAAAAAATTTTAGCCACCAAAGGAAGGAAACAAATTGGCTGTCTCACAAGTGCAGAAAGGAGGTTAAATGTGACCGTGGTATGCTGCGCCAACGCTGTTGGGTCCTATGTCCCACCACTTATGATTTTCCCCAGAAAAAATATGAAAAATGAGCTAGTGGACGAGGCGCCGACTGGTACGCTAGGTTTAGCACAGGAGTCCGGTTGGATGAACTCCGAAATATTTTTAAAATGGTTGCGACATTTTCAAGGATATGTAAAGTCCAGCAAAGAAGATCCCGTGTTGCTAATTTGTGACGGACACGCCAGCCATAAAGGTTATGAAGCCTTGCAATTTGCCAAAGAGAATGGCATCCATATGTTGTGTTTGCCCCCCCACTGCACTCATAGGATGCAGCCCCTGGATGTAAGCGTTTATGGGCCGTTAAAAACCTACTTCAACCAGGAGATATCAAAGTGGTTAAGAAATCATCCAGGCCGTGTGGTTACTCATTTACAATTAGGATACTTGTTTAACCAAGCATATGGAAAGACTGCAACGGTTCAAAATGCAAGCAATGGATTTAAGAGCACGGGTCTTTGGCCTATTAATCCAGACATTTTCCCTGACTATATGTTTCAACCAGCTGAGACAACTAATATTCCTTTGAGCGAACACAATGTCAGAGCTGCTGCTGTACCAAACGACGGCCATTTGCCGATTACCGAGACCACCAGCACTCCGCTGAATCAAGAGAACGCTGTAAACGCGGAACCAGTCGATCAGCACTCGCCAACTGCCGCGATTGAAAGGGCTTCGTTGAATCAAGGCGAGAGTGTAGATGCTGAACCGAACATTGGTCGTTCGGTACCCACCGAGACTGACAGCGCTTCTTTGAATCACGGCAATGCTGTGGATTCTGAACCGAACATTGATGGTTCGCCAACTGCCGAGATTGACAGCACTACGCTAAATCAAAGAAACACTGAAGATGCTGGACCAAGTAATGACCATTCGATTACTGTTGATACCACCAGCGCTACACCGGATATTGTAAACGTGGTAGATGATGAGAACCGAATGATAGCCATTCTGTTACTACTGGAACTGATACCGTTGTGTTGATACAAGAAAATGCTGGTGTTACTATGGTGCCAAGCCAAACTCCTTCAGCACCAAACAATAATATAATGTTAAGCTCCACAACTGTTAAATCTCTTGAAACAAATATAAGTAGAACGACTGCTAATGTGACACCTGGTTCTTCTAAGGATTTATTGCAATTTCCTTTTGAGACACTTTCACCAATACCGCAAGGACCATTCATTGCGGGCCAAGGCAAAAGAATACCAAAACCCCGTAAATCACACTGGCTGTTAACTTCTACGCCTAACATGGAAGAAGTTAAAGCAAAGATGGCACCAAAAAATCCTCCACAAAAAAGGAGAAAGCAGGTGACAAAGACACTTTTCGATGATGGCTCAGATGCAGAAAATTCACCTACTACTGTTAACTTAAAAGGGCGCAGAGCCAAAAATGTCCCAAAAAAGCCTGCAGGAAAAAGGAGAAAACAAATGAAAAATACGCTTGTGGAGACTCAGATCCTGAAGATTTTCCAGTTGTAAACCAGGATGACGAAGACGACTGCCCTTGTATTTATTGCAATGGTCTTTATTCACGTTCCAAGCCTGGTGAAGGCTGGCTAAGTGTATGACGTGTTCTCGATGGGCTCATGCAACATGTGCCGATGTTCCTAAAAGAACCAAGATCTTTATTTGTGAGCTTTGTCTTTAAATGTGTAATATGTCATTATGTCCGTACTTGATATGTCATTTTGTCCTTACTCTCTTGATTGATCTCTTTATCTTCTTCTAAATGGTTGCTATTTGATTCTAAGATAACATAAGTTGAAGGTAATTGACCAAAGATTATAATTAAAAGGTAAAACTGGTAGTAATTGCTTTCAATAAAAAAATGTGAATAATATACAAAACAGTGTGTCATTTTGTACGCATTTCCCCTACATACATACACTCGAAAAACATTACCCTCTTCCTTCGGCAGTCGGGTAAAAATGGGAACCAATTAAAAATGTATCAACCCTAGCCATAGGTAAAGATGCCACGCCGGCGATGTTGGCAACTTTACCTAACGCTGACATTACATAAACCAATATTTTATAAAATACATAAGTTAAATAGCTTGTTTCAATCTTACAGTGTTCCCTATTAGTTTACACGTTAAACATTTCAATTACACTTACTTTGGTGCAGAAGTTTTCGAATTAAACACACAATTTGTAACAAAACTGCAGAACACGCTTTCACTTTACCAAGATCAAATCGCCATATTTTTTTAATAGACAATGGTTACCAACTTGAAAATTTTTTAGTGTTGCCGCGAATAATCTGAGAATTAATTAGATAAAAACGGGAATTACCGTAAATACTTTATTGCACACAAGTAATTACAGTTGAAATAGATAGCAAATTATACGTTTTTTGGTTATTATAAAACATCTTTTTGTTGCAGTAACGACTTGCAGAAATAGATGGAAAAATATTCGAGGCCGATATGTGAAACAAATGAACAAACCTCCATCGGGCTCCGCAGCGAAATCAAAAAAACCTTACTATCTCGCGGAATATTTAAGTTTTTTAGATACATTTATTAAAAGCAGAGCTCCCACTGGAAATCTTGGACCTCAATCACCTGAAGTTCCGGATGAACGATCTAATTCAGAAGAACAGAGCAACTCAACCCAGGATTTATCCGATATTGATGAAGAATCATCTGCAAGTCTAAGGGATATCAGTGAATCCATACGAAGAGCTACTCATAATCCAATTGATACTGATACGTCACCGACATCCACACCAGAACCAAGCACAAGTAATTCAGCAAAGTCTAAAATCAAACGTCTACGTAACAAAAGTACTGCTACACTTAGTGAGCTCAATAGTGCAGCTATTAATTATTTTGAAGAAAGAAAGAAACGCCAAAATTCTGCAACAAGCGTCATAGACCCGGACGAAGCTTTTCTTAAAAGTGTTTTACCAGATATGAAAAACATGAATGAATATCAAAAGAGAAATTTTAAAGTTGCTGTATTACATTTAGCGGGACAAATGCTTAATCAACCAGTCATAACTCCCGTTTCCGGTTTACCAGTACACGAAACTACAAGACAACAATCTAACGCAGCTAATGTTACCGCAGTATTCACTAGTAAGCCAAGTTATTGATTCTCCAATGAAAATTCCGAGGAATTGCCATTTTTTTATAAGTGTCGATTGACTTAAAGTGACTTTCTTACGTTGATTTTTTCGTACCAATTGTAGATTTTTTCGTTGTACCTAAGTACATTTTTATTTACTTAGGTACAACGAAAAAATAAATGACTAAGTAAAATAAAGCATTTTGAATTTAGACCTTCATAGAATAGTTTAATGAAACCGATTTGAACCGTTTCATCCAATTCCTACCAATATCCAATTCCCATGAACATCCAACTCCCATTGCATCCAATTCCCATTTCATACAATTTTCGTTTTATCCAATTTCCATTCCATCCAATTCCCATTTCATCCAATCTCTCGTACTCAGTTTCACGACGGTTCAAATCGGATTTATTTTGAACCTTAATTCTGATCCGTTTTATTTCTAACACTTCCAACTCTCTTTTCATCCATTTCCTTCAAACGTTACAGATTTTGGTTGATTTATCTTATCATTATCACACACCCGGACTACAACCTTTTCAAGTGATTGTACAACCTCTTTGCAATCTAATCTGCATGAAGTAGCCACTTGAACAAAAAAATATGTAAGTGTAGGGATGTCAGTTTGAAAACTTGTCAGTTCATTTTGTTTTCTTAGACGCGTAGTTGCGTTTTGAACCGTTTCAGTTACAACTATTATGAAATGCATTTAAAATTTGTAAAAACGAAAAGGGGCAGAGATGCATTAATAATTGATGTTCATCGTTATAACTTACACACTACGAACAAAACCAGGTCCACGATATGGCGTTGTGTGGGAAGTGACAAGTACAGCGTCTGTAACTCTAGCTAATGATAAAAAGAGGATTTTACGGAACAATAGCAAGCATACGTGCATACCTCCTGACCGATGTATAAATAAAGTATGTGAAATAATCGACAAGTGCAAGCAAGAAGTTTGCCAGGAATTAATACCTGTGCAACAAATTTTTGAGCGTAATTTTCAAAATTTTAAGTGTCCAGAGCACGACCCGTTGTTTGAGTCGCACAAAAGTACGCTCTACAGGCAGAGAAAAAAGTTTTTGGAATCCGATCTGAAATTTGATGGTTTGACAGAAGTGACTGTACCTAAAGTTTTAGGGGATAATTTTCTACTAATCGATGATGGGGATGCAGACAAAATTCTTATTTTTGTCACAAAATATGCTAGAAAACGTATTACAAATAAAAAGCATGCATACTTCGGCGATGGGACATTTAGATGTGTCCCATCACCTTTTTATCAACTATATTCTTTGCACATAGACTATGGATCCAACGAAAAAGCAACCAACATCAGACCCGTGGTTTTCGCACTGCTACCAGATAAATCACAACAGACATATATGCGTTTTTTTAAACTTTTAAAAGAAATATTAAACATCGATGTAAAAACTTTTAAAGCAGACTACGAATTAGGCGCCCTAAACGCTGTAAGAGCAGTTTTTCCTCAAGCGATAATAACGGGGTGTTTTCATCACTACAATGACGCGATTTGGCGGAAATCAAAACAGTTGCACGTTAATGAAAGCAAATCGGGCAGAAGATTGACCCGATTATGTGCCTTACTACCTCTACTGCCAGCAAATTTGATACACGAGACGTGGCACCTAGGGATTGCAATTGCTGGATCCAGCATCCAGCAATCCAGCTGGATCCAGCGCCTTTTTAAACATGCTGGATCCAGCATACGGTGCTGGATCCAGCGATGCGGATCCGCAAACGCATCAATTTCTATTGTTTAGTTTCGAATTGCCGCCATTTTCAAAACGGCGCGGTGACGTTGCCGTTCTGTCACCATAGCACGTTCCGCATGTGCGAATGAACGACAACGGAGGCAACTTACCACCTGTACCGCTTATGTTTGATAATTTTATAAATCAAAGACAGTTGATTAACATTTAACTGCTCTCGATAGAAAATGTTTTTGTGTCACAAAAGTGCATATGGAGTGCGTGTTGGTTGTTGTTTGCGACACTGAATGGTAAGTAAAATGTATATCTAATTATCTATACATATAATAAGGTTGTAAAAACGTTGTGTCTGTACATTGGATATTTTTTGAAAAGAATAATTGTAATGTGTGTTTAGGATCGATACCTACCTACTGGCCAAAAAACTATATTTTTTAATTTTTATCTGTTTGTCTGTGACTTAGTGCAAGTATCACGCCATAACTACTGAAGAGATTTTGATGGTAATTTCACTAGGAGATAGCTGAAATATCCGGACAGCTCATAGGCTATAAGCCATGGCGGCATGTGATGTGGAAACAAGGATCCAGAGAGGAAGATCTGCCTCCTGATCTCCTCCATCCTCCTCCACTACGCAAACGAAGTTGCGGGGTACAGCTAGTTTTAAATCATTTAGGATTAATGTTGATTTGATTCATGTCTCTTACTTGCTCGAAGAAGGAAGACACGTTTGGTGACGTTCGTGAACACATCGCGCGCGAAATCTTTTGGTTTTTGTTCTCATATTTAAACCGATCTTATTTTATTACCTTTAATTGCAGGAAGTATCCAACAGTGGAATATTTAGTTATTTAGAAGTTTTTTTTTTGTGTGTGTATTGTTGCTATTTAACAAGGTTGCTAAAACGCGCAATTTTGAGTGGAAAAAGCTGTGTCATGTGTATAAAGATTGTTTTTTATAGGGTTTTCGAGTTTAAAATCGCGTTCAAACTTATTAGTCCTCCCGTGACCACGGCGCGGCGCTTGCAAGTTGCAATAGCGCCAAAATATCGGAAATAAATAAAAGTAAGTTTGAACGCGATTTTAAACCTGAAAACCATACAAAATGTGTAATAGTAATCGCGATAGTTTGAATAAAATATTACCTTATTGGTTTTGTTCAGTTATTGCATCGCGATAGTTGTATTTATTTATCTTTAGGCATTATAATCTATTAAAATAATATTCAAACGAATCTTATACATCACCAAACAAATTACTTAATAAAAAAAGTCTTAAAAATGTCGTCTTTTTATTTTCGTTCCACATTTTGCTGGATCCGCGCTGGATCCAGCTGGATTCAGGTCAATCCAGCAAGAATCCAGCTGGATTGAAAACGCCGCTGGATTGCAATCCCTAGTGGCACCCTTATGCAGACTTAGATGAAAATGAAGACTTCAGTGAATTTTTAAATTACGTCACAAATCAGTGGATAAATAAGTTGACTTGCAACGTAATCAGTGTTGCTTTTGAGCGCCATCGAACGACCAACGCATTAGAGGGATGGCACCGAAGGGTCAATGGAATATTCCCTAGAAAAGCAAATTTTCATTTATTTTTGTATAAATTGAGAAGCGAAGCTAATTTATGCTGACAAAAAAGCTAAGCGCAGCCTTTTCCATGGCCCCCCAAAAAATAGAAAGAAGTGTGACATAGTATTCGACAAAAAATACAAGAAATTATTGTTGAAGCTTGACAAAAACGAATTAGACCCAAAGTCATTTTTATATAAAATTCTTTATTTGAAACTTGTTATATAATTCAGTCTTCAGCAATCCTTAAATTTTAAAAACGGCAAGTTGTCACCCTTAAAACGGTTTGGTTAGAAAAGCATTTTTTTCAGTTAATTCAGTTAAGTTAAAGTTAAGTTTAGTTAATTAAAGTTATGTTCAGTTGAAAAATCTATTTTTTTCTATTAAACTCCTTAAATGTTCAAGTAGTTGATCAGAGAGCGGTCTAAGAAACTGTTGAAACGAGATTTATTGGATAAAATAGTAACTGGATGAACCGGGAATTGGTTGAAACGGGATTTGGTTTAAACGGGAAATGGATGAAATGGGAAATGGATGAAAAGAGAATTGGATGTGTTTGGAATTGGATGAAACGGTTCAAATCGAATGAAACAAATACCACATACCTTAGAGTAATCAATAGCCTTTCGGCTGGAGATATAGGTTTGCGCCAATTTGTTTCTCTCTTCTGTAAACTGTGCCTCGTATTTTCCAACAGTACCTATATAGAATGTTTCTTTAGACATTCCATAAAAATCTCGAAACTTGTCAGGATATTGTCTTAATTCACGCGTAAATGTACTTTGTTTGGCGCAATTATGCAAATATGGGTGAACCCAAAATCTTCTCCTTCTATTTAAATTCACTACTTGTAGAAGCGCAAATACGTCTTCGTCATCTGACGACGACATGATGAATGAATGAAAAGGGGGCATGGTCGCCCGCGCCTCGACTTTTGTCTCGATCCCGCCGCGACGCCGACTCGACTTGGCAGTGAGCGTTGCGCCTTACTTCTCCACATCCAGCCTTCAGCTCTAACAGTGGTCGTGACAAAATGTTACATACTTTGAAATCTCAATATTTTATACCTACGCCGGTGGTTATCAGTTTCGTTAAACAGTGTGTAACGTGCCAAAATAAGAAGGCGTTTCCAAAGAACGGTATTGTAGTCCGACCTATAATTTCGAACTCATTTAACAATCGAGGGCAAGTATATTTAGTAGACCTACAGTCAACTCCAGACAGAGAATATAAATGGAGTAGAATGGCCAGAATGGGGCTATTCTAGATTTTGGGCGATATTTGGAACAAAATAATTATAACATTTGGGTAAAAATATTTCTTACTTCGGCGATACTAGGGACTTGATTTCTACATCTGGCAACACTGCAACTAATGTCAAGTTCATTGATTGATATTTTGAGGTTAATCTGCGTTGAGTTCTTCGGAGGCCACGGTGTGATAAAAAAGTGTAAAATCAGAGATTTTTGTAGCTGTCTCACTTCTGTTTATTTATTGTCACCAAATGAATGAAGTAAGTACAGAACGAATGTTTGTAACTAAAAACACATATTCTCGGAAGCCTATAGAGTAACTTCTATTCGTAATTGCTTTTTATTTTGATATTCATTTTGACAGTTTTTACAAACGGGGCTATTTGGAACACCTTTTGGGGCTAATTGGAACAGCCGTAATAGGGTAACCAACATTCTTTTTTTGTCTACAGGACCGGCCATCATGGTTCGAATTTATAAAAGATCATTTCGTCACAGTCGGAATGGCAAAAATTTTCAACCATACACCTCATACAGACAAGAAAGCTTGGAAAAAGCTATTATGGAAATTCGAACTGGTTCTACCACAGTAAGTGAGGCTGCCAAAAAGTATAATATTCCGAAAAGCACGTTATCAAGAAAGTATAGAGGTAAAAATTCATCTCAAGAGAAAGCTGGTCATCCAACACTCTTCACACCTACAGAGGAAAAAACGTTTATCGCTTACATAAAAACTTTAGGTGATTGGGGATTTCCTTTTGATACCTTGGACCTTCGAGTGCTAGCCCAGAAATACCTTAACAAAATTGGTAAAACTGTATACACTTTGAAAGATAATATGCCGGGTTGTGATTGGGCCAAGAATTTTTTGCTGCGAAATAAAGATGAAATATCTAACCGCTTTGCAGCGAATATCTCAACAGACAGAGCAAAATTATCAGAAGAAGTGTTAGATACGTTTTTCGAAAATTACATTCAGACGATTGACGGGGTTAGTCCTGACTGCATTATAAATTATGACGAGACGAACCTGAGTGACGATCCCGGAAACAAGAAATACATATATAAAAGGGGAACCAAGTATCCAGAACGTGTGATCAGTAGTTCAAAATCTGCAATCAGTCTGATGTTTTCAGGAAGTGCAGATGGAACAATGATGCCTGTTTACGTAGTTTATAAGGCTGAACACCTGTGGGACTCATGGATACTAGGGGGACCTGAAAAAACCAGCTATAACCGGTCGCGAAGCGGATGGTTCGATGGAGCTTGCTTTGAAGATTGGTTTAAAACAATTATTGTGCCATACGTAAAGAAGAAAGCTGGTCGAAAAGTAATAATCGAAGACAACTTGTCTTCCCATTTTTCGGAGGCAATATTGAAGATGTGTGAAAAACTAAACATATCGTTCGTTTGCTTGCCTCCCAAGTCAACCCATATTCTTCAGCCGCTAGACGTGGCATTTTATGGCCCTCTTAAACATTACTGGAGGCAGATTCTCACAGAATGGAAAAAGCTGGAAGGAAACACAAGACTTTGGTAAAGATTGCGTTTCTACGTCTTTTGGGGAAATTAGTAAACAAGCTAACACAGCATGATGTTGGCGCCAAAAATATCAAAGCCGGCTTTGAGAAATGCGGTCTTTTCCCCGTTAATCCCGAGCGACCTAAGTCAAGGCTCCCTCAAAATATTCATAAATTTGAGGAAGAGGTGAATACTGTGACATCGGAAGTTGTAGTTGCAATGTTAGAAGAGATGCGGGGAGTTACGGTTCCTACAGATGCCACTAAAAGAAAAAAAAGAATTGAGGTTGCTCCAGGGAAAAGTATAACGGCTGATGGCTTTTTGCAAAAAAAACAGGCAGCTTTGACAAAAGGACAAAAAAAGAGTAATCTATCTAAAGGGAAAGTCTCAGATGCGTTGGCTGAAAATAGTGATTCCGACATTACTTTTGTGATGAGTGACATTGAAGAAGACTTGGACAGGGCATCACTTTCATCTGGTGTCATTGACTTAACTGACATAATTGAACCACAACCAGGGGCCATCCACAACAAGAATTGAAAAGGAAAAGAAGACAATAAAAAGATGCAGAGTAAAAGGAAAGGGAAAGACTAGTACTGCCAAGAGTTTAAACAAGACCGAATGTTACAAGCCAGTAATTGACAAAGATGCGGATGCGTTACGTGCAGTATGGAAGGCTTCAATCAAAAGTGCTTTGGAAAAAAACAAAAATCTACGAAGAAAGGACTCTACAACTAGCGTATCGGATACAATGAGTGAACATAGTGATTCAGACATTATGGACGTAAAAAGTGACATGAGTGATGACTTAGACAAAGCCCCTGAACCCATTGTTGAGTCATCTATTCAAACCAAAGGTAAGGCAAAGGGCAAAAGGACTGTCCAAAAACAAATCCAGGATTCTGAAATAATTCCAATTATTCCGATTACTGCCACTAATGACGACCCTGTCAAGATTTCATCTTCAGCAACTACGGTTGAACCCATGGTAATCATTACAGAAAATGAGAATAAGGAAAATTTAAGCAATAATGTTGTAAGTTGTGGACTGAACGCGCATAATAATGCCAGCGATAAAGATTCAAGTACAATAATTGACGTTAGGCCCGCTAATGACGACACGGATATGGTCTCGGTTCCAGGAACTATTGTACCAATGAAAATCGCTAAATTATTTGTCCAAGGTGATGAACAGTTGACTTATGACATTAATGATAAAGTAATGGTCAGATATTACCAAAAACGTGGCTGGAAGTATTACATAGGTTTTATAGAAAATATAGAACCAGATAAGTACACTATTAACTTTCTCAGCACTGTTAAAAAACCCGAATTAAAGTTCACTGCGAGAAACAAGAGAATTGATCGAGATGTTGTGCCGGCTATATCAATTGTGAAAAAAATCGATATTGTTGAAAATGATAAACGGCCATTGGAATTTAAGCTGTCCAATGATGCTGATGAGGTGTATTTTAAATGACTGATGTGATAATCCAAAGATTAAGAGTTTACCTTTTCTAAAATTATAATTTTATTGTTATATGTATAAAGAAAGAGAGTTGATTGATACTGTTAACTACTAAGTCAAGTTTAGAGACAAAACTAGTTACATTATAAGGAAAACAGGCTATTTTGTAAGGTTAGTATTACATAGGTTTTATAGAAAATATAGAACCAGATACACTATTAACTTTCTCAGCACTGTTAAAAACCCCGAATTAAAGTTCACTGCGAGAAACAAGAGAATTGATCGAGATGTTGTGCCGGCTATATCAATTGTGAAAAAAAACCGATATTGTTGAAAATGATAAACGGCCATTGGAATTTAAGCTGTCCAATGATGCTGATGAGGTGTATTTTAAATGACTGATGTGATAATCCAAAGATTAAGAGTTTACCTTTTCTAAAATTATAATTTTATTGTTATATGTATAAAGAAAGAGAGTTGATTGATACTGTTAACTACTAATTCAAGTTTAGAGACAAAACTAGTTACATTATAAGGAAAACAGGCTATTTTGTAAGGTTGTAAATATATAAAATTCATTCCGAAAATTTGTTTTCTTTTCCTTTTGCGTAATAAAAAAACAAAGAATCAAAAATAAGTATTTCAAATAACCTAAAGTGTGCGCTGGTTCATCAATTATCGCTTGCCACGCCGTATTCTCAATTTCCTTCAAAATGCAGCAAAAATGTATGCTGTATCCAGTGATTTCCAAAAAACCCCAACCTTGAGGCTATTTGAGACACCTTTTAAAAAAAAAATTTCTTATTGTCTATTGATGTCTATGGTATTATACATGAATAATTTAGTAGCTCCAATCGGGATTTATCCATTAAAAATATAAAAAGTGTGGTAAACGTATTTATATCTAAGATATTGCCATTTTCGACGCAAATTTGTACCAAATAGCCCCATTTTACGGTACTTCATTACATCATTTGCTGACTCTCAGTATGTACTGACACACTGAATGTGACTGAAGTAGTTACAAGCTACACTCGGTCCTACGTAATTTAATGACCATAACATCTAGAATAGTATGCTTATCTATTTGTAATCACTAACTTACTACTAAAATTACCAAGACCACACAACAAAGTTTTCGTTTCTTCGACCTTTTTAACCTCCAAGCGCGCCGCAGAGGTCGCATTATAATTATTGAAATTTTTTTTGGATATTGGATGCCCTGAGATACTTCAGAGTGATAACGGCCGAGAATTCACAGCGTCAATTATGAAGGAATTTGTTCAAATGTGGCCAAGTTGTAAAATAATTAACAGAAGACCTAGACATCCAGCGAGTCAAAGATCTGTGGAGCGAGCGAACCAAGATGTGGAGAACATGTTACAGGCTTGGCTACAAGATAATAATTCTACTAATTGGTCGATTGGAATACGCTTTGTACAGTACCAAAAAAACTGCTCTTTTCATCGAACTATAAAAAGAACAGCATAGGTACAAAGCCCTTTTTGGAGTGGATCCTCAAATTGGTTTGTTATCACAAGTGTCTGCTGATTTGCTTAATAAACTAAGAACTGAAGAAGATCTTAAGAAGATATTAAATCAACAACAATCTTGTTCATCGGCAACACCTGCACATAATGACGAATTACCTGTTGACTATGTTAACTTGCAGCAACCATCCTGTTCATCGGCGTCACAACCGTCATCTTCATCAGCAGCGCCAGCGCCTATTGAAACCTGCGACCGTGACTTGCCTGTCGCGTCTGTTAACTTGCAACAACCGTCATCTGCAGCGCCAGCGCCTATTGAAATCTGCGACCGTGACTTGCCTGTCGCGTCTGTTAACTTGCAACAACCGTCATCTTCATCAGCAGCGCCAGCGCTTTAATAGGTATAACACTATCCAACAGAATCGAGACATAGAACAGATCCGACACAGATGTTTAGGTTCAGAAGGTTTTGACATGAGCGAAGCGAAAACTTCGCGCCTGTCAAAGCCTTCGATGTTAGGTTTTTTTTCCACTACCTGAGAGAGACACTCTGAACAAAAAAATCACATATTACGAAACAAACAATAAGAAAATCAGTGAAATATAATAATAAGACAGCTCGCTCACCTCCATAATTAAATCTGCGTTATTGTCGACACGACTGACGTTGAAATAATGAAACTTGAGCAAGCCACTTCGTTTATATAGGAACAACTTATATGCACGTCTTAACTTGTTAAATAGCAAGAATATTTGGGCGCGTTACAACTTGTCTATCGGAAATCGACTTGTGAGCCATTGATTTAAAAAAATATACCTCACAGCAATAAATTTTATTGATAAAGGATCTTAATGTATTTTTTTTTCTTTATTAAAGGTTTTTAGAATTAATTTAACGCATCGGCAAAGGACCGAGTAATAAATTCAATAAAATCTATTATTTTTTACCATTTCACATAACGTAATTTATTAAGGGTTTAGATAATGACTTTGCTGCATCTACAGAATCACGTTAAAACTTGTGTATCGAAATTCGACCGCCGAGGCATTGATTAAAAAAATATTTCTCACAGCAATAAATATAAACATTATTGACAAAGGATCGTCAATACAATAGACAGGTGCAACATGACGATTCTCACGACCCCGTATACGACCACCCTCGATTTGCGTTTCACCGCAACTATCTACCCTAATCAATGTAAGTCACTATCTACCTAATCAATTTAATTCGCGGTCCGCGCCCCGCCGATTCTTGTGCTGGAACCCCTACTATTCGAGAAATGCACGGCTTATGAAGGAACAGGCGTATTTCTTTGTGACAACTGCACTAATTAGTATAAAACTACTTTAAGTATATGTTCACTTTGCCCTATAGTCATATCCACTTTACCCGGGGCATAGGGCAAAGTGGATAGCGGCACATGTTGCAATATTATTGATAATTATAATTAGAGTACTGATGTTAAACAATTTTTGTGGATTATATTAATTTTTTTTAATAAATGCTGATTAAAATTAATCATTTGTTTCATTTATATATCTATTAGTTTTCTTCATATAGCCCATCAAACCTTAAGGTGTCCACTTTGCCCGGACTTCCCCTACCTACTTATGTCTCCATGTTTGATCTTTCGCGTAGTTGGAGGAGTGTAGTGTGACGGTACTTCGCTTTGGTCATTTTGGGCTTCGCGAGGAATTCTCATTTAAGTGCAATTTTATTCCCATAGATGTACCCGTACCGGCCCTTTTACGAGGGATACCTACCGGGCCATCCTCCCGCTTACCCCGCCTACGCGACTCCTTATGGGCAGGTATGATGGCACTACTTTAATTTGTCAAGGCATCTTGTAGATTTTGATCAAACAAAAAGATGATGTAGAGTCATCAGTTTATTTTAAGCCCTTTAAAATACACTTCCTGGGAACCACACTAGTGTCCTCCAAATACACAAGGAAATCACCAGCGGGAAAATCCAAGCACAAAATATAATTAAGTAATTTAAAAAAATCGCGAACGCAGGCGCTTTGTAAAATGTGTGAAAAACATATATTTTTATTATTTTATCTTTATAAGTAATTAGGTAGATTTATGGCTAACGGCACAACCGTGTTATCTTATCATGTCTTGTTGTATCTATAATTTCAGAAAATTCTACCACCCGTTGTACTGCCAGCGACACAGGCTGCGCCGCCAGCCGCACCGCCAGCGACACAGGCAGGACCGCCGCCAGCAACGCTGGCAGCGCCGGCTGCCACCAAAAAAGGCCGCTGGAATGCATACAGGGGGCGAGGCCGTGGTCGCGGCGGCGGTCGTGGTGGTGGTCAAGGTGGCGGTCGTGGCGGTGGCCAAGGCGGCGGTCAGGGCGGTAATCGTGGCGGCAAAAAAGGCGCAAAAAATTTTTTGGGTGCTAATTGCGCCGACTTGATTGGCGCTGTCGCCCCGACTCCCGCCGCCTCAGCTCTCGCCGCCCCGGACCCCGTTGCCCCAGCCATCGTCGCCCCGGCTCCCGCCGCCCCGGCCTACGCAGACCACGCCGCAGCCTCCATATCACATGCTGCCCCAGCCGCAACCCAACCTACCCTTATTACACCCGTACCCAAAGTCCATGTTACCAACACCAAGACGTGTAAAGTAACTATTTTACACGCAGACTTTGGGTCTACCTACTGATTTTAAATTTTGGTTTTCGATCTGCAATATCTAAGTTTTCGCAATAGGTACATGTTCTTACAAAGGATCGGCATATTTGTCGGGCGAAATTCCCATTATTAACAAATTTAGGCGAAATTCAGGTCTCTGGCGAAGCTCGGCTAAATTTTCAATACTTAAATTTTGAGTATAGGTACCTTTTCTTTTATCGTTCCCCAGTAAAATCTAATGGGGTGAGATTTTTTTTACTAAGTAAGACGCCGCGCGTGTATTGCGGCTAAATGAAGGCAATTTGAACATTTAATATACATAATTTTTTGAAATGTGATAATGGATGTTTCATTTTTAAAAATCTTAAAAATGAAACCAATCCTAATCTTAAAAAGCAATGAGTCACAACTGTAATGGCCTCCTGGTGGCCTTTGCCTACCTGGAAATGATTTCTGTTCCGCTGACACTTAGCAAAATAGCGTCACTACCCGTTTCACTCAAATTTGAAGTAAGAAAAATTTGCCCAGCGGCTGTTGCGAGTGATAACTTCACTCTGAAAGGGTTGGACCTGGATACCGTAATTCAAAAACAAGCGGAAAGAAACCTTCCTAAAATACTATTTTAAAGAAATACAGAAGCAAGTGCCGAGGAGGGAGAGACCCTCAGACTGTTTTCAGGCAATATGAATAAATATACAAAATAATATAAAGAACTCGAGGATTTAATAAATTCAGGTGAGACAAACTTAGCGTTTCCGAAGTTTCCTTGCCACACTCAAGCCGTCGAAAGATGCGTCAAATTGGTCACGGAAGCTTCAGCAGCTGTTTCTGGAAATGTCAAGAGAGACGGCTTTATCTGTTCTAGGCTAGAATCTCGAAAAATAATGCCTTGATTCGAGACAAAAGTCGATTATGTAGTGTAAAGACAAGACTTTACCTTTATTGTAAGATAATTAGTATGGGAAAACTTCGAGGTCTTTGTGGCAGCACAAGATATTTTTTGTATTTTTTATAATTTTACGTGTTAATTGTAGAGCTTAAAAGGCAACTTTTCCGCACTATTAAAAAAGTTTTTGAGATAATTTTTTTTTTGCATTTACGTTCCACCCCTAATGGACGCATCTCTTTAATACGGCACCCCTGTCCCCCGCTTCGTCTCTATGCGCTCATCGTTGACAGAAGTTATCGCAGTTTTATGTAATGGAGGATTGTATATCGTAAAAATGAGGATTAGGTATCATTTTGAAATGAATAAACACAACTTTACAAAATGGGTACTGGAGAAACTTGTGCCCAATATAACAGAGCCCTCAATTATCGTCATGGATAATGTCCCGTATCATTCGGTCATAAAAAAACACATGCTCCAACTTTTGTCAACAGAGTCAATGAAATAAAGTTGTGCCTGCTTCAGAATAATATTACGTTTGATCCTACTTTAAGGAAGCCATCGCTTTTAATGCTCGTAAAGAAACAAAAGCCCGATCACGTGTAATATACTAATTATTTGATGAACTTGGCTTCCGCCTTACCACTGTGTGTCTAAGAAGTGTGCCCAAGAATAATTGATAATACGATCCATATTTAGTTATTTTCCTATTGATGTCAGAAACGCTAACTCTTCTTTTTTACATTTAGGTAAGTATAATGAACATTTTCGAGAAGTAACAAATCATCGTCCGACGTACTGGAAGCCATGATGGTCACTACGCACAGATTTACCAACATTAATTCAAATTCTTTTAAATCTGAAGGAACTGATACAAAATGTGTCAAAATCCAGGCGAAGTTATGGGTTTCGACGGTACTGCCCGAGTTCGATGGTAATCCTCACGTATTAACACGGTTTATAAACCTTTGTGATCAACTGGTAGTAGCGCATGTCAAAGTAACGCCTGGGTATGAATTAAATAATTTATCCCTTATAAACGGTATCCTAAATAAGGTGACCGGATCCGCAGCCAGGTTGATAAATTCTGCTGGCATCCCAGAAGACTGGGCCGGCTTACGTAGAGCTCTAATTAACAATTTGACCATCGCGACGAGACCGCTTTATACAATGATTTATCTCTACAGTCTCTCAGGGTCTAGTACTCCACAGAAATTCTATGAGCGTTGTCAGAATCTATACAGCACCATAATGACGTATGTCACCCTCCACGAGACCGTGGTAACCACTGTCGAGGCGAAACGCAATCTCTACCAAAAACTTACACTACAGTCCTATTTACGAGGTCTAAAAGATCCCTTTGGCTCCAGGATTCGCTGTATGCGTCCTGAGACTATAGAAAAAGCTCTCGAGTTCGTCCAAGAGGAGCTTAATACACTCTACATGCCACAGCGCAATGAAGGTGGAACCAGTAGGAAAGAATGACAACAGCATCTTCCAAACAACCCTAATTTGCCTCTAAATAACTTTACACAAAAGATGCCAATTTTTAACATGCCAGGTCCCCCAAGGCCGCCCATGATGAACATGGCTGGTCCCTCGCGACCTCAGCCAGTGCAATTTCAACCTTATCAGACATGGAAGCCTAATTTCAACCAGATGCAATTAGCACGTGGTCCATCTCGTACCCAGCAGATGTTCCGCGCCCATCCACCAACTGATCACCACTTAACAAAGGACGGCTGTATGCAACCCAGTATCAGTATCTCTACAGATACCAGCCTTCGAGGAGATCGACGACAGACATTACACTGTCAGCCTCCCCACGTCAACGAGAGTACATTTATCCTGCGGACAAGACCTATATACAACTATCAAAGGAAGCTATCTTATGATATATGGAAATCACTGAGTTTGTTATCTCAAATACTAAAGATCGGTTAAAAGGGCAAACTGTGAAAATCATGGATTTACCTAAGGATGAAATCAAAAGGACACTCACACAAGTAGCCCCAGCATTTAAATTACATTCAATAAATCTAGACAGTTTACATACCACCAATGTAAAATTATCTCTACAACCACCAGTAACGCTGCACGCGGACAATGACTACAGCCTGTATCACACCACTATTCCCCTGTATGCAGTGACATTGAGTACACTTGTCAGTGGATTGGCGTATCACAAATATCGTCCGAGACGAACCAGGAATGAGAAAATACCCCAGAGGAAGACCAAGCGGAACCACATTTGGTGTACCCCCCCCCCCCCCCCCCCCACCCCCAGCGCAATATCTACGGGTGGAGGTGTTACGCAAGCCTACTGTATAGACACTGCTGCGTGTGCACTGTCCCCAATATCGCAACTATTAGCCGCAACGGACACGAGGAGCTGACGCTGCGCAACGTGCCGCCGGAAGAACGCAAGTGTCACGATCCACTTTTAAAGGCATTCTACCTAACATCGGACGAGTGTCACCTTTTTTTAATTGTAATATTTGTAATAGTTTGTAATATAATTTTAATCTTTGAAATTAAATAGTTATTAAGAAAGTTTGCTCTTTTTTTGCATCCTCAGCTTCGACCACACATAATCACACACACACACACTCGCATTTTTTTAGTACTTTACCTAAAATTTAAATTCTGATATATTTTTTAATTTCGCGCGCTAACACTAACTTGTATCCGTAATGTACCTACTTACGCTTTATCTTTATTATTTCAGCACACGATTGTAAAGAAAAATGGAAGAACATAAGAGGACGATACGCAAAAATGCACAAAGCCAATATTCTGCCATCTGGTTCAGCATCAATGAAAACTAAAGAGTATTACCTTGCGCCACATTTGATATTTTTAAATAATTTTTTGAAATCGCGCCCTTCCAAAGGTAATTTACAACCACCTATCGAAATTGATGATAACAATGCCTTTTCGAACGAGGAACATTCCGTTTCACAGTCTATTCTGGATGCAACATCACCGCATACAGACTCTTCGAGCGCGTCATTATCAAAAGAATCGACGGTTTACAAAAAGCCTACCTTAATAGATGTGAACAAATCCGCATATGAATATTTCACAACTAAGAAACAGAAATTAAATAGCTGTGCCACCTTCGAAGACAGTGACTTGGATCTATGTTTTTTAAAAAGTTTACTGCCGGACATGAAAGCTATGACTACAACTCAAAAGCGTAAATTTAAAATAGAAGTACTTAGTTTGGCCGGAATTTTTTTGGAAGAAAATGAATGTAAAATACTCGTGCTTCCTCATTTTACAGGACGTCAGATAGAAGTGATTCGCCATTCAACATACCGCTTTCTCAACAATCACAACATTCATCAATAGACGCAACACATACTTCACGTCAAACACAAATGAATGAAAGTGGTGATTCGTCATTCAATAGACCGCTTTCTCAACAATCACAACATTCATCAATAGAGGCACCACATACGTCACGTCAAACACAAATGAATGAAGGTGGTGATTCGCCATTCAACAGACCGCTTTCTCAACAATCACAACATTCATCAATAGAGGCACCACATACGTCACGTCAAACACAAATGAATGAAGGTTCTTTTTTTTCGCCCCGCACCGCTAACACGAGTGGACGTGTTTCTCGGCTATCCCCACTGGTCCGTCCGGTACGATCGCACAAAGATCTAGTAAACACTGGAAAGGACATACAATGGAAACAACTCCTGAATACGACTCACCGAGAGATGCAGAAACTCCTGTGAACGAAGACATTAATCTTATCAAGAGACGCACAGCAGAGACCTCAATTGGAAAAATGATCACCGAATACAAACAAGAAATGAAAGAATTTTTCATCAGCTTCAAGGAAGATCAAGACATTAAACTCGCTAAAATCTCAACGGATTTACAAGAAATGAAAACATACAATGTTCAAATATACAAAGAATTGTCTGAGAAACTGGTATCGGTTGAGAAACACAATGAAGAGAATACAAAGACCATAAAACTATTAGAGGAAAAGATTGTGAATCAAGAGAAATTTTACTCCAACAATATCCAACAAATTGAAGATCGCCTGGAAGACCTTCTGAGAGCAAAGCGTAACAAACAAGTAGAAATTAGAAACATACCGCAAGCAAAGGAAGAAAATGTGGAAGACATTGTAAAGAAGATTTTTATCACTCTTGGAATGAACATGTCAACAGATAGCAAAACTACCCACACAGCATATCGAGTCACACAGAAAAAACAAGGCAATGGACCCATTATACTGAAGCTCGCGAGTGTTGAAGAAAAACATAAGCTATTTGAACTTGTCAAAAGTTATAACTTAGCTCATAATAACTCCAGGTTGAACACAGAAGTACTTGGTTTCCAAGGTAAATCCGAACCGATATATATTTCCGACTATCTGACTCCGTACGCTAGAAAACTATACTATCACGCACGCTTATTTGCAAAGGCACTCAACTATAAGTTCTGTTGGACTAAAAATGGTAAAATTTTTCTTAGAAAAACAGAAAAAGATACCGTAGTTCAGATCAATAACCTAATCAAACTTCAATCACTTGAAACAAGTATAAAAACAGTAGATTCAATGGAAGCCTGACTAGCCCCCTGCCGCTCCATTTCAACGAAGCATTTTACGAATAGTTTCCAAACCGTAACTCGCATGATTATCTTGCTAACGAATATATTTTGTGTCTTTCTTAAGCATGTTAATTTAGAATTCATATTTGCATCTTTCTTTGTAATGTGTCATATACTATGTATTTGTGTATCTATATTTATTATACTGTATTTCATACCTGTATCTATTATACTGTATTTTATATCTGTATTTATTATACTATTTTTTCACACTCGCCACAATGAAACAATGCACCACTCAAAAATCCCTATAAACAAATTAGTCACCTACAATTCAAGACATTCTCTCCCCCTGACTTCAGCTGCCTGTGATATATTTCCTCGGATATATGTAGTTAGATAATGACAAACATAAACGATATAGCTGTCGATATTGACCAAGTCAATATCGCCAAGGCAGTTCTGGTTACGGAGGCAGAGGCATGTCTTCAACATCTTGAAATGCAAGGGAAAACACTAACAATGATAACTCAAAATATTAGAAGCATAAATAAAAATATGGATAATTTTAGTGTGCTTATAAAAAGGTTAAATACCACGATAGACGTAATGGTAATGACAGAGTGTCGTTTAGCGAATGACTCCGATGGCTCTGATATCCCCAATCTACCCGGATATAGTAAACATTTTACCCGTGTAAATCATAACCAAAATGATGGTGTTGTTATATATATCAGAGATGAAATTAAAATAATTAGTATCTACGAGCCAAAACTTAAAGAAGCTAATTGTTTAGTACTCAAAATTTCACCTATGCTTGTGATTATCGCAATATACCGTCCACCTGCTTTCACAAATGTTGAAATTTTTGTTGAATCATTGGACACCCTCCTAGAAGAACAGAAACAGAACAACACCATCGTTTTAGCCGGGGATATCAACATTAATATCATCCCTCCCAAGGATATGTCCAAAGCCAAGGACTATTTAAATATCACTGCTGCCCATGGCCTCCTGCCAGCACATACGTTTCCAACCCGGATAACCACATGTCTTGACCATTTATTTTTAAAAACCCGTTTGCCAGCTACAGTTGTAGTATGCCAAAGTGACGTCACGGATCACGACACAGTAATATGTAAAGTCAGTCTTTCACCAAATAATAAAAACGAACATCTAACTCCTATAACCAAATTAGTAAAAAAGATTGACTATGACGCAGTAGCTAAAGATCTGTTGGAAACTGATTGGACCCCCATTACTAACTCAGAAGATCCTGAGATAGCAACACGCGTACTTATTGATACTATAAGATCTGTCATGGAGAACCATACATCTACAACACTATTACCTAAATCAAAAAGAAACTTAAAACCCTGGATAACAACAGGGCTCATAAAATGCATAAGACGACGAGATAAACTACATAAAATAACTAGGAAATACCCTAATAACGAAACAATACTAAAATCATACAAACAATATCGAAATACCTGTAACAATATCCTAAAAACTCTTAAACAAAATTATTATAGAAAGCTACTAATTAAACATCACAACAACCTAAAACGAACATGGTCAACCATTAAACAAATATGTAACTTAGATAAAACTAAATGTGTTCCCGCAGAATTGCTAAAAATTAGATGTAATCCAAACGACTCGGTAAATACAGTTAACCAGTATTTTAGTCAAATAGGACCAACATTAGCAAATAATATTCTTACCAAACATTCACTAACAGAACAAGACCTAACAAAACATATTCAAATTGAGTCACCCCTAAAATCTTTATCTCTCTTCTACACAGATGAGTATGAAGTAATTAAATTTATTAATACAATGGACGAACAGAGTGCCCCTGGATGGGACAACATACCCACTAAAGTTCTCAAATTGGCCAAAGTTAGTATATGCATACCCATAGCCCATATTTGCAACATCTCGATCAAAGCCGGAAAGTTTCCAGCTCCTCTAAAGAAAGCCGTGATATGTCCGATATATAAAAGTGGGAATAGAAATTGTGTTTCAAACTACCGCCCCATCTCGCTGCTTCCAACACTCTCCAAATTTTTTGAAAAAGTCATCAATGAGAGGCTTGTTGCCTTCTTAGAAACAAACAAACTTTTATCAAGGAATCAATTTGGTTTTCGTAGAAAAAGATCAACTATCGATGCCGTCTCAATGATGACCGACAAAATCACAAAAATATTGGATTCGGGGAAAAAGTGTCTGGGAGTATTTTTGGATCTAGCCAAAGCATTTGACACCGTTTCTATACCCATTTTGTTGGCTAAACTGGAATCTATAGGAGTGAGAGGCCTGGCCTTGGAACTCCTTAGAAATTATTTGACGAATAGAACACAGACAGTCCGAATCTCCACTCATACTAGTAAAGAAGAAGAAGTGACGCATGGGGTGCCACAAGGCAGTATCTTGGGCCCTACATTATTTTTAATATACATAAATGACCTCTGCAATCTCCAAATAGCAAGCGCAAACTTATACACTTTCGCCGATGATACAGCAATTTTATTTTATGGTGATTCCTGGGAGCAAGTAAAGACCATTGCTGAACAGGGAATGCGTCAAGTCAGTTGTTGGTTGACCAACAATCTACTAACCCTAAATGTTGAAAAAACTAAATTCATTTCATTCACAATCTCAAACAAAACGCAACCAAGCGACAACTTCAACATAAAACTCCATACTTGTAACGCCCAAGACAATACTTACGTTGCTTGTCCATGTCAACAGTTAACTCAAACAACACATATTAAATATCTAGGAGTCTCAATGGACCAGCATTTAAACTGGGATTCCCAAATCGACTATCTATCATCTCGTGTACGAAAACTTATTTTCATTTTTCGAAACCTTCGTAGTACAACTGATTATAACCTCATCAGATCTGTATATGTTGCTCTTGTCCAGTCTGTTCTAACTTACTGCATCCCAGTCTGGGGCGGATCAGTTAAAACACGAATCATCAGATTGGAAAGAGCACAAAGGGCCTTACTAAAAGTAATGACTTTTAAGCCATATCGTTTTCCAACTAACCAACTATACAATGCTTGCAAAATACTTACTGTTCGTCAACTATACATCCTGAACCTAACTATAAGACATCACTCAACAATAGACTACAACGAAGTACAGGAAAAGCTGAAACACAAAAGGAGGACCGACCTAGTGTGTACCGTACCAAAACTGCACACTCTATTCGCTAGAAACCAGTTCATGTTCATGGCACCCGTACTTTATAACACACTAAGTCGAGAATTAGAAATGCTTCCTCA